>CM048746.1:181531691-182860024 GCA_026315105.1 Locusta migratoria
ACTTCGCAAACAGATCACGCCGCAATGAATAACGTCTACCTTGTCATCCAACCAACCAGTAAGTATTTATTTTTACAATAAGATCGCACATTCACAATAATTTGTTCGTTGAATGGTCGTTTTTAATTTCAGATATTGTTGTTTTTCAACATTTATAACTGACTTCCAATTGCAGGAAGTTCTAAATATGTTTGTAATTTATTTTTTTATGTTTGGTACGTTATTACTCAATTATTACGGTAACAATTGGCGAGTTTTGATCAATCTCTTTTTGTTTTTACGTCAAAAGTCAAAGAAAAAGGGCTAACGACAATTTATATCTCTATTTTTCTTGTTTGCAAACTGAATAATATCTTTACCTACTTCATAAGATCATTTTCCTAATGTTCATTTTGATTGATTGATTTTTTGTATGTTAATTGAAATAGTTAAATATATTTACGCTACTAAATAAAAAAAAGAATGGCGTAAGATTCCTGAACTAACGTTTTTTGACAATCAAAATGTTTTTGAGATTTGATTCCATTTTCAGGATGGTGCTCAACGACCACACAATGATTGACACACCAGATGTAATACGCAGCATTTTATTACGTTTTATACATGCTTTGCTGACTGATGTATTGTTGCATTATACTGTAACTTTGTCAACTATATGTAATGTGCTTCAACACGGAGACGGGTACATTACCTAGACGTCATCTGCAATGAATGATATCTGCGTTCTTCTTCGCGATACTTTATTTTATATTTTTAACATTAAATCATATTATTCTGTACTACTTACACCTTTTTATTATGTTTTATTCAAACTTTGCTTCTCTGACTGATGTACTGTTTGTTCTGTACTATAACTTTCTCAGCGCTATGTAACGTGCTTCAAGCACGGAAAACGAGGTGTCGCTGCAATTAACTTTCGTTACTACCGTATGTCATAAAAAATTATATCTCCGTGTTCTTCTTCGTCCTTATTAATCACTGTATAAAGGGTACTATCCTTAATGGTACTTCTCATTTAAATTAATTTTTTTTTTAATTTTCCTGTTTGTAATGACTTTCTACGTTAGTAGTATCCATAACTGGCATAAGACGCTTAGCATCATATTTTTGTCTTTTACCTGATATTTTTATATATTTCTGCATTCTGACTTTTCATTTTTATTTATTATCCATGTTATATACCTTATGTGTAAAAATACATTCTAATTTTTATTTTGTATGATTGAAAGTGCATAAAAATTCGTGTTAGTGGAATATCTATGTAATAGAGGGCGTTAATAACACCCATTCCTACAGCACCGCTGTATGTAGTTTGTAAGCAGCGCGCTTATTCCATCTAAACCTTTAGCACTGCAATTTTATGTTTGCCGAAACTGATTTCGACACTGTTGCAGTTAAATTCAGTACATTCACAATGCTTTGTATGTATTCTGTCTGTATATTATACTAGCTGAAAACCCGGCGTTACCCGGGTATTTATTTATTTATTCGAACCTTGAGTTAGTACATTTCCTATCCACGCTCTGCCCATCTCCTTTTTTCTAAAATCATGTTACATTTATCAGAGAATATATAAGAAATCACAGGTAAAATGCACTCGTTTCGAAGAATCCAATCACGAAATTCAACAATAATGATTTGTTGAATGTATTAAAAGAAATTTCTTTTTATTGCTTTATTTATTTATTCTTATATTTCCTTATTCGTATGCTTATCCTTACAGAGAAAGAGCTGAAGACATTATAGCACGCATAGACCAAAGATATGGTCTGTGGAATAACGTAACGAGTCGCAAACGTCATCGCTGGCCTACAGTCCGATTTTTTGGTATAATTTGACGACTTTCAATCAGCATATCTTCCACCCCATTATAGCTGTCGGCATGAAACTGCTGTGGTGTACAACGGGAGACTTCGCACAACAATTACACACACACCATTCGTTTGCGTTCTGTAGTTTTCGCTGCAGAGCGAAATATTAACACACACACACGTAGAATTTTATATACACCGATAACTTTCCAATATACTCCACCCTTTTATCATTATCAACCTTGAAGTAACAATGCAACCAATAAAACCATTTTCAAAGAGTAAATATAATTTTCAACGAATCATTATTGTTCCGCATTTCGCGTTATATTCTTCAAATGACTAAATATCTATCAAATATACAACCGTGCCTAAAACCCTCCTCCGGTATAAATTAGTAACTGTATAAATATTTAAGTCACTGTGTCTTGTCGTTTGGACGTGATAAGCGTACACCGAACAGACATTCACACACACACACACACACACACACACACACACACACACACACATATATATATATATATATATATATATATATATATATATATATATATATCCCATCGCCATAAAACCGTGCCTAAAGCCTTCCCCGGGTAGACATTAGTAACTGTACAAATTTTTAGCTCTTTATGTCTTGTGGCTCAGACATGATAAACGTACAACGAACAGACATTCACATTTATAGATATAGATTTGAAATTGTATTCAAGTTCATTTTGTATTTGTTTTTAATCCCATACTGATTTTATGATCTTGTTCTATAGTTTGAAGGATACACTGAAGATGATCACTGCGTCATTGACATGGATCTGTTGTTTATAAAGTCAAAATTTGTTATACACAGCGAACATTATAGATAAAATCTTTAAAAACTATGTAATGTACCTTGTTTCTTCCTAAAGATTTGTTAAAAACGATAATACAAACTCGCATTTATATACACGAAAATAGAACGAACTCGGAAGTGGTCAAAATACCGCCGCGCGGCCGCTGGCGTGGGTCTCTACCTCGCGCCCGCCGGGAGGTTAATCGAGAGCCTGATGGCCGTAGCAGTTTGGTCCAATGGGTTTACAAACATCTGAACTACGGCCAAAGTGTGCGGCCACAGCTGGCTGCTGTGTGGACGTGGCAGCTTACCGCTCTGACTCACTCGAGGAACCGCTCGGAGCGAATCCCCGCTGCGGCGCGTTGGCCGAGCCGAGCGGCTATCAGATCCGCTTCCTGTCTCACGCTCGCCGAGACCCGCGCACCCACACATCTCGTCGAGCACCCAAGTCCCCCTGCTGGGGAGCTACCGTCGGCTGCGAGGGCAAGGTCCGTCAACAGTCCAACACGAGACATTGTTTCTCAACCTTTCCAAATAGGCGACCATCTTCCAACCAAAAATACTTTCTGGCGACCAACTTCCTCCTTGTCTCGAACGCTAACGAAACTGTGCTCCCTCAAAGGCTAAGAATTTAATTTTCTTTCTGACAATTCAGCTTCCTTTTGATCCATCATATTTCGGCCTTCCTAAAACTGGAAATTTAAACTTTCGACCACCAAGAACAATGCACGTTGGTAGCCATCTTGATACATGCTACTCGGCAGACACTGCAGGACCGCAAAGGAGGAGAAGAGTTTACTTAAATGAAGGAAGCAAAACAGTCCAGAGCTACCGGAGCCCCCCACACGCTCGTAAGCGGAAATCACCACATTTCCTCCTCCGTTGCGGTACCGACGGGCCAACCCCAATAATGTAAATCTGCAACATAAATTCCAGAAACAGTATCCGGCACCAAATCGCGCCGACATATACACTTCCAAGACGCTTTTAATGATTAAAACATAGCAATTGGAGAAATACAATTGGAGAAATACAAAACACTCAAAACTTAGTAAATTTTAAAAATCAAATAAATGCTAGTACATAAGTTCACTTAAATTTTCTTTTGCAGAAACAGTAACGTTAAATAATAATAATAATAATAATAAACAGCGTTTAGAACTTGAAATCTCTCAAATACCAAGAAACGACGTCAAAATACTTCTTGGAGATTTCAATGCACAGATTGGCAAAGAAAAAAAAATTTAGGAAGACAGTTGGCTTATATCCAGCACACAGATTGACCAACAAAAACGGCATGAGACTAATCCAACTCTGCCAACAGTTCAACATGGAAATCAGCTCAACCTCCTTCAACAAGAAACCTAGCAAACACAAAACCTGGAGATCTCCAATAAATCAACTTGGAGAATTTCAGATCGACCATGTAGCCATCTCTTATGACTTTCAAAAAGAGATTAGAGATATCCAAGTTAAGAAAGGCACAAATATCGACTCTGATCATTACCTCACCAGGGTTCGAGTACAGTTCACTCCAAGACGAAAAACACAGCAAACACCACTGGCAGTCCCAAAATTTAATCTACAAAAACTAACAGAATCAGAAACAATAGAAACATGGGAACATTCTCCTGCAAACAACTGGGAAAAATTCAAAACAAAAATTACAGAAATAGCCAAAGAAAAAATACCGTTACAGAAGAAACGCAAACATCCGTGGTGGAATATAAAATGTGAAAATGCCGTTGAATTACGCAAAAAAGGATTCGAGAAATATAGTTCGAATAAGAATGAGGGGAATTACTAAAACTTTCTAGAAACACGAAAGCTTTCGAATAAAATTATCAGACAAGAGAAGAGAAAATATGTAATCCATCAACTAGAATCAATAGATACAGGTTTTAAAAATTATAATACACATGGATTCTACAAAACTTTCGCAAACCAAATTAAAGGTTATAACCCTCAAAATGTTTGCTTCCGAAAACCAGATGGGAATTTAGCACTAAGCGATGAAGAAAATTGTGAAGTACTAGCCGAATATTTTGAAAAACTTCTAAACTGTCCAGAACCAACAGAAACCCTCCCAATATCCAACACCAAAGCTCCACAAAAAAAGATTCCTCACTACCAACAGAAGAAGAAATTATCAAACACATAAAGAAACTCAAAAATAACAAAGCCTCTGGGGAGGATGGAATTGTAGCTGAATTTCTAAAAAATCTAGGGCCTAATTCAAGAAAGGAGCTAGTAGGAATTATTCAAAATATATGGGTCACCGAAGAAATCCCAGAAGATTGGAAGCGAGCCTTAATACATCCATTACACAAAAAGGGGACAAACATGGTGTGAATAATTACAGAGGAATTTCTCTACTTCCTGACACATATAATATTTTATCGGCTTGTATTCTTAAAAGAGCACAAGAAATACTGGAACCTAAAATCTCAGATTTCCAAGCTGGTTTCAGGCCAAACAGATCGTGCCCAGAGCAAATTTTAAACCTAAAATTAATCACAAGGATAAGGCAGATGCGAGGCAAGCCTACATTGTATGTCTTTGTCGACTTCAAGAAGGCATATGACTCAATCCACAGACCCACACTATTTAGGATTCTTGAGGAAAAAGGATTGGATCGTAAAATACAAAAAATCATTCAACAGACGTTAATAAATACAAAATCCAAAGTGAAATTTATGGGAAAACTTTCAAAACCATTTGAAATTAAAACTGGGGTTAGACAGGGGGATGGGTTGTCGCCTTTGTTGTTCAATGTAGTTCTGGATAGAGTCATGGAAGAATGGGAGAAGAAACTTGAAGAAGAAAAATGCTGGAAACCAATTTCATTAGGAACCAAATAACATAACCTAAGAATCCCCTAACTTTGCCTTTGCAGTCGATCTCGCGATAATGACAGATTCTAGTGAAAGGGCTATAAAACAGGTAGAAATTCTAAAAGAATGTGCAGAAAAAGTCGGGCTACAGATATCATTTGAAAAGACAGTGTTCACAACAACAAATTTAGAAATTTCCAAATTACAAACCAAATACGGAGAAATCAACAGAGTACCACACTTCAAATATCTTGGAGAAATTATCTCGGAAAAATTTGCACAACAAGAAAGAATACAAAAAGCTCGTAAAGGTTTAGGATTAGTGCAAAACCTCTATAATAAAAGATGTTTATCTTTAAATGCCAAAATTAGGCATTACAATACAGTCATAAAACCATCAACGTTATATGCCAGCGAAACCTTGGCACTAAACAGGAAAACTGATCTAGAAAATCTAAAGAAAGAAGAAAGAAAATTTTTGGGACAAAGATGGACCGAGAATGGATATAGATTACAGAAAACATCAAAAATTGAAGAATATTCTAACGTAGAGACAGACTTGAGGAAAAGACGCCTCAAATTCTATGGCCACATAATGAGACTCCCTGAACACAGATTAACAAAAAGAATTGTAAAATACGTAGATTCTCTTGTTAATGGAAGAGAATGGATCCAAAAAGTTAAAAAAAGATTTGGAATTAGCCAAAATTACTAAAAAGAAATAGCTGCAAGGAACAATTTTAGAATAAAAGTTGAAAAGGGGAGGTTAAACCAGAGACAAAAGCACTGAGAACTGGAACAAAATGGAGTGAAGAAAGTAGAACTAAATTTTCTCAAACAATGAAAAACTGGTGGGCAAATAAAAAGAACCAGAAGACCAAGAAGAACGGAAAATGAACCAGCTTTACTTAGCGTCTTCCACATGTGAGCTTTACGACTAATAATAATAAACAGCCACAAAACTCGTAATATTGAAAGCATGAAACAATTGCATCAACACAAATACCATACTTTAATGTCTAATGCCAAACCACAACTGTCTGCAAGAGATCAGCCCAGTAACAGTTTTCTAACCGACCCGCTCCCACGACTCGGAGCCGACGGTGTCCCAACACGAAGCCAGAGGTGCGCCCAGAACCACCAGCGCGCACAGTGCACACTTCCACAATAAAAACGAACAAGACCGCCAATCAGAATAACGACACTCAGCCCGGGACGCACACCAGAATGAATTCCGGGAAAACCATAAGAAACATCAGGCACACTACACAATTCATAACAAGAAATGCAGAAGAAAAACACCCTACTCTCGACGAAACTTCTATTTCGGCTGACAAACGTGCTGTCATCTTCAGGTGAGCACGAGACTGAAGATTACCGGTGTGCGTCGTTCTATATATACCTACATTGGCCAAACTACTCGGACAGTACGAGAAAGATGCGTGGAGCATGAGCGCCACTTATGTCTACTTCAGCCCAACAAATCAGTCATAGCAGAACACTGTATTTCCACGAGACACTCCATAGATTTATCATACAATGTAAACTTTCACGGCCGGCGTTGTCTTCAGATAAAACTTCCGGGCTGATGGGCCGTGGTCCAGATGTAAAACTACCTCCCGACGTTTCGTCTCCAACTGCGGGAGACATCTTCAAAGGTAGCCGGAAGACCTTTGAAGATGTCTCCCGCAGTTGGAGACGAAACGTCGGGAGGTAGTTTTACATCTGGACCACGGCCCATCAGCCCGGAAGTTTTATCTGAAGACTCCATAGATTATTCTGCAACAAAAATTAGGGCAACGACAAGATCCTTTTGGGATTCGATTATTAAGGAGTCCGTTGAAATACCGTTGACCGAAGACCTGATTAATCGGGATGGGGGCTTTCAAATGGATAAAGCATGGGACCCCGTAATTTCTTTAATTGCTTCGCAGAGACATAGGTCTACATCTAGTGTAACATTTGACAAAAAGTGATTTCCTTCGACCACCGCGCTTAAGATGCACGAAAGCGCATTCCGACAGATGGCGCGAATGTAAGTACACCATTACGCAGACGCGGCCCGCTTCTACCGCAGAGCGCGCCAAATTCGAAAGTGGGCGCGCTAGTACCTCCTCACTGCGCATGCGCGGCCGCGCCAATCTTCGGTATATATAGAACGACGCACACCGGTAATCTTTAGTCTCGTGCTTACCTGCAGATGGCTGCACGTTTGTCAGCCGAAATATCGTTGGAAGACGTCAACATGATCCGGCTGCAAGCCCGAAATATGATGGATCAATCAATACGCCGGGAAAACTTCACAGCTTCCTTTTGTTGGACATTGTTTTTTCGTGTATTTTTCGGAATGACATATTATTTGTACATAATTTCTGACAGAAATTATTATAGGGTGTTACAAAAAGTTACGGCCAAACTTTCAGGAAACATTCATCACACACAAACAAAGAAAGTATGTTATGTGGACATGTGTCCGGAAACGCTTAATTTCCATGTTAGAGCTCATTTTATTACTTCTCTTTAAATCACATTAAATATGGAATGGAAACACACAGCAACAGAATGTACCAGCGTGACTTCAAACACTTTGTTACAGGAAATGTTCAAAATGCATCCACCCTCCGTCGCATGAAATCCCTGATGCGCTGATGCAGCCCTGGAGAATGGCGAATTGTATCACAGCCGTCCACAATACGAGCACGAACAGTCTCTACATGCCTGCTGCGGTGGCCGAGGGGACTGAGGCGCTCCAGTCACGGTCTGCACGGCCACTACGGTCGGGGGTTCGAGTCCTCCCACGGGCATGGATATTTGTGCCGTCCTTAGTATTAGTTAGTTCATAAGTAGTTTGTAAGTTTAGGGACTGATGACCCCGTAGTTAAGTCCCATAAGCTCTACAAACATTTGAACATTTTTAGTGTCTACATTTGGTACCGGGGTTGCGTAAACAAGAGCTTTCAAATGCCCCCATAAATGAAAGTCAAGAGGGTTGAGGTCAGGAGACCGCGGAGGCTATGGAATTGGTCCGCCTCTACCAATCCATCGGTCACCGAATCTGTTCTTGAGAAGCGTTCGAACACGTCTACTGAAATGTGCAGGAGCTCCATTGTGCATGAACTACATGTTGTGTCGTACTTGCAAAGGCACATGTTCTAGCAGCACAGGTAGAGTATCGCTAATGAAATCATGATAACGTGCTCCAGTGAGCGTAGGTGGAAGAACATGAGGCCCAATCAAGACATCACCAACAATTCCTGCCCAAACGTTCACAGAAAATGTGTGTTGATGACGTGATTGCACAATTGCACTGACATTGCACTGACTGCAAAACGACTTTCGTAATGAACACTAACCATTTCTACGTACTGGTGTGTTTGATGCTAGTACTGTAGAGCAATGAGTCGCATGTGAACACGAGCACTGAATTCAACATTACCTTCCTTCAATTGGGCCAACTGGCGGTGAATCAACGAAGTACAGTACATACTAACGAAACAACTGGGTACTTTCACAATTGTCTGCACGAATTATTTCAATTTACATTTAAAGAAAAATACTAAAATGAGCTCTAACATGGAAATTAAGGGTTTCCGGACACAGGTACACATTTTTTTTTTTCTTTGTGTGTGAGGAATGTTTCCTGAAAGTTTGGCCGTACCTTTTTGTAACACCCTGTATTTTGCATAAAGAGTGCTTCGCATTTCGGGCAAGACTCATATGCGCATTAATAAAGGTGCTGTAGTATAGACAATTTCTAACGAAGCAGATTTTCTTCCCATTTCTTACAATTAAATATACTATTTTCTTAATTTTTCTATCGAATTGTTCCTGACAACATTTTCCTCGCCTACAGGTATTAATGCTTAATACGCTGTTTTACTAAATAATATACGTACTACTCAGTTCAGAATTAATGTTAAACAAGAAATTGCGCAATTTTAACATAAAAATAAATTTCATGTAGGTGTATTTTTTGTGTTACTGAACCGCTAGTAGTCATACATGCACTGATTATTAAAGGTAACTGTTTCTTCCTGTGACGCAGACACGGTGAACAAATCGCTGTTGAAAAACCATCACTGCGGTAACAAAAGATGTGGGATAACAATAAACACGCACACAGAAAACGGAAGTATGGCGTAATTAAGGTATCAAAGGGCGGTGTATTGATAGACATGTCTTTTGAGCTCCGCTGATTCATGCGAAAAAGTTACCGAGCGATTGTAGCCACACGAGTGGATTTAATAAATTCTGGATGCAGAAATCTTCAGGGAATTAAATATTGCAGCGTTCACGTTTCAAGACTGTGCAAAGGATACAGAAATTCTCTCATCACCTTTCACAACGGACAACCTAGTGGCCCACGTCTTAATGATGCGTTCCCCAGGGAAGTGTTATGGGGCCCTTACTGTTCCTTTTAGTCATAAACGATTCAGGAGACAACGCGAGCAGCTCTCTCGACTGTTCGCGGATAATGCTAACATTTATCGATTAGTAAACCCACCAGAAGATCAAAGGCAGATGTAAAACAATTTAGATATCTACACGGTGTAATCATTGGCAATTAATCCTAAATAATGATGAGAGAGAAGTCATCCATATGAGGACTAAAAGAAATCCGCTGAACTTCATTTATTTATTATATAAATCAGTGAAATGAACACGCCGCAAAAAATGTTCAAATGTTTGTAGAACTTATTGGACTTAAATATGGGATCATCAGTCCCTACACTTACAAACTACTTTGAACTACCTTATGCTAAAGACGACACAAACGTCCATGCCCGAAGGGGGATTCGAACCCCGACGGGGAACGGTCTCGCGCATCGTAACTTAGCGCCTCAATGCTCTCGGCCGCTCCGCCGAGGCAACAGGCCGCAAATTGAACTAAATACTTAGAAATAAAAATTATTGGGTAGCTCGCCGTCGGAGGTTAGAGTCTTCCCTAGGGCATGGGTATGTGTGTTATCCTTAGCATAAGTTATTTAAGTAGTTTGTAAGACTAGGGACTGCCGGCCGCTGTGGCCGAGCGGTCTGTGGAGTGCCGGTCACGTTATGCACGGCTGCTGCGGTCGAGGGTTCTAATCTCCCCTCGGGCATGGATGTTTGTACCATCTTTAGTATAAGCTAGTGCATAATTAGTTTGTAAGTTTAGGGACTGTTGACCCGTAGTCAAGTCCCATAAGCTCTACAAACATTTGAACATTTTGAAGCCTAGGGACTGATAACTGCAACAGTTCAATACCTTGGTTTACAAACATTTGAATGACCGTTGCTGCACCACTCGGTACTGAATCAAACAGTCTGTGAATGTGGTTTTTTTTTTTTTTTTTTTTTTTTTTTTTTTTTTTTAGGTATAGCAGCCCATGCTACTTCTACATATTGCCGAAGTCGGTCTCGTCTAGCAGCGGATGTTCAATGACGGACAAGTCGATCCGCAAAGATCGACCATACTTTTTAACAGTCAAGCGGTCGGCAGAAAAGGGACTCCGCGGTGTAGCCGAGCGGTCTAAAGCACCTCGCTGCGGAGGGCGCGGTTGCTCGCCGTGGAGGTTCGAGTCCTCCCTGGGGTATGGGTGTGTGTGTTTGTCCGTAGGTTAGTTTACCTAGGTTTAAGTAGTATGTAAGCTACGGACTGATGACGACGCAGTTTGGTCCGATAGATTAAAAAAAAAAAAAAAAAAAAAAAAAAAAAATAAATAAATAAAAAAAATAAATAAATAAAAAATAAACCGGTCGCTAATGCAGCATATCGATCCGATAGTCTTGACCAATGCGTGACAAGTGTGGTCGCAGAATGTCCTGTTCGAGTGTGGCGGCCGTCGTGCTCCGAATGTATGGGACGACAACAGAATCCAACACCTCACTGTAACTCTGGAGGATTATTGTACTGGCGACGCGTTCTGAGGGAATATTTGGGGTGGGATCAGTAATGAGGTGCGTAAGTCGTTTGTCTCACTACGGTGTCTCTCGACCATTGCGGTTCTGGAGACAGATCACTGATTCGTTGCAAATGGAAATCAGCGTATGGCTTTCTTGGCCGGGAGAACCCTTGCGGGTTTGTTCGTCCGCCTTAGTGTAAGTATTTTCAGTTGACGCCGCGCGACTTATGTGTCAATGATAATCAGATGATGATGATTAGGACAACACACAATACCCAGTCCCCTGCCGGGAATCGAACCCGGGCCTCCTGCGTGGTAGTCAGCGACGCTACCGCTGAGCTACGGAGGCGGACCACGGATTCGTTGGTAGAAACAGTGTCGATCAATTCGTTGTCCGTGTACGGCGACAACGCCTGCGGAGCTGACTCACCGGCGGGCAGTCAACGTCGACGCCAACGACGCTGCTGCGCGTCGGCACTGATCGTTGCGCAACTGACGGAACTTGATGTGAGATTGTTGGTGACGAGGCAGAGCGACCCGTCGCTGCCACGCGCGCTATCACGTGAAGCGGTGCAACGAGGCGGCTGCAATCGGTCCCGTCGGGCAGTCGTTCCCCCCTGCATTCATGGAAATCCCGCGTCTGCACTTTGAGGACTAATACAAGCACTGTCAGGCGTGTAGGATGTGTGTATGTTTTGCGTTGTTATAATTACTTTAACCCGTAGTTTTCTGGCACAGTTGGTTCAAAATGTGACGATACCCTGACGTTATCGGTTTTCGTATAGTTTCTACAGTTCTAATTTCTTGTAAAATGTAAACTTTCACGGCCGGCATGGTCAAAATTACTAAAAATTTCCGGGCTGTTATGCCGTGGTCTAGTGGATTTATTATTAAAACCCAACGTTTCGTCCCCGACTGCGGAGGACATTCTCAAGGGGGATCGTGGCACTTTTGGATGTCCGATTCACACCCTGGCTCCCCGCAGTCGGGGACGAAACGTTGGGTTTTAATAATAAATCCACTAGACCACGGCATAACAGCCCGGAAATTTTTATAATTTTTACTAATTTCTTGTTATCATTAAGAAGGAACCAGGTAAAGCAATATAGTATTTTTTTTTTTTAATTCATCTAACTAGATTCGTGGCACTACAGCGTCATAATCAGGATTACAGACATATTTCACATTTTAGGCTAACCATTAGGCAGACGACACAAAAGCCCTTCCCCTTGTAATAAATATTTAAACCACCTGTAGGTAAGTAGACCAGTCATTCCGTCTATTAGACTACAATTCGCTCAAAGATTCTATTACAAGGCGACTGTGTCGGGTCGTCTAACTAACACCGGGGTTGAAATATATGAAGTAATTGTGTAACCTTGATGATGAGGCTGTAGTGCCATGGGGCCAGTTAGCTTACCATACAGCTAAATTGGCCTCGTTCGTGAGAAACGTCTTCTACTCAGGCTGCCAAAGTATTAAATAATTTGATACGTTGTTACTTGGTTTCTTCTTGTTAAAATTTCATTTCTGATTCAATGCAACGTTTTGCATCGAATAATACAGACCGCTATTTTCTTTCATGTCAGAGTGTCATTCTAATCATTGTTTGGTGACTTTACGAGAGTTTGAAGTCAAATGCGTTCCTTGTCAGCACGCAGCACTGTAGCAAAATGTTCAAAAGTTTGTAGAGCTTATGGGACTTAACTACGGGGTCATCAGTCCCTAAACTTACAAACTACTTATGAACTAGCTTATACTAAAGACGGCACAAACATCCATTCCCGGGGATCCGAACCCCCAACCGCAGCGGCCGTGCAGACCGTGACTAGCACGCCGCAGACCGCTCGGCCATCGCGGCCAGCAACACTGTAGCAGCTCGGTAGTAGAGTGGTAGGCAATTAGATTGTGCAGCCGAAATTGATATCGTCCACACCCTGCTCCGTGTGACAGTTACACGGAGCGAATAAAACATGTTCAAATGTTTACAAAAATGTTCAAATGTTTGTAAATCTATCAGTCCGCAGCTTACAAATTACTTAAACTAAGTTAAACTAACCTAAGGACAACACACACACCCATGCCCCAGGGAGGACTTGAACCTCCATGGCGAGCAATCGCGCGCTCCCCAGCGAGACGCTTTAGACCGCTCGGCTACTCCACCGCGGCCAAATGTTTGCAAACATTATGGAACTTAACTGTGGGGTCATCAGTTCCTAAATTTACAAACTACTTATGAACTAGTATTAAAGACAGCACAAACATCCATGCCCGAGGTATGATTCGAACCTCCGATAGGGGAGGCCGTGCTATCCGCAACGTGGCGCTCCAGACCACTATATATATATATATATATATATATATATATATTAATGGTTATGTTTATTCGTTATCTGTGGTCAACGAAATGTTTTGACAGTTGGCCAAAGATGCTGTCTGGTTATAGTTGCTATGGTACGTTTTGTTACTATTTTCATATTTACTATTGAACTTTGTGGTCGATATGTCTGTAGGGTATTTCTATGCGTGATTATATTTATCCGTTATTTTAAATACACCATAAAAATATAGTTCATTGATTTCCTGACCAAAGGTAAGACATATTATTTCCTTCCTGTGGTAATGATACCTTGTTACTTTGTTTGTCTCCGTTTTACTTGAGGTAAAATGCAACCGTTTGCATGGAAATGACGCACACCACTCTCTTGAATATGATTGCCCGTTATTCCAGGCAGGGCTGCGTGCTGTTCAGAGCGTTCTAGGTCAAAGGTGTCATTTGAAAGAGAAATTTTCTGTGCTACGGGCACATTGGTTCGAAAAATCATTAAAACTACCTGATCCTTCTTGTATTTTACTCTCTTCTTTCGTTGCACCAGATTTCGGTTGCGTTGAATCAATCATTTGTCTGCGTGTTTTTATTGTTTTATTAGTGTCTAGTATTCTTCACTGCTTGCTGCTCTTCGTTTCTTCTCATCTCCCGGGATTATAGTTGTGGCTTTTAGTGTGGATTTGTCTTGAAATTTAGAAGACAATCTGAGCACCTGTCTTAGACAATTCGCAGATGATGGCGTCCTTTATCGGTTAGTAAAGTCATCATAGGATCACGAGCAACTGCAAAACGATTTAGACAAGATATCTTCTTGGAAGGGAAATTGGCAAATGAACTTAAATAATGATAAGTGCGATGACATCAATATGAGCACTAAAAGGAAACTGATAAACTTAGTTTACATGTCAAATCTACAAGCCGTTAATTTAGCTACATACCTCTGAATTATTTTTATGATCAACATGAATTGCAAAGAACAAACAGAAAATTTAGTGGGGAAGGCATACCAAAAGCCATGTTTCATTTCCAGAACACCTAAAAGATGCAACAGTTCTGATAAAGAAACTACCTACACTACACTTGTCTGACCAGGTTTTAAGTATTGCAGCGCATTATGGGCTTCCCACCAATGGCACTGACAGACTCTATAAAGTAAGTTAGGAGAATGGCAGAGAGTTTTGTATGATCACGATAGAAGGGACAAACTTTCACGGAAATGACGACTTGCGCTGAAAATCATTGAAAGAAAGGCGTCATTCTTTACCGCGAGTTGTATTTGCGAAATTTCTTTCACATAAATGTTTTCGCACCCACCTACATAATGAGTCATGAACATCATAATAAAATAATGGAAATCAGATCGAAAACTTGAAATATTTAGCTGTCCCTATTACCCGCGCTCTATTGCAGAAAGGAACTGTAGTGTAATGTTATGAAAGCGGTTCGATAAATCCTCTGTCAGACACTTAAATGTGATTTGCAAGGTAAATGTAAATGTCTATGTCTTGTATTTTTGTTTCTTGTTAGTACTTGAACTGTTCGAGTAAGTGATTTTTAATTCTACCAGGTCTTTTTCACAGTCTTTAAACCAATTATGTTTCACACTAAAGTTTCCGCTCCAGTTGTCACAATGTAAAAATGTCCGAACGACATGTTTCGGGCCTACATTAGCCCATTCTCAAGTTATAAAAGGAGAAAGGCAAGGAAAACGTAAATTAAAACGAAAACACTAAAACCTTAAATACCATCCATGTCAATATAACAAAGTGTGTTCATCCTAGACAGGCTTACCTTGAATTCTAAAACATATCTGCCCTAAGGCAACGTCAAGCGTAAAATGTTTCCGGCATATGCGCAATATCAACAGATAAACATTCCTCGCCGTATAACATGTTTCTAGTTGGAGGCACAGTTGTGGACTGCTAACTATCTGCTCTGCTATATCAGAGATATTCCAAACGCTACCCACTACCAAAGATGAACCTACCGTATTGCTCCTATCGAAAGTAAACCCGTCAATAAACACAAATTTAAAATGTATTAAAAAAGACTTCTAACTGTAAATCAGCCAAGGAACCAAATGAGAGGGGAAGCTACACTGTTTATCGAGAAGGACATTACCAAAATAAGACAAGAAATGTCCTTTAGACAATTCCGTCTGTTCATTTAATATGCTATTCGGTTCTTTTCTTAAATTGGATAGGATGATCAGACGCAAAAATAAACAGATTGAGCAAACCTCCCAGAAATATAGAGTCATGACATTTTTGGGTAATATCTCACATAAAGTGGCTAAATTACTTATCAAAGATGGGGTGGAAATAGCTTTTAGGACAGACAACAGATTAGAACAGAGGTTGAAACACAAGATTGATTTAGGAGACGATTGGGCGGGGAAAGCGGGAGTTTATGAAGTTAAATGTTTAGATTGTGATAGGAAATACGTGCGAGAGACTGGTAGGAATTTTAAAATTCGATTTAAAGAGCATAACAACACTGAGAATGGCTCTTCGGCGGTGGCGAAGCATCTAAAAAATTAACGGCATTCTTTGGGCAATATTAATAACAGTATGAGGCCAATACATTATGAGGATAAGGGATGGTTGCTGTCTAACCTGGAGGAGGTTGAAATTTTTTGTGCGTTAAGAAAAGAACCGAATAGCATATTAAATGAACAGACGTAATTGTCCAAAGGACATTTCTGGTCTTATTTTGGTAATGTCCTTCTCGATAAACAGTGTAACTTCCCCTCGCATTTGGTTCCTTGGGGTTGGGGTTTGCTGATTTACTGTTAGAAGTTTTTTTTTTTATACATTTTAAATTTGTGTTTTTAGACGGGTTTACTTTCGATAGTAGCAATACGGTTGGTTTATCTTTGGTAGTGGGTAGCGTTTGGACTATCTCTGATATAGCAGAGCAGATAGTTAGCAGTCCACAACTGTGCCTCCAACTAGAAACATGTTATACTGTGAGGAATATTTATCTGTTGATATTGCGCATATGCCGCAAATATTTTACGCTTGACGTTGCCTTAGGGCAGATATGTTTTAGAATTCAAGGTAAGCCAGTCTAGGATGAACATACTTTGTTATATTGACAGGGATCGTATTTAATGTTTTAGTGTTTTCGTTTTAATTTACGTTTTCCTTGGCTTTCTCCTTTTAGAACTTGAGAATGGGCTAATGTAGGCCCGAAACATGTCGTTCGGACATTTTTACATTTTGACAACTGGAGCGGAAACTTTAGTGCGATAGTTCATGCAGTTTGAGATGGCATGCAAACAAACAATTATGTTTCGTTTTGTTATTACGGAAGAAGTGGAAGTCTGAGATGGTAGCCATAAAAAGTATCCTTCCTTTTCATTTTTGACGTATATTGTTACCTTGAAAATTTTTTTCCTATGATCTTTCTTAAGATTTTCCTTTGTTTTGTTTCTAGTTTCTCTATCTAGCCTCTACCAGTTAACTCAGTTTTGAAAGATTTTGACGTAAGGATTGTAATATATTTAGCCAGGAGGGTCCCGTTTGTTTAAATAACTAAAGTATTCCATACCATAGTTGGTCGTAGCATTATCACCTAATATTTCATGTTTATATTACATAAGCATTTTATAGCGCTTCTATCAACTCATTTTAATCATCACCTGCATTACTAGGGTCTTCTAACAAACGTAATTAAAGTATTGAAGCTTAATATCGAACAATAATGGAAACATATATTAACACTGCACTAATTTTTGTTTACTTACGATCTTTTGTATTGTTTATTTTGATGTAAAAAAACTTATTATTACATTTGTCATAATATTGTGTATCTCCACATAAAACAATATTTACTTATGTTTTATAAACAAATTATTAAATGTAAAACTTTGTAACTTCCGTGTTCTAGAATGTTTTAGAATATACACTACGTATTAATACGCACAAATTGGAGCGAACTCAGTCAGTATAATGTTAGCATGGAGTCAGTCTAAATCAGTCAGAATGAAGTAGTAATGGTGTAGTAGCCTGGAGTAGTATGAAGTTACTAATGGAGTAGTTAGCATTGTTGTCTTACTTTTGTATTCCTTCTGTGCTTCATCAAGAATGGATAAATAAATTTGTATAAAAATGAAACGTGTCACATTGTTGGTTCAATACATGACGTATAAGAACCCGACGTCTTATTATTTTGTGACGTACTATTGGCAGGCGAACAACGAGATCTACGAGCAATCTACCACTGAACATATATAACAGGTGATTTATAGAAAAATGTGGCAATAATGTATGCCAAGTAAAAAAAGAAATGCGCCACAGGGCACAGCAAATGAAAAATTAATTAATATTCAAAGAATATATGACATCAACTGCGATTGAGCAAAGCTGAAGATGTGTACCCAGCCGGGATTCGAACCCGGGTCTCCTGCTTTATAGGCAGTTGCGCTGACCCCTACACCACTGGGGACACAGTTATCACCACACCTGCAAGGACTACCTAAGCACGCCTCCCGTCAGATACAAATTCCCAGCTTCGCCCTGCCCACAGTACTCAAAGTCGTAGCTATGAAACTAATTCCCGTAAGAGTAAGGGCTTCAAACCTGCCCACCCCTCCCCACTAACGATAGAATCATTGCCCGTCACCGGCATATATATGGCGTCTGTGCCGAAGGAACAGACGTCACTTCTGATCCTGCAGTTGTTATTATTTAATATTCAAAGAATATATGACATCAACTACGATTGGGCAAAGCTGAAAATGTGTACCCAGCCGGGATTCGAACCCGGGTCTCCTGCTTTCTAGGCAGTTGCGCTGAACCCTACACCACTGGGGACACAGTGATCACCGCACCAGCAAGGACTACCTAAGCACGCCTCCCGTCAGTTGATGTCATATATTCTTTGAATATTAAATAATAACAACTGCAGGATCAGTAGTGACGTCTGTTATTTCGGAACAGACGCCACATGTATATAGAAAAATTAATTATTCGTTTCTCGGAAGAATATACTATACGTCTATACTGTTCATCCACTGTTGAGTGAATTATCAACGCTCTGCTTGATCGTTTTCCGTCCAGTACCCTGATGTTGAGCTGTTCCTTAATTTGGTAATGGTGAGCTCGGCCAGACGAGTATTCTCTACCCTCGTGAATGACGCCGGCGCTGGCTGTTACGCCAGTGTCAGCTGATAGCAGTCAGACATCGGCGCTCTCGATTGCAGCTCTGGAGGTGGCGGTCTGGTGGTTCCCGGTTCCCCCACAGGCCGAGCCTCCAAAGGCGAGGAAACGCTCCGGCCGATAGCCGCCTTCCGTCTCCGAGGCAACCGCAACAAACAGCTGTGCATTCCCGATACGAGTCCGCCTTCCACTTTAAATGGTAACATCGCCGCAGTTACACCTTGTCCGCCGGCCGCGGTGGCCGAGGGGACTGAGGCGCTCCAGTCACGGTCTGCACGGTCACTACGGTCGGGGGTTCTAATCCTCCCTCGGGCATGGATATTTGTGCCGTCCTTAGGATAAGCTAGTTGATATGTAGTTTGTAAGTTTAGGGACTGATGACACCGTAGGTAAGTCCCATAAGCTATACAAACATTTGAAACATTTGAAACACCTTGTCCGGTACTCCTTAGTGGAGACAACAACCGTTACCAAAATTGAAAACTGAAATTTGTTCGATACAAAAAAGAACGTCATGGCTTTGATATGTTATTTTTATTTCCTGTTTCTTGAGAATGTTTCCAATTCTGTGTGTCAGTTTATTTTATACTAGCTGAAACCCGCGGCTCCGCTCGCGTGTTGGTTGATTATGATAGCTAAGTTATCTTTCACTAGTGTGCTGTGAGACTGGTTTTGAAATAAAATACAATCCCTTATCTAGAAACAAATATTTTTAATTAACATTCAAATAAAAAATAAAATTATGTGAAGTGCTTAATGAGTTACAATAAATAATACATACATTATTCCTTATAGCCTGTGTTGCAATATCTCAACACGTATGGTGAGAGTAATGTCCAAATTCATTTAAATTTCATTTTAGGGCATTCTGATAAACTACATTATTCGTATTAAAAGAAATTCCTTTTTTACTGCTTTATTTATTTATTCTTATATTTCCTTATTCGTATGCTTATCCTTACAGAGAAATTGCTGAAGACATTGTAGCACGCATAGACCAAAGATATGACCTGTGGCATCACGTTTCGCTATATGTAACCTCCTTGCTATAGAGTCGCAAACATCATTGCTGGCCTTCAGGCCGAATTTTTTTTATAATCTGACGACTTTCAACCACCATATCTTCCGCCCCCTTATAACTATCGGCATGGAACTGTTATGGTGTACAACGGGATACTTCGGACAACAATTACAGACAGACTATTCGTTTGCGTTCTGTATTTTTCGCTACAGAGCGAAATATTAACATACACACGTAGAATTTTATATACACCGATAACTTTCCATCCCAATATACTCCACCCTTTTATCATTATCAATCCTCAAGGAACAATGCAAGTAATAAAACCATTTTCAAACAGTAAATATAATTATCAAAAAGTAATTATTATTCCGCATTTCGCGTTATAGTCTTCGCATTACTACATGTCTATCAGATCGCTATAAAACCGTGCCTAAAACCTTCCTCAGGTATAACTTAGCAACTGTAAAAATATTTAAGTCTCTGCGTCGTGTCGTTCGGACGTGATAAGCGTACACGGAACAGTCATTCACATTAATATATATATAGGTAAATAGCTATCAGATTGCCATAAAACCGTGCCTAAAGCCTTTCCCGGGTAGTAACTATAAAATTTTTTTAGCTCTTTATGTCTTGTGGTTCAGACGTGATAAACGTACACCCAACAGACATTCACATTTATAGATATAGATAAGAAAGTATGTACTACGTTGTTCGTTGAGTTTCGGATTTCTGCGTTACTGTTGTTTTGTGGACTATTTGTGAGTGTTCTGAGTCTTCGGTTTTGAGTGTTTTACAACAAGAACTGGACATAATAATTCAGATACCAAAGAGTAATAGTTATCAAGAAACCCTCATTACAAAACCGAACAGAAGAAAATAAAAATAAAGAATCAAAACACACAAAACCAAGGAACACTCACATCTACCCCCACAAAACAACCACACTAACGCAGGACAGAACACAGAAACTCAACAAACAGACTGGTACACACTTACTTATGAAAATAAACTGACACACATAATTGAAAACATCCTCAAGAAAAAAGGAATAAAACCAGCATATTAAAGCCGTAATTCATTACAGAAATGCCTAACCAAAACAGAGAGCACTGCCATCCACAAAAAATCTGCTATTTACCAGTTCAAATGTAACAGTTGTGATGCTCTGTGCTTAGGACAGACCAGCAGGACATTTTAAACACAATATAAGAACACAATCGATCATGGAAATATGGCAACAGCTATTCAACACCTTAGGCAAGAAAACCACCATCCTACCACAATAGAAACGGCCATGAAAATAGATTTAGCAATAAGAAATATCTCCTAACCCTCCAAAATAATTTCCAAATTCAAAAAGCATTAATAGAAAAAAAAACACATATGAAAAGACCAAGTGAACATCGCAACCAAACGCTATAAAAACTAATAAAACAGATAGTAGACAAAGACAAACCCCCCTTTCAAACCCACCGCAAAATATGACCACATAAGGAAGCAAACCCCCATCCCCTCCCCACACACAAAGAGCTTCGCTAGTTGAACTAAAATCATATTTATAAACACACACACAATACAGTCTAAACAGCACACAGAAATTGCTAGCAGACGCCTAGTTTGACAGAAGCAAACCAGGAACACATCTCACGGTGCGAACGAAAGAACCTACAAGCAAATAACACACATACAGACAACAAACAAAACGAAAGACCAATCCAGTCCGCCAGGCTTCGGAAGTGGCATGTTTTCGTCAACTTTTTAGAAAAGTGGAATTGTAAATAGTATAATTGTAAATAGTGACAGCAAGTGGCAATGTACTACAAGAAACACATGAAGAGGGCAACATAGAGAAACGTGAGTAGCCGGCCGCGGTGGCCGAGGGTACTGAGGCACTTCAGTCACGGTCTGCACGGCCACTACGGTCGGGGGTTCGAATCCCCCCTCGGGCATGAATATTTGTGCCGTCCTTAGTCTTAGCTAGTTCATAAGTAGTTTGTAAGTTTAGGGACTGATGACTCCGTAGTTAAGTCCCTTAAGCTTAACAAACATTTGAAACGTGAGTAACCTTAGTAGTTCATTTTATACAGAATTTAAAAAATCCCACAGCATGAGAACCGTTGATGATGTAATTTAGTAAAAACCACAAAAAAAAAAAAAAAAAAAAAAAAAAAAAAAAAAAAAAAAAAAAAAAAAAAAAAAAACATTTTCTGTACATTTGCCCACTGAAGATGCTTCAAAATTAAGCGAAACGAGTCTGGTCTCAAGTAGACTAATTTACAGCAGTAAAAGTCGGTAACCTGACCTATACAAACTATGATACTCAGTAACTCAGCCAGGATTTGGTTCTGGGTGGGACTAATTTTTAAAAAATAAATCCTATTACATTTATTAATCTATGATTTATTTTCACACTTTTTGTAATTTAACCAATTATACTACGAAAACAATTGCACAACAAATAAAATGAGTAGGCTCGCATTAATTTGAAAGTGGAGTGTATATAATCAGCTCACAAAATAATTCATCAGCTCCTATGTTACTAGCCAAAGAGAAAGGTCTTTACAGTGTAATTAACATGAGTCTCTATGTGTAAAAACTGAACTAAAATAACAGTATAGTTGTTCATGAGATTCCACTCGGTGGCGCCGCTGACCTGCTAAGCAGCGGGTGGCCGCATATGAACAATCGGCTCGCAACTTTAGCATAGCAGTAGCAGTAGCGGCAGCATCAAAGCTGGTCGCGGCGGCATTAAAACCGCTCACAGTAACAACAGCACACGTTCTTACAGTTATTGGCGCCATTACGTAGGCGACCCATTTCTGATTTATTACATATGTACTATTTCAAATTTCCCGTGCCGACCTGTTTAAAAACATGAAAACAATAACACAGCTTTGAAAGTAACACAAATATTAATTATCATGGAATGACATTATACTTGATGCGTTGCAATACACAGAGGCAATAAAGATTAATATTTATGTCAATCGAAAGACCAATAAGGTTGTAAAATGTACCAAATATTAATATCGTTAAAAATTAAAAATAAACTAACAAAAGGTAACTTCGTAAGATATCTATGACCTTGGTACCCCATAAAATTTTACCAGAATCAATGGGCAAGAATAACAGTACTATTCCACCTTCCAAAACTGATATCTAAAATAGAAATATCTTTCCCTAACGTTAGTAAAGAGCATCAAAACAGATACAGGGATTAGCGAACATCGAGTTGTAGTAGCGAGACTGAATATCGAAATTCCCAAATGCACCAAAAATAAAAGAAAAATATATCTATTCAATAAAGCAGATAAAAATTCGCTTCACGCTTTCCTGAGTGATAGTCTCCAGTCCTTCAAAACTAAAAATGCGAGTGTAGATCAGTTGTGGCTTACTTTGAAAGACATAATATCAGTAGCAATCGAGAGATTTATACCAAATAAATTAATAAAAGAGGGTGCTGACCCCCCCGTGGTACACAAAACAGGTCAGATCACTGTTGCAGAAACAAAGAAAAACGCATGCAAAATTTAAAAAGACACAGAATCCGCAAGACTGGCAATCTTTTACTGAAACTCGCAACCTAGCGCGGACTTCAATGCGAGAATCTTATAGTTGTTTCCACAACGAAATCCTGTCTCGTAATCTTGCAGAAAATCCAAAGAAATTCTGGTCATATGTGAACTACACTAGCGGCAAAACACAAACAATACCTTCACTACGCGATAGCAATGGTAATACTACCGACGACAGTACTGCTAAGACAGAATTACTAAACACAGCTTTCCGAAATTCTTTCACCAAAGAAGACGAAGTGAACACTCCAGTATTCAATCCAAGAACAGCTGCCAGCATGCGAAACTTAGAAGTAGATGTTCCTGGAGTAGTAAAACAACTTATGTCACTAAACAAAAATAAATCTTCCGGGACAGATTGTATACCAACTAGATTCCTCTCAGAGTATGCTGATGCAATAGCTCCGTACTTAGCTATAATTTACAACCGATCACTCAGCGAAAGATCCGTACCCAAAGACTGGAAAGTTGCCCAAATTACTCCAATATTCAAGAAAGGCAATAGGAGTGATCCCCAAAATTACAGGCCTATCTCATTGTCGTCGATTTGCAGTAGGATTTTGGAACATATACTTTGTTCGAATATTATGTACTACCTCGAAGAGAACGACATATTAACCAATAGTCAGCACGGATTCAGAAAGTATCGCTCTTGCGAAACACAGCTTGCCCTTTATTCACATGAAGTGTTAAGTGCCATCGACAAGGGATCTCAAATCGATTCCATATTTCTGGATTTCCGGAAGGCTTTTGATACTGTACCCCACAAGCGGCTTCTAATGAAATTGCGTGCTTATGGAATATCTCCCCAATTGTGCGATTGGATTCACGATTTCCTATCAGAAAGGACACAGTTCGTTGTAATTGACGGTAAGTCATCGAGTAAAACAGAAGTGATATCTGGCGTTCCACAGGGAAGCGTTATTGGTCCCCTACTCTTCCTCGTGTTTATAAACGATTTAGGAGATAATCTGAATAGCTCCCTTAGACTGTTCGCGGATGATGTTGTCGTTTATCGGTTAGTGAAGTCAACAGAGGATCAAAAGCAACTGCAAAGCGATTTAGACAATATTTCTACTTGGTGCGAAAATTGGCAATTGACACTAAATAAAGAAAAGTGTGAAGTAATACACATGACCACTAAAAGAAATCCGCTGAACTTCAATTACGCGATAAATCAGTCAAACCTTAAGGTCGTAAATTCTACCAAATACCTAGGAGTTACAATTACAAACAACTTTGACTGGAGAGAACACATAGAAAATATTGTGGGGAAGGCGAACCAAAGCTCCACCAAAGAGACTGCCTACATCACACTTGTGCGTCCTCTCTTGGAGTACTGTTGCCCCTTGTGGGACCCTCACCAGGTGGGACTGACGGAAGATATTGAGAAGGTTCAGAGAAGGGCAGCTCGTTTTGTTTTATCACGTTACGGGGGGGAAAGCGTCACGGAAATGTTGCACGAATTGGGGTGGAAATCATTAAAAGAAAGACGTTATTCATTGTGGCGTGATCTGTTTGCGAAGTTTCAATCACCGACTTTTAGTTCTGAATGTGAAAATATGTTGCTAGCACTCACCTACTTAGGGAGACATGACCATCCCAATAAAATAAGAGAAATCAGATCGAAAACGGATCGATTTAGGTGTTCTTTCTTCCCGCGCGCTATTAGAGAATGGAACGGTAGAGAAAAGTTATGAAGGTGGTTAATGAACCCTCTGCCAGGCACTTAAATGTGATATGCAGAGTATCTATGTAGATGTAGATGTAGATGAACGCTGCGCAGTTATCTGCAATGTGCTGCCAAGATCGGTTTCTTACTTCCTAGTGCAACGCAGCTACTGGATCCTGGAATATGCCGTGTTTGTGCCTATATTTCATGCTGCAGCCTAAACTACACATCGCAAACGATTAGTGTTTGTATGTGGTAGAAGGTATCTTTCTCCCATTGTGCACTATGGTGGTAGAGGGTTGATAAGGGGGTGGAAAATATCGAAGTTGAAAGTTAGCAACTTATATAAAATTATTCGTATCGGTGTCAATATTTTGCTCTTCAGCCAAAACTACACTATGGAGACGAAAGATCTCTCTGTGTTCTTGTAGTACAAAGTATCCCGTTGTACACCATAGCAGTTCCGTGTCGATAGCTATAATTGGATGGAAGATATAGTGGTTGAAAGTCGTCAGCTTATATAAAATTCGAAGAGCATCGATGACTTTTCACACTATAATAGCAAAGAGGTTATATAAAGCGAAACATCATGCACATTCTTCTGTTGTTTTACTGCATCAAGCGTACGAATAAAGAAAATTAAGTGCATATTGCAGTTTGAAAAGTAAAACTGTCAAAAAGATGCCAAAGCGTAAGAAAGAAATTTAATGTTCTCGATCCGTTTCTAAAAGAAAGAAAACGGCGCTGAAAAGAGACGCTACAGACGATAGAAACTTGAAATTTGTAGTCCTTGTTTATCTTACACTGTAGGCATCAGCGATTTTTTGATATCCCCATCCCTAGCAGGGTGAAATAGTGGATGAACGATTTTTTGAAAATACGTTCCTATTAAGGCAATTTTGAAGCAAGAAATACAAAAATTCGGATTTAGATTTTTGATTTGAATTTTAAAAACAATGTTTCGATATTTTTGGACGTTCAACCATTAAGCGGGTGAAATAAGAGGAAAGCTGCCAATTTACGCATGCGCAGAAAGGTCTGAGGTAGAGTGGGGGGTAGCCATCACGTGATATGTGAATGTTTGTAGCGTGTTTTTCGGTTATTTCGAAGTCACTGCAATCCTATTTGAGATCAGATATTTCTCGTTTACACTTCTTCGTTATTAGGAAGGAAAGTATTTTAATTATTCTTTTAAACTCACCTTCGCCTGCAGCCAGAAACAGGGCAAAAAGCGTTCCAGCAGTGCAAGTATCAAACAAGGGATTTTACGTCATATTAGCTGCACATGCGCAGTAACTGTTTCTTAGTGCTTGGAACTAGCGGTCTGGCAGCTGCTGGAACGAACCTTAGATCTCTCACGGTTGCTTTCCGGCAGTAGTTTCTTCAATGAAGCACACGCGGCTTTAACAAGAAAGGCAGAGAGTGACAGCGTATCATCTATAACACACCATAACTCCTATTCAAAATGTTCATGTTTGTATAGTCTAAACTACTTATGAACTACCTACGAACTAGGACGGCACAAATATCCATGTCCGAGGGGGGATTCGAACCCCCGACCGTAGTGGCCGTGCAGACCGTGACTGAAGCGCCTCAGTCCCCTCGGCTACCGCGGCCGGCTAACTCCTGTTCCGTAGATAGAGAACTACCAATACTGAAATCCGTTCCCTGTCCTAACGCTGTATTGTAATTCAGCTTGAAAAGAAGTTAACCAAAATTAATATCTGCTATTAGACTCTTTTGTATGATTAGAAGACGCGGCGGAGTGGCCGAGCGCATTGAGGTGCTATGCTCGGATGCGCGAGGCCGTTCCTTGTCGGGCTGCCAGATCAACAAATTGTTTCTTTCAGTCAGTTTATGCCACAAAATTATTTTCTCGCCAATTCGAGCTCTACCCGTCAAATCGTCATCATTTTTCTGTAGCACCACATCTCAAAGCGTTCTCTGCTTGTCTGATATGCTGTACGACCACGTTTCACTTCCGTACTAGGCACAATCGAGAGAGAGGTTACTTGTTTTCTAAAGTTTAATTAATTTTTTTTTTGTTAACGTACTTCTCGTCTTGAGTAACTCTTTTCTCGCCGTTGCTATTGCAAATTTCATATCCTCTCTACTTAGGCCATCGTAAGTTATTTTACTTCTCAAAGTAGCAAAACTCGTGTGCTTAGTTTCGTGTCTCATTATTTCCCTCAGTATTTCGTGACTTAATTCGAGCCGCGGCGGATTGGCCGAGCGAACAGGGGCGCCGTGCTGCGGTGCGCTCGGCCGTTCGCCGTCGGGGGTTCGAATGTTGTGTGTGTTGTCCTTAGGTTAGTTTACCTTAGTTTAAGTCAGGGGTGGCCAACCTTTACAGCAGGCGGGCCAAATGTTTGAGAGTAGATTACCCCGCGGGCCGCATTACCGATTTTTGTTTTATGAACTAAAAAAGCAAGAAATATTTATTCATTTTAAAGAGTATAAAACAAATGTGATTAAAGAACATGTAATGTACAAATTATTACACAATTTTATTAAACTCAGTTTACTGGGATGTCTGGCTTTGTTTCATTGAAGTAAATGAGTCATTTTGACGTCAAGTTAAGTTGTTGCTACACGAAAGATTTTCAGGTGAAAATCAGTAAGTCGTGTTCTCATGCATGATTTTATGCAATTCATGCAACGAAAAAGCTATTCACTCACACGTACGTGTTTCGAAATAATGAAATCATTTTTATAACACGTTTGTAACACGCTGGATATTTCTCGTCTAAATATATTTTATAGAACGTTTCCAAAATAACGTGTTGAGATTTCTCATTTAATTGTGCGTCGCATTACATTTCTCGGCATTCCTTTTGTAAATGTATAGGTAGTGAACCCATGTCTACAGACAGGGGCGTACCAAATACAGAACAAGGCAGACGATGTTTCTTGAATATTGAAATCAGCTTTCGAATTCTTAAGTCAGAGGTTAAAGAAGCATATTTAATCGTTGCCGTTGTGTGACGTTAGATTGCTTTGACAGTGTAGGAAACTGTGTGAAGTTTTTTGTTCGTAACTGTTGCTCCCAAAGCCAAAGTTTCGTTTGGAATGCTGAAATAACATCATGCGTGACATTAATCAGCTGATCTTTTCCTTGGTGTCGAGCATTAAGATCATTTACGTCGCTAGTTCTATCGGCCAAGAACGAAGTTGGATAGCCATTCCTTATCTTCGATCTCCGGGAGTGTCTCTGATTTGTTTTCAAATAATGGCTGTATTTTTTGCTTCTAATGAAACACTTTTCAACATTTTTCGCGGTTTAACCACCTTATTTCTGTCCATTTTGACGGACATAAATTCTCTTAAGGGAATACGCAATGAAAGTTTAATACCGATGTATTTCCAACATTGCGGGTCTCGTTGTATCTGAACTAAACTAAATCGAAGTATTGTAATTTTTAAAAATATATATGTTGTACGTAAAGTTCAGAATGAAATATCAGTTACGTAAAGCCCCGGAAAAGTAGCGGATCATGTAAAAAAATAATGTGTCTCTGGTACTGTCAAGGCTACATAAAGGTATAATATGAAGGCCACAAATGCGCCTCACAGTTGTTTTTGTCGCATTGAAGATTTATTAAAACACGGCATATTTGGTAAAATTTCAGCAGTCTTTCTGCATGCGTACGGTAACAGATCGATTTTTTATAATCGTTTAGTTATTTACTGTGTTTTAGTGTTCATGACTTCTGAGGTAACAGTGATTTTCTTACAACCCCTAATAATGCATTTAGTTAGTTGTTGTTGTTGTTTTTTTTTTTTTTTTTTTTTTTTTTTTTTTTACTGTGCTTTAGTTTGCAGATAAAATGATCTACAACTAAAATGAAATGGACATTCTGACAAAAGCTTCCCAGGGCTTCATATACACAGTGTATTGAAATAAATCAGGATTAGTGACTGAAGGAGGCATATTTTAAACGTGTTTATAGCTGCAGTAGGTGTATCGTATACATAAATATTTCTCATGCTTCATTTAACCTGGCAGCCTTACTTTAAAATTTAGAGATTTTTGTTATGATTCTTACTGAAAAATACTCTACGTTTCAAGCCTGTAACATTATTGGTTGCTGTAATTAACAAAGACACGTGGATAAACTTGCATTAGGGAGAAACCTTTGCTAATGTCGACTGGTGTACCTA
Source organism: Locusta migratoria (assembly GCA_026315105.1). Taxonomy (NCBI): domain Eukaryota; kingdom Metazoa; phylum Arthropoda; class Insecta; order Orthoptera; family Acrididae; genus Locusta; species Locusta migratoria. The sequence continues at coordinate 181,560,971 of CM048746.1, forward strand.
TCAGCCATAATTGGACACATAAAACACGTGCGAGCTTACTAAAAATAAAGCCAAGCGTCATAGATCAATTCTAAAAAGATAAAAGCTGGTTTCAGTTAAAAGACTACTTTGTTTAAAGTCACGACTACTACTAATCTTGCCCTTATTAACATTCACTCAGTCTGATTTATTTTCAGGCAAAGACGACAGCCAAGGATATCGAAAGAGAATAGCCTTGACACTGACAAAAATTCCGCTGAAGCGAGCAGAGCAGCTTCACAAACGGTGGGAAAGATGGGAGTGGCCGCCAGTGCAGAGTTAAGGAGTTTAACAAACGTGGACATTAGAGACGGAGCTCTCGCCAGGACTGCTTGAGTAAGGATGGAGAAGTGGATCAGCTGTGCTCTTTCATAGTACCCAAACCGTCATTTGTTGTGATTTGGAGTAATTTAGGGAAATCACCGGAAACGAAACGTGAGCCCAGTGTGTTACCACTGCACCACCTCGCTCGGTGTGCACGACACCTAAAAGTAGATGTCGCCCAGGCCTGTAGCATGGCCTTACGACACTTCCTCCTGCGAGGCTTGATGAAAGAGATCGTCTTTTTGCCAGTATTTGACGTATCTTTCTTTCCTTCTGCGATACGTGATGAAGAAAGTTGTCCTTCCTGTGACGTAGCCTCCTGAGATTTCCTCCGGAGAGAATCGCTGGGACCGTATCTCCTGAAATCTTCGTAGCTACATCACTTCTGCATTAGCACAGTTTGATGAACTGGAGGTTTACAGAGACGTCTCCGATAAGCCAGAGGTTGATATTTGGAACGTTTCTACGTGTAAAAAAGTACTGTGCAAAACCATGAGTGTATGGTCAAGACTGTGCTCATTCACAGTGTATTGTATAACCATCCATCTTCATTGGAAACAATTTGCAGGTCGAGGTGGCCGAGCCGTCTGCGGCACGCCAGTCACAGTCTGCACGGCCACTACGATCGAGGGTTCGAATCCCCCGACGGGCATGGATATTTGTGCCGTCCTTAGTATTAGCTAGTTCATAGGTAGTTTGTAAGTTTAAGGACGGATGACCCCGTAGTTAAGTCCCATAAGCTACACAAACATTTGAACATTTGGAAACAATTTCTCGCTACTTTGTGAACTTATTTTCATATTATACTTTTATGTAGCCATGACAGTACCATGATTAAACAGATGTGGACTGATAACAGCTTCCCAGGGCTTCATATGCACAGTATATTGAAATAAATCAGGATTAGTGATGAAGGAAGCATATTTTTAATAGTGTTTATAGCTGCAGTAGGTTTGTAACTTTGACCTGTTTTCATTTTCTGATCGTACATATATAGGTCAAATTGAAATGGCCATGGCGGTGGATACGTTGTTCTTACATCTGGTACACCATGCTGTTGTTCTTGTGGTCTTCCGTCCGCATACTGATTTGAGGTAGCTATCCACGTTACCCTGTCCTCTTCAACTGAGAATAAGAACGGCGACCTACATCCTTTTGAATCTGCCTACTTTTTTCGTTCCTCGGCCTCCACCTACGATTTTTATCCCACAGACTTCCTTCGAATGCTAAGTTCACGATTTATTGATGCCTCAGAATGTGTCCCGCAAACCTAACCCATCTCTTAGTCAGGATATGACAGAAACGCATTTGCTCCCCAATTCTGTTCAGTGATCTCCTCATTAGTTACGTGATCTAACCACCTAATCTTCGTCTGTAGCACCACATTTCAAACGTTTCTATCATCTTTTTGTCTGAACTCCACATCGTCCACGTTTGATTCCCATACAATGCTACACTCCAGACAAAAGCTTTCAGGAAGGACTTCCTAATATTTAAACTAATATTGGATGTCAATAAATTTCGCTTCTTCGGAAACGTTTTTCTTCCCATACCCATTCTGCATTTTTTATATCTTCTTTATTTCGGCCATCAGAAGTTATTTTACTACCCAATTAACAAAATGATCTACTAATGTTATTGGCTCATTACCTAATTTAATTCCTTCAGCATTGCCTGACTTTCTGACGCTACATACCACTACCATTGTTTTACTCTGAATTATTACATTTATCATTTAGAAGGTACTAGATAATGTACTGACGCAAGTAATTCTGTGAAGGCGGGCTGTAAGTAGTGCTTGGGTAGCTCAGCGGTAGAGCACTTCCACGCCAAACGTAACGCTATCAGGTTGATACCGTCCTAAGAATTCTGATTGTGGTTTAGATTGAATTGAGATATACTTTGTGTCTAACCAGCGTTACTCCTACGTGGTACTTTCTTTTATTCGTTTTAGGATGTATTATCATCATTTCCTCTTTGCAAATCATTATTACCAATACTGTTATTATTATTCGCTCGTAATAATTATTTTTGTGTTTTTTGTTGCGGTTCCCATTCGAATTCTCATATCACTGTCTTTTGTTCCCACTATTAATGTCAGCATTTTATGGCTTGAACTGCAATGCGTTTTCCAATTTTTCATAAAGTGTAGCAATTATTCAGTTGAAATTATCAGACTGAGAGCAACACCCCATTGTAAAAATTCCGAATTGTAATTTAATTTATCATTCGATTCCAATGATTGACATGGACGCTGTGGAGTGACCGAACACTAAGGCGTGGTCGTTAGTCGTCGGAGGTTCGAGTCCTCCCTGGGTAATGAGTGTTCGTGTTGTCCTTAGTGTAAGTTAGTTTAAATAGTTTGTAAGTCTAGGGACTGTTTTGACCGTAGCAGTTAGGTCCAATAGGTTTATAAACATTTTATTAACATGAATCAAGTGATTTACACATTTAAAAAAATCAAAACGACGCCAATTCCGTGTTTAAAATTTGATGCCTTAGACACTCAATCCGAAGTTGCGTTGGCTCCATTCTAGACTTTCTTCAAGAAACAAACCTAAAATACTTCATAAATAGTAATTGAATGACACGTTAAATTTATCTGATATCGGGAGTTCTTTTCAAGATGCTTTTCCGCGAAAATTTTCGTCTCACCTGACATTCCTCGCACTAAACATCTTTACACGCAGCAAGAAAATTCACAACATGGTATTTTCCATCATTTGTTAACTGTTGTTTTCGGTTGTTTCTGGAGTCACAACCAATAATGCAGTAGCCTGATTCGCTTCTGTTATTGTAAATGTTTTCATTCCGAAGACTGATTTGATGCATCTCTCGTCGCTGCTCTATTCTTTGCAGGACTCTTCATTATCTTATCTATTCAATGTTCATGTCTAATCCAATGCTATCGCCATCTATACAAGTATAGATAGACTCTCACAATATCTTATTGGTTATGAACAGTAGACTGAAACTGAAGAAAGTGCAGACAGGTAGGATATAAGAAGATGAGATTTAGATAAATTGAAGGAACCTGAAGTTCTAGAGAGATTCAGAGGGATATTTAGGCAAAAATTGACAGAAACTGGGGAAAATAAAGCTGTAGAAGAGGAATGGGTAGGTTTAAGAGATGAAATAGTCAAGGTAGCAGAGGACCAAATAGGTAGAAAGGCAAGACCTAGGAAAATCCTTGGATATTAATTTAATTGTTGGAAGAATATATAAAATTGCAGTAGGTAAAAATGAGTACAGCCGATTAAGAAATGAAGTTAAGAGGAAGTGTAAAATGACTAAGCAGCAGTGGCTAGAAGCGTAATGCAAATTTGTAGAAGAATGTATAACTAGATAAAAACACAAAAATAAGAGACTTTTGGATAAAAGAAAAATAACTGTATTAATATAAGATGTAAAAACAGTTCTGAGTAAAGAAGGGAAGCTGAAAGATTCAAAAAGTATTTAGAGGAACGCTATAAAGGAAATGAAATTCAAGACAATATTGTAGGTAGGGAAGAGGAAGTAAATGAGGATGAAAAAGGAGATACTAAACTGAGAGATGAATCTGACAGGGACCTAAGACAAAAATGGCCCCTGGAGTAGATAGCATTCCCTCAGAGCTACTGAAGTCTCTCGGAGAACCAGCCATTACAAAACTATTTCACCACGTAAGATGTACGAGACAGGCGAAATACCCTCGGACTTTAAGAAAAATGTAATAAACCCCATTACAAAGAAAACATGCACAGACAGGTGTGGAAATTACAGAACTATCAGTTTAATAAGTCATGGTTGCATCGAGCAAGGTGACGCAGTGGTAACACACTGGCCTCGCATTCGGGAGGATAGTGGTTCAAATCCACCTCGGGCCATCCAGATTTAGGTTTTCCGTCATTTCCCTAAATCACTCCAAGCAAATTCCGGGATGGTTCCTTTCAAAGGGCACGGCCAATTTCTTCCCCATCCTTACCCAAATAACTCGAGCGTAAGCTCCGCCTCTAATGGCCACGCTGTCGATGGGGCACTAATCTTCCTTCCTTCCTCATGGTTGCAAAATTTTAACACGCATTATTTACAGAAGGATGGAGTGGCTGATAGATGCTGACCTTGGGGAATGTCAATTCGGATTTAGGAGAACTGTAGGAACAGTGTAGACAACAAATTCCTTACGACTTACGTTAGAAGACAGATTAAGGAAAGGCAAACCTGCATTTCTAGCTTTTGTAGATTTGGAGAAAGCTTTAGACAATGTTGTTTGAAATACACTCTTTGAAATTATGAAGTCAGAAGAGGTAAAATACAGGGAACAGAAAGTTATTTACAACTTTAACTAAGCAGCTGTTATTAGATTTGAAGGGCATGAAAGAGACGCAGTGGTTGGGGGGTAAGACAGAGATGTAGCCTTCCTCCAATGTTTTCAATTTGTGAATTGCGCAGACTGTGAAGGACAGCAAAGAGGAATTTGGAGAAGAAATTAAAGTTCAGGGTGAAGAAATAAAAACCTGCTTTCTGCTGATGACACTGTAATTCTGTCAGAGGCAGCAAAGAACGATTGAAAGGAATGGAAGTGTGTTGAAAGGAGCATATAAAATGAACATTAACAAGAGGAAAACAAGGGTAATGGAATGCAGTCTTAGAAAATCTGGCGATGCCGAAGGAAACAGATTAGGTAACAACAATAAAAGTGGTTGATGAAAAAGAGAAATTTGATAACATCGATTTTAATTTAAGTCTAAGTAAGTCTTTTCTGAAGGCATTTGTGTGGAGGGTTGCATAGTAATGGAATGAAACTTGGACAATTTAGACAGGAAGAGGACAGAGGCTTCTAAGTTGTGATGGCGTAACTAATGAAGAGGTAATGAACAGAATTGTGGAGAAAAGGAATTTTTGGCCTACCTTAACTAAAAGAAGGGCTCGAATGTTAGGACACACTCTTAGACATCAATGAATCGTATGTATAGCCTTGGAGGGAAGTTGAATCGTATATATAACATTCGAGGGAAGTGTGTATGGGAAAACTCGCAGAGGGAGACCAAGAGACGAATATAGTAATCAGATTCAGATGGATGTGGGTTGCAGTTCTTATGAGGAGACGTAGAGGGTTGTTCAGGATAGAGTAGGATGGAGAGCTGAAGACCACAACAACAATTAATCCTCTAACAACAGTAGATGCATTTTTCTCTTCGTTGCTTTCACCTATTTGTTTCTCTTCTCTCCAGTTTAAATGATAATAAGTTGAATCCATTTACTTAAACATTTTATTGTTGTTCTACATGCAACGCACTTCCGAAAAACTACATGACGCCATTTTCACTTACACAAACAGTAAATATCAGTTCACACAAATATTAAAGAAAAATGTTGATTCCAGTTTGTTTAACCATGGTCATATTGCCTTCTTCGTCAAAACTCGTGAAAAATGTCAAATAATGTGATGTTTTTCTGATACGCGTTTGGTCTAAGATACGACATTGACGCCTCTTACTGTTAATAAAAAACAATATCAAAAATACTCATTTCATTACTCCGCAACGCAATTATGCGCGATCGCTCCCAATCAACTACCTCTTCACTTTAACATAGTGAGTGATTGGTAGTGTTGGGCATTGTTGACCTTTTCTTTATGATTTATTCATTTATATAATGTTCAGCAGCCCCGAATTGAGGAGCAAGTATCTATGGTTATGGAACCAGTCAGTAAAAAAGATAAAGTGAAGCGTATAGCAATCCTATGCATACGACAGGTCCAAGCATAAGTAATGGGAACCAACAACGTAACACAGAAATTAGCCTTTTTTATTTTAACATCCAGAAATTCCTCTACAGAATAGGAAGGGTGATCAGGAGGAATCTTAAGTATAGCCTTGAAAGTACGTGGACTACTACTAAGGGTTACAAATTCATGTGGCAGTTTATTAGAAATAGATGCAGCAGAATACTCCACATACTTCTGCCCAAGAGCCAAGGAGGTGTAATCCGAATGCAGATTGTATTTCTGTCTAGTATTAACTGAATGACTGCTGCTATCTCTTGGGAATAACCATATATTATTAACAACAAACGAAACTTTAAAGAGACTACCTATTGAGCGGCCAATGTCAGAATTACCAGGGATCGACAAGAGGTATATGAGCTTACCGCACATATTGCTCGAACGTCCCGTTTCTCTGAAAAAAATACCTTTTTGATTAAGAGGAGCTACGAGAAAAAAAAAATAACACCATACGTCAGAAAGCGGAAGAAAATAAGCAAAATAGACTACTTTTCGTGTTGAAGTGTCACTTATTTCAGAAACTGTTGGAATGTTTTCGAACAAGATCCTGAACACGGGGGGATTTTCCACGACATTTAGCTATCTATCTCAAGGCCTAGATATTAAAACTGATCAGTCTCACTAATCATATGAACAATTCAAATATAGTTTTTGTTCAGTTGTGTGTCAAAAACTGTAAAAACTGAGTTGAACTCTGATTTAGCATCACTTTAAATTCTACTAGCTATGAACTTATTTCAGTACTGCATAAATATTACCAACAACATACTTAACTACCAAACTAATGTCATCCGCAAACAGAAATATCTTAGAATTAACTGTTTTATATAAGAAGGCATATCATGTACGAATATACGAGGGTTGGAACTCAAATAATGATAACTATTTATTCATAACCGATATAAAATGTTACGTGTTTGCACCTGTCACTGTCCTTCAAAGTATCACCAGCGTTGTGTAAAACCTGTTGCCAGAGATGTGGAAGGTGTAGTATGCCGTTAGCAGAGCCTGTTCTGTTGATGGTGCGAATGGAGCGGTCTACTGCCTATCGAATCTCTGGAACAGTTCTGAAGCGAATGCTAAGAAGTGGTTCTTTCATCTACGGAATCAAATCAAAGTCACAATGACTTAAGTCCTGGGAGTATCGTGGATGGTACAGTACTTACCAGTCCCATCGACAGAGCCTCAACAGAGCAGTCACAGCTTGCGCTGTATGCGCCCAAGCATTGTCGTGCAAAATGATGGGTGGGTTGCGCAGAAACTGTTGACGCTTGTTTCGCAAAGCTGGTCGCAGGTGACGCTCCGAAAACGAACACTAATACTGTGAATTTACGACCTGCCGTGGAGGAATGTAATGCGTTAGGATAACACCATCACAGTCGTGCACGAAAATCACCATGACTGTCACCATACTGGGCTCTGACGCACTTTTGAGTTTCGCGGCAACCCATAATGCCGCCATTCGTTGAATTGGCGATTCAGTTTTGGCTCGTACGATGTGGCCCATGTCTCATCCAGTGTTACGATACGGCGTAAGACACCATCTCCTTCGCGCTCATGGCGCTTCAAGTACGTATGAGCAGCGTCATAACGCATCCATTTCTGCATTTCCGTCAATTCATGCAATTTTTCGCATGCCCAGGCGTTCCTTCAGGACGCGGAGTACAGTCATATACGCTAATCCGGTTTCGTCGGCGAGCTCACCAATCGTCTAGCGTCGACCACTGTCCACTAACGCGGCAATAGTTCTTAAGAGACGCTGGGATAACCTGCCCGATGCATGTCTGCCACAGTTGGCAAACCTGCGTTGCAGGTTTTTACCCAACGTGCCATTGTTCTGTACGGCAATGCCGATTGCTCGCACGCCTCATGAAGACCTTGATGACACTGTCGTGCTGTACGACCTATGGTACAATCTTGACCTATCTCAATTACTGTTTCAAATACATAGTGACACCGTTGTGTTAGATCGCTCGCTCACAAGTGATTGTGTTTTGCTCGTTTGTCGCACGCCGATGAAGTGGGACAGGCGAGTCCATTTGCTTGAAGGTAAGATAGGTACGTCAACAGCGTGTACTACCAGCGACAATAGTAATCGTATAGTGTCTACACAGCAGTGTTGCTACTATTTAAGTTACAACCCTCGTATAAATTAGAAACAACGGAGTCTGTAGTTTTAAAATATGTAATATTTTTATTTAGTGCAGTGAAAGTAAGTGGTCTGAAATATGTGATGACATCATCCACACCAAGACATAAACTATGCTTAATCTGAAATTTTTCGGTAGAGGAAAAATAATATTTTGTTAATAATTTGACAGTCTATTGCAGATTCTGCTCACAAGTGTAATTACTTCTATCCATTGATTTAATTTTTTACTAGTTCAACATTCGTGAAATTTTACCACCATGATTTATAACACAATGGAAATGAATGAATTTACTGACATTTTCTTTGAAAGAAGTTTGTGTCATTGTGAAATTCGTTGCAGGGCACATATACAACGTGACGATAATTAAAGTCCCAGTTTCAAAATGTTGTACGAAAAGATCCACAGGACAGTGTAATTACAGAAATAAACTGAACATAATTGATGAAGGGGTAAATGCAATGGCATAAAAATATTGTTTTTTAAATAAAAGGTCCTAACAGTATCAATAGACGATACTGCAAGTGGCATAAAGAGAGTGGATACCATCAAATGACGCCCATGTCATGTCCAACTTGTGGTACTGTAAGTGAAAAGCCCTTTTACCATGGCAAGTTTGTACCACTTCAGATGGGACAAAAATGTTTTTCGATTGTTCTTGGGCCAAAAACGGTCTAAAACGCACACCACAGAAAAAAGCACGTAATGTAAAATCTATTAATTATCGTAGAACTTGACACAAGTCATGTTCAATATGCTCTACTAGTAAAGTGACTACTACTATTAACAGTATTAATGTACAGGAAATGAAACAACAGCAGCAACTTCACGATATTGGTTGTGTAAAACAAACAAAAATCAAACGTCCCCTGATACTCCATCAAAACGGTACGCGTGAAAGCACAAGAAGTTTACAGACACGGTAAGCAAAAGTTATCCTACCGTTATTAAATCAAATGTTTGTGAAGTTATGGGAACTATCTGCGGCGGGGCATTGGTCTCTAAACTTACAAACTACTTAAAGTAACTTATCCTAAGAATAACACACACATACATGCCCGCGGGAGGACTCGAACCTCCGACGGTGAAGGGCCGTGAGCACCGCAGCTAGGCGCCTTAGGCTGGTTGTACGGACAACGATTTTGGACGGCCGGTAAAATATCGGCCGTCCACATTACAGCAGTGGCCCATTGGAGGGCATTGTGGCATGCACACTGGCCGACTACGGACCGGCACCAGCAAAAGGTCGGTCAGACCAACACCACCTAGAAGACAAGGCCTTACAACAGGCCGTGCCTACGTCACACTTAGAGGCCGCGGCCGCCATCTGACTGGCCGGCCGCTGCGCGGCGGTGGGCGTGCCCCAGCCAACAGCCAGTGAGGTGGCGGCCGCGGCCTCTAAGTGTGACGTAGGCACGGCCTGTTGTAAGGCCTTGTCTTCTAGGTGGTGTTGGTCAGCTGCCACTGTAGGCCGCTGCCACTGCAGACACCCGGAGCCGGCCATGCAGTACAGAGGCGAACGTGGGCAAATGGCAGTTTGCACACGCGACGATTTTTACCAGCCGTCCTCCATCCTCAGTTCTCTCTGCTCCTTCTCGCCATACAGTGGGCTATGCGCTTATATGACGTAAGTGTAAAATATCGATTCGGCATTGAGTTCTGTATACAATCCGTTACAAATATTTCAGCTTCTCGTCTGTTTCAGGGCAATGAATTAAATTCAATGGCGTTGCTGAAATTTTAAGCTAGACTGAGACCGAAACGCGATTTTTGTTTCTTTTTATTGTTGCTCGGGTACATCGTGTTTTTGTTGTGCGATGTTCTTGAGGTCTTCACTCTGATTTATTACGGAGGGCGACTGGCCCCTGAGCGATCGCCTATCCAGCCACGTTTGTCATCCTGCCCAAATCATCAGCTTATCTCGTACTACGCGTGTCCATTATTCCACTTTGTTGTTGTTATGGTCTTCAGTCCGGAGACTGGTTTGATGCAGCTCTCCACCCTACTCTATCCTGAGCAAGCCTTTTCATCTCCTCATAAGAACGGCAACCCACATCCATTTGAATCTGCTTACTATACGCGTCTCTTGGTCTCCCTCTGCGATTTTTACCCCACACACTTCCCTCCAATGCTAAATTTACGATTCCCCGATGTCTAAGAATGTGTCCTACCAAGCGATCCCTTCTTTTAGTCAGGGTATGCCAAAAATTCCTTTTCTCACCAATTCTGTTCAGTATCTCTTCATTAGTTATGCGATCTACCCACCTAATCTTCAGCATTCTTCTGTAGCACCACATTTCAAAAGCCTCTATTCTCTTCCTGTCCACACTGCTTATCGTCCATGTTTCACTCCCGTACAAGGCAACACTCCACACAAATGCCTTAAGAAAAGACTTCCTTACACTTAAATTAATATTCGATGTTAGCAAATTTCTCTTTTTCAAAAATGCTTTTCTTCCCATTGCCATTCTGCATTTTATATCCTCTGTACTGCGACCATCGCATGTTATTTTACTACCCAAGTAACAAAACTCATCTATCACCTTCATTGTTTCGTTACCTAATCTAATTCCTTCAGCATCGCCTGATTTTCTAAGACCGCATTCCATTATTTTTGTTTTGCTCTTGTTAATGTTCATTTTATACGCTCTCTTCAACACACTGTCTATTCCATTCAACTGCTCTTCCAAGTCCTTTGCTGTCTCAGAATTACAATGTCATCAGCAAAACGCAATGTTTTTATTTCTTTCCCCTGAACTTTAATCCCTATTCCAAATTTTTCCTTGCTTTCCTTCACCGCCTGCTCGATGTACAAATGGAATAACATTGGAGAAAGCCTGCAACCCTGTCTTACTCCTTTCCCAGCTGATGCTTCCCTTTCATGCCCTTCGAGTCTAATAACTGCGATCTGGCTTTGGTACAAGTTGTAAATAACTCTCCTTTCCCTATCTTTTACCCCTGCTGACTTCAGAATTTGAAAGAGTGTATTCCAGTCTACATTGTCAAATGCTTTCTCCAAATCTACAAAAGCTAAAAATGTAGGTTTGCCTTTCCTTAATCTATCTTCTAAGATAAGACGTAAAGTGAGTATTGCCTCCCGGGTTCCTATGTTCCTCCTGAATCCAAACTGATCTTCCCCGAGGTTAGCTTCTACCAGCTTTTCGATTCTCCTGTAGATAATTCGTGTTAAAATTTTGCAACCATGACTTATCAAACTGATGGTTCTGTAATTTTCACACCTGTCTGCGCCTGATTTCTTTGGAATGGGGATTACTACATTTTTCTTAAAGTCAGAGGGTATTTCGCCTGTCTCATACATTCTACACACCAGTTCAAATAGTCTTGTCATGGCTGGCTCTCCCAGAGACTTTAGTAGCTCTGAGGGTATGTTATCTACTCCTGGGGCCTTGTTCCGACCTAGGTCTTTCAAGGCTCTGTCAAATTCATCTCTCAGTATAGTATCTCCTATTTCATCTTGATCTACTTCCTCTTCCCTTCCTAGAACATCGTCTCTAAGTTCATTCCCTTTGTAGAGTTGCTCTATGTACCCTTTCCACCTACCAGCTTTCCCTTCTTTGCTGAGAACTGGTTTCCCATCTGAGTTCTTGATATTCGTAGAGTTGCTTTTCTTGTCCCCAAATGTCCCTTTTATTTTCCTGTAGGCGGTATCTACTTTCCCCCTTCTTATACATTCTTCTACAGATTTGCATTTAGCTTCTAGCCACTCCTGCTTAGCCATTTTGCACTTCCTGTCAATCTCATTTTTTAGTCGTCTGTACTCCATTTTGCCTGTTTCACTTACTGCATTTTTATATTTTCTCCTTTCATCAATTAAATTTAGTATTTCCTGTGATATCCAAGGATTTTTTGTAGGTCTTGCCTTTCTACCTATTTTGTCCTCTGCTGCCTTCACTATTTCATCTCTCAATGCTACCCATTCCCCTTCTACTGTTTTATTTCCCCCTGTTTCTGTCAATTGTTGCCTAAATCTCCCTCTGAAATTCTCCAGAACTTCACTCTCCTTCAATTTATCCAAGTCCCATCTCCTTATTTTCCTACCTTTCTGCAGTTTTCTGAGTTTCAGCCTACAGTTCATGACTAACAAGTTATGGTCAGAGTCTATATCTGCCCCTGGGTATGTCTTACAATTTATAACCTGGTTCCGGAATCTATGTCTTACCATTATAAAATTTATTTGATACCTTCCGGTGTCTCCTGGTCTCTTCCACGTATACAACCTTCTTTTGTGATTCTTAAACCACGTGTTTGTTACGATTAAATCATGTTCCTTGCAAAATTCTACCAGGCGACTTCCTCTTTCATTCCTCCTGCCCAGTCCATATTCACCTACTATTTTTCCTTCTCTTCCTTTTCCTACTACCGAATTCCAGTCTCCCATCACAATTAAGTTTTCCTCTCCCTTAACTGTCTGAATAATTTCCTTTAGCTCCTCATATATTTCTTCGATCTCCTCATCATCGGCAGAGCTAGTTGGCATATAAACCTGTCCTACTGTTGTCGGTGTTGGCTTCGTATCTATCTTGACAATGATAATGCGATCACTGTGCTGGTCATAGTAGTTTACCCGCATTCCTATTTTCTTATTCATTATCCGTCCTACTCCTGTGATACCCCCAACTGATTTTGTATTTATAATCCTGTACCCACCTGACCAGAAATCCTGTTCATCCTGCCACCGAACTTCACTAATCCCCACTATATCTAACTTCAACCTATCCATTTCACTTTTTAAATTTTCTAATTTTCCTACCCGATTAAGGGATCTAACATTCCACGCTCCGATCCGTAGAATGCCAGTATTGTCTTTCCTGATGACAACATCCTCCTGAGTAGTCCCTGCCCGGAGATCCGAATGGGGGTCTATTTTACCTTTAAAAACCTTTACCTTTAAGAAATCTTTCGCGCAGGAGGACCATACAAATGGAGCATCATTAGATCAACGCACTAACTCCCAAATAGAGGCTATAGTAATAGGTTTTACCTGTGTAGAGAAGCAATTGAGGGAGCTTCATAGAAAAAAGTCTCCTGGTCGGGATGGAATACCAGTTCGGTCTTGCAAAGAGTTTTCTGCGCCATTAGCACCTTACTTAGGTTGCATTTACCCGAATCTTTAATTCAACACTTAGTTTCTAGTGATTGAAAAAAAGTGCAGGTGACTCCAGTTTATAAGAAAGTAAAAGAACTGACCCACATAATTACACACCAATATCGTTGACATCAGTTTCATGTAGAATTTTGTAGAATATTCTCAGTTTGAATATAGTAAAATTTCCTGTGTCGGATAAGATTCATTCTATGAAACAGCACGGGTTTAGGAAACATGGTTCGTGTGAAACTCAGCTTGCCCTTTTCTCACGTGACTTCTTGATGAAATGCAACAGGCTGACTGTTTCTATTTTTTTTTCTTGATTTCGAAAAGGCATTTGACGCGGTGCCATACTGTAGAATGTTAACGAAGATACGAGCATATTGGATAGGTTAACAGATTTATGACTGGCTGGATGACTTCCTGAGTGATAGAACGCAGTTCATTCTTCTCGACGCCGAGTGTTCATCACAGACGAGTGTATCGTCAGGCGTGCCCCAGGGGAGTGTGATAGGACCGCTATTATTTTCTACCTATATAAATGATCTGATGACCAGAGTAACCTGTAATTTGCGGCTGTTTGCTGATGAGGCTGTGGTGTATAGGAGGGTGTCATTTTTCATTGACTGTAACAGCATACAGGATGACTTAGACAAAATTTCTAGTTGGTGTGAAGAATGGCAGCTAGCTCTAAATGTAGAAAAATGTCAGGTGATGCTCACGAGTAGGAAAAACAATCCCATAATGTTCGAATACAGCATTAGTAGTGAGCTGCCTGATGCAAGCACGTCGTTCAAATATCTAGGCGTAACAATACAGAGCAATATGAAATGTGAAACACGTCCACTGAATGTGTGTGCGTGTTCCATTTTTGAGTTATTCATTAACCAAAAGTGTTTCTGCTCCTTTAATATTGTCTATTAGTATGTAAATTATTTTTATTCTGTTTATTAATGATCAATGCCCCATGTTTATATATGTTGCCACCCGTGTGATTGTACTTGTGTGTTCATGTGAATGTGGAAGGTTGTTTTTAATATTGACTGACTGCCGCGCAATGACTTACAGTCGCAGCCTCGCGCTTTAGGCCTCGTTTACTTTAATTAAAAACGCATGGCTTCGTTTGTCGTCTGCGCTGGCGTGTGCTGGGTGGCCAGTGACAAGCTTACTTGGCAAGACGGCGAGGTGTCCGTGTTCTTAGTGTGGTGCCAACATAATCTTGGACGAAAGTGGTGAGTAGAGACCTGTCTGGGAGCCGTTGAAGAGGGTTGGTAGAGAGGTTTGGTAGAGACGGTTGGTAGACACTATGCTCTGAATGCGCTCTGTATGGGTTTTTGTCGCGCTCTTCATCCGGTGTCTGGTGTGGAAGGTTTTTTGTGTGGTTTTGTTGCGACCGCAGAAGTAAGTACTTTGTCGAATCATGCTGAAGGGAAGGCATGCTGTTAGAACTTTGCTTCCTTGGTGGTCAGGCAGTCTTGGTTTTTCAGTGATAGTTTTCTTGAATGATTCTTTCGGTATGCGAGGCAAAGTGTTTCCTAATTTACAGAACTCAAATAATTCAGTGTAAATTTAGTATTTGCATTTTTCATTCCGGTGATGATTTTGTGTTCGGTTTTTCTCAAGTCAGAATACTTGTGTTGGCCTTCAGCCTTATTGTATACTTAGTATGTTTAAATATTCTTGTTGTTTTTTAACTAACGTTTTTGTGTCGCGTCTGTAATTTCTTTTGTAAATTCTATGTAATTCCTCATGGTCACACACCACGTGGTACTTAAGAATAGTATGCCACTGCCTCCCCAAACATGAGTTGGTTTAATGCATAGTGATTTTAAATTTGCGCTTCAAGATACCCACCATCTCATCTAAAACGCTGCCGACGCTTCCTTAGTCGCTGCTATTAAGTGATCCCACATGTGTAAAGTGTTGCAAGCATAATGCATGTGTCTGAATGAATGAGTGTGCTTTCCTCTTCACATTGTGTATTTGCAAGTTTCTTCCCACGTTACCTCCATATTCATAAAGGCCAGAAACAGTTTTATTACCGGTAGTAATTTTATGATATAATTCACTTTTGTGCAAGGTGTGTGCTTTATTGTGCTTAATTTGGTCTCCCCACAAATTTGCTTGTTCATTTTATTGAATAGATGATGATTTAAAGTATCAAACCTCTGCTTTATAATTTCATGCTTCCCATGCCTTGTTTATCTATCCCTTTATTTTTATCATTAATTTTGTGTTTGTTAAAACGTTGGTGCTCCCTTAAGGAGTGAGCAGATAAATTTCCGTTGTACAGGTACTGCGGCCACTCTTAAAGTAATTTAGAGCAGCAGTGAACGTTTTAACTTGCATTTGCAGAGCTCAACTGCCCGAGATCGTGCTTAAATAATTTAACAGACTACTTTCAGATGAAACGAACATGTAAGAACAATTGTGATTAAGATGGAGACGGACAGCTGACTTCGTTTTATTTGGAAAATTTTGCAAAGGAGACCGCATATAAAACGCTTGTAATACCGCGTCTTGAATATTGCTCAAGTGTTTGGGACCCGCAGCAGATCAGTTTAATGGTAGACAAGGAAGTAGTACAGAGGCGAGCAGTTAGGTTCGTTACTGGTAGGTTCGACCAATGCGCGAGTGTCACGGAACTGCTCCGGGAACTCGAGGATGGAGATCCCTGGAGGAAAGACGACATTCATTTCGAGAAATTCTGTTGAGGAAATTTAGAAGGCCGGAATTTGAAGCTGAGTGTAAAACGATCTTCCTGTCGCCTACTTACATTTCGCGTAAAGATCACAAAGAGAAAAGAGAAATTAGGGCTTTGGCTATGTCTGGGTTTTCCACGTACCAATTTCAGTTCAGGCCACATGTTACTAAGCTCATTTATAACTTGGTTCGAAAACTCTCTACCATTATCTGACTGTAGCACACTTGGAGCACCTATAGTGATAAAGATGTCAAGCAAATGGTAAGCGACTTCTTCTGCTCTTTTGCTTTTCAGGGGTCGTAATAGTATAAATTTAGTTAAGTGATCTTGATAATTGAGTATGAACTTGTACTCCCCATCAGGGATACTTTGCATGTCTATCAGATCTACCTGGCATCACGAATTAAATTCTTTAAATATTAGAGGTCTGGAAACTAAATCTTTCTTTGGATTAGATAATTTAATCTGACATGGTTTGCGTAAGCGAAGATACAAAGTAATGACCTCTTTGGTGACATTTTTGTACTTTAAGTGCAGTTCCTTCTCCATCCGTGTGCGACCTTCATGTCCTCTTTTTAAGTGAGTTTCGTGCAGTATTTCGAACAGTTCTTCTGTATGGACGTAATACAAAATATCACTATTGTCTCCTGTTACTGGTGCAATAAGTTTTTCTTTTCCGTCAACTTCAATAACATCGTACTTTCTTAGTCGACGATAGTGAATACTTTCTTTTCTTTGCTTTGCTTTGGCTTGTTTAACGTCCTCTATAACAGTATCTATCTGTGGTGATTATTCCGCTATTATTTGCTTTTTCTTGCAGCAGCGTATGGAAAGTGTCCAGGAACCTGCTTTTCATATCAAACATCGTTTCCGCATCTGCAAGTATCCCACCTTCATCGTGAATATCGTCCCCGTGTGACCTAGCATGGGTAAACCTGTCGAAGAATGATATCGAAGAATTGAAATCGAAGAATTGAAATGGAATGCTCTTACAAGGGAGCAGTCTAGGTCGTACAAGGAGACCACATGGGTATCGGATTTTAGATTTTTTCATATTTGTGGTACGTGTAGTTCAGAACTTCAATAAAAACTCTCAAAAATTCTCGAGAAAATCAATTTGAAGTTTGCAAGTACTTGTAAGTACCAACAACTAAAGTGATTGCAGCATCTGTCGGTGTAGCTCAATCAAATGAGTGGTAGACATAAATTGTAGATACAATGTTTTATTAAATTAAATTAAATAAATTATTAAATGAAGTTTGTCAAATCTTAAAAAAGTGGTAGCGTTCTGGTTTCACAACGGTAGTCGGTGGTTCGAATCCCGCTGTGATAGGTCCTTCTCGTTTTCGTATACTTACACCATTTTAAAACCTAATGGTAATTTTATGAACAATGAACGTATATTTGTTTATTCGTAATTTTATTTTTTATAAAAGTTTAGCCATAATGATTAAATTTTGAAGAAAGGAAACACAAGAAACATTGCAAATTCCATATTTGTAGCAATACTGGGAAAAAAAATATCAAAAGATTCTAAAATCCGATACCCATGTGGTCTCCTAGTAAGAAACAAATAGTTAATACCGGTATGTTCGATTACTGATTTGTAGCAACGTGGGGGCAAATAACAATAAAAAACACTCACAAACAAAAAATCTGCTAAAAAATGCACAAATACGGGAAAGAAAAATGCCACAAAACGTAACGACAATTTATCCAATTTGTGAGGAAGAAAAACAAGAAAGACGACCTTCTCCTCAAGGCAGCAGCTACCACGTACACGGCACAGTTAACACTGAGAGCGAGGCATGTGGTGACTGCCGTAGAATGTCGCTACATCACAGCACCCAGTGCGATTTAGACGGGGATTCCCCGGCATGTGTGCAGTCACATCGCGTTCTGGCGAGGAACCTCCGGCCAAGTCGTGAACTGGCTGGCCAAAGTCGTATATGCGTCGCTTCATTCAAGATATCGGACTCTGGCCAATCCACTCGGCCAAAGTGCGAAGTGGCCGGCCAGTTCGCGATCTGGCTGCTCTTCGGGCTTAAAAAAAAAAAAAAAAAAAAAAAAAAAAAAAAAAAACACAGATCCATGTCAATCACCTAGTGATTATCTTCAGTGTCCTTCAAACTATAGAGCAAGATCATAAGATCAGTATGTAATTAAAAACAAATACAAAATGAACTGGAATACAATATCAAATATACAGACAACATACATACCGAGCATATGAATGCCCTGAATGTAACTGCAACGATAAACATAAAATTGCAGAGTCAAAGTTTGAAATAAGCGCGCTGCTTACAAACGACATGCAGCGGCGCTGTAGGTATTGGTGTTATTAACGCCCTCTATTACTTAGATGTTCCACAAATTTTTTATGCAAACAAAATAAAAATTAGAATGTATTTTTACACATAAGGTATATAGGCTGAAAAACCAATAAAAATGAAAAAACAGCACACAGAAATATATAAAATTTCAGGTAAAAGACAAGAGTATGATGCTAAGCGTTTTATGCCAGTTTTAGATACTACTAGCGTAGTAAGTTATTTCAACAGGAAAATTTAAAAACATTTTATAATTTAAATGAGCAGTACCATGAAGGATAGTACCCTTTATACATTGATTATAGCTACGCTGCAAAATCTTGAAAAGGTCAAAGAAGAACAAGGGGATATAATTTTAATTTTATGACAAACTAACGAAGGTTAATTGCAGCGCCATCTCGTTTTCCGTGCTTGACGCACGTTACTTAGCGTTGAGAAAGTTATAGTACACTATAAACAATTCATCAGTCAGAAGCAAGTATACATAAAACATAATGTAAAAGGTTTAAGTTGTACAGAGAAGTATGATTTAATGTTAAAAGTATAAAATAAACTACCGCGTAAAAGCACGTAGATATCATTCATTACAGATGACGTCTAGGGAATGCACTCGTTTCCGTGCTGAAGCACGTTACATTTAATTGACAAAGTCATAGTATAACAATACATCAGTCAGCAAAGCATGCAAAAAGTATACTCCGTCCAACAGGCCTTATGTAGCCCAGTGGGTACTGACTGGCCGCCGTGTCATCCTCTCTCCGAGGGCGACAACGAATGCGGTATGGAGGCGGACGTGGTCAGCGCGGCGCACGCCCGTCCGTTATGTCAGTCTTCTCAATCAAGCAGCTCCTCAGTTGGCCTCACAAGGGCTGAGTGCACCCCGCTTGCCAACAGCATTCGGCAGATCCGGACGGTAACCCATCCCAGTGCTAGCCATTCCCAACACTGCTTAACTTCGGTGATCTAACGGGAACCGGTGTATCCACTGCGGCACAGCCGTTGGCAGTAATTTCATAATTCGGCAATAATTTCGTATTATCTGACAGATTATTGAAATGAGTGACTTAATCGTATTAAACATTTGATTTGTGTAAAAACAAGGTAAATACTAATAATGTTGTGCGGTAGTTACAACGTGTAATGTTGTTATATTTATATTTGTAAAGGAATTTATGCGAACAGCGTATTCCGTAATTGTGTGTAATTTATTCTTAGTGGTTGTGATTGTTATTTACGAAAGTATCAAAACATAATATTACGTAGCGAGATTCCAAAGGTTAACAAGTTGTTTAAATAAACATTCCACTATCATGTACGTGTAGGTAAATCATAGTAGTTTAAACAGTGTACGAGAATATTACAAATTACACGTCCGGTGGTACACATATTACTTAAGGTTCCTAACTGCTTGCGTCTGTAATGTTGGCAGTATGTATTCTTGATATATGGGATGTGCAACATGCAGAAACGTTACACTCCCTCGAACATGGGTTTGTATGTTGTCGTTAGTGTAACTTAGTGTGAGTAGCTTTTCAGTTTACGGACTGATGACCGGGCAGTTTGGTTCAAAAAATGTTCAAATGTTTGTTAAGCTTATGGGACTTAACTACGGGGTCATCAGTCCCTAAACTTACAAACTACCTTATACTAAGGACGGCACAAATATCCATGCCTGAGGGGAGATTCGAACCTCCGACCGTAGTGGCCGTGCAGACCGTGACTGGAGCGCCTCAGTCCCGGCGGCCACCGCGGCCGGCGGCAGTTTGGTCCCATAGCTTTACGAACCATCATCACAAACCATTAACTAGTTGTTTTCGTCGTGCATGTAAGATTATCTCCTTATCTGTAGCTACGACTCAAAGAACATCCGGTTTCACTGTAAGCTCCACGACAGACTTTCGTATTTCGCTGCACGTCATCACATTCCATCAGTTCCCATCACCCCGTTACACCAGTGCGATGGTATATGCAACCTTTAGGAGTGGAGGCCTAACTGATCGTCCTGCCCTTTTTGTAGCCCTTAAGGTGTTCGGCTACGATCTTGATGGTGCGAACCATTTTGATGACTGTGCCGCGCTATTTTTCATTCGCTGTTCGTGGTGGAAGTTAATGGTTTTGTTTTGAACAGTTCTAGGAAGTCAACGATGTCCATTTCGTGAAGTGCAATAAAAAAAAAAGTTCAAATGTTTGTACAGTCTATGGGACTTAACTACGGGGTCATCAGTCCCTAAACTTACAAACTACTTATGAACTACTTACGAACTAGGACGGCACAAATATCCATGCCCGAGGGGGGATTCGAACCCCCGACCGTAGTGGCCGTGCAGACCGTGACTGGAGCGCCTTAGTCCCCTCGGCCACCGCGGCCGGCGAAGTGCAATAAATACAGCCCATAAAGAGACTGACCTCTGTACCTGATGCACATGTTGAGTCATTAGCGTCTAAGATTTATACTGTCATAATTGTTAAGACTTTTAAATCAACCTTACTGGAGACTGAAGTTACAGTCACCCGATTCTTTGTCAGATGCTGTCTCCATGAAATCTCATCACTCCAAGATCTGCATTCGGGCAAACCTTTTCCATAGGAGCGAAGAAGCGAAGATCAGGTCATGAAGTCTTCTCCCCGGTGACTCTCGCCTCACTGCGCCGTCCATCAAACCAGATTTCTCTAAACAGTACCGGAAGCTCTGTTCTTCACAGTATCAGACTGACTGTCATGTCCGGATGCCACTCCACCAGAGAAAATAGTTGCATGGGACTAAGCCTTAGTTAGTTTCCGGTGAACAAAGCTTCTTAGCCTCACAGTGATAATCTATTTTATGTGATGACGGAGTTTTTTATGGTTTACATAATATTTGGTAACTAATTTCCGTTAATTCAAGTTAAGGCAGTTGTACAAGAGACAAATATAACACCTTTCATCTGCAACAAATATGTCTGTTTCCACTTTTGTGAATTGATGTTACCAAGAAACGAACACAACCACTGTCTTACCCTTAAAGACACTATCTCCAGTAAGGGGAGCAGTTCTGTGAGGTAATACTATATGCATTGTGAGGCAACTACCTCGAAGAACTAGTGCGATAGCTCATACCCTTCCCACAAATACTAAGACTTTCTTAATAGTGTCACCAATAAAAGAGGCAATAAGCCGCATGACATTTTTACAGTCATCATGGTCAACAGAGAAATCCCGAGAGTTAACGCAGTCATATTGTGGAGGACATTGTATCAAGCCCCATCCTGTCAATCGTTATCGACGAGACGTTTAACTGTCATTTCTATAGTCATAAAGAAAGAGCGTCAGTTTTGCTACAAACATTTATGAACTTCATTTCCTCAAAACACATCAGCAAAATTAATAAAGACATTTATCACACCGCTGATTTCAGGTGTGGTCGGGCATATGATCACCTCTATTGCCTTGGCATACATGAACTCTGTCCGTATCTGCAGGGTGTCACAAAAAGGTACGGCCAAAGTTTCAGGAGACATTCCTCACACCCAAAGAAAGAAAATATGTTATTTGGACATGTGTCCGTAAACGCTTAATTTCCATGTTAGAGCTCATTTTATTACTTCTCCTCAAATCACATTAATCATGGAACGGAAACACACAGGAACAGAACGTACCGGCGTGACTTCAAACACTTTGTTACAGGAAATGTTCAAAATGTCCTCCGTTAGCGAGGATACATGCATCCACCCTCCATCGCATGGAATCCCTGATGCGCTGATGCAGCCCTCGAGAATGGCGTATTGTGTCACAGCCGTCCACAATACGAGCACGAAGAGTCTCTACATTACCGGCCGCGGTGGCCGAGGGGAATGAGGCGCTCCAGTCACGGTCTGCACGGCCACTACGGTCGGGGGTTCGAATCCCCCCTCGGGCATGGATATTTGTGCCGTCTTTAGTGTTAGTTAGTTCATAAGTAGTTTGTAAGTTTAGGGACTGATGACCCCGTAGTTAACTCCCTTAAGCTATACAAACATTTGAGTCTCTACGTTTGGTACCGGGGTTGCGTAGACAAGAGCTTTCAAATGCCCCCATAAATGAAAATCAAAAGGGTTGAGGCCATGGAATTGGTCCGCCTCTACCAATCCAGAGGTCACCGAATCTGTTGTCGAGATAAATGTTAAAAAAAAAAAAAAAAAAAAAAAAAAAAAATGTTTGTATAGCTTGTGGGGCTTTACGGGGTCATCAGTCCCTGAACTTACAAACTACTTATGAACTAACTAAGACTAAGGACGGCACAAATATCCATGCCCGAGGGGGGATTCGAACCCCCGAGCGTAGTGGCCACGCAGAACGTGACTGGAGCGCCTCAGTCCCATCGGCCGGCTCTCTTGTTGAGAAGCGTACGAACACACCGACTGAAATGTGCAGGAGCTCCATCGTGCATGAACCACATGTTATGTCGTACTTGTAAAGGCACATATTCTAGCAGCACAGGTAGAGTATCCCGTATGAAATCATGATAACGTACTCCAGTGAGCGTAGAAGAACACGAAGCCCAATCAAGACATCACCAACAATTCCTGCCCAAACGTTCACAGAAAATCTGTGTTGATGACGTGATTGCACAATTGTGTGCGGATTCAGTACATACTAACGAAACAATTGGGTATTTTGACAATTGTCTGCACGAATATTTCAATTTACACTGAAAGAGAAATTCTAAAATGAGCTGTAACATAGAAATTAAGCGTTTCCGGACACATGTCCACATAACATATTTTCTTTCTTTGTGTGTGAGGAATGTTTTGTGACAATTTGGCCGTACATTTTTGTAACACCCTGTATATGACGCCTTATAAGATGTCACTTGTATTTCCCGCCGACTGGTCGACCTTCTTCAAGTCAGCGATTAAATGGGGTTTATTTGCATACACCAACGATTTAAGAGTACAAAAAAAAAAAAGTTACAAGAAGTTAATCGCATGATCATCGAGTACATTGCTAGTCAGCCTTACGCGAAATGAGATTATCCAGTACTGGAGCAATTGTATTGCTTAGTTTGTGGCATTCCTACTGAAGCCACAACTCCTGAATGTTCATAGCCGCGCGGGAAAGGTCGTGCGGTCTAAGTCGGCTTGCTGAGGAGTGCGCGGATGCTCCCCGTCGGAGTTTCAAGTCCTCCCTCGGCTATGGATGCGTGTCTTGTCCTTAGCATAACTTAAAGTAGTTTGTAAGTCTAGAAACTGATGACCTCTGCAGTTTGGTCCCACAGCTGTATAAATGTTCGAATCGAATTTCATAAATTTGAATTAAGTTCATATAAAAAAAAAAAAAAATAAAAAAAAAAAAAACCTTATCATCGCACTATATCGGTTTTCATTGTCACGGCCTTTCCTGTCTCACAGTAAAAATAATTAGGCAAACAAATGAATAATTAAAACGAAAAATAAAAGAAGTATTTTAAAAAGAAAGGTTCGATGAAGCTACCCACCCGACAGTATGTTCTCATAAGAAAAAGTCATCCGCGATATCGTGTCACATCATACATGGTAGGCCGCGATCGCTTACCTGACTGGCCGGCCGCGGTGGCCGAGGTCTGAAGCGCTCCAGTCACGGTCTGCACGGCCACTACGGTCGGGGGTTCGAATCCCCCCTCGGGCATGGATATTTGTGCCGTCCTTAGTGTAAGCTAGTTCATAAGTAGTTTGTAAGCTTAGGGACTGATGACCCCGTAGTTAAGTCCCATAAGTTCTACAAACATTAGCTGACTGGCTGGTCGCTGAGGCACATCCCACTGTTTCCTTGCGGCCAGCCATTTACCTAAGAGATTGCGACTCTCTGTATTACATGTAACCACATGGTGGGAGGCTCCTCTTTAGACGATGTTGCCGAAAGCCGCACTAAGCAGTCGCCCGTTCTAGCTGCGTTTCCTTCTCCTACGTTGACGCCGAAATTGCCACGTCTCGGAAGATGATTTTCCTCCTGTCGTCTTCTCAGAAACGCTCAACAAAATTACGCCTCTTCGCGCGGCCGACTTCTTTCAGCTGCTGCGTGAACTAAATTTTGTAAGAATTGTAATGGAGACCATATTGTGGAATTCTCTCCACGGAAGAACGTACTACGCCAAATTCTTGAGAACAGCGAAGAACCGATTTCAAACTGTCACAAACAACCGCAATGGTTGCTGAGACCGACCGCTACGACGCCACGCAAGACTTTGAATGGTTCCTATTAAGCCCGTTTCATTGAACTATTTCGTAAGTCTCTGAACTGTTCATTCATTCGGTGCTGCATTTCGCTCCAGATCAATCTAATACCTCTGTCAGCTGCTACTGAACTTTCTCCTGTCTCATAAAAGGTTTTTACAGCGTTGCGTAGTAGTAAACTCATAACACTACGGGCAACTAACAAAAAGCAATTTACCATATAATGCAAAATCAGTGAGCATTTCGAATGATCCCTGTATCAATTCTGTCGTTGACGGAACTTGATTAGCATAATTGCTTCGATTATTTAAATTAGATAGCACAGTTTACAATAAGGATTATATATGTAGGCGTGTTTGGCGTTAACAACTTGTAAAGCAGCAAACACGCGATTCATTTAACTGTCGATTTCCATTTGTAATAGAGTTTCAAACATTTGTTTTCCTTACAAATGAGTCATCTAAGCAAGAAAATTTTAAAACTTGTTAAAATAATGTTCCAAATTTGTTTTAAGTCCCGATTACTTCTCATATTCAAATACTGGTAGAACTCTCGCGCGCCAAAAAATTCGTACCTCAATTTTCCTTTTTGTGTAGGGTTTCAGACTTTTAACACACTATTATTGCTCCTAATGAGCAGATGAAGATGGCATTTTCAATACTGTAAGTAATCACGAGATATACTGAATATAAAAATTTTGTTGCCCTGGAATGCGTTATTTATAGGCAACCTGTAATTAATAATACGTATCGGTACAGAGATTAGGTATCGTATACACTACTTTATAAATTTTAATGATCGTAGTTTACAACTAAATAGTAATCTATTGATCAGAAACCAGTTTTATATCATTTACTTTTTTATCCATTGTGGATTAAGGTAACTGCGATTGTGACGAATAAAGGTATCTTGTAAGGTCGGGGGTTCGAATCCCCCCTCGGGCATGGATGTTTGTGTCGTCATTAGTATAAGGTAGTTAATAAGTAGTTTGTAATTTTAGGGACTGATGACCCCGCAATTAAGTCAAGCTTAACAAACATTTGAACATTTTTGAAAGGTAGCTTCAATAAACAGCCACCAGTTGCCTTTTATGTCGAATGTTTTTATTATTATTTTTCCATTTGTTTTGATAAAGGTACCTAGTATATCATTATAAGATGGTAAAAAGGTTTTTTTATATTACATTTGGTCCAGGGTGGGATTTACGTTTCTGTAACAGAACAATACAAAATAAATCTACTATGTTGCGAGAATTATTGACATAATAATATCGACTTAAAGTCGCTACTTATAATTGATAACTTCAGTACATCCAGTGTGCTGTATTTCTTTCACATTGGTACAAAAATGTTCATATGTTTGTGAATATGTGTGTCTTAACTACTGATGTTATCAGCCCCTACGCCTACGCCTTACCCCACGGCGACACCCTTTTATAGCTTACAGTTTTGCGGGACACTCTTTCACTAATATAAATACATATGGTAGAATTTAGATGGTTCTATCGGGAGGGTGGGGGGGGGGGGAGGCACGGAAATAAAACACCGCTTAAATGTTAAATGTAGTTTGCAAACGAAACTGAAATCCTCGTATGCATTCATATGTTTAATGTTGATCCTGACTGCAGCAATTACGTACAATCATCGCAAGAAAAGGAAACATTAGGAACTACGGAGATTTACAACAGAGTAACACCACAGACAACAATGCCTAACTGACACTTTCTTCATCAACATATGACCCAACTTCCGAAACACGAAAACTGAATTTCGGAACCCGTTTTTCGCTGTCGTGTGTACATCTCAGGGCCAGATATGGTTTTGCTGGATCGACTGGAAACGGCATCTGGAAATTAGCTGCTCGGATTTCTGATTTAGACAGCACAGTGGCTGTTCCCTTTCAATTCAATATTAACACATTATTTTCGGAAATAAAGAGGATGTATTTATGAAAAGTGATGAATTATTATTTAAGTTCTATTGTTAGGTTCTTGCTTCACCACGACCTCAGAAGTTCCGACATATTCGGAAAAAATGAATAAATATTTGTGACAAGTAAGAATATGAATGTCATTTCTGGTCCCAGAATCTGTTACATACAGGAAACTGAGAGAGAAAATATTAACGCATACCATAGTTCGAACCAACGATCTCTGCATTTAAAATACTACTCTCCGTTAATCACCCGGCCATACTCCATACTAAAAATCGCAACTAAATAGCTTTAGTCAGTGGACAATTGTGACTGCTTTTACAATCTGTGACAGATTTTACAGCCACTTTGTCATTGATTGGCATTTAATTGTTAGAAACGCTACCGAGGGTGACGTGGCTTTGATAAATCCATTAAAAACGCTCAGGTGCAGCTTTTTGAGAAGGAAAGCTGTCTACAGTGAAGGTTCGTTCAAGCAGCTGTCAGTTCCAGCAAACTGCGCATGGGAAGAGCTATTATCATCAGAAGCCGCTCTGCGCATGCGCAGTTTGCTGGAATCTGGCAACTTGCAGCTGCCTGAACGAACCCTGAGTGTCTACAGCTGCTGAAGCAGAGCTGTCGCCTAGCGACTGAGCACGCAATTAATGTGCACCGATCATTCCTTTACTACGTGATCTGTGGTGCACCGAATGAAGAGAAGGATGATTAGCTGCAGGCGAGTCTTCAGGATAGTATGAAGAGAAGGATATTTTCTTTCATTTTATGGCAAGTTTTTTTGTCTCGCGACACCCTTGATACTACTATGTGACACCCCAGGGTGTCGCGACACCCAGTTTGGAAAGCTCTGTTCTACGCTTACAAACTACTTACATTAATCTAAATAACACACACACACACACACACACACACACACACACACACACCATGCCCGAAGGAGGACTCGAACCTCCGACGGGTAGCAACTGCGTGCTCTCTAGCAACGCGCCTTAAAGCGCTCGGCCATTCTACCGCGGCACACATTGTTACAACTGATACCTTCCATACATGCATTGTGGTGTTTCATTTAATCCGTATACCGTATACGGCGTACACTTATGCTCTGCAGCTGCACAATACAAACTTGAGCGCAGTTCCCACTCGCTATACAGAAGGAAAACAAACTAAAGATCTTCGCCAAAGATGTTGTGCAAAGATTATGCATTTGTATCGAAAACTGTGGTCCACAGTGACCTTATTTTGAAAATTATACATTTGATTGAAAATATGTCAAAATTTTAAGTTCAATGATTTCTAATATGTTAATGTTCTTTATGATACAATTGTTCTAAATTACTTCAATTTTTATGTTATTTTACCTTTTGTTGACGTAATAATTAGGGCGATATTTTGTCTAAAATTTTTATGGCTAGTTTTCTAGAAGGTGAATTGACGTAGGGTTTAGATTTTTAGGAATATGGTATGGGTAAGGGGGCAAAAGAGGACTTTGTGTTTGTGGAGAGAAAGATATAGGGAGAGATAGAGAAAGAGAGAGCGACAAAGAAGGTTGAGAGACCTGGAGGGAGATAGCGTCCCTACTGTTTACTTCTACATCTACATAGATACTCTGCAAATCACATTTAAGTGCCTGGCAGAGGGTTCATTAACCACTTTCATAACTTTTCTCTGCCGTTCCATTCTCTAATAGCGCGCGGGAAGAAAGAACACCTAAAACGTTCCGTTTTCGATCTGATTTCTCTTATTTTATTCGGATGATCATGTCTCCCTAAGTAGGTGGGTGCTAGAAAAATATTTTCACATTCGGAAATAAAAGTCGGTGATTGAAATTTCGCAAACAGATCACGCCGCAATGAATAACGCCTTTCTTTTAAGGATTTCCACCCCAATTCGTGCAACATTTCCGGGACGCTCCCCCCCCCCCGCCCCTAACGTGAAAAAACAAAACGAGCTGCCCTTCTCTGAACCTTATCAATATCTTCCGTCAGTCCCACCTGGTGAGGGTCCCATAAGGGCAACAGTACTCCAGGAGAGGACGCACAAGTGTGATGTAAGCAGTCTGTTTGGTGGAGCTGGTGCATCTGCGAAGCGTTCTGCCAATGAAACGTAACCTTTGCTTCGCCTTTCTAGGTGTTCTCTCCAGTCTCAGTTGTTCGTAATTGTAACATCTAGGTATTTAGTAGAATTTACGACCTTAAGATTTGACTAATTTATCGCGTAATTGAAGATCAGCGGATTTCGTTTAGTGATCATGTGTATTACTTCACACTTTTCTTTATTTAGTGTCAATTGCCAATTTTCGCACCAAGTAGAAATTTTGTCTAAATCGCTTTGCAGTTGCTTTTGATCTTCTGTTGACTTCACTAACCGATAAACGACAGCATCATCCGCGAACAGTCTAAGGGAGCTATTCAGATTATCTCCTAAATCGTTTATAAACACGAGGAAGAGTAGGGGACCAATAACGCTTCCCTGTGGAACGCCAGATATCACTTCTGTTTTACTCGATGACTTACCGTCAATTACAACGAACTGTGTCCTTTCTTATGGGACCCGACTACGAGGCCATCAGTCCCTAAACTTACAAACTACTTATGAACTAGCTACAACTAAGGACGGCACAAATATCCATGCCCGAGGGGGGATTCGAACCGCCGACCGTAGTGGCCGTGCAGACCGTGATTGAAGCGCCTCAGTCTCCTCGGCCACCGCGGCCGGCAATTACTTCACACTTTTCATTATTTAGTGTTAATTGACACTTTTCGCACGAAGTAGAAATGTTGTCTAAATCGCTTTGCAGGTGCTTTTGACCCTCTGTTGACTTCACTAACCGACAAACGATAGCATCATCCGCGAACAGTCTAAGGGAGCTATTGAGATTGTCTTCTAAATCGTTTATAAACACGTAGCGTAGGGGACCTATAACGCTTCCCTGGGGAACGCCAGATATCACCAATTACGCCAACAAAAAGTAATATAGAATTTTGATATAATTTCTAACAATTGTACCATAACTACAACCATTAACTTGTTAGAAATAATGTTACGTAATACTATGACATACTTTCAATGAAATGTATAATTTTAAAAATAAAGCAAATGTCCATCAAAGATTTCAGTAGAAATGAAAAATCTTTGCACAACATCTTTGACGAAGATCTTTGGTTTGTCTACTTCCGTATAGCGTTTGGGAACGAAAGACCACACCACATAGTATGTATTGATGTTACCAATTGTAAGTAGCAACCTTAAGTCGATAGTATTATGTCAATAAGTCTCGCCACACAGTAAATTTAATATGTAGTATCCTCCAATTACCAAAGATACGCGAATCCCACTCTACACCAATGTAACATAAAAAACCGTTTTACCATCTGATGATATGTTTGGCATATCGAAACCGGTAATGTGGGAAGAACAATTAAAACGTTCTACATAAAAGCGACTGGTTGCTCTTTATTCAAGATAGCATCATTAACTTTATCAAAAGGGGACCTGCATCTCCAAAAACTAGGAAACAGTCTCCAAACCAAATCTGGACATGATTATGATAAATAATATAGGTCCCCGTATCTCTCCCTCGCCTGACGACGTCGGCCTTACAGATATAGACTTCTCTCGCCTACCCAGTTCCTCATCCTCCGCAACAAAACATTCGAACTCGTTCGCACCGAGCGAGTTGCTATTTTTACATCTTTGAATCATGAATGCCGGTAGGTAAGTTTATATAAATAATATAAGCGATGAGCAATGACGGTCAATGTGTCGTCAACAAGAAACAGCGCATTCACTTGTAGGTTGTATGGGAATGTGATCACATTTAAGCTGTAGACTTAAAAGCACAGAAACTCGCAATACTTATCTACCCAAAGGAATTCAGAACTACATTCCACTATATACGGTAAACAAAGCGTTTTTACCTTCTTGACATTCACCCTAACGTGCTTTGCATCAAATACCTCAAATTTCAGCATTGGTCCATTCTCCAATGGTTGACATGAGAGGCTTGTTCTATTAACAATATCAAAGCTATGATGATGGCAGCTTATTTCTGCCGAAACTGATAAAAAATATATTTTAAATCGATTTGGGGCAACCTATGCTATTACTGTAGTTTTACATTATCAGACTTGCAAAAAATTTGTGAACATTGTTAAGAAAAAGAAACATCGATGAATTTGATTAAAGGTTTCCATGTGCTTGTCCTGTTACGGCTATTACATAAAAATAATTGTGATAATACTGTTGAGACACGTATATTATTTGCAGGTCGTAATAACGGAATCTATATTACAACATCCAAATACACCATTACTGGAGGGCGATGTATTGTAATACAGCGACGTACTCGCTATTACAGCAGCTACGCCACCTACATTATATTTTCACAAAATTTTAATCAGTTTTTTTACTATTACGAGGATACATGTAACTTTATTGATCTCCTGGATGATTTATTATTGATCAGAACTGGTCTGATTCACCAGTAGCACTTATCTGAAAGGAAATAAAAAGTTCTTTAGATTATACAGACATGATGATTCAGTGCATCTGCTTCTTGCACAATTAACAGTCGATGAAGATGAGTTTTATATCTCCACTCAGTTGTGTTCACCATAAGATCATCAAAAACATTCCTCTGACAGCATGTTTCAATAGCAAATAGTGTTGCTTCCAGATGAGCGAGGAGCGTTAAAAAAGTGTACAAAGCCAGTGCTTGAATTTGGCGTCGATATCTGCTCTACCGTGGCAGGCAGAGAGAAAGTATACAGGCCGATGTGAGAAATAGATATAATGGAGTAACATACGTTCACTGATCAACTCATTAACTCAGCTTTGTGGAGAAAAATGCAAAAGCAAAGCCAGAAGTTAGGATTGCTTTTTCTACAGCGAAAGATACTATAAATTATTCCAGAGCAATAGCCACACGTTAGTTATACGCTTCCAGTTTATCAGACCTGTGTGAGGAGAAATGGTCCATCAAACTATTTTTTTCATTTCCCGAATGTTCTGAGAACTCTATCGTCTATGGAAAGAAGGTGTGTAACGAGAAAATCTATCATTTCCATTTAGCCATTACAAAACCAGTTTTCATCTTAGCTTTACAAACAACTGCCAAATACTCGGTAGCATTGAACCCAGTAGCTAATATCCTGCCGCGGTGGAGTAGCCGAGCAGTCTGAAGCACCTCGCTGCGGAGCTGTTGTGGTCATCAGTCCCTAAACTTACAATCTTCTTAAACTAACTTAGACTAAGGACAACACACACACACACCCATGCCCGAGGGAGGACTCTAGCCGCGATGGAGTAGCCGAGCTGTCTAAAGCGTCTCGTTGCGGAGCGCGCGGTTGCTCGCCGTGGAGGTACGTGTCTTCCCTGGGGCATGGGTGTGTATGTTTATCCGTAGGTTAGTTTACCTAGGTTTTAGTAGTTTGTAAGCTACGGACTGATGACCAGGCAGTTGCTCCGTGGAGGTACGAGTCCTCCCTGGGGCATGGGTGTGTGTGTTTATCCGTAGGTTAGTTTACCTAGGTTTTAGTAGTTTGTAAGCTACGGACTGATGACCAGGCAGTTGGTCCGATAGATTTGCAGACATTTGAACATTGAGCTTATATCCTGCCACTTTCTCAAGCTGCAGACAGAATAAAGAAGAAATTACGAGGCTTTTTTTAAAAGTAATTATCGTTTTTAAATAAAAATAAACAAGTACTTTTTCTTATCTTTTTAATTTTATATGAAACGCTTATTTTAATCTAATTTTACCCGATTTTCACAAGTATCGCGACACTAATCGTACCATGGAACCTTCATTTCATTAAAATTCACCTAAAAATCCATCTCATGAGCATACCGTTAGATAGTTTCTTCTGTAATAACTGTACATATCAAACTTCTTGGCGCTTCAGGAAACTCATTACATAATGTAAAAATCGCAAACCGTTTGTTTTTCTCATATTTTCATCAACTTTATTCACCGGTAGATCTGTAATGACTGAAGCTTGTCTACTTCATTCATAAACATGCACATTCATATTGCCATCTAGAAG
Organism: Locusta migratoria; assembly: GCA_026315105.1. NCBI lineage: Eukaryota > Metazoa > Arthropoda > Insecta > Orthoptera > Acrididae > Locusta > Locusta migratoria. Next base: position 181,593,511 of record CM048746.1, read on the forward strand.
ATCTTATCCATTTCTGCACCATCCTATCACTCATAATATTGTTATCTTACATTTCCCTGATCTGGCAATGATTTTTCAGCCAGTTTAACGATAGCATGTATTTCACATTCTTGAGGGGGGGGGGGGCAGGACGATATTCTTATATCTCGTGTTTCAGATATTCACTGATAAATAGAGTGCTCTAAGCAGCTAACTTGCGTAAAATGCTGAGCGGACTGCTAAAGCTTTGGAATTTCAATGTGGTACTTACTTTAAAATACGTCTCGCACTCGCCAAAGTACAATCTACTGCAGAGAAACTGGAGATAGAAGTTACTGTTCCACCTTTTGCTTGAAAACAAAAATGCAGGAGTGATTCGCCCTCGGGAAATGACAGCGTATACTGGCAACATTTGAGGGTAATATCACACATCGTATCAATCATAGCATCGTCAAATATTAAATTTTCAATACACAAAACAGCTCTCGCTATAAATAAGCTGCAACCTTTGAATATGAGTAAAACGAAGTAGTATAACAGACTTCAAAAAACAGTATTAGCTAAAGGAAGCTACTGCGGATCACTCAGTACCCTTCGAAGTGTAAAGGCATGTCCTGGCAACACTGAGTATGAAGAAAGTCTCACTGCATTGTCCCTGTGGCTAACAAGAGGAGTAAGAATATCTTGTAGAACGAAACGGGAAATATATCAGAAAGTTAGCCGCAGTCATAATCAAGCTGCAGTGGTCCATTACGAACAGAATTGTAAGGTTCTGAAAAATGGCATTAAGAAGGAAAAAACTATGTGATTTGTAACAGGAATAGCTAGTTTTTAGGATAAATTTAAAACAATATGTATATAAATGTGTCGTCTGTTCCGAAAGAACAGACGTCACTTCTGATCCTGCAGTTGTTATTCTTTCATATTCACAGAATATATGACATCAACTGCGAATGGGCAAAGCTGAAAATGTGTACCCAGCTGGGACTCGAACCCGGGTATCCCGCTTTCTGGCAGTTGCGCTGACCCCTACACCACTGGGAACACAATGATCACCGCCCCTGCAAGGACTACCTAAGTACGCATCCCGTCAGATACAAATTCCCAGCTTTAACCTGCCCACAGTGCAACTGCCTAGAAAGCAGGAGACCCGAGTTCGAGTCCCGGCTGGGTACACATTTTCAGCTTCGCCCATTCGCAGTTGACGTCATATATTCTGTGAATATAAAACAATGTGGTCAGTTGTGAAGGGGGTATCAGGTCAGCAGCTCAGAGTTGAGAATAGAAAGTCAGTGCTTAATATGTCAGATATATGTAGAGCAGTTAATAATTACTGCGGTTCTTTTACTGATGTGTCAGATATATGTACAGAGTTTAATAATTACAGTCGGAATGTAACTGGTGAACTAAACGAAACCTTAGCACCAACAGACAGTCATATAACTCTTGCGGAAAATAGCGTTCTAAGACTGTTACCTGTATCAGTCCTCCATGATACTGACATGCGAGAGATTGAGTAAATGATTAAATCATTGCAGACTAAGAACTCTTACGAATATGATGATGTATCTAGCAGAAGTATTGCTCCGCCTCTGTTAGCCCAGAACGTAGGCTTTGTAATTTTTCCTTTCGGAATGGTCAGTTTCCTGAGAGACTCTCACTAGTGACATCAATTTAGAAAAAGGGAGGAAGGGATCATGAAGACAACTTTAGACCTATTTCTATGCCATCAGTTTTTGCTGAAGTTACCTGTTTATTTAAGATTAATTGATCGTTTCAGTTCCCATAATTTGCTGTCAAATGTACTGTTTGGTTTCAGAAGTGGCATAACAATTCCATGTTCTGGATCATTTTCAAAAATAAATGCTGCGTTGTTTACCATTGGAAAAGTTTTTTAAAGTAATAATTGTTAATGCGAAAAGTAGTCTACTACGCTTATTTTCATTCGCTTATGACGTACGATGTTATATTTTGGTGAAATCCTCTGGTTCAAAATGGGTATTTATTGCGCAGAAACGGACGGCAAGAGCTATATGATCGGTAAGCTCGCGACCCTCTTTTTGACCCGTTTTAGTAGCCTGGGAATTTTGACATTGGCCTCTCAATACATATTATCTATAATGTCGTTTATTGTTAAGAGTAGCCCCAAGAGTTAGTGGCTATGACTCAGTTAATACAAGATAGAAATCGAATCTGTAGTGGGATTACTGCTCATTGTCCCTTTTATAGAAAGGTGTGCAGTATTCTAACTCATCCATTTTTAATAAACAGCCACGAGAATTCAAAATTCTTAGTAGGGTAAAATAGAAACTTTCCTCATGGTTCACTCATTGTATTATATCGAGAAATTCCTGGAAAAAGTTTGCTAATTTCTGTGTTACGTTGAGGTTCTTTTTTATTTATTCTTAGGTCTGTCTTGTGCATACCATTGCTATGCATTTGACTTTATCTATTAATATTATCATTACAATTTTATGTACTCACTGGTGCCATGGAGACTTGCTCATCAGCCTGGTCCTTCAGAACATGGTAAATGTAAATAAATAAGTAATCATATGTATTAACAAAAATTTTAAATATCGAACTATGTAGTAGAGAAAAAAATTATAACGGATTTTGTATGTTTATTGGTCCACGTTGTTCTGTGAGTGGCTGTTTCGCTGTTTCCGTTGGGAAGTTACTCTTTCACTTTAGTTTCTTCTTTCTCCGGCACAGACATACCTAATGCTGTTCCCTTTGGGTAGGGTTTCATGGTTGTTTGAGGTACCAGAAAATATTTTCAGTTACAACATAAACAATTAACTTCAAATTATAATACATCGAAATGAATCGCCAAACACAATAATAATAATAATAATAATAATGTAAAGGATATATGAGCCTATGTGCCATATGTAAAGAAATAGTAATGTTTGTCTCTTCTACCTGTCGCTGTAAAGTAGGGCCACAGTCGCTGTCTTGAGTTTTATTGATTTCTTCGATGTGGTGAGTGTATTCTTCAAAGCGATCACAATATCATCTGCCGCGATGAAGTCGCCTAGCGTTCTAAGGCGCATTGCTGCGGAACGCACTGTTGTTCGCTGTCGGAGGTTTGAGTCCTCCCTCGGTCATGGGTGTGTTTGTTTGTCCTTAGGCTAGTTTAATTAGTCTAATTACTTTGTAAGTCTAGGGACTGATAAGCATAGAAGTTAGGTCCCATAGATTTACAAACATTTTTTGAACACTGTCATCTTCTTATAATTATTCGATTCCATAAACATTACGAGCAGCTTCAGCTTAGAATCATCAGGTAATGAAATAGAACATATTAATAATTTCATCGGAAATACGTCTTAAAAACAAAGTTCTAACTTCGAAAAAATTACGGGTATGCTGCCAGGTACCAAAATCGACGACGGCCAATATTTCGGCAGGAGACCACCCTGCCATTTTCAAGGCGAAACTGAAGTAAGAAAGCAATGTGCAACGATCTTTAAAACCTCGGTTTTCAATGAGTAAACAGGAAAGACAACACACACCGAGCAAGCAAGCACACAGCGCCGACACGACCAAAGATGAAACCGGTCAGAATATTGATAGTAAACATCAGTTATCGACATATGAGGTCGGATTAGTTTTCTCCCTCTGTTTTTTGACAAGTGAGAGAGCAGGATTCCAAGCGGAATTTAAGGAGAAGCCTCCATCCCTTTTGATAAGGTTGTTACCTAGTTTTATTTCTATCGCTTCCTTGATAACACAGTCCCAGTAGCCTGCAGTCTGATCTGGAGGCAACGTTTCGACAGAATGGCTATGGTGAAGAGCAGGTTAAAAGAGCGTTGCGCTATCGACCACATGTGCAACGGGCTAGTGATAACACTGAGTGACGCCCACGTCAGTAGCCTTTCTGCCATACATTGGCAGCACTTCTAATAAGATTGGTCGCATTTTGCGTAAAAATAATGTAAAAATTGTGTTTCGTTCACCTTCAAAAATTAAAGCACTGTTGGGTTCCGTTAAGGATGAACTCGGTTTGCGTAAGGCGGGTGTCTACCGTATCCCATGTAGCTGTGGCATGTCATATGTTGATCAAACTATTAGGACTGTTGAGGACCGTTGTATTGAGCATAAACGTCACTCACGTTTACAACAGCCAAACAAATCTGCTGTGGCCGAACACTGTCTTGACACAGGTCACCCTATGGAATACAGCAAAACGGAAATTCTCCCATGCACTTGCAGCTACTGGGACTGTGTTATCAAGGAAGCGACAGAAATAAAACTAGGTGACAACATTATGAATAGGGATGGAGGCTTCTGCTTAAATTCCGCTTGGGATCCTGCTCTCTCACTTGTCAAAAACCAGAGGGAGAAAACTAATGCGACCTCATCTGTCGATAACTGATGTTTACTATCGATATTCTGACCGGTTTCATCTTTGGTCGTGTCGGCGCTGTGTGCTTGCTTGCTCGGTATGTGTTGTCTTTCCTGTTTACTCATTGAAAACTGACGTTTTAAAGATCGTTGCACATTGCTTTCTTACTGAAGTTTCGTCTTGAAATTGGCAGGGTGGTCTCCTGCCGAAATATCGGCCGTCGTCGATTTTGCTACCTGGCAGCATACCCGTAAGTTTTTCGAAGTTGTTATTCGCCAGGAGAAATTAAGGAATCAAAGTCCTAACTGATTAGTTCTTTGCAGACGTGTTACTCAGAAGTATCGAAAATGAAAACTTCAGAATAAATCATTTCCAAGACATAAATCTATTAAGGCCGAGCAGCCATCAAAATGACGGTGGTGTTGAGCTGCTGGCTGGTATAAATAGCTGCATTCCACTGTTCTGCCAGGTGCGGTGGCAGGCGCAGTCAGTGTAGGCTACCCGCTAGCCAACCTCACTGCACGGCCAGGCAAGAGTCTAGACGAGGCACCACACGAAGAAATTCTAACTCTCGCACACCCCGTTTACATGGGCTCCCAAAACCGGATTTCGTAAACCGATTTCCCAATTCCGCTTTCGGTTGGTCATGTAAACACTCCAAAATCGATTCTGGAAATCCACTTCTCTAAAGCGGTTTTCCAGTTCCACAATCGATTTTCGTGACCATGTAAACGCAACCGTTTTTGAAGCGTACTTGGCTTGTCAGATTGTGTTTTTTTGGTAAGAATTTTCGGCACATATGGACAGAGTGATATTTTCTGATGTGAAATAAAAGAAGTAATATTAGAGTGAGCATGAATCTGTGTATTTAAGTAAAGAAAAATAGCGATTACGCTGACTAAATCTTGGACTCAATCAGCTGTTTTTCAGCCGCCATCTTAACAGGATTAGGAAATCCGATTCAGGCAGTGCCATGTAAACACGACAGCGAAAAACGGTTTACGAAAATCGGTTTTCGTCTTCCGTAAGATGTGTTGCATGTAAACGTAGTGGCAGAGTGTTTAACACGGCAGGGACACATAGTCGATGGGATGATTACTAGTATCGTTGAAGGCACAGAAGATAGGAAGAACACCAGCGACCGACGGAGCTGCTGCTGACCAACCTGGAGACAAAAAAATTCGAACAGTATATCCAGATGAAAGAGTCGATTCTGTCTCTCAAGATTCATAATATGCAAGGTGTCACGTCATAATCCATTAATTAACAAAGTGCCACTATATAGACTCCTATGTACACATGATATTAACGTGATTAATATTTGACTAATTGATTCAAGTACAAAATTGATTCACTCACAACGGATTTTTATTGTGTTTCATTGGTGTACTGCAGCCACTGCAGGTTGTGTATTGTACAAACCCAACAATAATAATTTATATTTTTAGGAGGTATGGTGACTAATTTATAAACTTTTTTGGTGAACAACTTTTGTATACTAATTTATTGTCAATACTAATTTAACAATCTTATGAAGTGTTCAAAATTAACCGATTCAGCCTTGAGTATAATGAAACTACACTCCTGGCCATTAAAATTGCTACACCACGAAGATGTGCTACAGACACGAAATTTAACCGACAGGAAGAAATGCTGTGATATACAAATAATACTTTTCAGAGCATTCACACAAGGTTGGCGGCGGTGGCGACGCCTACAACGTGCTGACACGAGGAAAGTTTCCAAACGATTTCTCATACAAAAGCAGCAGTTGACCGGCGTTGCCTGGTGAAACGTTGTTGTGATATCTCGTGTAAGGAAGAGAAGTGTGTACCATAGCGTCACTAGCAGTCGAGATGACAGGCATCTTATCCACATGACTGTAAAGGATCGTACAGCCACGTCTCGATCCCTGAGTCATCAGATGGGGACGTTTCCAAGACAACAACCATCTGCACGAACAGTTCGACGACGTTTACAGCAGCGTGGACTATCAGCTCGGAGACCATGGCTGCGGTTACCCTTGACGCTGCATCACAGACAGGAGCGCCTGCGATGATGTACGCAACGACGAACCTGGGTGCACGAATGGAAAAAGTCACTTTATCGGATGAATTAATGTTCTGCTTACGGAATCATGAGGGTCGCATCCTTGTTTGGCGACATCGCGGTGAATGCACATTGGAAGCGTGTATTCGTCATCGCCATACTGGTGTATCACCCGGCGTGTTGGTTTGGGGTGCTATTGGTTACACGTGTCGGTCACCTCTTGTTCGCATCGACGGCACTTTGAACAGTGGCTCTACCGTTCATTCGATCCCTGCGAAACCCTACATTTCAGCAGGATAATGCACTACCGCATGTTGCAGGTTCTGTACGGGCCTTTCTGGATACTGGCCTTTCACCAATTGATAAAAAACGTAAAACGATGTCACATTGCTTTTTTGTCAGTATACCTTTATCTGATTTGGCCATATTGTGAAAGAAGAAAGAAGAGTAATAATTTTATTGTAATTCCTTAATAGTTTCGAGAAGTGGCTGATTGTACAAATGTTCAAATGTTTGTAGAGCTTATGGGACTTAACTACGGGGTCATCAGTGCCTAAACTTACAAACTACTTAAGAACTAGCTAAGACTAAGGACGGCACAAATATCCATGCCCGAGGGGGGATTCGAACCCCCGACCGTAGTGGCCGTGCAGACTGTGACTGGCGCGCCGCAGAACGCTCGGCCACTGCGGCCGGCTTTATTTATCTATACAAAGTTTTTGACACACATTATCGTTTTGTATTAAGTAAGAACATAATTATTTATCCGTTTCACATACCAAAAAGCAAGGAAGTGAACAAAAAATCGCGTAAATTGTGAAGTTGTGCGACTTCGAGCTGTAAGTAGGCGGGAGAAACAATAAAGAAGTGTCTAGGGAGACTATAAACCGTGATTAGGCACATACGTGTTTTGACCGAAACGAAATGAACTGTTTATAACCTGCTAATGATACAAAAACCAATCTGTAGATACCCTCTGATGATGCCCTGAAATGGAAGACGGCCAAACGCATCTGGAGAAAATAAACAAACTGCTCCAGGGAATGGCGTTTTAAATTCCAGAAACAATAATTAGATGTTTCTTGAGGCAGATGACCACACACACGCAAACAGTTACATAACTATTTTTAAGGTGTAGAATTCCAACCTGTACAAAGAAAATTCGTATTTAAATTTCTGTGCCGCAATGAGCGATGCCTTTCGTATTTCTGTGTCTGGGGAAAATTGTAGTTAACCTGACGTCTATTTGACGTTTAATAATGTACTTTACATAACCAATAACTGTGTAATTCTATCGTTTCATGTAACAGTGCACTTACAAAGTCGTAGATACATTACGAAATACAGAGGTGTCAGTCCACTGGCACCGACGTTGAAAAGAGCGCAACGCACCCGGTGCTTGCTTGTTTTACTGGCGTACTTCAGGGCATGGTTTTGATCCCAACCTCCTGTTCTTTTCTGTTTCTACTTGTCAGATTCGTAACAGTGCAAACAAGTAGCAATTCAGGAAAAACGTAATTTTCATTTAATCGTATTTTTCAAACAATTTAGAATAGCTGTGTTCAAAAGACATTTAATATGGGTACGATAATGCGACTTTTTCTCACTCTACTACTGCCATGCCGTCAGCTGTAGCTGATCGTAGATACAAACTATTCAACATTGCACAAGGGGGAAAGCGTTACGGAATGTTGCAGGGTCTGGCTGCATACATCATCTAAGCTGTGTGACATGGTTAAGTTCCCCTACGTAAAACCTATCGCATCAAGCAATGATATTCTTCAATTGAGCTAATGGCTCATATGAAACACATTCCATCCTATGTAATACTTGGTGTAATAAGTAAGCCATGGCGCAATAGTCGTGCGTACTAAGGCGCCTTGCTGTGGTGCGTGCGGCCGTACGCCGCCGGAGGTTCGAATCCTCCCTCGCGCACTGGTGTGTGTGTGTGTGTGTGTGTTGTTCTTAGAATAAGTTAGATTAAGTAGTTTGTAAGCCTAGGGATGTATAACCCCAGTAGTAAAGTGCCTTAGATTTACAAACTTTTGAACATTTTTGTAAAGTGGCATTTGAAGTGGCATTATCGGTTTATTCAGACAACAAAATCACAACACAGAAGCGAGTGTGAGATGTTTTTGTAACTAAACAGGAAGTTAATATCATTATTTAGTATTTTAATTCGTTTTTACCAATAATTTATTAGCAATCTGTTAACGTTAACATAATCGTAATCTGCATCTTTCATTCAGATTTTTCAGTGACTATTTCTCAAAAATATGTGGTTTCGTATGGGTAACCGTAATGCACGCCATTTCAGAGTCACTTAAAATGCTTGGTTTTTAAGGAAGCTATTAAATACAAGGCTGATCAACATGTGTAATTAGCGCGAAGGACATCTAAAATTAGTAAAGTAGTTACTGATTACACCTTTTGTTTCAATATTAATTGATATTGTAGCAGTATCAGTGAGACACTTTGCGAATGTACCTTATTCGACACGGGCTCTCATTTGCTTGTTAACAGGAGTGAAATACAATATATATCTGAGCAAATCAAGACTGTGAAGTTTGATTCGATATATTTAATCCACACTCTCAGCGACTATTGTAATATGTATATGATGAACAACAATTAGTCGCAAATTTTTATTTATTGTCACAGATCTAGATTTCTGTCACTGTGTGATCATTATCAATGCGTTTAAAACATACAAAATTTTTCAACTTATTCTTTAAAAGGAAGTCTGAAAACATTGTATGTTTTACTCACTGTGTAACCATTATCAATGCTTTAAAACACAGTTTAAAACATTAAAAAATCCACGTAATATTCAACTTGAAGATTGAAAAATGTTGTATGGTTTGGACTACGTTTCAGAGAATTTATAATGTTTATACAGTGACCGAAAACAAGACCTGCTACAATAAATAAAAATTTATGACTGATTCTGTTCATCACCCACATATTGTAACAATCTCTGAGCACGTGTATTCAATACGGAATTAAACTTGGAAATATTTATTTGCTCAGATGTATATTATAATTTCACACCAGCTGACATGCAAATTAGAGCCCGTGTCTAACTAAGTACATTCGCAAATTGTCTCACCGATACTAAAATAATATTAATTACAATGAAAGGTTAATATGCAATTAATAGCGGTAATTATTGTTTATCATTATAGATAGTGGTGTAATAAAAGGGCAGGAAACGCAGGTACCAGTATAACATAATGGTCAGTTATTTACTTATCCAATTTGGCTGTTTGTACCTGTAATGAAGCATCTCATTTTGGCTTTCCAACACGCTATTTCTCTAGAACTTGCCGGCATCGGTCCCACGCTGTCTGAGAATTGTTTCGGAAACAGTGGAGCTCCCAAATCTCAGACGGCCATCCCATCGTCCATATCTGAATCCCATAGAGCATATATGTGACTTTATGGAACGCAGGCTGCGTACTGTGGATCCTGCAGTCACGAATAGAATAGGCTGCCGCCCTGGAAACCATTTGGTGTCAGCTGCGTCCGGAGATATTGTAGAGTCACTTCCACGGCGCCTCACTGCAGTCCATATGGCCAGAGGAGATTCCTATGCCACGACATTTACTACGTCAGTGTAAACGGGCCAGCATTTTACAGAATTTAGTATTGTGTCCATCTTCATCAACCGTGTAATTAGGGTTGCCAGACTGAACTCGAGGCAGGCCCGGAGACCAGAAGTGCCCCCGCCCCCCACATCCTTGGCCAATGACCCGCCCCCCCCAACTGCGACCAACTCCCCCCAACCAGGATTACACGTTAGTTACAAAAAAAGAAAAAAAAGCTTATCATCTCCCTCCCGGCAAGTACCCCCCTCCCCCCCCCCCCGTGAAACATTGGGGTGGCCTTCACATGCTGCAGCTGACCGGCCAGGCCGCCAGTTGCTGTGGATCAACAATCGGCACACTTCAGTCGGCGTGGCAGCAGAAGTGGCGGCAGCATCAAAGCTGCTCACATATCAACAGCTGCGCCTTCGAAAAGTTGGCGCTTGCGGCTCCGCGCACTGTGAATGGCCGAGCGCACTGAGGCGTTTTGCCACGGTGCGCGAGGCTGCTCTCGCCAGAGGTTCGAATCTCTCGTAAAAAAAAAAAAAAAAAAAAAAAAAAAAAAAAAGTCAATATGAAGGTTACATTCAAGCCCGGAGATGAGAGTCATTGGCCCGTAGACCCGGAGAATTCATTCCAAACCCGGGCACTTCGGGCGGCGCCCGGAGATCTGGCAACGCTACGCGTAATCAGTTGTTGAAGAAGCAGCTACCAGTTTTAAAGTTGATACATTTTACTTCTACCAGTTTCACACCAGTGCTCTTCTTCAGAAGTATGTAAGTAATTTCGTGTGTTCTGTCCAAGAATGGTGTAAGGTCAACACGTAATCATTACTCCAGAGTAAGACTGTAAATATCAGTCTGTGGATTTTAGAATTAGACTTCTCACTCATGTAATATTCAATTTTACTTTAGTAGAAGGCTTTTTTCTACTCTGGGTATCTAAAGTTGACCCAATAACTATCACAGTTACGGAAGTCAAAGTGGAATTTCATAACATAAGAAGTATGAAAATCATCGTCACAATGATAAAATATTTTATAATTACTGTTTCAAAGTTGGAGCATGTCTTATTCAAATTGTTCGCAATTTGAGTCTTCAGTTCTACTAAGACAAACATACCAGTAGCCTTCTCTCAGAGTAATGTCCAGTTTCTTTACCCTCATTTAGTGGCTATAAATGCCACAGAGTAGTGATGAGTAGATTAAATTATATTAGATTAATACTTGTTCCACAGATCATAATATATACATTTCGTAATGATGTCGAACATGTCGGTTTAGTAAATGTGTCTATACATTACAATATATTAAAGATTTTTAATTTCAATTTTTTAAAAGTTTTATCTAAAAATTCATCTAAAGTGTAGAAGGAGTTGCCATTCAGAAATTCCTTTAATTCCTTTGTAAAAACCAATTGGAAATCTTTCAGATTTCTTATGCTACTTGGTAAGTGACCGAAGACTTGTGGCAGCATAATTCACCTCTTTCTGTGCCAAACTTAAATTTCACCTTGAATATTGAGTACCTCCCTTTCTGCTAGTGTTGTGGTTATGCACTGTGCTATTACTTTTGAATTGGGTCAGATTGTTAAAAACAAATTTCATAAATGAATTTATATATCGTGAAGTTACAGTGAAGATCCCTAGATCCTTAAATAAATGTCTGCAGGATGATCTTGGGTGGGCTCCAGCACTTATTCTGATTACACGGTTTTGTGCAAGTAAGCTAATTTACTGATATGTATATCACCAAGTTTTGCAATGACCTGATAGCATAAGTAGCTGAGCTCAAACGTTTCAGCAAATCTTCAATGTGTTTCTTCTTATTCAATCTCTCGTCAATGCAAACACCTAAACTTTTTGAATATTTTACCTTAGCTACAGATTTATCTTCAAAGTCTAAATTTATTAATGGTGTCATGCCATTTACTGTATCAAACTGTATATACTGGGTTTTATCAAAGTTTAATGAGAGTCCATTCTTAGAGAACCACTTAATTTTCTGAAAGACATCATTTACAATTTCATCAGTTAATTCCTGTTTGTCAGGCGTGATAGCTGTACTTGTATTGTCATCAAAAAGAACTAGCTTAGCATCTTCATGAATAGAGAATGGTAAGTCATTAATATATATTAAGAACAGCAAAGGACCCAAGACTGAACCTTGTGGGACCTCATTTATGATAACTCCCCAGTTAGAGGAATTAATTGTTTCTTCTGTATCATGTGATCTGCTAATTTCGACTTTCTGCACTCTTCCAGTTAAGTACCATTTAAACCATTTGTGCACTGTTCCACTCATACCACAATACTCAAGCTTATCTAGAAGAATCCCACGATTTACACAATCAAAAGTCTAGGAACAGTACAGTGACGCCATTGGCAGTAAGTGAGTGAAGGCACTGTTGGATTCGTTGCATTAGGGGTGGACGGAATATAGCATGCACAGGTTCTGGAGTGCACTCAGGGAGACTGAGCATATGACACATTTAGAATGCTGATGTCGCCTGATGTCCTGATGGCTGAAAGGTTGTTGGGGAGCTGTTAAATGCTAAACCTTGACACAACAGTGAAGTTTGAGTTAGTAAGGAAGGAATACATTGAAAGAACAGGTTTGAAATTACTTTATAAAACACAGTTTGGTACTTTACACATTTTATTTAACAAATGATGTACAAATGTAATCAGATTTTCAGACAATTACAAGGATCGAGCATAGACTCCTTGTTGTTTAACAATTATGATAATCATTACTTGACTATCGTCAGTACACAGTACGTGGGCATTAGCTTACATTTGTAAACATATCAAACGCTTCTCATAAGAAGCAATTATATACAGAGAAAAATAAATAGATATAAATAAATAGTTTTAAATAAATACATATAAATGTCGAGAAATTGCTACAGCAATTGATTAACCATGGCTTTTCTCAAGTACACCAAGGCCTCATAAAGACATGTCACAGACACCTTGTAGACATAATTATAAGGAAAAATGTATTACAATTAATACATAACTTGAATAAATTCTTCGAATGCCAATTTTAACAGTACATGTAAATATTGAGCAGTTGATACACTAACCAAATAACATGGACTTTTCAAGTCAGCCAAGTCTTTATGAAGATACGTACCACAGACACTTAGTAAACTTCACGCAGGATGTCGGACATAACGATGCAATATAGCTGCCAACTATCCGTAAATATCTTGCGGGCGTGTTTCGTTTCGTAGTCGTTACGAATTGATCTCTCCACAAAAATGCTACTAAGGCATCCTGAAATGCACAGCAATGCAGCCGAAGTGGTAGGTCTTTTTACGGCTGAGGAGGAAGGTTTTCAGCTCTGTACAATCGTACGACGAGCCGTTCGGAAGCGTGACTCCAGTTTTTTTACAAAACACCTCGCCGTTCTCGATATGGTACTCGCAGAGGGGTGAATGATTAATCTCTTGGTCCCAGACGTCCGTCCGGAACGGCAGGGGAGCAGGAGCAGCCTCGACGTTCGACACCAGTGCTGCCAACAGCAGGACGGCGAAAGCGCAATTGGAGCAGGCGTGCATGGCGATGTCCGCGGCTGCGACTGTGCCCATAACCTGCCACTGTGGAGTTTATATAGCCGGCCGCAACCAGGAACGAGAACCCTGACGCACTTCCTACGGCCGGGCACCGGCAGTGCTCGCCTGTCGCATGTATCCTTGTCTTCGTCTTCCTCGCGGTCTTCTGCTGACGCGAACAGCACACATGCAGAAGTTCAATAAAAGTTACTCTGGTCGGACTGTACTGACGTAACAGGCGATACCAGGAGCTCACACTTTCGTCACGGACAAATTTTAAAATATCTTATAGCACTGATGACAGGGATCCCCTTTCCAGAATTGAGTTTCGGCGGCGTATGCCTAACAAGGCAGATTCGCTAAGTTTCTCACCGATACTGAAAAAAATCTATGTCTAGGAATGTGAATGTCTGTTCGGTGTACGTTTATCACGTCTGAACCACAAGACACACAGACCTAGAAATTTGTGCAGTTACTAATGTCTACCCGGGGAAGGCTTTAGGCACGGTTTTATGGCGATTGGATAGCTATTTATCTATATATATTAATCTGAATGTCTGTACGGTGTACGCTTATCACGTCCGAACGATAAGACGCAGAGACTTAAATATTTGTTCAGTTACTAATTTATACCTGAGGAAGGTTTTACGCACGGTTTTATAGCGATCTGATAGATATTTACTAATTTGAAGAATATAACGCGAAAATTATATTTACTCTTTGAAAATAGTCTAATTGGTTGCATTGTTGCTCGAGGGTTTATAATGATGAAAGGGTGGAGTATATTGGGATATAAATTATCGGTTTGTATAAAATTCTACGTGTGTACGTGTTAATGTTTCGCTCTGCAGCGAAAACTGCAGAACGCAAACGAATGGTGTGTAATTGTTGTCAGAAGTCTCCTGTTGTACACCATAGCAGTTCCATGCCGATAGCTATAAGGGGGTGGAAGAAATGGTGGTTGAAAGTCGTCAAATTATTAAAAAAAAAAAAAAATCGTACTGAAGGCCAGCGATGACGTTTGCGACTCTATAGCAAGGAGGTTACATACAGCGAACTGTGATGCCACAGACCATATCTTTGGTCGTTGCGTGCTGCAATGTCTTCAGCTCCGTCTCTGTAAGAATAAGCATACGAATAAGGAAATATAATAATAAATAAATAAAGCAGTAAAAAAGAAATCTCTTTTAATACATCTCTTTAAAAAAAATCGATTTGACGTTTTGCGCATTACATCAAGTGATGGATCTGTGATATTATTACAATCATTATTGTTGAATTTCGTGATTGGATTGTTCGAAAAGAGTGCATTTTTTCCTGTGATTTGATCTCATAGCACACTATTGAAAGAAAGCTTATCTATCACAATCAACCAACACGCGAGCGGAGCCTCGGTTTAAGCTAGTATTAACACCTTGACTGCCGGCCATGTAAACCATTCCATACCTTAGAATGCCAGACATTCTGCTTGCAGGAGTAAGCCGAGCTGCACTTGGTTTCCTTATCTTCTGTCTGGCATAAAAAAATTGTTTGCTCTTTAAAATGGGCAATAAGGTTCCCTGTCCTTATAAAGCAATCGGTTGAAGAATCATCAAACTCGAAATAATTTGACACAGTTCTTGTTGCACAAAGTCTGGATCATCATCTGAATTGTCGATTTCGTTGTCCTCACTGTCATTATCAATAAAATGTTTCTCAAATTCATGTAAAATTTCGTCCAGCGTAAGAGTGAGTGAAGCCATGTCCATTCATTTACCTTCTGAGAGAGCGGGCACCACTTCCTACCTGTCCCGTTTCATACTTGGATGCGACGAGTCGGCCGATTTGGAAGCTAAATGTACAAGATCTATAGGCTGCGTTAGACTCTAGATTTATCAAGTAAGGCATTTAAGGTGGATCTAGCCCGTCAGTAAACTTAATTTTGTGTTTAAAATTACGAAAACAAAGATCACGTCAAATGACGTAATTGGCATTCTACAGAAGTTTCGATATCCCGTCAACTGACGTGATTGGCAGTCAAAGTGTTAAATACAATGAAAACTTGTAATGGTGTAACCAATAATTACTATATCAATTTTAGCTTCCCATAGCGGTAATGTTACTGTTGGTCAATCTCAGTGGTGTAACAACGAATAGGACTGTAAATTCAGGTATCAGTGTAACAAAATGATTGTTCTTGTGGTCTTCAGTCCGCAGACTGGTTGGATGCAGCTCTCCAAGCTACCATGTCCTGTGCAAGCCTCTTCATCTGAGAATACGAACGGCAACCTACATCCTTTTAAATCTGCTTACTGTATTCGTCCCTCGGTCTTCCACAGCGATTTTTACCCCACACACTTTCTTCTGATACTACGTTGACGATTTCCTGATGCCTCAGAATGTGTCCTACCAACCTATCCCTTCTCTGAGTCGCGATATGGCAGAAACTCCTTTTCTCCCCACTTCTGCTGAGCATCTCCTCTTTAGTTACATGATCTATCCATCTAACCTTCACCATTCGTCTGTAACACTGCAATTCGAAACCTTCTGTCATCTTTTTGTCTGAAGTCCGTATCGTCCACGTTTCACTTTCATCCAACGCTACACATAAGATAAGTGCTTTTCCTTCCCATAGCCATTCTGAATTTTATATCTTCTTTACTTCGGCCATCAGAAGTTATCTTGCTATCCAAACAACAAAACTCATCTAATACATCTGTCGCTAATCTAATTTCTTCAGCAGCGCCTGGCTTTCTGACACTGCATTCCACTACCCTCATTTCACTCTTGTTAATGTTCACCTTATATCTTCAAGACACTGCCAATTCCATTTAAATGCTCTTCCAGGTCCTTTGCTGTCTCTGACAGAATTATTATGTCATCAACAACAGCAAGGTTTTATTTCCTCTCACTGTACTTTAATTCCCTCTCCAAATTTCTCCTTGCATTCCTTCACTGCTTGCTCAATGTACAGATTGAATAACATTGGCGAAAGACTACAAACCTGTCTTACTCCCTTCCCAACCACTGCCACCCTTTCATGCCCTTCGACTCTAATAATTGCTGTCTGGTTTTTGTACAAGTTGAATTTAACTCGTTGCTCCCTATATTTTACCCCTGTTGCCTTCAGAATTGCAAGTATTATATTCCAGTCAACATTTTCAAAATCTTTCTCCAGATCCACAAAAGTTACAAAAGTTGGTTTTTTTTTTCTTTCCTTAACCTATCGTCTAAGGTAAGTCGTAATGTGAGTATTGCCTCGCGAGTTCCTACATTTCTCCTAAATCCAAATTGATCTTCCAATAGTGTCGGATTCCACCAGTTTTTCCATTAGTCTGTAAATAAATGGTGTTAGTACTTTGCAACAATGACTTACTAAACGGATTATTATAATTATCTATTCACTTATTTGATAGAAACTGAGCGAAGTGACGCAGTGGTAACACTTTGGCATCGCACTGAGGAAGACGCTTCCGACCATCCTGATTTAGGTTCCCGTGGTTTCCCTAAATCACTCAAGGCAAATACCGGGATGGTTCCTTTCAAATAGGACGGCCGCTTTCCTTCCTCATCTCTGTCAAAACTATCCGAGTGTGTTCTTCGTTCGTCTCTAATAGACACAATGTCGACGGAGAATTAAACCATAACCTACCTTCTTATTCCAATTAGCTGTATCTATTATGTTTGTGGGTCTTGGTTTAGAAATCTGTTAAACACAAATACAGCCGATGTAGCATTACATTTAATTTTTTTTATTAAAATTATATCTGCGACGCTTGTCGCTAGCATCCGTTCTCTCTGCCAGTAAATCTCTGCTTATTTTGTTTCATAAGAGACTTACAAATTTTTTGAACGAGCTGGGGAGGAAAAAACGGAATCGCTCGTCGTCTTTCATCTTCTCACTGTTGAACAGATCGGACGTCTGTCTTTAGGTCTCTCCACATTGACTAAGTAAGTGTGAGCATTTTTTGTTAATTGAAATTAATATTTAGTATAAAACAATTCTTTCCACAGTTTTCGTTATTTTTTTAAATCCTTATTTCCAGCATAATTCGTAAAATGATGCTCGGCCATTGTCGTAAATTGCTTCGCGATTGCGAAAGAACATTCCACACGCGAATTTCACTTACGCACATTTTATGTTGAATTTTGTTTCAATGCCTGCAATAATTCTTCTTTTCTTTAAACGAAGTCCGATAATTTTGTAACTTTAAACATCGCTAGAGCATGTTGTTGAATATGGGTGCACTGACTATCGATAAGTGCATGAAGTCAGCGTAGCGACTGTGGAGTTCAATAGCAATGCTGTTGATTAAAACAGGATAGGGCTATAATGATTGTTGAATGCAATTCCTTTAATTATTTCCAGTTTATTCTCGAATTCTGACTTGGTTTGAGGTACAGAAAGTAGACGATGCACCAAGCTGTGGAAGGCTGCGTGTTTATGCGCTGCTGGGAATTGGCAGTTATTGCTGTGTCTGTGAAAGTTGATTTTCTGTATATTTTAAATACTTTCTATTTCTGTCTAACGTCTAAGGTCAGGTCCGAGTAGTTGATAGAGTTTTCTCCAACCTTCTTTGTGTATTTAATTTTAGTATGTTGGGAGAACCTTATATATTATTGTCTGTTTGTGCCTGTCCACAGTACATCATCCACAGACCAAAAGTTATTTTAGAGCTAAGGGGCTCTTTATCTAAAAATGTTTCTTTGAAATAATCCATAAAAAATTTTGCTAGTAAAGGACTCAGAGAGAACCCATTGCTGATCCATCTGACTGTATGTACAGATTTTGTTGGAATAAAAAATAATTTTGTTTCAAGCGAGTTTCTGTTGCAAACCTTACATCATCAAACTCAAATGGGTTTATTCTACATTTGTATAATCATTCTGTTGAAACTCCCATAACTTAGTCCAACAGAAATGCATATATAGAATCGCTTGCAGTCTCTTTGGCACAGTATATGTAGGTCAATTAGGTAGGGCTATAACTAATAGAATGGCTGAACATGAGAGGAGTTGGAGACCAAAAAGAAAGATTCCACCTTTGCACAACATGCCTTCAATGTATGTCAAGCTTTTGACATTGACGTATTCTCCACAGAGAGAATAAAGACAGGAAGCTAACATTGTTTGAAATTGTATCTCAATGATGAAACCCAATTTCAGTATTCACCCTTATTGAATCAACAGCTATTGGTCATAGTCCTGCCACCATGCATGTTGAAATTGAGTAATGTTTCTCACCCACATTGCATTGTTTTTCCTTTCTTGTGCTACTCTCACCATTCTTGTGAAAACCAGTGAATTTTAATATAGATTATATGTTGTAATGTGTTCCTTCGTTGTACTTGCTGGTGCCCTCGCTGGGCCATATGTTTGTTTCAGCTTATTTATTGAAATTTATTTTATGGTTGTTTCTTACAAGGAAAGTACTTGGGATCGAACAAACACATATACACCAAAATCGTATGAGAGATAATGTAAAGATATCTTATTGCACTAGTGATACTCCGGCATCGGCAAAACTCTGCCGTCGTCCGTTAGAGGCCTCTGCGTGTGCTACGCCGCATTGTACTTTGACCTGTCGGTTCGCCAGTAGGGACGGTGCAGTTTGCCTCCGAAGTTGCGTTTTGTGTAGTTATTTGTGTGGTGGAGCGTCAGATGGGGCGGCGATTGCTAATCAATCCTGCTAATGTATTGCGATTAGTTGAGATGAAGTTACGAAGGACCCTTCTTCGTGAAGATGGTATTAGTGTAGAAGATGAATCATTTGCATGCTTTCTCGTATCTGTTATGGTACAAAAATATGAGCATAAGTTAGATACTGTCGTTACAAACTCATAATAATGATAATAGGGATGATAATGACGAACAACTCATTGCAATCGGTAGTATTACGGTAAGTGCGGGATGAGGCGATGGCAGCAGTGGCAGTGAATACCAACAGTCTTCCGAGAAGAAGGTTAAAGTTGCAACTATCATCACGGCTTTTGATGACAGTACGCTAGAGAACATGTACGATGATTATTACATAAGTTATAGTTAAGATACCTGCATTACATATGTCGTCTACAGTTACATCTACAGTGCTATCTAGAGCATGGTTGCAGAGCTTTGCAGAAAAACGACACCCACCAGCACATTGAGGTGAACGTAGAGATCCTGTAACCAAACGTCCATACAGATATGTTTGTTCGAGCCCATGTACTTTCCTTGTTATTTACTGCTTTGGTTTAATTGGATGAGCGTCTCTGTTTCTTATAAAATGCTTAAAGTTTACATTATGACTGGACACATATCTTTGTAAAATCTTTGTACTCCAATAACATTAGCTGGTGTGACGCGGATAAGCTGCAGTATTAAGTTGTCTGGAGATGGCCTAAGAACCCGAAAACGAGTTTACAACAAAATAAATGTTCAAATTTTTGTACAGCTTATGGGACTTAGCTACGGGGTTATCAGTTCCTGAACTTACAAACTACTTATGAACTACTTACGAACTAGGACGGCACAAATATCCATGCCCGAGGGGGGATTCGAACCCCCGACCGTAGTGGCCGTGCAGACCGTGACTGGAGCGCCTTAGTCCCCTCGGCCACCGCGGCCTGCACAACAAAATAAATATTATTGTAGAATAAACATATAGTGTATCACAGTTATTTAATATGTCTATGTTCCATGAAGAACCGACGGAGGTGTCCATAAATATCATTAATTTTATGTTTGGAATGAAATTCAGTCGACCACGACATCCAGGCAAATGCTCGATTGACCGGTAAAAGTTCGGCGTGTGTACAACCAGCGCTCCACTGATAAAATATCTGACGATATTTTACCGGCCTTCCAAAATCGGTGTGTTTGTGCAACCAGACTTAGTGGGGAAAGTAGCCTTTGCCGGCAGAACCCTACAAAGGTTCTACAGGGGCATCAGATCAGTTGCCCGTTACCTGTATAGGTTCGTGTGAGCTAGTTAGTAACGCCAAGCAGATGTCTGTAAGTTTATTGATTCATAGCAAGACACATTTGCCAACAACAAAAAATTAATTAAAAAATAGCATTATATCGTCCCCAGAGTGCTTGTGGCTTGAGTTAAACAGGCGGCATAAAACGAACTGCTGGATAATACACGAGTCCCAACCACAGTGCTGTTGTTTCGACAAATATTCAGCCGTTGCTCAGTACAAGGCATTTGGAAGGATTCTTGTATTCTCTGTAAAAAGCTTGAGATATGAGGCGCATTCAGATATAAAGGGATTATTATTCTTTTGCAAATAATTTTATTTATAAGTCTACAGTGGTATCCTCTTTAAGCAAAAAGTGTTCTAAAACGGGCTGCTGACCTTATTCTACACCCTGCAAAGGAACAATCGTAATTCCGTTACTTTGTCCGCGATTTTACCGCCTGATGTGCTAGCGCGTCCTTATTTGGATCAGAAAAAAAGAAAAATTATTTGAAAAAAGGGAGAAGAATGAAAATATTTTGGACAAAAAAATATATAAAATATAAATAATACAAATTTAAATATATAAAAGTAGTACATATTATATTATTATTTAAGTATTTAATATTGTATTATTTTATTACATATTAAATGTTGTTTATTATACAATTAAGTTTTTATTATTTATATTTTTTTGTTCGAAATATTTACAAAAATCATAAAAATACAGGAAATTTGAGGTAGGCCAAAAACACGCCAATGTGTTCTTTTTTCGCTTCTCGTAAGGGAGAAAGGCGGGAAAATTTAGCGATCAGGACATCGTCGACAGCATTGACATTATTCACGGAGCACAACCTCTTATTGCTTTTGTTGAGGCCGGCAATTTCCTGGAATGCGTCAGGGAAATCACGAGAAACCTGAATATGTTTAGCCGGAGTTTTAATCGCTCACTTCTCTTCGCTTTCTCCTCTCGTGCCATTTTCTGTACTTCACATATAAATAATAGCTACCAGATTCCGTAAGAGACAGGAGGTTTCTTATCACTCTGTTTGCGACACCGACCTGATTAGCATCAGTATCTATTACGCCTCCAAGCGCGGGTAAATTTTGACGCTTTAGTCATAAGATGCAGATATCCCCAGTAAAAATTCCCTTTCCAAATTCTCCCGCTACACTAAGTGCAATAGAAGTAACATGACGATACATAAAATTTTAAGTATTAGATCAGTGCGTAAGGAAAGTATTGTAATAGCTAGCTGAGTCAGGTACGTCTAGGAAGGAAGGTGTTTCTCATGTGCTCCCGGACGATGACGTGTTTGTTTTGAATGTGTGTGAACTCGAGACCTTTCCTTGCCTTTAACATCGCTAGGTCCGTTTTTTTCAAAGCCTCCAGGCATGGATATGTCCATCAACAATATGTCAGCGAAACTAGTTACTAATCTAAAAAATCTCACTGACGTGTTTTACGACCCACTTTAGATTTGTAGTTTTATAAGTTTTTGCAAACATTTTGGACCAAAATAATAGTCTAAATAATAAGAGTGTCTGAAACCCTTGTAGGAAAAAAAATTAGGTACTGGCGGGTTTCGAGCCACTGACCTTCAGCTTCACAGTCCAACACATCGCCCACTACGCTACAGCTAACAGGAATTGCGTTCTTTAAGCTCATACTATTGATGGCCGTTGTTAATTGATGCTAATATGGCATTTATAGACACTAGATCATCATTTATCGTACGAAGAAGGACGTTTCTTTGTTAATTCTTCAGTGCGCCATTGCTTTGAAATGACAACGTGTAAGTTACAATAAGAAAATCATCAAATACGCAACGCAAGTGGCGTATGCCAGAGACAGTTCTGGGCGAGGAATGTCACGTGACATCTGCGAACCGCTGGTTTTCGTTAATTTAATGGAGAGTGTCAACACTCTGCTATTTTTGCAAATATCTCTCAAACGATACGAGATATTTAAAAAAAAAGAAAAAAACCATAAGGAAACAAAGTCGTAGAGAATTTTCTCCTCTACATATTCGTTTATTCTATTTTCGCGTCAGATAAACGGTTTATTTGCAATTAAAATTACATTACAAATGGCTTTTTTGGGATTACTAACGTATTTCTTGTCCGAAATATTTCAAAACGCGAGGTTCTGGTCTCTGGTAGCCAACAATTATGTCTGTAAAATTTGGTGCCGATCGGTTGAACGGTTCGATATAAAAAGTGGGAACACGTTAAAGCCAGACAGGCATCGTCAAATCACCGTTATATTTGCAAATATCTCTGCAACGATGCAAGATATGAAAAAAAACATAATAGAGTGAAGTTGTAGAGAATTTTCCCCTCTACCAATTACGTTATTCAATTTTCGTGTCAGATGAACGGTTCGTTTGCAATTACAATTATATTACAAACAGCTTTTTTTAGTATTACTACCGCATTTTTTGTCCGAAAAATTTGAAAAAGGGAGGTTCTGGTCTCTGGCGGCTTACAATTATGTATGCAAAATTTGGTGCTGATCGGTTGAACGGTTCGCCTTAAAAACAGGGAATACGTTACGGACAGACAGACAGACAGGCATACATCCCAAAATCGCCGTTCTTTTTGCAAATATCTCTGAAACGATACGAGTTATGAAAAAAATATAACAGAGCAAAGTTGTAGAGAATTGTCTCCTCTACAAATTAGGTTATTCAATGTTCGTGTCAGATGCATGGTTAAGCCGTTATTTTCATTTAACACATTCCACACTGTTGTGTATGTACCTCGACTGTGCAGGAGAACTGGCGATTTTTATGTAGCGTTAATGAATAACTGTACAGTAACTAAGAACCAGAAAGGCAAATTTCTAGCATCGTTTGAAACCACATCCTTTACAGATTAGGAAAAATGTAAGCTTATATGTATGCTTGCATCGGTAGATGTGTACCAGCATTCCCAAAAACATGAGAAACCTTCACATGGAAAAAGTTTTTACATTTCACAACATGATTTATAATAAAAACAATCTGGTTCACAATTGGTTTTTTTATTCCATATTTTATGATATAAAAAGATTACATATATGTTATACGTAATTCACTTTCAAGTGGTAATCCTGAAACCACTGAGGTACGCAGAGTCCTACGTTGCAGTCTTTGCAGCACCATCTGCTTTCCTTTCTTACCCCCTTGCCAGTCTCTTTCTTCCCGTTGTCGGAGCAAACTTTGTAATACCGTGTAGTATTTACTTTGCTGGCAGTGTGAGATACTTTTTCTGGAAAGCTACGACCAAAATTTCTGTCCTGGCTAGTGCTTGGTGTTGGCTCTACAGATCTAAAGCCTCCACCTTTTACTACCAACGTCGAGTTAACGTTTTTCATGAAGTACGCAAGACGTCTTTGTACAAAATAAAACTATTGACGACAGACATTAGGAAAACATGAAAGAACAGTTTCTTCCACCACTTCATTGTTTTTCGTGCGAATGGATAGTAACTGTACAGCTGGTCCACACTATCTACACCAGTCTTGTTCTTATTGTTGTCAATTACAAAGTCTGGTTTCATTACTGCTGTAATCCCATCTTTTGAACGTACTGGGACGTATTTTGTGGTAGCCTGATGTTTTGTATAAAAGCAGTATACATCACGCTTTTATTCCACTTCAGAGCTAGAATGGGCGCATTCCTCAAAATATCATTTTGCTTCAGTTTCTTTGTTTTGAAGCTTGTTGGTAAGCCTTTTCTGTTTTTCACAACAGTGCCGACGGCTAATGTATTTTATACAACTGATACACAGAACACATCGACTGCTGCTTCATCTAGTGAACAAAATATGAAGTACAGCAGTTATCTTACAGCCGCCAGCCATGTGGTGCGGTGAAAACCCCTTTCAGCGACCGTAAAAGCGGCGCCCGTACGGGATACGGGCGCCGTCCAGACGGCCGAAACTTGCGCGCCCGTATGGCGTACGGGCATAGTGTTGAATGTGTTAGATTTCGACCTGTCAAAAGACGATCTCAAAGGCCCACTTTTAGTGTTACTACCGTAGTTCCACTGCCAGTCCAGTGTTTCTATCAGTTGGCTTCACTGTGTGTAGTGGGACGGATTATTGTCTCCGCAACATATCTCATGTCAGCTCAGTTTGTGCAGGATAACTTACTTATATTGGTGTTCTTAAATGATTTTTATGTAAATGTTTAATGTTATGATTTTTAAAGATGTTTTTTGTATATTTTTTTGTTTGTTTCATGTGCTGTGAGGCGAGTCAACCTACGAGGGCAACATCTTCGACGCCGATTCCAAGGAGTAAATATCCGGCCACATCAAGTCGCGGGTCGACGGCCACGAGGCAAGAAGATGTTGATCTCTGCTGTTGTCGTCGCGAGAGTTGACATTATTGTCGACATTTAATGTTCAAATAACAAATTTTAAAAGTCAGTTCCATTTTGTCTGTCGATGACTACATATGTAATGTCTCAGAAAGTAATAAATGTTATCGTGTTTAAACTTGACGAAAGTGTCAGAGTACATCATTTATGAAGAATTATTTTACGATAAATAATATATTAATGAAACAAGGAGAATATTTAATTTAAATATTTTTCAATCTGAAGGAAGATTTTTTATGAATTTTTATTGGTGGAAAAGTTACGTCAAGAAGACTTCGATAAATGTTTCTTTTAGAACTTTGATTAATCGATCATACACATTGATCGATAATCATTGAAGAAATATATATTTTTTATCTGTGGCTATAGCAACGACCACAAACTGAAGAATTTCTTTTGACAGTCTTATCTATGAGAGAACTTAGAAATATTTTAAAAAGAGTTAAAGACTTCTTCCTTTAGCGCAAGAATATGATTTTGAAATATTGCAACGTATAAAGATTTTACATGAACATATTTTTTATTTTATTTTATATAAATTTTTATGGGCGAGTGGACACCTCAAGGATTACGAAGTCTGACACGGCCACATTCAACCCTAATCATACAAGACGAGTGCTTTTGAAGATAAGGTTTTTGCACACGTTCCGCCGTATACGAAGTGGTCGTTCCGCCGCACGTGGCGACCGATGATAAAGGACTTGTGTGCCATTAAAAGAAGTTATTTGGCACACAGACGCGGAGGAAGAAGCAGTCTGTGTCACTCCATCAACGAGAGGTCTGGTTGACGACGGGTACAGCCTTGGAGAACGGTCACCCAGATATTCTACGAGACTTCGCTGCAGTCGTGAACAGCACCTTGCTGTTCCCGACACCCTTTCTCTTTTAAACTTAACAGGCCCAGTCCAGCAGCTGTGAGCAGTCATCTCTGCGGCATCGCTACGACGCTGTCATGGGTGATTATGGTGCGCAGTGCAGTCGAGAAGGGCCGCTGGTGACAAAGCAGTTGGGGTCGTCGGCAGCGTCTGCGAGAGAGAGCAGACACACCGGCATCGGCATCATCCGGTGCAAAGCAGACGGCAGTTGGTGTGGCTGCTCGTAACATCTCACCTATCACGGAGCTGCATAAATTTAAATTAAAACATCCGGTGAGTCCATTTCACGTAGGCAATATTGGTGTGTGACAGTGAACAGTGTTCAAAAGGTTATTTTACGTGTGTAGACAGTGCATATCTAGCCAATATGGAACAAAGCCCCAGGAGTAGATGACATATCCTCAGAGCTACTAAAGTCTCTGGGAGAGCCAGCCATGACAAGACTATTTGAACTGGTGTGTAGGATGTATGAGACAGGCGAAATACCCTCAGACTTTAAGAAAAATGTAATAATCCCCATTCCAAAGAAATTAGGCGCAGACAGGTGTGAAAATTACAGAACCATCAGTTTGATAAGTCATGGTTGCAAAATTTTAACACGAATTATCTACAGGAGAATGGAAAAGCTGGTAGAAGCTGACCTCGGGGAAGATCAGTTTGGATTCAGGAGGAACGTAGGAACCCGGGAGACAATACTCACTTTACGTCTTATCTTAGAAGATAGATTAAGGAAAGGCAAACCTACATTTTTAGCTTTTGTAGATTTGGAGAAAGCATTTGACAATGTTGACTGGACTACACTCTTTCAAATTCTGAAGTCAGCAGGGGTAAAATACAGGGAAAGGAGAGTTATTTACAACTTGTACAAAAGCCAGACCGCAGTTATTAGACTCGAAGGGCATGAAAGGGAAGCATCAGTTGGGAAGGGAGTAAGACAGGGTTGTAGCCTTTCTCCGATGTTATTCAATTTGTACATTGAGCAGGCGGTGAAGGAAAGCAAGGAAAATTTTGGAATAGGCATTAAAGTTCAGGGGGAAGAAATAAAAACATTGCGTTTTGCTGATGACATTGTAATTCTGTCAGAGACAGCGAACGACCTGGAAGAGCAATTGAATGGAATGGATAGTGTGTTGAAGAGAGCGTATAAAATGAACATTAACAAGAGCAAAACAAAAATAATGGAATGTAGTCTTAGAAAATCAGGCGATGCTGAAGGAATTAGATTAGGTAATGAGACAGTGAAGGTGGTAGATGAGTTTTGTTACTTGGGTAGTAAAATAACATGCGATGGTCGCAGTACAGAGGATATAAAATGCAGAGTGGCAATGGGAAGAAAAGCATTTTTGAAAAAGAGAAATTTGCTAACATCAAATATTAATTTAAGGGTAAGGAAGTCTTTTCTGAAGGCATTTGTGTGGAGTGTTGCCTTGTATGGGAGTGAAACATGGACGATAAGTAGTGCGGACAGGAAGAGAATAGAAGCTTTTGAAATGTGGTGCTACAGAAGAATGCTGAAGATTAAGTGGGTAGATCACATAACTAATGAAGAGGTACTGAACAAAATTGGCGAGAAAAGGAATTTTTGGTATACCCTGACTAAAAGAAGGGATCGCTTGGTAGGACACATTCTTAGACATCGAGGAATCGTAAATTTAGCATTGGAGGGAAGTGTGTGGGGTAAAAATCGCAGAGGGAGACCAAGAGACGCGTATAGTAAGCAGATTCAAGTGGATGTGGGTTGCCGTTCTTATGAGGAGATGAAAAGGCTTGCTCAGGATAGAGTAGGGTGGAGAGCTGCATCAAACCAGTCTCCGGACTGAAGACCATAACAACAACAATGTCAGAAGGTGAAATATCGGGTGACGAACAAGTAGGATTACCTCCCCTTAGTAGGGAAGGACGGTTTCTCAATAGGAAAATAGACAAATCCATAAATAGAATTGATAATAAAATAAGTGACAATAATAATGAAATTAAGGACATGCTTAGACAGATAGCAGCTACGCTAACCAAAACCCAGCAACAAATGGCTAGAATGGAATCGGCTCAAACTAAAATAGAATCTTCTCAAAACAAAATCCAGGAACAAATGGCTAGAATAGAATCGGCTCAAACTGAAACTCAGGGACAAATATTAGGTCTCAATAATAGGCTCGAGGAACATATCAAAGAGTCACGTGAAGAAAAAATTCAAATGCGCCAAGATATCGCTGAGCTAACACATAGATTAGATAATATTCATGTTTTAGTAACTACTGAAATAGAAAAGAGTAATGTTATGTTACGTGAGGAGATAGAAACAAATAATATTAAGATACGTGACGAGATAGAAGTTGATAATATTAAGATCCATGAAGAGCTTATATTACAGACCGAAAATATTCGGAAAGAGTTACAAGAACCTATCCAAGAAATTTCTACCAGGAACGTAGAAAATTCTTCGATAGAAAATCCTGCTTTAAACCAGCTACCCCAGCAAGTGGAAAAAGATCATGCTGAGATAGTGAATATTAAAACTTTAATCTCTGATATCTATAATAATATTGAGACAGTCAGAGATAGTGACAACCAACAGTCGGCAGAATGTTCAAATTGTGGTGACAGTCGAAACGCGGAACTGTTAAACCGTGTGTCCAGTACTGAGCTCCAGTTGCGCGAAATTAATAAACAGTTAGCACAGTTCAATGCCAAAGATAATATGACTAACAGTAAAAGCAGTTCTACCAACATTGCTAGGAACGATAGTCGTACCGCTAGTGAAATTTTAAGCGCTGACAATATAATTGTAGCACGCATGTCAGCAGATAATAAAAACGATGCGACTACTTCCTCGCAATGTGAAGTGCACAAAACAAGACCAGTTAATGATTGTGGAGGAAATTGTCATGCAATAGTGACCTCAGAAGCAGCAAATAAATTTCCGACCTTCAACCCAGAGGGTGGCTTGCACCCTATTATATTTGTAAAAGCCATAGAGAGTTCATTTCCTGTTAACTGGGATGATAGACGAAAAATACAATTTATAATCGGACAATTAGAAGCTAGTGCTACTGAATGGGCTATTTTAAACCGTAGTGAATTTAAGACATGGGATGATTTTATCACCCAATTTAAAGAAAAATATTGGTCAAAAGGGGAGCAACAACGTCTTACTCTTGAATTATTAGACCCACCCTATTATTCAAAACGTTGGGGAGGATTCAGAAAGTATTTTGAATGGCATTTTAAATCGGGTAAAACTGATAGAGCATCCCATAATGAAAGAACATCTAATCAGGGTATTGATTAGTGGACTACCTTATTATGTTAAGGAAAATATGATAGAAAGGGAATGGTCACGTCCGAGAGATTTATTAAATTACCTAGAACAGCTCGACAACTTAAACAAAGAAAAGGAGGACGAGCAACTTAGGAATAACCGAGAAAATAATGTTCGGAACAACGGCAATAATCGATTTGAGCCTCGCAAAGGCAACAACGCAAATCAAAGTCGTTTTTGTCAAGTTAAGAGACCCTATAAAGATACTGGTAGTATAGGGAATAAAGAAAGTGGTTCTAAGGTACGAAAAATGCGTGGTCAAGGTAATCAATCGAACACAAAACAAATAACGGATAATGGCGAGATCATAGGTGACATCATCAGAGAAAATTCGGGAAACTAAAACCGTCCATTAGTGCGGGTCTACTAAAGCGAACCGTAGATTTATTTTCTATACGACCCACTTGTAATTTTTCTTTAAATCGATCGGATAAAGATAGTATACAAGATGATCTCCTGTTTCAAGAGAATAACATAGAGAAAGCAATGAATTTTAAACCAGTCATCAAGGGTTTCATCAAAGATACAGAAGTAAATATCATTATTGATTCTGGTAGTGAGGTTAGTATACTATCTAAAGATTTATTTAAAATCAAGAGGAAATATTGGAAATTTCCAACGTTGCCAGTAAGTAATGTAAGAATTGTAGGGGTTACTGGCAAGAA
The DNA here is from genome assembly GCA_026315105.1 of Locusta migratoria. Classification (NCBI taxonomy): domain Eukaryota; kingdom Metazoa; phylum Arthropoda; class Insecta; order Orthoptera; family Acrididae; genus Locusta; species Locusta migratoria. Next base: position 181,623,176 of record CM048746.1, read on the forward strand.
AAGTCAAAACATCAATGAAGAAGTTTTTCTATCTTTTACAATTAACCAGCAAGCTTTCTCGCATTCATTTCTTGTAGTGGATAAATTAAATGTAGCCTTAATCTTAGGTGTTGATTGGTTATATAAGCACGACGCTCTCTTAGATTTTAAGAATTCCACTCTTACAGTTTACGTAGAAAACCATATAGTAAGATTTAAGTTCGACCACTTCAAAGATGTGGATAATAATTATGAGTCTCTGCATCTTAAATACATGGATGCCATGAACTTATCATTAGATTGTGAGGAGGTAGCAGAGGAAGGTTATCATTCTGATTTCAATGATAGTATCTATAATGAAATAAAAGATAAGTGTTATTCAAATACATTCCTCTCTCAGCAGGAGAAAGAAGAACTTGAATTAGTATTATTAAAATTTAAGTCAGTTTTTTCAAACAAACCTGGATGCATTAAAGACTATGTAGGTAAGCTTAAGAACCCAAAACCGTTCTTTAAGAAACCTTATCCAATTTCTGTGGAGCTAAAAGAAGCTGCCACAAGAGAGGTAAATAAAATGTTGGAACAAGGTGTCATTGAGAGATCATGTAGTCCCTTCAACAGTCCATTGTGGGCGGTGAAGAAGATTGGAGGTGGAGGTCGCCTAGTATTAGATGCTAGGGAATTAAATAAAATCATTGAGATGGAAAGGGATAGACCTTACCTATGGAGGAAGTACTTTTAAGAATTGCAGGATCTCGTTATATGAGTACTATGGACTTAACAGCTGGATATCATCAAGTTACTTTACATCCCGACTCAAGAGAATATACAGCTTTTCTCTTTGAAGGTAAGTCTTACCAATTTAAGGTGTTACCATTTGGACTTAACATATCTGTGGCAACCTTTATAAGAGCGTTGGACTCTGCATTAGGTCCACAACTATCCAGTAAGATAATTGTGTACGTTGATGACATCCTTGTTGTTACAAGAACATGGGAAGAACATCTCTCTGTTTTACAGGAGTTGTTCGAAAGGTTGATTGCTAATGGTATCACTTTAAAATTGTCTAAATCATATTTCGGGAGAGAAGAAGTGAGGTTTTTAGGACATATAGTGAATAGTAAGGGAGTAAGACCGGATCCTCAATGTACTGAAGCTATTTTTAAATGCCCTAGTCCTAGGAATAAGAAGCAGTTAAAATCCTTCTTAGGAATGGTAAGTTTCCTGAGAAGATTTATTCCAGGAACTGATATTACAAATCCTAAGCTTTTAGATTTACTTAAACAAAAGTCTGTGTGGACTTGGGGACAGGAAGAAGAATTAGTTTTCAATAGAATAAAGAATGCTTTAATAAACGCGAAAATGCTATACCATCCAAAGTTTGAAGAAGAATTTTGTATGTATACAGATGCCTCCGATTACGGAATTTCGTTTGAGATCTTTCAGGGCGAATTAACTGACGAAAATGGATGACATCGTCCTATAGCTTTTGCTAGCAGAACTTTGAATAAACACGAAAGAAATTACTTCGTAACGGAAAAAAGAAGCTCTTGCAATTGTTTGGAGTTTCCAAAGGTTTCGTGGATTACTTAGCGGAAGGAAAACTATTGTATATACCGACCACCAGGCTTTGGTTTTTCTGTCCAATTCTAGGTTATTACACCGTAGGTTAATGAGATGGGTCTTGTATTTACAGGAGTTTCATTATTAAATACGTTATATAAAAGGTTCACAGAATGTAGTGTCAGATGCATTAAGCAGGCTTCCTCTAGGGATGGAAAATATTTCGATCACTGAGGAACCATGGACTAACTATCATGTGTATTTCCTGACCAATAAAGAAAGTGAACAGAAAATGAAGCAAATATTAACAGCTATTAAAGTAAACCAACGACTTGACCCTATCTTTGGTAAAATATTGCAAACCTTTGACAAGAATGAGGACACTTACGTAGTTAAAGATAATTGGTTGTACTTTAATAATTTATTGTATTGGAAAGCGAAACCTGAACATAACTACTGGAAGATTTGTGTACCTGAAGCCGTCGTACATGACTTGGTAGTATACATACATGAAGGATATGGTCACTTTGGTATCCACAAATGTGTCAAACATCTCATGAAGTTTTACTATTTTAGGAATATGACACGTATAGTTAGAATTATTATTCGAACATGCGAATTGTGTCAGAAGGTAAAAATAGGAAATAGTCCCCATAATTATAAATTATATTCTATAATTCCTCTTGGATTATGGGATATTCTCTCAATAGACTTTTTCGGCCCTTTACCACGTAGTTCAGTTGGTTTTAGTTATATCTTTGTAATACTGGAATGCTGGTCGAAATATGTGAAGTTGTACATGTTAAAAAGAGCAACAACTTCAAGTGTAATACGTTGTCTTAGTAGAGATTATTTTGTTAATTGGGGCACACCTAAGAGAATATTATCTGATAGTGGTAGTGCTTTTATCAGCAACAAATTTAAAGAGTTGTTAAGGTCATATAATATAAAACATATTCTCATTTCCAAATATCACCCACAACGAAATCCGGTGAAACGAGTAATGAAAGAGCTAGGTAGACTTTGTAGGACATATTGTGCTTCCAGTCATACACGATGGGCTAAGTTAATTCCAGAATTTGAAAAGATATTAAATGAATTGCCTCACTTAAGTACTGGTTTAGCACCACTTGAGAACTTAGGTAAACATATCATAGGAGAACCTTTATTAACTGCTATTCCTTTGCCTCCATTAAATAAAATTAATCCTATACAGGAAAATGATATTAAAGAACAACTGATTAAAAACGCTGAACAACGAATCAGGAAGTATAACGAGCAAGCTAAGGTATCCTGTTACCAGATTGGAGATTTGGTACTTGCTTTGTCTCATGCTAAGAGTCGTAAAGAAAACAAAGAATGCAAGAAGTTTTTCTTTTTATATGAAGGCCCTTACGTAGTATACAAAGTTCCTCATCAGAAGGCTGTAGTGTTGCAAGAGCCTTCAGCAGGAATAATAAAGGGACTTTATAATGTAAGTCAAATTAAACCTTTCTTGCCCAAGGAGGGGTGAGAATGCGTAACATAGTAACACGATCATCCAACCGACCGACGAGAATTAAATTTTGACACAAGACGATGATTAAATTTTAAAAGAAGTCTGTTAAGTAAAAGTAAGTTTTTCTACAGCTCATTGAAGAGAGATCTTTCATTGTGTATTCAAAGGCAACATATATAGTACACTGTACTCCTCAGTGAATACACATAATGAATATGTTGTGACTTCTGTTGAAGGGTAGCGAGTCTATCCATATTAGGAGATATTCTCTATAAAATGAATTTATTAAATTTTTCTTTTAGTCTTTAGTTATAATAAGACTGCAGAGGTACATATGAGATTTTAGCAGTAAATGGCAAAGGAAACTCGGATTGTAGTCGTAATAGGAATGGATGTTAGTTTATATTAAATGAAATGTGGACCATGAGGCGTCCGAAGCTACGGCTTGCGAGAACTTAGTGATGTATGGAAATTGCTGACACGTGGCCAGGGAATGTTTTTTAGACGCTCAAGAAACATCTTACTCTGACGTGAAGGTACGCAACTGTCGCTTACGGGGCTCTACTCCCCATACCTTGTGGGCCTGTTAGGTATATAATAAGAGCTGCACATTATAAAGGGCACCTCATGTAATATGTGATTGCGGCTTTTGCAGTAACCGAACTGTGTCTACACCACACCACTACTTTAAGGGGGGACGCTGATGAAAAATATACACTATTTAAAAATGCACCAAATCGACAATTTTAGAGATATGGCAATGAAATTTTTTACCACGCTTTACATGAAAGTAACACATCTATATCTATAAATGCGAATGTCTGTTCGGTGTACGTTTATCACGTCTGAACCACACGACATAAAGAGTTAAAAATTTGTACACTTACTAATGTCTACCCGGGGAAGGCTTTAGGCGCGGTTTTATGGCGATCGGATACCCATTTATCTATATATATATATATATTAATGTGAATGACTGTTTGGTGTATGCTTATCACTTCCGAACAACAAGACGCAGAGACTTAAATATTTGTACAGTTACTAATTTCTACCTGAGGAAGGTTTTAGGCACGGTTTTATAGCGATCTGATAGATATTTAGTAATTTGACGAATATAACGCGAAATGCGGAACAATAATTACTCTTTGAAAATTATATTAACTCTTTGAAAATGGTTTTATTGGTGGCATTGTTGTTGGAGGGTTGATAATGATGAAAGTGTGGAGTATATTGGGATGGAAAGTTATCGGTGTATATAAAATTCCACGTGTGTGTGTGAGTGTGTGTTTGTGGTGTGTGTGTGTGTGTGTGTGTGTGTGTGTGTGTGTGTGTGTGTGTTAATATTTCCCTCTGCAGCGAAAACTACAGAACGCAAACGAATGGTCAGTGTGTAATTGTTGTCCGAAGTCTCCCGTTGTACAACATAGCAGTTCCATGCCTCTAGCTATAAGGCGGTGGAAGATATGGTGGTTGAAAGTCGTCAAATTAGAAAAATAAATTCGGACTGAAGGCCAGCGATGACGTTTGCGACTCTATAGCAAGGAGATTACATACAGCGAAACGTGATGCCACATATCACATCTTTGGCCTATGCGTGCTACAATGTCTTCAGCTCTTTCTCTGTAAGGAGAAACATACGAATAAGGAAATATAAGAAGAAATAAACTAAACAGTAAAAAAGAAATTTCTTTTAATACAGACATACAGCACTTATACAAATGAATACATACCCTCTAAATTACACAACTGTACAACATATAACTCAACGCAGTTTATATTGATTACTATGTTTTTTTGTTTGTACATTATGCGAGACAGCCTTTTTTTTCCTTTATTGTATTTTTAAGCCAACTGCGGGAAACAGTTGGCAGGCTGGCAGCAGTTGCGGTGGCTGCTCTTCAGCCATGCGACATACATGTAATGACAGAATGGAGAAAAACAATACATAAAATAGAGGGGAAAATTGCGGAAAAAAACAATCAACACACTGAGTTTTTGACGGACTAAAACGTACATGGTCAAAACGGGACAAACAATATCAGAAAACGAGAAACAGACGAGTAGTAATAAAACACACATAGTCAGTAAAAACAGTTGGCCACGGCGAGAATTTAAAAGTACATCGCAGAAACACTAAGGACAAAAACAAAGACAGTGGACGGCGCACAGAATAAAACTTGGGGACGGCGATCACGGAGGCACTGATTAAAAACACACGATACTGGATACACTGGCACTGTACACGTTGATAAAAAGTCGAGACGCCCCCGCGGGGGGTGGGGAGGGGGATGGAGGGGGGAGGTGGGCAGTGATGGGGGAAGTGCGGGGGAGGGGGGGGAAGGGGGGGAAGAGAGTGAAAAGGGGGGAGAGAAGGATTGACGAGACTCTGGGCATGGGAGAGGGGTAGCCAAGCGGGCAGGAAGGAAAAGGGACGGGAGAGAGGGGTGGGGTGCTGATGCTACGGGGAAGGGATCACAGTTGGTAGGAGGGGCAGATATCGGGACGAAGTTCGGTATCCGGTAGAGGAAGGGTGCGGAAATTGCCCAGGAAGAGGATACGGAGCGTATGTAGGTGAAGGCCGGGAGGAATGGTTTGGCGGAGGCGTGGCAGAGGCCCGGGATTGGTGAGAATAGGGCATACCAGAGGGTTTTGGGACTCGATTTTGCGGGTTGTGTAAAGGAGACGGAGATGTTCGAGGTGTTGTAGAAGAGGAGGGAAGGGGATTAGGTCATAGAGGATCCGCGTGAGGGAAGGGAGTCTGATACGGTACCTTATTTCTTATTTATTCTCCGATAAATGTAGCATGTTTTTAGTAAAAAAGGAGATGGATAGCGAGAGAGAGAGAGCCACATTAGCTGATGTTACAAGGCCAGCTCAGTCAATCATCCAGACTGTTGCCCCTGTAACTACTGAAAAGGCTGCTGCCCCTCTTCAGGAACCACACGTTTGTCTGGCCTCTCCACAGATACCCCTCCGCTGTGGTTGCACCTACAGTACGGCTATCTGCATCGTTGAGGCACGCAAGCCACCCCACCTCGGCAATGTCTGTGGTTCATGGGGGTGGTTAAGATAGGTAGTGTGGTACAATGCTGCCCATTTGCTTCTTAAACTGTTATTGATTAATACTATGTATCAATAATTGTAAATGTGTCTTATAATCTGTAAGAGATATTGAAATAGTAATTACAGTGTTTGATTCTCCCAAGTCTCCTGAACCCGTTCTTATAATTATATATGACATATGATCATTCCATGATTTTATATGGATTTTTAGAATAATTTGTATTGCTACACTGTATTTCAGTTGCAGTCTGGGTTAGCCACCCTCGCTGATCAAAGACAGTCGCTTCCAGTTTCCGAGCACATTACAGAAACCCTGACTTCCCTGCTGTATCCCAATCACTAGGTCCAAACTGGTAGCCGGCAGGCTGGGGAACCCAACAGCCTAGCAAAACCCGACTTTCACATGGAAACAATCAGCATGTTGTTGAGTTCGGAAACCATATTGAAAAAACATTGTAACTTGTTACCATATCCTAATAAATGAGCCAGAACGACCGTTACATAAGCGATTTGGGAGAAAATCTAAACAGCTCTCTTAGGTTGTTTGTAGATAACGCTGTCATTTACCGTTTAGTAAAATCATCTGAGGATCAAAACCAACTGCAGGGCGATCTAAATAAGATATCACTATGGTGTAAAAATTGCCAATTGACTGTAAATGACAAGTTTGAAATCGTTCACACGAGTACGAAAAGAAATCAATCAAAAGTGAAGCCGGCCGCGGTGGCCGAGGGGACTGAGGCGCTCCAGTCACGATCTGCACGGCTACTACGGTCGGGGGTTCGAATCCCCCCTCGGGCATGGATATTTGTGCCGTCCTTAGTTGTAAGTAGTTCATAAGTAGTTTGTAAGTTTAGGGACTGATGACCCCGTAGTTAAGTCCCATAGACTCTACAAACATTTGAACATTTTTTCAAAAGTGAAGGCCGTAAAATTTTCAAAGTATCTAGGAATTACTATTACTTCAGGCACTTAGTATAAAGAACACGTAGATAATGCTGTGGGAAAGGCGAACCAGAGACTGCGTTTTATTGGCAGAACCCTTAAAAGATGCAACAGAAGTACTATGCATACACTACGCTTGTACGTCCCTTTTCGGTGTACTACTGCCCAGTGTGGGATCCTTATCAGGTGAATTTGACGGAGTGCATAGAAAGAGTCCAAAGATGGGCAGCTCGTTTCGTATTGTCACGATACACGAGAGACAGCGTTACGGAAATGATACAGGATCTGGGATGGGAATCATTACAACAACGGCGCTTATCGCTGCGGCGTGGGCTACTTACGAAACTACAATCGCCAAGATTATCCTCCTAATGCGGAAATATATTGTTGACTCTCACTTACAGAGGTAGAAAAGATGATCAGAATAAAATACTAGAAATCATACCTCGAACGGAGAGATTCAGGTGTTCTTTCTTTACGCGCGCTATTCGAGAATGGAATAGGAGATAAATAGTATAAAGGAAGTGCGATGAACCCTCTGCCAGGCACTTAAATGTGATTTGCAGAGTATCTCATATAGTTATAGATGTTCCTGCACCTACCTCAAATTCTGACCTCTTGCAACCCCATATTTTCGTCTGGTGGTGGTAGAACTATATGCGAGCGTACCGACTACTGGACGTACCCACGAACTTTCGGCACGCTGTGATGTATACAGCCCACAATGCAGTAACCGAGACACCGTCAGTTAAATTTTAACCACCCGGTACATATTGAAAAGTGTTAATCTCGAATATACTGTTTTGTAAATTAAAGCCGGCCACGGTGGCCGAGGGGAATGAGGCGCTCCAGTCACTGTCTGCGCGGCCACTACGGTCGGGGGTTCGAATCCCCCCCCCCTCGGAAATGGATATTTGTGCCGTCCTTAGTATAAGATAGTAATTAAGTAGTTTGTAAGTTTAGGGACTGATGACCCCGTAGTTAAGTCCCATAAGCTTAACAAACATTTGAACAAAAGATGTTCAAATGTTTGTACAACTTATGGGACTTAACTACGGGGTCATCAGTCCCTAAGCTTACAAACTACTTATGAACTAGCTAAGACTAAAGACGGCACAAATATGCCCGAGGGGGGATTCGAACGCCCGACCGTAGTGGCCGTGCTGACCGTGACTGGAGCGCCTCAGTCACCTCGGCCGGCAACATTTGAACATTTGAACATCTTGTAAATTAATAAATAAACTGTTGATTCAATACTGTACCTTGTTATGTCTGATTATTATCATTTTGTTTTATTATAAGTAAGAGGTAAATAGGTCTAAGTGCGGATTTATGCCTAACAACAATCAACTGGAAGTACTCTTTATTATCATTGATAATAAAAAGCTAAGAAACCAAGTATTCATCTGATTTTATCGAAATGGTGACCGGTCTTTCTCGGCCGGTGTAAAAACCCCGTTTTCTCCAGCGGTCCACTATTAGAACGTGGAGCCTGGTATTGTACCGGACGTTCAAAATCGTTGTGTGAGTAAGCAGCCTGACCGACAGGGCCGGCCGCGGTGGCCGAGGGGACTGATGCGCTCCAGTCACGGTCTGCACGGCCACTACGGTCGCGGGTTCGAATCCCCCCTCGGGCATGGATATTTGTGCCGTCCTTAGTATTAGCTAGTTCATAAGTAGTTTGTAAGTTTAGGGACTGATGACCCCGTAGTTAAGTCCCATAAGCTATACAAACATTAGAATTTTGACCGACAGGATCCTGGCTCAGATACACAGCAAGCGGCTGACCGTGCCTACATGGCAGGCTGGTTCCCAACGAGAATTGAAAATTCTGCTACCTTTCTTAATCCGTATAGACCCCAATACCATCAGAGTAAAGGCTAGTTTACACGACTACACCGCGTTTCATGAAACTGCGCTTCTGGCCATTGCGCAAGCGCGGCAGGCGTTCGCGCAACTCGTAGCGAAATTGAACAGTTTCGGCACCTTCCAACTTTGGCGAAACTGTTTGCCCGAGTTTTCAGGTTAGATGATAACCAAAACACAACAAAATAGAAAGTCAAGTCGTGGACGGAATAAATTGTTCTGTATTTGGACACTTATGCTATGCGTGGGTGTTCATAGGATTTTAATTATGAAAATTTCTGTAATAAGCAACGGCGTGTTGGTGCTCTTGAAGGAATCATTAGTAAATTAATTATTGATGGGTTAACGATAAGTAATTTGGAGACTAAAATGCATTCAATTCGAAATAGCTATACAAACGAATTTTACAAAATGCAATCTAGTAAAATATCTGGGTGTGTATTAGCGCAAGAATTCGAAATGTTCAAATGTTCAAATGTTTGTAAATCTATCGGACCAAACTGCGTGGTCATCAGTCCATATCTTACAAACTACTTACACCTAGGTAAACTAATCTAAGGACAAACACACACACCCATGCCCCAGCGAGAACTCGAACCTCCACGGCGAGCAACCGCGCGCTCCGCAGCGAGACGCTTTAGACCGGTCGGCTACTCCACCGCGGCCTAGAATTCGAACCAAGGACAGCTGCCAGCATGCGAAATTTAGAAACAGATGTTCCCGGAGTAGTAAAACAACTTAAGTCACTAAACAAAAAACAAATCTTCCAGGCCAGATTGTATACCAACTAGATTTTTCTGAGTATGCTGATGCAGTAGCTTCAAATTTAGCTATCATATACAACAGATAAGTCAGCGAAAGATCCGTAACCAAAGACTCGAAAGCTGCCCAGGCCACTCTAATATTCAATAAAGGCAATAACAGTGATCCCCAAAAGTACAGGCCCATCTCACTGGCGTCGATTAGCAGTAGGTTTTTGGATCATATACTTTGTTCTAACAAGGATTCAGAAAGTACCGCCCTTACGGAACACAGCTTGCCCTTTATTCACATGAAGTGATAAGTGCCATTGACAAAGGATCTCAAATCGATTCCATATTTCTGGATTTCCGGAAGGCTTTTTACACTGTACCTCACAAGCGGTTTCTAATAAAATTGCGTACTTATGCAATATCGCCAAAATTGTGCGTTTGGATTCACGATTTCCTATTAGAAAGAACACAGTTTGTAGTAATTGACGGTAAGTCATCGAGTAAAACAGAAGTGATATCTGGCGTTCCCCAGGGAAGCGTTATAGGTCCCCTACTCTTCCTTGTGTTTATAAACGATTTAGGAGACAATCTGAATAGCTTCCTTAGACTGTTCGCGGACGATGCTGTCGTTTATCGGTTAGTGAAGTCAACAGAAGATCAAAAGCAACTGCAAAACGATTTAGACAAAATTTTTACATGGTTCGAAAATTGACAATTGACACTAAATAAAGAAAAGTGCGAAGTAATACACATGACCACTAAAAGAAATCCAGTGAACTTCAATTACACGATAAATAAGTCAAACCTTAAGGTCGTAAATTCTACCAAATACCTAGTAGTTACAATTACAAACAACTTAGACTGGAGAGAACACATAGAAAATATCATGGGGAAAGCGAACCAGTTTACGTTACATTGGCAGCACGCTTCGAAGATTCAACAGCTTCACCAAAGAGACTGCCTACATCACACTTGTACGTTCTTTCCTGGAGTACTGTTGCCCAGTGTGCGACCCTCACCAGGCGGGACTGACGGAATACATTGTGAAGGTTCAGAGAGAAGAGCAGCTCGTTTTGTTCTATCACGTTACAGGGGGGAAAGCGTTACGGAAATGTTGCACGATTTGAGATGGAAATCATTAAAAGAAAGAATAGACACCACACCATTACAATAAGTATTTAAACGCGACGACGGCGTTAGCTTCAGTTATTTCACCGCAGATGCGGTCATACGTCCGACCTCGCACGGGTATACGTAATGGCGAGGGTAAGAGGGCATGGACGATGGGGGTGCTACAAACATAGCGTGCGACATGTGGGAATCTGAGACGGACGGGAGGCGAGCACGGGTCGACACCTCGGTGAGGCGCGCGGCTTGTTTACGTCCTGGTGTCTTCGTCGCTGCGGGCATAGCGGCGGCGGCGGCTCTTCTGCTCTTCGCGGCTTCAACTAATTGTAAGTCTGTTCCATGAATGATTATAGTGAAGAGAGAGAAAACAACGTACAGGTTTCGTTTCATCGTGTTGTCGACAAACCATCCGCCTTTGAAATCCATAGATTTTTTTTCTTACCGACCCGGACATGATTTGTATTCAGTATGACACGTTCATGAACGCCCTGTTTCTGAAACTGACCCAGTGCTGAACTGTGTGAGAGACTTGTCTCCGTTAATAACGGAGAACGTAAATTCCGTCACTTAAACGGGAAGATAAGCACGGTTAAAATTACGCATGCCGGTTTTGGTATTTGTCACATCCGTGTTTTTAACCTACAATTTGAGATCCGAGATGAGACGATCAAACGATACTTGCAACCGCACGGTGATGTCTCCCAAGTGGTCAAAGAGAAATGGTCGAGTGATTACCGGTTTCAAGTCTATAATGGCGTGCGTAGCGTTACGATGATAATAAAACAGCACATCCCTTCCTTTATTATGGTTAATGGGCACCGTCCTTTTGTTACTTATAACGTACAACCTCAAACATGTAGTTTTTGTCATGCTGTCGGTCATTACCGACTACTGTGTCCCAAACGTAAGCGGCCGGTCCAACTACCTCGGGAAGACAACGTAGACCTGGGGCACAGCTACGCTGCTGTAGCTGCCGGAGATGCCATCCCCACCGTTCCCCTGGACCGCGAGATGGAACCCGCTACGGCGGAAATCCCCGCGACTGTGGACACAACCCCTGTGGCGAATAATAATGAGATTACAACCCCCGAAAATGACGCAAATGTACCGGATGTGACTGCAAACAGTACAAATGACGACCACGTTGTTACGGAAGTTGTAGTTCCTACAGTGTTTTAATGTGATAACCCACCCAGTAGTGTATCTGCTTCCGAGACTGTGTCAAAACCTGTAGTAGGATCAGAACACGTGGACTCCACCTCCGCGGCTCCCGTAGCCACGGTGGCGGCCACCGATACGGTGCCTGAGGCCTGCGGTGCGGTCGACCAGCCGGCCCCCAGGCCTCAGAGGGAGTCCTCCCGCCCCCGCAGCTCCAGTTCGTCCCACAAGTCCGAATCCCGAGACATTTCCTGTCGAGAGCGCAGCTTGTCGCCGGCATCGCGTTCCTCCGCCCCCCGCCAGCACACGTCTCGCAAAGAGAGGGCGAGGCGCAACGTAGGAGGAAGGAATCTTAGGGTTTAACGTCCCGTCGACAGCGTGGTAATTAGAGACGGAGCTTACGCTCCGATTTTTGGGTAAGGATTGGGGAAGGATATCGGCCGTGCCCTTTGAAAGGAACCATCCCGGCATTTGCCTTGAGTGATTTAGGAAAATCACGGAAAACCTAAATCTGGATGGCCGGAGGTGGATTTGAACCACCATCCTTCCGAATACGAGTCCAGTGTGTTACCACTGCGCGCAACGAAGGCCTCGAGCCCCGTACCGCCTTGTAACGCGAGGTCGACCGACAGAGCTCGCGTGCCGCCCCCCGCGACCCCGGGCGTCCACTCGCTGGCCTGGCTGGTCCCGGCTAAAGCTCTGTATAGGGAAGGTAAGGCCAGCCGGCCAGCGGCAGCCATGCTGGGCTTATTCCGCCGCTGCTTACGCACTGACCACAACACGTTCGATGCGCTTAACAATACTTCTCAACCGATTTTGAGAAAACTATTCAATGAAAAAATTTACTTTTTTCACGTGTCATAGTGCGATATATTCTTTCGATAATGGTCTGATTTTCTATTCATTATTACTTATAGTTTTCGTGCTACATCAAATTAAATAAATTACTGAGCAAAATTTTGAAGAGTTTGCAGAGGAAAAGTCGCATTGCGTAGACTTTGCGTACGGTTGATTATAGCATATACAATGCTGCGGACGAAATGTGGGTAAGATATCGAAATTTTATTTAAGGTTGAGAGCAGAACGATAACACTTTTCATTCTCGAGATACAGGGTGTTATATCCGACGGACAGATGCGGGAACTTCGCGTAGTTCTGTCCATGCGGACCTGGCTGCTCTACGAAATACTTATCGTCCGATTTTAAGAAAACTGGTTTGTGGCTCTATATCTAAAGAGTTCACAGAGTTCACCTATAATTCAGACTGACCTGTACCGTAGCCAAATATTTCAATAGACCGCGAACATGTCATCATCGGAGCATAGTGCAAATTAAGAAAACAATTCGAGATCATGGAAAGTTTTTTGATGAGTATCTTCTTGCGTATTACGTACTTGTATCTTACATGAACTACGAAAAATGTAAGGAGATACCCACTACGTGTCTTTTACCAGAAACAGAAATTAAAGGTGTCTTTACAACGCCAATTACATTTGAATGTCTAATATTTGTCTTGTTTCAATTCTTTGTTTCTTGTTACGATACACTCCAACACATGAAAACGAATGAGAAAAGATTGTTTCAGAAAGTGTATGTTAATTTCATATCTAAACGGGAACCTAGTTCACTCAATAATATGTAAAATAAAGTTGTGTATTTTCGACAACTACCTGCAGATAAAATCAACGACGCGTGAATAATTTAACCTCACGACATTGTGCAGGAATTTTCTTCACAAATTTATTCAAGTTAAAAATATATAAATATCTGCTGCGTGATCCATTCGTCAGTGAATCTTTAATCTATTAATTTACATTATGAATTAAAATCATCACAGCACAAGAACCGAAGTTCGTTTCTGGACTCCTGGTTTTCTCTGACGACTTTATCAGCCAGGCTGTTCATCTTCCTGCATTTCTGATACCTAATGGAAGTATTATAATGTATACCTCCCTTCTTCGCTTCTTAAAAACACCCAAAAGTACAACATTGTGGCATTATTCAAACCAAAACATACGAATATTCACAAGGCTTCTCATGGCAGCCAAGCAACGTATAGGGCCAAGATGGTGGAAAGAACCACGTGACTCGATTTCAGCCAATCACGAGCTGCAGACGGCGGCAAGCGGCGCGGAAAAGGATGGCCATACTTTCCCTATACAGAGCTTTAGTCCCGGCCACCGACAGCAACAGCAAACGGACTCTTCCACACCTGATCCCGACCACCGAACCGCCACGGTGCAGTGGTTGCAGTCGGTTTTGTCACAAAATCCGACGCCGAAATGGCAATGGAAGCAGAGTCTCTTCCAGTTTCCACCCCTGCGGCCGTCAAACGGAAAGCGGAAGACGACGACTCGCGCAACTGACGAGGTCGTCAGTCGATATCGACACGACTGCGCCAGGCCCAGCATCAGTGACGGACGCGGGCGACCTGATACCACCCCCGCCAGCCCTCCCCCCCCTCCCCCCCCCCCGCCCGGCGATCGCGTCGATTGGACGGAGACTACGGCGTGTAACGATACACTAAAATTTTTATTTTTTTTGTTTATCTTTGATCAGCGATACTTATCGCGTCCGGTTCCCTCTGACTCGCAATGCAACTAATTTAATTTCGTTCGTTATTTTTTACTCCCAAAACAAGCGAGAAGACGGAACCGAGATAGTAGTTTTTACTCACTCTCTTGTCTATGTTCGTTCTGTACGTATCCATTCAATGTAAGTGATGCAAGTTGTAAAAATATATTACTTAAATTTAAAATCATCCCCTCTCTTTGGCATTTATTTAAATGAATCCCTCCACGTCAAATACTTATTTTCTATTGTTTTCAGCTCCTTCGCCTCCGTAATAGTTTAATGTTCAGACGCCATTACAATCGCTTCGCACTGTCTGCAAAATTTCAATCAATCAATCATCCTTATACAATACTTTGCTTGAATTTAGAACCTGCAGTCATTTCTTTTTGTAATTTCACGAAGTCCGATCATTGTTTTAAAATTATTTTATCGTTACCAGTAACTTCATGTTCCATCCACGGTCACACAACAATGAAAAGCGAAGTGAACAGTCTGAACATTGATCTCCTACGGAAAATATCTCAAACATTCACTTATTAAATAAGACATAAAAGTTATCATTTCCAGCTTCTACAATACGAAGTGCAGGATCCAGCTAGATGCTTTCCGTAAGTTTTGTAACGTGCTGTTGCTTGTATGGTGCCCAACTTTAATATGCAATCCGCGGTTTATTTGCTTTAATGTTCATTTTGTCTTGTACTTTAACTTATTTCAAGTTCAAACATTTGGTACCATCAATTCTTTGTCCAAAAAATATAATCGCGGAATCTACTTTTAACAATTATGGCATCATACGAAGCAAGGGCAACGTTATAGGCGGATGATGACGGGGAGTGAAACTTTCCTTATTGTGTTGTGTGACCGCTCTAGTTTATTTCGCAGCACGATTTTCACCGGTTTTACTGTTTTTAATGTCTGTAGTTCATTTTTTATGTGTTGTTTTATTACAATGACAATCCGGGCCTCTGGAATATTTTAACGATTAACGTCAATAAACTGAGAAGTGCCCACAAGGCTTTGGCATTAAATAACTTTTTATGTGACAATCACTGCCATGTCGCGTTTCTACAAGAGGTTACGCGCGATGCGCCTTTATATATACATAATTTTACTGATTTTATTGTGGTGGACAATGTTTTACCCTCTGACACTATCGGAACCGATATCTTAGTGCAATCCGACTTGCCTATTGCAAATATTCAACTAATACCTAACGGTCATGGGATTGTGATTACTATTTTAGGAATTATGTTTATAAATGTTTATGACCGGCTGGCAATAACAAGCCGGTGAAGGCACAGTTTTATAGCAATGACGTTTGTTATCTTTTATCTTGCAATCTCCATACTTTAGTACTTGGTGGTGATTTTAATACAGTTTTAGAGGATCGTGAGCAAGAACCACGACCCATTAAATGCCAGGAACTGCAGTTTTTAATTGACACCTTTAAACTTGTTGACGTGTGGCGGGTATTATATCTCGATACAACTTATTTTACGCACTTTTATTCTACGGATCGTAATCGACTTGATAGAATATATGTGTCGGCTCACCTCAGGGACAATGTCCGCTCAGCGGAAGTATGAGCAGTGATCTTTCCCGATCACAGTAGTTTTTATTGCCAGTTACTTTTACCGCAACCGAGTGTTCCTCGTCGCAAAACCTTATGGAAATTCAACTGTAGCCTATTAGAAGATAAACATTTTATTGATAATTTTAAAAGATTGTACGCGACAGGCCCGGTGATATCAGCGATTTAGAATGGTGAGTGGCAATGGCAAAGCCGGCGGTCAGGCGAGTATTAATAGATATGAGTCGCGAGGCGGCGCAGTGCCGTCGCGCCATGTCGCGCTTCCACCGGGACTGTCTACGCGACTTGTCGGAGCGCGTGACGTCACAGCCCGCGCTGCTGCCGGCGTACAAGCGGATCCAGGCGCAGCGCCTGGCGGACCTCCGCAAGGCGGGGGCGGGAGCCATCGCGCGCAGCCAGCCCGTCGAGGATGAGCCCCTGTCCATTTATCACTTAAACAGGGAGCGAAAGAGGCGACAACAACTCAATGTTTCCTCGTGGAAATGTCGCGACGGGTCTCGAACCACCGCCATGCGGGACATTATCGCTTATGTGCACCAACATTTTAGTACCTTTTCACTGATGTGCACCTTGACGATAACTCCATGCGAGATTTTTTAACTTCTGTCCCCAGTGCTCTGGGCAACATAGACAGGGTCATTTAAATTTCCTTTCACGGCCAATGAACTTTGTTTCCGTTCGTTGGAGCCCCACGGGAAAGTCGCCTGGCCCTGACGGGATACTGGCGGAATTTTATCGTAAATTAAATCTTTTTAGCGATGTATTTGTTAATATTGCGCGTGATATACAGAATGGAGCTGCGATTCCCACAGATTTTTCAGAGGGTATTATCACACTTTTACCGAAGTCGATCGACATACCGAGTGACCATGATATTCGTCCAATTACTTTATTAAAAGCGGACTTTATGATTTTTACCCGTTGTGTGGCATCAAGGATAAGGTCGGTTTTACCAACCGTCCTTTCGCAACATCAAACCTGCGCTGTCAGAGACAGGAGCAGTTTTGACGCCATTCTAGCATACCGTGACTGTATCGGTTATGTCAAGAGTGCACGGGTGCGAACAGCAGCGGTACTTTTAATAGATTTTAGTAATGCCTTCGACCGTGATAGTCATATATACCTCAGAAAAGTAATGGTTAGCATGGGATTTGGGATAACATTCACGTCCATGGTTCAGAATCTTTTGGGGAGCGCCACTTCTAGAGTACAGGTTAACGATCAATTTACTGAGCCCTTTCCACTGTGTCGCTCAGTGCGTCAGGGGTGCCCCATGTCAATGGCGCTCTTTTCCATTGCTTTGGATCCCCTCCTCCGCACCATTGCAGAAGCATGCCAAGGAATCTCGATTGCTGAATGTCGCCTCACATGCAAAGCATACGACGACGACCTCGGTGTTTTCGTCGACGGTCCTGAGGATGTGGACACACTGTACGGTGTGCTGCAGCGGTACGAGCGCGCAACTGGGGCCGTGGTGAACCGTCGCAAGACCGTTCTACTCCTACTGACACCTCAAGCTCACTCCCTAACCGGAAATTGGTTCTGCGTCAAGCAGCAGCAGAAGGTCCTTGGTATCTTGCTGACGCCGGACCCACAGCGGGTAGAGGCTCTCAACTGGCACCCCACCCTCTGCAAGATCCGCGCCGTCGCTAGGATCTACGCGGCTCGCCGCCTCGCCCTGCGCGACAAGGTCTCCCTACTCGGTAGCCACATCCTAGCCCGTGCTCGGTTTCTGGCCCAGGTGCTGCCCGTGCCCAAACAGCTGGCACGCGCCGTACAGCAAGCGGTGTACTGGTTTGTGTGGCGGGGCTCCATCTTTAAAGTGGCGCACGACATCTGCACCCTCGCACCCGAGGACGGAGGTTTGGGCCTGGTTGACTTCCGGACGAAGTGCGCGGCACTCTTGTGGAAGAGGACCCTCGCAGCCCCACGGCCGCCCTCTTCCGCGAGTACCGACCCGGCTCCCCGACGGCGCTCGTCGACGTCTGCCATGTGCCGTTCCAGCTCAATTACGTCCGGCGATACTTCATCGACGACAGCTACCTGCTGCTCGCCCACACCCCCAGCGTCTCGGGTCTCCGACATCACTGCAGCCCTTCGCGGAACTCCGGCGCGTTGTAAGTGGGAGTATCGGCTACCTTGGCTCCACTGGCCAGCCGTGTGGGAGAACTTGGCTTCCAACGTCACCCCACCAGCGGTACACAGTGTCTGGTGCTCCGTTGTCCACCGCACCTTTCCGACTAACGATAAGCTGTTTGTAATCAAACTCGTCCCTACCGACGCCTGTAAAGCATGCGGTGTTCCATACACACTCGAGAACCGTTTCGTTTGCCGAAATCACAAAAAAATGTTTGTTAAGCTTATGGGACCTAACTACGGGGTCATCAGTCCCTAAACTTACAAACTACTTATGAACTACCTTATATTGAAGACGGCATAAATATCCATGCCCGAGGGGGGATTCGAACCCCCGACCGTACTGGCCGTGCAGACCGTGACTGAAGCGCCTCAGTCTCCTCGGCCACCGCGGCCGGCCCGAAATCACAGTGGTGTGTGGAAGGTTGCGCGCGTCATGCTGCGGCTTATAAACCGGGTGGACACGCGGTCGATCAATATTGATGATGCTCTAGTGCCGCAATGTAACGTTTTTCCAACCAGTAAGCGAAATGCTACTAATGGATACTCGGACACACAATTTACGCCATTTTTCACCTGAAATTGACCACCGTACTCAACTACTTGACATATATTTCGACTGAACACGACAGGTTTAAAACCCACTCACGATACAGGCACACTTTTGCCAATTTTTTGCATGTCTCCCTGTTACATGCATTCACAAAATTTATGGTTGACGAATAGCTATGTTAATGCATTCGATTGGTTCGTATATGGATTGTAATGACATTTCTACTGACCGTTCCCTTTTTCGATATTAATCTTCATTATGATTTTTTTTTTCCTAGCAGGTGCTTTTCTTTTCTTTCTTTACGTTTACAATGCATACCATTCATTGTCTATGATGGCAAGAGGATTAACAATATACTTTGTTTAAAATGCAGACAGATGATAGTGTTTGCTGCTTCTTCCTAGTTTCACTTATGTAGAATTGATTTCATTTTATGAAGAAAAAAAAAGTAGTTTTTGCCGTGGAGCTGCGTTGTTGGCGACCACGTGCCGTGACGTCACTCATCGTGGGGGGTGCAGCGGCAGGGCGCGACCTGCACCCACTGCAGAGATTTCAGAGCCTGCTTGTGCTCATTACTTCAAATTGTTTAAGTTCTATCTATTTGGTTTAGAGGCGCACCAGAGATGGTTAATTTGTCTTTTATATAATGCAATTTTGCTGGTTATTCCTTTAAAAAATTAAAAAAAAGGTGGCCAAGTGGTTAAGGCGACCGCTGGCTCGAGGCGGGAGACCCGGGTTCGATTCCCGGTCCGGCTACATTTTCACTGGTCGCCATTGATTAACGTCAATGCCCAAATGCGGCCACTGTCAATCCTTTATTCCCTATCCTTCTTCTTTCCCTTCCTTTACCACTCATTTGTAAAAGAAAGACGTTATTCGTTGCGGCGAGATCTATTTGCGAAATTTCTATCACCTACTTTTATTTCTGAATGTGAAAATATTTTGCTAGCACCCTTCTACATAGGTAGACATGACCATCCCAATAAAATAAATCATATCGGAAACGAAATGATTTACGTGTTCTTTCTACCCGCGCGCAATTAGAGAATGGAACGGTAGAAAAAAGTTTCGACTGTGATTAATGAACTCTCTGACAGGCACTTAAATATGATTTTCAGAGTATCTATGTAGATTTAGATGTAGATGAAGTTCACAAGACCAGGATCCCGTGGTGTGAACTGGCAGACTTCCTAAGAAAAAATGTACACAGAAGAAAAGGCTAATATTTGTTTAAAAGTGAAGGGGTTTTACATTAACGTTTTTAAAATACCTTTAAACGTGCAGAGTTACATCAATTACTCCAGCAGTATTTGTATTTCTCCATGTTCCTGGCTGGTAAACTCTACTGTGAACATTTTGCTGGTTAACCAACAGTGGGTTTAGGAACATGAGGCAGGGACTGTAGAGACGAATAAGGACCCCAACGTGCCGAGAAACGGAATGTATTATTTCATTTCACTTCTGGTAACAATGCTTCATGCAGAAGAGTATCTTGTTTCCTTATTGCATTACTATGTTTAAAAAAAATTAATATGCTTGGTGACATTCTAAGATGAATAAAATGTTTTGTAGTGTCTTCAACCACAATCTCTTTCAGTTCGGTCGCTGACCTACCGAGCTGACGTGTTTTTGTTCATTTTAATATTTTTATGCATTCATCAACCGAAACACGTTTTTCAGTCTTTTTATGTTTAGTCTTATCAAGTGACTTCACATAAAGAAGTGATGGTTTGACCGCAAATCTTACAGCTGTTAAAACTTTCATGTTACAACTATGGCACTCATCAAACAAAGAAACCGAAGTTTATAGTTTTGGCACCGTGTCTGGAGACACACATGAAACCATTTGCGTGCAACTCATTCCATGCAACGAGTGTCGCCGTGTAGACTAACCTTAACACCAATGAGTACATGGTGATAGTACTAGGTATGTGCACAAAGGCTATATAAAACAAACATGTTCAGATACAAAAAGGAATATTTACTGTACAAAAATCTGTAACTGTTAAACTACTTTTCTACATAGCTTCCGAAATTTTGTAGGCACATGTCATAGCGTGGCACATGTTTTGTACGCCTTCTTTATATAATATTGCCGCCTGTGTATTCAACCACGTCGTGATATGTTCTTTCAGCTCGTCATCATCGTTCAAGTGTTGACCACCAAGGACAGATTTTAGGTGTAACAAGAGATTAAAGTCGCTAGGAGCGATATCCTGGCTGCACGGAGGATGATCAAACACGTCCCATTGAAATTGTTGTTTGGTCACATTTTCCGCATGTGGTCGGGAATTATCGTGAAAAAAAAAACCACATCTTTTGACAGTAACCTCGGCGCTTGTTCTGCATTACGCAGCGCAATTTCTTGATGATGATCTCGTAGTAACCATGTGCATTGACTGTTTGACCTCGTGGTAAGAAATCAATCAGCAACATGCCTCTTCTGTCCAAAAACGGTGCACGTCACGAGGTATCAAGATTTGCTTAGGCTTAATCTTAGTTGGCGATGAAGTGTGCCTCCATTCGATTCATTTGTTTCAGGGGTGTCGTACGATACCCCCAAGTTTTATCCCCCGTGACTATAAGAGAAAGAAAAACATCGCCTTCTTCATAGCAGCACATCAGAAACTGAAGTGCACTGCCCACCCGTTGTTTCCTGCGTTGTTCAGTAAGAATTTTAGGTACCCAACGGGAGCAAAGTTTTCGAAATTTCCGTTTTTCAGTAACAATGTCATGAATTAGTGATCGTGAGGTTTGTGGAACTTTCGTAGGACGGGTACTAAATGTAAACTTACGGTTGTGCTTAATCGTCAGTTAAATTGTGTAAACCAGTTTATAAGAAACCACAGACAGGAGTTCACTTCGTGAACTTGATCACGTCCTTCACTGAACAGTCTGACCTATCTTCTAACCATTGAATCACTCATACCATGTTGTCCGTACACGTCGCAGATTTACCGACGAATTTCCTTTGGTTTAACTTTCTTTGCATTTAAAAAACAAATCACAGATTTCCTTTCACACCCAGCGGCATTTTCAACTACGGCAGTCATTATAAAGAAGCACTACAAAGCACACGTCGGCAGCAGCGATCCGAAATTGGCGAACTTGTCTTTTCCTTGAGTCTAACTGCCGTGCATGCTCAGAATTGCGATCGTAGCGCTGTGGCGGATAAAAATAGAAACGGAACTTACTTTGTGGGCAGCCACGTATAATGCAAATCTACATGTCTGTTCTGAGAGGTATGACACACACACACACACACACACACACACACACACACACACATATATATATATATATATATATATATATATATATATATATATATATATATAATGTTTGTGAAATAACTTGAATGCTTAGGCGCTCCAGTCACGGTCTGCACGGCCACTACGGTCGGGGGTTCGTATCCCCCCCTCGGGCATGGATATTTGTGCCGTCCTTAGTCTTAGCTAGTTCACAAGTAGTTTGTAAGCTTAGGGACTGATGGCCCCGTAGTTAAGTCCCATAAGTTCTACAAACATTTGAACATTTGAACTTTAATGCTCTTATACATATCACTAGCTTCGTAATACTAAAATTTACTGACCACACAGATGCGACATCACAAAAGTTATACTATGGAATTCTTGCGGCAAGCGCTATTGCTGTCCAGAAAACTGCGTGACATTGGAAAAACGCTGATTATGTAGATGCCGGTTAATGTTTTTAACTTACCCGTTTAATTCGTTCTAAACAGATTTACGCGATCCAGCAGTGAATTATGAAATGTGCCACACAAAGGATAATTTCACGATTATTCGTGGCTGTCTGCCCACCTTCTTCTATGTGCCTTCAGTTCCTCCACCTCCCTCTATCTACCCTTCCCGTTTATCTCCTTCTTCCCACCTCTTCCGTCTTTTCACCCATCTCGTCGTCCCTCATTTGGCGGCTGCCTCCTCCCCCTTTCTTTATCCTTCTGTCTCCTCCTCCATCTTCTGCTCCGCCTCTCTCAGAACATCCCCTTCTCCATCTCTTTCAGTCAATCTTCTATTCTCCTCTTATATCTATGAATAATTACATATATCTGCCAATTGTCCCAAGACGAAGGTTATTACAAAGTATAACCTGAGCTTATCGCGGTGTTTTGAATATTAGAAAAACTTTCGGATGCCCCATGCAGTTGTGGCACGTCATGTATTGGTCAGACCATCAGGACTGTTGTCGACCGGTGTACTGAACATAACAACAACATTGCATATATACTATTCTAGGACATTGCCAAGATACTTGTATGGAATATAACAACATTCTGGCACTCACATCCGACTATTGGGGTAGTATTAGTAAGAAAGCAGTTGGAATTAAACTACCGAATACCCTCACAAATAAAGATGCAGGTTTTGCTTGAATTCTGAGTAGAACCCTGTTCTCTCTCTTTCGTCTTTCATGTCACCCACGCGTTGAAAAGTATTTACTATGAATACTTCTGACATTTACGGTATTTGGTTAACTGGTAGCGCAGTTGTAGTTGCATACTTGTTGGTTGCGTCGTTTCTTTTCTATTTTCGTTGAAAACCGATGTTTTAAATGTCCATGAACAGTACATCCTCTCTGCGTTGCCTTGAAAATGCCTGTATGCACTCCATCCGAAATATCGGCCGATGTCGATTCCATCATCTGTGTGCGCACTCTTCACGTTTTTCGTATTACAAGGTAACTTCCGCCATAAACCGTCTGGTATAAACTTTGTTCTAAATTTAAAAACATTCGTCCAGCTTCTTCAGCGGGGAGTAATAAACTCACCAACATTTTTACGAACGATCTCATCAATAGGGACTCCGGATTTCAACTCAGCGAGGACTGGAAACCCTTTCTGAGCACTATCAAAGAGCAAAGATGCGCGCGGTCACGAAATCCTTCCGCTGCGGCCGCTGGAGATGAAATGTAGCCCCCCACCACCGGACGCCGCCGTAGCTTCCCCCACCACACGACATTGCCGTGACTTCCCCCACAACCCGACGCCACCGTGGCTTCCCCCACAACCCGACGCCACCGTGGCTTCCCCCACAACCCGACGCCACCGTGGCTTCCCCCACCACCCGACGCTGCCGTGGCTTCCCCCACCACCCGACGCCGCCTTGGCTTCTCCCACCACCCGACGCCGCCGTGGCTTCCCCCACCAACCGACGCCGCCGTGGCTTCCCCCACCAACCGACGCCGCCGTGGCTTCCCCCACCAACCGACGCCGCCGTGGCTTCCCCCACCAACCGACGCCGCCGTGGCTTCCCCCACCAACCAACGCCGCCGTGGCTTCCCCCACCAACCGACGCTGCCGTGGCTTCCCCCACCACCCGACGCTGCCGTGGCTTCCCCCACCAACCGACGTCGCAGTGGTTTCCCCCACCAACCGACGTCGCAGTGGTTTCCCCCACCAACCGACGCCACCGTGGCTTCCCCCACCAACCGACGCCGCCGTGGTTTCCCCCACCACCCGCTGCAGCCGTGGTTTCCCCCACCACCCGACGCCGCCGTGGCTTGTCCCAACACCCGGCGTATCGCCGGCCGTCGGTGAAGGGAAACGAATGCGGACCCGGTAGGTGTAAATACTACCCACAAAGAGCATCCCTGTCCACCAGAAGAAGAATCGGTGCAGGCGTGCCCCAAGGATCAGTCTTAGGGCCCATCCTATACAATGTCTACACAGCTGACATTCCAACAACGCAGCATGTAGACATTGCGCAATACGCGGACGACACTGCATTGTTCTCCCAATCGACAAACAGGAACCTGGTTACCAGACGCCTGCAAATAGCCCTAAACGGTAGAGAACTGGGCAAAGCGATGGCCTATCACAAACAACACAACAAAACACAGGCCATGC
Source organism: Locusta migratoria (assembly GCA_026315105.1). NCBI lineage: Eukaryota > Metazoa > Arthropoda > Insecta > Orthoptera > Acrididae > Locusta > Locusta migratoria. The sequence goes on from CM048746.1 coordinate 181,647,848, forward strand.
TTCTGACGAAACAGCTGGGCAAACGTCGCCCCCCCCCCCCAGATGCCCTTACCAGCTGCTACAATTGCGAGGGCAAAATCTCCGCTGGAGAAACACTGCGAAGTACCTCGGCGAGACCCTCAACAAGCGGCTGACTTGGAAAAGCCACACAGAGGAACTTCGCAGGAAAGCCAACGCCAGGATGCAGGGCTCTACCCCATCCTTAATTCAACCAGTTCCCTTAGCCCAACCTCAGGCCTCACAATATACAGAAGCCTGATCAGACCAATTTTGGAGTATGCATTCCCTGTATGGGGATATGCGTCCAAAACGTGGCTCAACAGACTCCTAAGAGTACAAAATAGAGCCCTCAAAAGAGCACTACACTCTCCCATCCGATTCCCAACACAAGCCCTGCACGAAATCGCAGGTATCAAAAGATTTCGCGAACTGGCAGAAGCCTTTTATGCCAGAATGCGAACATCTAGAAACGAACTAATAAACTCCATTGGTCAATACGACCAAGAACATGGCATGTACAAGAGACCAGTCGCTACTACAACAGTATCAGAAAAGTGAACAAGAGAAAATACTCCCACGCTACAGAAATAACAAAAACACGACCAACGAACACACAACCAAATAAGATCAGGAAATGTCCTAACGGCAATAACCTTTGCCAGCAACATCCCCGCCGGCCGCGGTGGCCGAGGAGACTGAGGCGCTCCAGTCACGGTCTGCATGGCTACTACGGTCGGGGGTTCGAATCCCGCCTCGGGCATGGATATTTGTGCCGTCCTTAGTTGTAAGTAGTTCATAAGTAGTTTGTAAGTTTAGGGGCTGATGACCCCGTAGTTAAGTCCCATACACTCTACAAACATTTGAACATTTTTGAGCAACATCCCCTACAGTAGGGGTCAAAAACGAGAGTGCACGCGCAGACAGATCATCCATCAGTACCACCTGATGATGGCGGAATGGTTATTCGGCGAAATGTCGTGGAACTTCGACGATCACCTCCGGCTGGACACCCGTGAATGTTGGAACCATCACCAACATTATTTTACATTTGTAACAAATATTGGGATTCTCATTCCAATCAAAACGGCTACTGACAAAGAAACAGCAAATGGCTGATTCATCTTAAAATTCAACGCTATGGAAATCACGCTGAGTACAGTTAATAAAAATAGTTTAATTCAACGAGAGCACACAGTAAAGCAACATCTTTAACTATTTTGTCCTACTGATGGCACAACGAAATTTCGAACGGGAGAAATGAAAAACAGCAAGAACAGAGGAACCGCAGGTCCAGTAGTAACAAGTACACCCGTATCTATAAAAATTGTAAATAATAATTATAAGCCACTACGCCAATGAAATAATATTTCGAGTGTCTGTAAATCTATGGGACTTAACTACTCTGCTCACCAATCCCTAGGCTTACAGCCTACTTAACCTAATGCTAAAGACAACAAATACACCCATAACCGAGGGAGGACTCGAACCTCTGACGGCGAACGGCCGCGCGCACCGCAGCTGGGCGCCTTAGTGCGCACTGCTATTCTGCCGCGGCTCTAGTCAAGTAGTTTGTAAGCGTAAGGATTGATAACCGCAGCAGTTACGTCCCTTATATGTAACGGATCGTGCAGCCACGTCTCGATCCCTGAGTCAACAGATGGGGACGTTTGCAAGACAACAACCATCTGCACGGTTCGACGATGTTTGCAGCAGTATGGACTATCAGCTCGGAGACCATGGCTGCCATTACCCTTGACGCTGCATCACAGACAGGAGCGCCTGCGATGGTGTACGTAACGACGAACCTAGGTGCACAAATGGCAAAACGTTGGATGAATCCAGGTTCTGTTTACAGCATCATGATGGCCGCATCCGTGTTTGACGACATAGCGGTGAACATACGGCGTATCAGCCGGCGTGATGGTATGGGGTGCCATTGGTTACAGGTCTCGGTCACCTCTTGTTCGCATCGATGGCACTTTGAACAGTGGCCGTTACATTTAAGATGTGTTACGACCCGTAGCTCTACCCTTCATTCGATCCCCGCGAAACCCTACATTTCAGCGGGGTAATGCACGACCACATGTTGCAGGTGCTATACGGGCCTTTCTAGATACGGAAAATCTTCGACTGCTGCCCTGGCCAGCACAAACTTCAGATCTCTCACCAATTGAAAACGTCTGGTCAATGATGGCCAGTCACTTCTCTTGATGAATTGTAGTATCGTGTTGAAGCCGTGTGGGCGTCTGTACCTGTACACGCCATCCAAGCTCTGTTTGACTCAATGCCCAGGCGTAACAAGACCGTTATTACGGCCATAGGTGGTTGTTGTGGGTACTGATTTCCCAGGATCTATGCACCCAAATTGCGTGAAAATGTAATCACATGTCATTTCTAGCATGAATACCCGTTTATCATCTGCATTTCTTCTTGGTGTAGCAATTTTAATGACCAGTAGTGTACGAGAATGACTTTTTCACTATTATGATAGCCACACGGTGCCTCGCTCCAAGTTAATGCTATGTCAACCTCAAGTAAAGAGTTGAGACAGCGAAAAATATTGCACTGTGCCATACACAAACTACAATTGTAACCAATATCTGAATAAAATACGTTAACATATGTGTAATGTGTATGATATCTCAGCTGATCCCCTAATTGTTTTGAGCTGTGTATCAGCAGATGAATTGAGAGGCTTATCATATTATGAGATCAACTTTTAAGTCCCTTCAAAACAAGAACAACAACAACAACGTTTGTAGTTATGTGTCGTAGAAGTCTGCCAACGGCGAATGGATAGTAGTCTTCAGCTAATCGTCTTTGTCAAAACGCTGAGTAGAGGTCGAAATCGGCGACGTGCACAAATCGATGACAATCGCTGTGTGACAGATCCGGGTTGGATGCTGATGAAACAGCCACTACATCAAAGAGGTTCTGCATGTGTTGTAGGGGTGTAGCAGTCCATGCAGCTTCCACATGTTGCAATGTTGATTTTGAGCAGGAGCGGGTGAGATAACGCGGGATAATCTCTCAGCTATCACCGATTGGACGTTTTCGATACTTGAGAGATCGGGAGGAAGGAAATCTAAGGCAGCAATTCAATCTGATGGTGTTCCAGGCAATATGGGGATTCCTCAGTAAAAAGAATGTCATTTCAATAATGAGTCTGCCAGCACCACTATTATTGATTCGTCTACATCTACATGGGATATTCTGCAAATCACATTTAAGTGCCTGGCAGAGGGTTCATAGAACCACCATTATATTATTTATCTCCCATTCCATTCTCGAATAGCGCGTGGGAAGAATGAACACCTTAATCTCTCCGTTCGAGCTCTGATTTCTCGTATTTTCTTCTGATGATCATTTATACCTATGTAAGTGGGAGTCAACAATATATTTTCGCATTCGGAGGAGAATGTTGGCGATTGAAGTTTCGGAAGTAGCCCACGCCGCAGCGATAAACGCCGTTGTTGTAATGATTCCCATCCCAGATCCTGTATCATTTCCGTAACGCTGTCTCCCCTGTATCGTGACAATACGAAACGAGCTGCGATTCTTTGGACTCTTTCGATGTCCTCCGTCAAACCTACCTGATAAGGATCCCACACTGGGCAGCAATACTCCAAAAATGGACGGACAAGCGTAGTACATGCTGTTTCTTTTGTAGTTCTGTTTCATGTTTCAAGGGTTCTGCCAATAAAACGCAATCTCTGGTTCGCCTTTCCCACGACATTATCTACGTGTTCTTTCCAATTTTAAGTCTGAAGTAATAATAATAATAATTCCTAGGTATTTTGTGGAGTTTACGGCCTTCACTTTTGATTGATTTATCTTGTAAACAAAGTTTAACGGATTTCTTTTTGTAATCATGTGGACGACTTCACACTTCTCATTATTTAGCCAACTGCCAATTTTTACAACATACTGGTATCTTATTCAGATAGTTCTGCAGTTGGTTTTGATCTTCAGACGGCCGACCGCGGTGGGCGAGGGGATTGAGGCGCTCCAGTCACGGTCCCCTCGGGCATGGATATTTCTTCCGTCCTTAGTATTAGCTAGTTCTTAAGTAGTTTGTAAATTTAGGGACTGATGACCCCGTAGTTAAGTCCCGTAAGGTATACAAACATTTTTTTTTATTATTTTTTTTTATCTTCAGATGATTTTACTAGACGGTAAATAACGGCGTCATCTGCAAACAACCTAAGAGAGCTTCTTAGATTTCCCCTAAATCGTTTATGTAAATAAGGAACAGCAGAGGACCAACAACACAACCCTGTGTAACGCCCGATTGTTTTAGTCGATCCCTTACCATCGATTACTACGAACTGTGTCCTCTCTGACAGGAAATCCCCCATCCAATCGCAAATTTAGGGCAATATACCATAACCAAGCAATTCGCTGAAAAGACGTTTGTGAGGTACGGTATCAAAAGCCTTCTGGAAATTAAGAAATACGGAATCGACTTGCGAACCCTTGTCGATAGCACCCATTACTTCGTGTGAATAAAGACCTAGTTGTGCTTCGCATGAACGATTTTTTCTAAATCCGTGTTGACCTTGGGTCAATAGATCGTTCTGCTCGAGATAATTCATAATATTTGAATACAGGATATGTTCCAAAACCCTGCTGCAAATTGACGTCAATGAAATAGGCATGTAGTTTACTGGGTTAGTCCTACTGCCTTTCTTGAATATAGTTGTGATCTGTGCAACTTTCCAATCTATTGGTACAGATCCTTCTATAAGAGAGCGGTTGTATATGGCTGTTAAGTAAGGAGGTATCGCTTCAGCATCTTAGAGTGTAAATACACTGTGCGGACAAGGTCTTGAGCTGCCGCCTTATGCTTTGCCACTCTTACCCTGCATACGGTATTTGGGTAGTAGTAGATTCCACTGCTGCATCTACACTAATCAGGCAACGCTGTACCCCTGAAGTATTGGAGACTCTTGTCTTCCCATGTCTTCGCAGTCTGCCAACAGTCTCGTTGCTACGGGATAAGCGGAATCAAACATGTCACACCTTGTTCAAGGCTTCTGCCTCGTCCATCGGAATGAATGCTACCTTGGCTTTCCCGTTCTCCCTTTATCGCCTATCGAAAATGCTGGTCGATGATTTCGGCGCGACTGGCACAGGATACAAGATCCTCAGATCAACTCTGGCAGTATTTGGAAGCCTTAAATGGCAGCGAAATCCAATGCGTGGCTTTTGTTGTTTTACATTTTAGGAGGAAAAACACACTGGCAATAGATCTGGCTATCCAGAAATATCTTCTGTAATATAGTTTGTCATGTGATTTTTATATACATTATCTTCGAAGAACATTTTTCTGTGGTATCTGCAGTACGTCTCGATGTTGCACTGTAGATGGTGAGCCATATAGTTCCTCTCCATTTAGAACAACAAAACCTTCAACCGTTTTCGTATTACAGCATTTGAAAAATTTATAGTTTCAGTTTTCAGTTTGCACTGTTGAGTCTTGACTAGTCCAGATGTGTGCTTACAGGTTAAAAAACGTCTTCCCCAGTTGCATCTTACTGCCTTATTCCAGTACAGAACTAATACTAAAATGATTAATTGCCCGCGACAATTATCAATACCTTCTTTCCAGAATGAAACATTCACTCTGCAGCGGAGTGTGCGCTGATATGAAACTTCCTGGCAGATTAAAATTGTGTGCCGGAACCGGGACTCGAACCTGGGACCTTTGCCTTTCGCGGGCAAGCGCACTACCGAGGTGAGGTGCTGGCGGAAGTAAAGTTGTGAGGCGGCATCGTGAGTCGTGTCGGGATAGCACATTCGGTAGTGCGCTTGCCCGCCAAAGGCAAAGGTCCCAGGTTCGAGTCCCGGTTCCGGCACACAATTTTAATCTTCCAGGAAGTTTTAATACCTTCTTTGCTAAAGTAATGTCGAAAGATTGCACATTCTTGACACAAGAGCCCTTTCGATTTTTCTCTTGTCTCTTACACAACTTCAGTCTTAAGTGTCTTTTCGACTGTTCAAAAATGTTTGTAGAACTTATGGGACTTAACTACGGGGTCATCAGTCCCTAAGCTTACAAACTACTTATGAACTAGCTAAGACTAAGGACGGCACAAATATCCATGCCCGAGGGGGGATTCAAACCCCCGACCGTAGTGGCCGTGCAGACCGTGACTGGAGCGCCTCAGTTTCCTCGGCCACCGCGGCCGGCCTTTTGGACTGTCGTACGTCAATTACACAAGAAGATGATGGCCACAGGTCGAAACGTTCATGTTACCGATGTAGGAAATTCACGCATTGCTGAGTGCGAGGGACATATTTTTCCACTGATACGTCATACACGAATAAAAAGGGGATTCTCCTTTCGTCACCTTGGTAGCAGTAACCTGTTTAGTCAACCGAAGCAGGAAAAATAAATCAGAAAACAAATTGCTTTTACTGCTATTCGCAAGAACGACTCAATACGTGCATTTTCCTTTAGCTTTGAAGCGGGAAAATACGCTGCCAAGTCATAAGACGATCCCGTAATATATTCCGTAAATATTTTAATGCGGATTATGTATTGTTGTAACGGTACCATGGTGTCTTAGTTTTAATTGCTCAGCCTGGTAATTAAATCTCTATAACATTTTGATACGAATTTTGAATGTGAGTTATTTCACTCTGTAAGGAAATAGTAATGTTGGTGTCAAATCAGCACTAAACAAACGACGTAAAACTGATTTTATATTGTAATCTGACACACAGTGCCATTATCACCATTGACTTACATAATTCTGCAGAAGTATGCACCACTGCAAAATATTGTACTCAGTAAGTTCGTATACCTAGTTTAGACTCAGGAATATTTCCAAATAAGGAAATTAATGCTTTATTTTGTTCTATTTCATTTGTGTTTCGTTCATATAATGTAGGAGTGACCACGGTACGTGAGTGCTTGCGCTGGTAAGTGTATAGGAACATTTCTGTGACATTTGGAAGGTAGAAGACGAGATACTAGCTCGAGTAACACTGCGAGGACGGTTCGTATGTCGTGTTCGGGTAGCGCAGATTGTACAGTGCGTGTTCACAAAGTCCTGGGTTCCAGTCCCCGCCGGCCGCGGTGACCGAGGGGACTGAGGCGCTCCAGTCACGGTCTACACGGCCACTACGGTCGGGGGGTTCGAATCCCCCCTCGGGCATGGATATTTGTGCCGTCCTTAGTTGTAAGTAGTTCATAAGTAGTTTGTAAGTTTAGGGACTGATGACCCCGTAGTTAAGTCCCATAAGCTTAACAAACATTTGAACATTTTTGTTCCAGTCCCGACCCTGCACAAAGTTTTAATCTGCCAGATTCGTACCAGCACATACTCCTTTGTAGAGTGAATATTTCAGTCTGGAGAAAGAGATACAGGGTGGCGCAGGGAAACGGGAAAGTTCGAAATAACGTCATTTCCATGAATAAATTCATAAAACTAGTAATTTATTAACGAAAGTGAATGTATTCAGTATGCTATTATTCAGTATACATTTACAATCAAAATGTCCAAAAGTGTCTCTTTACATTTTAAAGATGACATCGGAAAGATGTGCTCCCATTCGGCGTTCACACTCCAACAGCCTGTTATGAAAACTCTAGAATGCGCGGTGTAGCAAATCTTGGGGAATGGCAGTGATTTCGTTTTCTTTGTTCTCCTTCAGTTCATCGATTCTTGCAGGACGTGTACGGTACACCTTGCCTTTAAGATATCCCCACAGGAAGAAGTCGCACACACTGCGATTAAAAACTTTTGAACTCCACAACAAATTTCAAGAGTAGAAACTTCTGACTTACAATCTTGACAAAAAAAATAATAATAATCATAAATACTCGTGCACCTATTAAGCAGGATAACAGAACTAACCATGGTAAAGAAGAAGAAATTTGGGACAAAATGAAAAATGATATACTTAGGATCGAAAAAGGCAATACCATCATCCCTATGGGAGAATGCAATGCCCATTGGGCCATAAAAGGAAATATCATGCAATTGCGGGCGAGCACGGTGCTCACAAAAGGACTAGCAGAAATGGAGAGAGATTCACTAAACTATACAGAATGGCTAACAGTCAAAACTAAGCCATGTAAAGAGAAATCTTGATTATCACCAAATACCCTGTTGAGGGAATTCCAACTGGATATCCCGAGAAAATTTCAAGAGTAGAAACTCCTGACTTACAATCTTGACAAAAAAATAATAATAATCATAAATACTCGTGCACCTATTAAGCAGGATAACAGAACTAACCATGGTAAAGAAGAAGAAATTTGGGACAAAATGAAAAATGATATACTTAGGATCGAAAAAGGCAATACCATCATCCCTATGGGAGAATGCAATGCCCATTGGGCCATAAAAGGAAATATCATGCAATTGCGGGCGAGCACGGTGCTCACAAAAGGACTAGCAGAAATGGAGAGAGATTCACTAAACTATACAAAATGGCTAACAGTCAAAACTAAGCCATGTAAAGAGAAATCTTGATTATCACCAAATACCCTGTTGAGGGAATTCCAACTGGATATCCCGAGAAAATTTCAAGAAAATTCAGAAACTCAAAGTAAAAAAAGGACTCAATGTAACATTGGACCGCCAACTTTCCCAAATCAAAATTTCATTCCTGGAAAAAATTTACATTATCATGGAAACAAAAGCCCAATAATTGATCATGGGATAATGGAGCAGAAGAGAAAAGAATACAATGAAAAATATCAACTTTCAAACAAGGGGGAGGAAGTGACAAGAAATCTTGGGATATGATGTTTGGGGCGCACGATAGCTAGGTCTATAGCACTCTAAGAAATCTTATACATGTGGCCTTGGAAGTCACACCTCTACAATATCGTAGTAAACATACTTGGTGGAACAAGGACTGTGAAGATGAATTAAGAGAGAGATTTGAAACATGGAAACTGTGACACCAGAACAAGACACCAGAAAATTTGGAAAAGTAAAAAGTAAAAAGTAATAAGAAATAAGACACATCATATTTTAAGGAAAGTAAGAAGAATATAACATGGAGATCGAATTGTAGACATGGAAGTAAATCTCAAGAAGAACAAGACCAGTTGATTCTAAAAATCCTCCAAGAACAAAATAAGTAGTTACATAGCACCCACTTTAAGTTACAAGAGGAAGAATGGAACTTTGGCTTTTAATAATAAAGACAACTATGAGATCTTTGTTAATCACTTTAAAAACTCAACTGTGAAATGTCTCAGGAAGAACTATAAATAAAATGGATACACCATAAAACTCCAAATTCTGAACCACCAGATGAAGCAGGGCCCCAAAAACCAATACAAATACCCCTTGTCAAATAGTTCTGGTGCTTAATGTTTGGAAAGAGACAATATTGAAAATGATTTCTTAATTAAAGCAATCTGATTAAGCACCGCAAGAAATGAAAAAAAAGTTAAGGGAGACTATCTAACACGGAAATACGAAAGTATAATCAAATAATTAATTTATTAACAAAATATGGTCAGGAAATAACACGAAATGATACATGTTTGGATAAAAGAAAAATGTTTACAATAACAATTGTGGCTGTTGACGTGGAACTGGAAATCCTACCGTGGGAGCAATGATATAAATGGGGAGGATTTCGAGCTAGCGGAAGCTACTACGAGAATCTGCATTCAGTAGGTTTTTTAGTGAGAAAGTAAGATCAGAATGCATTACTACGTTTTGGAAATGAGTGCAGACACATTTAGAAGTGGGAGTTGCATTGCGCATCTTTTACCATTCTCCAATCGCTGCTCGTTGGCGTGGCTTCGTCGGCGCAGCACGTCGGAGGTGTGACCTGTTGCTACAGACCACAGCGGTCGGCATCGTTGTACGATATAAAACCTGCCCTAAGCTGAAATAAAATTAACCGGAAACCCTGTCCAAAAACATTTAAATTAATACGGACGACGGTTTGCGTCCAGAAGCAAGCAATCTTGATACTGTAGCTCAACTGCAAGGACCTACAATCGACGTTAAAGAAATTTGATGGCGTGATCCCGAGTGAAACTCGATTAAAATTCGCGCACTGTGGAGTGAGACTTCGATAAAGGAATATACATCTACATGGGATACTATGCAAATCACATTTAAGTGCCTGGCAGAGAGTTCATCGAACCACCGTTATACTATTAATCTCCCATTCCATTCTCGAATAGGGCGCGGGAAGAAAGAACACCTGAATATCTCCATTCGAGCTCTGACTTCTCGTATTTTATTCTGATGATCATTTCTACCAACGTAAGTGGCAGTCAATAATATATTTTCGCATTCGGAGGAGAATGTTGGCGATTGTAGTTTCGTAAGTAGCCCACGCCGCAGCGATAAGCGCCGTTGTTGTAATGATTCCCATCCCAGATCTGTATCATTTCCGTAACGCTGTCTCCCCTGTATCGTGACAATACAAAACGAGCTGCTCTTCTTTGGGCCGTCGAGGGGAATGAGGCGCTTCAGTCACGGTCTGCACGGCCGCTACGGTCGGGGGTTCGAATCCCCCCTCAGGCATGGATATTTGTGCCGTCCTAGTTCGTAAGTAGTTCATAAGTAGTTTGTAAGTTTAGGGACTGATGACCCCGTAGTTAAGTCCCATAAGTTGTACAAACATTTGAATTTGCTCTTCTTTGGACTCTTTCGATGTCCTCCGTCAAACCCACCTGATAAGGATCCCACAATGGGCAGCAATACTCCAAAAAAGGACGGACAAGCGTAGTGTATGCAGTTTCTTTGGTAGTTCTGTTGCATCTTTGAAGGGTTCTGCCAACAAAACGCCCCCCAGGGTCTCACCGTTCTTTTATGAGGGGCTCCGAGCTAATGCAGCCTTCCGTCCTTCTTTACTTCCCGGACTGCATTTCCTTTCCCCTCCCCTCCTTTCGTATCCTCACTCCTTCCCCTCCCCACCGGGGGACTGATAACCTCAGTAGTTTCGTCCCCCTATTACAAACATCCCAGCCCAACCCAGCCAATAAACCGCAGTCTTTGGTTCGCATTTCCCACTACATTATCTACGTGTTCTTTCCAGTTTAAGTCTGAAGTAATAGTAATTCCTAGGTATTTTGTGGAGTTTATGGCCTTCACTTTTGATGATTTATCTTGTACACAAAGTTTAACGGATCAATAAAATTCTCACGCCGGTCGCACTGTACTTACAGGTGATCATACCTGAAGTGACACAAACAAGTGTCTGCCCACTGTACAAGCGAACATAGCATAATGAAAGACACACACCCAAGACAGACAAGAGCAAGCGACTGACTCCCGCGAACGAAGTTCCTTCAAAAAAAAAAAAAAAAAAAAAAAAAAAAAAAAAGTGTCCCATTGTTTTTATAGGCGCGTGATGTGAAATCGCCAATGGTAGGTGGGCAGTGGTTGGATGCACGAGTTTGCTTAGCTCTGCGGACCAGACGGCCAATTGCAAGACTCGTTACAGCGGAGACTTGGGTCTTGAAGAGTTCCCGCTCGCTGCTACATTATTTTCCTTCTGCCAATCAGAAAAACAACTGTTTAGCGCCTAAATGCAGAGGTTGACGTCTGTCAGCCTGAGGGACGTAAGCGGGTCGGCGGCGGCTCTCCGCGTTCCTTTGTACTAGGGGAGCCATTAACATGTAATATTACTATGTAATAGGCCATGTTAAATAATAAATAAATAAATAAAAATAGGGGAGCCGTTACTTTACGACCGCCTGGCGCTTCCCTGCATCTCGCCTCTCGTACCATTCACGCAGAGCAAAATATTTCAGACCACTACTGAGCCTTTCCATTTCTAGATTGTTTAAACTATTTCCCAAAAAGCAGTGTTAATGAATGAATTAGTACTGCAATAATTAAAGATGTTAGACACGAAAGAGGCTACATATTCTACATTTATAATTACTGAATGCAGATACACGCAGGTACATGATAAATTATTGAAATCAGAATTAATTCTGTGGACGTATTAGAGAACTGAAGTATGAAAGCGTCACTTACATGCGTGACGTCTTTCAAAGTCATTGAAAACAGCAAAGAATATGGCGAAGATGTAATTATAGCTGAACTCTGGAAGCTGGTCAATGATGCATTTATCACTAAAACAACAAAACTATTTCAAGAATTTTTGAAAGAATAAAAGATACCCGAGGATTGGCTAGTGGCACTCATACACCCATTGCATAAAAAAAAGTTAAATAAATAAAATGTTTGTTAAGCTTATGGGACTTAACTGCGGGGTCATCAGTCCCTAAGTTTACAAACTACTTATGAACTACCTTATACTAAAGACGACAAAAACATCCATGTCCGAGGGCGGACTAGAACTGCCGACGGCGGACGGCCCCGCGCACCGCAACACGGAGCTCTAGTGCGCGCGGCTAATCCGCCGTGGCAAAAGGATTAAAAACTGATGTAAACAATTATCGAGGTATATCACGTCTGTTACATAAAAAATCTTTTCTAAAATACTACTAAATTGGCTTGAACCTCAACTTGATTCAAAACTGGGTGTATACCAAGGAGGCTTCAGAGGAACGCTCTTGTATCCCGAACAGATATTAAGCCTGAAAATGAAACAGAATATTACACCACACGAGCTAAGGGCATTCTCATATCTTTTTTTGACTTCAAAAAGGCCTGTGACAATAGACAGAGAAACACTGGTCGAGGTACTGATAGAATATCGAGTTGATCACGAAACATTAAACCTGATCAAATTATACTCAAAAACTCTGTATCAAAAGTAAAATTTCAGGGAGATCAGCAAAACGTTTCAGGCGAGCACAGGACTAACAAGGAGATAGCATGGGCATCGAATTATAGAATTTCTTTATATTTATGGTACGTGAAGTTCAAGACATAAATAAGTCCGCCATAGCCATTCGAAGCAACTTTAAAGTTTTTTCGAGAAAGTCAACTTTAAAGTTTTTCAGAGTACACGTAAGTACTAAGTACCAATAATTACAACATCTGTTCGTGTAGCTCCGGTGGTAGCGTTCTGGACTTCCAACCCTGGAGTCGGCGGTTCGAATCCTGCCATGGCAATTTTTTCCCCGTTGCTTTCTAATACTTACACAATTTTAATACCTAATGGTAACTTTTACGAAAAGTGCACGTGTTTTCGTTTATTCGTAATTTTCTATATTTTATGAAAGGTAGTTAATACTGATAGTCAATAAAAAAAACGTAAGTTACAGTTTTTACAGTATTGGATTCGTTATTAGTTGACGACGGTAGTCTTTGATTGTTCAGTTTGTGAAGAGCTACGGCACTGTATTGGGAAAATCTCCATAGCTCCTAATGGCTTTCCATGAAGCTATCCTACTCACCCGGCCGCGGTGGCCGAGGGGACTGAGGCGCTTCAGTCACGGTCCGCACGGCCACTACGGTCGGGGGTTCGAATCCCCCCTCGGGCATGGATATTTGTGTCGTCCTAGTTCGTAAGTAGTTTGTAAGTTTAGGGACTGATGACCCCGTAGTTAAGTCCCATAGACTCTACAAACATTTGAACATTTTTTTATCCTACTCAACCATCGTTTTACGTGACGACAAGGTTTTCAGCTCGTCTACATATACAAAAACAAAACCTGAAACAACACGTGGAATTAGAGATGCCAAAATGTTTTATATAACTGAATATCTCTCTATCTATATAAAAGAGAAGGACACTCATTCACACTCACTCACTCACTGACTAAACACGAAATCTCGAAAACTACTTCACCTATGAAGCTGAAATTTGTCAGGAATGTAGTTTATAGGTAGAAGACGTCAGCTCAGAAAGTATTTTGTGATAGGGCTGATAGCTCAGGTGATATGACGTCATAAACAATGAAAACTTCCCCGCGTTGCGGCCCGTGATATTGTGACTTTATCAGTCCACTATTTGAGAAGGAGAGCACTTAGCGACTTATAACGAACTTTAAACATAAATTCAAAACTCTAGGAAACTTTTACTCGCTGACTACACCAGCAAAATGATGAAAGGAAAAAAGTTTGTAGCTTACTACTTTTACGGCGTTCATGCCGTAAAATTGCAGCATTTGGCATGACGTAGCAATTTATCACTCGTATACTATTATATTCGCGAGAAATATTACATACAGTATACACACATACCACCGTAAATTCGACATTTTATCATAGTACGACACTCAGTTCACGAGGTACGAGGTCATAAACAATGAAGATGCGAGAAAAACTGCTGCATCACGCGACAATATTGCACATTTCTTCCTAAACCACTGGACCGACTTCAACCAAATTTAATACACAAATTCCTCACCGTGCGATAATAGTTCCTGCAGGGTTAAGAATCACATACGACACATTGATCAGAAGATATGACGTAATAAACAAAGGGAATCACAAAAAAGTGCCACATACTGTGGCGAGACTATTCATGCACTGTATGAGAATGAGGATACTTAGTGACTTGCAACCAACTTTAAACATAATTTCAAACCTAATTTTTTTTTTCACTGGCAACTACAGTAAAATGATGGAAGGAAGAACGTTTCTCGGTTACTGCTTTCCCGCTATTCATGGACTAAAACTACGGCATTTGGTATGACGTTACAATTTATTTCTACACTACAAATTGTAGTCACAGGAAATTTTACAGACAGTATACACACACATATAGCTGAATGTACCTTCGATATTCTAACGCAGTACGAGAATTACTTAAAGTGAAATGAGCACATAAACAGTAACGTTCATGGAAAGCTGTCCCATCACGCATCAAGTTTTAATCTGTTACTTCTTTTCTGCCAATTGTATTCGCATCAGATTTTACAGGCACATAGCACTTCTACAAATGAATATATATCTGAAAAATTGTACAACATATAACTCAATAAATATGAGATGCTTCCAATTTTATATATCTTTGTATTTTGATTACTATCTTTCTTTGTTTGGATACTGCACTTATAATTTTGTACGTTGTGCAAGACAGCCTTATTTCTTAAAATAGTTTCCCGTAAATATAACATGCTTTTAGAAGAAAGAAAAAGATTCACAGAGAGATAGAAAAGGGATAGGAGAAGTACTAACTCAAGGCTGGAATAACTAAATCCCCGTGGGGTTCGAACCTCCGACTCTATGGTTGTGATGCCAGTGCGCTACCACCCGAGCTAAACCGACAGATGCTGCAACCGTTTTAATTACTGGTACTTAGGTGCACTTTGCAAAATTTCAAAGTCGTTTTTCTGAAGAATTTTTGAGAGTTGCGTCGAATGCCTTGGCTGATTGTTATTTAAGTTCTGAACTTCACGTACCATAAATATAAAGAAATTCTAAAATCCGATACCCATATGGTCTCCTTGTAAGAAAAGGTGATGGCCTTCCACAGATACTGTTTAATGTAGTTTACGATAAGATAAGGAAGATATTCTGGTAAGGTAACGACTCTGCTGTTATATTTCGACCAAAGAACAAAAACGCGAATCTGAAATGCCTGGCCTTTCCAGACGACCTGACTCTTAGCTGAGCCTGATCAAAAAGCTGTAACAATCCAATGAAAGCTGGACTCAACCTCTCTTTTCTAAACACAGATTTAATGATGACCAAGAAAAATTATACGAAGAAAACAGTGAAGACCAAGTGTATAAAGATTAAAGTCACAAAACAGTTCATAGATTTTCGAGAGATCATCAGCATCAATGGATCAGATGAACCTACAATAAAAAAATACAAGGTTGAAACTGAATGAACTAAATTTAATTACTAAAACATCTACAACAAACTTGTCCAACAATGCACAAATAAAGCACTACCATGCTGTGGTAAAGCAAGTGATACTTTATAGAGTAGAAACTGCAACCTAAACAAGTCTGGAAAAGCTTCTGAAAATCGAAAGATATAACGAAGAATCTACGGTTCAAGAATAGTAAATGGAAACTACAGATTGACATCGAACAAGGAAATATATGAATAGGTAGAAGATTTGTAAACAACTCAAATTCAAATGTTCAAATGTTTGTAGAGCCCTTTCGATTTTTCTCTTGTCTCTTACACAACTTCAGTCTTAAGTGTCTTTTCGACTGTTCAAAAATGTTTGTAGAACTTATGGGACTTAACTACGGGGACATCAGTCCCTAAACTTACAAACTACTTATGAACTAGCTAATACTAAGGACGGCACAAATATCCATGCCCGAGGGGGGATTCGAACCCCCGACCGTTGTGGCCGTGTAGACCGTGACTGCCGCTCCGAAGACCGTTTGACCACCGCGGCCGGCTGGAAACAACTATACGGAAGAGACGACTGAGATTATACGACCACATAATTAGAATGTATCCTAAAAGAGCACAAAAACAGATATTCGGAAAATATATAACCTGAAAAGCGAGAGTGTTAATGTGAAGCTGATGAAGGAACAACCAAGAAGACTTGGAATCACAGATGACTGGCAAGATAGAGATGGATGCAGAGAACGACTCAACAGCATCAAACTGGACGGAGAAGAGACGAAGACAGCAATCGGAAAGAATTAAGGAATTTTGGAGGAGGAAGATAGGTGAGCATGTGGTAAGAGGGAGAACTCAACAGTGATAACTGCAAGGCCCTTAGACGGCCATTTCGCGAGGGGAAAAAGAAATAAATAAATAAAAAAGGTTTTTGAGAATTTTAAGATACTTTTAGTCTTCATAAAGTGGAAGATAATTTTAGTCTTCATAAAGTGGTATCAGGTACCCTCCGCCACGCACCTTATGGTACTTTTCAGAATATTTATGAAGGTGAAGCAAAGTAGTATGAGCTAATGTACACCGTAGTTATGAAAACATGCACTGTATACGTATGTTATCTCTGGCGTGAGAGAATAAAGTTTATTCTATTAGAAAGAGAGAGAAAAGAAGAAACGCCTGTCGGTAAGAAAGTCATTGGACCAAGAACAATGTAGGATGGACTTAGTTACAACCGCAGCCTTTGAATAAAAATTGAACTTTAGCCCCTAAGAATGGTCTGCATGCTGTATTACCTCCTATACTTTATTATATCAGAAAAACGTTACATGTATACCTATGTAAAGCCAGAATGTGCTACATAATTAGGAATACCCTGTACCCAGATTACCAGTTATTTCCTTTCCTGGTGCACTCGCAATCAGAGCGTGGGGAATCGATTATCTTTTTGTCTTCGTATGAGCCCTAATTTCTCTAATCGAATATTCTTGGTCATTACGCAGAATTTATGTGGGGAATAGTACAATCAGCAGTCTGCGTGTGACATTACTTAGAAAATGTAGAGAACGGGCGTTCTTTCCTCCAGGGATACCCATATGAGTCAGATAAGTTTCCGTTATAGTCCTGTGTTGGTTGAGTATCCCGATGTCGTCCTTCAATCCGACTTGGTGGGGATCCCAAACACTTCAACAGTATATCCTTTATAGATAAGCCACATTTTCCTGAAACGCTCTTAGTAAACTAGACTCTTATGAAAATTCATCGTGAAGATGGGGCAGGATCAGCTACTGGATATGTAATGAAAACCATTTTTTTTTTTTTTTGTCGCTGTTGCACTCTTTAGAAGTTGGTAACTAGTTTCGGACTTGTTCGTCCATTTTCAAACCATAGGCCTTATTCCAACCGTAACAATACACTGCATGAAGCAAATGACTGATAAAATCTGTACGTTGTCCACTGTTAATCTTGTATTAACAACGTAAAGATTTTATCAGTCATTTGCTTCATGCAGTGTATTGTTACGGTTGGAATAAGGCCTATGGTTTGAAAATGGACGAACAATTCCGAAACTAGTTACCAACTTCTAAATAGTGTAATAGTGTAACTGTGACGAAAAAAGAAATGGTTTTCATTTGCTTTCTCTTCTACCGTAATTATGTTCTCTTTCCAATTCATGCTCCTTTATAAGGTTACCCATGAATAGTTAAATGAAGATCTACGATTAATACATCTTTTCAGTCTTCCTTTTATTTCCGTCATTTATTCATCGATGTATATATTGAGCAGTAGGGACGAATGACTACATTCCAGTTCCAGAATTTGAAAGAAAAGATCAGCACTTGGCAAAACTAACAGAGAATAACATATAGTAGATGATTCGAAGCAACGCGAATCACTCAATAAAGTCAATCATTCCGGTCCAACTTGTGCACTTCGATCCCGTTCAGATTATGCTGATGTGATAGCTCCATACTAACGTCCTAACGCGATTCCAAGATCTCCTGAATACAGATGCTGCAGGTTTGTATTGCGTCAAGAACAGAGAACCTTAGATTGTTCATAGATCACTCAACCCTAACAAAGATTAGTGAGTCTATCCCTATATAGGCACTCTAACAAATATGTAAGGATCACAGATTCCAGCCAATACTGCCTCAATTACCGTCGCGTGAAGAAAAGTCCCCTCCCCTGCCTTACCGCTATTGCTTCTCTTTACTGGATATTACTCAGATCTTTGCAAAATCTCCCACATCCTGATGTTTCCTAAACCAAACAAACCTCCCTCCTATACCTCTTCCTACCGTCCCATCTCTCTCACCCCGGTGTTCAGCAAGGTCTTCAAAACCATCCTTTCCTGTCTAATCCATCACCACTTCCACCAACACCATCTCCTACCTGATACCCCATCTGGCTTCCTACCTCCCTTCTCCATTGACGAGCAACTCCTCTGACTCACTCACATCCTCTCCCTCCAAGTTAACTCCCATCGCTCCGCTATCTTTGTGTCCTTAGACCTAGGCTAGGTGTGGCATTCTGATCTACTCTTCAGACTCCAAACCTATGCCCTTCCAATCAACTACGACCGGGTCATTACCTTCTTCCTATCCACTGCTCCTCCTATGTTACCAACCTTAATTACGACTCTCGTAGTTTCTACACATTTGTCAGTGTGCCAAAAAGCTCCATCCCCTCCCCTCTCCTCTACCTCCTCTACACTCTGACATGCCACAGCCTTCCCCTACAGGTCCACCTCTTCCAATACGCTGATGACACCACCTTCCTTGCCGTGGCTGTCTCCCTTGCCCAGTTCCAGCACTTTGTCCAAACCCGCATCACCCAATTCACCTCTTGGTGCAACCAGTGGTTGCTATGAATACTTTCAAAACCCAGGCTACTATCATAGATTGAATCACCTCCCCCTCCTGACTCCTTGAGTTTTACGTGACGCTCCAGGACCGTCCCATCCAGCTCATTTCCTCTCTCAAATATCTAACCCTTACCCTCAGTCAATTCCATCTAACAAGAAGACCACATGGGTATCGGAATTTAGCTTTGTATTTATGGTAAGTGAAGTTCAGAACTCAAATAACGATCAGCCAAAGCCATTTGACGCAACTCTAAAAATTCTAGAGAAAATAGAATTTGAAGTTTTGCAAGTGCACGTAAATACCAATAATTGAAACAGTTGTAGCCTCAACCAGAGAATCGTCGCGGACGCTTGTGAGAAGAAGACCATGAAAAGGTTCAAACAGCGAAGCAAATGTAGTAGAGACAGTATTTGGGATTGAAATAAACAGAAGAAACTAGTTGCACTGTTGAACATAGGAACTTAAATTAGTGCTGCCCCTCAGTCATCTTATGACACTTTTTGTGATAAACCAGGCCGAGACCGGTGTATTTTTAGTTTGTAACGGTGCCATCAGTTTTTTTTCTTTTTTTATGCAACTCGTCATAATTTATATCCTTGTCGTTGCTAGCGCTAAGAGAGGTGCAAATTGATAGATACAAATTTTCTGGCTCAGCGGTTTCACAACGCCCTGTAGTTACACATTTGTGCACATATTAAGTTCGCCTTCTTTCTCTGGCGGTGAAAGAGAAGGCAAGATGCGTACCTTAAGGTCACTCTATGATCTCGGCCGTTTCGAGTTTTTCCCCTCACTCACAAGGAGACCTCTTGGCTATCGGAATTTTATAACTTTTGTACTTATGGTACGTGGAGTTCAAAACTCAAACAGCAATCAGCCCAAACCATTCAATGTGACACTCAAAGATACGCGAAATAATTACTTATAATTTTTATATTATTCAACCCGCTCGTTTAGCCGTGCGGTCTAACGCACCGCTTTCCGAGACGGGGACCTATTCCATATGCTCGTATCATCTTTAGCAGTCTGCAGTGTGGCACCGCTTAGAACGCCTTTTTGAAGTCGAGAAAAACACAATCCGCCTGTTGCCCTTCATTCGTGGATCGCAAGATGTCATGTGAGAAAAGGGCAAGCTGAGTTTCAAAATGTTCAAATGTTTGTAGAACTTATGGGACATAACTACGGGGTCATCAGTTCCTAAGCTTACAAACTACTTATGAACTAACTAAGACTAAGGACGGCACAAATATCCATGCCCGAGGGGGGATTAGAACCCCCAACCGTAGTGGCCGTGCAGACCGTGACTGGAGCGCCTCAATCCCCTCGGCCACCGCGGCCGGCAAGCTGAGTTTCACACCAACGATGTTTCCTAAACCCGTGCTGATTCATAGAAAGAAGATTTTCCGTCTCAAGGAAATTTACTATATTCCAACTGAGAATATGCTCCAAAATTCTACAGGAAACTGTTTCATCAATATTGACCTGTAACTATGTAGGTCAGTTCTCTTTCATTTCTTATAAACAGGAGTCACCTGTGCTTTTTTCCAATCACTAACAACTTTGCGCTGAATTAAAAATTCCCGATAAAAGCAAGCTTCTCTACACCGGAAATACCTGTTACTATGGCCCCCATTTCAGGCAGTCTTTGCTTTCTCAGTAGCTTTCTAACATAATTATTATACCACGGTGGATCTTTTCCATCCTTAATTCTCTTTATAGGCACATATTTCTCTAAACCTTTATGTACAATGGACTTAAATTTAGTCCACAATTCCCCTACATCCATAGTCCCGGAACTAAACGATGCCCATTTATTTTCTATGTGTGATCCTAACAATTACTTATCGGCTCTTCCCAACAAAATCACGCTTCTAGCCTTATTGATTGGTTTATGAACTTTGGTCACTATCGACGCTATGACGATATCATGGTCACTAATTCCTGTCTCTACACATATATCGGTAATAAGATCGGGCCTGTTTGTAGCTATTAGGTCTAGAATATTTCCATTGCGCGTCGGTTGCCGGTTTAACTGCTCAAGACAGTTTTCGGAGAATGTGTCCAAAAGAAGCTCGAAAGAATGCTTGTCTGTACCGCCTGAAAAGTAACTAGATAGGTCCCAATCTATTAAGTTTGAAGCCTCCCCCGACTAATATTACATGGCCCGGATACCTACGCACTACCTGGTGCAGACTTTCTTTGAATTACTCTACTATAGCAGCACTGAGGGGGGGGGGGGGGTAGAAACACCCAACTATTAACTTTACTTTCTTTAGACCTGTTATACGTGTCCAGATAACTTCACAGTTACTTTCAACCTCGATCTCAGTAGAAACAAAATATTTGTCCACAGCGATGAACATTCCTCCCCCAGTTGTGTCGAATCTAGCTTTCCCATACATTCCACGCCTCGCTAAATATTTCGGAATTTGCCACATCATGATTTAGCCAGCTTTCGGTGCCTAAAACTATCTGAGCACAATAATTTCCAAGCAGTGCGGCAAATTCGGGAACTTTGTTTCTAATACTTCGTAAGTTCGCGGCAAATATTTTGATTTTTGAATTTTTGAGCCGAACGTGGCCTGAATTCGATGTCTGAATGTTGACAGGCGAGTGCTCTTCAGAGTCAGTGCCTAGCCTTAGAACGCAGTACGTTGTTCTCGACGGCGAATGTTCATCAGAGACGAGTGTATCGTCAGGCGAGCCCCAGGGGAGTGTGATAGGACCGCTATTATTTTCTATCTATAAAAATGATCTGATGGACAGAGTGACTTGTAATTTGCGGCTGTTTGCTGAAGATGCTGTGATGTATGGAAGGGTGTCGTCTTTAATTGACTATAATAGCATACAGGATGACTTAGACAAAATTTCTAGTTGGTGCGAAGAATGGCAACCAGCTCTCAATGTAGAAAAATGTAAGGTGATGCAAATGAGTAGGAAAAAACAATTCCATAATCTTCGAATAAAGCACTAGTAGTTAGCTTTTTGATGCAGTTGCGTCGTTCAAATATCTAGGAGTAACACTGCAGAGCAGTATGAAATGGAACGAACATGTAAGGACAGTTGTTCGGTTTATTGGGAGAATTTTGGGCAGATGTACTTCATCTGTAAAGGAGACCGCGTAGAAAACGTTGGTACGACCACGTCTAGAGTACTGCTCAAGTGTTTGGGACCCGTAGCAGATCGGTTGACACGGCGGAGTGGCCGAGCGCATTGAGGCACTATGCTAAGATGCGCAAGGCTGTTCTCCGTCGGGGATTCCAATCCCCCTTCGGCCATGGATATTTGTGCCGTCTTCAGTATAAGCTAGTTCACAAGAATTTTGTAAGTTTAGGGACTGATGACCCTTAAGCTTCACAAACATCTGAACATTTTGAACACAGCAGATCAGTTTAAAGGAAGACATGGAAGCAGTTCAGAGGTTACTGGTAGGTTCGACCAATGCGCGAGTGTGACTCAAATGCTCCGAGAACTCAAATGGGAATCGCTGGAGGAAAGATGACGTTCTTTTCGAGAAATTCTGTTGAGGAAATATAGAGAGACGGAATTTGAAGCTGAGTGTAGTACGATCTTGCTGCCACCTACTTGCATTTCGCGTAATGATCACAAAGACAAGATAGAAATTAGGGCTCGTACGGAGGCATATAGGCATTCTTTTTTCCCTCGTTCTGTTTGGGAGTGGAATAGGAAAGGAAATTCTAGTAGTGGTACAGTGTACCCTCCGCCACGCACCTTACGGTGGATTGCGGAGTATGTATGTAGATGTAGAACAGTGTATTCGTTGGTGTATATCTATTTTAAATCGTGGCTCGTTTTTAAGAAACTTCAGTTTTATCCTACCGACCTCTTTTTAGTCATTCTCCACTTAATGTCTCCGTTGTTTTGAAATACTCATTTTGTCGCCACTTTTTGAATAATGTCTTATTGTACGATTCACGTGGTGAATGGCGGCATAGGAAGCTGCTGCCACTCTGAACGACCTGAAACATTAAAATACAATAAAATAAAATAAAAAGTAACGAATTGGACGACTCCTGGCTAGTTGCTTTTTCGTGTTTCTGACAGAGATTGAAGGCTACAGTTTTATAGGCACCGTAAGGTCTTTAAAAAAGCATTACAAGTCATCTTAGTACATAGACATGTTGGCATACCATCCTTCGACTTCCTGTCAAGCCTGGACTTAAATCCGTCCGGTAGTGTGTGGATGAGATCTTTCGTGGACTATAACCATGACTGTGTGAATAGGGTAAATTATTTACGTTATTTTCACTTACTTTCTGTCTGATATCGAAAGAATCCATTATATTTCATATTCATAGAATATGTGACATCAACTGCGATTGGGCAAAGCTGAAAATGTGTACCTAGCCGGTATTCGAATCTGTGTCTCCTACTTTCTAGGCAGATGCGCTGACCCCTACACCACTGGGGACACAGTGATCATCGCACCTGCAAGGACTACCTAAGCACGCCTCCCGTTTCATAACTATGAGTTTGACTACTGTGGGCAGGATGAAGCTGGGAATTTGTATCTAACGGGAGGCGTGCTTAGATAGTCCTTGCAGGTGCGATGATCACTGTGTCCCCAGTGGTGTAGGGGTTAGCGCAAATGTCTATAAAGCAGGAGACCCAGGTTCGGAAACCGGCTAGGTACACATTTTCAGCTTTGCAGTGGATGTCATATATTCTGTGAATCTGAAAGAATAACAACTGCAGGATCAGAAGTGACGTCTGTTCTTACGGAACAGACGCCACATGTATAATACATACATTATATTTCAGCTGGCGCAGGGCTTAAACAAGCTAACCTATATGTTTCCATCCTATTTCTCAATGGTATTCAATGGTTGGGCTGACTTGCACTCTCACGACATCCATTGAAACATATGTGAGAGATTGGCATTCCATCATTCGACAACTACTGTGTGACTCATGAACTGGAGTTACAGACTTAGAGCAGCATCAGGGATGAAATTTTACTGTCGCTAAGCGTGTGTATTGCAGCACTGCAGCGCACTGTACTCTCATTCCTGAGGATGGTGCTTCAAATGCGCCTCCAGCCTCCAGATTAAGGTTTTCTTTGTTTTCCCTAAATCACTGCAGGCAAATACCAAGATGGTTCCTATGAAACGGCATGGCTGATTTCCTTTCCCATCCTTATCAAAACGACCTAAGCTGTAATGACCGAGCTTTCTAAGGAACGTTACATCTATCTTCCTTTCTTCTTTTTTTTATTTTTTATTTTTTTTCTATTTTTGCAACAGAACAAAACGAACATGAACAATACTACAAAATATTAATTTTTATAATGACTGGCTTAGAAAATCAAAATGTTCAAATGTTTGTTAAGCTTATGAGACTTAACTACGGGGTCATCGGTCCCTAAACTTACAAACTACTTACGATCTAGGACGGCACAAATATTCATGCCCGACGGGGGATTTGAACCCTCGACCATAGTGGCCGTGCAGACCGTGACTGGAGCGCCTCAGTCCCCTCGGCCACCACGGCCGGTAGAAAATCAAATATTTAATGACTGTTTAAGAAGAAAAAAAGCAAATTAAAGTTTAAAATCCCATAGTCCTGCTAACATGGAGGTTAACATTTTATTTATTAGCTACAAGTTTCGGTTTTAAAATATCGTCTGGCCTGGAAAATATTTAAGACAGTTACGTATCATACATTTCTTCTTTGTGAAGTATCGTAATATTCCTCCTCTGATGACAAATTTGAACCATAATGTCAAAATTGTAAAACGACAGAACTCATTCCACACATAATGAATTGGGTATGTCATTTCTCAATTTTGGCATTATGGTTCAAATTCGTGGTAACAAAAGAAACATTACAATATTTTATACTGAAGAAATGTAAGATGTCTATTGTCCTAACAAATTGTACGCTAGTCGATGGCTAAAAACTGAAGCTGGTACCAAATAGATACAAATTTTTGCCAGCAAAGTGTCTTACATTGTATATCATTTATCAATACTGTTTATGACCTCCAAGCCAAAATGTATAGTTGTCATTAGAGACGGAGCTAATGCTCGAATTGACATTTGTTGAGTATTGGCAAGGAACTCGGCCAGTAGCTTTGAAAGGAAACTCTGGATGGTCAGAAGCGGTTCGCATCTCCGTCCCCCCGGATGCGATTCTTTCGTGCCACTCGAAAAGAAAGCGTCTCGCACCGTCCAGTGGCAGGATGACGTTTGGAATAGCAGTTGGGTAACGTCTTCTGTGACCACTGTACCTGATGCAGGTCGCATG
Source organism: Locusta migratoria (assembly GCA_026315105.1). NCBI lineage: Eukaryota > Metazoa > Arthropoda > Insecta > Orthoptera > Acrididae > Locusta > Locusta migratoria. The sequence continues at coordinate 181,673,148 of CM048746.1, forward strand.
CCTTGCTTAATTGGTGATGGGCGATGTATCTAGGAACCAGCGAGATAGGAATTCATCAGCAGTGCGGATTTACAGACTGTACTGCCAACTGGAAGTCGACAGTAGCACCGACTACATTATATTATAATCCGAAACATTGTTGGCCAGGAGTGCAGTTTTCTAGGGTCAATTTATTTTTGAGACATATGAATACCATGCTCATAATACAACAGTTACTTTTTGTATTTATTACATACACAAGTTTTGGCATGCTACATCGCTGTTTACAAGTGTTTACATTACATGCCACATCATGACGGGCCCAGTGGTCTTGGGGTAAAGCGCTCGACTGGAAATCAAAGGGTCGCGGGTTCGAAACCCGATCGAACCTCGGAATTTTTCAGTCTGCAATTTAACCCATCCTTCACCTCTCAACAATGTGAGGAGTCGCCAGAAACGACACATGGTTCGGATTCCACGTTAAGCTGTAGGTCCCCTTTCACCGGTTGGATAACTGTGGTAGACTAGTGACATGCAAGTCGCCGAAGTGGCGTCCGATTGACAGACTTGCACCGGGCTAATGAGCCATACGAATTTATTATTAATAAATATTATAATGAATGAACGTTAATGAATGTCAATGTCAGATTTTATATATAGTAATATGAACTTATTTTATAACTCGACGTTTATCATGTCTTGAACATTCCAATATATCCAAAGACAATTATTCAATGTGAACAAGCTGTTTTAAATTCATGTACCTCAGTTAAACTGCTGAGCTAAGCTACTATTATATGGTACAGTTGCTTTAATCTCCAGATTGGTCCATCTTATTCCACCTCTATGTGAAGTTTGTCGACATCTGCCTTATTTAAGAGAAAATTATGGCAATTGAACTTTATTACTATACAGTTTTCCACAAGACCAGGTGTGCGCATGCAGAATCAACAACAAAGAAAGTTATGAAAAATGCCATATAACGATAGCTTTGCTCGACAGTTTAACTGAACTACATGAATTTAAAACAGCATTGATCTGTGAATTTGGATTACTATTGGTAATGAAAAGTTTAAAATCAGTATTAGTCAAATTACAAAATAAGTTACCGTGTTATGTAGCTAAAAAATCTTAAGTTTTGTCATTCAGTTATGTTGACTGGCTTTAATACTTGATGTAAAGATAAACACTAGAAAATGGCGACATAGTATGCCGAAACTACGTAATAAATGAAAAAGCAACTCTTGGCTTATCAGCATAGTATTGATATGTCTCAAAACTAAAGTAGTTGAGCTGTCCTAGCCTTGGAGTGTGCCACTTAATAATCTGAGCAGCAGTACTACAGTGACGACGAAACTTAAAGCCGCGGCGTAGTGGCCAGGCGCATTGAGGCGCTATGCTCCGATGCGCGAGGCTGATCCCCGCCGGGAGTTCGAATCCACCCCCCCCCCCCCTCGGGCATAGACGTTTGTGTCGTCTTTAGTACAAGCTAGTTCATAAGTAGTTTGTAAGTTTAGGGACTGATGACCCCGTAGTTAAGTCCCTTAAGCTTAACAAACATTTGAACATTTCTAAACTTAAAAACAAACTGAAATTGTGAATGGTAGCTTTTCTCGCCACAGTACAAACATTTCATAGTAAATTAGAAAGAATATCGAGAACATTGAACGGAAATAGCTGCCACATATATGGCCGCAGACGACAATATTTTCTTCGTTTTTCCAACTTGAAGAGTTTTACTTAAATTCCGACAACTGGTATGTGGTATGGCCTCACTGGCAACAATAAAGGCCTGACAACGACGAGGCATGCTGACAATGGTATCGAGAACGTCACGTGGAGTCAGTAACACCATTACTCTAGCAGTACTACTCGCAAGTCTATGAAAGTAGTTTGTGGATACTGAAGTCACGGGACTTGTCTCCCTAGTGTATCTTACACAAGCTCTGTGGCTTACCAGTGTACCCATGCAAACAAATAACAGTCCTCCTCTGACGTCACATATGATCGGCCGTACCCTTGATTTCTGCATACAGTTTCGGTTTGAGACTGTCTTGCTTCCATTCTTTATATGTACCCCCAGCGAAGTGTGTGTACCGTACTTCGATGCCGGCCGCGATGGCCGAGGGGACTGAGGCGCTCCAGTCATGTTCTGGACGGCCACTACGGTCGGGGGTTGGAACCCCCCCTCGGGCATGGATATTTGTGCCGTCCTTAGTCTTAGCTAGTTCATAAGTAGTTTGTAAGGTTAGGTACTGATGACCCCGTAGTTAAGTCCTATAAGTTCTACAAACATTTGAACATTTCGTACTTCGACCGTGAATGTGAACACATCGGTTTGGGACTGGCTTGCTTCCATTGCTCTCCACCGTAGAGTGTGTGCCATACTGAATTCATTTGTGAATGTGAACACACAGCGTCCATGAACATGGGACTACCTTGCACACAATTGCCCGATTTGATGGTTGGTCTGACGTCATAATTAGCATGGCAGTAAGCTAACCGGAATGACATGTTCCGCACCGAACACGTCTGTAAGAGCAATTGTTGACTGAATGATTATGTCGTGAATTCAACACAAGACGGAGACTTGTTGGTTAGTTGCTTTAATTTTGGACAACGGTGTTTGTCATGTAGATGATGGATAGCAATGAGTCGTAAATATATCCTTTCTGTCGCAAGTCTAAATTTTGGTCACTTCATGATCATTATAAATGCTAAAAACAGCAACAGTTACAATCAGTTAACATGCTTACTGTGTTTACACCAGTTGACATGTTTCATATTTCAGTCATAAATAAGATACGTACCTTAAAATTTATATTAAAAGTTACAAAAATCTTCAGTTTTCATCTCATGTTCACACCGAGGCAGCTGTTATAATTTATACACAGCTAGCTTCAGTGAATGTCATTGGCGACTATAGAAACCTCTTTAATTAAATAATTCTCAGTCTCTGTTGCAATATTTTTACCACTTACATTAAAGTAGCCTTCACGATCAATGACAAGACCCAGTATCGCTTTCACCACAGTGAACGGCTAGCTAAAGACTCTTTTAGCCAGTCAGGCGTCTACAAAATACAATGTTTGCAGTGCCCCTTATCATACATTGGCCAAACTGGACGAGCGTTCAAAACTAGGTTCCAAGAACATCTTTTAACTAATAAAGGCGCTGCCAAAAATAATTGGGCCTTTTCCGAGCATCTCAAAAGAAGCAAACACATTCAGCCCCCCCCCCCCCCCTAGACAAATTGCAAGTTCTTCACATCGCCCCCAAAGGAAAAAAAAAAAACTCTCACTTCTTGAAGAATTAAAAATCACGGTCCCCAGAACACAGTCTCAACGAACAGCTCATTACAAAAAATCAAACTTTTTACGACATCATGTTATCCATCTTTTTCCAAAATGACCGCCCCCCCTCTCTGACAATTCACAACATCTTTCTTCCGCCCGACCCCCAGGCTTCTAATAATTTCGTTTTCATTCATTTATTATTGTTTCATACCAACATGTATCATTTCACAAGATTCATTCCCCCAAGTCACAAATATCTCTGACATTATCAAGCTACCGCTTGGCAAGCCGCTCATTCTCGCAGGCGTAACTCTGCCCATACCGCTCTGTTTAATGGTCGCATTTATCTTCCGCAGTTATTAACAACACATTAATACGTGTAAACGTGGACCTGCCGCGACAGCGACTCCTCTGCTGCTGCTGTGAGTTTATCATATAAAAAGCATTCAATTATTTTCCATACCATACCCCTTTGGTCCCTAGTTATTCAAATAACCCTTACGTTCTTCGTACGTTTACCTCTTTTCAGGGGCCCAATGACAACATAAATTATTAAGATACCTCCACCACAGCTATAGATAGTTCTGTGGCTCCATCTCCTCCCAAGTAAGTCTGACTTTCCAAAATGTTACTCACCTTAGCCACATTAGATTCGCTGACCGCCAGGTACACGGACTGTAACAAAACATTTGTCTTTTTCCAGTCTGAGGATGCGCTAACAGCGCGAAACGCGTAATTGGAGAATAAAAATTTTGCAACAGAGACTGAGAATTATTTAATTATTCAACAGTGTTGCTGCACCAGCCGCCACCACCACCACCACCATGGAATGGAACGAAATGTATAGAAACTTCTTTACATTATTTATTCATCACAAAATTATTTACTTTTACATCTTGCATCATGTTACAATTCTATTATTTTTTAAATTATATTTTTACCACATTGTTTTTCATATTTTAAATTGTGTTAATTAAGCTAGCTGTCTAAAAATTGTAACCTCAACAGGAAGACTGTAAATATGTATGTTTTATCATATCTATTTTACTATTGACCAAAATATGGAACATGTCCAACTGTTTTATAATAAGTCGGGCATTTTATTTAGAAATAGGGTTTTGTTTTAGCATTGAAAATGACTCTACACTAAGCGACATCTAGACGCGCTAGAATAAAGAAATAATTGCGACTGATTACTGTTCATCATCTGCATATTATAACTTGACTCCCGCGGTAAGTGAGCGCCTTGCTGCGGAACAGTCGGAGATTAGAGTCCTCCAAAAAAATCAAATGTTCAAATGTTTGTAAATCTATCGGACCAAACTGCGTGGTCATCAGTCCGTAGCTTACAAACTACTTAAACCTAGGTAAACTAACCTAAGGACAACACACACACCCATGCCCCAGGGAGGACTCGAACCTCCACGCCGGCCGCGGTGGCCGAGGGGATTGAGGCGCTCCAGTCACGGTCCGCAAGGCTACTACGGTCGGGGGTTCGAATCCCCCCTCGGGCATGGATATTTGTGCCGTCCTTAGTTGTAAGTAGTTCATAAGTAGTTTGTAAGTTTAGGGACTGATGGCCCCGTAGTTAAGTCCCATAGACTCTACAAACATTTGAACATTTTTTTTGAACCTCCACGGCGAGCAACCGCGCGCTCCGCAGCGAGACGCTTTAGACAGCTCGCGGCTAGAGTCCTCCTTCGGGCATGGGTGTGTGTGTGTGTTGTCCTTAGTCTAAGTTAGTTTAAGAAGATTGTAAGTTTAGGGACTGATGACCACAACAGTTTGGTCCAACACAAACAAACTTGATAGCGTATATATTACCTTCAGCTAAGTGAAAGTTTTAAGTGTTCCAGAAATTACGCTTGACAGTTGTGCCAATTGTTCACACTTTCCATGTTCCCTGCTTGTCGAGTGTTCATCCATTTCAGTCCTCTTGAATGTCATCTAATTTTACAGTCGGCTTCACGTAGGGGAAGGTCGGGTATCCCTAGACGGCGGGTATTCGCGAACATTTCAGTTACTAAGAAACCAAGCACGTTGCGCTGGCAAGACTGCACTTGAAATGCGCGCCCTGTGGAGTAAAAACATATGCAGGTCGGTTGCGGCATAGGCGCCGAGCGACCTAGTCGCAACTGTGAATTTTGTTCGCGGCAAAAATGTTTCGTCGCTCCTGTTAAACTTGGCTGGCGGTTTTCTCCCATAAAAAGTTAAGTTTTCGTACTTGTTTAACGCTTCAAGTTGTAGGAAATTAGATATATTTAAAGTCTGTAATAATATTTGTAACATTTCTCTTACAATTTAAGAGCTACGTCTAAAAATATTCATCAACAACAGTCTGGTATCCCCGGAGACAATAACGTCGGATACCTCCGGATATTGTTTAATGGCCGGCCGCGGTGGCCGAGGTGACTGATGCGCTTCAGTCACGGTCAGCATGGCCACTACGGTCGGGGGTTCGAATCCCCCCTCGGGCATGGATATTTGTGCCGTCCTAGTTCGTAAGTAGTTCATAAGTAATTTGTAAGTTTAGGGACTGATGACCCCGTAGTTAAGTTCCATAAGCTTTACAAACATTTGAACATTTTTGAATTGTTTAATGTTTTTAATTTCGGTTATTTGTGAAAAGTAATTAATAATAGCGTTTCTATTGCTGCAGGAAGACTTGAAATATGCCAAAATTTAAGGGAAGAAATACTAATTTAAAATGGGAGGAAAATAAAATGAAAGAAGTAATTCACTGTGTGGTGGAAGGAAATTTATCAGCCGCGGTGGAGTAACCGAGCGGTCTAAAGCACTTCGCTACGGAGCGCGCGGTTGCTCGCCGTGGAGGTTAGAGTCCTCCCTGGGGCATGGGTGTGTGTGTTTGTCCGTAGGTTAGTTTACCTAGTTTTAAGTAGTTTGTAAGCTACGGACTGATGACCACGCAGTTTGGTCCGATAGATTTACAGACATTTGAACATTTTTTGAAATTTATCAGTAAGAGAAGCGGCAGACAGGTATGACGTAGCAACAAGCTCACTCCACGATCGCCTGAAATGTCTGAAAAGTGGCAAAGATACTGATTTCCAACCGAAGTTAGGGCGATTTGTAATTACATCTTACTTTTCAAAATAACTTTATGAACATGTTAAAGAACTTGACAACCGTCTGATGCAATTGAGTAGAAAAGAGTTTTTGAAATTAGCATTCGGTCTTTCCAAAGCTCTCAAAGTCTCTCATAGATTTAAGAAAGAGAAAGGTCGTCTACATATAAAAAAGTTGTAGACGAGAGACAGAACAGTAAATGCAATAAAAGGGTCATGCCGAAAAAACAAGAAGGTAAGGCTTGTAATGAAATTGCGTGCTTATGGAATATCTCCCCAATTGTGCGACTGGATTCACGATTTCCTATCAGAAAGGACACAGTTCGTTGTAATTGACGGTAAGTTATCGAGTGAAACAGAAGTGATATCTGGCGTTCCCCAGGCAAGCGTTATATGTCCCCTACTATTCCTTGTGTTTATAAACGATTTAGGAGACAATCTGAATAGCTCCCTTAGACTGTTCACGGATGATGCTATCGTTTACGGTTAGTGAAGTCAATAGGAGATCAAATTCAACTGCAAAGCGATTTAGACAAAATTTCTACGTTGTGCAAAAATTGGCAATTGACACTAAATAAAGAAAAGTGTGAAGTTATACACATAAGCACTAAAAGAAATCCGCTGAACCTCAACTACGCGATAAATCAGTCAAAACTTAAGGTCGTAAATTCTACTAAATACCTAGGACTTTCAGTTAAGAACAACTTAGACTGGAGAGAACACATAAAAAATATTGTGGGGACGGCGAACCAAACATTATGTTTCATTTGCAGAACGCTTCGAAAGATGCACCAGCTCCACCAAAGAGACTGCTTACATCACACTTATGGGTCCTCTCCTGGAGTACTGTTGCCCAATGTGGGACCATCACCAGGTGGGACTGACGGAAGGTTCAGAGAAGGGCAGCTCGTTTTGTTCTATCACGTTACGGGGGGAAAGCGTCACGGAAATATTGCACGAATTGTGGTGGAAATCATTAAAAGAAAGACGTTATTCACTGCGGCGTGATCTGTTTGCGAAGTTTCAATCACCGACTTTTACTTCTGAATGTGAAAATACTTTGCTAGCACCCACCTACTTAGGGAGACATGACCATCCCAATAAAATAAGAGAAATCAGATCGGAAACGGAACGATTTAGGTGTTCTTTTTTCCCGCGCGGTATAAGAGAATGGAACGAAAGAGAAAGGTTATGAAAGTAGTTAATGAACCCTCTGCCAGGCACTTAAATGTGATTTGCAGAATATCTATGTAGATGTAGAAGTAGATGAAGAAACGTTCAAGACAAAGACAAATATTAACAGTAACTCCGAAGAGGATCAAGGGAAAGATACGCAATGCATCATATGTGGAGAAAGCTTCAAAGAAGACTGGATTCAGTGCTATGACTGCAAGATCTGGGTCCATGAGTATTGTGTTTATATAGATTCCTCCGATATTTATTACAGTCGTGATGTCTGCAAGCCCATGAAACAACTGGAACACCACTGAACGCGTGTCCGGGATTACCCTGCCAACAAACTAATTGAAAAGTGTTTCTAAGATAGTCAATAAAAATTATTATTTATACTTAGTTCCAAGTGATATGGCTGAAGTAGTTACTGGTTTCATTTTACTGTGAAAACAAAGACAGGAAAATTGTTTATTGTTGTTTTGTTAGCAATTCATTTACGTGTCCGTGGCTACCCGACCTTCCCCTAAGAAGGCGCCCCAGATTGCAGCCGTGGTGGGCATCTCCCTCGATTACAGAACTGGCAGCCAATAACCAGTGGCGGCTCGTACAAAATTTGACCAGTGTGCTACAATATTACAAAAATAAGCAGGAAACAAAATATACTAAAATAAAATGTCAACCTTTCTATGATTGCCTTTAATTAAATATCAATTAATACTGTATTGACAGTAAGACCTTCAGGGGAATCTATAACAGCTCTGCCAAGTGCATGTATTCACTGCAGGTAGTAAATATAACGTTTAAAAATACTAATTTTATTTACAGAAATTAAAAATTTACACTCAGAGGGATTTCAATAAGAGCTTCACAGAGGAATTGAGAGACAGCTCGCAAGACGCCTGAGTCAGCGCGCTATTTGACTCTGTAAGCCGCAATATTCGTCATATACTATTCTTCCGCAACCGTTACACGCAGCGCGAAGAGAAATATTGGCTTGGTGCTGCAGTCGGTCTCAGCACACATGAGTCGCCAGGCCTGTCTTCACGTCTGCGCATGCGCACTAGCGAACAGGCGATTGCGCCGCCTCTCTGCGCACGTACCAGCGCGGCTGAATCCCACTTCAGCACAGGCAGCTGGTTTCCAGCTATCGCGGCGAGAACGCTCCAAAATGCGTTTTCATCCTTATTACTAGCATTCTAATACACATTGGAAGGGAAATGGCATAATTTTATTGTGATATCTGGCTCGTATTCTAAGAGAAAGTATGTAATTTTACAGCGATTTATCGCTAGCATTCGAAGAGAAATGGCATAATTATACAGTAGAGCCTCTCAAACTCGATTCTCGAAAACTCGACATTCCGTAAAACTCGACAGGGCTGGTGAATTAATATATATTTTTTTTTACACCGTCCATAACGTAAAGCTTTCCATCAGCACATAGGCCGCCTGAGAGCGCTAGAGACTCAGACTAGGTTACTGGGTTTTCCAAGGTCGTTCAACGCACCCTTCACCTGCCCAGCTGGAGCGGGCTATTGGCTATTGTTTGCACACGTTCTGGGATTTCTGTGGCCTCTTTCCTTATCGTGAGGCCGCGCGTTGATCTGGGATTCCCGGGCAGGTCATAAACTACCGTCGCTACAATGTCGTCACTCGACGTTCAATTTAGTGTTTGTTGAGACACATTTGTGGTCAGTTGCTTTTGTTCGAGAGTGGTTGACAATTGTTTAAACGTGTTTTGTGCTGGAATATAGAGCGACAGTATGGCGGAGAAGAAGAGAAAACAAGTGTCAGTGTCAATGGAAGCATAGTTTGGTGCCCTAAAAAGACTTGATCGTGGTGAAAACGTAAATAAAATAACGTTGGATTTGAACATAGGTACGTCTACAGTGCTCAGTTGGAAGAAAAAGACATCTGTAATTGAATGATGGTGTTTGAAAAGACAGTGTACAGAATCCATCGCGGAACGAAAAACAATGAGAAATACTTAGTTCGAAAAAGTTGGTGAAACCCTTTATCAATGGTTCCGTGTGCACAGGGAAAAGGGAACGCCTGTATCTGGACCCGTGAGGAGACAGAAAAGCAGTCTTCAATCACAGGGTTTTTCAAACGACTTCAGTAAGTTTTATTTTACACTTTTCTTCTAGTGTTCAGAAAACTTCCCATAACTAACTGTGATAGACTTTTTATAAGCACCATAAACCACTTCAGTAATAATTTTAATGAACACTGTATTTTCAGATTCTACTAGGCCTTTTGTCTCAAAATTATTTTTGATTTTTGATTATAAGTTATAAATGTTGCTATAAATATATAATTGTATATAATAAATCAATAAATGTACAATTTTAATACTCTAAATAAGCGTTTCTATTCAACTCCTAGTTATTTTTATTGAAGTTCCCTAAAACTCGACAACCTCAAAACTCGACAACCTTTTAAGTCCACATTGTGTCGAGTTTGAGAGGTTCTACTGTAGTAATATATTTACAATGTGCTGCAGCACATTAGCACATTGTCACCAGCCGCCACTGCCAATAACGTTCATTCTCTGGTCGCGTGGCTGGCCTGCTCTTTCCCTGCAGGCTCCACTGTTGGCCTTGGCCGTAGCTCCTCCCCTCCACGCCTCTATGAGCGGAAGCGCCTTCCTACAAGACGACAACTACAATGAACGTCTTCTGGGCAGGGGGGTGTGGGGGGGGGGGAATGGAGCCGTGGGGTCAGAGAGTGACGAGGGCTGAGCTGTCGATAGCTTCGGGCTGCTCAGTGACGTAACGCGACGTTATCGTCGCAGAGAGCAGGAAGAGTGCAGTTAATGAGGAGCGGTTGCTGGAACTTGGCAGTGTGTCTGATGTGCTCCGAGAGAACCAGATCCAACTACAAGGATGCTTCATAGAATGTAGGCTTTCACGGCCGGCGTCTTCATTAATTAAAACTTCCGGGCTAAGTTGCCGTGGTCCACTAATAAAAGTTCTTATTCCCGACGTTTCTTTGCCTACTGCGGTCAGCATCTTCAAGGGTGAGTCGATGACTGTCTACTACGCTCGCTCGCTCGCAGCATCTTCTTTGGGCTTTCGCCCGGAACATTTTGGGGAGTATCAAGCCTATTGGGCTATTCATCCGGACACGCTTGTTGATTCTTCTTTCATCTGAATTTGGTGTCTACAGGTGTGCCCTTTTTATTACAGATTTATTTGGTCTGCGCTTCCCAGTTGCCTGAGAGGGTTTTTATTGTTTTTGCCTACTACGCACCGGAGGCCCTACTTATATAGAGGGCATAGATGGCGCCACCATTTGCCACGTGCTGTCGACTATGAAGCTATCTTTGACCAACGTCATCTCTCTCGATTACAGATAATCGATTGTCATATCTTTGGCTCAAAGTCGACCGCCAAATCTTACCTAATTTCAGACCTTCTTCTTTCCAGTTAAAACTATTGTGGTGTTTCTGTATTTCTACAGCTTCTCTGTACATGCGTGTGTGATAATGCGAGGTCCTGTCTAGTACGCTCGTTTCGCTAAATTTTATTTCATGGTCACCATTTTAACAGGAAAGAAGAAGGTTTGAAATTAGATCATTTTTGGCGATCGGCTTTGAACCAAAGATATGGCAGTCGATTATCTGTAATCGAGAGAGATGACGTTGGTCAAAGACAGCTTCATAGTCGGCAGCACGTGACAAGTGGTGACGCCATCTATGCCATCTATACGTCATAGCGTCGAAGGTGACCAAAGTTCGTAAACCAATCAAGAAGGCTAGGAGCGTGTTTTTGTGGGGAAGAGCCGACAAGCAAATGTTACGAGCGCACTTAGAAAATGAATGGGCATCGTTTAATTCCGGGACTATGGATGTAGAGAAATTGTGAACTAAATTTAAGTGCATTGTTAATAAAGGGTTAGAGAAATATGTGCCAGTAAAGACGATTAAGGATGGAAAAGATCCACCGTGGTATAATAATAATGTTAGAAAGCTGCTGAGAAAGCAAAGGCTGTTGCACTCTCGATTCAAAAAAGAACACGCAAATGATGACAGGCAAAAGTTAGTAGAGATTCGTGCGTCTATAAAAACATCACAGCCATACCTTAGGAAAAGATCTTTCCGAGAACCCGAAAAAATTCTGGTCCTATGTAAAATCGATAAGCGGGTCAAAGCCCACTGTCCAGACACTAGTTGATCATTCCGGGGCAGTAACAGAAGAAAGCAAACGGAAAGCTGAAGTTCTAAATTTAACCTTTAAGAAATCTTTCACGCAGGAGGACCGCACAAATGTACCATCATTTGATCAACGTAGAAATTCCGAAATGGGGGACATAGCAATAGGTATTTCCGGTATAGAGAAGCAGCTGAGAGAGCTAAATACGGAAAAGTCTGCTGGTCCGGATGGAATACCAGTTCGGTTTTACAAAGACTATTCTGCGGCATTGGCCCCCTACTTAGCTTGCATTTATAGCGAATCTTTAATTCAGTGCAAAGTTCCTAGTGATTGGAAAAAAGCGCAGGTGACTCCCGTGTATAAGAAAGGAAAAAGAACTGACCCATACAATTACAGGCCAATATCGTTGACATCAGTTTTATGCAGAATTTTGGAGCATATTCTCAGTTCGAATATAGTAAATATCCTTGAAACGGAAAAGCTTATTTCCATGAATCAGCACTGGTTTAGGAAACATCGTTCATGTGAAACTCAGCTTGCCCTTTTCTCACATGACATCTTGCGAGCCATGGACGAAGGGCAACAGGCGGATTGTGTTTTTCTCGGCTTCAAAAAGACGTTCGACGCGGTGCCAGACTGCTAACGAAGATACGAGCTTATGGAATAGGTTCACAGATTTGTGACTGGCTGGAAGACTTCCTAAGTAATAGAACGCAGTACGTTGTTCTCGACGGCGAGTGTTCATCAGAGACGAGTGTATCGTCAGGCGTGCCCCAGGGGAGTGTGATAGGACCGCTATTATTTTCTATCTATATAAATGATCTGATGGACAGAGTAAGTTGTAATTTGCGGCTGTTTGCTGATGATGCTGTGGTGTATGGGAGGGTGTCGCCTGTAACTGACTGTAATAGCAATAGCAATGGCAGCTAGCTCTCAATGTAGAAAAATTTAAGGTGATGCGCATGAGTAGAAAAAACAATCCTATAATGTTCGAATACAGCATTAGTAGTGAGCTTCTTAATGCTGTCGCGTCGTTAAAATATCTAGGCGTAACACTGCAGAGCGATATGAAATGGAACGAGCATGTAAGGACAGTTGTGAGTCAGGCACACAGCCGACTTCGGTTTATTGGGAGAATTTTGGGAAGATGTACTTCACCTGTAAAGGAGACCGCGTACAAAACGCTTGTACGACCACGTCTTGAGTATTGCTCAAGCATTTGGGACCCGCAGCAGATCGGTTTGAAGGAAGACATAGAGGCGGTTCAGAGGCGAGCAGCTAGATTTGTTACCGGTAGGTTTGACCAATGCGCGAGTGTCACGGAAATGCTCCGGCAACTCAATTGGGGATCGCTGGAAGAAAGACGTTCTTTTCGTGAATTTCTGTTAAGTAAATTTAGGGGGCCGGAATTTGAAGCTGAGTGTAGTACGATCTTGCTGCCGCCTACTTACATTTCGCGTAAAGATCACAAAGACAAGATAAGAGAAATTAGGGCTCGTACGGAGGCATATAGGCATTCTTTTTTTCCTCGTTCAATTTGGGAGTGGAATAGGAAAGGAAATGCCTAGTAGTGGTACAGTGTACCCTCCGCCACGCACCTTACGGTGAATTGCGGAGTATGTATGTAGATGTAGATGCCCTCTATATAAGCAGGACCTCCAGCGCCTAGTAGGCAGTCGTCAACTCACCCTTGAAGATGTTGCCGCAGTAGGCAACGAAACGTTGAGAGTAAGAAGTATTATTGATGGACCAAGGCAACTTAGCCCAGAAGTTTTAATTAGTGAATACAAGGATGCTTGTTTTTGTATAAAGATACGTGGTCGACGAGATGTGAAGACTACGGTATTGCTATATTCTTAATTTTGGAAGGATTGTGAAGTGGTCTACACTCTGGATAGGGATACTGGCGATCGTGTGCTCCGTGCCTGCAAATACCGCATCGCTGCTTTAAAACTGACTGGAGGAGACGAACGTCGCGAGAGCACTACTATAGTTCCCCGTTAAATTTCTCTAAGTCTCGGTAATCTGGCTGTTATTTGGATGACTTCGAAGATATGTCATGAATTTGAAACTAAACTGATCCAAAAAAAATTTCAAAATTTTATGTTCTAAGGTACCAACTGCTGCGTTAATCGGTCCCTTGACTTACAAACTTCCTAAACGAAACTTCCTGGCAGATTAAAATTGTGTGCCGGAACCGGGACTCGAGGTACTGGCGGAAGTAATGTTGTGGGGCGGCATCGTGAGTCGTGTTGGGATAGCACAGTCGGTAGTGCGCTTGCCCGCGAAAGGCAAAGGTCCCAGGTTCGAGTCCCGGTTCCGGCACATAATTTTAATCTGCCAGGAAGTTTCATATCAGCGCACATTCCGCTGCAGAGTGAAAGTTTCATTCATTCTACCTAAGCGAACTTACACTAAGAACGACAGAGTCATCCATGCCCGTGGGAGGACTCAAACCTCCGACGGACTGTAACTGTTGTCTTTCGTTAATGGTTGGTCATGGTTTATGTTCTTCTGGTTTATTTTGGTTGCCGAATATTATTCATGAACTTTTATGTAGAAGGAGATTACTGATTAATAGGTGTACAATTAATTTAATACCTAGAATATCTATATGGTGATTTCTTTTAAGATCTTCAAGAATGGCTTCTCCTCCCTGCTTAAATCTTTTAGGAGGATTTAGATTATTAAATATTATTTCTTGATCTTCTAATGTAGAATTATTTAAGATCTTCAAGTATGACTTCTCCTCCCTCCTTAAATCTTTTAGGAGGATTTAGATTATTAAATATTATTTCTTGATCTTCTAATGTAGAATTTGATACGTACATAACAACTGAGAATGAATCAAAAACAGAAGAATTTCGATTACTAGAAGTAGACAACCTAACAACTCTACCAATAAATACAGAAGTACGAGTATTAACTAGAGCATCTGATGTATTACATTCTGAGCAACCACATCCCTACGAATTAAAACTGATGCAACAGACGCCTTAGACCGCACGGTTATTTCCGCCCATCTAAACTGATTCGTTACAGAAGAATAAGTACTAAGATTAACTAAAACAAGTGGCTATTCGTCACGTTAATATGTATATTTTGTTTAGCGGGAATCTGGCAATCGTCGGTGGGTAACAATTGCCAGGTTCAAGCGTCAGTTTGATAGTCGAAACGTAAATTATTGTATGATATCTGAAGATAAATCTGTTATTAAAAATGTTTCTTTGGTTCAAGGTGGGAATGAGATTAAATTATTTAATATGATGAAGAAGTATTAATATCTAACTTCATGTGTTACCTTTTGGAAAAGAGTACTTAAATAAAACTCCCACATTCATTACAGATAGCTCTAGCTCAAATAAGGTTTTATTTCCGTGAATATCTAACAGTATTATTTTATTAATGTTTATGTTTTAACTTCATCCTATTTCTTGGAAATAATTGCCAAATTATAAAGATATGTTCTATTTTGATTTCTTAAGTAAATTATGAATACATCGCACTGAAATTTTGAATTTTGTTTTTATGGATTTTGAATCGTACATTTTATTAGTAGTGTGATGCACAATATAAGGGCAAACCAATGTGCATGTCTGTGTGTGTGTGTGTGTGTGTGTGTGTGTGTGTGTGTGTGTGTGTGTCTGTGTGCACCACGTTGCCTTCTCGTAGTAATACTGTTCTTTCTGAATGGAAGCAGATAAAACGCCATTACGGATTCATGCAACATTCACATCAGAATTTCTCTTTCCTGTGCAGAACAAAGTCCGCTTCACATTTAAACAGTCGCGTCATCAAATAATTGTAGCCATAAGCAAGCCAATTAAATCTGACAGCAGAACGGCGCTACACTGTGTAAGCAAACGCCGCTTTGTCCAGCACATTTGATTTGAACACGCAAAATCTTGTGTAAAACCCTACGTTCGTTAGTTGATATCAGCCTAGCAAATGATTCCTCTTTCACTTTTGCTTATAGAAAACACATAGCGAGGTAGATACCTAGTCTCATTTCACTTAAACTGTTTTCTATTGAAAGTCTGTAAGTTTTGATATCAATACCATACTTTGTACAGTGTCCATTTTTTTTTAAATTACGATTATAGCATATTCATAAATGGTAAGGTAACATGAAGTTTCCATGTGTAGAGCAACATCAATAAAGAGACCGCTCAGACATATAATATCAGAAAGTAATTTATAGGAACAGATGTGTTAGGAGAAAAGCTTTGAGTGTAAATTAAAGAACAGAGTTTTCATACAAATTTTTATTTGCCTCACATATGGTATATAAATAATCAGTCTTTCAATCATTGGAGAGGACTGCGAAGGCTCCTTCAGAAAATTCAATTGTTTAACAATCATAATAATAAAATATATAAACATCTCACATGAAGCAAGTAATATTGAAAATAATAAATAGATATAAATAAATAAATAAATAAAATAAATATTTTGAATGTCTACACTGACAACATAATTTGAGCACTAAAACAAATAATTAAGGCTTTCTGGATATAAGCCAAAGTCGAATAAAGACTTAAACACACAGACATATTGAGAAAAACAAATAGCTAAATTTACATACATAAGTTGAATAAATATTCTTAATTTAAATTTTAACAATGCATGGGCATGTTGAGGAGTTTGCAATGTTAACCAAACAAAATCAGGCTTTTCTGACATAAACGAAGGCCATATAAATACCTAAGTGTCAGAGACCTCACAGAGTCCACGCACGTTATCACACTTGCAGCTGCACGAATAACTGGTAACCACTGGTAAATATTTAACAGGTTGTTTTAATTTCATCGTATTTTTTGAAAATCACAGGAATGCACCCGACCGTGTAGTTCTTATCACCGATGGTGGTAGTCAAATTCGTGCATAAGTACTGACCGTAACTGAAATTGCCCCACTGCTTCTCGCGTGAACAAAACACCTGCCCGTCTTCACGTTTGATTTCGCAGAGGGGATCTTGCATGTGCTCCCAGACGGTCGGCGAGAACGGCAGGCAGGTAACTGCGGCATACGACAGCAGTGCTGCCAACAGTACGAAGGTGCAGGCGTAGTGGCAGCAGGCCTTCATGGCGATGTCGGTGGTTGCGACTGTGCACGACACCTGCGCCGGTGTCTTTTATACCAACAGCTCCGGACCAGGAACAAGTAACCTGACGCACATCCTCGCGCTGCTAGGCGGGAACGAGTCGGCGGCGACGGCGGCCTTATATCCTCGTCGCGGCCTCTCGCTGACGCGATCGACACAGCTGCAGAATATCAGTAAGCGCTACACCGTTCCATGTGCTTTCCCTAAACATCTCCAAGAAAATGCCGGGATGGCTCCTCCGTATGCGCAAGGTCGATTTTATTTCCCAAACCTTACCCAGTCGATCGGAGCGTGAGCTCCGCCTCTAATGACCACGCTGTCGACAGGGCGTTAAACCCAGTGATCTCAGTGATTAACACTGGATACACAACTGTACTGTTTTGAATCTGTGAAAATCGTGACACTCTATTTTAGTTAGGTTGGCAACTCCGTACGTATAGGTCGTGTTGTTCTTTTGTATTCTGCGTCCTCTGAAAATAAGATATGAATGATTAATTACTTTAATAAATACATTATACTAAAGTTCGAGCCGTTTATGCTTGAAGAGAACTCAAAGGAAACGAAGTAGAAATGTTGAAATGTTTGTTAAGCTTATGGGACTTAACTACAGGGTTATCAGTCCCTAAACTTACAAACTACTTATCAACTAGCTTATCCTAAGGACGGCACAAATATCCATGCCCGAGGGGTGATTCGAACCCCCGACCGTAGTGGCCGTGCAGACTGTGACTGAAGCGCCTCAGTCCCCTCGGCCACCGCGGCCGGCATAAACGAAGTAGAGTTCAAATCCATAGATGAACTATATTTTTAGTCAGTTCCTATCACATTCAATTTAATGAATAAATAACACTGTTGTAGAGGCTACTTTTCGTGTTCATTTCTCTATTTGCCTCTTGTTTATAATGATTTCCGTTTGAGCCCACTGTCTGGAAAATACTGCATGAAAAATAACGCTTATATCAGACACCTCGAATTGATGGTTTTTACACCTTCATTTATCTCTCTACAGTAAAACAATTTAACGCATTATGGTAGAAACACTACTTCTGAATACAAATATAAATGACGTACACGTTTTAAAAAAACCTATGCCGTTTTCTGCGGTGTCGTTTCATGAGTATATGGTTTATTGCATGTCTCAACTATTTTGTGAATAGTATTAAAATTTTCATAAGTAGCTGCCGTTGTATTTGAGTTACTTTGTTCGGAAAGCAACTAGAACAAAAGATTACAGATGTCATAATGTTAAATTCGGTGTACGCAAATACTAGAACAACTAGATAGAGACAGATATACGTTCACCAATATGGCGTCGAGCTTCACGCTTTCGTAATACACAGTACTGACTCCAGATTATCTTTGAGCTCACTGGTTAAACCCCATACCCGGGCCGCTGAAATATTGCACTTGACGTTTTCCGTTATGGTGAGTTAAGTTGGCTACACTGCTTTAGCGACGTTGCAACACTAGCCTCTATACGCACAGCAGACGAAGCGTTCAGTTGCATCTCGTAAATGTAAGCTATTGAGCAATAAAAGTGCATATAATATTCGTTCTTGAGCAGCAATTAATTGACGGCATATTAATGAATACCAGATCACAACAATGCACACGCTTTCAATAACGGAGCAAAGCAATGTAGAAAATAAGCATTGAATCATGACAGGTACGAAGTAAACAATAATCAAGATAGTAACTTCTCTCTCTACGCTTTATAATCAGAATGCTTTTCACTCACCAATTTGCGGCGACAATGGTACAATTACATCCAGCTCCTGATCTTCACTGTTGTCATCACTGCCAAAATCGTCGTCATCACAAGACAAATCATTAACCGTTCATGATTACTGATGATCCCTTCCATTGTTTGCGCTTTACGAATCAGCTTTTCAACGTGCTCGACCCTTTTATTCCAAGATGCAGCATCCACATTGTCAACAGCTTCATGCAACAGCTGTTCCACCTCTGTTATTGTGAAAGACTTATTGTTCCTTAAGTAATTCTTCACGTCACTCCATACCAATTTTATAGGGTTAAAACGGCAGTGAAATCGGGGGTAGATTTATTACATTGTGACGCTGCTCCTTTGCGATTTCGCCTACTGCATATGTGGATGTAATATGCTTATTTTGTTTCACGAGCAATTATAAAAGAAGTTTTGACATTGACATATCTGCAGCAATATTTCTTTCTTGTAACCACTGCACCATAACTTTTTTCCGATAGTTTGAAGCGAGAATGAACTTCCTGCTCAGAGAATAAGCTTCGAAGTTTTTATTCATTCGAAATTGAGAACTTAATCAGAAAACGTCACTAGACAAACGTCTTTTCGGTGACATTATCCAATTACTTGAACTCGGAAAGTCAAGTTAAACCATTCACAGTAAAACAGTTCGCAGCCAAAAAGAAGCACACACAACATAAACACGATACACAACTTTGTTTACGTTAGAATTGAACAAAGCCGGCAACGCGGGAATGTTGACGTCACGGCACGAGACCACTGGAAGTGTTTACCGCGCTGTGATTGGATCGTTCCTTGCGACTAGCGCCTCGCGCTTCTTGCTCTTCACTTGTTATTTGTAAACGTCAAGTGCAACGTTTCAGCGGCCCGGGTATAATCCTACTTCCTCCATACACCGTTCGAATGTGACGTCTTGACGTGTCACACCGGAACCGAGAGATTACATTTTCGACAAGGATGCATTTTGAAATATCTGAATGCATTTATGATGTTAAAGAAACCGTCATTCCTGAAGTGAACGCCGTCGGCGTATAACTGCATCAACATACATACTCCGCAATCCACCAAAAGGTGCATGGCGGAAAAAATGTAAATGTTAGGAAATCTATCGGCCCAAACTGCGTGGGCATCAGTCCGTAGCTTACAAACTACTTAAACCTATGAAACTAACCTAAGGACAACACACACACACACCCATGCCCCAGGGAGGACTCGAACTACCGCGGTGAGCGAACGCGCGCTCCGCTGCGAGACGCTCTATACTGCTCGCCTATTCCACCGCGGCTGCATGGCGGAGGGTATTCAGTAGTAGTCTTGTGTAGTTCGCGAACGAACTAGTTCGGAAGAGCGCTCCCACAGGCGAACTACGCGAACTAGTTCGCAGATCCCTCGCCTCTTAGTTCGTCGGCTCCTTTTCCGGATATTGAAGGGTAACAGTGAGAGGACGCAAGAGCGCGCAGAATCGCGCTATTCTCTCCAGCCAGTTGCCGTCATTTCGAGCTGAGATGCTGCTCAGCTGTAGTTTTAGTAGCGGTAGCAAAAGCCAAAACGAGTGGACGAACTAAAAAGAACGACCTACTTCGCGGCCGAGCTGCGAACTAAAAGGAAAACTACCGGTCGCGAACTAAAATATGCGCGATAGATCGCGAACTAAAATATGCGTGATAGGTCGCGAACTAAAATATGCGCGATAGGTCGCGAACTAAAATATGCGTGGTAGGTCGACTGACGGGTAACAGCGAGAGGACGCGAGAGCGCGCAGAATCGCGTTATTCTCTCCAGCCAGTTGCCATCATTTCGAGCTGAGATGCAGCTCAGCTGTAGTTTTAGTAGCGGTAGCAAAAGCCAAAACGAGCGGACGAACTAAGAAGAGCGATCTACTTTGCGGCCGAGCTGCGAACTAAAAGGAGAACTACAGGTCGCGAACTAAAATGTGCGCGATAGGTCGCGAACTAAAAGATGCGCGATAGGTCGCGAACTAAAAGATGCGCGATAGGTCGCGAACTAAAAGATGCATGGTAGGTCGCGAACTAAAATATGCGCTATAGGTCGCGAACAGATTTAAAAATCACGTGTTTGCCTTCTGCTGAGAAGAGCCATTTCGATGTTAGCGTAAGCCTGATAGATTACATAGTTCAGTGCTGCAAAATTTCTGCTTTGAAGTATTCTGCACTCTGCAATATCTGACTAATAAATTCCACAATGCCAAGATATAGAGATAACTCTAAACTTAAACCCGAGAAATTATCCACAAACTGTTTCTTTTGGTTTGCGTGATATCGTTAGCGGCTCAAGCAGCAAGCGCATGAAGAAGCAAGGTGGGGGAACTTCTCCCCCCACCTGCACGCGCAGACCACGCCGCTCAGCCGTCACTGGGAGCGGACGAACTAAAAGAACGTACTAGTTCGCTGCAGAGCCGCGAACTAAAGTGAGCGCTCCCGATCGCGAACTATTATGCGCGAATCTATTAGGTACATCCCTTCGCCGTCCCCCCTGCCCCCCCCCCCCCCCATTCTGGGTCATGAAATTTTTTGTGCATTCTCGCGCAGATCCGAACGTGAGACTTGTATGAAATCTTTTGCCAATGGAAAGATATTTATTAAACTTTTTTAAATAACCATCCAACGTACTGTGGGTGCACATTACCAGTCTTCAGTGGTCTCCCGTTGCTGAGTCTTCCGCCTTTTCGCGCCAGTTCCTACCCTAAAGGCAACACAGTGCTCTGAAACCCTGCCCGCTCCTCTCCCTTCTTCAATAACGGATTTCGCAGGATATCAATGCCATAAACGAATAATTGTACGAATTCATGACGTTAATGTTTCATTACATTTTAAAGCAACAGTGCGAAAACCTCTCTTGTTAAAGTGACTACAACAGTACAAAACACAAATCCTACACACCAAACAGTGGTTATATTAATCTTCAAAGGGCATTTGCAACTTTTCGATGAGATGCTTAAAAGAAAGGGAATGAGACACATGATCGGAATTTCATCGTCTAACGTCACCATGTGATTTACTATTATTATTTGTAGCAAAGTTAAAGCCTACGGTTCAATATAATAGGCAAAAGGCAGACTATGACAATCATATATACCCACATCATCAAAATGTGTGTGTGGTCTTTTTTTTTTTTTTTAATTTCGCTTTATTGCGAAAGTCATTTTGAATTAAAAAAGTGATTTTGGTGATATATATATATATATATATATATATATATATATATATATATATATATATATATATATATATATATAAGAAGGAAGCCGGTTCAGCTATATAGTTAGTTTACCGTATATGATATAAACTAGTTAAAAAGGCGGCGCTACCAGGCTATTTATTTTGCCCATACTTTCGACATCCATTTCCCCTCCAATCTTTTCCTCTCCTATCTGTCTGTGCATCTCCTCCTTCCCCCTTCCGTTCGTCCATTTTTTTTACCTCCTCCTCATCTCTCTGTTCATTTCGCCTCTTCAGTTCCTGTACTCCCCCCACGATCTATAAAAACTAAGTGAAACACTGTCTAATTCGATTGCAAGTTACTTTTTGCCGTGCACCATACGCTGACTAAATGAGCGAACTTTCTAATAATTAGTAAACCGGTGTCAAAGTTTGTCGTAAGGTACCCTACTGTTTTGATGGTCAAGATAGGGATGAAACTGTATGTGTGTGTCGACGTCTCTAAGTAAAGCACTCTCCGCCATCCACCATACGAAATTTTATGTAGAGACCTTTCTTTCGGTTTTAAGGTTAAGTGTATCAATCTTCATCAAGATCAGAATAAAATTATAGATTTTGTCGAATTCTTAGTAAAGCAGTTTTCACCAGTTACGATACTAAATTTTATGTAGACAACGACCTTCCTTTTGTTTTTAAGGTCAAGTGCGTAAAATTTCATCAAGCTCGGAATAAAACTGTAGATTTGTATGAATTGCAAATAAATAAACATTACAGGCGATACCGCATATATAAGAAGGTAAGATTAAAAACCGGTACTTCAATTTTCCGCTGCACACTTACGCTCCTTCTTGCTGCGCCTTCAGTTCCCAAATAGTTCTGTATGGCGGGTTTCATTTCGAGGGGATAATAATGTCCAGATTTTTGTCGATTTTGTTCAACTATTCTTTTGGGCTTTCCCTATGCTTTATTTTCTGTTTTCAACCCCCCTCCCTTCCCCGTATTCAAGCGAACAAACCAAAAAATTCTAATCGGTCAAACCATTTTTCAGTAGAGAGTAAATGGCATCGTAGGTTGTAGAGGCGATCTGATAGATTATCTTCAAAAGTAGAAAGACAAGATTGCAATATAATCATTTATTTGTTTTGACCGGTTCACTGGGCTATGCCACCATCATTTGGTCATATACAATTACACAATGTGGCCATCTTACGTTGTTTAAAATAATATAGGTTTATTTTAACGAGACTAACAAACAGCTATTCATCTTCTATGTTGTTGTTGTGGTCTTCAGTCCGGAGACTGGCTTGATGAAGCTCTCCACCCTACTCTACCCTGAGCAAGCCTCTTCATCTCCTCATAAGAACGGCAACCTACATCCATTGAATCTACTTACTATATTGGTCTCTTGGTCTCCTTCTGCGGTTTTTACACTGCTCTCCAATGCTAAATTTACGATTCCTCGGTGTATAAGAATATGTCCTACCAATCGATCCCTTCTTTTAATCAAGGTATGCCAAAACTACCTTTTCTCCACAATTCTGTTCAGTACCTCCTAATTAGTTACGAGATCTACCTACCTAATCTTCAGCATTCTTCTGTAGCACCACATTTCGAAGCCCCTACCCTCTTCCACTCTGAACTATTTATTGTCCAAGTTTCACACTCGTACAAAGCACCAATCCACACAAATACCTTCAGAAATGACTTCCTTACACTTAAATTAATATTCGATGTTAGCAGATTTCTCTTTTTCAAAAATACTTTTCTTTCCATTGCCAGTCTACATTTTATATCATCTGTACATCGACCATCATATACAATTTTACTACCCAAGTAACAAAACTCATCTACCACCTGTATTGTTTCGTTACCTAATCTAATTCCTTCAGCATCGCCTGATTTTCTAAGACTGCATTCCATTATCCTTGTTTTGTTCTTATTAATTTTCATCTTTAAAACACTGTCCATTCCGTTCAACTGCTGTTCCAGGTTCTTTGCTGACAGAATTACAATGTCATCAGCAAAACGCCATCTTTTTATCTCCCCGCTCTAAACATTAATCCCTTCTCCAAATTTCTTTTTGCCTTCCTTTATAGCTTGCTTCTCGTAAAAATTGAAAACACTGGAAAAAGACTACACCCTGTCTTACTCCATTCGCAACCAATGCGTCCCTTTTTTACGTTTCAACTCTAATAACTGCTGTTTGGTTGATGTATAATTGTAAATAACTTTCCATTCCTTATATTTTACCCCTACTAACTTCAGAGT
Organism: Locusta migratoria; assembly: GCA_026315105.1. NCBI lineage: Eukaryota > Metazoa > Arthropoda > Insecta > Orthoptera > Acrididae > Locusta > Locusta migratoria. Next base: position 181,697,130 of record CM048746.1, read on the forward strand.
TTGAAAGAGTATATTCAAATTAACATTGTCAAAAGCTTATCCTAAATCTACGAAAGCTAGAAATGTAGGTTTGCCTTTCGTTAATCTATCTTCTAAGATAAGTCGTAAGTATTGCCTTCCGTGTTCCAACATTTCTCCTGAATCCGAACTGATCTTCCCCGTGGTCAGCATCTATCAGCCTTTCCATCCTTCTGTACATAATTCGTGTTAAATTTTTTGCATATATCCACATAAAAGACGTTTGCATCTAAACGATTCTAGGGGTTCATGACCCTATACATGATAATGGAATAGAGATATACGAAAACAACGTTTCAGTTATCTTTACTGCTTATTAATACAGAAACTGATAAGTTCTACGTTTGTAGCCTAGACATTCTGAATTTGTGTGCCGGACTCCAACATACAAAAATACCCCTTAGAACCAGTAACAGGTGTTTTGTCGCCGGTATTCGTCGTGAAAAACTGTCCGCTAGGCCGTCAAGGGACGTTTGGCCCAGACTATCTCACTCCTCAATGGCGATTCGGAGTAGACCTCTCAAGTTTGGTTGGTGGTTCTCTTTCAAAAATGCAGCCATGTTCAATAAGGTTAATTTCTGGAGAAGTTGCTGGCCACTCGAATCTATCAGTGTCGTTACCATGAAGGCACGCATTCACAGGAAATCCACCGTGAGCCAGATAATTGTCGTTCATTAAGACGAATCCCTCACCGAAATATTGCCCATATAGTCACTCTACTTTTCGGAGGACGTCGCGTCTGTGCCGTATATCGGTTTGATTGCCATTGCTGCACTCCCTGCACGGCGTGTCTAAGACGTTCAGTCTAACCAGGCAGCCTCCAACAGATTGACTGGCGGCAGATGCGTCTCAGCACTTGCTGCCAATTGTGAGGAGCCATTCAACTGTCGGTTGGGCTCATCTGTGCCGTGTCGCGCGGTGTCTAGGTGTCAAACCTGTATCTCCACACGGACGTCGGGAGTGAAGTTGTATGTCTTCCAGCCTATTAAGTACAGTTTGAGTCGAAAAATCAAGTTCTACGACTGCACGAAAATCATTATTCAGCATGGTGGAGTTCCTCAGAGCTGAAATCCGTAGGTAGCGGTCATCAGATGCTGTGGTGCCCTTTGCCGGTCAGACCGATGACAGTCATCAACAAGTCCTCTATCTCTGTACCTGCCCCACGTAAAAACATCAATTTTTTTACATTTATAGACGTCTGGAATCTTCCGTTTATGAGAGTTCCTCCTGAAACAAAGTAACAATGCGAATACGATCAAACGTCGGAGCTGACCTCTTAGGCATGGCAGAACATGGTGATATTTGGCGTTCTCCAGGGAACCGTTATAGGTCCCCTGCTCTTCTTTGTGTTTATAAACGATTTGATCTGAATAGTTCTCTTAGACTGTTCGCGGGTGATGCTGTCGTTCATCGGTTTATTGATGTCAACAGAGGATCAAAAGCAACTGCATAGCAATTTAGACAAAATTTCTACACGGTGCGAAAATTAGCAGTTAACACTAAATAATGAAAAGTGTGAAGTAATACACATGACCACTAAAAGAAATCCGCTGAACTTCAATTACACGATAAATCAGTCCAACCTTAAGGTCGTAAATTCAACCAAATACCTAGGAGTTACAATTACGATCGACTTAGACTGGAGAGAACACAGAGAAAGTATTGTGGGAAGGCAAACCAAAGGTTACGTTTCATTGACAGAACGCTTCGAAGATGCAACAGCTCCACCAAAGAGACTGCCTACGTCACACTTGTGCGTCCTCTCCTGGAGTACTGTTACTCAGTGTGGGACCCTCACCAGGTGGGGCTGACGGAAGACACTGAGAAGGTTCAGAGAAGAGCAGCTTGTTTTATCACGTTACAGGGGGGAAATCGTCACGGAAATGTTGCATGATTTGAGGTCGAAATCATTAAATGAACTACGTTATTCGATGCGTCGACATCTATTTGCGAAATTTCAATCAACTACTTTTACTTCTGAATGTGGAAATATTTTGCTAGCACCCACCTACATAGGGAGATCTAACCATCCCAATAAAATAAGAGAAATCAGATCGGGAACGGCGCGAGCTATTAGAGAATGAAACGGTAGTGGTTAACGAACCTTCTGCCAGGCATTTAACTGTGATTGGCAGAGTATCTAAGTAGATGTAGAACTATAGTCCACAGAAACAGTGTCAATCATTCCCATTGTAATGACTGGAGCTGATCGGACGTGTACTCCACTCCTTCGAAGCTTGATCTAGAGTTACATCAGTGGCATCTACATGTCCTGTGGGACTGCAGTGGTACCTCATACCTCTAGAAGTCGTGGTTCCACTCCCAAATTGAGCGAGAGGGATACGAAGTTTTATATGGACATTTAAGAGCCCACGTTTCTAGCATTTTATCTTTCTGATCCTTAAATGAAATGTAAGTTGGCGGCGGAAGGATTGTTCCAAATTACCTCAATAGTGCTCCTCTGAAAGCGCATCGCCTTCTGTGCAGGGATTCCCAATTTTTGTGTTCCCGAACTATCTCCGTAACATTAACGTGTTGATTGACCCTACCCATGAGCAACCTTGCTGCCCGCCTCTGAAATGCTTTTATATTTTACTTTAAGCATATTCATTGGGAACTCCAAATATCTGAGTAGAACTAAGCAAACAGCCGTAGTTTGCTACATACCGTGTCCCTCAGATCATTTACGAAGATAGTACTGGTCCTATCACGATTCTTCGGAGCACTCTCTAAGATACCATTATCTCCGAACAACACGGTATCGAGGCCAATGTGGTGGGTTGTATTACTCAAGGATTCGTCAAATCAGACAAAAGTTAGAAGAGACTCGCGCGTCTATAAAAACAGCAATGCGTGAAGCATGCAATAGCAAAATATCTTGCCGAGAACCCGAAAAAATTCTGGTCCTGGGTAAGATCGGTAAGCGAATCAAAGGTCTCGGTCCAGTCACTCGTTGATCATTCTGGGGTGATGCCAGAAGACAGAAAAACGAAGGCCGATGTTTTAAATTGTTTCTTAGACATTTTCGTTTAGGTACCATTAATAAAGACAAGGAAAGTTCTTGACGTCAAAAGCGTTCAAAACAACTGTAACAAACTTGAAATACTTTCCTTCCTTTATATGATATATGACTACCGTTTCGTGACGCACTGGATTAAGTAATACATCCTTGTGAATTTTACCGACTGAGGTGGCAACAGCGGTAACATCATATGCTCGCCGCGGTGGAGTAGCCGAGCGGTCTTAAGCGTCTCGCTGCTGAGCGCGCGGTTGCTCGCCGTGGAGGTTCGCGTCCTCCCTGGGGCATGGGTGTGTGTGTGTGTGTGTGTGTGTGTGTGTGTGTGTGTGTGTGTGTGTTTGTCCGTAGGTTAGTTTACCTAGGTTTAAGTAGTTTGTAAGCTACGGACTGATGACCACTTTGTTTTCGTTCATTTATTTTTGTTTTACTACCACCACGTATTATCTCCCACATTCAACAGATTGCCTCACCTTTCATTTGCTGCACGTCACACACATCTCTGATATTTCTAAGCTTCGGCTTGACAAGCCGCTCATTCTCGCAGGCGTAACTCTACCCATACCGCTTTGTTTAATGGTAGCATTTACGTTCCGCAGTTATTAACAGTACTACCAGTCGCCGGGCGCCGTGGCTCAGCGCGCCCGGTCAGGGGGCAAAACGTCCTCTGTAATAAAAAAGCTGAGCTAAATATTCAACGAACAATCAAGAACGAACCAAACCAACGACCGCAGAGCACAGATCTACCAGAAGAACCACAAAAAAAGTTGTAGACGTGGGTGGACATGCCGCGACAGCAACTCCTCTACTGCTATGGTGAGATTTATCCTATAAAAAGCATTCTATTACTTTCCATACTGTACCCCTTTACTCCCTAGTTATTCTATTGCAAATAGCCGTTACGTACTTCGTACGTTTACCTTTTGCAGGGGCCCAATGACGGAACACAAATTGTTAATCTACTTCCGTCACAGCTTTAAATAGTTCTGTGGCTCCATCTCCACCCAAGTAAGTTCTGACTATTCAAAATTTACTCACCTTAGTCATATTAGATTCGCTGCCCGCCAGGTACACGGACTCTAATAAAACATTTGTCTATTTCCAGTCGTATGAAGCGGCAACAGCGCAAAACGCGTTAATAGATATAATAAAGAATATTTCAACAGAGACTGCGAATTATTTAATCTTACATCAATTATTAAATTTCTCTTTCTCCGTCCCTCTCTCTCTCTCTCTCTCTCTCTCTCCCTCTCTCTCTCTCTCTCTCTCTTTCTATCTGTCTCTCAAATGTTTGACTGGTTTGACGCCTCCTGTGCTTCTTCCTTATCATCTACACAGCTACTATAACATCAATAAACAGGGGATTTCCTCCCAATACGCGTTTAACAGTTGACAGTGACATCAGCCGACGTCGGAAAAATGTCAGAAAACGAACTACCTGTGCTGTTTGTCACTAGACCTATTTGTCAATGAATTTTCCTCTGTACCGGGAAACACACACTAAAAATGTTCAAATGTTTGTAGAGTCTATGGGACTTAACTACAGGGTCATCAGTCCCTAAACTTACAAACTACTTATGAACTAGCTACAACTAAGGACGGCACAAATATCCACGCCCGAGGGGGGATTCGAACCCCCGACCGTAGTGGCTGTGCAGACCGTGACTGAAGCGCCTCAGTCCACTCGGCCAACGCGGCCGGCAAATACACATTTTCATCTGATCTGCCACTACAGCTATACCTTCCAAAGTCGAACTTTTTGTGGGAAGAATGTTTTCTTGTAACGGTTTGTCATGTGTGTAATAAACTCGATAACAATTATCAGCCGGCCGCGGTGGCCGAGGGGACTGAGGCGCTCCAGTCACGGTCTGCACGGCCACTACGGTCGGGGGTTCGAATCCCCCCTCGGGCATGGATATTTGTGCCGTCCTTAGGATAAGCTAGTTGATAAGTAGTTTGTAAGTTTAGGGACTGATGACCCCGTAGTTAAGTCCCATAAGCTATACAAACATTTGAACAATTATCAATCATACTATGACGAATTTTTAATAGAAAGTATTCTAATGAATGATGCAATAATATTGCAAATTTGAAATCAGAAAGCACGAAACATGAATTGAAATTTGATTTTACGCAGTTCTCAGATCGGGATTATCATGATGTCCGTCACTCAGCTGTATTTTGCGGAAGTACGCCACAGTACAGAGCACTACGCAGAGCATGTTCCTATCGCCATTTTGAGACACAGCCGTCTCCCAATAGGGAAGTTAATATTTCATTGTGTTTTATGTCATTCGAGTTCGGTGTACGTACAATCCAGCAATCATCACATCTCGTTAAAAGCCACAATAGTAATCTAACTAAAGAAAATAAAGTTTGTAGGTGATTATAAATTTACCAATGTTTCTCAATTTATCTTTGCACAATCGGTATAATTAACCGGAAAGATAATTCATGTTTGTATAGTTAGTGTATTTGTATAGTGAATTATATCTCTAGAGACAATCTTGCACACGCCAATAAGGAAGTACTTAGGCACACTGGGATGTAGTGTGAATCATAAGATGCAAGCCGTAATGTATACACGGTTGAATTTCTCGGCAAGGAACTTGAAGTATGCATTAACGTGAACCCACAGGAATGCATTACATGACACCTGCCTACAGTGAATATCGGGAAGAACGAAAGTCTTCTGTGCGCTGTGTTTGACGGAAGCGACAAGCTCTGAGAATTAACAGTGTGATGAGCTGATGCCCAGCAATGCCTTGTGCTGTAGCAGATCAGCTGATTCCGAATCGGGCAACGTTTCAAGGCAGTTTTAATAACTCAAAACTACGTGGACACTTGGAAGTCAGTACGGTAGCGAGGCTAGAATACTGTATAGTTTTGGAAAGAAAACAGTGAAACTAGTAGCTGTGTTCATGAATTATGGCATTTTGGGATAACGCCGAGTGTAAATGAAAGAAATTAATTTAGAGTGAAGTGATCTGGATCGCTTTCGATAAGCTAAAAAGAGTTTTTGAAGCGATGATGAGTCTAAAAAGGAAACTTTTCTGCGACACCATACAGTTGAAAATAAATACGTTGGCCGTTTTGTGTTATGCTCTCAGTGAAATTACGTATTCTTAATATTTCAAGTATACACATTGAGACTAATTAATTACAGGACCGTATTATAGGTCTCTTTCTAACTGTCTTGTTTCCTAGTCATGCGGAGAGTGCTAGTCGTGCTGAGAATGCCAACCCTCTCGTGAAATGGCCTCGATGGTCTGAATATGAAAACAATACGAGCTAACATAAAGACTGAACGTCATTAGATTAGTTGTTGGGTACTGCTTTTGAATGTTAATATTTGTCGGAAGATATGACACAAGACCTTAGTCACTATGCAGGTGGAATGATTTTTCGAACTTGAACAGGATCGGTATCTATGATATAATGTTCAGAGAACGTATGGATTTGGAAAACGACAGGTTGACCACAGCCGTTTACTTTATTAACTCAAAGATACCGATTTCGGTTAATGTACCATTCTCAAGCGCCAGCAGAGCTTAGCCAGTTGCTTAACGTATCATGTTACAAAATTTAAAAACTTTAAAATAAATATTTGGCATCATACGACACTTTCTGTAGTATAGCAACTGGCTAAGCTCTGCTGCTGCGCCGGCCGCGGTGGCCGAGGGGACTAAGGCGCTCCAGTCACGGTCTTCACTGCCACTACGGTCGGGGGTTCGAATCCCCCTCGGGCATGGATATTTGTGCCGTCCTAGTTCGTAAGTAGTTCATAAGTAGTTTGTAAGTTTAGGGACTGATGACCCCGTAGTTAAGTCCCATAGACTATACAAACATTTGAACATTTCTTCTGCTGCTTGAGTATGGTACATTAACCGAAAACGGTATCTTTGCGTTAATAAAGTAAACAGCTGTGGTCAACATGTCGTTTTACAAATATTTAAAAGGTGTTTAACACCACCTTTTCACTTTCCTCAATATGAACTTATGGATGAAGTGAGAAAAACAGTATATAGTTTTCCGACATAAACGCGTTGTCTCACATAAAAGTGCTTGTGACGTGGCAAAATTATGTCGAAAGTTGTCTGCTCGGCAATCTATTGGATGTTAGCCGCAGCTGTATGTTCGTAGGTTGGATGTGGATAGAAGTTTGTTGATGGGAAAAATCGATTTCTAACGGTTTCGGAGACCCCTTACTTTACGTGTTGTCAGATGAGGTCTGTTTTTATTTGCCAAGTTATGTAAACTCCCAGAACTGAAAATACTGGTAGTATCACGATCCACATAATTATTCTGCATGAGGAACCACTTCACTTAGAAGTTACGCATTTATTGGCCCCACTATTTTCTTCAACTACACCTTAAACAATGCTAGGTACGTAAAGACATTTGACTTTTTCTATCCATGATTAACGAATACAGAGAAGCTGTATGCAATATTCCAACAAGACGGAGCACCAGTTCATCCATTCAACCAAAGTTTGGCCACCATCATGAACCTAATCACTGACCACAGAATCGTCAATAGAGGGCACTAACCCCAAAGACCCTCAGACTTAACACCGCGGGCCTTTTGTGTGGTTTATTTTAAAGCTGATAGTTCCCTGACAATCCTAGTATAATAGACGATCTTAAACAAAAAAATTACTAAACATCAACACACGAAGTCAGCAATGCATGGATGCCCGTGTTCTCCACTTCCAGCATTTCTTACAAACAGGTAACTACATGTTTTTCAACGCTCATGTTATTCATCCTCTTTAGTTGATACATTGTTACTGTTAAGGGGGACATACACGTAAAAAATGTACAAATATAACCTGCCACAAAATCCACAATTTTTGAGTTACATTAATGGAATTATGTACAATGGCTGATGATAGTTCAAAGCTACTACTGGAATTATTTTGTAATTTTAATTGAAATTTTTTGGAAATTGTTAAGTTTTTTTACTCATGATTCACAGAGGTACCATTTACTAAGGGAGTTTCTACGAAATTGTCTTATAATTTTTGCAGTATAATCTCAACATTCATATAAAGAAACCCACAGAATCATATCCCCTTATTGATATTTAACCAACTTGTAGGTTTAACTACTTTCTAATTGAAAAACTACAAATATAAATTTCACTTCCTTTATTCTATATCTTGGCATACATGAATGATACTAATTATTCACTCTGCATATATCTTAATAATAATGCAAAATAATGACCTGAAAACGGTAGTTCTGAGAAAATGTTTTTTCGTTGTCATTCCCATCTTCAAAGGCTTCCAGATCTGTAATGAACATCCTCATTGCCTTCAAGACTTCTCTTCTGCCTCTTATTGTCTGTCTTATTCGTTCTGCAAGGTCTTCAATAAATTTATTGGCTGCAAGTAAACGTTGTGTGCCAGTCATCAACTTGTCGCGAGTGAAAACTCAGGGCTTGCTGTCTCTGCAAGACTTTTATCCTCTGTAATCTGTCACCATTAAAAACGATAACTGCATCCAAACTGCAATTTTAGATACCTTGCATGAGAAAAATGTAGTTCTGGGACAACGTTTGTAGATGAGGGCCTTCAGAGGCTCATTAGGATTCCTGGTTTTGCCATGAAGACATTTCTTCGCATGGATGTTATTCCACAGTCTCCTTGATATAGTATACCGACATTCCCTGCATTCTGACTGTACACGATTAAAAAGAAAACTGCACATAAAGAGATGTTGCGAGAGAATGAAGAACAAGGAAGAGGGCTTGTCCCTGTGCCAGCTATTACAAATTATCATTTTTCTACATTTAGAAGCGGAATTGGAGAGTAATATTTGGTAATTGAAATTTCAATACCATGTAGTACATGAAGAGCCATTAAAACATTTTTTTTGCAAGTTTGTTTATTTTCCATCGGGCGCACTCGGCGTTACAGGCCAGCAAAACACATTGTTCATCCCCATGCTTAACAACAGTGGTGGTCAAGGATCGCGCCTCTCCGTTTACGCTGCCGTAAGACCTTCACACGATTTACGGAGGACCTCCCGGCCTCACAGGCCATATGCGCCCGAATGCGTCATAATTTTCAAGGTGAGGTTTTTCAAGATATTTTTATTTTAATTGTTCGTTCCACCCAAAACTAAATCTGTTTACTGTGATTTTCGTCAATACCTTGAGACAAGAGTTCTCTGACAAACCTGGCGTCGCAGAATGAGTGCGCCTGATTGTGTTCCAGCTTCAGTTTTTGTATCTTTCCTTACCTCCTCGAGGATGAGCCAGCCTCGCTTCGAAGATTTAGGCGACGAGGTGAGGTAGATGAGGTAGTAGAAGGCAAAGTGGACACATGTGAGAAGTTTTATCTTAGAAAAGATAAGGAGACGAAGGGGGCTAAGAAACCAGCTTCTAATTTTCATAAGCTAATGAGTGACTACACATAACACAACATCGACGTGCAAAAGATGATGCCACGAATGCCGCCACCATACTGCAAAACCTTTCATCATCAACTAATTGGACAACTATCCCGGCGAAGTGTGGATACAAGTGGAAAGTCGATTCAGCTGCAGACTCGACTGAAAAGATTTTTAGCACACAAAGAACCTGAACAATCCCCCACATTACCTCCCAAATGGCGAAAGTGTCGACCGTGCAAGGCTAAAAGAATATTTATTAGGATGAAGAATTATTAATGTTCGGCTTGTCAGCAACCGATCTGCTTGAGCCACGTAAAAGTTTTGTACCAAACCTGTGTTTCAGCACTTGATTTTGGAGTCTCAACATCGGTTTTTGTCTGCAGATGTGACGAGAAAAGATGGTCCCACATCAAAATAGACTGCCTAATCTCTTTTAAAAATAATTTTATTAGTTTTATGGAAGTCTGTTCAAGCAATTTTGTGTATTGTTTGTGGGAAATTGGCAGCTTTTGTTATTTTAGTTTAAGGTGTATTCTGTTCAATAAATCCATTCTTTTGTTTCGAATTTGCAGTAACTCCTTCCTTTAGGTCTTCTTAAGGAATATCCAACATGCGTTTTGAATCTAAATTAATATGACGGAGCTAGTCTGCCAAATATGTGAGTGGCCTCTAAGGCCGGGAGCGCATGATTTTGTTTTATCTGCAGATGCGCCCGATGGAGGGTCAAAACATTTATGGAATTTTGGACTTGTCGCGTACCGATTTCGTAAGGGACTCCGTCTAAAGTAGACGCGAAACGGTAATGACGTGCCTACCTCTCAGAAGAAATAATAAGGGAAGCAGTGATTTTATATTTACACTTTTAAAAGCGGTAAAACTACATCACTGTACGTAACTCCCGCGATCAAACGTCATTCTCAGTCAAGACATGCAGAGCGGACGCCGCGATTCCGACGTCAGTTTCGAGGTAATGGTGCCTGGCGCGGACCTGCGACCAGGAAGGCTGTCCACGAACCACAGCTTCCGCCGCCGCCGCCGCCGCCGCGTCCATAGCGCGGATATCGCGGCGCTACTCACCTCTGAGGGTGCGGACGAGTGCAGCATCCATACCGTCAATGCAAGTTGTGTTACGATGGATGGGACGAACTGTAAACTGACCAAACAAGTAAATTAATGTGTAATGTAACGGTGCTTGACTATCAAAAAACGCTTAAAGAACACACAGTAAATACTAAATCATGACATTTGAAGAGTGGAATTGCTAAAGGTGCAAAATGCCAAAAATGAAATTGTTGAGGAAACGAAAAAAAACTGCCCATCTCTGTGAGAAATGGATATTTATTGCTAACAAAACACTAATTAACTCCTTACATGGTTATACAAATGTTGACAGAGGTTTTTCTACTTATATTGAAAAATCAAAAAGTTTCGTAGCGTTTTATGCAGAAAGGTGTAAATGTAATAGGTACCTGTCCTTGTTGTTTTCGTCCACCTAATCAATATTAGTGGAAAAATCGTTTTCTTATTTGGTGCCAGCGGAACAGTATCTGGAAGTTTTAGCAATTTCACAGCTGCAGTGTCTTTCATTGTCTTGCCTTTCTTCAGGACATAAAAATTCTCCCAATCACACTGATCGGAAAAGCTTCTTTTGCAGGACACAGTGCTAGCCGTATTTTGATCAAAGAAAGCCGTGTCTTTGAAAACTTCAAATGATTTTTTCTTCGTAACAATTGTTTCATTTTTTTAGCAGAAATATTAAAGGTATTTAAAAATGTAGCTTTGCATACCCATTTGAGGTCTCCTGTCCCATCAGGAAGTGTTTAGCACAGAGTTCACTGCGTTTTACCTCTCTGTGTCTTCATTATACGTCCCACGGCGTTGTCTTTGAGTAAGAAAAATCTCTATAAGCCCTCTCAGGTAATTGCCTTGTTGTTCAGGTCAAGCTGATGTATACTTCAAAGAGCTGAGAGCTGAGTTTTCATATCAACTGTACTTAAACTTGCAGAACACCTAAACACAAAACAAACGAAAAATATGTACATCAACCTGCTAGAACTGGATAATATAGGCTTGTTTCATATTATAAGTTTACTGTAATGATGACGGTTATTTCGCAGCAATTTTCCTCCTCGTTCTGCTTCCTCTGCGTGAGGTACGACGTTCCGCTTAATCTTGCCTTATCCTGTTTCTTCCTGAACGTAACGTTCTCAACACTTCCATCACCACTAAAATCACTGGCGTTCATATTATCATTATTAACAGGTACATCATTTTAGATGGCAAGCAATAGCTTCAGTAAGCAAAACAATAGCGTTGTGGCGTAACCTTGAATACAGATTTCTGTTCGGCTAGCGCCAGATGACTGTGGCACATAGATCCATTAGAAGCGCAGGCCCATCTGGAAATAGGACTAGTGCAATCTCTCGGGGTCAGTAGCAACTACAAGGAATGACAGGAGCACATAAATCTCTTAGCAGAGTATTGGCGCGCCGGTCGCTGTGGCCGAGGGAACTGAGGCGCTCCAGTCACGGTCTGCACGGCCACTACGGTCGGGGGTTCGAATCCCCCCTCGGGCATAGATATTTGTGCAGTCCTTAGTATTAGCTAGTTCATAAGTAGTTTGTAAGCTTAGGGACTGATGACCCCGTAGTTAAGTCCCATAAGCTCTGCAAACATTTGAACATTTGTTATTTGAGCAATACTGAAATCAATCAGCGCAGCACAGATTCACTGTGTGCAACGTGCATACTTCTGGTAGTATCTTAAGTGCAACACCCTGTGATTAATGAAATACAATTCCAAAAGAAATTTCGATGTATTTTCAACTTGCTCTGGACATAGTATGTAATTAACTTTTCTGTCGATAGTTCTCAGAACTTGATACTATTATTAAAAAAAAATTAATCACTTTCAAATTTTCTGAAACTAATATTACTTTATTCGGTCACACAGTATATAGTTTTCCCGCCGGCCAGTTAGTGTTATACTGGACTCCAAGTAGTATTGTACTTAGACTTTGCAGTACCTCACTTCGAAACCGTTAGAAGATGGATATATATTTTTTACTTGTGACTACTAGTTTTATGTTTAACGATGCCTCAACTTGGACGTACACTTTCAGTATATAAAAATGTCGTGAAGTGATGTAAATTACGACAGGTCTGAAGATGGCGTAGAGTACGCCGAAACCGGTCACATAATAAATGAAAAATGCTATCTTGGCTGCATAATCATTATTAAACAATTATAGATCGCCCCACTTAACTATGAGTTCCTTATATTACATATTTGTAATTAACTCTTCTTTTTTAAACAAGTTTCTACATTTTCCGCCTTTCAACGTCTGATGATGCCCTGAACAGGCAAATCGCGTCATGTATAAATAAATGAAACATCGCTTCTGTGCAACCAAGACTGTTGTATTTACTAAAATATCTATTGCAGTTGCTGTGCCAACGCCACAAAACTATGGGAGTGGAGTGACTTTAGAAGATAATGGAAGTGGAATTCCGCAAACGATGTCGAGAGACAGTTACTGCTGATTGTGTGTCTTAATTTATGTTTGGTGTTAACTGATTAATTGAAATTTCACTAAACCAATCAACAAACGTCGACCCAGATTAGTTTTATAAACATCCTGATGTAAATAAATGTTAAGTACACTGAGAAGCGAGTAAGAAAAGCTAGCAATCGTCACACGAATAGTCAGCCTACTGATGGCATTTCCTCGACAGAAATATTGTAAATGTAATGGGAAGCATTGCGGAAACTCGTCGAATTTGAGGAGGTTGTCAGCGTGCAACTTAGATGATGTCACATGAACTTCAAACTCCCATTTGCATACGTCCCCTTTCGCCTCGACCCGCTCAACTTGCCACTTGTGTTGCGGGCCAGTATCTCCGCCCCTTAACAGTGATGTTTCGCTCCCACTGCATCGCCTCTGCACCTCGCTCATGTTGCACTAGTGCAAACGCGAAGATTCTCGGGGCAGCAGGTACGTTACATTCTTATGCTACTCAGAAACTCTAGTTACCAAAATCTAGAATTTCAATGATTTTGGAGCTACTTCTACATCAACATATTTACTTTCGCTCCCACTGCATCGCCGCTGCACCTCGCTCATGTTGCACTACTGCAAACGCGAGACCGTTTCAGCAGCAGGTACGTTACATTCTTATGCTACTCAGAAACTCTAGTTACCGAAATCTAGAATTTCAATGATTTTGGAGCTACTTCTACATCAACATATTTCCTATGCAAATCAAGTTTAAGTGCGTGGCAGAGGGTTAATCGAACCGTTATCATAATATTTCTTTACCATTCAGTTCTCTAATAGTGCACGGTACAAAAGAACACCTAAACCTTTCGATTTCGAACTGATTGCCCTTATTTTATTGTGATGACCATGTCTCCCTATGTATGTGGGTGCTAAGAAAAAAATCGCATTCGGAGAAGAATGTGAGAGAAATTTTGCAAATAGACCACGCTTTGACGAATTACGCCTTTCTTTTAATGATTTGCACACGAACTCGTGCATAATTTCTGTGAGACTCTCCCCTTAGTATCGCGATAATACGAAGCTAACAACCCTTCTCTGGAACTTTCGATGTCCTTCGTCAGTCACAACAGGTGAGGATCCCATAATGAACAACAATACTACAAAATAGGACGAACAAGAGTAGTGCAGGCCGTTTCTTTAGTAAAACTATTGCACCATCTAAGTGTTTTTGCCGGCCGCGGTGGCCGAGGAGACTGAGGCGCTTCAGTCACGGTCTGCACGGCCACTACGGTCGGGGGTTCGAATCCCCCCACGGGCATGGATATTTGTACCGTCCTAGTTCGTATGTAGTTTGTAAGTTTAGGGACTGATGACCCCGTAGTTAAGACCCATAAGCTTTACAAACATTTGAACATTTTTTCTAAGTGTTTTGCCAATGAAAAGTAGAATTTGGTTCACCTTGCCCACGTCATTTTCTATGAGTTCTCTCCAATTAAAGTTGTTCGCAATTATAAATCCTAGTTATTTAGTTGAATTTACGGCCTTTATATTAGGATATTTTATAAATGCAGTTACACGGATTTCTTTTAGAGGTAATATGGATGAGATCACACTCTTCATTATTAAGTGTCAATGCAGATATTTACGAAAATTGTTTGGCAGCTATTTCGATCTTCGGGTGAGTATGCGATAAACGACAGCATAATCTGAGGAGAGTTTAAATCGTTCACAAAGAGAGTAGTGCTCCATAACACTTCCAAATTACTGTATGGTGACAAATTACAGTGATGATAATATTATCAATATTTTTTCGCAATAGCGAATTTCTCTTACAAGGAAAGTACTTGGGCCGAACAAACACACATACCCTCGCTGGGCCATATGTTTGTTTCAGCTTATTTATTGAAATTTAATGTATGGTTGTTTCTTACAAGGAAAGTACTTGGGCTCGAACAAACACAAATGCACCAAAATCGTATAGAGATATTGTAACGATCCCTTATTGCACTATGGATACTCCCGCATATGCAAAACTCTGCAGTCGTCCGTTAGAGGCCTCTGCGTGTGCCTTGCCGCATTGCACTTTGACTTGTCGGTTCGCCATTAGGGACGGTGCAGTGTACCTCCGAAGTTGCGTTTTGTGTAGTTATTTGTGTGGTGGAGCGTCAGATGGGGCGGCGATTGCTAATCAATCCTGCTAATGTATTGCGATTAGTTGAGATGAAGTTACGAAGAACCCTGCTCCGTGAAGATGGTATTAGTGTAGAAGATGAATAATTTGCATGGTTTCTCGTATTTGTTATGCTACAGCAATATGAGCATAAGTCACATAATGTTGTTACAAACTCATAATAATGATAATAGGGATTATATTGACGAACAACGGTAGTGTTACGGTAAGTGCGGGAAGAGACGATGGAAGCAGTGGTAGTTAATACCAACAGTCTTTCGGGAAGAAGGTTAAAGTTGAAACTATAATCACGGCTTTTGATGAAAATTCGCTAGAGAACATGTACGGTGATTATTACTTAAGTTAATATATCTGCATTACGTATGGCGTCTACAATTACATCTACAGTGCTATCTAGAGCATGGTTGCAGAGCTTTGCAGAAAAACGACACCCACCAGCACTTTGAGGTGTACGTAGAGATACTGTAACCAAACGCTCATACAGATATGTTTGTTCGAGCCCATGTACGTTCCTTGTTAGTGTTACTGTACAAGGTATGGATGTTCTAGTTACATATGAAAATTTGTGCCGGGCCGGTACACGAACACGGGTTTCCCACTTTTCGCGAGCTCTTCAGTATTAGAAATATAGGAACACGAGGGGCAATACTCACATCTACATCTACATGGGATACTCTGGAAATCACATTTAAGTGCCTGGCAGAGGATTCATCGAATCACCTTTATATTATATTATTTATCTTCCATTCCATTATAGAATACCACGCGGGGAGAAAGAACACGTGAATCTCTCCGAGCTGCGATTTCTCGTATTCTATATATATATATTTATTTCAAGTGGGAGTCAACAATATATTTTCACATTCGGAGGAGAAAGTTGGCGATTGGAGTTTCATAAGTAGCCCACGCCGCGGCGATAAGCGCCGCTGTTGTAATGATTCCCTTCCCAGATCCTGTATCATTTCTGTAACGCTGTCTCCCCTATATCGTGACAAAACAAAACGAGCTGTGCTTCCTTAGACTCTTTCCATGTCCTCCGTCAAACCCACCTCATACGGATCCCACACTGGGCAGTAATACTCCAAAAAAGGACGAACAACCGTAGTTAATTTAGTATTTCTGATGCATCTTCTACCAATAAAACGCAGTCTCTGGTTGGATTTTCCCACGACATTATCTACGTTTTCTTTCCAGTTTAAGTCTGAAGTAATAGTACTTCCTAGGTATTTTGTGGAGTTTACGACCTTCACTTTTAATTGATTTCTCTTGTAAACAAAAGTGTAACGGATTTCTTTTCGTACTCACGTGGAGGACTTCAGACTTCTCATTATTTAGAGTCAATTGCCAATTTTTACACCGAAGTGGTATCTTATTCAGATCGTTCTTCAGTTAGTTTTGATCTTCAGATGATTTTACTAGACAGTAAATGACGACATCATCTGCAAACAACCTAAGATCATTACTTAAATTTTCTCCCAAATCGTTTATGTAAATAAGGATACAGCGGTGGACCAATAACACTGCCCTGTGGAACGCCCGATTTGACCTCTGTTTCAGTCGATGCCTTACCATCGATTACTACAAACTGTGTCCTCTCTGACAGGAAATCCCCTATCCAGTCATAAATCTGGGCTATTATTCCATAACCACGCAATTTGTAACAAGGGGGAGTATCTAGGGTCTACATGAGATGTAACATCAGAATGTACAAGAGGTATGTGCCCATAGTTTTATATGGAAAAAAATTGTTTTGTTATTACGCTAGATAAAAGCAATTCTTTTGTAAAAAGTTTATGTTTAATAGATCAGAAGATGACGTCTAAGACACGTTAAATTCGGTCATCCGAATGAATAAAACGCGATATTGGCTGGAAACCTGTGTAAATTACATTTTACACGACACTGGACAAGCAGTATGGCTAATTCGTATTTGAATCTGATTTTTGTTGTTGTTGTTACCTTCAGTCCGGTGTCTGGTTTGATGCAGCTCTCCATAATATCCTAACCTGAGGAAGCCTCTTCAACTCCCGATAAGAACGGCAAACTACATCATTCTGAATCTGCTTACTGTATCCATTGTTGGTCTTCCTCTGCGATTTTTACCCCACACACTTCCTTCCAATGCTAAATTCACGATTCCTTGATGTCTAAGAATGTGTCCTACCAATCGATCCCGTCTTTTACTCAAGGTATGCCAGAAATTCTTCTCCTCCCCAATACTGTTCAATACCTCCTCATTAGTTACGCGATCCACCCACCTGATCTTCAGCATTCTTCTGTAGCACCACATTTCAAAAGCCTCTATCCTCTTTCTGTCCGCACTGTTTATCATCCATGTTTCACTCCCAAACAAGCCAACACTTCATAAATGACTACCGTAGGCTTAAATCAATATTCGATGTTAAGAACTTTTTATTTTTCAAGAACGCTTTTCTACCCATTAGAATCTATCTTCTAGGATAAGCCGTAAAGTGAGTATTGCCTCCTGTGTTCCTACATTTCTTCTGAACCCAAACTCATCCTTCTGTAAATAATTCGTATTAATATTTTGCTACGATGACGTATTAATCTGATTACCAGTTTGTTTACCTCACTTCGTTCGAATATTGTGAACTACCTCGAAGAGAACGACATATTAACGAATAGTCAACACGGATTCAGAAAGTATCGCTCTTACGAAACACAGCTTGCCCTTTATTCATATGAAGTGATAAATGCCATCGAGAAGGGATCTCAAATCGATTCCATATTTCTGGATTTCCGGAAGGCTTTTGACACTGTACCCCACAAGCGGCTTCTAATGAAATTGCGTGCTTATGGAATATCTCCCCAATTGCGCGATTGGATTCACGACTTCCTGTCAGAAAGGACACAGTTCGTTGTAATTTACGGTGAGTCGTCGAGTAAAACAGAAGAGATATCTGGCGTTCCACAAGGAAGCGTTATATGTCCCCTACTCTTACTCGTGTTTAAAAACGATTTAGGAGACAATCTGAATAGCTCCCTTAGACTGTTCGCGGATGATGCTGTCGTTTATCGGTAAGTGAAGTGAACAGAATATCAAAAGCAACTGCAAAGCGATTTAGACAACATTTCTACATGGTGCGAAAATTGTCAATTGACAGTAAATAAAGAAAAGTGTGATGTTATACACATGAGCACTAAAAGAATTACGCGATAAATCAGTCAAACCTTAAGGTCGTAAATTCTACCAAATACCTAGGAGTTACAATTACGTACAACTTAGACTGGAGAGAACACATAGAAAATATTGAGGGGAAGGCGAACCAAAGGTTACGTTTCATTGGCAGAATGCTTCGAAGATGCACCAGCTCCACCAATCCACCAAAGAGACTGCCTACATCACACTTGTGCGTCATCTCCTGGAGTACTGTTGCCCCTTGTGGGACTCTCACCAGGTGGGACTGACGGAAGACATTGAGAAGGTTCAGAGAATGGGCAGCTCGTTTTGTTTTATCACGTTACGGGGGAGGGGGGGGGAAGCGTCACGGAAATGTTGCACGAATTGGGGTGGAAATCATTAAAAGAAAGGCGTTATTCATTGGTGCGTGATCTGTTTGCGAAGTTTCAATCACCGTCTGTTATTCTGAATGTGAAAATATTTTGCTAGCACCCACCTACTTAGGGAGACATGACCATCCCAATAAAATAAGAGAAATGAGATCGAAAAAGGAACGATTTAGGTGTTCTTTCTTCCCGCGCGCTATTAGAGAATGGAACGGTAGAGAAAAGTAATGAAAGTGGTCAATGAACCCTCTGCCAGGCACTTAAACGTGATTTGCAGAGTATCTATGTAGATGTAGACTTTCAGTGCGTTCTAAAAGTTTGAGCTATAGTGTATACCAACACGATAGAGGCCTGAGATCTTCCCCGGATCAGTTGGAAAGTATAAGGACTGTAAGGAATTCCGTATGGGAAGCAAGTCCCCCGTTCCAGAGCGGGCAGTTCCTTTCGTTGAGCGCGGAACGTCCGGGAAATGCCGAGGTGTCGAGTCTGCAGTCGGCTGCGGCCGCGGCTGCTGCCCATCTTCTTCCGCTATGGTCGACTGCGGCTCGTCAACCGACCTCTCCGGAAGGATACTGCGGCCACAGTCGGCCGTCCAAAGGCCCCATTCTCGTAAACTGGGGACGCTTTGAGCTCCAGGACGCCTGGAGACGGAGACGACTGGCGTCACTGCGGGTCGTCGCGCAAAGATGAGCTATCAACAGCACGAGGAAGGAACTGGCGCTGTGTAGCCGCATCACTGCTTCAACAGCCGGCTGCTACCCAAAGACTAATAACTTTGCCACACGTGCGCTTTATACAGAAAAATTTTAAATGATTTCCAATCCATGGTGTACAACATTAATCCCCAATCCAAAGAAAGCAGGTGCAGACAGGTGTGAAAACTACAGAACCATCAGTTTAATAAGTCATGGTTGCAAAATATTAACACGAATTATATACAGAAGGATGGAAAAACTGGTAGAAGCCGACCTCGGGGAAGATCAGTTTGGGTTCAGGAGAAATGTAGGAACTCGGGAGGCAATACTCACTTTACGGCTTATCCTAGAAGATAGATTAAGAAAAGGCAAATCTACATTTCTAGCTTTTGTAGATTTGGAGAAGGCTTTTGACAATGTTGATTGGAATAAACTCTTTCAAGTTCTGAAGCAAGCAGGAGTAAAATATAGGGAGCGTAAGGTTATTTACAACTTGTACAAAAACCAGACAGCGGTTGTCAGAATTGAAGGGCACGAAAGGGATGCAGTGGTTGGAAGGAGTAAGACAAGGTTGTAGTCTTTCTCCAATGTTATTCAATTTGTACATTGAGCAACCTATAAAGGAAAGCAAGGAGTAATTTGGAGAAGGAATTAAAGTTCTGGGTGAAGAATTAAAAACATTGCCTTTTGCCGACGACATAGTAACTCTGTTAGATACAGCAAAGAACCTGGCAGAGCAACTGAACGGAATGGACAGTGTGCTTAAAGGTGCATATAAGATGAACATTAACAAGAGTAAAACTAGTGTAATGGAGTGCAGTGTAAGAAAATCAGGTGATGCTGAAGGAATTAGATTGGGAAACGAAGCAATAAAGGAGGTAGATGAGTTTTGTTACTTGGGCAGTAAAATAACAAATGATGGTCGCAGTACAGAGGATATAAAAGGCAGAATGGCAATGGGTAGAAAAGCGTTCTTGAAAAAGAGAAATTTGACAACTTCGAATATTGATTTAAGCCTAAGGAAGTCCTTTCTGAAGGCATTTGTATGGAGTGTTGCCTTGTATGGGAGTGAGACATGGACGATAAACAGTGCGGACAGGAAGAGGATAGAGGCTGAAGATTAGGTGGGTGGATCGCGTAACTAATGAGGAGTTACTGAACAGAATTGGGGAGGAAAGGAATTTCTGGCATGCCTTGACTAAAAGAAGGGATCGATTGGTAGGACACTTTCTTAGACACCAAGCAATCGTGAATTTAGCATTGGAGGGAAGTGTGTGGGGTAAAAATCGCAGAGGAAGACCAAGAGATGGATACAGTAAGCAGATTGAGACAGTTGTAGGTTGCCGTTCTTATGTGGAGTTGAAGAGGCTTGCTCAGGATAGGGTATTATGGAGAGCTGCATCAAACCAGTCTCCGGACTGAAGAGCACAACAACAACAACGGTGTACAACAGCAATCAGTTAGAATAAATATTCCTTCAAACCGTCTTGATGGCAAATTTTTTTATTAGTTAATGACGCATTTCGCCCTTTAGCAGGGCATCTTCAGATTATCTGCGTGACAGAATTAACACAAAATTACAAGGCGGAATTACAAACGGTTATAATGGTACATGGGCTTATTTTGTGTTAAGAAGACAATATAAATTGTAAACAAAGCTTACAATGCACTCTCCGTGGTGTGACACCGTAAGTTGTTTTTGCGGTGTTTCTATTTTCCTGGAATGTTTGTTTATTTATGTTTTTTTTTTTTCCTTGTGGCCCTACAAATGTTCGGGTAACCACGAATTACAGTTGGAACATACTCGGTAAAGATGTGAGAAATATAAAACCGATTTTTAAGATTACCTTCATCGAAGCGGTGGTCTCTGATGACACAAGATAAGCCCATGTTTACAATTGCGCTCACGGGCGGTAGGCGGGCGTGGTCTGCTGCTCCGCCGACTTGTACAGACTAACTAAGGGAATGTGGGTAGGGAGTGACATAGGAAGCCGATGTATAAGACGGGACGGGTGAAATGTAGCTATCTGAATACAAATTTAACGAAAGGGAGGTTATTTAGCTAGACAGAACTTTATAATTTATGTTGGTACTTGTAAATGAGAGGAATTTTATTTGAACAGAGACATCATAATATCTAGGAATGTTTGATCTTCGCATGCCAACTGATCGTTTAGAAGGTGTGCGTGTCCAAAGTAAGCGCGCTTCGCTATCTCAAACTCTTCCAGTAAATTTAGCTTACGCCCCTTCTGCGCTATATGTAAGATTTGCATGTTGTCAATGGCAGGTTGTTGATGATCGGATGCTTTAGTGTGTTCCGCAAAAGGGGAATGTTTTTTGAGTTGGCCTTTTTTTGTAAGAAGGCGCTCGGTAAAACGTACTTTAAAGGTCAGGTCTGTCTGTCTTATATATTCAGCTGGGCATCATTGTCGTTTAAATCATTGTCCTTTTTGCGTAACACCACAGAGTAAATTTCCAATTTTTGTATAGCATATGGTGCTTAACTACGGGGTTATCAGTCCCTAAACTTACAAACTACTTATGTACTAGCTAATACTAAGGACGGCACAAATATCCATGCCCGATGGGGGATTCGAACCCCCGACCGTAGTGGCCGTGCAGACCGTGACTGGATCGCATCAGTCCCGTCGGCCACCGCTGCCGGCACACCACAGAGTAGGTTGGAATAGCGCTAAGCATATTCTGTATGCAACGGAAGATTAAGCATGGTGTTTCACATTTATAAATCATATTTGAATGTTGACTGTGAAAGATTCGTGTTACGTTTCGTCCTAGAAGGACGTCTGAAAGACGTAAATCGACAATGCGAGGACCATCTATATCTATAAATGTGAATGTCTGTTTGGTATAGCCGCGGTGGACTAGCCGAGCGATCTAAAGCGTCTCGCTGCGGAGCGCGCTGTTGCTCGCCGTGGAGGTTCGAGTCCTCCCTGGCGCATGGGTGTGTGTGTTTGTCTTTAGGTTAGTTTACCTAGGTTTAAGTAGTTTGTAAGCTACGGACTAATGATCACGCAGTTTAGTACGATAGATTTTCAAACATTTGAACATTCTGTTTCGTATACGTTTATAACGTCTGAACCACAAGACATAAAGAGCTAAAAATTTGTACAGTTACTAATGTCTACCCGGGGAAGGCTTTAGGTACTGTTTTATGGCGATCGGATAGCTATTTATCTATATATATTAATGTGAATGTGTGTTCGGTGTACGCTTATCACGTCCGAACGACAAGACGCAGAGACTTAAATATTTGTACAGTTACTAATTTATACCTGAGGAAGGTTTTAGGCACGGTTTTATAGCGATCTGATAGATATTTAGAGATTTGCAGAATATAACGTGAAATGGGGAGCAATAATTAATCTTTTGAAAATTATATTTACTCTTTTAAAATGATTTATTGGTTGCATTATTGCTTGAGGGTTGATAATGATAAAAGGGTGGAGTATATTGGGATGGAAAGTTATCGGTGTATTTAAAATTCTACGAGTGTGTGTGTGTGTTAATATCCTGCTCTGTAGCGAAAACTACAGAACGCAAACGAATGGTCTGTGTGTAATTGTTATCCGAAGTCTCCCGTTGTACACCATACCAGTTCCATGCCGATAGCTATAAGGGGGTGGAAGATATGGTGGTTGAAAGTCGTCAAATTATAAAAAAATTCGGACTGAAGGCCAGCGATGACGTTTGCGACTCTATAGAAGGAGGTAACATACAGCGAAATGCACTGTCACAGACCATATCTTTGGCCTATGCGTGCTACAATGTCTTCAGATCTTTCTCTGTAAAGATAAGTATACGAATAAGGAAATATAAGAATAAATAAAGCAGTAAAAAGAAATTTCTTTTAATACATATATTTAAATAAATAGATTTGATGTTTTGTGCATTACATCAAGTGATCGATCTGTGATATTATTACAATCATTATTGTTGAATTTCGTGCCGGCCGCGGTGGCCGAGGGCATTGCGGCGCGCCAGTCACGTTCTGCACGGTCACTACGGTCGGCGGTTCGAATCCCCCCTCGGGCATGGATATTTCTGCCGTCCTTAGTGTTAGCTAGTTCCTAAGTAGTTTGTAAGTTTAGGGACTGATGACCCCGTAGTTAAGTCACATAAGCTATACAAACATTTGAACGTTTTTGTTGAATTTCGTGATTGGATTCGTCGAAACGAGTGCATTTGTTCGTGTGATTTGATCTACACTACTTCCTTTCCTGATAATGATGATTAAAAATGTTTGTTTCTAAAGAAGGTATTGTATTTAATTTCAACCTTCAAAACCAGTCTGATAGCACACTACTAAAAGATAGTTTATCTATCATTATCAACCAACATGCGAGTGGAGCCACGGGTTTAAGCTAGTATACTATACAGACTGTGCTTCACCGTTTGGCGGAACTACTGCGACTTTCGCCTGGTACTCACGACTGTCCAAATAGGGAAAAGTGCCCGAATATCGGATTCTTTTTTTACATTCCCACTAAAACTCTTTATGTTATGTAAAATGCGTTGTTCTGTTACCAGCATATATATGAATGAAATAAATCGCAATTTGCGATCAGTTATGGCTTTACAATAGCAGGTTTAGATGGAATACCAAAGTGCGTTGAATGAAAATTTGTGCCCGGCCGGGATTCGAACCCGGGATCGCCTGCTTACTAGGCAGACGCGTTGACCACTCCGCCACCGAGGACACAGTGACCAGTCCGACTGCAGAGGACTCTTCCCCGCACGTCTCCCGCAACATACAAATCTCCATTCGCCACTCTGTCTCTTTTCCTGTTATCACAGCCTAGTTGTTCGGTAATGCTCGCAGCCTGAATTCTGTATTCCCGCATCAGGGAGAACAGACCATGAGGTATCGAGACATAATTAATTGTCGTCAGGAGCCCAGCATTACAGAACAAATAGGCTGTGGTAATAGGAAAGACACAGTGTGGCGAATGGATATTTGGGTGTGGCGGGCTGGTCGCTGTGACCTCGGGGGCGGAGTGGTCAGCGCGTTTGCCTAGTAAGCAGAAGCTCCCGGGTTCGAATCCCGGCCGGGCAAAAATTTTCATTCGCCGCACTTTGGTATTCCATCTAAACCTACTACTGTGAAGCCATAACTGATCGCAAATTGCGATTTTTTCCATTCATTGAACGCTGTAACATGCTTGTCATGAAAAAAATCTTTTGTTAGTCACTTAATAACAGAAATACAAACAATTAATATGTGGTTTGTAATTACCGATTTTTGGGTTCTCAATTTATGGGTAGTCAGAACTGAGCCTGGATTCGACCCTGCAAAAAGTAGCCATGGTAAAAACTGCAGAACAATCTGACACCTTCTTGTTTAGTCACTACAATTTAACTTTATTGCAATTCTAAGTAATCTACGAAATATAGCCTCTATAGAGGCAGTTGTATATACCACCTCCGGTTTAGGTCTAAATTTATATACATGTTAGCGGGGGGAGGGCAATCTGAAGACTGCAAATTTTCTGTGGAATGTCTCTATATAAAAGCGAAAGGACATTCAGACACTCACTCAGTAACTCACTGACTAAACATGAAACCTATGAAGCTGAAATTTGGCAGGAATGTAGTTCATCGGTAGAAGACGTCAGCAAAAAAGGATTTTGCGATAAGGCCGATTGTTCAGGAGATATGACGCCATAAACAATGAAAACTTCCCCGTATTGCGGCACGTGATAATGTGACTTTATCAGTCCACTATTTGAGAAGGAGAGGACTTAGTGACTTGCAACACACTTCAAACATAATTTCAAGCCGGCCACGGTGGCCGAGGGGACTGAGGCGCTCCAGTCACGGTCTGCACGACCACTACGGTCAGGGGTTCGAATCCTCCCTCGGACATGGATATTTGTGCCGTCCTTAGTCTTAGCTAGTTCATAAGTAGTTTGTAAGTTTAGGGACAGATGACCCCGTAGTTAAGTCCCATAAGCTATACAAACATTTGAACATTTTTGTGGACTACGAGAGTGTAGAATAAATAAACACCCGGGCAACGCCGGGTTTACAGCTAGTATTTTTAATATAGATCGGTGTGGTGTCTGTTCTTTCGCACATGTCTGGAAGAAAGGTCACCATACCAATCTATAATATTTCTACGCGAAGACGGCGTTTGGGACGCGCGGGAGTAGCCGAGCGGTCTGGAGCGACACGTTGCGGATCGCGTAGCCTCGTGCGTCGGAGGTTCGAATCCTCCTCGGGCATGGATGTTTTGTCCTTAGGTTAGTTTAACTTAGTTCAGGTAGTTTGTAAGTCTGGGGACTGATGACCAACGTAGTTTGGTCCCATAGAATTACAAACATTTGAACGGCGTTCGATTTAGTTACTTCACCGCGGATGTGGTCATACGATCTATTTCGCACAGGAATTCGCAATGGCGTGTTTAAGAGGGCGTGTGAGAAGGGGCTCTGCAGCCGATGCGCGCCACTTGTGGGAAGTGGAGACCGACGGAAAGCGAGCGCCGTGGGTCAGAAGAAAATATTCATCCAACATGAACAAACGACAGCAAAGCAACGATCTACCTGAAGAATGAAACAAAAAAGTCAAGGTGTCCGTTGGCTCGAAGTGGGAGACCCGGATTCAAATCCAGTCCCGCCAAACATTTTCGATCGTCGCCATTGTATAATTTATATGCCCTTATGCAACTAATGTTAATCGTTTCCTTCTTAATCCTTCTTCCTTGCCCCCCCCCCTTAATAAGTAATTAGCGATAAATTTTATTACAAGTGACACGTCAAAGCTGTTGTTTTACACCCCAAAACACTTCCATTTCGTTTTCTGTGGACTTCTCCTCAATCGTGTTGTCTTCTGTCACTTCAGAATATACCATAGAGTCCCTTTCATACCTTTTCCACCAACCTGAAGTCTTGTTCAAATGTTCAAATGTTTGTAAATCTGTCGGGCCAAACTGCGTGGTCATCAGTCCGTAGCTTACAAACTACTTAAACCTAGGTAAACTAACCTAAAGACAAACACACACACACACCCATGCGCCAGGGAGGACTCTAACCTCCACGGCGAGCAACCGAGCGCTCCGCAGCGAGACGCTTTAGACCGCTCGGCTACTCCACCGCGGCCCTGAAGTCTTCTCAGATGTAATTGTCCCAGCGCAGATGGATTTTCACAGATCGCGGATCCGCTGTCTTCAAATGAACTCTAAGTTATTAAAAAACGTACTGATCTAAACGAGATGCCAGCTTTTTCATTAGTTCAACTGCAAACTGTTTACAAAACGATTCACATGTTGCAATGCATATTGCACTATCACTGCAATATCAAATAACTGTTACAAAACCGTGTATGGACTAAATAATAAGATAATGTAAAATGTTAAAGCATTGTTAAACATTAATGGCACGAGCTGTAAATCGCTTGTAACTTCATCCATGTTACGATACGGTGTAATATCTGAAACTAGAGTGGTGGGTGCGTCTGGAAGCTAGTTTGACAGGAGACAAGGTTCGAAGGTTCCCGAACTACTCACATTAGTTTGATTATTGCTTTGTTTATAAAAATTAATACTAAAGAAGAAGTTGACGTAGTTGGAAGCTAGGATGTTATTGAGCGACTTTTTCTACAATAGTGTTAGCAAAAAATTAATTTTCTTTTATAGAATGTAAGTAATGTAAGTTTGATGATTAAGTTTAACTACTGTCAAGGCGACAGCCAATAGGAACATTTCTCTTACAAACTGGCACACACTCCTGCAAAATGAATCTGATGCAACCTACTACTGTCAGCTCTCTCATCCCACTCTTCTCATTTACTGCTCAAGCCAGGACCATTACAATTCTCCCTACTATCCTGGCACACTACAGTACGCCTAAAAGTAAACAGGTTGACAATATTGACTGTAACTGACATCACTGAAGCAGGCGGCGCGATATAATAACTTGTAATGCTCAAGCAAAGGAGCCATATCGCTCGATTATTGATGCCGATTTCATCAAATCTATTTTGCCATCATCAAGTCTTTTAATATTTAAAAATTAAATAACTTTCATAAATATCACATTTTTTTGATACCGAAACCGGTATCAACAAGGGAATTTTAAACAAGCGATGTTGGCTCCTCTGCTAATGCAGATACCCGTTACAAGGTTTACACCCCTTCAGGCAACAGTTAATCATGTAACACAAAACTTAATTTGTACTTGTCCTACGATTAAGTCATACGACTGTACAGATGAATAGCCTACGATTAATTAGTCATTTGTCAGTCACTGAAACATTTGCACGTGGGACGATAGTGACGGGCAGAAATCAATGGATAATGGCAGATAGACTTCACTGTTGATCATACAACGTAAACTTTCACGGCCGGCGTCAACGTCATTTAAAACTTCCAGGCTCATAAGCCGTGGTCGATTTATAAAACTTTCCCCTAACGTTTCATCTTCGGCTGCGGAAGACATCTTCAGAGGTAGAGTGGCGAACTGCGATGAGAACTTGAGGGAGCGCCGTATATATAGGCAATGTAGAGGGCACCACAAGACATCACGTGACGTCGGCTACGACACTATCTCTGGTATTGCCAACATTCTTGGCAGAGAAGAATCGATTGTCATTCCGCTGGTGTAAAGCAGAAGTCCAAATTCTGTCTAATTTAACAGCTTCCTCTTTTCTGTTAAAATAATTGCGATGTTTACATATCTCGATTGCTTCTCTATATGTGCGCGCATGATAGTGCGAAGTTTTTGAGATGACACTAGTCTCATTAAATTTAATTTCATGGTTGCCTTCTTGGTATACATGTTCCGCTACGGACGATTTCTCCGTGTGCCCAAGGCGGCAATTCCTTTTATGTTCGACCAGACGAGTATTGACGCTGCTTTTAGTAGTTCCAATGCAGACTGAACCACAGCTGCAGGGAATTTTATATACACCTGGAATATTCAGCGGATGTAGTACATCTTTTGCAGATCTTAAATATTCTTTTATCTTCCTTGTAGGTCTGAAAATGGTTTCTACCCCATACTTGTCCAGCACTTTTCCAATACGGTCTGTAACCTTATTTATGAACGGAAGAAAAACTTTACCCTTGGGCGGTTGTTGTTCCCTGTTAACATTAACTTTCTTCCTGGGACGAAGGGCTCTGTCTATTTCTTTGTTAGAATAACCGTTTTTCGGGAAGGTGGATCGTAAATGCTCCAACCCTTCTCTTTTAAATAAGTAGCTTCACAAATTTTGTGCGCCCTGTCAACCAATGTTTTAACCATGCCTCTTTTTTGTCTGGGATGGTGGTTAGTCTTTATGTAGGTAACGGTCAGTATGAGTAGCCTTCCTGTAGACCTTATGGCCCAACGTCCCGTCCATGTGCTTGATTACAGACACATCGAGAAAATTCAGCTGTCCGTTGCTCTCCGTTTCCATTGTAAATTGTATTGTGGGGTTGATACCATTGAGATGCGTGAAGAAGGCATCTACTTCCTCTGCACCGTGTGTCCATAGCAGAAAAGTGTCATCGACATATCGATACCACCTAGCTGGCTTTTTATTAGCAGTCTGCAACGCCTGTTTTTCGAACGACTCCATAAATAGATTGGCCACCGCTGGACTCAGTGGACTGCCCATAGCCACTCCGTCAATCTGTTCATAGAACTCGTTATTGCACTGAAAGTAGGTAGTGGTGAGGCAGTGTCTAAACAATGATACTATGCCAGGTGGAAAAATATCCGCTAAGCAAGAAATAGCTTCGTTTACTGGAATCATCGTAAACAGAGACATCACGTCAAAGCTAACAAGAATATCACTATGGGCAACGTTCATCTCTTTTAGTTTTTCAATGAAATGAGCCGAATTTTTATATGGCTGTCAGTTTTTGCAACATAGGGTTGCAACAACGAGCCTAGATGTCTGGCTAACTCGTGAGTGAGTGACCCAGTGGCACTCACAATTGGCCTTGACGGAGTCTGTTCTTTATGCACCTTTGGGAATCCATAGAGCCTCGGTGGATACGCTTCCGTTTTGCAGAGCAACTTCTTGTCGTCAGAAGAGAAGGAAGATGCTTTCACCAGTTGATTAGTCGTCTTTAAAATCTATGCGACGCTACGTTGCTAATCTAGCCCGACTGAAGGAAAATTAACCGTGGTTTGAGAAGGCCTCGTAATCACCATCTAGTGTGCTGTAAAGTCTTGCAAAAAATAAATAATTCCGAAATTGATACTTTCTGCCTGATGGACTCCGTAAGTTTTAATCCGACAGCAGTGATAAATTTATTAATATTTAATTTTTTATAATTCTGAATAAATACGTCTTTCAAGTTTTCTGAGATAAAATATTTTAAACAGAAGCAGAATTCATTTGCTGTTGTGTGATGCTTCTCTGTAAATACTGCAGGCCAGAACAGCAATTATCATATACTGCACGAATGTAAAACACGTTATGTGTTACTTATGGTTTCCATCTAGTTGCAGAATCAATACGCAGTAATCGTCTCAGTGTCATTAATTTTATATCCTCTAGTAAAAACGATTGTGTAAAATTCAGGGATGCATCAGTTTTACTGTTCGAAATCTATGAAAAAATAGTTATAGTTCTTCAAGGTCTGGGACTATATCATAATTTAAGAACGGTTACACGTAAATCGTTGCAGTTTTTTATAATTTACCACTGTATTTTAAACTTTAAAATTAGCAACACATTATGATTACCAACTTCACTTATATTTACACTGTCATCGCAAGTTTGCAGTTGAAGCAAGAAAAATGAAAAAGTTTTATATTGGGCTTTATTGTAGGTAGAAAGAAAATTGCACTTATTTATTTTTTATATAAACAAACTAAATGGTATTTATTTACAAAAATCACATTACACAAGTAAGTTAATTTGGCCAACTCTTTTTTATAATGATAAGTAATTATTCGCGATGTATTTGACACAATTTCCTGTTGAGATGGCATGTCAACATCGTCATGAAACTCTGCTTCTGTAAATAAATAAGATATATGTACTACTCGATAAACTGTATTATCGTTAGAAGTCTACTACAATATATTACACGAAATATACACAGAAAACGTGTTCTTATATATTTCAACATATCGCAAGGTCGGAATTACAGTAAATGTGTTATAATTACCTGCATTATCTCGGTTCTCTTCAGAAACGTCACAAAAATCTCCTTTAGACCCCGAATCATTAAATAGATGTGTAAGCGAGCGTCTGTACTGTGACATCTTGGGGCCACTGCTTACGCATGGATGTGTCAGAAGATTTATCTTGCTGGTGCTGAATTCTAGAGGACGTTTTGCATAACTAAACCATCAAGCTGCATAACGAAACATACGAACTGCGAATATAGCCCGTAGTTCGTTCATTTCGTGCATTTTCTTACTGCGAGCATACACAGCTCGTCGCTCAACGACAATGCTTAGTGCACGAACTGCGAGCACAGCTCGCAAGGAGACCGCGAAGTGTTTAAATTTAACTTTAAAACGATATTTTGTTTCATAAAGGCGTTTTCAAAAAGCCCTCCGCGTTTCATTGCTTACATAGAACGTCTGAGTAATTTTTTTTTTCTCTGTCAGCTCTTCTGTACTAGGTGACGTACTTGGTTGGAAGCTTCGGTGTTTTACTTAGACAATTTTGCTGCCATTAAACCTATATAAAATGAAATGCCGTGTTGTTAACTACAACCGAATTCTTGCTATATGATTCATCATATATCGTCGATACGCACATAATTGCGGTATTTTAATGGGGATATTTCGATAAGTATCTAATTAACACAAAGAAAACTTTTCTGTATTGCCCTATACAGTAACAAATAAAAAAAAACTATGTATGTACCACTGATGGTCTAAATGTTAATTACTGTGGAATTAAAGAAATTTTAAGTCTTGCCGAAAGGAATGTGTAAGTGTTGTAAAGAGAAATCAAAATTACGGATTTCTGTCTTTAGTGAAGAGGGTATTTTTGGTGAAAAACATGAATAAATTTTAGGTATTGTAGGAACACCCGCTGAGGAGGACTCAACTGAGGGAGAACACGTTTGGGTACATAAGAAACCAGTAATCAAGTATATACCTGCAAAAGACGGACCCCCACCCATTTCACTACTAGTCTGCTGCAAGTATGAACATTGAACTTTGCCAATACAGTATCATAATTAATGAAGAACTTGACCTGACAATGAAGTGAATATATTCTTTCAAATCTCTGCTTATAACTTTCTGCGTACAAAAATTCTTTAACTATTAAGCGAGGGGAACGCACAGAAAAATCACAAAAGTCTTTAGTTGTTAACCCTTTCATTCCCACATGATGAATTCACCTTTGGAAAAATTAAAATTCAGTGTTTTCTGTATTAATAAAGTGCACTAAACATCATAATATGTGTTTCATATTTTGTATCGAACTATTGTTTTTTATGTCATGTATTTTATGCACGACACAGACGTTTGAATCGAGGTATTTTATTACCAGTGACGTTGTTTTGTGATAGTTAACACTGTCGGGTCAATAGTGCTAGCATAATCTTCGTCACAGCACCAATAAATAGACAAATCACTGCTCAAACAAAATAACATGAAACACACTCAACGCTTACACTTACAGCCACGTACAGACAGCAACGTAAAACCTCCAAGACGGACAGATTAATGCCTCAGAAGTGGCTACACGCCTTACCAAGCGGCAAAATGTCGTACTAGAAGCATGTTGTTCATCATCAAGAATGCGACTTTAAGAACTGATACACAAAATAGTGTCCAAACAGCTTTTAATACGTTGTTGTCGAGGAACAACACTGAGAACAAAACGGTTAACTGTGCATATTTGGAAGTGAATTAATACATTGACAACAAACGTCACAGTGCACTTAATAACGTACATCGCGTGACAAAATACAAAATGTTGTTGTTTTATTTTTTATTTTTTTATTTTTCATTTATTTATTTATTTATTTATTTTTGTATAGCTTATGGGACTTACTTACGGGGTCATCAGACCCTAAACTTACAAACTACTTATCAGCTAGCTAACACTAAGGACGGCACAAATATCCATGCCCGAGGGGGATTCGAACCTCCGACCGTAGTGGCCGTGCAGTCCCCTCAGCCACCGCGGCCGGCATTGCCTGACAATAAAGTGGTTCACTCACAAGGAGTGGTTCAATATTGTCCTCTTTCGTTATGCATGCATACTATTAATGTGTGAGTAAATAATTAGATTTACACTACTCTGTAATATTTAGAACGCCCACCACAGCAGATTCGTGATGCCTTCGTCCTTTTGTTCCGAAGTTCTTCGTGAGTCAGACGGGGAGGCAAGACGTTCGCGTACAGTACGAAGAGACCGCGATGCCTCCCAGACACATTAAACAGCCTGTCCACCAAATGAATGCGCGAGAGTAGCCGAGCGGTCTGGAGCGCCACGTTTCGGATCGCGCGGCCTCCCGCGTCGGATGTTCGAATCCTACCTCGGGCATGGAGGTTTGTGTTGTCCTTAGCATAAGTCAGATGACCCCGCAGTTAAGCTTTACAAACATTTGAACATTTTTTTTAACCAAATGAATGCATTTCATAGATGCTCATAGTTGGACTGGGCGAAATCGGGTCGTCGTATCGTGCAATTGCCAGACATATGGTCCATTTAGATGCCACCCATTCATTTCGTTTAAGTTTCGATCCAGAAACACTATCCCGATGGGAGGAGCTTCTACCTCTACGTCTATATGGGATACTCTGCAGCCGGCCGCGGTGGCCAAGGGGACTGTGGCGCTCCAGTCGCGGTCTGCACGGCCACTACGGTCGGGGGTTCGAATCCCCCCTCTGGCATGGATATTTGTGCCGTCCTTAGTATAAGGTAGTTGATAAGTAGTTTGTAAGTTTAGGGACTGATGACCCCGTAGTTAAGTCCCATAAGCTTAACAAACATTTGAACATTTTGATACTCTGCAAACCACATTTAAGTGCCTGGCAGAGGGTTCATCGAACCACCATTACACTATTTATCTCCCATTCCATTCGCGAATAGCGCGCGGGAAGAAAGAACACCTGAATCTCTCCGTTCGAGCTCTGATTTCTCGTATTTTATTCTGATGATCATTTCTACCTATGTAAGTGGGAGTTAACAATATATTTTCGCATTCGGAGGAGAATGTTGGCGACTGAAGTTTCGGAAGTAGCCCACGCCGCAGCGATAAGCGCCGTTGTTGTAGTGATTCCCATCCTAGATTCTGTATCATTTCCGTAACGCTGTCTCCCCTGTATCGAGACAATACGAAATGAACTGCCCTTCTTTGGACTCTTTCGATGTCTCCGTCAAACCCACCTGATAAGGATCCCACACCGGGCAGCAACACTCCAAAAAGGACGGACAAGCGTAGGGTATGCAGTCTCATTAATAGTTCTGCTGCATCTTTTATGGGTTCTGCCAATAAAACGCAGTCTTTGGTTCGCCTTTTATCTACGTGTTCTTTCCAGTTTAAGTCTGAAGTAATAGTAATTCCTAGGTATTTTGTGGGTTTACGGCCTTCGCTTTTGATTGATTTATCTAGTAAATAAAATTTAACGGATTTCTTTTCGTACTCATGTGGACGACTTCACACTTTTCATTATTTAGACTCAATTGCCAATTTTTACACCATAGTGATATCTTATTCAGATATTTCTGCAATTGGTTTTGATGTTCAGATGATTTTACTAGTCAGTAAATGATGGCGTCATCTGCAAACAACCTAAGATAGTTACTTAGATTTAGATAGGATCAATAACACTACCCCGTGGAACGCCCTATATCACCTCTGTTTTAGTCGATGCCTTACCATCGATTACTACGACCTGTGTCCTCTCTGACAGGAAATCCCCTATCCAGTCGCAAATTAGGGCCGATATACCATAACCAGCTTTGTATGATGCGCCATGTAATGCGGGATCCCATCAACTGGCAACCCGCCAACCAACATGTACCGTCGACGCTACAACTCGAACACTCATTACGCCATCTTGTATCTGCGTTGGTGGAGCAAACTGACGTCAGTATGCTAGCACTCGGCGGACATCAGGAAACAGTCGCGCATCGAACTGCATTACAAACGGGCAACCATATGACATAGACCACCTCTGATCCTACACCGTTTTTCGAGTACGTTTCGGAGTGCAACCGAGGAAGAGTATTTGCCTGTTATAATTCGCAACTATCCCTAAGAGCAATCGGACGTCGGACGTCGGACGTCGGACGTAACCAAACAATTGTGATGTGGATCTTCAATAGTCAGACGCAAGAGGGAACGACGGTACTACAGGATCGATTGCACCTTACCAGTTGCAGAACATGTGATGACATATTGTACGCAAGAAACTGATGGATCGCCATATCAGAACAAATTGGGTGCGCTGCGCAATAGCCACTGCCTACGAGTGCCATTCGACGTCGTTAGCAGGAAAGACGAGTGTGTACGTTCCGTCCATTGCTGCGTTTACCACTGAGAAGAAGTGTCACTCTTCCATTTTTCTGAAATTTGGATTTAATACATGAAGAACTAAGAGACACGTATTAGTTGCGGTAAAACATACTTTTAGGCCCAGGTATAGTGGTGTAAATTCGGGGGCCAACTATCTCGAATGAGAGCAATTTTTTGCTACAAAAATTACTTTTGGTTTAATGGAAGTAGAATCTATTAAAAGTTCAAAGCGTATGCTAATTAACACTTACGATTTTCGGAAAAATTAAAATTCAGTGTTTTCTGCATTAATACAGTGCACTAAACACCTAAAAACGTCTTTTAGAATTTTTGATCGAACTACTTTTTTTTTAATGTCATGTATTTCATACACAATACAAACGTTTGTATCGAGGTATTTTACTACTTAGTACGTTATTTTGTTATAGTTAACACTGTCAGATCAATAATACAATAATACAAATACAATAACATGAACCTCACTCTCGCTCACACTCACGGCCAGGTACATGCGGCAACGTAACGCAGCCTCCAAGACGATTAGATTAATGCCTCAGAAGTGTCTACACGCTGTACTAGAAGCATGTTGTTCATCAGAAACAGTGTGACTTTAATGATTAATACACAAAATACGGTATAAATCAGCTTTTATTACGTTGTTGTTGAGGAACAACACTGGGAATGAAAGGGTTGAGAAACACGTATATATAGTCGCGCTCGTTTAATAAAATTAGAACGAGAAATACATTAATACTGAAACAGTCTCAAGGAAAAATAAATCTCTCTACTTACGCCATCAAACAATGAACCGTGTTCTGACACACGAAAAGTGTAAGAGGCAAATCGAAAGAGATGTAAATCTGTCAGTGCAACCTGCACGCGCTACATCACGGACAATGCTAACGCCCCAGGTTAAAGTCAATAAACATTTAACATATTTTTACTATCATTTCAAAAGTAGATTCTTCAGTGTTTTGAAAGTAGTATGTCGAGTTTTTGAGTATTCAAGCTTTTTTTTCACATTACCTTCCGCTATGCTGGAGCGCCCATGTTCAATTATAAGAATCTGATTTTAGATTTGCATTCAGCGGCTTTAAATACCGGTATATTAAAGAAATGAAACAGTTCAAAAATATAGATTCACGGGCAGTATCAAACGACCGCGGCAATATAAGGGTTACTGGCACTAACACTGTGTTCATACGCAAATTAATCTGTTCATTAATTACAAAGGGGGTGCCATTGTTTGTATGAACCAACTGTAGCTCCACTGTTTAGGCCTATTACTGTAAACTTGCACAAGCTTGTGAAACGACAGCTTGTGAAACATACCTACGATATGACACTGATGATAAGTTGTTAGCCGAAATCAAAAATCAAATGTTTGTTAAGCTTATGGGACTTAACTACGGGGTCATCAGTCCCTAAACGTACAAACTACTTATGAACTACTTACGAACTAGGACGGCACAAATATCCATGCCCGAGGGAGGATTCGAACCCCCGACCGTAGTGGCCGTGCTGACCGTGACTGGAGCGCCTCAGTCACCTCGGCCACCGCGGCCGGCTAGCCGAAATCGATCTGTGCTAAGTAAACAGACTTATTGAGACCGAACGCTGTGTTATTCCCAGTAATTAT
Organism: Locusta migratoria; assembly: GCA_026315105.1. NCBI lineage: Eukaryota > Metazoa > Arthropoda > Insecta > Orthoptera > Acrididae > Locusta > Locusta migratoria. The sequence continues at coordinate 181,733,560 of CM048746.1, forward strand.
ATCAACGGTCGCGGTTGAAACATAATTAATATAAGAGTTATTTACCCCTCAAATGCCGAAGTTCTTGTAGATTCTACTTCAATGAAATCAAAATTAATTTGTGTAGCAAATATTTTGTTTCTCTCGATGTAGTTGGCCAGGTGATTTTCTCTCCTTCTCCAATATATCTAAGCCATTTTCGTCTTTTATCAAAAAATACTTACATATCAAGAAATATCTCTAAGTTATCGCAATTTTTCCTTTTTAGCCCCACTATGGAGGAATCGCTTCACCCCTTAAATATGCTTTACCGCCGCTGAAAACAATACGTGTCCCTTAGTTTTTCATGTACTATAAAATATCCAAATTTGAGAACAATCGGAGAGTGACATTTCCGTAGGTTTACTTGTGAGTGAACGCCACAGGCGTTCTTGCTGTGCCGCGGTGGAGTAGCCGAGCGGTCTAAAGCACCACGCTGCGGAGCGTGCGGTTGCTCGCCGTGGAGGTTCGAGTCCTCCCTGGGGCATGGGTGTGTGTGTTTGTCCGTAGGTTAGTTTACCTAGGTTTAAGTAGTTTGTAAGCTACGGACTGAATGTTTACAAATGTTTGTATAGTCTATGGGACTTAACTACGGGGTCATCAGTCCCTAAACTTACAAACTACTTATCAACTACCTTATACTAAGGACGGCACAAATATCCATGCCTGAGGGGGGATTCGAACCCCCGACCGTAGTGTCCGTGCAGACCGTGACTGAAGCGCCTCAGTCCCCTCGGCCACCGCGGCCGGCAGCTACGGACTGATGACCATGCACTTTGGTCCGATAGTTTTACAGACATTTGAAGATTTCGTTCTTGCTGCCAATGGTGCGGTGAACGACAGACATAGTCAACCGAATACAACGACACTGTTTTTACCGACGAATTCCTGTTCTGCCTGCCCCACATCGATGTTGGGATTTAAGTATGGAGACGCGACGCTAAGAGGCTACTGCACTGTTGTCTTGTGTGTCGCCATGCCGACCCTGCATTTGGCAATACGATTTCGAATGGTATTGAGTTCTGGTCTCGCTGCCACCAGTGTGGTTTGCCGATACACTAACCAGCCAGCGTCGCGTCCACAGCATAGTGAGCGCCGACATGCGGCAAATCTTGGTCGCCCATAACCTGCAGTACTCTCGCTCTCACGAAGTCTCGCCTATCGTAAACGTCTGGTAGATGACCGTGGAACTACATCTACATAAATACTCTGCAAGTCACATTTATGTGCACGGCAGACGGTTTATCCAACCACTTTTGCGATATCTCTCTACAGTGCCATTTTGTAACAGCTCGTGGGAAAAGGAACACCTTGTAAGGTCCCTGTGGTCCCGACATAGTCGGTTTTATGTAATACTACCTGAAAACCCGGCGTTGCCGTTTTTCAGGTATATATTCATTTATGTAAGGCCTGCACGTCTGTAAAATCTCTTGGAAATACAGTTAGTAGTAAAGAAACATAGATTAAAACTTGGCGCGGGAAGGGGCGGTTTTCAATGAACGTTACTGTTTATCTGCTCATATCTCATCAACTACGTGTCGTACTGTGATACAATTTAGAAGGTACACTCAACTATATGCGTGTGTAATGTCTGTAAAAACTTTACACATAATTTCTAAACTTTATTAAACTTTTTATCGCTGACAACGATGGCAAAATGATCAAAGGAAAAAAGTTTCTCGCTTACTACTTTTCCGCTGTTCATGGAGTAAAACGACGGCATTCGGTATGGTGTTACAATTTATAATTTGTACACTACAAATTGTAGCCACAGGAAATTGTACAGTCAGTATACACACATATAGGTGAATGTACCTTCGAAATTGTATCACAGTACGACACGTAGTTCATGAGACATGAGTACATAAACAATAATGTTCATGGAAAAAAAACCATCACGCACCAAGTTTTAATGTATTACTTCTTTACTACGGATTGTATTCGCAACAAATTTTACAGACATACAGCACTTATATAAATGAATATATACCTACAAAATTATAGAATTTTGCAACATATAACTCAATAAATATGAGGTCATACGCATTTTATGTGTCAGATGCACTTATAACTTTGTTTATTATGCGAGACAGCCTTATTTCGTATTTATTCTCCGACAAATAGAGAAAGGAAATGGACACAGAGAGAAGGGATAAGAGGAGTAATACCTCAAGGCAGGAATAAATAAATACCCGGGCAAAGCCGGGTTTTCAGCTAGTTTTTTATATGTTGTTGTTGTTGTGGTCTTCAGTCCGGAGACTGGTTTGATGCAGCTCTCCACCCTACTCTATCCTGAGCAAGCCTTTTCATCTCCTCATAAGAACGGCAACCCACATCCACTTGAATCTGCTTACTATACGTGTCTCTTGGTCTCCCTCTGCGATTTTTACCCCACGCACTTCCCTCCAATGCTAAATTTACGATTCCTCGATGTCTAAGAATGTGTCCTACCAAGCGATCCCTTCTTTTAGTCAGGGTATGCCAAAAATTCCTTTTCTCACCAACTCTGTTCAGTACCTCTTCATTAGTTACGTGATCTACCCACCTAATCTTCAGCATTCTTCTGTAGCACCACATTTCAAAAGCCTCTATTCTCTTCCTGTCCGCACTGCTTATCGTCCATGTTTCACTCCCGTAGAAGGCAACACTCCACACAAATGCCTTCAGAAAAGACTTCTTTACCCTTTAAATTAATATCTGATGTTAGCAAATTTCTCTTTTTCAAAAATGCTTTTCTTCCCATTGCCATTCCACATTTGATATCCTCTGTACTGCGACCATCGCATGTTATTTTACTACCCAAGTAATAAAACTCACCTACCACCTCCATTGTTTCGTTACCTAATTTAATTCCTTCAGCATCGCCTGACTTCCATTATTTTTGTTTTTCTCTTTTTAATGTTCATTTTATACGCTCTCTTCAGAAGAAAAAGACTGGCTCGACATACAACCTTCGCTGCTACAGAAGACCAGTGTCGGCAATATATGCAAGCAGCAGGCAGCAACACATCCAGAGCCTCTCAAATTCGATGTCACGGTGAGTAGCAGCGGCTATGACCCGCAGTGGAGCCAACACTCAACACCGATTTCATCTTCCCTCACTTGACATGGAATTGTATTTTCAATAATCTTTGTATAACATGTTAGTGCCCTAATAAATCTAGTTGTGATATCTCCTGTCCTTCTCGGCGTTAAATTTTGGATGGTCAGCAGTGAATTCCATTCACTGACGGCACGCGGGAAGAACTTCTTCCGTGTGGCATGAGAACGAGGTAGCCGGCAGCGGCCGCGCTAGTGTTACGACACGACCTAGAGGAAGTTGCGGTGCTGGCGTGCCAGCGGCTACGCTGTTATCTTAGACTTTGAGCATCCAGCTGCTACATAATAGAGTACGTGACAAGGTTCGCGCATGCCTTCTCCTCCTTCGTCCACTCTGACGAGAGTTTCACAGTAAGGAAAAAACAGACTAACGCCATTCTTTTGGCGTCACGCTTACTGCGTCTGTGACTTCACCAGAGAAAATGTATCGACGTGCTTTCAATTGCTGCCGAGTTGTAAGAAACAAAACAAAAAATGTGTTGTGATGGCCATATCAGAAACGTAGCGTGTCCTTTCCCTGACTTAATTTAAGCTTCTGACGCACTACTGTTCATGACCACGTAACAGCAGAAAAAGCTTTTCCTTTCCCACAGTAGTAGGTGGATAAGCATTTTACTACGCATACAAACGGCTGCGTTCACATCTAGGTCGGCTCAAAAAAATTCTTTACCTCACTTCAGATACCTTTTGCAGTGGTTTGGAGCCCGTACTAAACTTTCGGTTTCCCTATAAGCGTCTTGTTTAATTATTTCATATACCAAACAAATTGAGAGGTATATGGCCTTAAGAAGAACGAAACCCTGTACAGCAATGTGCAACGAACACTAACATGCACAAAATAATAATTTTTACCTGATAAGTCGAAATGACTCGAATCTCCCCAGTACAACAAGGTTTTCCGGCAGTTACCTAGGTCAGCAAGTGAATGTTTCCCAAAAATTTCCAATTGTGAACCTATTTGCTTCACACTCATTCCAAAGAAATTCTGTCCAGATGCAAAGACAAAAAAAAAAAAAAAAAAAAAAAAAGTTTGTTAAGCTTAAGGGACTTAACTGTGGGGTCATCCGTCCCTAAACTTACTAACTACTTATGAACTACCTTATACTAAAGACGACACAAATATCCATCCCCGAGGGGGGGATTCTAACCCTCGACCGTAGCGGCCGTGCAGACTGTGACTGGCGCGCCGCAGACCGCTCGGCCACTGCGGCCGGCTGCAATGAACCAGATTTACTATCCTCTCATTAAAGGAACACCTACTCAGCTTCAAAAAACGCCATTAAGAAGAATAAGAAATATTGGAATCCTAACAACTTTTCGTCATAAAGATAAATACTTGAATACCATCTCAGGTTAATCAGGCTTCACTGCGAAGATGTGTGTTACTCATATTAGTATCCATGGTGTTAAAAACGATTGAAATCACGAAAACTAAATAAGTCCTGGGATTATATTAATAATTCTCAAATACTAGTCACTCTGTAAACTACTACGCCTATATACCACACATCCTTCTTCTTCGCCATTCTTTCTTTCAACACACAAAGGAATTTATCTCCCTTACTGCCAGTGGGCATTGTAATAAATCAATTGGGAGAGTTCAAAATCTGCCCCCATGCGGCATTCGAACGCGGGTACTACTAAGTAGTCGCGTTGACCACTACACTACATGGGACACATATATATATATATATATATATATATATATATATATATATATATATATATATATATATATAATACTGGCCATTAAAATTGCTACACCATGAATAAATGCAGATGACAAACGGGTATTCATTGGACAAATATATTATACTAGAACTGACATGTGATTACATTTTCACGCAATTTGGGTGCATAGATCCTGAGAAATCAGTACCCAGAATAACCACATCTGGCCGTAATAACGGCCTTGATACGCCTGGGCATTGAGTCAAACAGATCTTGGATGGCGTGTAGAGGTACAGATGATCATGCAGCTTCAACACGATACCACAGTTCATGAAGAGTAGTGACTAGCGTATTGTGATGAGCCAGTTGCTTGGCCACCATTGACCAGACGTTTTCAATTGATGAGAAATCTGGAGAATGTGCTGGCCAGGGCAGCAGTCGAACATTTTCCGTATCCAGAAAGGACCGTTTCCTGCTGAAATTTAGGGTTTCGTAGGGAGCGAATGGAGGTTAGAGCCACGGGTCGTAACACATGTTAAATGTAACGGCCACTGTTCCAAGCGTCGTCGATGCGAACAAGGGACGACCGAGACGTGTAACCAATGGCACCCCATATCATCACGCCGGGTGATACGTCAGTATGGCGATGACAAATACACGCTTCCAATGTGCGTTTACCGCGGTCGCCAAACAGGAATGCGACCATCATGATGCTGTAAACAGAACCTGGATTCATCCGAAATATGACTCTTGCCAGTCGTGCACCCAGGTTCGTCGTTGCGTACACCATGGTAGGCGCTCCTATCTGTGATGCAGCGTCAAGGGTAACCGCAGACATGGTCTCAGAGCTGATAGCCAATGCTGCTGTAAACGTATCCTAATTGTTCGTGCAGATGTTGTCTTGCAAACGTCCCCATCTGTTGACTCAGGGATCGAGACGTGGCTGCACGATCCGTTACAACCATGAGGACAAGATGCCTGTCATCTCGACTGCTAGTGATACGAGGCCGTTGGGATCCAGCACGGCGTTCCGTATTGCCCTCCTGAACCCACCGATTCCATATTCTGTTGTCATTGGATCGCGACCAACTAATTTTAATGGCCAGGAGTATATATAGTGTGTGTGTAATGTCTACCACATATATATTCAATTTTTTCGCTATACTTCAAAAGGAAAGAAACATGTGGTCACTTCATAGCTTTCATTTTGAGCAACCTTCATTGTTAGTCTTATGCAATGTGATTCAGATGTGAGTACTCAAAACGCTATGTTGGATTGTAGGTATCAAATTGATACACTTGGCAAACACTTAAAAAATAAATGTTTGGGCTATTTATTACGCAGGTTTTTGAGATATATATCATTCAACTTTTCATTTCTTACAGAAAAAGGAGAGCAGGCAGTTTTTGTGTTTGCGAATCTAAGAATCCTAAAGTCAAAAACGATACAAGAGTAGTAGAAAACCGTATTCCTTTGTGAATCGTTTTACGAAAGTCAGTAAATGCAGTTTTGTAATAGGGAACTATATCAGTACACGACAGCCGTTGTTGTAACTGTAAAATGAGGAAGTCATTCAATGTATTAATCATGGTAGTTCTTTTCATTCAGTTTCATATACGAATTGCTAGGTCCAGTTTAGTGTAATTGATATCACACACATTAAATGTAAATTAACAGCTAATTTCGTTATCAAAAGTAGAAAAGTGATAGCAATTCTATATCCAACAACACTGATAGCACTGTAATCAGAATCTGCCATAGTTGCTTTAGAACTGCTTGATGAAACGTTAAGGTACTGTATTCTTGGAGCATATAACAGCACATGTCATTTTATGGACACACAGTTTGGAGATAGTAGAATCTCACTTTGAAACAATTGTCATTATTTTGAAATAGGTGAAGGACAGTAAAGATTTTTAGAGATAATCACTCTAGTTAAGAGTGAGCTGGCTATACTGCAAAATTATACGAAACATTCTTAAATAAGGCGTATTTGTCAAATACAGATTCCAATCCGGAGCATTGAGTTTTAATACTTAAACAACTACCAATTAGAACTTGCAGAGTTTTGTTACAACACACGTTGTAAAGCAAAGTAGTTTCACCAGTCAAACAGCATATTCGTTAAACCTTACACATGAAACAAAATAGTTCTCCTCTACAATAGGTTGGTTCCGTCCTGCAGTGTGAGGGAAATTGCCGTCTTTGAGTGACAGTACGATGAGAAAGTTGTCTTGACCATCACTGATAACATCCTCTACAATTGTATGATTTGGTTGGAATTTCTGTTTAATGCTCTGAATGATAACTTGCTCTAAATGTGAGAAATTATTTGTTTAAAACTATCCTGAAGTATCGAGTTCAGTCTTAGTGGTACGCCGCTTGACACGGTCTCGTCAGTTAACTATCAGGCGTGCCTTTCCAAAACGCCATGAAATGTAATGAGCATGTAAGGTCAGTAGTGCGGAAGGTACACTCTTTGACAAAAAAACCTGGCCGCCGGCCGGCCGCCGCTGAGCCTAAGTCCGAGCCGATCGCGACATGGGACAATAAACGTGGCCGCGCTGATTCGCTCTAAGTCCAGCTATCTGCACAATCTGGCAACACTGTAGACTGCGGCAGTTCATACAGTACTTCTCGTGTGTAGTTAGATGACTACTAGGACAGCTACGTACGTGGTCTCGCGGTAAAGTGCATGACTTCCATGTGCGAGTATTGGCGATCGAAACCGACTGGCGACAAAAATTTTAATTTCACTCACTCGTGCATGCTAATTCCACGTGTGTAATGAGAGCATATGCGTAACGTATTTCACTTTTTAGTACACTGGTAATAACATTCCGGCACAATAACATTACCGCCTCTGGCCGCAGCACTTGGCAGAGCTCTCCGCGGCCCACTCGCCGGCAGCAGCGGTGGCGGCGCTACACAGCGCTGCCTCGCCCTCTGCCCACAGCGCCTGCTGCTGCTCGTCGCCCTGGATGCGTAAAATGCTGTAGTGATCCACAACAAGGTTGCGATGTGTATTTCAACGGAGCAGACCACCCACTTTGAATGATGAGCATATTATTACACTAATACATAATACATTAGAGAGGCAAAACATTGTCATAGTCATTGATCCAATAGCACTCTACGATGGTTAACACTTATTTGTGCTTTAAATCTCGATCCTTTTCCTTTCAGATAAGCTCTTCATGTAATTTGCTATTGTCATCAATTCATATGTTTTCATCAAGACACAATGCGTAACTCACAAAAATGTTTTAGTGTCGTTGTTTCATTCCTTGCGGTAAATGTAAGAGCTAAATTATGTGAATAGGTTTCAGTGCACGTTCTAAAGCAACACGGTCACACTGCAAGGTTCGTGTCTACATGTCTCATTTCTACAGCAGATATTTCGCATCAATGGAGGTCAATTCGAATTTCTTCAGAGGAGTTTGTATGGTGAAGCAAAGAAGACATCTAATACCCATTTCCATAATTTAGAATCGACCTTTCTGAGAGACGTATTGTATAAAGATTTTCTTGTGATTCCCTTAAAGAGTTTCTTATTGCAATCTGCAGCGTATAAAGTAAAATAAAACAAAGTAAAATGAAATTCCATCCCCAAATCCAACCAGGATTAGAACTGCCGACTCACAGCAGGGTTACATCACAAGACACAAGCAGAACCACACAGCCAACCACACGCTGTCACCTGCAGACTTCAGTCTCTCACATATTTAATGCTGAGCCTCTAACGCATCTCCAAAGATAACCTGAAAGTCACATATACGAATAACAGCATTCCTTGAGTGCAAAAGTTAAATTTCTGTCTGTCATATCACGTGGGCATTGTACAGCATCAGTCATGAAAGTAGAAGAGGAATGTCAAGTGAACTTAGTAAGACAATTCAGTACCACTTGCGGAAGTAACTGCACTTCACAGTGTTGCCAAATATTAGCAACGATGTTGCCAGTTCTTAGCTGTACTAGGAAGACCTGTGCAGCGATAAGCGACGCGAAATCGCGCTCGTCTCATACGGGCTTCTAAAGGAGAAATACTAAAATTCTGCTTGCAACATTCTGCAGTTCAAAGACTGATCAAAGACTGAGATATATAAATTTCCATCACGAAATCCCCCCCCCCAAAAAAAAGGCTAAAACAATTATTTTGTCAGATTGTGACAATTTAAAAAAAAAAAAAAAAAAAAAAAAATCCAATGGAAATATACTGGAAATGTGCGTTGCCCCATCCGTCACTAAACAGCAAGTTAAACACTTCGCATCTTGAAAGAGACAGCACACAATATCCTCAATCCTACAAGCATCTTGCCTCAACTGGCTTTTAGCCATGCAGCGCGAGAAAATGCCATCAGAAGGAAAGGCTTCAGTCCGAAAGCAGACAACAGGATTGAGAAATGCTGATGAATTGATAACTTACCCTCACCAACTTTCAGTGAGAGCTTTTTGTAACAAAACGAAAAAGTAGTGCAAACGATAGTTTTCTCAAATAATACTAGGCACTGTTGTCCGAAGACGGACTGTATCTACGTTGAGTCTTGTCACACGTGTCTCACATTCTAGGAATATTACCTAAATCGGCAGCTATTATGGAAATATACCCAAAGCATCGATGTAGTTGAGTATTATAATCAAATCATGTTTAAACAAGCATGTTCTGAATTTAGTCCTCGTGAAGCTGAAACAAAACAGAGAATGCGGGTGGTTGTGCATATTCGTAAGTTTTTTACCTTGCTGTAATACTTGATGCAGACATGAACAAAATACAACTCCATCATCTATCTTTTTCTTCGATTCTTTGGACAGTCTTCTTTGGTTGGTACTCCTTTACTTCGTCGGCGATCTACTGGTTTCATGGAGAATACAGTAATCAAAATTACGCGACTATTTGTCCCACATTTTAACGTCCTTGGTTTTTATTCTGAATGACAGTGATAATTTCTGTTGGACTGGTTCCATATATCCGGGCCTATTTAATGAAATTTTATTCCCATGACAGATAAAAGAAATTAGAATCTTGGGTCTCTATAATGAATTTTCATGTGAAAAAATTAACATCTTGAAGATGGGTCTTTAAAAACGTGGACCTGTAAAGCAACGATCTTAATAAAAAAAAGTTGGTTTACGATCTAGGAGGCGATCCAATTATGACAATGTAGAAAGATATAAAAAAGCCGAGATCGCTGATCTTCAATTTTTATTTACGACGACCGGTTTCGCTGAACTATGTCAGCATCATCTGGTCAAATAAAATATTTTACAAGGCCATAATCTTGTAATGACAATCAGTTGTTATATAACAATTTACAGTGCATAGGTGCAATATGTCATTATAATAAAACATAATTATCACAGTGAGTGAGTTTTGCTGTTGTCACTCACTGTGCTAATTATGTATTATTAAAATGACATAGTGCACCTATGCACTGTAATTGTTATATAACAACTGATTGACATTACAAGATTATGGCCTTGTAAAATATTTTATTTGAGCAGATGATGTGACATAGTTCAGCGAAACCGATCGTCGTAAATAAAAATTGATGATCAGCAATCTTAGCTTTTTTATATCTTTCTACATTAATAAAAAAAACAGCTGACGTGACGTCAGAATTTATTACTTTATGGGATGACAACATTTGAAGTAATTTACAAATTTGTTGTTCTATCTATATTTAAAATTTTACCATCATTTTAGAACAATTGATAAATTCATTTAAGAAAATGTTCTTTCGTTTTGTTTGTGATGTCACTTGATATTCTTGAAGTAGGTGGCTACAACATCTGCTATGAGGTTTCCAGGAGACAGTTGGCACGGATGATTTTGTTTGACAGTAAGTGCATAAATTAAAGACGTAACTAGACGAAATGATGAGATCCAGCTTTTGCAACAGAACCGACCCGATTTCGAAATGGGCTAGGTTTTTAGAAAGTGACTATTATACAGATAGACATTACTGCTGTAAACCCTTCCTCATTGATTTACTCACAGCCGAGGCAGCTTGCTCGTAACGTGAAAGAGAGTGGGAGTAGTTAATGTATGAAACGACCTTCTTGATCACAATTCAGTTAACTACTACAATGTGCCTATTATGATGTTAATTTTTCAAAATATTTAGTGTAGGTGACAAGAACAAGTCAAGTGACTGCAGAATCAGACTCACATCTACATGATGCACATGATGCCGAAGTTGCGGCACAATAGGCCCTACTACGACGTAGGAAAATCTTGATTACATTGGTGGCCTGATGAACGAGTTTTTGTAGCTGGCGGTCTGCATTTTAGGACCCGTAATTCCACTCAGGCTCGAGATACTGTGTCCTCCAAATATGCCACGTGGCCAGCTATTTTAAAAGAAGAAAAAAAAAAGCAACAATGAAAATCTCATTGAGCGTATTACCAATTTTTTTTCTCGGTTTATGGTTGATTCCTAGGTAGGCCTTATCGTTATGTCTACTTTACTCCATTAACTAACAAAAAGACTAACAATTTGTCGCAGAAAACTCTTCCTAAATACTCAAAATTTGTCCAGTTTCCTTCGAGTTTGCCTCCTGATAAAATAAAATGTCCGCAGGTCAATATGGAAATTACAAGCGACCTGTTATTGATAGAACATCTTGCTACGTTAAATAGCGTTCCATTTGAATCAAACACTAATTTTGAGCACGTTCCTTGATGAGGTGCTCAATAGATTCCAGACCTTTGTTGTCTGCCTCGTTGATTTCATAAAATGTTACGTGGTCTCATGGGCAGATGCGTTGCAGACATAGTTTTAATTGAAATTTGCTCATTACAGCGCGGTGATAGGTTTCAGAGTACAAACTTAATGGCGACTTTTATGCGCCATGTATCTCACGTCGATAGATTATCATTCTATCGGTATCGTCACAGATAGCGGACGACATTAATTTACTAACCATTGCAATGTTGAATGCAATTCATGAATTTCATTTATTTCTTATGTAACAGGCAAAACACGTAAGTTCAGGGAAGTGAACCGAACATCTGTTAGACTCCGTTTGATGGCTTCGTCTATTCAGAACGACAACTACCCTTTCCCTCCAGCAGGCGCGCTCCGCCTTCTCCGTTTCCAAATAGGCGCGCCTTCGCTCGCTCGTTGTGCCGCATTCACCAAAACGACAGTGGCTGCCGCCACCGCGTCATACCTCTTATCGACTTCAGAAAGTAAATGAAATAAATTACCCTTCAAGTCGGTGGCGACTAAACGCTACTGCTAGCAGTACTCATGAAGCAAGAACACTTCAGTGTTACTATAATGCCTGACATAGCTATTAAAAATTCGAAAAATCCTTGGAACTATCTTTAACGCGGTAGCAATTTTCTAGTGGACAATAGTTACTTTATTCGTCTAAGCCTATTTTAAAATCACGTTTATATGCATTTTTCATTTTAATGATTATTTTAGTTTTCAAATTCTGTATGTGTGAAATTTTTCATTCAATTTCAAACGTTTTCAAGAGAATACAACAGACATTCAATATATTTGATTTATTTCTATTTCACCTGACCTCTCTTACGTATTAGTCACGGAAAGATCGTGAAGGTAAAAGATAGTGCGATATGAACTTACACTACGTCTTACCAGAAATAGTTTTAACGGAGACCCATTCACGTCTGGAAGAGAAACAGGCGGAAACAGCATTTGTATAAAAAGTACCCTCCACCACACACCAATTAAGAAATGGCGTTAATGAAGCAGTCTCATCCAGTTCTAAGTTAAGTTGAAAGCCGGCCGCGGTGGCCGAGGGGACTACGGTCGGGGGTTCGAATCCCCACTCGGGCCGTCCTTAGTCTTAGTTAGTTCATAAGTAGTTTGTAAGTTTAGGGACTGATGACCCCGTAGTAAAGTCCCATAGACTATACAAACATTTGAACATTTTTTTAAGTTGAAAGTTTAAGGTCTCTAGTTCAGAGTTGGTTTGAAATGAACTGCAAAATTTGTACCAACACACGAAAACATAAACAAAGTAAGCTCTATTGCACGCGAGACACGATAGAAAGAAGGAAGGTTAAAATTTAACGTCCCCTTGATAAGGGGGTCATTAGAGCGAAGCAGAAGTTCGGATTGCTATGATAAGGATGTGGCAGGAAATCGGCCGTGCCCTGCCGCAGGGACCATTCCGGCATTTGCCTAGAGTGATTTAGGAAAATCATAGAAAACTCAAATGCAAATGTCCGAAGGCCAGTTCGATGTGCCGTGCAGCCGAATATGAGTCCAGAGTGTTACCACTGCACCAACTCGTTCCATAGCAAAGACGAATGCGAGTAAATATTGCATTGTCACGCGGTTTTGAGTTACGTTAATTAAGTTTCTGGCCTATCGTTAGTATAAAATCAACTGTAAAATTTGTAACAAACACACAATAGACAGTAAAGCAACCTAATAAACACATGCTACAACGATTGAAATTGATCGATGAATTGTGCCATGGCTTAAAACAGTATTAAGGAAAGCAATTGCACTGTTGCTTGGTAAAAGATAGTAAATAAACGTATATACGTATCTCTTATTCATTGATTTTGAACAGATGCCGTAGAGCAATGCTGTAATTTTACCGCTATTATAAAAATTAAATTGACTGAGTTCAAAATTGGTAAATAAATATGATCCAAATTATCATTACGAATGAAGTTAATAAATGAGTAATCCGTGAATGTCCTCTCCCTACATATCGGATTCAAATGAAGGGTGTTAAAAGAAGTGTTTCACATTTTCAAAGGAACTTTTACGGATGAAACAAGACAAAAATGACCGTTATACATTATCTCTAACTCGCTTATGTTAATGGATATGAGAACTTGTTGATGTTCAATATTGTGAAACTTATTGAACAAACAAATATAACGGTAATAAAAAATACAAATTGTATATTTACTTGTAGGAATATTGTTCGTAACGATAGAGGCTCAGCATTGAATATGTGAGAGACTGAAGTCTGCAGGTGACAGCGTGTGGTTGGCTGTGTGGTTCTGCTTGTGTCTTGTGATGCAACCCTGCTGTGAGTCGGCAGTTCTAATCCTGGTTGGATTTGGGGATGGAATTTCATTTTACTTTGTTTTATTTTACTTTATACGCTGCAGATTGCAATAAGAAACTCTTTAAGGGAATCACAAGAAAAACTTTATACAATACGTCTCTCAGAAAGGTCGACTCTAAATTATGGAAATGGTATTAGATGTCTTCTTTGCTTCACCATACAAACTCCTTTGAAGAAATTCGAATTGGCCTCCATTGATGCGAAATATCTGCTGTAGAAATGAGACATGTAGACACGAACCTTGCAGTGTGCCCGTGTTGCTTTTAAACGTGCACTGAAACCTATTCACATAATTTAGCTCTTACATTTATCGCAAGGAATGAAACAACAACACTAAAACATTTCTGTGAGTTACGCATTGTATCTTGATGAAAACATATGAATTGATGAGAATAGCAAATTACATGAAGAGCTATTCTGAAAGGAAAAGGATCGAGATTTAAAGCACAAATAAGTGTTAAACATCGTAGAGTGCTATTGGATCAATGACTATGACAATGTTTTGTCTCTCTAATGTATTATCTATTAGTGTAATAATATGCTCATCATTCAAAATGGGTGGTCTGCTGCGTTGAAATACACATCGCAATCTTTTTGTGAATCACCACACAGCAACACTACAGCATTTTACATATCTAGGGCGATGAGCGGCGGCAGGCGCTGTGGGCAGAGGGCGAGGCAGCGCTGTGTAGCGCCGCCACCGCTGCTGCCGGCGAGTGGGCCGCGGAGAGCTCTGCCAAGTGCTGCGGCCAGAGGCAGCAATGTTATTGTGCCGGAATGTTATTACCAGTGTACTAAAAAGTGAAATACGTTACGCATATGCTCTCATTACACACGTGGAATTAGCATGCACGAGTGAGTGAAATTAAAATTTTTGTCGCCAGTCGGTTTCGATCGCCAATACTCGCACATGGAAGTCATGCACTTTACCGCGAGACCACGTACGTAGCTGTCCTAGTAGTCATCTAACTACACACGAGAAGTACTGTATGAACTGCCGCAGTCTACAGTGTTGCCAGATTGTGCAGATAGCTGGACTTAGAGCGAATCAGCGCGGCCACGTTTATTGTCCCATGTCGCGATCGGCTCGGACTTAGGCTCAGCGGCGGCCGGCCGGCGGCCAGGTTTTTTGTCAAAGAGTGTACATGACTGACTTCGGTTTCTGGAATACGTTTTGGAGAATGTAGTCCACCTATAAAGGAAGCCAGATTCAGGACAATTGTTATCGGCCCATTCCTAGCTACTTATTGAGAATTTTGGATCCTCACAAATTCGAATTAAAGGAAGAGATCAAAGAAATTTTGTATCTGGCTGCTTGATTATCGCTAAGTTAGAACAACATTCGATTACTTCAGAGATGTTTAGTAAACTCCACAGGGGGAAGACGGAGTTCTTTTCACGAAATACGAGAAATTAATAAAAATCTCGATCCAGTTGGCAGTGGACAATGGATAACGAATGTTTCGGCACTTACATTAGACCGTTCTTAAATGGATCTGAAACTACCAATATTACTGCGCGATGTAAGTGAGGGTAATTCCGCGATGATGTAACAAACTCTCAGGACTGAAGCAGAGAAGGTAAACGTTTCTAATCTCAGGTAAGGAGCCTTACTATGGAAATGATGACAAAGTCAAAAGACAGAGAAACATACTTAAGGTCCGTCTAGCTACGCACAGTGGGCAAACTAAAGGCATGATGTCGCCGTAGGCAAACGCCCCGATGAATACTCCACAATACCCTGAGAAATTCATATACTACCTTGCTGATCCACTAGCAGTGGTGCACACATCTTGATATCCCAGGCAAGGACAATCCTAAGTCTGCGGTACCGGCACAAGTCTTACAAGCAACTTCATCCATGACAGCTGTTCAGCAGGGCGTCCGCCAGCGTCAGTGCAGGAGGGCACCCTCGCGCCAACTCCTGTCTTTTTCGTGATCATAACCACAGAGTCGTTTGAACAGTGTCGCAGGCAGCCTGAGTTCTTACCAGTAAATTCTCTTCAGTCTCAAAAAAAATGTTTGTACAACTTATGGGATTTAACTACGGGGTCATCAGTCCTTAAGCTTACAAACTACTTATGAACTATTTAAGACTAAGGACGGCACAAATATCCATGCCCGAGGGGGATTCGAACCCCCGACCGTAGTGGCCGTGCAGACCGTGACTGGAGCGCCGCAGTCCCTCGGCCACCGCGGCCGGCTCTTCAGTCTCGACGTAAGTCTCGCAGACAGACTTTTCACATCACAGCAAGAAATAAAACGGGCTGAAAGTAGGAAAATAACAAAAAGAATAGAAAAAGAAAAAGAAAACCTAAATCACACACATGTTCACATGTTTGTAAATCTATCGGACAAAACTGGGTGGTCATCAGTCTGTAGCTTACAAATGATCAAATGTTTGTAAATCTATTAGACCAAACTGCGTGGTCATCAGTCCGCAGCTTACAAACTACTTAAACTTAGGTAAATTAACTTAAGGACAAACACACACACCCATGATTAGGTAGTACTGTTGTGAAGCTGGTTAGGTCGCAAATTCTTTGTTATAGGTCACACTTCATGTACAGCGTGACCTCAAAAAATGACGCGTTTCGGAATTACCATCATCAGATTAGCATCTCTTCCGTGTCATGTGCACACGTGAACAGACGGAAGATGTTCTTCAATATACATACAAAAGCAGACTACTTTGTATGTATATTGAAGAACAGCTTTCATCTGTTCACGTGTGCACATGGCACGGAAGAGATGCTAATCTGATGATGGTAATTCCGAAACGCGTCATTTTTTGAGGTCACGCTGTACATGAAGTGTGACCTATAATAAAGAATTTTCGACCTAACCAGCTTCACAGAAGTACTACCTAATCATTTCATCATGGTCGCCTACCTCCTCAGTGACTTTATGTCGCATTTACAATACACACACCCATGCACCAGGGAGGACTCGAACCTCCACGGCGAGCAACCGCGCGCTCCACAGCGAGACACTTTAGACCGCTCAGCTACTCCACTGCGGCCGGTAGCTTACAAACTACATAAACTTAGGTAAACTAACCTAAGGACAACAACACAGAGTAACACATACAGAGGAGAAGCCTAACCTAAACCACAGTCCTACGCTCCCCTCGTAGTTCCGTAAGATGCTAGCATGTGTCAGGCCATTCCCTGGCTTAGGGTGTCTCTCGACGTCAGAGGGTAGCGTGGAGGGGAGACTGAGGGGAGAGCTCGTGCCGCTTGCCATGAGGCCACGGCTGTGTCCGGGTTGCTGGCGTTTGAGGGGAGGTGGTGGTGGGGACACCCACAATCTGCCGCCTGCTCTGGCCAGTTTAAAGGGCTGCTTCTGACCGCAGCACCATCATGGGACATCTTACAGAACTGCTGGAAACCCTCCCTCTCCGCACCCCGGAGCGTAGAACCGGGCCCTTACGGAGGTTTCCCGTCTGTAATATTTGTCTGTGACAACACTCACACCCATGCCCCAGGGAGGACTCGAACCTCCGACGGCGAGCAACCGCGCGCTCCGCAGCGGCCGCCTTAGACCGCTCGGCTACTCCACCGCGGCAAAAACCTGAATCAAGTTGGCCGTAAGAGTTTTGAAACGCCGTCCTCCAGAATGCAAGCTCAGCCTGTTACGCTGCGCCACCCTCGCTCGGTGTAGCAGTTGTAGCAGCAGTCTGGCTTGCTGACAATTATCCAGGGCGAGCAGGTTACCTGGCTCGCCGGCAGGATGTCGATCTGTGACGTCCGGGAATAAGAAATGATGGCGACGCCACAGGATTTTCTCAGGAGATAAACAGGTAAGTCTTTTATCAGCGTCTGACAGCGCACGCTACACCGCGAAGCCTCCCGAGGTCATTACCGACTGCAGTGCCAGCTTGCTGTCCTTGCTCAGGTCGCTGCGTCAACACAGCCTCGAGACGGTGTGGCGGCCAACGGCGCTGTTGCCTGTAAATAGGAAGGTGACTCTAGTCCCTTTAAAATAACTTGCTACTTGTCACATCAGGCGGTGGAGACAGTTTGGTCCACTTAGAGCGTCTAATCATGGCAAACTGCCACAACAATTGGTCAATTGACGCCTTAATTCTTGTCCAGATTCCTTTCATAATCTGTTTTACAGTGAACTTTATGACCACCTACGTAATAGCTTATGTGGCCAGCTTTGGCAATGATAATAGCAGCGATACATCTTTACTTGTAAGCAATGAGGCAGTGGTGATCGCTGGAGGGATTTGGCAAAATGTGATAACACAAAAAGTCGCCTAATTGCCTTCACTTTCGAGGAAAGGAGGTGTTTCCCCCCCCCCTCCCCAGTGCTGCTGTAGCAATTTTAGGGTAGTTGAAAGAAAGTCTACATTGGGTAGTGGTAGTGCAATACTAGTCGGGGAGACTTCGACCTTAAGAGTATAGATTGGGACAAATGTTCAAATGTTTGTATAGTCTATGGGACTCAACCACGGAGTCACCAGTCCCTAAACTTACAAACTACTTATGAACTACTTACGAACTAGGACGGCACAAATATCCATGCCCGAGGGGGGATTCGAACCCCCGACCGTAGTAGCCGTGCAGACCGTGACTGGAGCGCCTTAGTCCCCTCGGCCACCGCAGCCGGCTAGATTGGGACCTCTTTAGTTTCATTTTAGGTGGTACAGACAAGCAGTCTTGCAAGTTACTACTGGACACGTTTACCGAAACCTGTCTTGAGCAATTAAACCGACATTCCACATGCAATGGAAATATATTAGACTTTATTGCTACAAACCCGACCACATTAACGATGTCAGTGTAGAGACAGGAATTTGTGCTCATGATATTGTCATTGCGTCTATGGTGACCAAAGCTAATAAACCAGCCGCGGTGGAGTAGCCGAGCGGTCTAAAGCGATTCGCTGCGGAGCGCGCGGTTGCTCGCCGTGGAGGTTAGAGTCCTGCCTGGGTCATGGGTGTGTGCGTGTTGTCATTAGGTTACTTTACCTAGGTTTAAGTAGTTTGTGAGCTACGGACTGTTGACCACGCAGGTTGGACCGATAGATTTACAAACATTTGAATTTTTTTTTTTTCAATAAACCAATCAAGAAGGCTAAGAGCGTGTTTTTGTTAGAAAGAGCCGGTAAGCAATTGTTAGAATCACACTTAGAAAATGAATGGACATCGCTTAGTTCCGGTACAATTGATATAGAGGAATTGTGGACTAAATTTAAATGAATTATACGTAAATGGTTAGAGAAATATGTGCCTATAAAATCGATTTAGGATGTAAAAGGTATAATAGTAATATTAGAAAACCACTGAGAAACCAAAGGCTGTTGCACTCTCGGTTTAAAAAAGAACACGCAAACGAAGACAGGCAAAAGTTAATAGAGACTCGTGCGTCTGTAAAAAGATCGATGCAAGAAGCATACAATAATTATCACAGCCATACCTTAGCAAAACATCTTTCCGAGAACCCGAAAAATTCTGGTCCTATGTAAAATCAGTAAGCGCGTCAAAGCTCACTATCCAGTCACTCGTTGATCATTCTGGTGCAGTAATAGAAGAAAGCAAACGGAAAGCTGAAGTTCTAAATCTAACCTTTCAGAAATCTTTCACGCAGGAGCACCGTACAAACGTACCATAATTTGATCAACGCTCTAACTCACATATGGAGAACATGGTAATAGGTATTTCCGGTGTAGAAAAGCAGTTGAGAGAGCTCAATACAAAAAAAGTCTCAAAGAGTATTCTGCAGTATTGGGCGCTTACTTGGTTTGCATTTATCGCAAATCTTTAAATCAGCGCAAAGTTGCTAGTGATTGGAAAAAAGGGCAGGTGACTCCAGTTTATAAGAACGGTAAAAGAAGTGACCCATCGTTGACATCAGTTATTTGAATTTTGGAGCATATTCTCAGCTCCAATATAGTAAAATTTCCTTGAGACGGAGAAGCTTCTTCCTATGAATCAGCACGGGTTTAGGAAACAGCTTGCCCTTTTATAACATCACATCTTGCGATCCATGGATGAAGGGCAACAGCCAGATCGTATTTTTCTAGATTTTAAAAAAGGCATTCGATGCATTGCCACAATGCAGACTGCTAACGAAGATACGAGCCATATGGAATAGGTTCACAGATTTGTGACTGTCTGGTAGTAATGCAACGCAGTACGTTGTTCTCGACGGCGAATGTTCATCAGAGACGAGAGTATCGTCATGCGTACCCCAGGGAGTACGATACAACCGATATTATTTTCTATCTATATAAATAGTCTGATGAATATAGTAACTTGTAATTTGCGACTGTTTGCTGTTGATGCTGTGGTGTGTGGGAGGGTGTCGTCTTTAACTGACTGTAATAGCATACTGGATGACTTAGAATTTCTGCTTTGTGTGAAGAATGACAGCTAACTCTAAATGTAGAAAAACGTAAGGTGATGCACGTGAGTAGGAAAAACAATCCCATAATGTACGAATACAGCATTATTAGTGAGCGTCTCAATGCAGTCCCGTCGTTCAAATATCTAGGCGTAACATTTCAGAGCGATATGAAATGGAACGAACAAGTAAGGACAGTTGTGAGTAAGGCAGATAGCCGACTTCGGTTTATTGCAAGAATTTTGGGAAGATGTTCTTCACCTGTGAAAGAGACTGCGTATAAAACGCTTGTACGACCACGTCTTGAGTAATGCTCAAGTGTTTGGGACCCACAGCAGATCGGTTTAAAGGAAAACATGGAAGCAGTTCAGAGGCGAGCAGCTAGGTTCGTTTCTGGTGAGGTCGACCAATGCTCGAGTGTCGCGGAAATGCTCCGGGAAATCAAATGGGAATAACTGGAAGAAAGATGACGTCCTTTACGACAAATTCTGTTGAGGAAATTTAGAGGGAGGGAATTTGAAGCTGAATGTAGAACGGTCTTCCTGCCGCCTACTTAAATTTTGCCTAAACAGAAATTAAGGTCGTACAGAGGCGTATAACAATTATTTTTCCCTCGTTCTATTTGGGAGTGGAATAGGATAGGAAATGCCTAATGGTGGTACAATGTACGCTCCGCCAAGCCCTTTACAGTGGATCGCGACTACGTAGGCTTTCCCGGCGTAATGCTTCATAATATTCTTCTCGGGTTTCCTGCCGGATCAAAACGTCATCTGGACACAATATTTCGGCAGTCCACCTGGCCGCCATTCTCAGGTGACAGTGCTGGTACACCGACTCGCCGAGACTGAGTACAAGCGGCGGCCCCTATATACGCGGCGGAAGGCCGAGGGCGCGTGCGCAAAAATTGACACTTCTGCCCTCTAAGTTTCAGCGCCGCCAGTCGTAAAAGCCAGCATAAACGATAGATCGCTATTCAGCAGAGACCCTTGTTGTTTGATGTCAAACAATAAAGGGTTCTACATTTTACTCAAAGGAAAACCCTTATCTCTGTTTATAGTGTTTACAGAAAGCCTACTCACACGGACCGCTACTTGCATGCAACAAGTTGTCATCCACCTTAACAGCGCACTGGTGTCCTGCGTACGCTGACAAAAAGAGCTTTTGCCATTTCAGACGCTGAAAGTCTGACTAAAGAGATGGACCAACTGAGAACGGTTTTCAACAAGAATGTTTACACGGACCAACAGATCTGCGTGCTTTCCAGTTTGGACCGTCGCGGGAACCACAAGAAGAAACTTGCAAGCCTCTGGCTTTCCTATCGTTTGCTGGAAGTATTTCATCTAAAATAGGAAGGATTTTGAAAATATATGACATCCAATGCATTTTTCGTCCACCTGCCAAGGTTAGAGCGCTCCTTGGCTCAGTAAAAGATGACTTAGGATTGAGGAAACCCGGCGTATACAAAATTCCTTGTCACTGTGGAAAAGTTTACATCGGCCAGACAATCCGTACAATTCAAGATCGATGTACTGAACACCATCGATACACAAGATTGCTTCAACCAGAGAAATCTGCAGTAGCTGAGCACTGTATTACTGAGGGACATAAAATGAAATATGATGAAACACAAATGGTTGCTTCTGCGTCTCTTTATTGGGACTGCATTTTAAAAGAATCGATTGCTATTCGTCTTTCTGACAATATTATAAACAGAGATAAGGGTTTTCCTTTGAGTAAAATGTGGAACCCTTTATTGTTTGACATCAAAAAAACAACGGTCCCTGATGAATAGCGATCTATCGTTTACGCCGGCTTCTACCACTGGCGGCGCTGAAACATAGAGGGCAGAACTGTCAATTTTTGCGCACGCGCCCTCGGCCTTCCGCGGCGTATACAGGGGCCGCCGCTCGCGGCTTGTACTCAACGCCGCTTGCAAGCTGGATGCGACGTCCTGGGGGCATGGGCCACTAAGTGGCGGTTGAAATTCAACGCTGCGAAGAGCCAGGTAGTCGTCTTCACAAGAAGACGAGTGCCTATTGGGCTACCGCCGATTGAAATTCTGGGGCCTCCCATCCCCTGGAGCACGACGGCGAAATACCTAGGGGTTACCCTAGATCAAAGGCGACAGAGGGCCATTGGGCGATTGCGCGTAATTTACCCGCTGCTTAACTCGCAGTCGTCGCTGCCGCCGCAACAAGGGATCACGCTGTACTTGTCACTGGTGCACCCAATGCTCGAGTACGCGTCCCCAGTATTTGGAAACGCCGCAGACCTCCACATCGATTCGCTGCAGAGGATCCAGAACCGCGCCCTGAAGACTGCCCTGCATCTTCCGACGCGGTACTCCACCGCCAACTTCATGACGAAGTCGGCATTTTGCCACTCCGGGAGAGGTTCCGCGCCACAGCCAGGAAGTTCTACGAGAAGTCGCAGCAGTCCCAAAACCGGCTCGTCCGGGACATTGGGACACAACAACACTTAAGGCCTACGACTCGTTGGCCTGACCTGCTACGAGATTAATCTTATAATCTCGTAGCAACTGTGGAAGAAACAACACCGTCATTATCTGACACCCTAAGAACCTTCCTCCAGTCAGGCCATTAATATGTGTTTCCTATGTTTCAGGTACCGCAGGAACAGCAGTAAATGCTTAGCCTGGAATCCATCGGTCGAGGTCGAGGTCCGTCAAGAGAGAGAAGCGTGGGCTTGTACTCAGTCTCGGCGAGTCGGTGTACCAGCACTGTCACCATAGGATGGCGGCCAGGTGGACCACCGAAATATTGTGTCCAGGTGACGTTTTGATCCGGCAGGAAACCCGAGAAGAATATTATAGGTGTAGAAGGGCACTAATGAACTCTGACGCCACGTTCAATCACACCCAAGAAATGTTCGGGTCCGGGGAGCTGTAGGCCAGCAGATCAATGGCAACTCGTTTTCCTCGAATCACTCCACCCCACTCCTGCCCTTGGAGCATGGCGCATTGCTTTTTGTGAAATTCCACTGCGTTTTGGAAACACGATTGTCCTAAAAGGGATACGTGGTCTGTGACTAGTGTATTTCTCAGCCGTCATTCGTCCATTCTCACGTGAATGGTTCCCCCAACCAGGTGACTAGGAGCTGTTCCACAGGAACACGACGGAGTCTCCGCTCTCACCTGCATAATGAAGAACTTATCGCGATCCATCAGTCCATGCCACGCACTGCCACTGCACCAACGGCCGGTGACGGCGGTCGTGTACCAATTTCACTGGTAGTTGCCGATGTCGTGCTGATAATAGGGGTGGGACTGTGAGGCGTGGCGACTAGAGCGCTCCGAGAATTTCTCGAGCTGCCGGTGCTGGGGCTCTTCTCGAGAAGCTCACGAGAAGCGGTGCTGCGGCCCGTGACGCTGCTCGCCTGTTGATTGTCATTTAAATATTGGCACTGTTATACACGAAAACCAAAGTCAAAGAGCTGGCAGCACGTTACGGGTGATGGAGATGTCTGTTGCAAAAGCTCTGTAGTGTTGCAAAAAATACAACAGCATGTAAGGACATTTAAAATTACGCAATATATCTGGTAAACAAAGACATACGTCCACGGATACATAAGAGGATTCTTATATTAATACAAGTGAGACAAAATACCCAGCTACTGTGTATCTTATGCATTCAAAGTACATTAAAAGGAAAATCGGTGAAAAGGGTAGGATAGGGCCTGAAACAGTCCGCTAATATCGTATTAGTTTTTAATTTGGATTCAATAACATGCAAAATGCATCAAAATCGACACTGTCCAAACTTTTGAGCAGAATGAGAACATAACAACCAACAGTTAGTATCGTAGTTGTAAATTGTAGCGGCAGTGTTGACGAAGTACCAGTTTTAACCAGTTTTAAGCTGCAATCACGACGAAAGCTTAGGTACGCAACGCTTGGCTAATACTGTAAGCTCTGCCGATTTTTTTTTTTTTTTTTTTTTTTTTTTTTTTTTTTTGTACAATTAGTAAATGTATGTAAGCAGTTTTTGGGTGTAACATGTTGTAGCATTTTTCTCTCATGTAAGTATGAATACATGCGGAATGCATGAAGTTCTTGTTTTGCTTCAGATACGTGTTTCAATAATAATCCTATGATTTTGGTCTCCTGCGAAACATTCTACTACTACGACTACTACTACTAATAATAATAATAATAATTCAGGTTCTTCCTTGCACGTACGGAAGACAACGATTACGACTGCTGTGTCGCAATGCTTCCTTGAGCTTCTTCCTTGGACATACGGAAGACAACGATTACGACTGCTGCGTCGCAATGCTTCCTTGTAGAGCAGTTTCGCTCAGCCTCCAGAGAGCGCAGCGCTGTCGACAACTTCTCGAGAGTACTCGAGAATTTCTCGAGATATTGCTGTAGCGTCGCACGTATCTCGAGAGCGCTCACAGCCCATCCCTAGCTGATAACACTGTGTGGTGTCGCACAAGTATGAAGTGCGCGCCACGTACTTTCGCCGCGCGCTGCCATGCATGCACAGCGCGGCGTTCTTACGATGTCAGCCACGAGCACCCTCTGCTGCAACTCTGCTCGTGGCCACGACTGCTGCATCGGCCACTTGGAACTGAGATAGGAACCAGTTAACACTTGGGAATCAGGTAGGACTTGGCTATCGGATAGGCACTATGAATCATCAGTAGGCAGGCCTCTATCTAAACTGTGTATCAACATTCTGCAGTCAAGAACAATGTAAAAGTTAAGTATTACTAAGTCTCTATGAAATATATATCTCGTTCTAATTTACTCTAGTGTTTCTAGTTTCTACTGTCCCAGTGGCTGCTCACCTCCGTACCTGCACATGCGTGCATCCTTTATTCCTGTGTCGGTCTCTTTCTACTCGGTTACCGACACCTAGGCAACCGGCGGAAGCGAGACACAAAAGCGGCGACGAGGCTGGGACATAAAACTGCCCCTCGTCAGGAGTGTTAGGTCACAGAGTAACATTAACATATACAGAGAAGCAGCCCACCCTAAATCACTGTCCTACGCTCCTCTCGTAGTTCCGTAAGATGCTAGCAGGTGTCAGGCGGTTCGCTGGATTAGGGTGCCTCTCGCACGTCAGAGGGTAGCGTGGAGGGGAGGCTGAGGGGAGAGCTCGTGCCGCCTCCCACGAGGCCACGGCTGTGTCCGGCTTGCCGGCTTTTGAGGGGAGGTGGTGGTGGTGGTGGCAGCCGCTACCTGCCGCCTGCTCTGGCCAGTTTAAAGGGCTGCTTCTGACAGCAGCGCCATCACGGGACATCTTACAGAACTGCTGGAAAACCTCCCTCTCCGCACCCCGGAGCGTAGGACCGGGCCCTTACGGAGGTTTCCCGTCTGTATATATTTGTCTGTGGTTCGGTGCACTGTGTGTTGAGACACACTCGTACTCTGTCTACCATTATAGTATGGCTTTACTTCCGCTACAGTTTAATTGCCTGTACCGTTTTATCAGTTTGTCCCGCCTACAATGACCGACTCTTGTATTTAGGGGTGGCTGCCCAAACAGTTGCACCTTTGGGCACGTTTCAAGACTCTCGCCAGAGTACTTGAATGCACGTAGCATTTGGATGTATGTGCCGAGCCTTCAGAACTTGCCAGTCTGCCCTCGGTAGAACTTGGCTAGTGTGCGCGCCTTCTCCATTTTGCACACGGACAGCCCGCTGCAGGCCGCGGTGGCCGAGGGGACTGAGACGCTCCAGTCACGGTCTGCACGGCCACTACGGTCGGGGGTTCGAATCCCCCCTCGGGTATGGATATTTGTGCCGTCCTAGTTCGTAAGTAGTTCATAAGTAGTTTGTAAGTTTAGGGACTGATGACCCTGTAGTTAAGTCCCATAAACTATACAAACATTTGAACTTTTTTAATTTTTTATTTTGACAGCACGCTCCCTGTCACTACACACAACGTGCGCGTCTTGATTACCGACCGGCCACTGCTCGCCAGGTGGCACTGCTATCGCTGCGACACGTTTATATCGATAGCAGGTAGGTGGGCGCAATGTTCTGGCTGAACTGTGTATCATTATACAGTGTGGTCCATTGACAAGGACCGGGCCAAATATCTCACGAAATAAGCACCAAACGAAAAAACTACAAAGAACAAACCTTTTCTAGCTAGAAGGGGAAAAAAAGGCGCTATGGTTGTACCGCTAGATGGCACTGACATAGGTCAAATGGATATCAACTGCATTTTTTTCTTAAATAGGCACCCCCATTTTATTACATATTCGTCTAGTAAGTAAATAAATATGAGTGTTTTATTTGGAACACTTTTGTCGCTTTGTGTTATATGGCACTGTAATATTCACAAACATATTGCTCACAATTTTAAACGAATAGGTAGGTTTTTTTTTTTTTTTTTTTTTTTTTTTTTTTTTTTTTTTTTTTTTTTTTTTTTTTTTTTAATTGAAACACAGAAGGTAGGTACGTTTGAACTTTATTTCGGTTGTTCCAGTGTGATTCAGGTACTTTTGTGAAATGATCATACATCATGAGAATGCATGCTGTTACTGCGTCATTACCTGTAATTACCTCAAGACTTCAATAAATGCCCAAAACGACGTCCTTCAACTTCAATGCATTTGGCAATACGGGTAACGAAATTCCTCTCAATAGCGAGTAGTTCGCCTTCAGTAATGTTCTCATATGTATTGACACTGCGCGGACGCATGTTTTCAGGGGTTGTCGGTGAATCACGATAACAAATATCCTTCAATTTTCCCCACAGAAAGAAATCTGAGGATGTAAGATCCGGTGAACGTGCGGGTCATGGTATGGTGCTGCTACCACCAATCCACCTGTCATTAAATAATACATTTAAGACCGCTTCAACTGTACACGAGCCATGTGCCGGACATCCAGAATGTTGAAAGTACACCGCCATTCCGTCATGCAATGAAACAGCTTGTAGTAAAATCGGTAGACCATTACGTAAGAAATCAGCATGCATTGCACCATTTAGATCGCCATCGATAAAATAGGGGCCAAATATCCTTCCTCTAATAATGCCGCCAAGGTCGCTGATGTTCCACTTGTCGCAGCCGTCATGGATTTTCCGTTGCCCAATAGTGCATATATGCCTGTTTACGTTACCTCTGTTTGTGAATGACACTTCGATAATAAACAGAACGCGTGAAAAAAAAAATGTTATCGTTCCCTAATTTATTTTATGCCTAGTGGAAAAACTGTACACGATGTTCAGAGTCTTCGCCAAGCCAATCTTGGTGCATAGAAATATGGTACGGGTGAAATTTATGTTGGTGTAAAATTCTCAACACCGACTTTATTGAGATTCCCGATTCTCGCTCAGTTTGTCTCCTACTGATGTGCGGATTAGCCGCAACTGCAGCTAAAACACTTACTTGGGCATCATCATTTGTTGCAAGTCGTGGTTTACGATTCACTTGTGGGTGAACACTGCCTGTCTCTTTAAATAACGTAACTATCCGACGAAAGGTCCGGATACTTGGACGATATCTCCCAGGAGAACGATCAAGATACATAGCACAGGCCCGTTGGGCATTTTGATCACAGTAGCCACACATAAATACCAACGTTTTCTGCAATTGGTAAAGATCCATTTTAACATGAGGAATGTACCTCGAATCAAATACCGTCCGCACTGGCGAAATGGTCTGCGATACCTCGCATTTATAATTTGTGACTATTACAACACCATCTATCACAAAAAGAAAAATACTTTGCTAGCACCAACCTACTTAGGGAGACATGACCATCCCAATAAAATAAGAGATAATACTCCGAAAAGGACGGACAAGCGTAGTGTATGCAGTTTCTTTATTACTTCTGTTGCACCTTTTAAGGGTTCTCAACTAGACAGCTTTAGACAAGTTCCCCGCCCTGCGCGCAAAAGACCATCACTTGGGAGTAGCAGAGCGGTCCTGAGCGTCACGTTGCGGATCGCTCTGCCTCCCGCGTAGGGGGTTCGTATCCTCCAGCGGGCATGGATGTTTGTGTTTTCTTTAGTATAAGTTAGGTCATAGACCAGGAACAGCATTAATTATTTACTTCATGGTCAGCGCAAAAACGTATTCCTGCGTTTCTATAGGATTCAGTTTTCAAATTATATTAGCTGAATCCTATAGAATTACAAGAATACGTTTTGGTGCTGAACATGAAGTAAATAATTTATGTTGTTACTGCTGAATGGTTGACAGGTTCTTCTTATATATATATATATATATATATATATATATATATATATATATATATATATACACACCCTTCGCCGCTCAGTAGCTAGCAAACAGAATTCTCCACAAAACCGCAAACAATTTTCCAACTCTCTCATACAGGGAATTAACTCGCACGAAGTAAGAGTGCATGTAAGCCTAAAATTAGGGTTAATACAAGGCACTACACCGCCTCATATTCAAACACAGGACAAAGATGGTCTATCAGTATCTACTTCTTGCGTATCCGCGTGAAGCAGAGGGCTATACCGAAGGTAGAGAACCTACTGCCAGAAAGGACTAAGCTGATGGATCAGACTAAGAGTGTCCCACAACGTCCCGTCTTCCTTATCCTCTCCCAGTCCTTTCCCAATTCCTTTCCCAACCCAAGGTGTGATGCGATCCGTGCCGAGGGGTGCGTGGCACATGGGTGGATGTGTCTCGAACGGAGCCTCAGGGATATCGGGCGACCTCCCTGAGTAAGTAGCCTTGCACCGCACGGGGTTATCGTGGTGTGGACCATATAAATCCACAAATCTCGTGGGACTAAGATGAACACGGAGAAAGAAAGTATTTTAAAAGAATCTGAGGGGCAATTTGAGACCTCAGATACTCAGACATCGGGATCAGGACCGATGGAGTGCACTCCTACTTCTGAATCAGGGTCTAGACCTGAGCAAGAAGTGGGAACCGTAACAGAAGTTGAACCAGATTAGGATTAAGGTCTTGTCAAGGGCTCAGTGGAGGAAACTTCTCAAGGAACAGAAGCAAAAGGAAGGAAAAGAATGGCTTCCTAAGCATAAGTGGAGGGAATCAAAAGGGCATGATCCCAAGATCTCCAAAAAGATACTGCCTCAGGTCGAAGGGGATACACAGACCCCCTCGACATCAAAGACAGGTGGCAAGAGGGTTAGGGAGGAATATAAGACTCCCTCCTCTCTGGACAAACGTGATCCTAAAGGGCTGAGGCAGGAAATAGGGAAACAGACCTATAATACTGCATTCTCGGTCTTTAGAATGGCGGTTGTCCAAGAAGGATACCCACTGGTGAGCATCACCTCGCAGCAGGAGCAGCTCGTGCAGATGGCCCTCTTTGAAGAGATTGGGGGAGACGCTGGTACAGGACCCAAATTCAGGAGGGTCTATCTAGATCGCGGTGCCCTCATTTTTGTCTGCAAGGGGGAGCACTCAGCAGAATAGATTAAGGAAAAGGTGCCCATGACATCCCCGTGGGAGGACGCGAAGCTGCTGGTCAAGACAGCAACCGAACTCCTGAAGACCGCAAAGGTATCAATATGGGTAACAAAGATCCTTAAGGATGTCCCTCCAAAGACTCTGTTCGAGAAAATAAGGGTCCAGAACCCAAAAGTCTCGACAGAGGATTGGAGGGTAATTAACCAAAAGGTCGTTCCAGAAGGACAAACCCTGGTGGTGGAAGGTCGGAGAGAAGTCCCTGAAGGCAATGCAAGAGCAAGGCCTGAAACTGCTCTTAGGGTTCTCGTAGGTCACCGTCAGGGTAATCAAAGACCTTAAAGGCAATAATGGCAGCAAGATGGGGACTGGAAGTAATGCAGATAAACCTGCAGCACAGTAAAGGGGCCACTGCTGCCCTGTGCCATCGCCTGGGGAGACGGGAGGTGGACGTGGCCCTGATACAAGAACTCTATTTATACAAAGGGGGTGTATCGGGCCTCGGTGGTACTGGAGGTAAGCTGGTTTATGCTAGAAATCTAAAAAACTCCAGAACATGCATTTATGTTAGAAATGGAATGCCTTTCATACCAATTATGGATTTTTGTTCCAGGGACTTGGTGACCATCAGGATGCAGCAACGTGAGGAAGGCATCAAGAGGGAAATTGTTTTGGCATCAGCATACCTTCCTTATGAAGACAGCTCTCCTCCTCCTTTGGAAGTGAGGAGACCGACGGAAGCCTGCCACCGGCAAGGTGACGAACTGTTGGTGGGATGTGATGCCAATGCCCACAATCTATCGTGGGGCAGCAAGGACACCAACAGTAGAGGTGAGCACCTTCTTGAATTTCTCCTATCTAACAACTTGGAGATCCTGAATAGGGGTGATGAACCTACATTCAGGGATAGTAGAAGGGAAGAAGTAATTGACATAACTTTTGGTTCCATGATGATGGGAAGTTACGTCAAACAGTGGCATGTGGTCCTGGAGCCATCCTCATCAGATCACATGTATATTAAATTCAAGGTTGAAATGGGAACCAGACAGACTATGGCCTATAGGAATCCCAGGAAAACGGACTGGGAGACATATAGGAGAGACCTTGACTTCAGCCTATCAGAAATTAAAACTTCGATAAGGAATCCAGCAGAGTTTGAGGAAGTATCAGAGGTCGTAACCTCTGCTATAGTGACCTAATACCAGGACAATTGCTCAATCACTAAGAAGTGCACAAATAGGAGTGTGCCTTGGTGGAATAATAACCTGGAAATGCAAAGGAAACAGGTACGAAGACTGTTTAACCTTGCGATGCGCAAAGGACAAAGGGCAAAGTATCGTGAGACCCTTGTCAATTACAACCTTGCCATCAAACGGGCAAAGGAGGCTTCCTGGAAGGTATTATGTGAAGAAGTGGAGGGCACGGCTGCTCAAGCGAGACTTCATAAAATCCTCACTAGAGTACCAAATAATCCAGGAGGAACATTGAGGAAGGAGGATGGGGAGTATACAAAGACAGCACATGAAACGCTGGAACTGCTCCTCAAGGCTCACTTTCCTCAATGTACTCTGGGGGATAACTCAGACCAGAATGTGATTCCTGAGAGACAACGGTTCTCAGGTATTCGCAAAGAGGACTGGGATCCGGCCAAAGAGTGTGTAGATTTCAGTAAGGTCCGATGGGCGGTGGGAACATTTCAACGTTCAAGTCACCTGGCACCGATGTAATCTCTCCACCTCTCCTGCAACAAGCGGGAGAAAATCTTATTAGATTCCTGTGCAGGTTATTCAGGGTTAGCCTAGCAGCAGGAATCATTCCCAATGCCTGGAGGGCAGTGAAGGTTGTCTTCATTCCAAAGCCAGGGAGAATTGATCATACCAAGGCCAAGGATATGAGACCAATCAGCCTGTCCTCCTCCATTCTTAAGACATTGGAAAAGCTGGTTAATGTGCATGTTGGAGAAAGGAGGTTAAGTAGGGTTCCTCTACATTCAAACCAACATGCATATCAACTAGGTAAATCATGTGAGACAGCTCTCCAGCAACTTGTTTGGAAGGTGGAGAAAGCACTACACTTTCACGAAATAGCCCTCTGTATCTTCCTGGACATTGAGGGGGGTTTTAGCAACACGACCTTCGATTCCATGGTTAGGGCAGCAGAGGTGCATGACCTAGAGTCCACTATATGTAGGTGGACTAGGGCCATGCTCAGTGGAAGAAAGGTAGAGGCTTCCATGATGAATGAAAAAATGGTAATCAACACCACTAGGGGTTGCCCGCAAGGAGGAGTTCTTTCCCCTTTATTGTGGAATCGAGTGGTGAATGATCTCATTGGAGAATTAAACTCTAGGCAGTACCTTTGCCAAGGATACGCAGATGATCTTGTCATAGTAATACTTGGCAAATTTGCTGACACAGTGAAGAATATGGCACAAGATGCTTTGGACATTGTGCAAGACTGGTGCAGAAAACAGGATCTGGGGGTTAGTCCTAAGAAGACTGTTGTTGTACCATTAACAAGGAAACATATCCAACACTCAAGTTGGAATCTAAAGCTTTTCAATGAAGCGCTACTTGTGAAGGGGACAGTGAAATATCTAGCGGTTACACTAGATGAGAAACTGACATGGACCCCTCACATTAGGAATATTTGCTCCAAGGCAAAAGGTACTTTAGTAAGTACCAGGAGAGCTTGTGGCAAAAATTGGGGCCTGAGCCCCAAGGGTATGCACTGGATATACACCACAGTGATTAGACACAGGATCACCAATGGGGCGGTCGTGTGGTGGAAGAAGGTAGAACAGCAGGCTCATGCTAAGGAGCTTGATAAGGTGCAGAGACTAGCCTGCTTAGCCATAACAGGCGGAATTAGCAGCAAACCAACTGCTGGGACGGAAACCATGGAAACCATGCCCCCATTACACCTTTGGGTCAAGATGGAGGCGGCAGTTGGTGCCTACAGACTCAAATCTGTCAAAAACTGGAACTCTTTGGGATATCCAGAATCACACACTAAAATAGTGAGTGAGGTAAATATATGAAAGGTTGGGGAAATGCCAACCGACTATATTATAACCCCATACTGCTTCAACAAGCCTTTCAGTATAACAATTGGAAGTAGGGAGCAGTGGGAGAAAATAGTTCGACACCGTACGGGGATATTGTCTGATTCACTGACGGCTCGAAATCAGACCAAGGCGTCGGGGCCGGGGATATACGGGGTGCAGCCAAGACTGGAGGGCGTCATCTCTCTAGGGAAACTGGCCTCAGTATTCCAGGCCGAAATCACTGCCATCAGGGCATGTGTGGAGGAGACTTTGCGTAGGTGCTACAAAGATCGTAGCATCTATATCTATTCAGACAGCCAGGCAGCCCTGAGATCATTGGCAGCTCCTACAACAAGGTCTAAAATTGTTGCAGAATGTCACAGGGTTCTGGTGGAGCTAGGAGAAAGCAATAGAGTGAACCTATTGTGGGTCCCTGGCCACTCGGGGATCAGTGGCAACGAACATGCCGACAGATTAGCCAGGATGGGGGCAGAAGCTCCATTTATTGGACCGGAAGCTGTCCTGACAATCACCAAGGCAATGATTAAATTGGAGCTACATAACTGGCTCAGAAGACAGCACGTAGAATATTGGACCGGTCCATCAACAAAAA
Organism: Locusta migratoria; assembly: GCA_026315105.1. Taxonomy (NCBI): domain Eukaryota; kingdom Metazoa; phylum Arthropoda; class Insecta; order Orthoptera; family Acrididae; genus Locusta; species Locusta migratoria. The sequence continues at coordinate 181,766,816 of CM048746.1, forward strand.
CATGGCAAGGTAATGATGCCAAAGCCTTGTTTTAAAAGAAGCTGTGCAATCCTGGGTCTGAACAGGAGAGAGATTAGACTCATGGTTGGATTGCTGACAGGCCATGGGAATTTCAAAAAACACCTACATACAATGGGAATAACAGAAGAGGACCCTAAATGTAGGCTCTGTGATGACGGTGATGAAACTGCATCACATCTGATCTTCGAATGCATTGCATTGGAGAGTAAAAGGAACAGAACATTTGGGACAACCAGACCCTAAGAAATTGTGTCTAATAAAGAACTGGTAAATGGACTCCTTGCACTGTTCAAGGGCATTGGTTGGCTTTACTAGACATACAGAGAGCGATACCGAACAATAAACTTAGTTTCGGTGCGGGCAGTGGTGGGTTAGACCAAGACTGTTTTGGCTTCCCTGAAAGAATCAAATAAAATCAATCAATCTACTTCTTGAAAGAGAGCTGAATATATACAGCAGGTTGTCTCTCTGTATTGTACCCTCCTTCGTATGAACGCCGACGCTTCCATTCAACGATATGTAGCTGACTTCCGGTTTCTATGTGTCACGTGATACATTGGTACCCCGCTCAATCCGATATTCCTGCCACCGACAACCGCAGCGCGTGTCCCGCGGCCCAGCTGTGTGCGGCGATGGCGTAACGTCAGGCGTGGGCGAGCCTTCTGCAGACGCGAGGGCGCTAGCGTGTGACGGCGGCGCGGGCGGTGCGGAAGCTCCGTATCCGAGCGGCGCCGTGCTGTCTCGGCCAGCGGTGACGCAGGAGTCCGGGACTCGGGGCTCGGTGTCGGCCGTGTTGAGACAACACCACCTAGAAGACAAGGCCTTACAACAGGCCGTGCCTACGTCACCTCACTGGCTGGCCGCTGGGGCACGTCTACCGCCGCGCAGCGACCGGCCAGTCAGATGGCGGCCGCGGCCTCTAAGTGTGACGTAGGCACGGCCTGTTGTAAGGCCTTGTCTTCTAGGTGGTGTTGGTTGAGACGTCGCGGCGAGGCGGCACAGACTGTGCGTGCTACCGCTGACCATCGCAGTCCTTCCGATGACGACGATTGCGACGTGTGGCACAGCCTGGGCGGCCGATGACCGCCCCGCTGTGACTGACCCATGCCAAGTTGGCTGATGCTCTTTAAATACGTCACCCCGTGCTGAATTCGGCCTTGGAACCTTCCAGACCGGGTCAGCGGCTCAGGGTTGATGTACGCGTTTTGTAGCGGGACATGGCCGGTAAGGCTGGTATACACGACGACACTCGTTGCATGAAATGAATTGCGCGTAACAAGTTTCGTGTATGTCTGTAAGACACGGCGCCAATACCATACACTTCAGTTTCATTGTTTTGTGAGTGCCTTAGTCGCCTTAAAATGAAAGTTTTGGTAGCTGTACGTGGCGAATCTATTGCTTGTCTGTGTGAAGTCGCTGCATAAGACTAACCATAAAAAGAATAAGAAACGAGTTTTGTTTCGTGACTGGATTTAAAAAAAAAAAAAAAAAAAAAAAAAAAAAAAAAAGACGTCAGCTCTGTTGCTCAGCGACCTTGCTGAAAGAAATTGTGATTGAAGACCCTAGAAGTTATTTTACTCAACTTAGAATGTGACCAGAGCAGTTAACGTTCCTTTTAAACAGAGTTAGTAATGCAATAAAGAAACAAGTTACCGTTATGTGTGAAGCATAGTTACCAGAACTGAAATTACAAAATGCATTACGTTTCTTGTCAAGCAGATTTTCGTCTCTAAGTACTTGTACCGTGTTCCGAAATCCAAGATTGCCATACTTCATTCGTATAGGTATTTCAAATTGGATGTATTTTAGTCTGCAATTCACTAATCGTCAACCCATCAATATTTAATTTCACAAATAATTGCCAGAAGAGCACTAACACGCCTTTAAAATCGCACAAACAACTACTCAACGCATATATGTTCAAAAACCGAATTATTTCTCCCGTTCCCACCTTTATGTTGTATTTTGTTATGTATTGGTAATAACCTAACCTAAAAACACGCTCAATCAGTTTCGCCAAAGTTGGAACGTGCCTAAACTATTTAGTTTCGTCAACGAGTTGCGCGGAGGCCTGCTGCGCATGCGCATTGGCCAGTAGAGCAGTTTCATGAAACCTAGTGTCGTCGTGTAAACTAGCCTGTACGTTCAAAAGTAAAGTTCTTCAGTATGATCGTGTTGGACTTCGATCCTGGCCCTTCCAATACACTCGAAATATAACTGAAAATTCACTGTTCAATTATAGAAACAAAAATCTTTAAACGTTTCTTTCTACATCCTTGTGCAAGATAAGAGAAAATAAAACTGTTCCTAAAACAAAATACATCAAATGAGGAAATCTTCTCGGGTTGACAGCCGAGTCAGTGCCTCATTCTGTGGCAACGTTTCGGCAAGTTGCTTACTTGCGCAGGCTGCTGACATCAAAGATTCGAGGACCATCATCAATCTGACTGACAAGGAACTGGATGAAGCAACAACGTCCGTGCTTTCCAAAGGACTTAACTTTGCACCAATTCCGCGCACATTACCGAAAATAGAGATCATCAGCAGCGTGGAACAGGCCATACGGGGACTACCGTCTGACGCCGCTGAAGAGGTGAGAAGGAAGACCTGCAGGGTTTTTTGGACAGAGCAAAAATGCCAAAATCGAACATCTCGGCGGCGGAACGCAGGGCGATACGCAGCCTAAGAGAAGACGACGATACAGTTGTCCTACCAGCGGACAAAGGGAATGCGACAGTGTTGCTAAGCCACTGACTCTGCTGTCAACCCGAGAAGATTTCCTTATCGAGATCCGCCGAGAAAGTCTGCATTCACATAAAATACATCAAAGTTCAAAATTTGGTATATAGTTCTTGCTGAAATTTCGTCATATGTTTTGTAAACCACAGATATTGTTCGTTGAATCCGTTGACAAAATATATCGCTTTGCAAAATACGAACTCACTGTCTTTCAATCAATAAAATTATAGCTAAGTCCCTAAACTTCTCTAAAGTCCAAAAAAAAAAAAAAAAAAAAAAAAAAAAAACTCTAAATAACTTCGTAATATAGTTTCAGCACAATATATAAATGCTCGTTCTTCTAAACAGCTGAAATAACTGACACTTGTAAAATTTAACGTTTTATTTTCTTAAGTCACAAATCCATATTTAATATAACACACAGTTTGACCTCTCTCCTAAGGACTGAACATACAGACTGAAACTGTTTTTCTGAACATATAATCATGAACAACTTATGACAATTCATTTTTTTTAATTTCTTTGTGACGGTTGGCAACGGAGGTCTTCAAACAGAATCTTATATATAGCGTCTGTTCCGAAAGGACAGATGTCACTTCCGAACCTGCAGTTGTTATTCTTTAATATTGACAGAATATAGGACATCAACTGCGATTGGCGAAGCTGAAAATGTGTACCCAGCCGGGATTCGAACCCGGGTCTCCTGCTTTCTAGGCAGTTGCGCTGACCCCTACACCACTGGGGACACAGTGGTCACCGCACCTGCAAGGAATACCTAGGCACGCCTCTCGTCAGACACAAATTCCCAGCTTCACCCTGCCCACAGTACTCAAACTCGTAGTTATGAAACTAATTCCCGTAAGAGTAAGAGCTTCAAATTTTCCCACCCCTCCCAACTAACGATAGCATCCTTGCCCGTCACCGGGAACAGACGCCACATCTATATATATATATATATATATATAATATGCCGGTGACGGGCAATGATCCTATCTTTAGTGGAGAGGTGTGGGCAAGTTTGAAGCCCTTACTCTTACGGGAATTAGTTTCATAACTACGAGTTTGAGTACTGTGGGCAGGGTGAAGCTGGGAATTTGTGTCTGACGAGAGGCGTGCCTAGGTATTCCTTGCAGGTGCGGTGACCACTGTGTCCCCAGTGGTGTAGCGGTCAGCGCAACTGCCTAGATATCAGGAGACCCGGGTTAGAATCCCGGCTGGATACACAGTTTCAGCTTTGCCCAATCGCAGTTGATATATATTCTGTGAATATTAGGATCTTCTATGGCTGTGTGGCTGTCGAACTGCGACGATTGGTGGTCAGCTATGTCCTCTTTGGCTTCCGCAGAGAAGACGCTGTTCTCGTAGATTGCTCCGTTGTCACCGCACATTAAACATAGTAAACAATACATATTTCTTTAAAAAATCTTAACACAAAAATTATTATATTAAAAATTATTAACAACATAAAAAACATATTTTTACCTGAAAAATTGAGCTGGTGTAAGATAGTGGCAGGAATAATATTTCGTCCCACTACAGCGTGCTGCTTCATCATGTTTCCGAACCTCCTGGCTCCGGTCGATGCCTTCACGGTTGGTGACAGCGCGCAGTTTCGTCACGTGGTCGCAGCTTCTGTTCTGTAGGCCGCTGGCACTGCTAAGCGGCTGACCGTCTTCTGTCAGCCGCTCTGGTTGTGGCAATGTGCCGCATACTGGAACAGCTACACACCCATTCTTTTACGCTGAATTATCTACACTCTAAAAATGTTTGTATAGTTATGGGACTTAACTACGGGATCATCAGTCCCAAAACTTACAAACTACTTATGAACTAGCTAATCCTAAGGACGGCACAAATATCCATGCCCGACGGGGGGATTCGAACCCCCGACCGTAGTGGCCATGCAGACCGTGACTGGAGCGCCTCAGTCCCCTCGGCCACCGCGGCCGGCATCTACACTCTAATTTACACTTTGCGTTGCTAATTACTCCACAATCCTCGTACCACTACACAAAGAAAGGGGCTATAACTTTTTTTTAAGTGGGCTCAAGATGTCACAGTAATTAAAGCAATAAAAAATATAACATCATGAGCCGATTATGCAGAAGTAGCAGTTAGAACGAAATGACGAGTAACGTTTGTACAACTAACGAAAGCCGCGGTGGAGTAGCCGAGCGGTCTAAAGCGTCTCGCTGCGGAGCGCGCGGTTGCTCGCCGTGGAGGTTCGAGTCCTCCCTGGGGCATGGGTGTGTGTGTTTGTCCTTAGGTTAGTTTCCCTAGGTTTAAGTAGTTTGTAAGCTACGGACTGATGACCATGCAGTTTGTCCCATAGATATACAAACATTTGAACTAACGAAATTTTTTTTTTCTCTTTTACAAATTGCTTTTTGGAACGGTGTGCTCAGCGACCACAAAAGAATGAATACAATAACTATAGTACGCAGCATTGGTCGCGTTTTATTAATGTTTTTGCAGATCGATTTCGATCACATAGTGATCATCCTCAATGCACCAGTTATCGTAATATCAGCTATGCATAGTCATATGTCAAATTTGCTGAACGTAACAGGGTTTTTTTTTTCCTTTATATATTTTCTTGCTTGGTGCAGCGATGTGCAGCATACTCTTCATTGTAGAGTTCTGAAGCAATGGCCTTTCCTTCTTGCTTATTTTCATTGCAGAGAATAACTACTCGCTACAGTACATTGTACTGCGTGGGCTGGCTCTAAAGTAGCAGGAACTGGGCTTTCACTACTAGACTCTTTGTTGCTGTCACAACTACACATCAGCGAGAACTAAACGAAGGCGTCTGTTTACTTTTGGCTTCCGAGTAGCGTTTGTGACGTGAGCTTTCCCTACCACCACAGCTCCGAGTTGGGGTTTCAAGCGATCGCGTGCGCTCCTGCTCACGATGCAGCCTGTTGGAACAGCCTGCCATAGGATGACTGGTGCCAAGACAAGCGGGTATGACGCTTGTGTTCAGTACACTGGTCTTCCACAATCCTGATTGGCTGAACAATGTATGACATGCCACAACTACAAGGAATACAATACACCAGCCGTATGCAAACCGAGATCATTCTTTACAGACCCAAACAGGGCCTTTATCTTAGAAGATGGTCGAAAAACACATTTCACATCATTTTTCCGCAAAACACCAGCAATCCTGTTGAAATGCTTGAAATATTTCTGCGCAAAGCAAAAAGGCCATGCATTTAGGTACCGCCTCGTTTGGTCAGAAGAAAGGTTGATAGTAGTACGTTCGGACATGCTGTTTATAGGGAGCCTACTGACAATGATTTGTATCTGCGAGCTGATAGTTGTCACGAAAGTTTGTCAGATGAATTGCCCCATCTTTGAAATGTGTTTTTCGGCTACCTTCTAAGACAAAGGTCCTACTGGGGTCCGTAAAGGGTGATCTTGTTTTGCGTAAGGCTGGTGTCTATCGTATTCCTTGCAGTTGAGGCATGTCATACATTGGCCAGCCAATCAAGACTGGAAGATTAGTGTATTGAATACAAGCGGCTCACACGCTTACAACAGCCGAGCAATTCCGCTGTTGCAGGACAGTGTCTTGGCACAATAACACAGAGATTCTGTTCTTAGCGTTATTAAGGAAGGTGCTGAAATTAAACTAGCAAGCAACCTTACAAATAGAGATGGTGGTTTCTGTTTAAATTCTGTCTCTCGTCCAAATGCAGTGGGACAGATTTAATGCTGTCTCACCTATTGATTAAGAGTCACTGTCGACATTTCTTCTGTTCGTCATCTTTGATTGTGTTGTCTCTGCGTTTACTTGCACTGTGTGTGTTATCTTTCTTGTTTTCCCTTTGTAAATCGAGTTATTAAATTCCCTTGCTCCTTGCTTCGTGAGTGCAGTTGTGCATTGAGAATGGCAGGGTGTGCAGCTGTCAAAATATCGGCGGTGGTCGATGACGTCACCAGCAGCATACCCGTAAGTTATACTAAAATTTATACGTTGTTCAACAACGATTCCCGACATAAAAGACCAGTATAACAGCAAAAGTATAGGTTGTTACGGCTTTGCCAGCTAGTCGGTCAAGCAGCAAACTCGCCTATAGATGGCGGCCAGATGGACCGCCGAAATATTGTGTCAGTGTGAAGATAACGTCATTATCAGGAAAGAAACCTGTGAAGATGAATTATTACGCCGGGAAAGTCTACGCAGTCAAATCTAGTACGTTGCGAACGAGTTGAATCAACACCGCCTAGAAGACAAGGGCCGGCCGCGGTGGCCGAGGGGACTGAGGCGCTTCAGTCACGGTCTGCACGGCCACTACGGTCGGGGGTTCGAATCCCCCCTCGGGCATGGATATTTGTGCCGTCCTTAGGATTAGCTAGTTCATAAGTAGTTTGTAAGCTTAGGGACTGATGACCCCGTAGTTAAGTCCCATAAGCTATACAAACATTTTAGAAGACAAGGCCTGACAACTGGCCATGCCTACATCACACCAAGAGGCGGCGGCTGCGAGTTGACTGGCTGCCCGCTGGGGCGCGCCTACCGCCTCGTAGCTAGGGATGCAAACGATACGTCGATGTTTTGAAAACATCGATGTTTCGTCCATAAACATCGATGTTTTGTACAGCGATATATCGCCGATGCATCGACGTCAGAAGTCCAAAGCTATCGACATCGTTCAACAATTGATTGTCAACTCCATTATTACTTTGTTAGTTGCTAGGCCAGCGTCAGCTCAAGTGCGGCTCTCCTGCTGTCGCTGTTTTCATAGTTTTGGAAGACTAGGTAAGTGAAATATAAAACTAACAACAATATCATTTACTCACCTTTGTTTGCTATTCTCTCCGTGCTGCAGTCACCTGTTCGAGTGAAAAAAAATAGTATGTTTCACTTTTGTTGGACAGTTTGTACGCGTACATGTAGCCATGTAGTAGTTTGCTATCGTGAGTTTGTTGTGTGGAGCAGTAAGTGGTCAAACGCAAGGACTACCAATTTTATAAATCCGAATCTAGAGTTCTATGGGATATTGAAAGTAATGCACATAAACATCGCAACTGTAATATCACACCGATGACTTCAGAATAAAAAAAAATTTCGAAATCATCAAACCTATGTCAAATGCGAAGCAAAAAAATGCGTAGGAAGAGTGGCTCTTCAATCATATGGTTTGCATTTTATGTCGATCTTTGATGATTAATCTGATGTTTGTCCAGCACGGGATGCTAGCATTGCTGAAATTTCACCCTCCATCATCAATGGAATCGAATCTTTGACAGTGTTACCCAGTCAGACTGATATCGTACTGTCAAAACGTCAGTTAAAGCATCAAACAAAAGTCGACGAAAAATCCGAGACAAAAGCCAACAAGCCAAGTATAACATAGATTTTCATTTCAGCAAGGTACATGATTTGATAAACGTCATTGATGAATAGCCATTTTAAAAATACATTATTAAGTGATAACTGAAAGATGCATAATGTTTAATTTTCTCCACGTCGACAGCTAAGAAAAATGCAGTAAGTTGACAAAACACAAGTTATTTCGCATGTAATGAACAAATCGATGTAAATCCCAAGTAAAATCAACGCAATAGGTAGCCAAACCTTATTCCCAACTTTTTTCATTCTAATCTGCCATTTCGCTGTGTATCCGTAGCCTAGTGAAAGAACATAAGTAAGGCAGATACTTTCTGGCGACACACCTTCATTTCAGTGTGTTTTTCCTAATGATCCTTAAACGTATGGAAACATCGGAAAAACATCGATGTATCGTTTTTCACAGCGATGTTTTTTAACATCGATATTTTTCCGGAGGAACATCGATGTTTTTATCAACGATGTTGCATCCTTACTCGTAGCGGCTGGCCAGTCAGCTTGCGTGCGCCACCTCTAGGTGTGACGGCCAGTTGCCAGGTCTTGTCTTCTAGGCGGTGATGGTTGAACCATCAGTTGTCCCCATCGTTCTCATTCAGGACTGTCCCAGCACCACATGTCGGCCTTGGCTCGTTTTGCTGTGTTGTGTGGGCGGACACACGTGGTGCGTACAAGTGACGGAGCCGGCTGGCGTGGTGCACTGAGCTCTCGAGCAGTACCGTCAGAAGGGGTGAAGTCGATCAAAAAATTCCGCTTTTCTGTTGTTTTAGAGGTAACCTCTGGAATTATTCGTTTCAAAAATATTACGTGTAATCCTTACGATTTCGACAGTATATCTAATGTTGAATATAGAAACAACCCATTGTGCTTTTGAAATTCTTCTAATTCAAAGGTTGATCGGCTTCACCCCACCCAGTGGGGTGAAGCCGATCACTCATTTGTTGAAGACCTATAACGGCTTCACCCAGACAATGGGGTGAAGCCGATCGTGTTTTACATTGAAATATCTCCCAAGGTATGGTAGGCTATGTTTATATGAAGTTTTAAAGCAGTAGGTACTTCTCAGTGACGAAACATCAATTAAAATTAACAAATAGACTATTTTAAGGTTAGAACATTGTATTTTCCTTAAAAAAAAATAACCACTGTACATAAAGAATTTCCACTCAATGTTTGAAATGTCAAAATCTGGGAAACTGTAGTGTCCACGACCAATGCCCTTAGGCTTCACTTTTGTTACAATTTGTGTGAAGGGAGTCTTTTGTACATCAGTAACACCTGGAAATACACTTGATCAATCCATGAACTAAACATTCTCCGTCTACTGAACTAAGAACAGGCTGCCCACCATATTTATATCTACCTTTGCCCTCCACCCACTCATTTAACGTTGTATAGGTCACACCGTAACACTCAGATGCTTTACGAATACTCAACTTCCCTTTCTTCACTTCCTGAACGGCATTTTCCAGATATACTGGATTGTAGTTCCTTTTTCCCTCTCTTCCCACCTTCTTTACGTATGTTCGCGCCATGATAGACTTCACCCCACAAAATACGACAATTCAGTTTTTAAATCATTTACCGACTAAAAGTCCGAAAACAGCAGAATTATTATTATTGTGAGAGGTTTAGTGTTGCTTCATTCACAGACCACCAAAATGCATTTGTTTATATCCCACAATTCCGTTGAACGGATACTCAGAGAGAAAATTCTACAGGTAAACACTACTCTGCAACTCATTCGCTTCCAACAAGTATGTGTAGCGTGATATTCCCGGATGTATCGCCAGGCGGAAGTGGTGTGCCGGCCGCGGTGGCCGAGGTGACTAAGGCGCTCCAGTCACGGTCAGCACGGCCACTACGGTCGGGGGTTCGAATCCCCCCTCGGGCATGGATATTTGTGCCGTCCTAGTTCGTAAGTAGTTCATAAGTAGTTTGTAAGTTTAGGGTCTGATAACCCCGCAGTTAAGTCCCATAAGCTTAACAAACATTTGAACATTTTTGAAGTGGTGTAAATTGTAATGCTGCATTGCCGGTCGACTTCCCCCCCCCCCCCCACCTGATCGACTTCACCCCTTCTGACGGTCTTTGTCTTCTGAGCTGCGGCGGCGGGCCCTTGAAGTCCGGTGCGGGATTCATGCCTCCAGCAAGCTCTTAGCGACAGTGTGAGGACCGTTGTCTGCATGAGAGCTTTTCTTCGGTTTAGTTTGTTTATACGTTTCGTGTGACTATATTATGAATGTTCATTTACTTATAGGTAGCATGTTTATCTTGTTTTCAAAAAGAATATATTCGTTTATTACTTCATGTCCGTGTTCGAAACGGGGCGTATTTTTTGAATCTACCGGACACTATATTCCCCAGAGATGTCCTCGTCAGCTTCAAATTCAAATGTTCAAATGTTTATATAGCTTATGGGACTTAACTTCGGGGTCATCAGTCCCTAAACTTAGAAACTACTTATGAACTAACTAATACTAAGGACGGCACAAATATCCATGCCCGAGGGGGGATTCGAACCCCCGACCGTAGTGGCCGCGCAGACCGTGACTGAAGCGCCTCAGTCCCCTCGGCCACCGCGGCCGGTTCGTCGGCTTCTTCAGTGTTTTATTGTTTTATTTTTCTTTGTATTCATTTTTTATTCATTGGTGCGGCTCCGTAGCACAGTGCTAGAGTGCCAGACTACAAATCCAAAGGTCGTGGGTTCGATCCCCGCCAGGTCCTAGGATTTTTATCTGTCACTTTCCACTTTTTTTGTTTCACCTCTGACAGTGTTGCTCATGTGAAAAATACCGAGTAGCACCGTGGTTCGGAACCCACGTTAAACTGTAGGTCTCCCTATAACTGGCTGGATAAGTCAGTTCGAAGGTCGGAGGAAGGCAACGGCATACCACCTCCAAACAGGATCATGCCTAGTAAAGCACTGTGGTGTTCAAACCAATCTTCGGATTGTTGACTGCTTTACCTGTATTCATTTTTTTTTTCATTGTCTGATGCTCTTTGCAATTGGAATTGCTACATTCTTCTGGAAGTCGAAGGGTATTTTTCCTGAATAATCTTGCATACCAGGTGGTATGATTAGTTTTCCTAACGATTTTAGCAGTTCAAATTGAATATCGACTACTCCAGGGGCCTCGTTTCGACTCAAATTTTTCAGTGCTCTTCAAATGTTTGTTAAGCTTAAGTGACTTAACTGCGGGGTCATCAGTCCCTAAACTTATAAACTTCTTATGAACTACATTATACTAAAGACAACACAAACATCCATGCCCGAGTGGGGATCGAACCCCCGACGGGGAACGGCCTCGCGCATCATAGCATAGCACCTCAATGCGCTCGGCCGCTCCGTCGCGGCTTCAGTGCTGTGTCAAATTCTTCTCCCAGTATGGTATCTCCTATCTCTACTTCCTCCTCCTTTTCTACAATATTGCCTTCATTTCCCTTGTATAGGCCCTCTAAATGTGTCTCCCATCTTTAGTTTTTCTTCTTTGCTTAGTACTGGTTTTCCATCTGAGCTCTTGATACAGTTGCTTTTTTTGTCTCCAAAGTCTCTATTTTCCTGTAGGTACTACATATCATTCTCCTAGTTATACATTCTTCTAGCCACTCTTGCTTAGCCAGTGTGCACTTCTTGTCAAGCACGTTTCTCAGCCGTATGTACTTCTTTTTGCTTGCTTCACTTACTACATTTTTATATCTACTCCTCTCGTCAATAAATTTCAGTACTTCCTGATGTATCCAGGGATTTCTATTAGGCCTTTATGACCCTCTTCTACTGTATCACTCCACCGTTTCCATCAGTCCTTGCGTAATGTTCAGTCTACAAATGATATTTTCACTCCGTGGCAGAGTGTGTACTGATGTGAAACTTTCTGGCAGATAGAAACTATATGCCGGACTGAGATTCGAAGCGGAGACCTTTACCTTTCGCGGAAAACAGGAAACCAGGTACTGGCAGAAATAACGCCATAAGGACGGGGCGTGAGGTGTGCCAGGATAGCTCAATTGGTAAAACGTTTGCCTGCGAGAAGCAAAGATCACAGGTTTGAACCCCGGTCCGGTACATAGTTTTAATCTGCCAGGAAGTTTAGGTGAATGTACAGTTTTTAGAACAGAGCACAGAGATTTTACAGTAATGGCTCGATAAAAAAAGGTGACTAACAAATGGTATCGTAACAGAAAAATTATGAAAATTGTCTTTTAAACTGACAGTGGAGTGAAATATAGTGCCGGCCTTGTTCGGAATTGATCTTGAATCTGCTCTAAACGTCCGGTTACGAAAAGTAATTTTTCGTATTGTGTGCATTCACCGATGATGTCATGTCAAGTCAGACTGGTAGGATGTATCAAAGAATTGTCAAGAAGAAAGTGTGTGGGATAAAAATCGTAGCGGGAGACCGAGGAACGAATACAGTAATCAGATTCAAAAGGATGTGAGTTGTGGTTCGTATTAGTTAATTGACCAGCTTTATACCCAAAGGCAGCTGGTCCGAATCAAGGAAATAAATAAATAAACGTTCGTATTATCATAACAAGAGGCTTGTACAGGGCAGGGTAGCGCGAAGAGCTGCATGAAACCAGTCTGCGGACTGAAGACCACAACAACATTAAATTTTATTAAATAATTGATTATTAAATTTTTAATTTATTTAATTTACTGAAGCAGAATTTTTAATGATAAATCCTGACGTATGCGACTCCACTGTCTTTAATAGCCATGCTCTGTTGTCATATCCCCACTCGATCGTAACATGATCTTTCATGTGTGCATGGCATTTAGGCCTGGCAGCTTGTATTTCAAGTCCTCTACTGTCCGCGTATATTACACCCGTTATCGACATTTGGCAATGGCATTTGCACTTCTTCTTCAAATGTTGAAATGTTTGTAAAGTCTATCGGACTTAACTACGGGATCATCAGTCCCTAAACTTACAGACTACTTACAAACTAGCTAATACTAAGGACGGCACAAATATCCATGCCCGAGGGGGGATTCGAACACCCGACCGTAGTGGCCGAGCAGACCGTGACTGGAGCGCCTCAGTCCCCTCGGCCACCGCGGCCGGCAGCAGCTTCTTGCAGCGCGTCTGCGGTTATTTGGTTATTTCGTTATGTTTCTAGTTGTTCCTGATTGAGTGGTTGTGAACAACTGATCCTATTCCATCCTGCATGAGATAGGAAGAAGATTTTCGTTAGAAATCTCCTCTCAACAAAAGGCGTAATAATAATTAACTTTATCTGCCATTGCTACGTGAGCGTAATCGATTTGACTGTAGTATGTTCTGTGAGTTATGGGCCCAAACCATAACTCACATGAATTAAATATTGATATGCGCAAAGGAAAATAAAGATACTCACATAAAGCCATATCACTAGCAACGGATTGGAAACCGCTTTCTCTCTTCATACCAAACAGGAGAGCAAACATTCTAATTAACCAAATTTCCTATCAGTTCTTTTCATTATTCAACTTTTACTGAGCTACTATAAGTCATACATTATTTAGGGTCAGGGGTTGCTTGTGGGATAATTACAGGGCTACATGTGAAAGATATCATTGACTAAAGTGTGGGTAACTATTTCATTTATTACTAGCTAGCAGTTCTGAAGCAAGAAGGAGTAAAATATAGGGAGCGTAAGGTTATTTACAACTTGTACAAACACCAAACAGCGGTTGTCAGAGTTGAGGGGCATGAAAGGGATGCAGTGGTTGGGAAGGGAGTGAGACAGGGTTGTAGCCTTTGTTACTTGGGCAGTAAAATAACAAATGATGGTCGCAGTACAGAGGATATAAAATGCAGAATGGCAAAGCGTTCCTGAAAAAGAGAAATCTGTTAACATCGAATATTGATTTAAGTCTAAGGAAGTCCTTTCTAAAGGCATTCGTGTGGAGTGTTGCCTTGTATGGGAGTGAAACATGGACGATAAACAGTGTGGACAGGAAGAGGATAGAGGCTTTTGAAATGTGGTGCTACAGACGAATGCTGAAGATTAGATGGGTGGATCGCGTAACTAATGAGGACGTACTGAACAGAATTGGGGAGAAAGGGAATTTCTGGCCTACCTTGACTAAAATAAGGGATCATTGGTAGGACACATTCTTAGACATCAAGGAATTGTGAATTTAGCGCTGGAGGGAATTGTGTGGGGTAAAAACCGCAGAGGAAGACCAAGAGATGGATACAGTAAGCAGATTCCGACAGATGTAGGTTGCCGTTCTTATGTGGAGTTGAAGAGGCTTGCGCAGTATAGGGTATTGTGGAGAGCTGCATCAAACCAGTCACCGGACTGAAGACCACATCCTATGCCGTACAGCAACCAAGACGCGACCAAGTGCACAACAATGACACACAAAGAAACCGTTAAACATGGAACAGCTTTGAGCCACCAAATTCATCCCAATGGTTTAACATTAGACTCTCATAACCCAAAAAGACAAATGGTGCGAACACAAGTGCTCATTAGCAAGCCACAAAGAAATCATCCGACTGATTAATATTTCCCCAGAAAATTTAAAAAAATTACGTTCAATAAGCAGAGTGCAAACCAAACTAACAAATAAACGATCCATACACTGAACAATACTCACCATCCACGAGTCAAGTGCCCCAATTGGAAAATACAAAGAAAACTAGTAAAACCAAGCAATTTGACACACAGCATTATATTATCGCGTTACTACTACCATTGAACTCCCAACGAAATAATCGCATTATAAAATATGCAAAAGTGCACAGCAATGCAAACTCGTTTTTATCGCCTCTTCGCAGTTCCGTAGTCCACATCCTGTTGCCTTGGTCAACCCGCCAGAAGACACCACAACTTTCTTTTCGTTGACACAAACGCCCTGTCCTGATTGGCTAAGGCAATGGCATCCGTCCTCTCTACCTTGCGAATCCACCCCCGTAAACTTTCGCCAGCCATTATTGTGATAAGCCTCTCGACGACCTTCCTTGAGATACTACACCACAACACAATCATCTTTGAACTACCCTACTATCCTCTACTCAAGTATCTCTGCTCTGTCATATCAATCCAATCATAAACCAAAGCACAGCCACAACACATGTATCCACTTTTACATGGAAAGAAACGGGTAACGGCATAATGTGTGACATAACCGATAAAACTGCAGTCAAGTGATACGGAAATAAAATACAGTTGCCACTTCCCATGTCCAATAGCTGGTAACATTAATGTTATAGAATCCATAAATGGTAATTAAAAGTTAAGAGTAGCTTTGCAGCACTTGCGCCGCTGTTAGTAGTACGTAAGAATTGTTTAAGGTGCATGAAGCGTACGTACGCATGAAGCGTACGTACTGTATCACTTCACTATCCTGTTTTTCTGCGTAGTCTCCGTCACGTTCTATGGCCGTACGCCAACAATGTGGGAGAGCGTGTATTCCCTGCCGGTAAAAGCTCTTATCCCGTAGGCGTGGCCATGTTATCACTGCATGACTGACAATATCGTCAACTGTATTCCCCGTAGCGAATCTTTAAACGGCCCAAAGAGATGGAAGTCTGAGGTCGCCAGGTCTGGATTGAAGGCTGGATGAGGCAATTATATCCAATCCAGAATGAAACTTCCACTCTGCAGCGGAGTGTGCGCTCTGCTGCAGGGTGAAAGTTTCATTCTGGAAACATCCCTTAGTCTGTGGCTAAGCCGTGCTAATGAGCACTTGTGTTCGCACCATTTGTCTTTTTGGGTTGTCAGAGAGTTTTGTTAAAGCATTGGGATGAATTTGGTGGCTCAAAGCTGTTCCATATTTAACGGTTTCTTTGTGTTTCGTTGTTGCGCACGTGGTCGCGTCTTAGTTGCTGTATGGCATAACGATATTGTGTTGTTGTGGTCTTCAGTCCGGAGACTGGTTTGATGCAGCTCTCCACAATACCCTATCCTGAGCAAGCCTCTTCATCTCCACATAAGAACGGCAACCTACATCTGTCGGAATATGCTTACTGTATCCATCTCTTGGTCTTCCTCTGCGGTTTTTACCCTACACACTTCCCTCCAACGCTAAATTCACAATTCCTTGATGTCTAAGAATGTGTCCTACCAATCGATCCCTTATTTTAGTCAAGGTATGCCAAAAATTCCTTTTCTCCCCAATTCTGTTCAGTACCTCCTCATTAGTTACGCGATCCATCCATCTAATCTTCAGCATTCCTCTGTAGCACCACATTTCAAAAGCCTCTATCCTCTTCCTGTCCACACTGTTTATCGTCCATGTTTCACTCCCGTACAAGGCAACACTCCAGCCGGCCGCGGTGGCCGAGGTGACTGAGGCGCTCCAGTCGCGGTCACCACGGCCACTACGGTCGGGGGTTCGAAACCCCCCTCGGGCATGGATATTTGTGCCGTCCTAGTTCGTAAGTAGTTCATAAGTAGTTTGTAAGTTTAGGGACTGATGACCCCGTAGTTAAGTCCCATAAGCTTAACAAACATTTGAACATTTGCAACACTCCACACAAATGCCTTCAGAAAGGACTTCCTTAGACTTAAATCAATATTCGATGTTAACAGATTTCTCTTTTCCAAGAACGCTTTTCTATCCATTGCCATTCTGCATTTTATATCCTCTGTACTGCGACCATCATTTGTTATTTTACTGCCCAAGTAACAAAGGCTACAACCTTGTCTCACTCCCTTCCCAACCACTGCATCCCTTTCATGCCCCTCAACTCATAATTTTACAGTTCTGTCTTTTCAGATATCACTCCAAGTTCTGCTTTTAATTCCGTAACTTGGTTCAGATACAGTAGTAGAGAAGGCATGACGCTGTAGGTAGTGTGTGAAATTGTCGACAAACGGTACAGTGAATACTATTCCCGTGGGTTATTCCGCCTAAATAGTGAGGATGTAATGTGATTGGCTGACATTCAGAGACCTAGCGCCCCAAACCTAATTTCATTTAGCAACATTTAACAAACAATATTTCAGACTCTTTTTCCGTTATTATTTTTAACCTCTGAATAACAAGATACAGTTATTGGCAATTGTAGCGGAACGATCGGTTTCGTAAGTCCGTTACTTATGGAGCCTGTGTGTCGTCGCTTCATCATATTACATCTACATCAACATGGGATACTCTGAAAATCACATTTAAGTGCCTGGCACAGGGTTTATCGAACCACTGTTATACTATTTATCTCCTATTATATTCTCGAATAGCGCGCCGGAAGAAACAACACCTGAATCCCCGTTCGAGCTCTAATTTCTCGTATTTTATTCTGATGATCATTTCTACCTATGTAAGTGGAAGTCAACACAAAATATTTTCGAATTCGGAGGAGAATGTTGGCGAATAGAGTTTCGTAAGCCGGCCGCGGTCGCCGAGGGGATTGAGGCGCTCCAGTCACGGTCTGCACGGCCACTGCGGTCGGGGGTTCGAATCCCCCCCGGGCATGGATATTTGTGCTGTCTTTAGTCTTAGTTGGTTCATAAGTAGTTTGTAAGTTTAGGGACTGATGACCCCGGAGTTAAGTCTCATAGACTATACAAGCATTTAAACATTTTTAGTTTCGTAAGTAGCCCATGCCGCAGCGATAAGCGTCGTTGTTCTAATGATTCCCAGACTAGATCCTGTATCATTTCCTTAACGCTGTCTTCCCTGTGTCGTGACAATACAAAACGAGCTGCACTTCTTTGGACTCTTTCGATGTCCTCCGTCAAACCCACCTGATAAGGATTCCACAGTGGGCAGCAATACTCAAAAAATGGACGGACAAGCGTAGTGTATGCAGTTTCTTTTGTAGTTCTGTTGCATGTTTTATGGGTTCTGCCAATAAAACGCAGTCTCTGGTTCGCCTTTCCCACGACATTATCTACGTGTTCTTTCCAGTTTAAGTGTGAAGTAATACTAATTCCTAGGTATTTTGTGGAGTTTGCGGCCTTCACTTTTGATTGATTTATCTTGTAAACAAAGTTTAACAATGTGTGTAAATCTTATGGACTTAACTACGGGGTCAGCAGTCCCTAAACTTACAAACTACTTATGAACTACTTACGAACTAGGACGGCACAAATATCCATGCCCGAGGGGGGATTCGAACCCCCAACCGTAGTGGCCGTGAAGACCGTGACTGAAGCGCCTCAGTCCCCTCGGCCACCGCGGCCGGCAAAGTTTAACAGATTTCTATTCGTACTCATGTAAACGACTTCACACTTCTCATTATTCAGAGTCTACTGCCAATTTTTACACCATACTGATATCTTATTCAGATCGTTCTGCAGTTGGTTTTGATCTTCAGATGATTTTACTAGACTTTAAATGACGGCGCATCTGCAAACAACCTAAGAGAGCTACTTAGATTTCCCCCTAAATCGTTTATGTAAATAAGGAACAGCAGAGGACCAATAACACTACCCTGTGGAACGCCCTATATCACCCCTGTTTTATTCGATGCCTTATCGTCGATTACTACGAACTGCGTCATCTCTGACAGGAAATCCCCTATCCAATCGCAAATTTTGGGCGATATACCATAACCACGCAATTTGATTAAACGCCGTTTGTGTGGTACGGTGTCAAATGCCTTTGGAAATCAAGAAATACGGAATCGATTTGCGAACCCTTGTCGATAGCACCCATCACTTCGTGTGAATAAAGAGCTAGTTGTGTTTCGCATGAACGATATTTTCTAAATCCGTGTTGACCTTGGGTCAATAGATAATTTTGTTCGAGATAATTCATAATATTTAAATACAGGATATGTTCCAAAAACCTGCTGCAAATTGACGTCAATGAAACAGGCCTGTAGTTTAGTGGGTTACTCCTACTGCCTTTCTTGAATATAAGTGTGACCTGTGCAACTTTCCAATCTTTTGGTACAGATCCTTCTATCCTTCTTTGAGAGAGCGGTTGTATATGGCTGTTAAGTAAGGATCTATCGCTTCAGCATAATCATATATAAATCTAATGGGTATACAGTCCGGACCAGAAGACTTGTTCTTGTTAAGTGATTTTAGTTGCTGCATTACTCCGATGATATCTACTTCTACGTTACTCATTACAGTCTCTGTTCGTAATTCGAAATCTGGAATATTGGTTTCGTCTTCTTTGGTGAATGAGTTTCTAAAAGGTATGTTTAGTAACTCTGCTTTAGTAGCGCTGTCATCGGCAGGATCGCCATTACTATCACGTAGTAAGGGCATTGTTTGTGTTTTTCCCCTAGTATATTTAACA
Organism: Locusta migratoria; assembly: GCA_026315105.1. Taxonomy (NCBI): domain Eukaryota; kingdom Metazoa; phylum Arthropoda; class Insecta; order Orthoptera; family Acrididae; genus Locusta; species Locusta migratoria. The sequence continues at coordinate 181,786,120 of CM048746.1, forward strand.
TATGACCAAAATCCCTTTGGGTTTTCAGTCAAATTTCGAGAAAGCATTTCGTTGTGATAAGTATTGTAGGCATCTCGCATTGAATTTCTCGCTAAATTTCGAGCTTCTGTGTAGGATCGTCAATCCTGGGGATTTTGTGTTCGTTTAAATTTAGCATGCTTTTTCCGTTGCTTTTATCAGTGTCATGACCTGTCTTGTGTACCAAGGGGGATCACCTACTTCTTTTATTAATTTATTTGGTATAAAACTGTCAATTGATGTCGATACCACTTCTTTGAATTTTGAGCCACAACTGCTCTACACATACGTGTAGTGTTAGTAACGAGTGGAAGCTATCTTTCAAGAAGCAATGTATTTTATTTCTGTCTGCTTTCCCGCACAAATATACTTTTTTTTTTTTTTGGTAACTTTGGGACTTTCGATATTCAATCTCGCTACAACAGCTCTGTGTTCACTAATACCTGTATCCGTTATGATGCCCGTTAAGAGATCAAGTGTGTTTTGACATCCATCTAGTTGGCTTATGAACTAATTTTTCGAAGTAATTCTCAGAGAATGCGTTGAGTACAATTTCGCACGATGTTTTATGCGTACCTCCAGATTTGAAAATATAATTTCGTCAATTGCGATTAAACAGTTGTGACATTACAGATAAAGGGGAAGCTGATTGTTTCCATGTGAAAAGCACGTTTTGGCAATCTGTTGGGTTCCCCAGCTGGCCGGCTAACAGTTTGGACCTAGTGAATAGAATACAGGGCGTTAGGGAAAACCTAATCAGCTCGGAAACAGGAAACGGCGTTCTTGGATGAGCGAGGGCGGCTATCCCAGATTGCAACGAAAACGCCTTATTTACGATTTAAATATCCCTTACAGATACAAAGTCGATAAATTTCAGTAATACTATAACAATAATAATATAAGACTTACTTTTACTCTCAAGTGCGTGTTATTGTGGCTCTCGTGAATAATCGTTGGGGAAATATTCAGTTATTTACCGACTAGCTTACATGCCCGTGCTTCACAACGGTTGTTAAAGAAGGGCCCGCACGTATCATGGCTTTTTAGAGTTCCGGGCCTCAGTCAGTTTTAAACATAAATAAAACGTGCAGTAAGAAGCAAGTACGTAGTACACAAAGCGAGATCGTGTAACACTATGTTCAATGTTAGTTGGTATTCTTAATTCTGACACAGACGTACGGTTACTTGCTGTACTAGGCCATACTTATCACGCAGCAGCGGCGTCTATTAGATCTTTGTTGCACTAAAGCGCCTCAATTTGCCCGCGAAAGCCTATGAAAGCTCGTGTACTACATTTGGAGATTAGCCTTTGCAGATAGACGCTAATTGCTTTTTGACAAATGTTTATCTTTATTTTCTCTGATCCGATTTTGATGAAATGAAGCGTTTATCCAACTGCACGATATGCTCAAGTTCCGGCTGAAAATCCTATGGAAATTCGTCAAGTAGTTTTGAATATACCGGGTAATCAAAAAGTCAGTATAAATTTGAAAACTTAATAATGTAGATAGAGAGGTAAAATTGACACACATGCTTGGGAAGACATGGGGTTTTATCAGAACCACATCTACCGTCATCGGGCCTTTATTATTCGAGGAACTGCGTTATTCTTGTTCTGTAACAGCTACTGTGACAGAATAGCATAATCCCCAGCCTGGTTGATAAACACCTGCTGGAACGTACGATTTTTATGCAGGATGGCGCTCCACCCCATATTGCTAGATGCGTGAAAGATCTCTTGCGCGCGTTGTTTGGTGATCGTGTGCTCAGCCGCCACTTCCGTCATGCTTGGCCTCCCAGGTCCCCAGACCTCAGTCCGTGCGATTGTTGGCTTTAGGGTTACCTGAAGTCGAAAGTGTATCGTGATCGACCGACATCTCTATGGATGCTAAAAAACAACATCCGACGCCAATGCCTCACCATAACTCCGGACGTGCTTCACAGTGCTGTTCACAACATTATTCCTCAACTACAGCTATTGTTGAGGAATGATGGTGAACATATTGAGCATTTCCTGTAAAGAACATCATATTTGCTTTGTCTTAATTTGTTATGCTAATTATTGCTTTTCTGATCAGATGAAACGCCATCTGGCGGACATTTTTTTGAACTTATTTTTTCTAATAAAACCCCATGTCATACCATGCATGTGTGTGTCAATTTTTATCTCTATTTACATTATTCCGTAATTTATTAAGTTTTCAAATTTATACTGACTTTTTGATCACCCGGTAAACGCGTAGAAAGAGACATACAGACATAACGTCGTATTTACAAAACTTTAAACTCGGATTTTTTTCCGTGATGCAACTTTTATGAAACAGTTGCCCCATGTAAATCCGTGATGTGGTTTAGAAGATTAGAGATTTGTAATAGCTGTAAACCATGCTTCGCAACGGATCTTAAAGAAATGATACAATTACGTGTTGTGGAGAACTACAACACACTTAAATTCAAATTATACCCGTCGAAAGATCTTTTCTTTCCATGACATTGCAAAGCATATGGGTTACAGCTAAATAATTTTAAATTTCAATTGCAGTGGCAGTGGTTTAGTTTGCTATCGTTGGCAACAAACTATTTACTTCAGAAGGATGATTAATTTACTGACCAGAATAGCATAAATTATTTATTTAATCGTGAACATAAAAAAAATTATTTCCCTTATTCAATGTGACTGATTTTTGAAAAAGCATTCAAAGGCCGTTGCCAACATCAGCACACAACGCCGCCACCATAAATAAAATTGTACCCCTTCTTGTAGTGTACTACATCATATTTACATGAATGAAAAAAAAAGCAAACAAACAAACGCAGCAATGCCATAATTAGTTATTTGGTGTATTATGTAATTAACGTCACCTCACTTTGTCCCTTCCTGTACTATGGCGTTTTCGAGGAATTCCTAAACAGAAAGCACTCAAAATATAATGAAAGAATTCTTATGTAAACTAGAGCATCGATAGATGAGTTGCAGTATCGTTATGTTTTAAATTCAAATGTACCCTGTCAAAATAAGCAAAGAAATGTCGTTAAGCTGTGAATACATAAAGTGTAATCAGCAAATCGCTGTACAATATTAGTTTGTATTTGCATAGATAAGATTGCAGCTCTTAATACAAACTATTTCTGTTACTGAGGGAATACGCAAAACTTGATCACGTATTGTTTCTTTGCAGCACTACAAAACCAACAGCAGATTTTGTTGCTCTATGCCATATCCACCGAAAAGAAAAAAATGCAGCAGCGCCAACTATTCGTTCTTTGGTGCACTGCGTAACCAACAGGGCCTCTATTTGTTCTGAACTGTACAGTACTACACCGTTTTCTAGGCATTCCTAAACAGAATGTACTCGATATGTAAGTAAGCACAGAAATCAGACATAAATTCGTCTTTCCTTGCAAAGAATTCTTAGTAAATGAAAACATCGATAGACGCAAAGGAACGATGTTATGTTTTAAATTCAAATGATACCCGTGGCAAGCGGCACTTTTTTTTTTTTTTCTTTACAAGACAGGCGGGATACAGCTAGTAAAAAAATATATATTTTGCGTCGTACCTGGGTTAAATTTTACTTGCAGTTGCAGCAGTTCATTATGTTAACGTTGACTATGAAATATTCGCTTTAGGGGGATCATTAATTTACTGATGGGAACAATGTTAATTATTTATTTCATTGTTAACACAGATAATTATTCCCATTATTATACGTGACTTATCTTCAAAAAGGAATCCGTAAGGAAACTCGTAGCCATTTGGTATATATACTATGTAAGTAACAGCACATCTATCGGATCTTTGCTATACTATGTTGCAATTCAAACATAACATACACCAGAAACTACAAATTACGATATATTTTCTACCCATGAACCGATTTTGATTAAATGAAACTTATATGTTGCCCCAAGGTACTCTCAGTTGATCTTTTAAAAATGTTCAAATGGTTGTAAAGCTTATGGGACTTAACTACGGGGTCATCAGTCCCTAAACTTACAAACTACTTATGAACTACTTACGAACTAGGACGACACAAATATCCACCCCCGACCGTAGTGGCCGAGCAGACCGTGACTGAAGCGCCTCAGTCCCCTCGGCCACCGCGGCCGGCAGTTGATCTTTTAGACCCATGAAAGTTCGTATAGTACTCTTGGAGATTTGCTGTCCTACACCTTACTTATAAGCATAGTATACACACAAAACTTCAATTTACGATATCTTTCCTTCCTCAGGTCCGATTTTGAGGAAATGAAGCCTATGTTACTCTCCAATCTACTCTCAATTTACCTGTGGAAACCCATGAAAGTTCATGTAGTACTTTTGGAGATTACCCTCAACAAATAGACATAGACGATGTCTTTTAAACAAATGATTAAATTATGATATCTTTATTTTCTCTTATCCGATTTTAATTATTGAAGCCTTTATGTGACCACACGGTATGCTCAAGTTACGTGAGGAAACCCCCTGAAAATTCGTCAAGTAGTTTTGGAGATAAACGTGTTCAAAGAGACAGACATATCTTACGGTCGTAGATATAAAATTTCAAATTACCATATTCTTTCTTTTTTTTTTCTTTTTTTTTTCGTTATCCGATTTTTATTAAACGAATCTATATGTTGTGAGAGTTACGCTGAAGTTACCTGTGCAAATCCCGTGCAAATTCGCGAAGTAGTTTGGAGATAAGAGGTTTTTAATAGTTGAACAAACAGACCCGACGGTTACTGACAACACTTAAATTACGATATTCTTTTATTTTGTGGTCGGATTTTGATAAAACTATGCTTATATGTTTACCCAAACTATTCTCATGTTTCCTGTGAAAAGCGCGTGAATATTCGTCCAGTAGCTTTGAAGATTGAACAGCGACAGACCTACATTTACAGATTTATTATTAGTATGGATGTATAAAGTACGACCACCTCCACATTGCCATGTCCAAAAAGAGTAATAAACTGCATTTATATAAAAAATAGTTCTTGAGAAAATCTCTTCTAAACATTATCTTAGAATCCATTTTGTTGATTATTCAGAGCTTTAATTTATGTTTATTTAAATATATTTTTGCGTCACCATCTGAAGATTGATAGACTGGCTAAACTACAGATTAATTATTGATCTTACTTAAACAGTTTGGGTAGGTGTTTAGGGCATAGAAGCTGACAACGTACATAATTCACCCCTATGAACAGAGATAACGAGCCATAAACCTTTTACTACCCTGAGTTATTTATTGCCCAATTATTATTGGTGAGTACCGATGGGATGGTCGCACAGTGTTAAATAATTGTTATTGACCATTTGTTGATCTTGATGTATTGTAATTTTTTTTTAATTTTTATAATGCTGATGTTTGTATTGTTTGATGGTATGTTGCAGATTTAATCTGTGTCTGCATACGTAGTATGAAAAATTTCTGGCAAAATTCTACGTCGCCAAAGATGTTCCTTGCTTCCATAGATGCGAGCGCACCTGGCCACTGGAAGAACGCGACGCACGACGAATTAAGAATGAATGTAATTGTTAATGGCCAAATTTCCTATGTTTTAGATGCTTTTGCTGGTTCCAGTTGGTGAAATTTGTCTCGGTTGCAACAGTTCATGCACTTAGTAAGACCTGTTAGAGTGGCAATAGTTTTGGTAAATCGCGAAAGTTGAAGCCGTACGCGACTAATATGTTGACAAACTATCGTTGAATACTGCTGGTGCTGTCAGGCAATAATTTGAGATGTTGGATATTTTTGCCTTGATGGAGAATTTTAAGCAATGACACCGACCAACTCCTTTCCTGTTGGAAGTTGAAGCTTGGAATCGGAACATTAGAAAAGGTATGCTATATTTTGTGAAGGGTTTAATTGCAACTTATCGCGCTTGGTTCCGCTAGTTGTTTAAAGAACATCTGTAATGGTGTGTTACGAGAATTTTGGTGGTCTTGGACAGGAAGGATTGTATGGTTTAGTGATGGTAATTTGCATTGTTGGCTGAGGGCCACGTCGTAACGTATATGCGGATTTCCTATTGTGAATAGGACTTCGTATTTTGGTTTCTTCAATTCTGCTGGAAGTTGACTTTAGTAACACACTCAGAGAAGCTGCTATTTGTGAATCCTGTGGGAGTTCAATTTTGGTCACGAGATATTCGTGGACTTTATGTAATGGGCTGTCTCTGAACTGTGGTTACGCTTTGTAATAATTCCGCTCGTTACTGGCTGTGAATTTAGCGACGTACCAACATCCCTTCCTGTATAAATCAGACATGAAAGCAGTAGATAGCGCTGCAATATAAAAGTTGGAAGCAGCTTAGTATTCTAAAATACAGTGCAAGTATCCATACTGAAGTGACGAGTGACTAAAGAAAAATAGCATTTAATTATTCGGTGTCATAAGCAGTGGCGGCTCGTACAAAATTTGAGCAGTGTGCTACAATATTACAAAAATAAACACGAAACAGAATATACTAAAATAAAAAGCGTGACTGACAATGGAAATAACGGAGCTTAGTAATATTCCCACCATGTCATCTGCATTCTACACACGTGACCAATGAAACTGCTTGGCTGAAAAGTGCAGTTTCACTCGCATGTTGGCTATACATTACTAATGTTGATTGTGATTGAAGTTTTACTTACAGAAATTAAAAGTTTGGACTCAGAGGTATTTGAATAGGAGCCTCACACAAGTAGGTTTGAGAGATAACGCGCAAGGCGCCTGAGCCAGTGCGCTATTTGACTCTGTATGCCGCAATATTCGTCATAGAGTATTCTTCCGCAACCGTTACACGCAGTGTGAAGGGAAATATTGATCTGGTGCTGCAGTTGGTCACAGCACACATGAGTCGCCAGGCCTGACGTCACGTCTGCGCATGCGCACTAGCGAACAGACGACTGCGCCGCCTCTCTGCGCATGTACCTGCATGGCTGAATCCCACTTCAGCACAAGGAGCTGGTTTCCAGCTATCGCGGCGAGAGCGTTCCAAAATGCGTTTTCATCCATATTACTAGCGTTGTAATACGTATTGGAAGGGAACTGGCATAATTTTATTGCGATATCTGGATCTCATTCCAAGAGAAAGGATGTAATTTTACAGCGATTTCTCGCTTGCTTTCGAAGAGAAATGGCATAACCTTAGTAATATATTTACAGTGTGCTGCAGCACATTAGCACATTATCACCAGCCGCCACTGGTCATAAGTCACCAACACCTGAAAAAGGCTCCTAGTGTTGCTACAGAGTGTCTCATGAAAGACTCACAGTTGCGCAGCGCGTTTGCCGGCTGCTGGCGCTCCGCCTGCCGGTCGCCGCTATGCTTGTTCTGGAGTGACACTTGGCAACAGCGCCGAGTCCGGCGCTATTGTAGTCAGGTAGAAACACCGTGCTCTTTGTGTTCTGCACTGCGTGACGGAGTATGCGGGTGTTTTGTTTTGAGTTTGCTGTCGAGTTTCCTTTCAGTATGGTATACGCATGGCCACTGGCTAACTAGGACTTGGCTTTGGGGGGGGGGGGGGGGGGGATAGATCTGCGCCGGCCGTGGTGGCCAAGGAGACTGAGGCGCTTCAGTCACGGTCGGCACGGCCACTACGGTCGGGGGCTCGAATCCCCCCTCGGGCGTGGATATTTGTGCCGTCCTTAGTTGTAAGTAGTTCATAAGTAGTTTGTAAGTTTAGGGACTGATAACCCCGTAGTTAAGTCCCTTAAGCTTAACAAACATTTTTGATTTGATAGATCTTCTTGATGAGCAAAATTTTACTCAGTTTCCAGACAGACTACCATCTACCACTCCTGTTGAAGATTAATTCACTCCCATCCAATGAAAGTTTATGATAAAACACCCCGAGTTTCCAATCTTTACCTTTACCAGATTGCGGTTATAGGTTTTTTTTCTTTTTATTGGGGGTTCTGGGGGGGGGGGTTCTATCCCCTCATACCCCTCCCTCCCATAGTTACGCCACTGCACATGGACCCCACATTCGATTGTGGGCTCTGGACCCAGAATCAGAGACGGGCCCTCTCCCCCCGGCTTTTTTACTGTTGTGTGCAGTGGATTGTAATTGCAAGTTTATATCTTAATCATGCTCTTTCTAGAATTTACTTTAACTTTGTATAACAAGGTACAAATTTGATAAGGTTATTATTTTACTTAAAATCGAGACTTTACTTACAATGGCAACAGCAGCGCCCTAGTCAAAAAATGGTTTTGAGGGGGGATCAGCCAATTATGGCGTATACTCTAACTTGTGAAGTTTTACAACATAAGTTGAACTAAAGGCGCAGATAAATATCAATAGATACAATATTAAATAATATTCAATACAAATCTCGAAGGAGCAACATCAGTTCGTTTGGAAGCCATGCTAGAAGCCACGTCAAACTGCTGTGCCAACGGTATGACTTGAGGACGAATCCCTAAGCGGTATGACAACCAGAGTAAAATGGGCAAAGCAACTAATTATAACATGTTTTTATAGCTGCTACCTTGTCTACTTGGCATTTAATACTAGAAGAATCGAATGGAAGCTGCTATGTACATGAACCTGTGGGGCAAATTTGCGCCATGCAGTTTTATTGCTTATATGGTCAGATTGTGAAAGATAATTCATTGTAACCATCATATATGCTTTTCTTGATTTTTAACAATTGAGGTGTTAATAATATGAGTACAGCTAGCAACTCACCATAAAGATTATCTCTAATCTGCCAACGAACTCATATTCACATTCATACAACTTTAAATTTTTGGTCATAACCTTCATCAGAAAAGATCACACTCACTCACACAATCACTCATGCATAACTCATCCATACATGACCGCCATCCCCAGCTGTCCTACCGCAGTATGGCCTTGTTGTCGAATATTGCAACAACAAGGAGACAACAGTTGGCTTTATTTCATACAAAGTATTAAAAGGAACATGCCAGAGAAAAGCTATGAGCGGCAAAATTGGCCCTGCTGTCCTTCTAGATAGTAATCTTAATATTTAGGAATCTATTTGAAGTAGAACACTCTAAAAAAAGCTGCACAATACTTTGGTCACCTTAGCAAATGCACACATACAATTCCAATCATTGACAATAACTAAGAGCATCAATCGATGTAATCGTTTACGATAAACGGTTTATCGTAAATATCTACTACAATTGCCTGTAGAATCTTCTAAAATTTCGTTGGATTAAAATATTCAAGATGTTTTTTCCAGTTATTTTTTAATTTCAGTAACCCAAAAAATTGAATCATTTAAGGCTGGGCTCGGGCCCCCTTCAGCACCGGGCCCTGGACCCATGGGTCCACCCAGCCCCACCCTTGTGGGGGCCATGGGTATACGTGAAGGATCAACGAGTGTTTCTTGAGCTGAACTATGCAAAAACAATCGTATGTGGAATGTCAGCTAGAATTCATATGGAAATTTCCCAGTGTGTATGTTCCCAATGAATCCACGATACGCAGATTAGTGAAGAAATTTCAAAAGACTAGACGAACGAAGGACTAAAGGCGGTGGTGTTCTAACCGAAAATAAATTAGAAGAGATAGGGGAGGCCTTGGAAAAAAGCCCGAGAAAATCTCTTCGCCGTTTGGCACTTCAGATGGGTGGGTCAAGAGCATCTGCTAACAGAGCAGAAACTGAATTTGAATCCATACAAAATAACGGTAGTGCATCAACTCACGAACTCAGATACTGTTGCTCGACGTCGCTACTGTAACTGGCTGTTACATAGACGATGGCGAAGTTGATCCTGAGATGCTTTATTTTTCTGATGAAGCATGGCTGCATTTGTCAGGCTACATAAATTCGCAGAACAATTGACGTTGGAGCTTACATCAGAAACCTCTTCATAACGTGAAAACTGGAGTGTGGTGTGCAATTAGTGCGAGGTAAATAATTGGGCCAATCTTTTTTCTCGAAACAATAAATTCTGACAGGTATGTGAACAATATCCTGCATCGATTCTTTCAAGAACTTTCACCCAACAAAAGCTGTACCGTTATTTCATGCTAGACCGCACATTGCCAATGCTTTTATGGCAGCAATGCGAAGTGTTTTTGATTATATGCTAGTTGACTGGCCTAATTTTCCAGATATAAATCCCTGTGACATTTATCTTTGGGGAATGTTAAAAAACAAGATGTATGCAAGTAATCCCCATACATTCGAAGAGTTGGAAGATAGAATTCGACTCGTCATTTCCCAGATTTCGGGAGCTGAAATTCGTCGAGTGTTCTCAAATGTGTTCAACAGATGTCAGGCCGCTCTTTCCATAGAGGGACATCATTTTGAACATCTACTGTAAATAAAGGTAAGCTTAGGTTAATCAGATGGCAATGCTTTTTAGACTTTAAATCAGTGTATGCGCCAGCGGCTCAATAGAGTCCGAGAATCGGGCGCTGCCGTGGCCGGCGGATGCAGTGGCGGCGGCCGGAAGCCGTACCACGCAATCCGCGGACGCCTGGCAGGCGTCTTTCGTGAGACACCCTGTATTTCAACTGTGTAACTGTAAATACGGAGTCGTAAGTGGTGGTGGTGCCATAGAAGAAAACTTGTAACGCCAAAAAGCTAGTTAGAGGCGATTAGCTGTAGGAGCACTCGTGCACAACCTGTACCTGAGATATAAAGAAGGTGTAAAATAAAATAGCCTACGTACAGACTAATTAAAAAAAATAAACATAGGTCCTACATTTTCCTTACACCAGTTTTTAAGTAAGGAAGGAAAGGAAATTGAACCAAGCTAGTAAAAACTATACTACGAAAAGCCAAAGTAGCTTTGGGCTTAATAGGTACCTCTCACCTCATTCGTAAGTGATAAAATATTTTCCTAAATACGAATTAAGCATCACTGCTATTATAAAAAATCTATCACAATTAATCAAAGTCATATTACAAAAATAATTATTTCAAAATATTTAAAAAAAGAACCAATTCCTACTATCACAGGAAAGAACAAGGAGGTTAGAATACAGGGATGCACCCTGTAAAAGTGAAGCCTGTCTCCGCCATATCGCTAAGTTTTGGAGAAGTTTTCGTATTGTAGCGCTAATGTTTTATGTCACTTAAAACAGGAATAATAAGGCCGACGGTTTTTCCGTGATGTACTACCTGTTAAAAGAGTGCAAATTAGCCGTTAAAAATTAAGTTTTCAAATGTATTATGATGAGTATTTATTAATATTTATCGAAGAAAGTACATACTTTGCAGTGACTGTCAGTTCAATGCATTAACAGTAACTGGATAGACTTAATGTATAGTTTTAACGGAGAAATAACATTCCAAATCTGACCAAAATGCCGGACAAGCTTCAACTGAAGCTCGGCATAGATAATGCCATCTGCCTTTATTCTAACGTCCTTGAGATACACCTAAGTTCAGAGTAATTATATCGAGTGACCGATAACAAAAGATGAGTAACTAGTATCTTTGAACATATGAAAAATGTCATCATAAATAATAATTTTCATACAGGTGAACTGATAGATTTCTATAAAGAATTACAGCTTTTGAGGATTCAAAAGAGATTAACTATTTCGTATTTTTATACAGAGAAGTATTGTGTACCTATAAATGTTTTAGCAAAAGTTTGTAGACCCGCAGATGATATCGGTCATCACCTAGATTTACTAGGAAGGGTTAATAATTTATTTGGTAGCGATAAAGTGTAAAATCTTCTCCAGGTTATTAATATTGACAACTTAAAGGCAGCTTAATGCTTAATAGCCAAGATATTACGTCGTATTAAAAATAATAAGTGTAAATCGTAATATCGTTGGTTGCAAACGGTATACTCGTAGATTAATGGGATAAAACTTCACTTCACTGTCATGCAGTTGTATATTGAATATACGAAGCTATAGACAGTCTTTGTGAGTTACAGCGTTCAAATAAATAAAATCCCAGTTCATCCCTAATGCTTTGAGGAAAGGCGTGTATTTCCTGACATTAATATTTTATTTAATGCGTTATCCGAAATCAACTTGGACTTAAACAAGTTATTTCCGAAACTATAAGGGCGCACGACACAATGTTTAATTACGAAAAAGTTAACAAATAATAAATAAAAAAATCGCTTAGTGCTAAATTGCGCCGCCAACGCGGAATGATTGCTTTGCTTCGGCGAGTCGACTGCGGCCAATCCAAAAACCCGATAATGACATGGGAGCGGGCAGTTCTGAGATCTGAGCGAATTAATAGCGAGTTGACAGCAAAACTATGAGATTTGTATATCAGTTTAATAATAAGACGCTCTACAAAAAAAAATTCTATGCAGTTTACTATTTCTGCCCGAATGAAAAAAAATATCTGCCGTCCGTGAGAAAATTCATTTAGTACCGGCACATACAAAAATCTTTGCCACCATCAATAATATTTTCAGCTTCACTTCAAGAGCTTCGAACCTATAATCTTAGTGCTACTTCTGCTCAGGGACAACAACATCTAAAGGAGGACTCACGTTAGTTAATAAAATGTTCAAATGTTTGTAAATCTTATGGGACTTAACTACGGGGTCATCAGTCCCTAAACTTACAAACTACTTATGAACTACTTACGAATTAGGACGGCACAAATATCCATGCCCGAGGGAGGATTCGAACCCCCGACCGTAGTGGCCGTGCAGACCGTGACTGAAGCGCCTCAGTGCCCTCGGCCACCGCGGCCGCCGTTAGTTAATAACAACTACTGTTCTCCACCCTGACGAGATAGAATACAACTTGTTTCCTCATCCTCATGGGGTGTACATTCGTATTACAAATAAGTTCATGGGCGCGGAGGCTCGTAGTAATATGAGTGACGGTAAAGAAAGGTAAAAGTAGAATGGAATTTAAGGATGGTGAATCGTGAGCCACTAAAGCGACTTAAAGTAACATCAACCGGTAGTGCCTACAGAGTGCGAAATGTAAGTTATTAAGTCACCCACCCCCTCACTTTTATCGACCTTTGAAGACAAATTGTTCAAGAACAAAGAGGTGACATACACTACCAAGACTCTAATATCGTATCTTTTTCCCTTTCCACGCCTTCACACGCTGTACACGTCAAAAGTCACGTCCGGGACACTGCGCGAATCAGTTGTCGAGGCCGTGGTGGAGTAGCCGAGCGGTCCTCAGGCGCCTCGCTGCGGAGCGAGCGGTTGCTCGCCATCGGAGGTTCGAGTCCTCCCTGGGGCATATGTGTGTGTGTGTGTGTGTGTGTGTGTGTGTGTGTGTGTGTGTGTGTGTGTGTTTTGTCCTTAGGTTAGTTTAAGTAGTTTGGAAGGAACAGACTGATGACCACGCAGTTTGGTCCGCTACATTTACAGACATTTGAACACAGTTGGCGAGACCATAGCGGGCCACGGGTGACGAGGAGGACTACCGAACTCAAGGCCGCCCAATAGAGGTGAGTCGACAGGCGCAGCGGGTGTGTACCGAAAATGTTCAAATGTTTGTAAAGCTATTGGACCAAACAGCTATGGGCATCAGTCAGTAGACGTATAAACTATATCAAGTACGAGACGCGTCCAGAAAGTAAGTTCCGTTTGGTAATTAAATGAAAGTGTACACAGATACAGAAGAAATTTTTATTGCACAAAATTATACAACTCTTTAAGTACTTTTCCACATATCTGCCGAAATTTTGCAGACATTTGTCATAGCGTGGCACGAGGTTTTGTATACCTTCTTCATAGAAATCTGCCGCCTGTGTTTTCAACCAGTTGGAAACAGTTTCTTTCAGCTCGTCGTCATTGGTGAAGTGATGACCGCCAAGGAAAAACTTGAGATGTCCTGGATCTTGTCATCAATCGTGTGAACCAGTTCTTCTGTAACCAAAGGTGGACGCCCACTTCGTTCTTCATCGTGAACATCACTACGCCCGCCAATGAACTGTTTGACCCATCTTCTTACCATCGAATCACTCATCGCATTTGGTCCGTATATATCGCAAATTTGCTGATAATTTTCACTTGGTTTCACATTCCTCGCATACAGAAACCGAATCACCGACCTGCTTTCACAGGCGGCGGGATTTTCAATTAACGCCGACATTTCAAACAAGCACAAGAAAGCGTACGTAACTGACAGCTATCTCCAAATGGCGCACGTTCTTCTCCTTGATACACATCGTCTACAGCGCATGTGCGGAACTGCAGTCGCAGCGCTGCAGCGGAGGTGAATTGAAACGGAACTTACTTTCTGGACGCGCCTCGTAGCTTACACTAAAGACAACACACACACACCTGTGGTGTCGCACAAGTCTTAAGTGCGCGCCACCTACTTTCGCCGCGCGCCACCATGCACGCACGGCGCGCCGTTCTTACGACGTCAGCCACGAGCGCCATCTGCTACAACTCCGCTCGTGGCCACCACTGAACGACATCGTTCACTTGGGACTGAGAAAGGAACCGGTTAACACTTGGGAATCAGATAGGCACCAGTTAAGACTTGGCTATTGGATAGGCACTAGGAATTATTAGTAGGCAGGCCTCTATCTAAACTATGTATCAGCATGCTGCAATCAAGAACTATGTAAAAATTAAGTATTACTAAGTCTCTATGAAATATATATCTCGTTCTAATTTACTCTAGTGTTTCTAGTTTCTGCTGTCCCACTGGCTGGTCACCTCCGTACCTTCACAAGCGTGCATCCTTTATTCATGTGTCGGTCTCTTTCTACTCGGCTACCGACACCTACGACAACCAGCGCACGGGACACAAAAGCAGCGACCATGCTGGGACACAAACACCCACGCCCGAGGTACGACTCGAACCTCCGGTGGGAACGGCCGCCCAGTCAGCAGCACGACGCCTGAACCACGAGGACATTCCACGTGGCGGTTATGTATGCTCGTCGCGCAATGACAGGGAAAGCCGAGGAACGGTGGATGTCCCTGCGACCTCTGAAACGGTGCGGGAAACGGTCACATCACAGAAGCGGCACTTAACATTGACCACACCCTGAACCAGGAAGGCTCCTATGGTCCGACAGATGCTGACATCACCTTCAGGTGACACAGGCGAAGAAGAGGCTTCCAGACCCGGACTGCACGCAGGTCACATGCAAGTGCAAGTTGCCGACTCTTTTAGCCCAACAGAAACTGACATCATCTTCAGGTGACGTGGCCACAAAGACGCTTATAGACACGGAGGTTACACAGAAGTACAAGATGCGCAAGAACATGTGCTACATCAGGAGGATTCTTTCGATCTGACTGATGCTGACATCATCTTCAGGTGACGTTGGTAACGAAGACAATTACACACATGGGCTTAGGGCATTCAGGACGACTCCTTAGGCCCGACAGATGCTGCCATCATCTTCAGGTAAAGCCAGCGACGAAGATGCTTACAGACACAGGTTTAGCGCACGCACAGACGTTACACAGAAGTTCAAGTTACCAAACGACTCGCGCCAAATCTGGAGGACTCCTTTAGCTCGACAGATGCTGATATCGTCTTCAGGTGAGGTTCGCGTAAAAGACGCTTACATACATGGGCGTAGGGCAAGCACAGGGTTCACACAGAAGCGCAAGTTGCTGAATGCCATGTACTACATTGGAAGGACTCCTTTGGCCCAATACATGCTGACATCATTTTCAAGTGACGTTGGTAAAAAAACTGCTTACAGACACGGGCACGGGCTTAGTGCATACTCAGAGGTCACTCAGAAACGAAAGTTGCCGACGGCCACCGCTATTTCAGGATGACTCGCCTGTCCCGACAGATGCTGAATTCGCCTTAAGGTAATGCTGGCGAAGAAGACGTTTACCGACGGTCTTAGGCATGCATAGAAATCACACTGAAGGCCACACGCTAAGTCAGGACGCCTGGCCCGAGAGACGCTGACATCGCCTTCAGGTGATGCTGGCGACAATGGCGCTTTTATACACAGGCGTAGCAAGTTGAAGACGGCCATTAAAGCTGCCCAACATTTCGGGCACTCTTTCACAAACTCCTGCCATCTGCGGTATCAATTTCATTGTCACCGCAACTCAATCCTCGGTACGAAGTAAGGTTTGTGGCCGGTGTTCGCCAGGTGCTGCAGAAGGACAGCGAAACGGGCTATCCAGACCAGCGGTCGCGGCGGAGTAGCCGAGCGGTCTAAGGCGCCTCGCTGCGGAGCGCGCGGTTGCTCGCCGTCGGAGGTTCGAGTCCACCCTAGGGCATGGGTGTGCGTGTTGTCCTTAGCTTAGTTTACCTTAGATTAAGTAGTTTGTAAGCTACGGACTGATAAAACGAAGTTTGGTCCGATACATTTACAGACATTTGAACA
The DNA here is from genome assembly GCA_026315105.1 of Locusta migratoria. Classification (NCBI taxonomy): domain Eukaryota; kingdom Metazoa; phylum Arthropoda; class Insecta; order Orthoptera; family Acrididae; genus Locusta; species Locusta migratoria. The sequence continues at coordinate 181,802,370 of CM048746.1, forward strand.
AAGCTGGCGAGACCATAGCGGGCCACGGGTGACGAGGAGGACTACCGAACCCAAGGCCGCCCTAAAGAGGCGAGTCGACAGGCGCAGCGGGTGTGTACCGAAAATGTTCAAATGTTTGTAAAGCTATTGCACCAAACAGCTATGGGCATCAGTCACTAGACGTGTAAACTATATCAAATATGAGACGCGTCCAGAAAGTAAGTTCCGTTTGGTAATAAAATGAAAATGTACACAGATACAGAAGAAATTTTTATTGCACAAAATTCTAAAACTCTTTAACTACTTTTCCACTTAACTGCCGAAATTTTGCAGACATTTGTCATAGCGTGGCACGAGGTTTTGTATACCTTCTTCATAGAAATCTGCCGCGTGTGTCTTCAACCAGTTGGAAACAGTTTCTTTCAGCTCGTCGTCATTGGTGAAACGGGCCATCCTGACTAGCGGCCGCGGTGGAGTAGCCGAGCGGTCTAAGGCGCATCGCTGCGGAGCGTGCGGTTGCTCGCCGTCGGAGGTTCGAGTCCTCCCTAGGGCACGGGTGTGCGTGTTGTCCTTAGGTTAGTTTACCTTAGATTAAGTGTAAGCTACGGACTGATGACCATGCAGTTTGGTTCGATAGGTTTACAAACATTTGAACATCCTGACCAGCGGCTTTTCGAAGGGAACGTGGCCGGCCGGTTTCGGCGAAAAGCGGCTGTCCCTAGAGCAAACCAGAGTACGCCGTTACCACGTAGGCCACGTTGGCAGTCAGATGTTTTTCTGAGGTGACTGACGCCCGGTCCCGTGCGCATGCGCGGGTAGTGTTTGTCGCCACATCTCGAGCTGGCCCTGCCATACGCCGAGGTGGTTGTGTTCGTGGTAATCCTACGCGCTTTCTTTAGGGGTGGGGGGAGAGAACGGTCAAAAACCATTATCGCTTTTTTCCAAACTGAGAGCTGGGAATTGGCAGAAAGCACCCGCGTGTGCGTCGGCGAATTTTTTGGGAGCGAGAACCAGGGAAACGTCTCGAGGAGTCTTCGGACAACTGTCTTCCAGTTCGGAGGTGTGCCTCATTGGAAGCTCTCCTTTGCTTGTCTTTAAACTTGTATGTGCTGCTGATTTCTGTGTTGACGTCAAAAGTGTTTTGGACCTTTTCCTGAGCTCTTTCAGTCTTCATTGCGAGGTGTGCACGCATATTGGTGTGAATTCAGCGCTATCGCGAATAGATGTTTCTAATTGATTAGCAGTTTCCGCTAAGTCAACATTTAGTCAGATTCCTAGTCACGATTTGGCATCACGTTCACAGGAATGCTGATTCACCTCCGATTACGTGTACTTGTTACTTGAGAGGAGAACAAATTAGATTCGTAACTGGTAGCAGTTGCCCTCTGATTCATTTCTCACACATACCCCGTAGTGGGAAAGGGCATTGTGATCTGTGTACATCAAACGCCATTATCTACCTGATAGTCGTCGTGAGGGAAGTCGACACAGGCTGTTACACAAAGGCAACTGACTTCTGGGTAACATGCAGTAGTGCACCATCAGTGGCGTTCACGATTTTACCCCGCATTTCCGTATCTTTGCAACTGGTCACCTGCTCCTCTGCATTTAGCGCCAAGTCTCCGGCACCTGGTGGTAACGTAAATTCGCAGCACGGCACAGTACATTCCCTTGCTTTATGCGATTGTGTGGGCCCCTTCTGGGCAAGCAGCTACCCACTACCCCGCCTTTGCCCAGGCATCGGTAGTATTGTTCCGACTTATATGAATTTTATATTAGTCCTTCCATGTGTTGATTGACGACGTTGGGTCAGAAAGAGGTGGCTTCATCACCAGTCATGTTATTTAGATTCTTTTTTATTATGTCTGTTCCAACGGAACAGACGTTGGCGGTGATCCGAAGCAGAGATAAATACATCCAAGTATATTCTTCGCAAACCGCGAAATTTGCCGACGTCTGCTGCTCCTGTAAGATGGACAAACGATCTGCAACACAGGAAAATTTGCGCCGGACCGGGACCCAGGTCTCCCGCTTTTCGTGAGCGCTCGCCTTAACCACTCGGCCACCCGTGCACGCTCCCTTGCCACACTGAATCTTCCATGTGTTGCACTTGCCTACAGCCCTCATATGCTCGCATACGTTATAGTGTGAGTCCCGCAAGAAGAAGAGATACAATTCTACCACCGTAAGCTTGTCAGGCGTTAATGTTTTTTATTACGTCTCTTCCAACGGAACAGACGTTGGCGGTGATCCCGTATTGAGGGACTCACACTATAACATGTGCGAGCATCTGAGGGGAAGAGGCAAGTGCAACACATGGAAGTTTGGGTCTTGCCGGGGAGCGTGCACGGGTGGCCGAGTGGTTAAGGCGACCGCTAGCGAAAAGCGGGAGACCCGGGTTCGAGTCCCCGTCCGGCACAAATTTTCGTGTGTTGCAGATCGTTTGTCCATCTTACAGGAGCAGCAAACGTCGGCAAATTTCGCGATTTGCGAAGAATATACATAGATTGATTTAGATCCATTTAAGTGTCAAGTTTGTAATCTTCCCTACATCTGTTTCTCAGTAATAAATTGTAATCGTTTTTCCTTGAATTGATGTTCCACATTTCAATCATCATTATCATTTTTGGAGGGGAGCATCAATTTTTATTTTACTATTATTTGCGTATATTATTGGAGTAACAAGGCCATCTGACCTCCATGACCATCTGCCGATAGCATCAACTCCATGCATGTAAAAACAAGCGCCGTAACAGGTGACTGGTGAGTATCATTGCATGAATGGGGATTATGACCGATCACAGCTGACCATATATCAACCTCTATCCCCGCAGCACGTTATAGCCACACGCTAAGTCAGGGGGTCGACAGATGCTGACATCTTCTTCAGGTGACGTTGCCAAAAATCCATTGTTCGTAAATCTATCGGACTCAATTACTGCCGGCCGCGGTGGCCGAGGTGACTGAGGCGCTCCAGTCACGGTCAGCACGGTCACTACGGTCGGGGGTTCGAATCCCCCCTCGGGCATGGATATTTGTGCCGTCCTCGTTCGTAAGTAGTTCATAAGTAGTTTGTAAGTTTAGGGACTGATGACCCCGTAGTTAAGTCCCATAAGCTTAACAAACATTTGATTTTTTGAACTCAATTACTAAGCTATTATTCCGTAGCTTACAAACTACTGAAACTAAGGTAAACTAACCTACGGACAATACAAACACCAATGCCCGAGGGAAGACTCGAGCCCACGACGGAGCACCGCAGCACAGTTCCCCAGTACGCACGGCTAATCCGCCACGACTTATGAAATTGCGTGCTTATGGAATATCTCCCCAATTGTGCGGTTGGATTCACGATTTCCTATCAGAAAGAACACAGTTCGTTGTAATTGACGGTAAGTCATCGAGTAAAACAGAAGTGAGATCTGGCGTTCCACAGGGAAGCGTTATAGGTCCCCTACTCTTCCTCGTGTTTATAAATGATTTAGGAGATAATCTGAATAGCTCCCTTAGATTGTTCGCGGATGATGCTGTCGTTTATCGGTTAGTGAAGTCAACAGAGGATCAAAAGCAACTGCAAAGCGATTTAGACAAAATTTCTGCATGGTGCGAAAATTGGCAATTGACACTAAATAAAGATAAGTGTGAAGTAATACACATGACCACTAAAAGAAATCCGCTGAACTTCAATTACGAGGTGAATCAGTCAAACCTTAAGGTCATAGATTCTACCAAATACCTAGGAGTTACAATTACGAACAACTTTGACTGGAGAGAACACATAGAAAATATTGTGGGCAAGGCGAATCAAAGGTTACGTTTCATCGGCAGAACGCTTAGAAGATGCACCAGCTCCACCAAAGACGCTGGCTACATCAGACTTGTGCGTCCTCTCCTGGAGTACTGTTGCCCCTTGTGGGACCCTCACCAGGTGGGACTGACGGAAGGTTCAGAGAAGGGCAGCTCGTTTTGTTCTATCACGTTACGGGGGGGGGGGGGGGGAAGAGTCACGGAAATGTTGCACGAATTGGGGTGGAAATCATTAAAAGAAAGACGTTATTCATTGCGGCGTGATCTGTTTGCGAAGTTTCAATCACCGACTTTTACTTATGAATGTGAAAATATTTTGCTAGCACCCACCTACTTAGGGAGACATGACCATCCCAATAAAATAAGAGAAATCAGATCGAAAACGGAACGATTTAGGTGTTCTTTCTTCCCGCGCGCTATTAGAGAATGGAACGGTAGAGAAAAGTTATGAAAGTGGTTAATAAACTCTCTGCCAGGCACTTTAATGTGATTTGCAGAGTATCTATCTAGATGTAGATGTAGACGTGACGTTGGCAATGACGACGCTTTCAGACACGGGCTTACAGGTGTGCACAAAGGTTACACCACATAAATGCAAGTTCCGGAAGACCACGCCCTGAACCAAGAGGTCTGACTCTTATCCGACAGCACTACGCTCATGAAGCGAAGGAACAGACACTAGTTTAAGGGCCGCGTCATTGACCTAGCAATGTTACAAGTAGGTAGAGGCGGACGGCTGCTCGTTGCTGGCGACACCTGCAGGTAAGCAGTGTGAGCACTCGCCGACACCCGCGCTCGCATTTGCCCACCCCTGGTCTACGTCGTCCGCTACAAGTCGGCCATCCAACTACGAACGACCCTCTGCAGCTTAAATAATGCATTTAAATGATTATTTTTTTTTTCGGACATTTTTTTTCTTTGTGAAATAGTCAAAAATTCGTCCGTGCCGCATTAGCTGTATTTTGATCCTCTATTAAGTTCACAACCCGATTAGCACGATTATAAGAACAGCTTCAGGTAGGTAATTGTTATTTAATATGGCCATAAGAAATTTACGCAGTCCCAACTTTCTACCTGCAATCCTTTCTACGTGAATAAATAAATTTCATAAGCTGTTGGTGCGTGTTAAATACATCGACTAAGGAATTCAATGTATAAATTTATCAGGGTACCCGATAAAAATGTCTTGTTAACAGGATGTCCATTTTACCATATAAATGTTTTGTAACGGGTGTTACGATACCTTTAAAAAAACACCCTGTGAAAAATGTATTTCTATACCATGGACACCTACGGCTACATCTACATATTTGCTCAGCAAATCACATTTCAGTGCTATGGGACACGGTTCGTCTAACAGCTTTCTCTGCCGTTCCGCTTTCTAACAGCGAACGGGGAAAATGAATGCGTATAACTTTCCGTTTTAAATCTTATTTGTAGTATTTTATTATGTAGGTTGGGTGCTAACAAAATATGCTCGCATTGGGAGTAGAAAGTTGGTGAAAGAAATATCTCAGATGTATCTCCCTGCAACTGATAACTATTTTTTAATGATACCTTCCCTAACTGAAGCATCATTTACGTGCCTCTCCCTCCCCTCTGCCTCTCCCTGTACTTCACAACTTCCGATCATAACTTGGCTAGGATCCCAGAATGACCGTAGTGATTTTATCCATTGACGACCCGTTTTTAATCAATGGCGTTTCTGACCCACGCCAAAGGCTTATCACATTTATGCGCTCGCCCACTCCGCCGCGGCCACTTGAACAGTGCGAAACGTGTTGTGGACCTAATAAAGTATCAGAATAGGCCTACACGAATGAAATTTCATCTATTTTCAATTGTTTAAATGTTTGTGTGGGAATCGTCAACGTAGCATTGAGATAAGTATGTGGGGTAAAAATCGTAGAGGGAGACCGAGGGACGAATACAGTAAGCAAATTCAAAAGGATGTAGGTTGCCGCATTTATTCTCAGATGAAGAGACTTGCACAGCACTTCTAATGACATTGCGTTCTTATGGAATATCGCTCCAATTGTGTGATTGGATTCGCGATTTCTTATCAGAAAGGACACAGTACGTAGTAATTGACGGTAAGTCATCGAGCAAGGCCGAAGTGGTATCTGGCGTGCCCCAGGGAAGCGTTTATAAACGATTTAGGAGACAATCTGAACAGCACTCTTAGACTGTTCGCGAATGATGCAGTCGTTTATCGGTTAGTGAAGTCAACAGAGGATCAAAAGCAACTGCAAAGCGATTTAGACAAAATTTCTACTTGATACGAAAATTGGCAATTAACACTAAATAATGAAAAGTATGAAGTAATACACATGACCACTAAAACTTCGAATCCCCCCCTCGAGCATGGATATCTGTGCCGTCCTTAGTTGTAGGTAGTTCATAAGTAGTTTGTAAGTTTAGGGACTGATGACCCCATAGTTAAGTCCGTTAAGCTTTAAAAACATTTGAACATTTGAACACTAAAACTTCAATTAAACGATAAATAAGTCAAACCTTAAGGTAGTATATTCTAGCAAATACCTAGGAGTTACAGTTATGAACAACTTCGAATGGAGAGAACACATAGAAAATATTGTGACGAAGGCGAACAAAAGGTTACGTATCATTGGCAGACCGCTTCGAAGATGCACCAGCTCCACTAAAGAGAGTGTCTACAACATACTACTGCATCCTCTCCTGGAGTACTGTTGTGGGAATCTCAGCAGGTGGGACTGACAGAAGACATTGAGAAGGTTCAGAGAAGGGCAGCTCGTTTTATCACGTTACAGGAGGGGGAGAGCGTCACGGAAATGTTGCACGATTTGAGGTGGAAATCATTAAATGAGACTTGCGGGCACAGGAAGCGGTGCTCCCTCGTATCTGAGGCGTCACAATCTTCGCAGGCTGCCGACACGCGGAGGCGGATGTCCGCCAGGCGCTGGTTAGCGGCCAATTCGTCGTTCACTAGATTGCACCACGTGGCGAAACGGCCGTCGGGAGGGCCTGGTGATTGACATTGGTCCACAAAAGAAGCCTGTTGATCGTCTATCAGTGGCGGCTGGTGACCAGAAAAGATGGTAGTGCACTTTTTTCACCAGTTGCCCACCTCTACAGTATGGCAGCTCAACGCATTCCGAAAAAATCGCTATTGACCCAAGATATCATAGATGTAGAAGAATAAAAAAACTGTTGCCTTTTCCAAATGGGATTTAATAATGAATCTAATTCTGCACTAAAATTAATCAAGACGAAAAATGCCAGGATTGGAAGATGATTCACTCTCATCGTGTCCTCTGATGGCAAGTTCATAAGAACCATAGGAACGAATACAATTAATTATTAGATTTAGTATGTACTTATTATCTGTAACCTTTTGATTGTGTAATGGCTCGGACTTTCACTATCCTTGACTAATCTCCATCTACATCTACATAGATACTCTGCAAATCACATTTAAGTGCCTGGCAGAGGGTTCATTAATCACTTTAATAACTTTTCTCTACCGTTCCATTCTCTAATAGCGCGCGGGAAGAAAGAACACCTAAATCGTTCCATTTTCGATCTGATTTCTCTTATTTTATTGGGATGGTCATGTCTCCCTAAGTAGGTGGGTGCTAGCAAAATATTTTCACATTCATAAGTAAAAGTCGGTGATTGAAACTTCGCAAACAGATCACGCCGCAATGAATAACGTCTTTCTTGCTGTACCGTTCCGAGTTAAATCCTATGTTGAATTGACGACTTTTCGTTTTAACCATCTGTGAAATTCTCAAACCTGGAATCCGTCTACCTAGCCTCTTGATTTCTAATTTCTATTCAAACTTGCGTAAATTAAAGCGTTCAGAAAGCAAGGGAATTATCTGATTCATTATTTCACCTGTTCACTTGAGCCTCAAAACTAACTATAAAACACGCTAAACAACGGACACAACGCACAGTTACTTCTCGTAAGAGGGCTCGTTAAGAAGGCTCGAAAAGCCCGCTTCGTTCGAAGGGCGGACGACTCCGGTTATCTTCGGGAGAGTTCGATCTCTGTTTCTGCGGCTGACGGGGTGGCTCGGCCGCGATGTGTATACACTCGAGGCGCCTATAGGGGAACACTGTTGCCAAGCGTTGCCCCCGCACCCCGCACACCCCCTGAGACACCCTGGTCGACGTTTGCAGGCCGGCTGCAAACCCAACCGCTGTCGGGGAAGTTCGGTCCACTCGGGAGTGGTCGGTGCGTAACAGCACGGGCGTTTCAAAAGAGATAAATGGAGCGCTACTTCTCCACCTGCATAGAATTTCTAAACAGCAAACGGAGTTTAACAATATTATTATTCCTGGAGGTAGCGCAAACCTGCAAACCTATACAAGAGCCGCCCCTGTCGTCTCTCTACCAGTATTGACGGGTGGGGTGGGCGGCCTCCCAACGCCTCGTACAGTAGACGGATCGTCCTAGTAGGCTGAAAATAGAGCAGTGATGGTAGCGCGTCCGCCCGCACGTCACTCTCGACTGGGAACGGCGAAAGCAGCGAAAGAGTGGGTGGCGGAGGCGGGCGCGCGTGCCGACAGGTGCAGGGTGTTCCGGCCACCCACGGCGATGTAAGCGCGGCGGCGGCTGCCCGGCTCTGTCGCCGTGTGCCATCAACGCCACCTAGAGAGAAGGCCGCGGCGCTCTCGTGTGACGTCAAGTGTAGTAGGTTGCGCGCGCATAGCTGACCGGGTAGCCGCTGGGGCACGGCCCACTGTGCCGAAGCAGCGAGCCAGTCAGCTATGCGCGCGAAACCTGCTCTGACTGACGTCACACGAGAGCGCCGCGGCCTTCTCTCTAGGTGGTGATGGTGCCGCCATGCAGCGCCTCGCCCGCTCTGCGTTGCCTCTGCTGCTGCCAAAGACCTATATAAACAACATAGACTGGCCACAGCGCCGCCATAGTTGAAGCCAATTGGAAAGGTTGCCGCCATCTTTGAGAACGTCAATGTCACACCAGGTATTACTGGTGTTCATCGGTGAAACGGAACCATCACCCCATTCGCCGATGAACACCAATCATGTCTCGCTATGCAAGAAGCAACTGCTAACCCCCACTCCTTCCACCTCAGCATCCTATCAAAATAAAGTTTCATTCTTCCGCCATAAATTCACCAATAACATCGCATATTTTTAAAAAATTATGACATAATGTCTAAATGAAAGTAATATAAAGTGTAGTAACAACCAGCTCACATCAGTATGCCCAGATTAAGGCCACTGTAACATTGGCCGAAACGTCGGTTATTTAAGTAATAGCCTTACATCATGACGCGGTACAATACCCAGAAAACTTTTATGTCATAAATAAATTTATTTATTTTCAATTATATGATATGACTAGCTGAAAAACCGGAGTTGCCTGAGAATTTATTCAAGCCCTGAGTTTGTACTTGGACTATCCCTTCTCTTTCTGTATACAACGTGATGGGAAATTCCCGTTACAAACTTCTAGGACTTCTAGAAAATAGTGAGTACATAACATTTTGAATAGGAACCCATGTCCGTAAACGTATCGTTTCCGTTTTACAACAGTTTCAATTCAGATGTGTAACTCGTCACTGGCTGCCCGGGGACATCTCAGCAGACGATTTGGTGAAAGATGGATAGGCCGTGGTGGTCCAATCGCGTGGCCGCCACGATGGCCGGATTTGACCCCTATGGACGACTTCCTGTTGAGTCGTATGAAGAGACTAATTTGTGAGACACCTGTAGAGACAGAGGAAGATCTGCTGGCACGAGTTCTGGCCTTTGCACAAGTGAAAAGACACCAGGTGGGTTGGAGAGAATGTACCGGAACCTGCTTCGGAGATACAGTGTGTGTAACGACGTTGGTAGTAGCCACATCGAGCGGCTGTTACAATGCATCATTACTTTGCGACTGGTGGCGTAGATGCTGGGTTCTTGTTGTTGTCGACTAATATAAACCATTGTAATGAAAATGCGTAAGTAATAACGGAACTATTTAGTATTCTTTTCAAATTGATTGCAACAATTGTACTGGGTCACACATAAATACATTCCTCAAGCAGGAGTCGATGAGATAATCATCTGAACTGAAACTGTCGTGGATCGGAAACGATACGTTTCCTTAAAGTTTTTAACGGGAATTTCCGACCACCCTGTGTTGGATATATTATCTCATATTTATTGAATTATATGTTGTACAGCTGCATGATTTGCAGGTATATATTCACTTTTATAAGTGCTGGACATCGCTAAAATCTGTTGCGAATACAGTTCACAGTAAAGAAACAATAGATTGAAACCTGATGCTTGATGGGGCGGTTTTCCATGAACGTTACTGTTTATGACCTCATATCTCGTGAACTACGTGTCGTACTGTGATACAATTTCGAAGGAACGTTCAGCTGTATGAGTTTACACTTCTGTAAAATTTCCTGCGGTTTCAGTATGTAACGTAGAAATTATAAATTATAACGTTTTACCGAATGCCGTAGTTTTACTCCGTGAACAGCGGTAAAGCAGTAATCGAGAAACTTTTTCCTTTCATCGTTTTACTGTGGTTGTCAGTGAAAAAAAACATATAATAAAGATTTGAAATTATCTTTCAAGTCTATTGCAAGTCGCTAAGTACCCATAATCTCATACTGTGTATGAATAAAGTCTCGTCTCAGATGTGACATTTTTACGACTTCTATTGTTTACGACGTTATATCTCCTGAACTATGTGTCGTATGTTGTTCTTACTCCTGCAACAATTGTTACCTCATGGTAAGCAACAGGTGTAGCAAATTCGGTTTAAATCGATACAGTGGTTTAGAGGAAACGTGCAACACTTCAACTATGCGTTATACGTTATTCTTACACTTACGGCGACCTTCCTCATGGATGGAAGCTTACGTGTGCAAAATTTCATGAACATTGGAAAACTGTAGATTTGTATGCAATACGTACACACACACACACAACCTCACAAACACACGAGCACTCTGTTTCATATATAAAGAAGAAGAAGACTAGCTCAAAATATTTGAATCTACTATTGTCGCTGATAGCACACGTTGTTGACATACCTACCTCACCTTCGAGCAAATGGACTTACCCGTCCAACGTCACCAAAATGCGCACAATCAAGGGAAACACAGTCACTTGTGAGCGAGCGGTCTAACGTAACGGTGTCACTATGTATTCGAAACAGGCACAACGGAGTTAGATCAAGACTGAATGTGCCAGAGGTCGTACAGCACGGGAGTGTCATCAAGGTATTCAAGAGGCGTGCGAAGATTTGGCATTGCCGTACAGAACAGTGCCACGTTGGGTAAAAGCCTTCAACGAAGGTCCGCAAACTGGGTAGACATGCATTAGGCAGGTCGTCCTATCGTCTCTCAAGATGAAGTGCATACTGTTGCCGCGTTAGTAGACAGTAATCGACTTCAGACGATTCATGAGCTCGCCCACGAAACCGGATTAGCGCATACGACTATGCTTTGAATCCTGAAAGAACGCCTGGACATGCGAAAATTGCATCAATGGGTTTCGCAAGAACTGACGGAAATGCAGAAGTGGATGCGTTACGACAATGCACAGACGCACTTCGTGGCATTCACTTCAGAACTGGAGATGCAACAGGCATAGATTGCTCCATTCGCACATGACATCTTGCGAGCCACGGACGAAGGGCAACAGGCGAATTGTGTTTTTCTCGACTTCAAAAAGGCGTTCGACGCGGTGCCACACTGCAGACTGCTAACGAAGATACGAGCTTATGGAATAGGTTCACAGATTTGTGACTGGCTGGAAGACTTCCTAAGTAATAGAACGCAGAACGTTGTTCTCGACGGCGAGTGTTCATCAGAGACGAGTGTATCGTCAGGCGTGCCCCAGGGGAGTGTGATAGGACCGCTATTATTTTCTATCTATATAAATGATCTGATGGACAGAGTAAGTTGTAATTTGCGGCTGTTTGCTGATGATGCTGTGGTGTATGGGAGGGTGTCGTCTGTAACTGACTGTAATAGCATACAGGATGACTTAGACAAAATTTCTAGTTGGTGCGAAGATTGGCAGCTAGCTCTCAATGTAGAAAAATGTAAGGTGATGCGCATGAGTAGAAAAAACAATCCCATAATGTTCGAATACAGCATTAGTAGTGAGCTTCTTGATGCTGTCGCGTCGTTCAAATATCTAGGCGTAACACTGCAGAGCGATATGAAATGGAACGAGCATGTAAGAATAGTTGTGAGTAAGGCGGACAGCCGACTTCGGTTTATTGGGAGAATTTTGGGAAGATGTACTTCACCTGTAAAGGAGACCGCGTATAAAACGCTTGTACGACCACGTCTTGAGTATTGCTCAAGTGTTTGGGACCCGCAGCAGATCAGTTTAAAGGAAGACATAGTGGCGATTTAGAATCGAGCAGCTAGATTTGTTACCGGTAGGTTCCACCAATGCGCGAGTATCACGAAAATGCTCCGGCAACTCAATTGGGGATCGCTGAAAGAAAGATGATGTTCTTTTCGTGAATTTCTGTTAAGTAAATTTAGAGGGCCGGAATTTGAAGCAGAGTTTAGTACGATCTTGCTGCCGCCTACTTACATTTCGCGTAAAGATCACAAAGACAAGATAAGAGAAAATAGGGCTCGTACGGAGGCGTATAGGCATTCTTTTTTTTCCCCTCGTTCAATTTGGGAGTGGAATAGGAAAGGAAATGCCTAGTAGTGGTACAGTGTACCCTCCGCCACGCACCTTACGGTGAATTGCGGAGTATGTATGTAGATGTAGATGTAGATCAACAGAACAGGCTCTGCTAATGGTATACTACGCCTTCAACATCGATAGCTTCTTTGAAGGACAGTAACAGGTGCTAACATGTAACGCTTTTGTAGCGTTTGTGCCACTATTTAAGTTTCAACCCTCATATTAACCTTTAACAGTTATTGATATTCTCTTGGTGCGCCGTGTCTCGAAGCTAGTAGCTTGGCGTCGGGTCGGTCGGAGAACGCGGTATATTTTGAAGGCGTTCTGCCAGCAGCTCGATAATCGTCGACCCAACTATAGAGTTGCTTGTCTTTATAAACGTTTAGGAGTCAATCTGAACAGCTCTTTTAGGCTGTTCGGGGATATTTCTGTCGTTTATCGATTAGTAAAGTCACCAGAAGTTCAAAAACAACCGCAAAACTATTTATTTATCTGCATGGTACGAATGTTGGAAATCCTAAGTAATGACAAGTGGCCGGCCGCGGTGGCTGAGGTGACTGAGGCGCTCCAGTCACGGTCAGCACGGCCACTACGGTCGGGGGTTCGAATCCCCCCTCGGGCATGGATATTTGTGCCGTCCTAGTTCATAAGTAGTTTGTAAGTTTAGGGACTGATGACCCCATAGTTAAGTCCCATAAGCTTAACAAACATTTGAACATTTTTAATGACAAGTGTAAAGTCATTCATATGAGCATTAAAAACAACCCATTAAATTTCATTTACATGATAAATCACTCAAACCTCAAGGCCATGAATTTCAACTAAATATCTAGGAATTACAATCGCGAACTATATAAATTGGATACAACACACCCCCAACTATCGTAGGGAAGGCGAACTTTAAATGTTCAAATGTTTGTAAATCTATCGGACCAAATAGCGTGGTCATCAGTCCGCAGCTTACAAACTACTTCAACTAAGGTAAACTAACCTAAGGACAAACACACACACCTATGTCCCAGGGAGGACTCGAAACCCCGACGGCGAGCAAACGCGCGCTCCACACCACTTTAGGTAGTATTTTCATTGACAGAACACTTAGGAGACCAAACAGTTCTAAAGAAACTTCGAACAGTGCACTGGTTCGTCCTATTTTGGAATATTGAAGTGCATTGTGGGATCCTTATCAAATGGGATCGACGGATCACATAGAAAAATCCAGGTAACGGCAAGTACCAATCCTCAATACAGAGGAGAGGGTGTCACGGAAATAAAGCCTGAGTTTGGGTGGAAATCATTTTAAAAAAAGGTGTCATTCGTTTGGGAGGCATCTATTTGCAATATTTCTTTGACTAACTTTCTCCTCCAAATGCGCGCATACTTTGTTAGCACGCACCTACTTAGGGAGACATGATCATCATCATAAAACAAGGGAAATCAGATCTTAAGTGGAAATATTTAGGTTTTCTTTCTCCCGCACGCTATTAGAGAGTGGAAGAGTAGAGAAATACTATAAAAGCGGTTAGATAACTTACATGTGATATTCAGAATAAATATGAATATGTGGACTAGGGATGTTCCGGCCGTTTCTGCTTAGAATACCTCGTGAGTCTCCGGGATGGCTTCAAGGAATCGCAACAAAAATTGGGTAAGAAGTCTGAGCCCTTACAATAAAAAGTTCTTGTTTTTCTTGACGCGTCAAATATGGGCACGGAGGCATTAGAAATTCAGTTATGCGAAAATAACATTAATAGAGACTGTGGATCTGCCCTCAGCATTGCTTGGAAGTGAGCACTGGGGAAGGAGAAAGCACAGAGGATGAATTCCAGAACGTCTCGCAGTTTACGATCTACTGCGTGGGGTACCGTTACTACCAACGCGGAATAGTGTGCGCTAGAAAAGAAAATGTTTTTAGAGAAGGCATCTATCTACACGCCGTTACCGTCGTGACGTAAACTAGACAATGAGAAGCCGTCATGGCTATAAAAGCGAAAGCATCCACTTCCCGAGGCACTATGCTCTGATGCGCGAGGCCGTTCCCTATCGGGGGTTCGAATCCCCCCCTCGGGAATGGATGTTTGTGTCGTCTTTAGTATAAGGTAGTTCCTAAGTAGTTTGTAAGTTTAGGGACTGATGACCCTGCAGTTGAGTCCTTTAAGCTTTACAAACATTTGAACATTTTTTGAATCCACTTCCTGACAGTTGCTTTTACCTCTGATGACAACTATGGGGGTTATAGTTCGAAAACTTGGCTCGTACCCACATTAAAAATGCCAGGAAATCCAGAACATTTCTTCCCATCAACCTTGTCGTTGCCTCCTTCCTCTCTGATTGCACTACCTATGTTACCATTCACGATTCCCATCTTTTCTATCCCTCTGCTGGTGTTCCCCAAGGTTCCATCCTTTCTCCCCTCCTTTATCTCCTGTATACCGCAGATATGCCTGAGCCCCCTCCCCCCCATAAACCTCTTCCAATATGCTGATGACACCACGTTCCTTCCCTTAACTCCCACTCTCGCCTATTCCAACCATCTTCTCCAAGAAAACCTTGCCATTTCACCACTTGGTGCAACCAGTGGCTCCTATCTTTTAATCCCGCCAAAACCCAGATGATCACTGTAGATCGCACCACCCATCCTTCATCCTGCATGTTTTCTACTTCACCCTCCATCTCCGTCCCATCTGCCTACCCCTACCCTAAAGTAACTGGGCCGCACCCTATCCTAGATTCTCAACCTCCACACCAACTAATAGCCCACACCTGACTCTGCCTCCTCAAAATCCTTGTTGGCCAAACATGGCGCCTAAACCATTCCATAGTCCTATATACCTACAAATCCCTCATCCGCCCCATCCTTTGCGCCTCCCGTTCTGCCTGCATTTCTGCCCCCCCCCCTCCCCATCCTTCTGCAAGTCCCCAGAAATCATAGATCGCCACACCTCCACCTCGCCTTCCGTATCCCTCCCTAATCCCCCTCCTCATCCTCCTCACAGCTCCTCTATGACATTCCCTTCCCCACCTTGTACGCATCATTGAGAACCTCCGTTTCCATTTCCTCTACCGCAAACGGGATCCCCCTCACCCTATTGTCACTAATCCCGGTCTGTTGCCACGCCATTACCACTGTATCCCCCCACCTGCCCACCGTCCTTAGCCTGTCCCGTGGCAATTTCCACACCCTCCCCGTCTCTACGGTGGCCTCTGTCCACACATCATCCGTTCGTACCAGCTCATCCTCCCTCTTTTCTTCCCCCCTACTCTCTCGTTGATCCCCGTATCTCCCCTTCAACTCCTTACAACTTCCTGGGGCATCTCACCCCCGCCTCTTACTTTCACCTGCCCCTCTCCCCTCCTCCCCCTCCCCCTATCACCCTCCACCGTCATTCGCTCCTCCCCTTCATCCTTCCTCATCCCGTGGAAATATCTGTGTTCCGTCGGAGTGATTACCGTTTATTTTTAACGTAACAGCGGATGGCCACCCTGCTGCCGTCGCCTCCGTTTTTTAAATGTCTCTGTGAATCACTGCTACTGTGTTTGTGATACTCCGTCATTGTCGCCATGCATGATTATACACTTTTCGATTCACTCCATTCTACGCAATATTACCTTCTTTCATATATTTAGCTGTGTTTTGGCTCAATTTATGTACTCCTTGTCGTTTGGATTTCCTCTTTGTTATGTAATGCTGTAGCCAGAACAGCGCCTTAAGCGCTGCCAGCTCACCCTATCAGGGGGAATGAAATATCAATAAAAGAAAAGAAACGCGCGTATTGTTTTTGTAATGAAGTCTTCATCAATGTAAGTTTTGGCCCTTACAGTTAGAAGGTTTTCTACTAGTTCTCTTCTGGTGATGACAGGAAGCGCACTGACGTGCTGCTGCTGCGACCTTACGCCTCCGCAGGACGTCAGCGCAAATACGTCAGAAGCGAGTCGTCCGGTGTACCATGGTGAGCCGACTCCTGGCGTGGGCGTCCTCACCTGCCGCGTTTCCTCGTTGTCTTCTTTAAGAACAGCACCGGCCAACGCCCGGCAGCCACACCCTGGCCAGCCGCCGCGTCCTCTCCAGCGTCCTGGAAACACTGCTGCTGCTGCTGACGATGGCGGCCGTCGCAGAGGCGGACTGTCCGGGGTCGTACTCTGGGCCCACTACAAGGTGCGCGAGCCCCTCTGCAACTACACCGTCGATATGTCGCCTCCGTTCAAATCAAATGTTCAAATGTTTGTATAGCTTATGGGACTTAACTACGGGATCATCAGTACCTAAACTTACAAACTACTTATGAACTAGCTAATACTAAGGATGGCACAAATATCCATGCCCGAGGGGGGATTCGAACCCCGGAACGCAGTGGCCGTGCAGACCGTGACTGGTGCGCCTCAGTCCCCTCGGCCATCGCGGCCGGCTCGCCTCCGTTCCCCGAAGTGATCTGTGCCAACACGAGGCAGGTGTACTACGTTTTGGTCGCTGATAATAAACTGAAATACTGCTGCAAACAGCTCATATACGGCGAGCCCGTACACAGGGCAGTCTGTATACCCGTGTTGCTGATGTGAGCGTACGTGCTCTACACCTGTGTCGATCAAGGCAGGATGCTTATTCTCCGGTTGTTACTGATTCGGCCGCGGTGGCCGCGGGGACGCCGGGCGCCGTACCTCAGCGCGCCCGGTCAGAGGGCTCAACGCCCTCTGTAATAAAAAAAAGCTGAGCCAACAATTCATCGAACAAGAACGAACAAACTCGATCAGCGTCCGCAACAAATATAACTAAAGGGGACTGAAGCGCTCCAGTCACGGTCTGCACGGCCACTTCGGTCGGGGGTTCGAATCCCCCCTCGGGCATGGATATTTGTGCTGTCCGTAGTGTTAAGTAGTTCATAAGTAGTTTGTAAGTTTAGGGACTGATGACCCCGTAGTTAAGTCCCATAAGCTATACAAACATTTGAACATTTTTTTGTGTTACTGACTCCACCGCTGCTGAGACACCTTAGAAATCACCGGGCTTCTTCCAGTAGTAAGACTGACTGTACCCTTCTCATTATTTATTACTTATTTATTTTGTCGTTTTGTAAATTATCTATGCATCTCTCATCTAGGTAGATAAGCTCATAGGAATAAAAATTATGTCTACGAAATTTGTGATTTCTTTATTACTTTCTTTTTCTAGAAAACCACAATCATACCGTTATTGCTTCTATGAGACATTTCTGCGGAATATTTTAAGACTTTCTCAGAATAATGTGGTGTTACGTAACTAGAATAAACTATAACATTATTATTCAGAAGTTTCATATAATGTCTAATTTCGTATGGAAATCATATCAGGAAAATGGTACCAAACAATGTGACAACCCCTAAGATAAAACTTAAAACTGTAGTAGAATAAATAAAACTTAAAATGTACATGACGGCCGCCGTGGCCGAGGAGACTAAGGGGCTCCAGTCACGGTCTGCACGGCCACTACGGTCGGGGGTTCGAATCCCCCCTCGGGCATGGATATTTGTGCCGTCTTAGTTCGTAAGTAGTTCATAAGTAGTTTGTAAGTTTAGGGACTGATGACCCCGCAGTTAAGACCTATAGACTATACAAACATTTGAACATTTGAAAAAAAATGTGACTTTTTGCAACACATCAAATGTTATTTTCTAAATTTGCGATTGAAAAGCCAGTCTGATAAGTTTGTTTGAAAACTTGAGATTGGAAACTACATCAGAAACTTGCGACATTGACCTTTTCATGAAACATGAGACTTTCATCTCAGTATCGTTTTATTCTACTGTAGTGTTAATTACGTGGCTGTTCTGAGATAATACCGCACTCTAATGCTCAGATAAAACATTATTATTAGCTTTCTGGTTGGAATATGGAAAGAACATTCACACGATGTCATATGTAAGGTCAAGTAATTCAGCTGCGAAAAAGTAAAGCATTTTCATAAATTTTTAACGTTGCTGTCTTACTGCGCATTAAAATGTTTTGTTTCGACAAGCGCTGTTACTCGTCAGCACTGGGATAGACCGTCTATTAACTGAAAAACATTGTCTATGTTGACTTTTGCCTTTAGCAAAAGTATCTGAACAGTACTGAGTTCTATAATGGATCTAAACTGTTCACTCATCGGTAGTTTAATTTGGCAGCCTGTACACACGGTAAGCTCATTTTGTCAAGCAACAGATTCCTTTCAAAATCTGTTAGTATTATGATTCTCATTAATAGACAGTAAGTCTCATTTTTTGTGATAACTACTTGCAGTTTAACATGATGACCCACATACAATAAAACCATTGCCGGCCGCGGTGGCCGAGGAGACTGAGGCGCTCCAGTCACGGTCTGCACGGCCACTACGGTCGGGGGTTCGAATCCCCCCTCGGGCATGGATATTTGTGCCGTCCTTAGTGGTAGCTAGTTCATAAGTAGTTTGTAAGTTTAGGGACTGATGACCCCGTAGTTAAGTCCCATAAGCTTTACAAACATTTGAACATTTTTAAAACCATTACAACTAAAATTATTTTGCCATAAATTTTATAACCTGGGGAATTATGCTACTAGCTACTAGAAGAATACAAACAAGAATTTAGAATCTGTTTATTATTATTTCTATTGGACCCGTCCGAATAATTCGCGCTCTATCCTGATCAGTCACAGATTGTTGTATTGCAACGAAGTGTTTCAGTATTTATAATGTAATTTCGATTTCATGTATAAACCTGATACTCGTCGTGTATATTACGCACTAGCTGCTTACTAAACCGGACAGAAATCAGGCTCTGATGGGTCGAATTTAAAGCATCAGTCGCAGCAAGAACACGCTATTGTGAACATGTTCTTATTACCAGTTCAAATGGACGTACCTCACGATGAAAAGTATATGGCATTTTCATAGAATTTCTAAGGTAAAATTGGGCATCGGTTAAAGTATCAGATCTGCGTGGTGCTGACCATAACTTTCCAGGAGAAGTAAGCGTTCATGGCTTCCTATATGACACTATCAGTTCTAAGAAATAGAATATTCACAATTGTAAAAATTTGAAACAAATTTATGAACATTTACATAACACCCGAGTCACCAAAACGTAATATATTTCAAATGTTTATAATGTTAACCCTCTCATGCGTCGCGTCCTCAAATGAGGACACTTAAATCTTGTCTCATTCCCGTCATCTTTTACATCTGAGATGGCCGTAAAAGCACAGGTATCTCAAATGAGGACTAATAATGAATGATAGAATGTCTCGTAGACGGCAGTGTTAGTCGTTTGGCTAACAAAAAGATGGAAAGTAGAGATTACAAGAAAGAGTAGAGACAGGCATTCAGATGAAAGCACATTATTGTCTGTACATCAGAAAAAAAGAAATCCTGTCATTCGGTACCCACAAATTACGCTTCGATGGGATATAAAACTGGCCAGCCAAATCAGGTGATCCCATTTCCAAGAGGTGTAATGATCGGGACTGCCAACGGAAAGCACGTTACATTTGAGAAGAGTGTAAACTTGCTGTGTGCCCTGAGTGCCTGAAACAATTACATTGCATGAAAAATACAAAATAGTGTACATTCTTCATGTATTCTTTGATATTATTAATAGATGTTCCATGTAAAATGTAGCAGTTCTCGTAGTCACTGTCCTCATTTGAGGACAACTTCCTATTGGTTTATGAAACTATTTTTTTAAGATAAATTATGATGAATTCTGCACAACATAGGTCTTAAGTTACCAAATAATATACCAGAAACTTTTTCAATAACGAGTTGATAATTCGTGCATGAGAGGGTTAAAGGACCAGTCAGATAGGATCATGGGTCCTTTGACGTACAAACTACTTAAACTGACTTAAACTAGTTTTCCAAAGGTCGGGTCTACAGAATGGCCAAGTTGGGATTGTGGGCTACAGGATAGTCGTTGAATGGCAGGATGATAAATTGAAGTCATGATTGACACTGAAGTTATTTATTTAGGAGAAGGAATACAGGTGGACTAGATAGGGCGAGGAAATGTGGTAATCTTGCGTCTCTTCAAGACCGATTCGACGCGTGCCGTGGCTAGGAACGCAAAGAGTGGCTCGTGGTCGGCCGCGGTGGCCGAGGGGACTGAGGCGCTCCAGTCACGGTCTGCACGGCCACTACGGTCGGGGTTTCGAATCCCCCTCGGGCTTGGATATTTGTGCCGTACTTAGGATTAGCTAGTTCATAAGTAGTTTGTAAGTTTAGGGACTGATGACCCCGTAGTTAAGTCCCATAGACTATACAAACATTTTTTTTTAGTGGCTCGTGGCTCCGCTACCGGTATGAAAGATCCGAAAAAGCTTACTGCTCGCCAGGGCCGCGCCTCACTGCTCTGGACATTATCACGCCCGTTATGGAGTTAATAACAAATTCGCGTTGTCAAGCGAACGTAAAGGCATTTCCCATTTGGGGCGCTCAGACGACGGAGTGGGTTCAGGGAAAGCAATATTTGTTAATAAGAGGCTTATTTACCAGATACAACTAAAACTGTCTAATGAATGCTCAAACAATCAAGCGGAACAATTTGCCATCCTCAATGCTCTTGAGTTCATAAATAATCTCTCGAATACTGATACAACTGCAGTAATTCACACCGACAGCTGGATTACTTTGGACTCTTTGCGAAATCCGAAGAACCACAACTTGTTGATTGAAGAAATAAGATGTAAAATCAAAAGGTTGCAGACACACAATTGGCTGGTGCATTTCGAATGGGTTAAGGCACATCAAGGGATATGGGAAGATGAACTAGCTGACAACCTTGCTAAAAGAGCAGCTCGATCACGACAATCAATACGCTACGACAAAATACCTACAAGTGCCGTAAAGAAGTAACTTCGAGAAGAGTTTAGGAACAAGTGGGACATTGAGTGGCACAGAACAAAAACGGGGGAAGCACTAAACCCTATTTTCCTACAATGCGACAACGCTTAATGATTAAACTTCCAATATCTCCGAATTTTAGAGCTACGTTAACAGGTCATGGGAAACTGAAAGCCTACTATCAGCGGTTCAAAATAATTGAAGACGGAACATGCACATGTAACACTGCTGTCCAAACTATTGACCACGAGCATTTTGACTGCTCCAATTTATTGAAAGAGAGGGACCATCTCAGGAAAAAAAAAAATAGCTGCCAAAGGAGGAGGATAGCCCGTCGGTAAATATGACTTAGTACATAAATTCACTACAGACTTTTACAGTTTTTGTAGTACAATAAGATTTACTGATGTATAAAATTGTTTGTTCCTCTGTAAACCCCTGTCAACTTATGTACTGTACTTGTGTTTGCGAAAATATCTGATGTAATCGCCTGAATCTAACCAACAAACATGTAATATTACTATGTAACGGGGCATGTTAATTAATAAATAAATAAAATAAATAGTCACCACGCCGAGTGTCAGCTTACATTGCTTTCTAATTGTAGAGACATTGGAGACATTGTTGGTATTGAAACTTAATGACAGATTAAAATTGCGTGCCGCAACCGGGACTCCAACCTGCCTTTCGCGGGCAAGCTCTCTACCACTGATCTATCCCTACACGACTCACGATCCGTCCTCACAACTTTAGTTCTGCCAGTACCTCGCCTTCTACTACCTTTGTAGCGTAAGGGAAGTTGGGTGAAGCTGTAGCAGTGGTTGAATAAAGAAAATATGGGAAAATTACCCTTCAAAGAGTCTCCGACATCATTGTTCCCTGACAGGCAACTCACCTGCATATCTTCTGTCTATAACAGGCGGTAGAGATACGTCTCTTGCAGCAGGGGATTCAGCGCATGATAAAAGGTCTACAAAAAGGGACAGTAAAGGTAGCTGCAGAAAAATGAAAGTCGGGATAACCAGTCGAAACATATATTAACAACAAAGCACATAGAGGCGAGGTAGCTCTGTCACAAATTTCCATAAACCCTCACATACTGAATGCAGCCACTTGGCGTGTAATTTGCTGTAGGCCAAGACGCAAAATTCGAGGCGCGTCCAGAAAGTAAGTTCCATTTGGTAATAAAATGAAATTATACACAGATACAGAAGAAATTTTTATTGCGCAAAATTCCACAACTCTTAAACTACTATTCCACATACCTTCCGAAATTTTGCAGGCATTTGTCATAGCGTGACACCAGGTTTTGTATACCTTCTTCATAGAAATCTGCCGCCTGTGTCTTCAACCAGTTGGAAACAGTTTCTTTCAGCTCGCCGTCATTGGTGAAGTGATGACCGCCAAGGAAAGACTTGAGATGTCCTGGATCTTGTCATCAATCGCGTGAACCAGTTCTTCTGTAACCAAAGGTGGACGCCCACTTCGTTCTTCATCGTGAACATCACTACGCCTGCCATTGAACTGTCGGACCCATCGTCTCACCATCGAATCACTCATCGCATTTGGTCCGTAAACATCGCAAATTTGCCGATAAATTTCACTTGGTTTCACTTTCCTCGCATTCAGAAACCGAATCACCGACCTGATTTCACAGGCGGCGGGATTTTCAGTCAACGCCGACATTTCAAACACGCACAACAAAGCGTACGTAACTGACAGCGATCTCAAAATGGCGCACGTTCTTCTCCTTGATACACATCGTCTACAGCGCATGTGCGGAACTGCAGTCGCAGCGCTGCAGCGGAGATAAATTGAAACGGAACTTACTTTCTGGACGTGTACATACAAGAGTAAGAATATAAATAAGAACCAGTCCTCAGAGAGAGTTTAAGACTAGCTATGAGTTCGCGCACGATTACAAGAACAGGTGTCGGACTTAGGCATCGAAGATGTTACATTCCGTAATAGCAGTTCCAGAAAAGACGGCGCTACTGCAGAAGTAAGACGATCGCGTCCGCGGAAGATGCTAAGTATTTCGTATCGGTGATCATGTCGAGTCCGGCGCGGAAGTCTAGGACAGGCTGTTTGCTCCCAAAGTAATGGGAAGCACGCGTCGCTAAACGACGGTAACTGCCGCACGCTGACCTCCCGACGTCGACAGCACCAGGAACTGCAACGCAATGGGGCTCGGGAGCTGATCTCCAGGCTACTTAAAGATGTGACGAATGCATTCGTGTGCACCTTCGCGGTTGGGGAAGAGGTCCCTGTAGCCAACCTAACAGAGGAGGGAGGACTCACCGTTACCTATCTTGTGGCCGCCGGCAGTGGCGGAGTTCCAACCGTCACGTTGGGTAGCCTGAACTGGTGCGGATCCGCAGGACGCGAAACTCGTCTCCCTCCGCCACCACGTGCTTCAGCGACGGTTTGAAAAATGGCCGAAGGAAACTAAACAAGATTTCGCCATCTTGGAGATTTTCTGTAATAATTAAATGTACAATGCCAAAATTATGTTGCTCACTCCATCCGATGCTCCTTTATGTACACAATACATCAGTAGAGTCTGTGGGCCTGGGAAAAATAGTTTTATGCCTATAATCGTGCAAAGAAATTTTAATGATTATTAAGTAAATTAAATGATCTGTGTGTGTAATCAATAAACTCGGGATTTCATCAGGATTCAGAAATTGTAGTTAAATTTGACGTATTATTATTATTTTAATGACTCATCCGTTGCCTGAGGACTGGCTTGATAGATTCTGTGGCTTTGCTACGTGTTTTCTAGCGTTACTGGAATTCAGTACATTACACCTTTTGGTCTTGTGTGTAAAAGAGGATCTCACTGATGAAATAATAACAATAATAATAATAATATTAAGATTCTCAATTTTATATATAAAAACTGTGTAAAGCGCAAGACTGGTTATTTATTACGAACTACGTTCGACCCAGTGCTGGGCCATCTTCAGGGTGTTGTTCCAAGATGGTATGGGGCAACACCCTCAAGATGGACCAACACTGGGTTGAAAGTAGTTCGTAATAAATAACCAGTCTTGCGCTCTACACTGTTTGTATGTATACATTTATAAGGGCGCTGTCATCCCAAAGAAATAAAATGTGTCGAAAAATATGAGATTCTAAATTTTAGTTTGTGTTCTTTTAGTAGCTAGTAGCATTTTATCCAACGGTTCACAGAATTTGTGACAAAATGAATCATATTGCCTTGTTTTGATGGTTGTGTGATCGTGTTACATTGTACGACGTAATCAATATAAAGGAGGCTAATTTACTATGTGTTAATGAAGGCCATAATTGCAGCAGAGTTTGAAGGAATCAGTTGCACGACAAATCCGCCGTTTCCGTGTGCACAGGCTGCCAAACTAAAATGATTAAGTTCAGATTCATTATACAACTTAGTACTGTTCAGATTCTTCTGCTAAAAGCAGATGTTGAGTTGATGGTAGTTTTCGGTTTTTTTTTTTTTTTTTTTTTTTTTTTTTTTTTTTTTTTTTTTTTTTTTTTTTTTTTTTTTTTTAAATAAAATATGTTGTGTGGAACTTATGGAGGAAGTCAGATGCAAGTATTCATATGATATTTCCGTCGCACTGTTTGATTTGCAGTGCTGAATTGAGACACTGTTGTACAGTTAATTCAGAGTCTATCTCTGTCCTTGTGAGTAATAGTCTTATCGAAACATAACATTTCACTGTGCAGTAATGCAGCAAGGTTAAAGATTTATGAAAATACTATACTTTTTTGCAGATTAATTACTTGACTTAATGAACGGTTGGAATTTCTCAACGTGTAGCATGTTCTCTCCACAGTCCAAACAAAATGTTAATTCTCATGTTTTATCAGAGGTGTAAAAGTGCAATATTCACAGGACAGTTTCGTAATTAACGTTTACAGTATAATAAAACTATAATGAGACACAAATTTCATGTTTAATGATCAGCTCAAATTTGATAATTTCAGATGGAGTTTCCAAAGTTTTGAAACAGACATATCAGACTAATATTTCAATCACAAGTCTCGTAAGAAAATTCCATATGTTGCAAAAATTCGCACCACATTTTGTATTTTCATCTACCTTCAATTTTTATATCTTCGATTACAGGTTGTCATGATGTTTGGTATCATGTCTTCCAGATATGATTTCCATACGCCACTGACTGCTATACGACACTACACAAGAGTTTTGTTATGGTTTATTATTCCTACGTATCACAAACACCAGTGTGAGAAGGTCGTAACACTTTCAGTCCCACATTATGAAATCAGCTTTGAAAAAATTAAATTCCGTATTTTCTGTATTAATACAGTGCTCTAAACATGAAAATATGTTTTAAAATTTTTGGTCGAACGACTGATTTTTTATGTCATGTATTTCATGCACAACACAGACGTTTGTATCGAGGTATTTTATACTTGGACGTTATTTTGTTGATAGTTAACACTGCCAGATCAATAATGGATGCATAATCTTCCCCACAGCACCAAAGAAAGACGATTCACTGCTGCACTAAAATAAAAGTAACCACAGTCACGCTCACACTCTCAGCCACGTACAGACGGCAACGCAACATCACCTACAAGATGGACAAATTAATGCCTCAAAATAGGCTACACGCCGTACCAAGCGGAAGTATGTCGTACTAGAACTATGTTGTTCATCAACAAAAATGTAACTTTAAGGATTGATGAACAAAATACGGTAAAAATCAGCTCTTAATAAATTGTTGTCCAGGAACAAAAATGGGATAGAAAGGGTTAAAATCTTCCGATGAAATGACTCATAGAAGTAATAACGGTATAATTGTGTAACTCTTCAGGCTTTCCAGGCAATTTAATGACATCTTGAGTTGTCGGATGTTCTGCCAGATAATAGTGTCGAACTTGCACAATATTTGAGAGGCAGCAGGAGGAAGTTCACAGACGTAAATACTAGAGCAGATTCACTCGAATGGCAGTCTCAGGTCGCACCTGAAGAAGGTTACGAGCTACGTAGCCCAAATATTATCTGGCAGAACACCCGACAACCCAAAATGTCGGTATAATTGTTGTTTCATAGCAGATGAAATTAAGAAAAATCACAAATTACGTGGACAGTATTTTTATTCCTATGAGGTTATCTACTTACATGAGAGATGCATAGACAATTTACTAAAATGACAATGATAAATAAGTAGTAAATAATGAGAAGCCGCGGTGGAGTAGCCGAGCGGTCTAAAGCGTCTCGCTGCGGAGCGCGCGGTTGCTCGCCGTGGAGGTTCGAGTCCTCCCTGGGGCATGGGTGTGTGTGTTGTCCTTAGGTTAGTTTACCTAGGTTTAAGTAGTTTGTAAGCTACGGACTGATGACCACGCAGTCTGGTCCGATAGATTTACAAACATTTGAACATTTTTTGAATAATGAGAAGAGTACAGTTAGTATCGGAAGAAGCCCGGCTAGAACGGGCGATTTCCAAGCTGTCTCAGCAGCGGTGGAGTCAGTAAGACAACCGGAGAATAAGCATCCTGCCTTAATCGACACGTACGCTCACTTCAGCAACACTGGTATATAGCCTCCCTGTGTTCGGGATCGCCGTATATGAGCTGTTTGGAGCAGTATTTCAGTTTCTTATCAGCGACCAAAACGTGGTACACCTGCCTCGTGTTGGCACAGATCACCTCGGGGAAGGGAAGCGACATGTCGATGGTGTAGCTGCAGAGGGGCTCGCGCGCATTGTAGTGGGCCCAGAGTTCGATCCCCGGACAGTCCGTCTCTGTGGCGGCCGTCGTCGACGCCAAGAGCAGCAACAACAGTATTTCCAGGACGCGGCGGCTGGCCATGGTGTAGTTGCCCGGGGTTGGCCGGTGCTGTTCTTAAAGAAGACAACGAGGAAACGCGGCAGGTGAGGACGCCCACACGGAGGAGGCGCTCACCATGGTACAACGCCAGGCTCGCTTCTGACGTACTTGCGCTGACGTCCTGCGGAGGCGTAAGGTCACAGCAACAGCACGTCACTGCACTTCCTGTCATCACCAGAAGAGAACTAGTAGAAGAAAACCTTCTAACTGTAAGGGCCAAAGCTTACATTGATGAAGCCATCGTCACAAAAACAACTCGTGCATAAAAAGTCCTAGGTTTTCTTGCTTCAAATATAAGCACCCTAGCTTCAGACTATAACCCCCAAAGTCGTCGTCAGGGATAAAACTTGTGATCTGGAGACTTCACTTTTACAACCACGACAGCTTCTCATTAGTTGGTTTACGTCACGACGGTAATGGCACGTAGATACCTGCTCCCTCTAGAAACTTATATTATTATTATTATTTGTTTGTTTTGTTGTTGTTGTTGTTTTAGCGCACTCTATACCGTGTTGCTAGCAACGCCACCCCTCGCAGTAGGTGGTAAACTGCAAGAAGTTTTGGAATTCATCCTCTGTGCGTAGTTCTAAGAATTGCCGACGGCATATCCTCAGTCTCATATATCCGGAGTTCAACAGCCTACCTCACCCATATTTGACGCGGCAAGAGAATGAGAGATTTCATTACTGCTACGTTACTTTCCAACAGTAAAAGGACAACGTACCCTTGTTAATTTTATAAGAATACTAGCTGAAAACCCGGCGTTGCCCGGGTATTTATCTCTCTATTCCTGCCATTTTTCAGGTATATATTCATTTGTATAAGGGCTGTATGTCTGTAAAATCTCTTGGAAATACAATTAGTAGTAAAGAAGAAATAGATTAAAACTTGGTCCGTGAAGGGGCGGTTTTCCAAGAACGCTATTGTTTATGTGCTCATACAGAATGGACTACGTGTCGTACTGTCATACAATTTAGAAGGTTCACTCAACTATTTGTGTGTATACTGTCTGAAAAAATTTCCTGAGTCTACAATTTATAGTGTAGAAATTATAAATGGTAACGTCATACCGAATTGCGGAGTTTTAGTCCATGAACAGCGGAAAAGTAGTAAGCGAGAAACTTTTTTTCCTTTCATCATTTTACTATGGTTTTCAGCGAGAAAAAGTTTAATAAAGCTTTGAAATTATGTTTAAAGTTTGTTGCAAGTCGCTAAGTACTGTCATTCTCATACAGTGTATTTCGAAAGTATCGGCGCATTTTATGACAGTTTTTGCGATTTCTATTGGTTATGACGTAATATCTTTTGAACCATGTGTCGTATATGATTCTTAACTCTGCAGCAATTGTACCTCACGGCAAGGAATGTGTGTACCAAATTTGGTTGAAATCGGTCCAGTGGTTGAGGAGAAAATGAGCAGCATTGTCGCAAAATGTAGCAGTTTTCCGCGCATCTCATTGTTTCTCACGTCATATCTCGTGAACTATATAGCGTATGTGATTCTTACACTTACGGCGACCGTTCTCATGGATTGAAGCTTATTTGTGCTAAATGCCATAAAGATTGGTACAAAATTGTAGATTTCTATGCAACACGTACAAATATACGGACACTCTGCTTTATATATTAGATTCGTAGGTTATCGATTTTCTTTAATAACCTGTGGCGAAAGAGAAATATTCTGTTACTTGGTTGTGTGAGCCCTTTAGCAAAGGAGAAAAACACGTGTTCAGAGCCAACGGCTGACTTGTGCTTGAGCTTCTCTTCTGCTCTCAGTTGATACTTGGCTTCGAGCAGCTGTACTTAGAGTTTGTCGTACAACTTTTGGAGTTGCTCCAAAACTTGGGCTGGTAGCGCTGAGTACTGGCAAGCCGAGAACAAGGTCAGCCTGCCTGATGTTAGACGCACCTACGCGAGAACTACGATTGTCTCAGTTCTGGTGTCACCTCTGCCTACAGAACATTCATCTATCACACGTAAATTGTCTGTAGTGGCACGATATAGCCGAACGAGTGAGATCGTAGGCACTGAGATCGGCCGGGGTCGAAGTTGGCTGGGGTTAGTTAAATATTGCTTCTGGAATGTGGAGCTGAATTATTTGCGGGTCCGCGACTTGCAGCTATCGACGCACACAGCCGCCGCCCAGCCGTCGTGTTGCTGACATCCCAGCCAGCACAGTTTTGGTACAGTATCGCATGCATTTGCTAGTATTTCAAGGGGCGTTCACGTTTTCGAACTATTGAAAATGTTAGGTAAACTCACAGAAATCTGATATCGGAATGTTCCTCTCGATTACGCCACGGTTTCCAGTTAAATGTGGTTTTTCACAAATGTTTAGAATCAGATACAATTATCCTCCACCTACCAGTCAATTGCTGTAGCAGTGTATATCTGTATTGTATATTATGTACGTTAAATTTGATCTGTGTTAAATTGTATGTGAACCTTGCTTTCAACTCGACCGTTCATTTGACTTCAGAGACGATTCAGAACAAACTAGTCAAGTCATTCAAATTAGTTAGCCCCCTTTACACAATTTTTATAGGTTTTAATACTTGGAAATTAGGATATAATCTCAGTAACTGGTTGATGGTAGGTCAGCAACGCCTATCCTTTAATATCGAATGAACAAATCATTTGCATTCTCAATTTGCATACCGTACTTTCTCTCCCCTTCCTTGCCTTTTTATTTTGCAGCACACCCACCATTTAAAACCTTACAAGAGAAGGCGAAATTTTATGTAAGGCATGCTAAATTTAAACGAACACAAAATCCCCAGGATTGGCGATCCTACCCAGAAGATCGAAATTTAACAAGAACTTCAATGGCAGATGCTTACAATACTTTTCACTACGCAACTCTCTCCCGAAATTTGACTGAGAACCCAAACAGATTGTGATCGTTTGACAAATATACTCGATGCAAAACACAAACAATACCCTCACTACGTGATAGAAATAGCGATCCCGCCGAAGATAACGCTACTAAAACAGAGTCACTAAACACAGATTTTCGAAACTCATTCACAAAAGAAGACGAAACCAATATTCCAGATTTCGAATTACGAACAGAGACCAGAATGAGTAACATAGAAATAGATATCATCGGAGTATTGAAGCAACTGAAATCAATAAACAAGAACAAGTCCTCTGGTCCGGACAGTATACCCATTTGATATCTATTTTATTATGTTGATGCGATAGATACTTACTTAACAGTAATATTGTCGCGTTGAAATGGAAGCAGGCTTGACTTCGAAGACAAGGTTGTCGAGTGAACACAGCATTTATACTGAAAGCAAGTTTATTGAAAACTGAAACGTACACGCAGCACTGACCGCCTCTCGGGCAAAGTGCTTTGCTATTTATACACAGACAGAATGTACCAGAACTTAGAAGAATAGTTAATATAAGAAACAAGTAGTAATTACAAGTAAACATAAGAAACATGTAGACTATTCTGGAAATTATAATTACAAAGAAGGAAATTTTTGCTGGAGACCCTCAGCACCGCAATCGGTGACGCTATCCCTTGCACCACGCCGGCAGTTGGTTAAGGTGGGCTCTCGCGGCAATATAGAAGAAAACTAGGATCAGTAAAAGCATGGCTGAAAGCCGAAGTAATGATTGTTACGAAAGCACGTGGTGCAATCGGTCATACAAGATAGGAAATATGGAATCAAACCAGAAAATCTGAGAAATATTTAGGATACTCGCATATACAACGTGAAAACGTTAGTTGAAAACAGGAAGGAAATTCAAACATACTAAGTTTACACAAATGCTGAAGGCCACACAGGTGTATTCTAACTTGAGAAAAAGCGGACACAAAATCACTGGAATGAAAATGCAAATACTAGATTTACACTGAATTATTCGAGTTTTGTAAATTAAGAAACACTTCGCCTCTCATAGAGAAAGGATTACTCAAGAAAACTATCAATGATAAATCAAGACAGCCTGATCACTAAGAAGTTATAACAGCATGCCTTCCCCTCAGCATGATTCGACGAAGTACTTACTTCCACGGTCGCAGCAAGAGTGAAGCCCTAAGGCCATGCCAAAACCTTCCCCACCACACATCGGATATAGAGCGCACTAAAAACCCATACAGAGCGCGTTCAGAACATAGTCTCTACCAACCCCCTCTACCTGAGGTAGATAATACCCTCTTCAACAGCTCCCAGAGAGGTCTCTTGTCACCTCTTTCGTCCAAGATTAGGTTGGCACTACACTAAAAACATGACCACCTCGCCATCTTACCAAGTAAGCTTGTCTCTGGCCACCCAGCAGACGCCATCGCAGACGACAAATGAAGCCATGCGTTCTTAATTAAAGTAAACGAGGCCCTAAAGCGCGAGGCGGCGACTGTATGTCATTGTGTGACAGTCAGTCAATATTAAAAACAACCCTCCACATTCACATGAACGCACAAACATACCAAAAGACAATATTAATGGTGCAGAAACACTTTAGGTTAATGAATAACTGAAAAATGGAACATGACCACACATTCAGTGGACTTGTTTCATCACCCTGCGCTTAAGAGCGATAAACAGACTGGAACCAATCCTTTTACACTGGATATAATCCAGATTAAAATTAATTACAAACATACAACGAAAAAAATAAATCCCAAAGCATACACAATAGAATTTTTTTAATGAACTTTCCACTCCTGGGAGTGTCTTTAAAAAAAAAGGAAGTCAAGTTAGATTCACTATGGTGAGTGTTTATTTTGTTTTAAATGTTGATTTGCCACACACTTCGATAAAAAACATAGGGGCATCAACAAGAAAGGATGTACTCTTCAGGATAACTGGGTGGAAACTACAACCCGCACTTATATAACACTTTACTACTGCCAAGTTCTCATTCAGTGTCTATGGTCATAGTTGATTGTCCGTCTTTCCAGCTCCAGGTACATCTCACCTCGCCAACGTCCCTTCCTCTCTGTCTGAGCGCCAATGGTTGGATCACTCATCATCTTGCATTAGGCACAGAGAAAGAGGAACTTTGTGAGCACCCTCAATGGAAAGCGATCGAAAGAGGCAGTGCCACGCCATCATGGCATAGGATTTGTGAGGTTCTGACATCCAAGCAGAACCCAAAGATGTGGAATGCCTAAGTGCCGAAGCACAGTTGTGTGTTAAGCAAGGAGGTTCATAAGTCTTCCGATGTCCCGCTACAGGTAGCAACTGGTCTGGTCGTGGCAGACGCCAGACATCAATGTTGTGCCCCAGATGCTCTCATTGAGTGGCGTGCAGCAGGGGGCATTGTCCACCGCGTTGACAGAAGAGCGTGTCATCTGTGCCCACCGCCATCAGCGCATGCGTGGGGAGGCACACAGGACACACCCTCTCCTGCTGCGGCAGGTGGACCACCGTCGGGCAGTGTGGTCGGTGACAGTGCCTGCCAGCTGCTCAGAGGCGTGTTGGGATGACCCTTTGACAGCCAGTTGGGATGCGGGCGCGTGCAGGTCACCCCCTGCTCTCTCCGGGGGCAGAACTGCTGGCACAGACAAATATATACAGACGGGAAACGTCCATAAGGGCCCAGTCCCACACTCAGGGGTGCGGGAAGGGAAGGTTCCGTAAGATCTCCCATGATGCGTTGTGGTCAAAAGCAGCCCTTTAAAACTGGCCAGAGCAGGTGGCAGGTAGCAGCTATCCCCCAAACCACCACTTCCCCTCAAACGCCGACATGCCAGACACAGCCGTGGCCTAGTGGCAGGCAGGACGAGCTCTCCCCTCAGCCTCCCCTCTACACTACCCTCAGAAGTGCCCCTAGTGTGGTCTACCGGTACTAAGCTGGGGAACCACCTGACACCTGCTAGCATTTTACAGAACTACGAGGGGAGCGTAGGACAGTGGTTTAGGGGTGGCTGCTTCTCTGTATATGTTACTCTGTGCAGCTGGCGACCGGCAGCATGCTGTCTCGCAGGTGCGTGGAAGTGAGTTGGGAATGCCCAGTGACCCAGTGATGTCAGCGGCCTGGAACGCGGCCGCCCACGGCGCTGTTCTGCCGCCACCGCTGCCGGCGACACGCTGGCTGGCCGGGACAGCTTGTTGACCTTCTCCTATGCTGTCGGCGTCACATCTACATGGGATACTCTGCAAATCACATTTAAGTGCCTGGCAGAGGGTTCATCGAACCACCATTATACTATTTATCTCCCATTCCATTCTCGAAAGAAAGAACAACTGAATCTCTCCGTTCGAGCTCTGATTTCTCGTAGTTTATTCTGATGATCATTTCTACCTATTTAAGTGGGAGTCAACAATATATTTTCGCATTCGGAGGAGACTGTTGGCGATTTGAGTTTCGTAAGTAGCCCACGCCGCAGCGATAAGCGCCGTTGTTGTAATGATTCCCATCCCAGATCCTGGATCATTTCCGTAACGCTGTCTCCCCTGTATCGTGACAATACGAAACGAGCTGCCCTTCTTTGGACTCTTTCGATGTCCTCCATCAAACCCACCTGATAAGGTGGGCAGCAATACTCCAAAAATGGACAGACATGCGGAGTGTGTGCAGTTTCATTTGTAGTTCTTTTGTATGTTTTAAGGGTTCTGCCAATAAAATGCAGTCTCTGGTTCGCCTTGACCCGACATTATCTACGTGTTCGTTCCAATTTAAGTCTGAAGTAATAGTAATTCCTAGGTATTTTGTGGAGTTTACGGCCTTCCCGTTTGATTGGTTTATTTTGTAAACAAAATTTAACGGATTTCTTTTTGTACTCATGTGGACGACTTCACACTTCTCATTATTTAGAGTCAATTGCCAATTTTTACACCATTCAGTCACGGCGCAGGCACCGACGGAGCCGGCCGCGGTGGCCGCGGGGACTGAGGCGCTCCAGTCACGGTCTGCACGGCCACTACGGTCGGGGGTTCGAATCCCCCCTCGGGCATGGATATGTGTGCCGTCCTAGTTCGTAAGTAGTTCATAAGTAGTTTGTAAGTTTAGGGACTGATGACCCCGTAGTTAAGTCCCATAAGCAATACAAACATATTATATTAGCACCGGCGGAGGACCCCGGCCCGCGTTCTCAGTGTTATGCATGAACCTCTTCCTTCGCACTAAAACTGTTCAAATGTTTGTAAATTTATCGGACCAAACTACGTGGTCATCAGTCCGTAGCTTACAAACTACTTAAACCTAGTTAAACTAACCTAAGGACAAACACACACACTCATGCCCCAGGGCGGATTCGAACCTCCGCAGCGAGACGCTTTAGACCGCTCGGCTACGCCACCATGGCACAATCCTTCGCACTTAGAGAACTTCATGACACATATTTGTTGCCCAGTGGTGTTAATTTATGATGGTGCAAAGTATTCACATCAACATAAAAGGTAAAGCAGTCAACAATCCGAAGATTGGTTTGAACACCACAGTGCTTTACTAGGCATGGTCCTGTTTGGAGGTGGTATGCCGTTGCTTTCCTCCGACCTTCGAACCGACTTACCCAGCCAGTTATAGGGGGACCTGCAGTTTAACGTTTTGTTCCGAACCACGGTGCTACTCGGTATTTTTCACATGAGCAATCAAAAAAATGTTCAAATGTTTGTATAGTCTATGGGACTTAACTACGGGGTCATCAGTCCCTAAACTTACAAACTACTTATGAACTACTTACGAACTAGGACGGCACAAATATCCATGCCCGAGGGGGGATTCGAACCCCCGACCGTAGTGGCCGTGAAGACCGTGACTGGAGCGCCTTAGTCATGAGCAATCCTGCCAGAGGTGAAAGAAGTGGGAAGTGACATACAAATACAAAATTACACAAATAATTTATGAAGAACAAATTGAGAACATTAAAGTAAATTAGAAAACCTTAAATAACCTAGTCTACTCAGGTCTATTGGTTTTACAAAAGTGATCCAATGCTTATCAAAGAAAAATTTTAATATTCAAGAAATGTTCAATAAATTACATAGTACAATCACAGGGACTTAAACAAAGCTAATTTTTATAATAAATATAGTATGTAGCATTGGTCGTTTTTTATTAAAGTTTTTGCAGATCGATTTCGGTAACATAATGATCATCATCAATGCACCAATCATCGTAATATCAGCTATGCATAATCATATGCCATATTAGCTGAATGTAACAGATTTTTTTTAACATATCAATGTAGTGTCCAACCATTTTTTAATGGTTGAACACTACATTGAAATGTTTAAAAAAATGTTACATTCAGATAATATGGCATATGATTATGCATAGCTGATATTACGATGATTGGTGCATTGAGGATGATCATTATGTGATCGAAATCGATCTGCAAAAACATTAATAAAAATGACCAATGCTGCATACTATATTTATTATATTCATTATTTTGTGGTCGCTGAGCACACCGTTCCAAAAATGGAATAAAGCTTAAAAAAAGCTAATTTAGTAACATCGACGTTGTGGCCACGTTACTCACAGTCACACACACAAGGAGACGCAAGCGGCAAAACGCTGGCAAGAAGCACATAGCAGATGCAGATTGGTGCAGCGTGGCGCAGCGCTGCACAGCGACATTTTTATTAAATCACTATAAACTGACCTGCCACCACCCTAAGTTCGCGCTTCTGTCTGTAATCTACTACGCAAACTAAATGTTGGGCCCATCGCAATGCTGCATCTACTGGCTACAGTCTAGTTCCCGACCCCTTGCAGATCACTGGATTGTTCCTGCCTCTCCGGCGAGTACCTGTAGACCCTTTATAGAACTAAAGACAATTTAGTATAGTTAGTGCCACTACACTCGCTTCCTGTCCATTTGCAGCAGCAGCGTCACGATGTGATGACTGCTCCAGCGGTCCCTCGATTCATTAAAACATTCTGTAGACAAAATCTCAAAATACATGAAAACATAAATTCTCGTTAAAATTAAGCTTGGTATTAAAATAAACAAATGGATAAATTGACATCCTAATCCTGTAATCAGAGAAACACTAAAACAAGACATGAAATTACATAAACACCTGGAACAATAGAAAATGTTGATTAAGTCAAACATACAAATCGCAAACTGCCTGTAAAAATATAAATCAAGACTCACTAGTGATTAGATGGTCTAGTTCAAAGCTTATCATTAAAAGCAGATCTTACAATTTAAACAATTTACCTGGGTTTCAGCTAAAATTAACGAAAGAAAGTGAGTACATATTCCTAATTTGTACTGCTGAGGGTGTTTCAAATTCAGGCATTCGTCTCGCGCTGTGATCGCATTAATCATCGGCTCGACCTTGTACTCTGGGCTGCGTACTTTTTCTCGTCAACAAAACTCAAGTAGGCCTGATAAGCTAGATCCTCCAATACGTCCTTCTTACCTATTATAGGGTGGTGATCACAGTTTCCTGCAAAACACGAAAATTCTGTTAGAGATGCACACAGTTAAGTTCATCAAGTTAAAGCTTGCATTACGGGTTCTTGATTAATTGGTAAATTAGATACTCCACCCACTTGTCATTACAACTCTTTTCCCAACGACACACAACGTGTGCCTTAACCTTCAGCTCGTACCACCGGTCTTTTGGACCTGGGCGACCCCGTTCTCCTCCCTCCCCTTCTCTCTGAGTGCGTGTCAGCACTCTGCCCTCCATGAATTGCACTCTCCGCTTCCGGTCAAAAAAGGCCGAGGTGTACACTGAATGTCTCCATTTTCTCCGGTCCAATGTAACCCACTTTCCCTCAAGTTCTGTGTTTTTCCTTTCACAGTCAATTGCAAATCTATAAAATTGGAAAAAATCTACATATCAAGTGTGTGAGAAAACTATTGGGGGGTGTATGCTGGGGAAGGGGCAGACCGAATGGTGCACTACATGCATTTTAAGACAGTTAGATGCAAAAAAAGGCGGAAAGAAACTGAAAGAAACGGCACCGCGGTCTTAAAGACCAAGTGTACGCTTTGTGTGCCATAAGGGGGTGTACGGGCTGAAGGTTAACACTTTCGTAACTAACCCGTTTCTCCAGGAGGTGGCACCATTACAGTGACTCACAAAAGGAAACATATGGCAGTTTCAAGGACACAGGGCGCACACACACACTGGCTGTGGCAGCATTAATTACCGTCCTCCGTGCTCTGGAGGATCATGCCTCCCATTCAATCACTGACGGTACTGGACGTCAATACAACCTGAAACATCAAATTTACGTAGCACAACTGAAAAGTAGGTACACTCTAAAATATTACACGTTGTTTGGTACTAATTATACATAGATTGCATATATGGTGCAGCAGTTAAATAACACGCATGAACGACTGAAAAATTAAACTAAATTTACACATTACATAGGCGTTCCACGGTAAAATAGCAATCTAACGTCTGTTTAGCGCAGCCGACATTGCTGATGTAGCCACAACATTTAACTGCACGCATCGAATCAGCATGCCTCACGCGTCAGCTGATTGTACAGAACACAACTTTACTCACCCAGCGCTGCATATGCTCATATGCAGGATAACAAATATTACTAATGCGTCTTCTACGCGATACCTTGTCGGCGCGTTCTTTCATGCCGTAAGACAGTGGAAAAACGCATACAAAATATACATTAGAAACCTGGAACCTATAACCGATAGAAATACACAAGAAAAATACACAATCATTCTTTAAAATGTCTAAGACTAGATACATGGTGCATACCACGTGACTTTCGTGACCGTATTGTTTCCAGTTCAACCGCGTTCTCATGAACAATCCACCTTATGCAGAAGGGACCAACAAAAACTGGAAAGAACTTCCGCGTCAGAGCAAGACGCTTGTTGGACAAACAATGGGAACACCTCAAAGTAGCATACTACACGATACTTCTTGTCATACTGGCGCCTTTTCTCAGTGGCCTGCCGGCCGCGGTGGCCGAAGGGACTGAGGCGCTCCAGTCACGGTCTGCACGGCCACTACGGTCGGGGGTTCGAATCCCCCCTCGGGCATGGATATTTGTGCCGTCCTGGATCGTAAGTAGTTCATAAGTAGTTTGTAAGTTTAGGGACTGATGACCTGTAGTTAAGTCCCATAAGCTTAACAAACATTTGAACATTTTTTTTCAGTGGCCTGTTTGATATGTTCAATGGCATGTTTAACCACCTCGCTGTGCCTCAATTTTACCAGTGGATCAAGAGGTACTATCTCCCGTACCTTGTCCTCTGCACATTCATTTTTCAAAACAAGCCTCAGTGTCAGAGAGGTAGAATCACTTGGTAACTCGTTCATGACGTGGTGGAACCCCTGTATATTCTGATCCAAGGCGCGATGACGACGGTAGCGGTACAAGCGGCACAATTTCCCCAGTTCTTTCATTAGTCTTTCACAAATGCATGTAAACTCGACGGCAACGAATATGTTACTGTGTCCACCAGCTGTCTATGGTAGGGGCCAAACAGATCCACGGCAGCAATTTCTCGTAAACGAGAAGGGTTAATGGGGAGCAGAAGGGCAAGGTGCGACACTGTGGGAGCTTTGGACTTTTGACAAGCTTTACAAACAGCAACAACTTTTCTGGTTCTCTTTCCAATGTTTGGAAAGTAACAGGTATCACAGAGCTTAACGAAACATTTACGGTGCCCATAGTGTGCATAGCTAAGGTGTGTATACCAAATGAGTTTGTTCCCCAACTCATCCGGTATACACACAGCCCAGTTGGACTTCCCGGGATTGCTACAGTGAAACAAGACGTTATTCCTAATTAGGTAATAGTTCCTAATCGACGGATTGTTGTTGTCACGCCATAAAGCCTTCACATCTTTCAGAAATGGGTCCTTGTTCCCGCACTATTTCGTGGAGGAAAGCAGAAATGAAATTTTCAAAAGCATCGCCACATAAATAGAACAGGCTGTAATTATTTTCATTAGGCTCAACAGGGAACAAGAAAGTGCGTCAGCCAGCACATTCTCTTTCCCGGGTATGAGTACAACCGTGAAACGAAATTCTCGAAGATAGAGCGCCCACCTGGCCAACCGTCCGTGCATCAATTTCGCCGACCTGAGGAACAGCAACGCACGCTGATCAGTATACACCCTCGTCGTTCGACCGAAAAGAAATCCACAGAACTTGGTAAATCCGAAGACGATCGCTAGGGTCCAGTTCTATTTGCCAGTAGCTGGCCCTCAAGTCAATCGAGAAGAGCACACGGACGCCGTGGAATTTCTGCAAGAGTCCATCTAACGTCTGTCGTCGATCAGCCTCTGACTCAATTATCGTGTTTATTTGCCTCGAATCCAGGTCAAGCCTGATCGATTTATCCTTCTTGGGATGATCAACAGTGGACATATGAACTCGCAGAACATTCTATGAAGCCGTCTGCTAACATTCGCGCAATCTCCTCCTCGACTTCCCGCTTGTATACCCACAGAATTTGGTATGGCTTCACAAAGAACTTGTTGTGTGGCTGCACTTTAAACTTATATTGAAAGCCCTAAGGTCACGCCAAACCCTTCCCCACTAGAGATGTGCAATCCGCTACTGAACTGATTCAAAGAGCCAGATCCTTCTAAGGAGTGAGTGATGGATGAATCCGAAAAAAAGAGTGGTAGTTCATCCGATCCGAAAAGTCCCTCTGGTGGCAGCAATGAGCTGCATGAGCACCTCTTCCCACATGCTTCAGAAGTTTCCTAAACCTCTTGCCATATGCTTCAGAAGTTTCCTAAACTACAAAATAAATAAGGTAAAGACCATGTGCAAGTATAAAACTGCAAAAAATGAGCGCCTAAACACGTGCAGCGAGTCGAGAATCGGTGAGTCGAGAGTCGGCAAGTCACACAAGCACCGCGGTTCAGTGAGCGCGCAGCTCCCGAATCTCGCTAGCTCGCTGCTCCGCACGACTCCGGCGATCGTGGCGATCCGACCGCCAACTGAGTCGGTGAGTTAGCTGGTTCACCGGTTCACCTCTCCCCACCACTCTGCCGACTCCCCTCGCTTGTGGAACCGCCCGTGTGGCACGCTGCTCATTATTCCCCCCACTCCACTGGTGAACCGCACGGTGCCGAACAAAAGCGACTCCGCGCATTTCTCTGTTCTCTCAACTTCTGTATTCTGATAAATCTTGCACCTCGCTTACAGAAACGATCATCTGAAGCAACAGAAACCTTCATAGAGGCTAATGTCCTATTTCGAATAGTACTCGAGATGAAACGTATTTATTTAATGTTACATGGTTTTTTCTTAATAACAGGAAAAAATGCAGTCTGTAGCAAAAACGCGTTACTGTACAAAATTAAACTATATAAAATTTCCCCGAAAAAGATCCTACTCCATCTTTCTCGAAGACTTGCAGTTTGCATGAAGGGAGGAAGAGAGAGAAAGTCTTGTGCAATGTGCATTCTCTGTTGCTTAGATTTTGTAAGTCCATATCACGCAGTTTCCTGGCTTGATAGACGAGTGTCCTGTAACAAATTATGCGCCTTTTATGCATCTACACTATTTTGGCCCATTGAAACAATGACTATATAATCGAATTACAAAGAAAATAACAATATGCATTAATGTTATCTATCCCTGAAACCATTCAGTTTCGGGTATGTGTCGGTTTGAAATTTTTGCTGCTGGCGTCTAATCTTTGACAGTAACAACAAACTTGTTTCCCAAGAGACAACACTAGGATGTCAAACGAGATGTGTCTAAAATTACGTTTCTGAGTAAAATATCTTGCTATAATGTTTCATTACGAATTTAATGTGTGTGGTACAGCGGGGTGTGTGTGTTTGCTATTAAAGATAAAATATACTGGGAAGCACTTAAAAATATTTGACTTGCTCTGTATAGAGAATATATAAACCTTGAACAAAAACAGGTGAAAGGGATGTAGGTAAAGGGATTAAAATATAAGATGGAATGGAAATCGTACCGGCAACTGCAAAACTTAAAATATAGGAGCCCAGAACGCTACCCCTGTATGAGTATCACCGCAGTTATTTACGTAATTATTTCTTTTGGTAAGACTCTCTTCGAACTTTGTTGTTGACGGTTTCTACTCACAAAAGAAAAACTCATTGACGACATAGTCAAAAGTATCTGTACTCGACGTCGTATTTTCGAAGAATTTGGCTGGATATCTTCAGTCTTTTTTTCGTATTTGAAGTTATGAATGAAATAGTCCACGAACATTTCTCGCTTTGTCAATTTAATGGACATTACTCTTTTGACGCCTTATTTCCTAAATTAAATAAAACTTTATTGCTTACTATGGAGCTATCATTATTTTACTGTTTATGGGTGCCAGACTTTAGAAACAGGTGATGGATTCTAGCGGCCATCTTGTAGCGAGAGTGTCGCGCTCACGTCAGACACCCGGCCGTGTCGCCGAATGTGGCTGCTTGTAGCTGTCGTGTCGCGTCGCTGAATATCGCGCGCTGTCGCTCGCTTTTGTCGCTCACGTAGTACGCGCCATTAGTGCGTATGGCTATTTTGCTGCGGCAGTTGCCAAGTCCTGCATGGACCCCTCGCGCTATCACGTTTCATTCAACTCGCTCAAACTCGCAAACTACTCACTGTATAAATATGGAACTAGTATCATTTTATTCTGCCGGCCGCGGTGGCCGAGGGGACTGAGGCGCTTCAGTCACGGTCTGCACGACCACTACGGTCGGGGGTTCGAATCCCCCCTCGGGCATGGATATTTGTGCCGTCCTTAGTTGTAGGTAGTTCATAAGTAGTTTGTAAGTTTAGGGACTGATGACCCCGTAGTTAAGTCCCTTAAGCTTAACAAACATTTGAACATTTTTTTTTTCATTTTATTCTGCAAAATATTCTATTTTTTGAATGAAAGTTACAAATATAAAAATAATATTTTTTCTTTTTCCAATTATTTCACCTTCAAAAATATTTATATTCTGTTATAACATTTTTAAATTTTAATGTAGTTGTAATTAACAAATTTTAATTCTCGAAACTACTAAGGACTTACAATAAAATTATTACTCTTCTTTCTTCTTTCACAATATGGCCAAATCAGATAAAGGTACAGTGACAAAAAAGCAATGTGACATCGTTTTACGTTTTTTATCAGTTGGCGAGTCGATGAATCATGAAAAAGAACTAGTTCATCCCAGTGAATGAGTATTTCTGATCCGATCTCTGAAAAGATCGGTTTTGCCCATCTCTATTCCCCACCACACAACGGATGTAGAGCGCGCTAAAAACTCATACAGAGCGCGTTCAGAGCATAGTGTCTACCAGAGAGGCTTCCAGAGAGGTCTCTTTATCACCTCTTTCGTCCAAGATTAGGTTGGCACCACACTAAGGACACGGCCACCTCGCCATCTTGCCAAGTAAGCTTGTCTCTGGCCACCCAGCAGACTTCTTAATATTAAAGTAAACGCGGCCCTAAAGCGCGAGGCGGCGACTCCAAGCCATTGCGCGGCAGTCAGTGTTAAAAACAACCTTCCACATTCACATGAACACACATGTTCTATCACACGGGTGGAAACATTTCTTTCGTCATGTCTCGGCTCTGGTGACGTACCTCTAACGCGTGGTGCACTATGTGCACTTCCTTCCGCGGTTGCTCACCGCGTCGTAGCCGCCGACAGTGACGTAATCTTTTCCACTACGCCGCGAGTTTTCTTTACGTCGCAAATTAATTCTTTCTGCTTTGATGAAATGCCAACTTGCGCCTCTCTTGAGTTCAGCAGTTTCTGAATGCTGATTACCTACCTCTGCGATCGCTGTCGAATTCTCGGTGACTTCCTCTTTCGCCTGTTTAAGGATTTCTTTCCCTTATCGGCGCAATGGTGCATTGATCATTAATAAACAGAATAAAAATAATTAACATACTAATAGACAATATTAATGGTGCAGAAACAATTTAGGGAATAAGTTAAAAATGGAACACAACGTCATGCGCGGACAACACGAAAAAAAAAAAAATAAAAAGAGAAAAGAAACAAACGCACAACAAAGACGACTAGGCTACATCACTCATGGATAGCCATTCAATATAGTTTATACACAGTGAATTACGCACACTGGCGTAACAAAAACAACACCCACAAAACACAAATGAGAGAAGTACACATCAATGGCAAAATTACAATTCCACATTGACAGAGACAACTAGAACAGAATCTATACACAAAATTCAAACCATACAATGGCATCCGCAGCCAGCAACGCTGACGCAGCCTAAATATTACACAAATTAAAAAAAAAAAAAAAAAAAACCGACTACAAGACAAATTGATGAA
Source organism: Locusta migratoria (assembly GCA_026315105.1). Taxonomy (NCBI): domain Eukaryota; kingdom Metazoa; phylum Arthropoda; class Insecta; order Orthoptera; family Acrididae; genus Locusta; species Locusta migratoria. Next base: position 181,845,690 of record CM048746.1, read on the forward strand.
CAGAGAACAAAACATGTCAAAGAAAACGGAAAGCAGATGCCTCATAAAGGACAGTGTAGGAACTAGCCAACGATCATCAGGCCTGTGGTGTACATGGATATATAACGAAATAACTAAATTCCTGTCGGAAAACAAATATAATGAAACACATCGATATACAAAAACAAGAACCTGGAAACAAATCAATTAAGTTCTCACAACTAATTCTAAAATCAAGAGAAAAAATTTATAAAAGACAGCTAAAAACACAAATACAAACTTATCAAAGGTAAGAGATACAGCGATCTGTCTCCGAAAGTAATTGGGGAGATCGAGGGCGCAAAATCCGCATCTATAACCCGTCATTTTTGGTTATTCGTACCCGAACCAGTTTGGGCACGGGAAGGTTGCGGTGTCTTATTTCAACAATCTGTGTTCCCCTCCCAATCGGACTCGAGGTCTTTTGGCTATTCCAGGAATTACTATTATCATGGGCAGTCAACCACTGTTGAGCTTGTGGTGGTTGCCAACTATTATTGTTTTGATTTTGGAATTGGGGTGCCCCATTGTTCTGCCATTCTCATTCTCATGGTTGCGCTAGTTTCCGTTGTTTTGATTCCCCTTTTTCCATTCGTTTACGTTATTTCAACCGCACTTTCGTTCTTTTCTTGCCCACGGTCGCCATCGTTCAACCAGGAATTACTATTTTCACTTTGTGGAAGATTCTCCTCCCTGTTCTCGTGAGATCGCCACCCGTGGCGCTTTCTACGTATTCTGCTTCTCTAAGTGCGGTGATGAATTTGGCTAGTGCACTGTCGCATTTGCATTTCATGCTCCTCTGGTAACGAATGTTTGTAAATCTATCGGACCAAACTGCGTGGTCATCAGTCCGTAGCTTACAAACTCAGTTAAACTAACCTAAGGACAACAGTAATTGGGGAGATCGAGGGCGCACAATCCACATCTATAACCCGTCATTGTTGTTTATTGGTAGCCGAACCAGTTTGGGCACCCAAGGGGGACTCGAACCTCCGACGGCGAGCAACCGCGCGCTCCGCAGCGAAGCGCTTTAGACCGCTCGGCTACTCCACCGCGGCTCCTATGGTAACGCTCAGGAAGCTTAGTGAAAAATCTCCGAGAATGGTTGATCAGTACTCTGTTTTTCTTGACTAATGAATCAAGAAACTTAACCAGGTTCTTAAAACCATATCACGATCTATAACAATCTCACCTTTAATTCGTTCTTGCTCTTGTGAGGGCCAGTAAGTTGCAAGGAACGTCTTTCTAATTTGTTCATAAGACGTACAAGTCTCCGCCACAGAGCGAATGTGCTCCGCCACGCTATCTTGCATAAGACCGCAAATAAATTCGAACTTGTAATGTCCACTCCGGCGGAATATCCTATCGAAATGTGCGATGAACGGTTTTGGGTGTAAGACGTTGTTGGATTCGTTAAAGGCTTGGAAATTTTGCACAGGTAGGAAATGATTAAGGTCGAATGGTTTGAATACGGCCGCCCCACAACCGTATTACATGTGTTCGTCATCCTCTTATGCTCTGCTGATTAGTGCCAGCCTGAGCATAGCTCCCTGAATCAGCTGATTCGTGGAGGTGGGAGTCTGTCCTTCGGAGACGACAACAATTATCTTCTGTTTCAGGTCGTTCGTGTACACTATGGGAAGCTTCTCCCCGAGAGTTTGACCTTCGTGTTACTGGCGATTTGTGACGGGACACATAAGTTCTTTCGTCATGTCTCGGCTCTGTTGACGTACCTCTAACGCGTGGTGCACTATGTGCACTTCCTCCCGCGCTTGCTCACCGTGTCGTAGCCGCAGACAGTGACGTAATCTTTCCCACTACGCCGCGAGTTTTCTTTACGTCGCAGATTAATCATTTCCGCCGTGAGAAAATGCCAGCTTGCGCTTCTTTTAGGTTCAGGCATTTCTGAATGCTGATTAAATACCTCTGCGATCGCTTTCGAATTATCAGTGACTTCCTCTTTCGTCTGTTTAATAATTTATTTCCCTTGTTCGCGCAATGTGGCAAATACTTATTAACGTTTACGATCTCACTTTGTGATTTTACCGTTACTTTCTTGGCCGAATCGGCCGACTTTCTCGCACCCGCTGCTTCGTAATGAGCAATTCAGGCGTCTTTCTCGAGTGCGTTGTTCTTTGCTTCAGTCACTGTCTTTCCGATTGAAACAAACTCCTGGCTGATTATTGACAACTCTTCTTTAAGCTCACCAACACGAGCATCAATAACCTTGTCTAATCACTCGGCAATTTTGCCTCGAGTGCGATGTTCTCTACCTCATTCTTTCTTTCCTGCTTGTCTTGTACTAAGTACTTCATTAAGTCCGCTAGCTGAGTATCGTTATAATTACCAGCTGGGTGGACGACCTAGACACCGTTGACTTTCTACCATGGGCCTTAGTGTATGAACTGCCTTCATCACTGTGAGTGTACACGTTGTTCTTACTGTGTCCATGGGGAATCTCACTTTCACTAGAATCATGTACTGAGCACTGTGTATTTCCCTAGATGCTTTTTGGGAAACTTTACTCGAATTGCGTTTCTTACAAGATTCACGACGACTAGAGGTGTCGGAGGTTTCAGAGTGGTCCCCCGTGTCACACACTGTGGCACTATTGATCGAAACACCTGTATTTACTAATAATTTAGCCCTACTCCTAATACACAACACAAAAAAGAATACAAATCTCTACCCGGCATACGACAACTTGGCCTGAGTATTCACAATTTAGACTTATCATAATACCAGTGACAAAAAATCGTACGATAATGTCTGTTAAACACGAACATAACATTTGCCCACCAAATATCAAACAAACAAACAATGCCGTCAATGTCAACGCCGTAAAAAAAATGGTGTTGTGGAGTGCAGAAACCACAATACGTGAAAGATGCAAAAGCCAATTGATAATATCTTATTAGAAACTGAATATAGACTCCTCTCAACATTGCACTTAGTCACTATATAAAAAATACACAAGTCAAAAACATGACAGCTTACAAAATACTGACAGCTCTAAAGATTCTAGTTTACATTTTGGCGCAAGGTGGCAGTATCATAGCTGGATAGTGTTTGTAATCTGGTTTCACGGAAGTCACTTATTGCATAAAAAGAAATTGTCACAAAATTTTAGTCTAATATGAAACCCATATTCTATGTGTGGGTGACATTACAATTACATATTACATTTTTTAAATATTAATACTTATCTTATACCTTATACAAGAGCTCAGTTTTTAATTAAAGTTTTCGCTGAAAGGGTATAATACGATGGATGGTGCAAACCAATACAAGTTGCAGTGCCGATGGCCTACTAGAAAGAACACAGGGTTATTGGATGGGAGGCAACACACTTCCTAAGATGATAATCATTAAAAAATATATGTAAATCTTGCCTTTGAATGAGTTAAAATTTCTGTCCATCAATAAAATTACATTGAGGCATCACAGATTAAGCATATACATTTATAATAAAGAAAATTGTTCTTATAATAAAGGTTTATCTATTTGGAATTGCCAATGACTAAGTTATGAGGCTGGTAAAATGTCTAGGTTGCAAATTTATTGGAAATGTTTAGATTGATGTAGGTATCTTCCAAGGTCCAGGTGCATTGTCACCCAATATCTAGGTTCATATAAGCTACCTATAGTTGCTAAGGTTATAACCCTACCCGTCCTACACCACCGGTTAGAATATGATAATTAGAAAAATGACCCGTGTACCTAATTATTTTAATTTGGCGGAAAAGCTATCGGTAATGAAGCCGATGATGTAGTGGAAGCTATAACCGGAACGTTGCTGCACCTCTTTGGTAAACAACAACGATCGATAAGAATAAAAAAAAAAAGTGGAAAGTAAAATTTGGAATAAAATGATCAATGTTTAAATAAAAAAATGCGGAACAAACGGAACACAGGGATTAATTTGGAAAAAGTGAATAACTTATTGATTTACGGTCGCCAGCTCGATGTACGAGCAAATAATTTGGTGGGATGTCAATAATAGAAAAGTTAATTAACAACGTGAAATATTACGTAAAATTTGGGTGGGCAGAAAATCAGAGGGTGCGAGTCAAATTCGGTACAAAAGACACTGACAATATACTAATTACTGAGAAATAGTTTACTAACACAGGGTTCATTGTAAGACAGCGAAACGCAAGCCATAGCCGCGAAAATGCAACATGCAGCAAATCATGCAAAACTCTCACCTTAATTCTTACTATTTACAGCTTCAAATAATTAATTGTTTACATAAGTACCAGAAATTATTCTACAGCAAGTATACCATGCGCTTTAGCAATAATCAAGTTGTAATGGACTATTAACTGTACTAATGGCAAGCTCAAAAAATTAATTAATGACTTGTGATAACACTGAATATTTAGAAAAGAACCATTTAACCTTCTGATTAACTTTTGCTCTATCTTTAACCAGGAATTATTAGCATTCAAACACTTGCAAACAATTACTATTCTCACTGGTCAGTACTTGCAAGTTAAAACAAACTTTACCTCAAAATAATATGCAGTGTAAAAAAATTAACCTTTTACACTGTTATTGAAATATCTTTTGAAATTGAAAGTTAATCTAGCAGTTTCGTTCAACTTAGGAAACCTATTGAACAGCAACACTGGCATAAGCTACGTTTAGTAAAACTTTTCTGAACACATTTTTTATTAACGACTGTCACATTGTCTTTAATGACTCTGATCTTTAGTTTTCTATAATTTTGTGACTATTCTCGGAAAAACAATGGATGAGGAAGGAACCTGTCTGGACAATGACTATGGGTAATGATTTATAAACACAGGTTTACAAATAACAGTGTTCGCTATTGAACAATCATCACTAATACGCTGGTTAGCTGTACATGCTAAGACAAACTGGACAGATCTTACTGAATTTGATGTGCGACGTGGTGCTGCTGATTGAAGACTGTTGGCACTTAACAATTGGCAAACACAGGCTCTTCTTGGCGACGAATGTTAATTACAATTTAGGGCCCACTGCATTCCTCTTGATGCATTTATTAATTTTTTAAGCTGTGGCCGTATGAATAAATAATATTGCCTCTTCGCCGTCTCCTCCACTAGTGCCAATCCAACATGCATTCTCCTTCACGTACTTTTTCCGTACACCATTGAGCACACAATGCGTCTGTCCGCCGATACTTCTCAACAACGACTCCTTCTCGCTGTGCGCCCCTGCGCTACCAGCGATAAAAAGCTCCCTACTCAAAGATGATTCTACACAATAGCAAAGTCCTTGCTATCCCAGCGTGTCTACTACATTTACAATATTTTTGACATATATGGAAATTAGCAAGGCAATGCAAATATATCACAGAAACAAAATATACAAATACATAATAAATTACAAAAACATACAAATAATGAGGAAAAATACATAAAGCATCGTTTTATATACCACCCTGTAAGCACACATGACTGGAAAGCACCGTTGGTCACTGTGTTGTTGTGTCACAAGGTCTAGGTATATAAATGTCTCAAAGTTTATGTTGAAGCTGATCCAATGTCTTAGCTGTGATGTGTCTCATGTCTAAGCAGTATTAAGTTCAATATGATTGCTAAGGTCTCAGTTTGTCAATCTATCGGACTCAATTGTTGGGTTATTAATCCGTAGCTTACAAACTACTTAAACTAAGGTAAACTAACCTATGGACAACACAAACACCCATGCCCGAGGGGGACTCCAACCCCCGACGCCGAATGGACGAGCTCACCGCAATACGGCGCCGCAATGCGCACGGCTAATCCGCCGCGGCTATTTAAATGTCTTTCACACGAACTGTAAGAAGAGGTTTGAGACACTTTGAGTATTGAAATACCGGAGTGGATTATCAATCTATATTGTGACGTGGAAGAGACAGATGTCGCACTTCAAGAAGTCATAGGAATAAGCACAAATGAAGAACATAAGGTCCAGATTGAAAATGGATACCAGCAATCCTGGTTCTAGAGAGGTACACCTGTTACCCTTTATTGTGGAATATCCCAACTTCATACCTGGTGGAAAGAGGTTTCAGCAAAGTTGCCAATTTCCTTACAAAAAGAAGAAACAGGATGGAAATCACTGAATCACTGAGCCTCCCACCTCACATTGGGGTCTACAGAATCCATTAAGGTTCTATCATTAATCAAGTATTTTAAGCTAATTAATATTTACATTAAAGTCTATTACGTATGTGGAAGGGTTAAATAAATACATACTTTCCTGTGATGCTTCTTTTATTATTACAACAATGAAACATTCATTTTGCAGCGAAATGTGCGCTGATATGTCAGATTCTGTGAAGTTTGGAAAGTGGGAGGCGAGGTACTGGCGGAAGTAAAGTTGTGACGCGGCATCGTGAGTCGTGTTGGGATAGCTCAGTCGGTAGAGCGCTTGCCGGCGAAAGGCAAAGATCCTAGGTTCGAGTCCCGGTTCTGACACACAAGTTTAATCTGTCAGGAAGTTTCATATCAGCGCACACTCCGCTGCAGAGTGAAAGTTTCATTCTGGAAACATCCCTTAGGCTGTGGCTAAGCCATGTCTCCAACATATCCTTTCTTCCAGGAGTGCTAGTCTAGCAAGGTTCGCAGGAGAGCTTCTGTGAAGTTTGGAAAGTAGGAGACGAGGTACTGACGGAAGTTGTGAGGCGGCATCCTGAGTCGTGTCGGGATAGCTCAGTCGGTAGAGCGCTTGCAGGCGAAAGGCAAAGGTCCTAGGTTCGAGTCCCGGTTCCGACACACAATTTTAATCTGTCAGGAAGTTTCATATCAGCGCACACTCCGCTGCAGAGTGAAAGTTTCATTCTAGTAACGTAACTATTTACAAAACTGTACTTAGTAGATTTTAGAAAAAGTATTCTGTACTTTTAATGTATAGATTCCATTCGCATGATGTTTATAATGCAATAGGATGTCTTACTTCACTGTATTTGTTAATTACAAGTAGCAAAATACAGTATTACACTGAGTAGATTTGTTACTTGTCATACATCAACACCACACTGATCGAAGAGGATTGTATAAATTAATATTATTAATTTCATTTTTACTGGTCACAAAAATCAACATCTTTTACTGTTTATGTTTGCCAAAAGGCCTGTAAAAATGAAGAAATTAGCAATATGGGATTCACACTGTAGCACTACACACAGTCGGCCGCAGTGGCCGAGTGGTCTACGGCGCGCCAGTCCCAGTCTGCACGGCCGCTACGGTCGGGGGTTCGAATCCCCCCTCGGGCATGGATGTTTGTGCTGTCTTTAGTATAAGGTAGTTCATAAGTAGTTTGTAAGTTTAGGGGCTGATGACCCCGTAGTTAAGTCCCTTAAGCTTAGCAAACATTTGAACAACATTTGTAGCACTACACGACAAAAAAATTTACTTACAGGAGTATAGACGTTTTAGTCATCAAGTTGAAAGAAATAGCACTAGGGTAACAAATATGTAATTTAATAACGCCATATTTACATCGATGTTCTATTATCAAATTGTTTTTAGTCTCCAAAAAGGGGTTGTACAGTTCTTACAACTGGGCCCTCTAGACTCCACGCGCGCGCAACATTCCTTACAACACGACACTACCACAGCAGCAATGCAATGTTTCGAACTTTTAGGCACTGTTACCAACTTAATATACACTGATGTTTCAAAAAATTATACACAACCTACTCTTCTTAATGAACGATCAAAAATTCGCTGGGGTCTCCAGGACCCCAGTGTGATGTCCGAGAGTTAAGGCTAAACGTAACAAAACTGGAACCAAATATTGATAATTTACTGAAAAAAGAATCAGCCACATCGGTCCCATTAAAAACCTGTACGTATCAGTTTTGTTAAATATACATTTTTGTCATTTAAATCAATTAGTGTGTAATACTGCCATCTTTCTTTTCCCTTTTTTTCTTGTTTTTCACTCCACCCTTTTACAGTTAAAGTTATCAAAGTTGGTAGCATCATATCAGGCCCGAAACCACATTTCAAGCTAGGAATTCGTAAAAAAGAAATTCAGTACACAAAAGGTACGTGGTCCACGCAGGACAGAAAAAGTTGGCAAGACAAAAAAAAAAAAAAAAAAATGGGACCTCGGATCCAAAAGATGAACATTACGTACCCACTCGCCTCTAGCGCTTTTCTTTGTACACTCGTTTGATATATAGCAGGGATAGGCAACCTCAACGCCGTGGCGATCTACTATTTCATACCTTTGCACGAGAATGATCTTCTCCTTTTAATAATACAGTAATTCCGCATTTTTTAATATTTAAATACTGCAGAACAACTATATTCAACAGAAAACTTGTACATTATTACTATTTCTTCAAAACATAAAAAAATTATTCCATAATATTTCACAAATATTATTTTATATTTAACCTTAAACTTAAGTAGATTTAGTGCTCCTGATATTGTGTGTATAACGTGTTACATAGACAAATACAATGCTTAAGGTGTTCGTTAATGAAACTTTTCTAAGTTTAATAAAATTTATATTTGAAAACAATTACACCACAGTGAGAAGAAGCAAACAAGGTGTTTATTCTAGAGCAACATTAACCAATACAGAGTATTTCTCCTAGTGCTTTAGAGCCCAATATGTTTTGCGATCTATATACTTTTCAGAAACAAATAATTTTGGTACAAGCAACCTTTAGACTATCTTAGTCATAAAATATCCCGTCCACACGCTATAAAACGCAGAAGATCGTAGCTTACCGCAGCAAAGAAATTGATATTCTAAACTTCTTGAATTGGATGAGGTACGAAACTGGATGCCTTCTCCACATACGACCCGAAGCAGTGATACACATTGCATAAGATGAATCAAATTAGTAATAAAACGGCGTGCAGGTAGTGGCTGATTGTACCAATGCGGGAAAATACAGTTATAAAAGTTCATTCGAGATGTTGCTAAGGCCGGTATTACACTATCAAATTATTGGACAAAGAATTGGACGAAAAAATTGAATGAAATATTGGTCATATTTTTTGACAAAGACATTGGATGAATCGCAAAAGGAGGTATTACACTATCATCCAATATTTTGTCAAATTTGCTTCAAAATGGCGGTGTAATGCTTGTTTATACTACAGTTGCGTTGTGTCTGCATTTAGAAGAGAAGGAGGGAAAAAAGAAAAGGAAACACACTTGGATGAAACCGTGGGTGTCAGAGCGAGATAAATAAAATTTGTTACGGCACCGGAAGGATTTTCTTTTTTTATGCCGTCGGCAGAACAGCCAGGCCGTTCACTGCTAATTATTTTGTAGCTCTTCATCCTTCAAGTTAGCAATAGAGTAACAAAAAGGCTGACTCAAACAGTGTATACGAATAAGATTGTTAAGTTGATAAAGCACGTTTCGTTAAATAACGTTTTAAATGGAAAATGTGAGCACTGACAAAGAGGATAATCTAAATTGTTTATGACGTTATTAACAATGTAAGGGGGGAAACATTGTTGATAAAGTAAATAGGCTCTATTTATTTCCTTACAAAAATTGGCTGACGTATTTATATGTACATAGATTCGCTTGCAAACAGATGTCGATGTTTTGAAAGTTGTTTCACTTCCCAGCACTTAGCACACCAAGTTACCAAAATCATACATTCTAAAATCTGTTTCGGCCGTAAATAAGGTTTAGGGGTATTACTTCTTTAATTCCGATAGTATATAATGACTTTTTTACATTACGGATTGTAACACCATCTCACTTTCGCCGCAGGGTATTGGGCTACGCGAATTGACGTGACGGACAGTGTGAATTGGCCTTTTTTAAAATTTTGTTGTTGCTAGAAACACTACACAAGCATTCCACTACTAGCCATGTTTACGAATACGAAAGTTATGTCGAAGTAATGTCAGATATTTAACCTCCAAATAAAATAAAGGAAGCTGTATACTCCTAGCGCTCCAAGCGGATCTCATTTCTCACTGTAGGAAACAGAAGACGAGCGATTTCTTTGATCAAATCTAAGCCGAGGCCTTAGATTGGATGAAATATTGCACGACGTTCCCATTGCACTACGTCCAATTTTTCTTTGTCCAATTCTTTGACAAATAATTTGATAGTGTAATACCGGCCTTAGGCTCGTTGTACTCGCGCAATTACAGCGGGGATGTCAGGCTCTGTCAAACAGAGAGCGGGCAGCCCACGCGGGCCCTGTGTTGCGTTTAGAGATGGGCAAAACCGATGTTTTCAGAGATCGGATCAGAAATAGTCACTCACTGGGATGAACTAGTTCCTTTTCATGGCTCACCAATTCACCAATTGATAAAAACGTAAAACGATGTCACATTGTTTTTTTGTCAGTATACCTTTATCTGATTTAGCCATATTGTGAAAGAAGAAAGAAGAGTAATAATTTTATTGTAAGTCCTTAATAGTTTCGAGAAGTGGCTGACTGTACAAATGTTCAAATGTTTGTAGAGCTTATGGGACTTAACTATGGGGTCATAAGTCCCTAAGCTTACAAACTACTTACGAACTAACTAATACTAAGGACGGCACAAATATCCATACTCGAGGGGGGATTCGAACCCCCGACCGTAGTGGCCGTGCAGACCGTGACTGGAGCGCCTCAGTCCCCTCGGCCACCGCGGCCGGCGCTGATTGTACCATTGCGGGAAAACACAGTTGTAAAAGTTCAGTCGAGATATTGCTAATACTTTTATGCGATTATTAATCAGTAAAATAAACTTGTATAACGAACAACCGCATATTTTGACTCTATACGAAAAACATTCGAAAATTTTACCCAACATTTTTTTTTTTTTTTTCTTCTACACTGTCAGAGCTCACACGATCAACCAAATAAGCTCTCGAGATCTACAGTAGATCGCGATCGACGTGTTACCGGAAAGAAGAAGGAAGCTTGGAGTTTAACGTCCCGTCGACAGCGTGGTCATTAGAGACAGAGCCTACGCTCGGAGTATTTGGGTAAGGATGGGGAAGGAAATCGGCCGTGCCCTTTGAAAGGAACCATCACGGCATATGCCTGGAGCGATTTAGGGAAATCACGGAAAACCTAAATCTGGATGGCCGGAGGTGGATTTGAACCACCATCCTTCCGAATGCGAGTCCGTGTTACCGGCCCCTGCTATAGAGCCTGTATAGAGATTACGGACGGCACCGCTTTCCTGGAGCTAGGCGGAACTGCACCGCCGCGGAAGGATCCGCTCTCGCGGCCAGACCCGCCTTGACGCACGGTGCGGTGCGGTGCGGAAGCGCTTCCTGCCGACGTCCGGCCCGAGAGCCACAATTAGCGGCACCGCCTGCCGCCTGCCGCCTGCCGCCAACCAGGACACCCCCGCGCGCCGTCTCCCTGCAATTGAACAGGGGATCCACTCGCGCTGCTCTCTGACGCAGCCGGCCCCGTCCTCGACTCCTACGCGACTCAATTGACGTCTAGTCACTGCAGGGGTTCCGAGAAAGCAGCGAAAATAGCCACTGGCTGAATCGCACTTGTGCAGACATCCCAGTGCTTCGATTACTAACAAGGCACACGACTGACCTCGGAACCGCGCCAAACCGTGCTCAGAATAACAAGCAATAATAAATCAGTGGTGTGCGTCATTTCCATGCAAAACACCACGCTTGTCCGCTAGCGCCACTGGGTGGTGGCATAGTGTAGCTGCAGTAACCGTCACTCCAGTTGCGTGAGTGGTGGTGTTGTTGTGGTCTTCAGTCCGCAGACTGGTTTGATGCATCTCTCCACGCTACCCTGTCCTGTGCAGGCCTCTTTATCTGAGAATACGAACGGCAACCTACACCCCTTTGGTTACTGTCTTAGTCCCTCGTTCTCCCTCTACGATTTTTACCCCACACCCCTCCTTTTAATGCTAAGTTGTCCATTCGTTGATGTCCCAGAACGTCTCCCACTAACCCATCTATCCCTTCTCTTATGCCGTCCTCTCACGCGACGTGAAAACGTACGTGGAGGAGGACGTGGTGCCGTTGCAGGTGGAATTCCATGTTTCACTGCCCTGCGAAACGTGGAATGAAGGATCCAGCTTGTCGGATTTTTGCTTCGTGGAGTGCAACGTGGCCAATGAGAAGCAGCCGGCACCGTCCTAGACTCCCACGCGACTCAACTGACGTCTTGTCACTGCAGGGGTTCCGAGAAAGCAGCGAAAATAGCCACTGGCTGAGTCATACTTGTGGAGACATCCCAGTGCTTCGATTACTAACAAGGCACACGACTGACCTCAGAACCGCGCGAAACCGTGCTCGGAATGTGTTGTTATGGTCTTCAGTCCGGAGACTGGTTTGAAGCACCTCTCCACCCTACCCTATCCGGAGCAAGCCTTTTCATCTCCTCATAAGAACGGCACGGCAACCCACATCCACTTGAATCTGCTTACTATACGTATCTCTTGGCCTCCTTCTGCGATTTTTACCCCACACACTTCTCTCCAATGCTAAATTTAGGGTTCCTCTATGTCTAATAATGTGTTCTACCAAGCGATCCCTCCTTTTAGTGAGGGTATGCCAAAAACTCCTTTTCTCACCAATTCTGTTCAGTACCTCTTCATTAGTTATGCGATCTATCCACCTAATCTTCAGCATTCTTCTGTAGCACCACATACCAGAAGCCTCTATTCTCTTCCTGTCCACACTGCTCATCGTCCGTGTTTCACTCCCGTACAAAGCATCACTCCACAAAAATGCCTTTAGAAAAGACTTCCTTACACTTAAATTGATATTCGATGTTAGCAAATTTCTCTTTTTCAAAACCGCTTTTCTTCCCATTTGCATTCTGCTTTTTATATCCTCTGTACTGCGACCATCGCATGTTATTTTACTACCCAAGTAACAAAATTCATCTACCACCTTCATTGTTTCTTTACCTAATCTAATTCCTTCAGCATCGCCTCATTTTCTAAAACCGCATTCCATTATTTTTGTATTGCTCTTGTTAATGTTCGTTTTATACGCTCTCTTCAACACACTGTCCATTCCATTCAACTGCTCTTCCAGGTCCTTTGCTGTCTCTGACAGAATTACAATGTCATCAGCAAAACGCAATGTTTTTATTTCTTCCCCCTGAACTTTAATCCCTATTCCAAAATTTTCCTTGCTTTCCTTCACCGCCTGCTCGATGTACAAATTGAATAACATCGGAGAAATACTATAACCCTGTCTTATTCCCTTCCCAACTGATGCTTCCCTTTCATGCCCTTCTAGTCTAACAACTGAGGTCTGGCTTTTGTACAAGTTGTAAATAACTCTCCTTTCCCAGTATTTTACCCCTGCTGACTTCAGAATTTGAAAGAGTGTATTCCAGTCACCATTGTGAAACGCTTTATCTAAATCTACAAAAGCTAATAATGTAGGTTTGCCTTTCCTTAATCTAAGATAAGACGTAAAGTGAGTATTGCCTCCTGGGGTCCTACGTTTCTCCTGAATCCAAACTGATCTTCCCCGAGGTTAGCTTCTACCAGCTTTTCCATTCTCCTGTAGATAATTCGTGTTGAAATTTTGCAACCATGACTTATCAAACTGATGGTTCTGTAATGTTCACTCCTGTCTGCGCCTGATTTCTTTGGAATGTGGATTATTTCTTTTTTCTTAAAGTCTGAGGGTACTTCGCCTGTCTCATACATCCTACACACCAGTTCAAATAGTTTTGTCATGGCTGGCTCTCCCAGAGACTTTAGTCGCTCTGAGGGTATGTCATCTACTCCTGGGGCCTTGTTCCGACCATGTGCTCAGAATAAGAAGCAATAATAAAACAGTGGTATGCGTCATTCCGATGCAAAAAAAAAAAAAAAAACCACTTGTCCGCTAGCTTAGTGTAGCTTCAGTAACCGTCACTCCAGTTGCGTGAGTGGTGGTGTTGTTGTGGTCTTCAGTCCGCAGACTGGTTTGATGGGGACTGATGACCTATTTGTTTAGTCCCCTCAAAAACCAACAACAACAACTGGTTTGATGCATCTCTCCACGCTACCCTGTCCTGTGCAGGCCTCTTCATCTGAGAATACGAACGGCAACCTACACACCTTTGAATCTGGTTACTGTCTTAATCCCTCGTTCTCCCTCTACGATTTTTACCCCACGCCCCTCTTTTTAATGCTAAGTTTTCCATTCCTTGGTGTCTCAGAACGTCTCCCTCCAACCTATCTATCCCTTCTCTTATGCCGTCCTCTCACTGCCCTGCGAAACGTGGTACGAAGAATCCAGCATGTTAGATTTTTGCTTCGTGGAGTGGAACGTGGCCAATGAAAAGCGATCTGGTTTTCACGTGAGAAGCAGAACTTTTGATCCGCCATATTGCAAACGGAACTCCATATTTCGTGCCGTTTTTTCGTTTTCGCGTTCAATGTATAAATATAATCTTTTTAAAGCTTCAAAAAATTGAAGAACTATTGAGCACGCATCATTTTAGGTTATGATTTGTTACAATAAAATACCGGGAACTATATATTCATAGCTTTATAGGATATCGTATTTAACGTTATTCAGTGTTATAATTTGTATACAGTCGAAGAATAACGTTCCTATACTACGGTTCAACGCCATTCTATCAAAGGAGGTCTTTATGATACTTTGTCATAGATAAATAAGATATTAACAACATGTTTTTAGGTGCATAGTATATCACAAATACAGCGCACTCTGTCCCGAGAAGAAATAGCGTAGATGGTCGCGCGTTGAGCTGCGAAGCAGAAGTTGAAAGTAAGTTGAGTTCGCAACACCATAGTTCTGAATCATTTTTATTTTTTCCTTTTTGTTTCTTTAATTTTTCTGGTTTTTTCTTATTAATTTAAGTGTAATATCCGATATTTGTTGTTATTCCTTTTTAAGACGATGGATTAGCATGGTGGTTAGCGTTACAACCTATGGAGGAAAAGAGATGTAAATAACAGATATTTTAACCATTTCGTTTAATTATGGTTAATCAACTTATTTGTTAATTTAATACAATTATAATATTCGGTATTCGACGTTATTTAATAGAAACAAGAACGAACTTGTTGAGACAGAATTTGTTGAATTTTTCGTTCTAGGCCACCGGAACAAATAAAATTCAAGACAGTACCCTACGTCACTCGGTTTTCCCCACTGTGTTTTAATTATGTTGCAGTTCACTACACTGTTGGAATAGCGGGTGGTTACAGAAGCAGATGCAGTGTAGGAGGAACAGTGTTTACGTACAATACAAAAAGCAAAAACTGTAAGAGTATTGCATGCAAGCATAAGAAAGCATTTCGTTTGTTTCCGACGATGGCTAGGCGAGTAGCGAATGAATAAGCTGATTGTTTGAGACTCTAGAAAATGATCCGAGCTGGAAGCGTACATTCAGTTATTCTCAAATTCTAATTTTCCAAAAATTTTCTTTCATACAAACCTTGTCCTGAATATTACGAACAGAACAAAGAAAATATCAGCCAAATTGGTGACGCCATTCTCAAGTGATGTGCTTTCATACATGAGGCAATTCACTGTTATTAATATAGATACATGTGTCATACATAACATGTTAAATAAATAGGTATCTAAAAACCTTCCTATGTCCGTCTCCTGCTTCTAAGCTACCTCCCCACCAATTTTTAGCCAAATCGGTTCAGACGTGCTTTAGTTCAAATGTTTGTTAAGCTTATGGGACTTAACGACGGGGTCATCAGTCCCTAATCTTACAAACTACTTATCAGCTACCTTATACTAAGGACGGCACAAATATCCATGCCCGAGGCCGGATTCGAACCCCCGACCGTAGTGGCCGTGCAGATCGTGACTGGAGCGCCTCAGTCCCCTCGGCCACCGCGGCCGGCCGTTCTTTAGTTATAAATAGTGTAACTAACACGACTTTTCTTATATATAATGAAACAATGGTGCCATTAAATTTCTTATAATTTGCTTCCTATGGTTCTGATGTCTTGTTACTTTGTTTCTCTGTTAAATTGTTACTTGAGGTTCAATGCAACGTGTTGTATGGAAATGACGCACAGCAGTGTGCTGTTTATGGTTGCCTGTTATTCCAAGCATGATGGCCGCCTCTGTAGTCTAGTGGACAGCGTGGGGTTCAGGTTCAATTTCCAGCCGGGTCGGGGATTTTCTCCGCTCGGGGACTGCGTGTTGTGTCGTCCTCATCATCGTTTCATCATTATTGACACGCAAGTCGCCGAAGTGGAGTCAGTTAGGAAGACTTGCACCAGGCAGCCTGAACACGAGCCCAGATGGGACGTAACGGCCGTAAACGCCACGCGAAATCATCATCATCATCCAAGCATGACTTCGTGCGGTTCCGAGCACTCGAGGTCAAAGGTACCCCTAGTAAGAAAACGACAGGATTCATTGCTCAATATCATTCTAAATGCAGCAATGCGACGTTGTTAGAAAAGAAATAAGAACTCATAGAGCTAATTCTTGTACGTATTTACTAGCTTAATCATTGTATATACAGGGTGTTTCACTAAGTGTGTTTGCCTCTGTAACTGATAAAATAATAGGTGACGGGAAATTTTAATGCGGAAGGTCAACACAAGAAATGTTACACTTTCTGCGGAGCTATGAACATAGTTTATTGTATCATTTTCCAAAGAGTTACAGCACAAAGATATATATATTTTTTAAAAGGAACAATAGTTTTTTCTATCGTGTATTGGATTCGTTTAAACCAGCTGCGTCTAAATCAGTTCAAACTACATTCCTATCACTGTTAGTTTGGGAGCTACAACCCTTCAAAGTTCCGGGGGCGGAGGCTGCGATAGCGTAGCAGACTGGCACGGCCCACTGTCTCATGACCACAAGCGAGTCAGCTACGCTGTCGTAGCCTCCGCCCCATAAACTTTGAATGGTTGCAGCTCCCAAACTAACAGTGATAGGAATGTAGTTTAAGTTGATTTGGACGCAGCTGGTTTCAACGAATCCAATGAACGATAGAAAAAATTATTGTTCCATTTAAAAAATTATATCTTTGTGCTGTAACTCTTTGGAAAATGATACAATAAACTATGTTCATTGCTCCCCATAAAGTGTAACATTTCTTGTGTTGACCTACAGCATTAAAATTTCCCGTCAGCTATTATTTTATCAGTTACAGAGGCAAACACACTTTGTGAAACACCCTGTATATATATTAATAGCAGTGCATTTGTCTCGGTAAAATTGAGGAATGGCATCGCCGATTTGAATAATTTTTGTTTTGTTTTGTTACCTTAATAGGGACGATTTACGAAAAAAATCGCACTGGCGTCTTTACGTCGTTCTTTGGATATGCCGGTAGATTTATGATTTTTTGCAAATATTTCGGCCACAAATAATAAAAATATAAATAATAAAAATTGATGGATGATACTCTTACGACTTTACTATTGTGATAATATCTATGCACCCAACACCTAAAATTCTTTCTGACTGTATTTTAACAAACAGACAAAAATATTTGATTATTCATCTTGTGGTGTCGCACAAGTCTAAAGTGCGCGCCACTTTCGCCGCGCGCCGCCATGCACGCACGGCGCGGCGTTCTTACGACGTCAGCCACGAGCGCCCTCTGCTACAACTCCGCTCGTGGCCACCACTGAACGACATCGTTAACTTGGGACTGAGATAGGAACCAGTTAACACTACGGAATCAGTTAGGCACCAGTGAAGACTTGGCTATCGGACAGGCACTAGGCAGGCCTCTAGCTCAACTATGTATCAGCATTCTGCAGTACTGAGCTGTGTAAAAGTTAAGTATTACTATGTCTCTAAGAAATATATATCTCGTTCTAATTTACTCTAGTGTTTCTAGTTTCTGCTGTCCCACTGGCTGGTCACCTCCTACCTGCACAAGCGTGCATCCTTTATTCCTGTGTCGGTCTTTATACTCGGCCACCAACACCTACGACGGAAACGAGACACAAAAGCGGCGACGAGTCTGGGACACAAAATATCTGGTCTCATTGACATCAAAATGCTTATCATAGAGCTCCAAATTAAAATCTGGTAGGTATACGGGATGATAGTTATATAGAAAATGATGTACTGATGGATAGTTAGATATAAAATGGATGGCTGGTCAAAATTAAAACAGTAAAATATACATAAAATAATGACCACCATAGTGCACATTTCTGATTAGGTTTATGGAAGTGATCAACATTTGGCGTTCGGAAATCAGTCACGTGACATTCCTCCTTTGTATATGCCATCCTGCTTTCTTTATTTGATGATTCTCTTAGTGTTACTCAAGCGTCGTCATTTGTCATATGTCAACTTCCCCAGACCTTGTACTAAATGACCAGACTCAATTTCCATCCGCACCACTTCTCTCTGCTGAATCTAACCAGGCCACATAAACTACCCATTCTATTAAGTTGAAGTCCATACTACAGATCCATAGCCTATTAATTTTCTATGATCACAGAAATTTAGCTACTTGCCAGATACCAATTGTAATTTAACCATTTAAAATTTTCACCTATATATTCACAGATGTTTGACTAAGATTATTCTCACCCTTCTATGTTCTAATTGTTTGACCTGTAAAACTTAAAATAAATTATTCAGACAATTTCTATTGTTCAATTTCTATAATTAGGAAAAATATTGTACTTTATATCTTGTTTCATATTTTATCAGTGTCAATTGTCATACTAGTGTTCTATATATATTGTGTTTACCCAATGATGGCAAAACAGCCGAAAAGTGTAAGTAAAAACAATAAATTTGTAGAATATTACACATTTCTCTCGTGTGTTTCACTCAGAACGATAAAGATACATGCTATCCACGACAAATAGCACATTTATAACGTTTTGATTCCGTAGTGACACTCGTGCTCAACGACTGTTTATTTGATTTGTAGAAAATTTTTCATAAATCAGTCGTAAATATAAATTTATTCACAGATCTAGGTTTCAGCCACTGTGATAATTAGCAACGCTTAAAAAAAGGGTTAAAACACGTAACATTTCAGTAAAGACCAGTATGAACGTAACGTCCAACATGGAAGTCGATATGTTTTACGTGTTTTAACCGTCTGATTTTAAGAATTGATAATGGCCACACAATGGTGGAAATCTATATTTGTGTATAAATTAATACTTAAGACTGATTGCTGAAAAAGTTTCTACATTTATAACGTCATACGATTTAAAGAAAAGCCAAAATTGATCGAAACTGGTAAAAGATTTATAAAACAGCACATTAGCGCGACTCAGATTGTAGTTTTCATAACAACACTAAACGGAATGAAGATACGTTTTATCGACGACAAACAGCACTTTTATAACGAACGCTCGACTGAAAATCCGTTCATCTGTATTTGTATGACTATTTTTTGTAACTACACACGCGACTACTCAGATATTTATAGTGACACCAATCATGCTGTATACGTGTTGCCAGAATGGAGATATAAAGAGTGGAGATGACATGACGTCATAAAATTGAGTCCAACGTCCTCCCTCTTAATTAGGAGACTACAGTATACTTCTGATTTTTGTTTTTGATTTATGTCGTGTGTATGCAAGAACTGTATTAAATATTACAGTGCTTATACGGATAATACAGTGTCAGAAATTCAATTTCGAATGTTTTCACGTCTTGAAGGTGTATTTCATCCTGTAATATGACACTTAAAAGCGTAGTATAAAGTTTAAAACAATCATACTTCATTCCCAAGTGAAATTAACATTCGACAAATGAAGGAACATCATCTGTACATCATTCACTAGCCATTTTCGTTATTGTAAATATATAAACAAAAATAGTCACTTTAACGAGGCTGAATGCACCATTTTATTATTTGATCAAAAACACATTCAGAATAAAAAAGAACGCATTATTTGCTCTCCCGATACTGGGTTATTCATATGTAAGTACTGTAATATATTTTAGTACATACCCTAGAACAAGAATCTGTAGTCTGCTACTGTTTCAGAGTACTAAATATGGCGTCTACTGGCTTCGAAACAACCTACAATTGTGTACAGCCATTTCCCCTCCTTATTTTTCCAAGATTGCCAGTCTAGTAATATATGTCTGTGAGTTAGACATTAAACAGTTTTATCTCTGGTGTCAACAACAATAACACTGCTAACCGTACAGTAATGATTTTTTATTTACCCTGAAATAAATCACAAAGAGAGACAAACAAGAACTGCCAACGATATGAGACACCAAACATCAATATTTTCGGTTACTATCGTTAAAAGTGGTCTACATCTACATAAATACTCACATCACTCACATGATGGTGGAGAGTTCATCAAACCGCTGTTATGGTATTTCTCTATCATTCCATTCTCCAATAGCGTGCGGGAAATCTTTCCGTTTTAGACCTAATTTCTCTTACTTCATTAAGATGATCAAGATCATCATGTTTCCCTATGTAGTGAGTGATATCAACATATGTTCACATCCGGAAGAGAAATTTAGTGACAAATTTCGCATATACAGGGTGTCCCAGCTATCTTGTCCACCCAAAATATATCTGGGACAATAACAGCTATTGGAAAACGACTTTCACCGGTATCAATGTACGGCTGGGGCCCATGAAAGTACATATTTGGAAACATTCTAAAACGAAAGCAAATGTGTTTTTTAACACAAACTTATAATTTTTTAAATGGACATAATATATTTTTTCTTCAGCAATCCATTGCATTACAAATCACATAAACAATGGCGTTGATTTCATCGCAATATTCCAATTACATCCCGAGATATTGCGACGCGAAGTTGACGCTTGAAATACGCGAAACACGCGGCTAGCGCACGTCCTGCGACTCCGGCGAGAACCCCATGCTGAATAACATCGGAGAAAGGCTACAACCCTGTCTTACTCCCTTCCCAACTGATACTTCCCTTTCATGCCCTTCGAGTCTAATAACTGCGGTCTGGCTTTTTTACAAGCTGTAAATAATTCTCCTTTCCCTGTATTTTACCCCTGCTGACTTCAGAATTTGAAAGAGTGTATTCCAGTCAACATTGTCAAAAGCTTTCTCTAAATCTACAATCTAAAAATGTAGGTTTGCCTTTTCTTAATCTAAGATAAGACGTAAAGTGAGTATTGCCACCCGGGTTCCTACGTTCCTCCTGAATACAAACTGATCTTCCCCGAGGTCAGCTTCTACCAGTTGTTCCATTCTCCTGTAGATAATTCGTGTTAAAATTTTGCAACCAAATGTTTTATTGTTGATATTTAGTTTAAGTAGTTTGTAAGTCTAGGGACTGATAACCGCATCGACTGAATCCCTTAGTTTTTCAAACAATTGTACATTTTTTACAGTCACAGTTCAGTCACATACCAAACAGAGCAAGAGAAGCAGAACGGGGGACTCGGCACGCCGCCCAGTGAACTCCCTGCAACCTGGAGCGGTGCTCCCCCTGAGTGCAGTGCCTGCCACAAACATCGCCGTTGATTCATGCTGCTCACCGCCTGTGCTCCGTACACCAGCAAGCCTTCGTACCTCCCACACTCTTTTCCTCTGTGGTTCTGACTCACTCAGCATCTTCATGATTCTCAGAATGACTACCTATGGCCCTATCATCCTCTTTCTAAGTACTTTGTTTCTCACACAGTGTCTGAATAATGACAGTTAACAGTAAGGATGGAAAAGCTGGAAGAAGCCGACCTCGGGGAAGATCAGTTTGGGTTCAGGAGAAATGTAGGAACACGGGAGGCAATACTCACTTTATGGCTTATCCTAGAAGATCGATTAAGAAAAAGCAAACCTACATTTCTAGCTTTTGTAGATTTGGAGAAGGCTTTTGACAATGTTGATTGGAATAAACTCTTTCAAGTTCTGAAGCAAGCAGGAGTAAACTATAGGGAGCGTAAGGTTATTTACAACTTGTACAAAAACCAGACAGCGGTTGTCGGAGTTCAAGGGCATGAAAGGGATGCAGTGGTTGGAAAGGGAGTAAGACAGGGTTGTAGCCTTTCTCCTATGTTATTCAATTTGTACATTGAACAAGCTATAAAAGAAAGCAAGGAGAACTTTGGAGAAGGAATTAAAAACATTGCGTTTTGCCGACAACAAAACAGATACAGCAAAGGACCTGGAAGAGTAATTGAACGGAATGGACAGTGAGCTGAAAGGTGCATATAAGATGAGGATTAACAAGAGCAAAACTAGGGTAATGGAGCAGTCTAAGAAAATCAGGTGATGCCGAAGGAATTAGATTAGGTAACAAAGCAATAAAGGAGGTGGATGAGTTTTGTTACTTGGGCAGTAAAATAACAAATGATGGTCGCAGTACAGAGGATATAAAATGCAGAATGGCAATGGATAGTAAAAAGTTCTTGAAAAAGATAAATTTGTTAACTTCGAATATTGATTGAAGCCTAAGAAAGTCCTTTCTGAAGGCATTTGTATGAAGTCTTGCCTTGTATGGGAGTGAAATATGGACGATAAACAGTGCGGACAGGAAGAGGATTGAGGCTTTTGAAATGTGGAGCTCCATAAGAATGCTGAAGATTAGGTGGGTGGATCGCGTAACTAATGAGGAGGTTCTGAACAGAATTGGGGAGAAAAGAAATTTCTGGCATACCTTGACTAAAAGAAGGGATAGATTGGTAGGGCATATTCTTAGACATCAAGGAATTGTGAATTTAGCTTTGGAGGGAAGTGTGTGGGGTAAAAACCACAGAGGAAGACCAAGAGATATAGTAAGTAGATTCAGACAGATGTAGGTTGCCGTTCTTATGTGGAGATGAAGAGGTTTGCTCAGGATAGTGTATTGTGGAGAGCTGCATCAAACCAGTGTCCGGACTGAAGACCACAACAACAACAACAGTAATAAAGAAGTTACTAGCGTTTACTCACTTACCAACAGAGATATGATTATTTCTCAACCTGACCACAAGTGATCGAATTGCTGTACAATTAACTAAACTGTGGTTTGTGTAAACTAACACTTTTACATCTGTACTACTTCATCTTCTTTTATTACTCTTTGCAAGAGACCAAGCAAGCTGAACGAATTGGTTTGGGCAATGAAACAATAAAAGTTTTGAGTTTTGTGATTTGAGTAGTAAAATTACTTCTCGTGGTCGAAGTAAAGAAGATATAAAATGCAGTAAGGCTGTGGTAACAAAAACAATCCTGAGAAAAGAGAGATTTATTCAAGGAATGTTCAAACGTTGTAATCCTAAGGGGCCAAACAGCTAAGGTCATAGATCCCCTACAGTTACAAACTACTTACAAGGAGAGGACGCCTACTCGTCATCGCCAAATTCTTCCAAATTTATGGTACATGTAGGGCGTGGTAAGACACGAAAGTGGCCCACGTGGGAACTTCAGATGGCCAAGCGTTTAGGAAATAATACGAAGTTTGATATGGATCTATCAGTATATGTATATCAACTGTCCCTGTGAGCCGGCCGTGGTGGCCGAGGGGACTGAGGCGCTCCAGTCACGGTCTGCACGGCCACTACGGTCGGGGATTCGAATCCCCTCTCGGGCATGGATATGCCGTCCTTAGTATTAGCTAGTTCATAAGTAGTTTGTAAGTTTAGGGACTGATGACCCCATAGTGAAGTCCCATAAGCTACACAAACATGTCCCTGTGAGGGCGTGTTTAGGAAACAGTGTTTGGCTCAGCAGGTTCAACTCCACCCGGCGGCAAATTCTTCTCTGCTCCTTGGCAATCCCCATAGGGATCGTGAGGACAAGATTCGATTAATTACAGCACTCACGGAAGCATTTAAGCAATCATTCTTCCCACACTCAATACGTAAATGGAATGGGAAATGAACCTAATAACTGGGACGTACCCTCTGCATAGTGGTTTGCAGAATTTCGATATAGATATAGAGTGACGTCACAATTAACCGTCACTATTACCCTCGACCAGGACAGCAACATATCTCAGAATTTTTTTAATGAAAGTCCAGCTCCAGTTGCATTTATTGGTGCTTTATTTAAGCCCACACTACCGGTTTCGGCCTCTATGTTAGGCCATTTTCAAGTGTGACAGCCGTTTCAGGAAAAGAAGATCCACACAAATTTCACATAATGCATGACCACATACATTAATCATCATCTTCAAAGAAGGATTACCGTACTCTGTAGTTTTACATCTCGGACAGGCTTGGTCATCCATATTGCTATATCGTTAAGACGTCGCAGTTTCATTAAAAATTTGAACCACAGTTGCGGCAACAGCAAGCATCCAGTGATGGAGAAACTAATATCTCAGAATGTCCATCGATCCCAGCCCACATGGAAGGACCACGTCAGCAACGTACGCAGGTACACCTTTCGACGAGCTGATGCATTGTATCCTCTAATCAACCAGCATCCAACGCTCTCAATATCCAGTGAATTACATTCGACAGAACTTGCATCCAACCAGTTATGGACTACACGTGTGAGGTGTGGGGCAATTTGGCTCCAACCCACATCAAAAAGCTGCAGAGTCTACAAAACAAGATTCTTTGGAGTTTGATCCGTGTGCGGTACAGGAGAAACTAGTCGTTGAGAGGTTTAAGGAAGCCGCCAGGCGATTCTATTCCCGCAAGCGACTTTCAGGAAATCCATTCATCAGACACCTGGGAATACCCAGTGATCCCGTCGACCGCTACAGGCGACCCGCTGCCGTGACTCAATAATAATAAAAAAAGGTCAAGAACGCGGTAAATAATACAAACAGTTCCTCCACCAGCAGTTACAAGGTAAATAAAACAGTCCACTAATTTTCACTAACTCAAGAATGACGTAGGGTGACCCATTGGGTTAAAACTACATCAAAGTAAGTCTCAAGGCACTGCTGGAGACCAGAAGAAGCGGGAACGAACGGGCCCCGAGACCTGCACACGGCTCGTTAACACAGACAGCGCTGCCAACGGGGGAACGCACGGCCGCGTATACACTTAGCGCGAGCTGTTGGAATAAAACCATAGGCATCTCGCGCAGTTTTTTGATTATCTTGAGAGCAATTTTCGGTGTTCATACGTTATCTTTATTATATCTAATATAAATATCGATCAGGGAAGATCCTATTAATGTCCAAAAAGTAGAAAACCTGAAAAAGACCCCCGACCGTAGTGGAAAGACATTCTTCCTCACCGATCAACAGTTTCTAGAAAATAAATGTTGATGTTTCTCAAGTACTGTAGGATATACAGGATGCTGCGTGCACCTTTACAACTGATATGTGGACAGAGTCGTACTCTAAAAAGCATTATTTGACTGTTACCACGCATTCAATCTGCCGAGATTTTCAGTGGCAAGACTGGATCCGATTTGTTTCACAATTCCCGTCTAATGTGGAGAAAACTGATACTAATATACGGGAAAAAATTAAAGGAAAGGGGAGCTTTGTGAGTGCTGTTAATGAGGAGTTTGGGATTCCAAGAAAACATTTGGGGAGTTACTGTGCTAAGCACAAACAGACCTCGTGTCATCTTAAACAGTCAATTGAAAGTCAGGAAACGAAAACTTAACCTGGACCCCCTGCCACTGGACCAAAAACAAGGCGAAAGTATTGGAAATAACGGTAAACTCACAGGCTAGAAAGGCACATTTTCGAAAAGAAAGTACGAGCAATGGTAAAATGAAATCAAGTAAATCAACTGCAGTAGGCTTAAATCTCAAACAGAAACCCAAGCAAGATGACGATGCTGATAGAAGATTCATTGTGCCTAAGGCGCCTCAAGTCAACCTGGTGCATAATGAATGCAGTGCACAAACTTGAAAGTTGGGCTCATTAGACATGCGTGAAAAATGAAATACGTGGAGTATTTTCTGAGTGTTAAAAGTGTACTAATCCCTTGGATCTGGACAGTGATTAATCCTAATAAGTTTAAGATTTCGCGTTGTAATAGTAGAATGTTAAGGATTTAACTCAAAATTCAACTTTATATTATGTACTTTAAAGTATGTTTCCTGATAACATTAGTGTTATTTTTATTTTCAAAAGTTATATTAATTCAACTTACCAAAAGACCACATGGGCCAACGTGCCCCAGCCTTCGTACCCCGATATAGGGGCACGTTGGCTTATATCCAGTAAATATTTTTTCTAATATTTTAAATCATATTTTCAAGCGTAATAATTGCTATAAAAATCCAGCAAGACTTCCCTGGAATTTAACAGTAATTTCATAGATTTAATTATGTAAAATAAGCTAATATTTTAAAAATTAAAAAATGTGGTCAACGTACCCTGGTTTCCCTACTCCAGAGGCATCCAGTCTGAATAAAATTCTGGAAATGTGGAATCCATTTGAGATCCCCTGTCGGTGGCACTCATTACTTGTTGTACGATATTTCATGAACTCGTGTTTGTAGTGTTTTCTTCGAGGTGAGTCATAAGGTCGACCACAATAACGCTCTAAAATCGTACTGCAATTAGACGTCAGTGATAAGGCTCTACAATTCAATGGATTACTCACATTTGCTTTCTTGAGTTTTGGTGTGAGGAACCACTTTAATAGTGTTTATAAAACAGTATATATCATCCACCTACGTTTCATCATGTGTGCTAGAAAACGGACAGAAAACTACACAGAATAAAAGATTAGTTTTGTGCAGCAAGGCAAAGAACTGTTTCATTTAGTTAATTAACACAAATTCGGAATATTCAAATACCTTAACTGTCGCATGGAATGCAGGAAATTGAAATAAATTAAATGGAGAAGTTGCGTTAGACAGGGATTCGAACCCCTGCCTTAGCCGGAGTCGCCTTAAAATTTTTTTTTATTTTTTTTATTTTATTTATTTATTTTCAATCCTCAGGAACAGAGCGCAGGTCCCTCGCCGAACTCACTACCACGCAGGCGGAATAAATTGAATGGCGAAATTGAAAATTTTGGCCGCACCGGGAACCCGGCCAGCGGTCTCCTTAACCAATTAAGCTATCCAAATAGGCTTCCCGTCCTTCTCAAATTCTCGCTTTAACGCACGCTAAGATCGTGGTGCCTCCTGCCATTAGCCCATTACTTACTCTTGTTCGAAGCCTAACTGTATTCCCGCAAGGGATTGAGCGTATGTTTGCATCCGCACAGAAACTGGGAACTGCCTGTTGGGTGCATATATACAACTATTGACAAGAAAAGGCGCCATAGCAATAGTTTCTGGTAATAGTTAAGATGTCATAACAGCTCTCTCTGTATAGTCTATGCTTACTCATGTCGTCAGAACTTCCGAACTGCTCTCTCTTTGTCGTCAGAGCCTACGAGAGCAGCTTGATAAATGTGGTAAAAAATAGAATTAAAAAAATTGTTTTAAAGGGGAAAATTCATTTTATTTCTCGACATAGTCTCCTTGCAAGGCTATAAACTTGGTCCAGCGAGTTTCCAATTTTTACAACCAATCGGCAAAGTAGGCTTTGCAAAATAGTTTGTCACAGGCGGCGGACACTTCCTCATTCGCTGAAAATGTCTTCCCACCAAGCCAAATTTTCAAATTTGGGAATAAGAAGAACTCGCACGGAGCCAAGTCTAGTGTATAGGGTGGGTGAGGAAACAATTCGAAGGCGTGCACTTTTGGGATTGCCTTAGCTGCTGTGTAGGCTGGAGCATTGTCCTGATTAAACAGCACTTTCTTCCGTGCCAATCTTGGACGTTTTTCAATTAGTTCCTGTTTCAAATGATCCTGCAGAGGAGTATAATAGAGCATTTTTTTCCAAATAATCTATCAGAATTATACCCCGGGAATGCCAAAACAGTGTGGCCATCACCTTTCCAGCTGACGGAACAGTCATCGCCTTCTTTAGTGCACTCTCCCCAAACTTCGTCCATTGTTTGGACTGTTGTTTGGTCTCTGGAGTGGAATGGTGGATCAGGCTTCATCCACAGTTATGAATAAGCACAAAAAGTCCTGTGGATTGCGTCTGAACAGTGTGAGATTCTGAGCAGAAATGTTCTTTCGTTTCCGTTTTTTGTTCAAAGTGAGCAGGCACGGCACCTATCCCGCACAGAGCTTCTTCATGGCCAGTTTTTCATGGAACATCTACTGCACTCGTTCAGTTGAGATGCCTGCAATGTTAGCTATATCGTTAACGTTTAATCTTCGATCTTTCATTACCATATCATGAAGCTTATCGATGCTTTCCTGTGTGACGACTTCAACGGGCCAACCGGAGCGTGTTCCACCTTCCGTTCTTATCCAACCACGTTTAAACTCATTGATCCAAAAATAAATGTTCTTCAATGTTGGTGCAGAACCCACATGGACCTCACCCGACACGGATTTGAGCTGTGAAGCTGCCCAACCCTTCAAATGAAAATGTTAAATGACCGCAAGAAATTCTTTTTTCTCCAGTCTAAGGAACTTACTATGCAGTTACTGTGGTGTCGCACAAGTATGAAGTGCGCGGCACGTACTTTCGCCGCGCGCCGCCATGCACGCACGGCGCGGCGTTCTTACGACGTCAGTCACGAGCGCCCTCTGCTGCAATCTCCGCTCGTGGCCAGGACTGCTGCATCGGCCACTTGGGAATCAGATAGGCACCAGTCTTGCCTATCGGATAGGCACTAGGAATCATCACTAGGCAATCCTCTATCTAAACTATGTATCAGCATTCTGCAGTCAAGAACAATGTAAAAGTTAAGTATTACCAAGACTCCACGAAATATATATCTTGTTCTAATTCAGCCTAGTTTTCTAGTTTCTGCTGTCCCACTGGCTGGTCACCTCCGTACCTGCACAAGCGTGCATCCTTTATTCCTGTGTCGGTCACTTTCTACTCGGCCACCGACAACCGGCGGAAGCGAGACAGAAAAGTGGCGACGAGGCTGGGATACAAAAGTTACCACTTCAGCAGGCAGCCAAAAGTCAACTAATAACAACTGACGTTCGTAACTTGCTGTAATATCCGTGGAAATATCAGGTTTACTAACAACAGTGCAGGTTCCGAAAATGTTCCGCTCTTTCATACAAATTTAACTGATTCATCAAACCACCCTCGTACTCATAACATGTCGTACAACTGTTCTCCGAATGGTAAACAACTAAATCACTTAACACTAAAAGAGCAATACTCGTTACTAGCCTCGGTTCAGAGCATGACTATTATTTTTACAAAGCATTCATTCCGACGTATCACCAAATTACGGAAGTATACATCGTGCAGAAGGGGACATAGACGTATTAAGACTCTGTAACCATGGTCAGTGTTTCCTGCATCGCTGCGTGACGACTGCGAAGTGTGCGAGTAGTATTAGAGACGTAGTATATTACGGCAGAAGGAAGACACAACTACCGAGAGTCCAGGGAATCGAGCATCGTGTGGGACGCACCATCACACAGTCATCCTCCACCTCCTGGAATCTCATCTCAGAGGTGAGATTTCCTCTCAACTTCCACACAGATACGTCACTAACACGTCACGACCGCACCACAACGTCATGAATCACATCATGCAGGAGCTTCCCACGCTGTTCCAGATAATGATCACACGGAAGTGGTCTCGCGCTGTCGCTTCCATTGCCGCACCTACTAACAACACGACACCGTTATTATTTTGGTGTTGATACTTATTCTTTTATATTGATCTTATTGAGTTTTTGAATTTGTTGTTTAATAATTACTGCAAGAAGATCAATTTATATTTCTTCATATCATTCTAATTTTTTTGTTTTTATTGTTTTATTATTATTAATTATATTGTTTTTTTCTTTTTCTAGTTTAAATTTATTTTCTTTTTATTTTTAATCTAGATTGGTTCCTACTTTGTTTTTTGATTTGGGTGACTACTACAGAATGGCAAATACTACGCAGTGTCAAGTGTGAATAACTACTGTTGAGGTTTTTCAGTGCGAAGATTGGTTTGATGCAGCTTTCCACTTTCGTCTACATTTACAAGGTAGCCCTTATAGCACCAGGCAAATGACTTAATAAAATACTTTTTAACATTTAAATTTATATTTAATGTGAACATATCACCTTCCTAAAAAAGAAAAAAAAACTTTTTTGTAGTGCGGACTTCAATGCCTATAGTAGTTACCACACCGAAACCTATCTCGTAATCTTGCAGAAAATCCAAAGAAATTCTGCTGATATGTGAAGTACACTAGCGTCAAAACACAAACAATACCTTCACTACGCGATAGCAATGGTAATACTACCGATGACAGTACTGCTAAGGCAGAATTACTAAACACAGCTTTCCAAAGAAGAAGAAGTGAACACTCCAGCTGACAGCATGCGAAACTTAGAAGTAGATGTTCCTGGAGTAGTAAAACAACTTAAGTCACTAAACAAAAACAAATCTTCCGGGCCAGATTGTATACCAACTAGATTCCTCTCAGAGTATGCTGATGCAATAGCTCCGTACTTAGCTACAATTTACAACCGATCATTCAGTGACAGATCCGTACCCAAAGACTGGAAAGTTGCCCAAGTTACTCCAATATTCAAGAAATGCAATAGGACTGATCCCCAAAATTACAGGCCAATCTCATTGAAGTCAATTTTCAGTAGGATTTTGGAACATTGTTCAAGCATTATGAACTACCTAGAAAAGAACGACCTATTAACCAATAATCAACACGGACTCGGAAAGTATCGCGCTTGCAAAAATCTTGCCCTTTATTCACATGAAGTGTTAAGTGCCATCGACAAGGGATCTCTAAACGATTCCATATTTCATGATTTCCGAAAAGGATTTTGACACTGTACCGCACAAGCAGCTTCTAATGAAATTGCGTGCTTATGGAATATCTCCCCAATTGTGCGATTGGATTCACGATTTTCTATCAGAAAGGACACAGTTCGTTGTAATTGACGGTAAGTCATCGAGTAAAACAGAACTGATATCTGGCGTTCCCCAGGAAAGCGTTATACATCCTTTACTCTTCCTTGTGTTTATAAACGATTTAGGAGACAATCTGAATTGCTCCCTTAGACTGTTCACGGATGATGCTGTCGTTTATCGGTTAGTGAAGTCAACAGAGGATCAAAAGCAACTGCAAAGCGATTTAGATAAAATTTCTACACGGTCCGAAAATTGGCAATTGACACTAAATAAAGAAAAGTGCGAAGTAATACACATGAACACTAAAAGAAATCCGCTGAACTTCAATTACGCGATAAATCAGTCAAACCTTAAGGTCGTAAATTCTACCAAATACCTAGGAGTTACAATTACGAACAACTTAGACTGGATAGAACACATAGAAAATATCGTGGGGAAGGCGAACCAAAGATTACGTTTCATTGGTAGAACGCTTCGAAGATGCACCAGCTCCACCAAAGAGACTGACTACATCACACTTGTGCGTCCTCTCCTCGATTACTGTTGCCCTTTGTGGGACCCTCACCAGGTGGGACTTAACGGAAGATATTGAGAAGGTTCAGAGAAAGGGCAGCTCGTTTTGTTTTATCGCGTTACGGAGGGAAAGCGTCACGGATATGTTGCACGAATTTGGGTCGAAATCATTAAAAGAAAGACGTTATTCATTGCGGCGTGATCTGTTTGCGAAGTTTCAATCATCGACTTTTACTTCTGAATGTGAAAATATTTTGCTAGCACCCACCTACTTAGGGACGGTGGTTCAAATCCACATCCGGCCATCCTGATTTAGGTTTTCCGTGGCTTCCCCAAATCACTCCAGGCAAATACCGGGATGGCTCCTTTCAAAAGGGCACGGCCGATTTCCTTCCACATCCTTACACAAAACTCCGAGCGTTAGCTCCGTCACTAATGACCAAGCTGTCGATGAGACATTAAACCCTAAGCTTCCTTCCTTCCTACTTAGGAAGACATGACCATCCCAATAAAATAAGAGAAATCAGGTCGAAAACGGAACGATTTAGGTGTTCTTTCTTCCCGCGCGCTATTAGAGAATGGAACGGCAGAGAAAAGTTATGAAAGTGGTTAATGAACCCTCTGCCAGGCATTTCAATGTGATTTGCAGAGTATCTATGTAGATGTAGATGTATTGTCATTCTATATTTGATATTCTCGCTACTTCGATAATTGCAAACTTTTTTACTGTCCAAACAGCATAACTCTTTTACTACTTTTAGTGGCTCATTTCTTAATCTAATTCTCTCATCACTGCTGTAGTCGGAGGTTCAAATCCTCCCTCGGGAATGGGTGTTTGTGTTGTCTTTAGCGTAAGTCAGTTTAAGTTAGTCTAGTAATTAGTGTGTAAGTTTAGCGACTGATAAAGTCAAATGTTTGTAGAGCTTATGGGACTTAACTACGGGGTCATCAGTCCTTAAACTTACAAACTACTTGTGAACTAGCTAATACTGAAGACGGCACAAATATCCATGCCCGAGGGGGGATTCGAACCCCTGAGCGTAGTGGTCGTGCAGACCGTGACTGGCGCGCCGCAGGCATCTTGGCCACTGCGGCCGGCTAGCGACTGATAACCACGAAATTTGGTCGCATAAGACGTTACACACATTTGAACATTTTGGCATTAGTCTCATATAAGTTGGAAGTACCCCTATGGGTCCTGCACGTTGGGTATCCTGAACTCGAAGGAGAGCGAGACTTTGTTGTTTCAGTTAAATCCTGGGAAATCGCAAACAACACTATCGCCGCGTATGACAAGCGTCGTTGGATGGATAGAGGACATTATAGCGATGTATAGGGGTACTTCCAACATATATCTGACTACTCTGTCAGGACACAAATCTATCAAATATGATTGAATTTGTTGGTAAATGTACCATCGATATACTACACATAAAATTTTATCGTTTCAAAAACTGTGAGGTGACGATTTCTAAATGTTTCATAATGGTTAAAGATGTGACTGCACAGTTGAAAAATACAGTAGCCACCTTGAAAAGTGTTCTTTATATATCCTGTTAAATATAGGGTGAGGCATTGAATTAAAATTTGTGCTGTGGCCGGGATTCGAACACGGGACCTCGTGCTTACCCTTTTCTTTCCTCTCTAGTTGGGTTTCTTGCGGTCGCTGATCGTATTTGTTCGAGTTGTTCTTGGCTTAGTTCTTTTATTACATAGACCCTATGTAACATTTTTTAATACGAACACATACCGCCGTTGAAGTGGTGTAAACCCTTCCGAAAGCGTTAAAACAATAGGATACATCAACAAAAATTCAGCTCCTTGAGACAACAATGTCTCTTAATACCAAATGGATATTTCATAAGGAGAGACATTTTGCGCTCTTTGCTGGAGTGCTATTCGAATATAGGAGAGCATTGGCAATTCGATACGTATTTCACAGCGGGATATTGAGGCAGGATTAAAGTATATGGTGTGGAGGGAGACGTGCTTGAAGACAGTCTGTTTAGTCTCTTTACCTGTAACGTTGTAATAGCCGAGTGGTCTAAAGCGCCTACCTGGTAAATACCGGTCAGAGGGCTCAATGTTCTATGTCATGGCAGGCGCTTTAGACCACTCAGCTAATACAACGTTACAGATAAAGCGACTACACGGACTGTGCCGGCCGCGGTGGCCGAGGTGACTGAGGCGCTACAGTCACGGTCAGCACGGCCACTACGGTCGGGGGTTCGAATCCCCCCTCGGGCATGGATATTTGTGCCGTCCTAGTTTGTAAGTAGTTCATAAGTAGTTTGTAAGTTTAGGGACTGATGACCCCGTAGTTAAGTCCCATAAGCTTAACAAACATTTGAACATTTTTGAACACGGACTGTCTTCAAGCACGTCTCCCTCCACACCACATACAACAGGTGAGATAGCAAAATATTTCCGCGAGACCATACGTAGACTGCCTCTCGGGCAGTGAAGCCTGCTTCTATTTCAACGCGACAATATCGTACTGTAAAAAACACCACAGTGCTTTACTAGGCATCGGCATAGTCCTGTTTGGAGGTGGTATGCCGTTGCCTTCCTCCGACCTCCTGACTTACCCACCCAGTTATAGGAGGACCTACAGTTCAACGTGGGTTGTGAACCACGGTGCTAATCAGTATTTTCACATGGGCAATACTGCCAGCGGTCACAAGAAGTGGAAAGTGACAGATAAAAATCCTAGGACCTGGCGGGGATCGAACCCGGGACTTTAGGATTTGTATTTGGCACTCTACAACTGTGCAACCGAGGCACACAACTTACTATATCATGCACAAATTTCAATCGTAACCAATACCTGAATTAAAATTTTTTACAATATGTATATTCTGTATGATGCGTGATTTGACCCCCTAATTGTTCTGAGCAGCCCCATATGTAAGCCTACGCACTGACGATGATACCAGTTTGGTGCAACAGGTTTACAAACATTTGGTTTGAACACCTCTATATATATCGACATAGCTATTTAATATAAAAAAATAAAAATTACGATATTTCAAATTAATTGATAACAGCAGGAAAGCTCAAATGTTCAAATGTTCCTAAATCTATCGGACCAAACTATGTGCCCATCAGTCCATAGCTTACAAACTACTTAAACTAAGGTAAACTAACCTAAGGACACACACACACACACACACACACACACACACACGCGCGTGCCCTAGGGAGGACTCGAACCTCCAACGGCGAGCAACCGCGCGCTCCGCAGCGAGGCGCCTTCGACCGCTCGGCTACAGGAAAGCACATAGTTACTCTCACTAACACCAGTGAACAATGTTGTTACTTATGTAGTTACTAAGATATTTTGTTTCGTCTGCTGAAGACATCGACGTAGCAACTGTGGTACTGTAGCTACCTGGTACTCGTGTGTTACGAACGTCAATAATTTAATCAGACATCCCTAGGACGCGATTCTATGAAACGTTGTAACATTCGTAACACATTTTTACTGTGGCATATTTTTATGTAAATTAGGTAAAGCTTTAATTTTCGATGTACACTTATTATGATAGTTTGTAATCCATGATAGGAAAATTAATGTCAGAGTTATAGACATTAAAACTTCATTTTCCCAATCGTAACGGCTATGTAGCCGCGGCGGATTAGCCGTGCGCACTGGGGCGCCGTACTGCGGTGCGCCCGGCAGTTCGCTGTCGGGGGCTCGAGTCCCCCCTCGCGCATGGATGTTTGTGTTGTCCTTAGGTCAGTTTACCTCAGTTTAAGTAGTTTGTAAGCTACGGACTAATGACCAAGCAGTTGAATCCGATAATTTTACATACATTTGAAACAAATGTTCAAATGTTTGTTAAGCTTAAGGGACTTAACTGCGTGGTTATCAGTACCTAAGCTTACAAACTACTTATGACCTAACTTATAATGAAGAAGGCACATACATACATCCATGCCCGAGGGGGGTTTCGAACGCCCGACCGTAGCGGCCGTGCAGACTGTGATTGGCGCGCCGCAGACCGCTCGGCCACTGCGGCCGACCTTTTGAAGCATTTTGACGGCTACGTATAACAGAATTTTTGTTTCGTGCACATCTACGGCGTAGAACCTTCTGAATTATACGTCATTGGTCTTCTTGTAGACTTAATTTTAAAATAATACTTCACTTTTCATGTTTACAGTGTGTGGAGAACATATTCCTACACTACTCGAACGCCCTCAAAGGCAAGCTGAACGCGTAGATTGCCGTGCAGAAGTAAAAAAAAAAATAA
This sequence comes from Locusta migratoria, assembly GCA_026315105.1. Lineage (NCBI taxonomy): Eukaryota > Metazoa > Arthropoda > Insecta > Orthoptera > Acrididae > Locusta > Locusta migratoria. The sequence goes on from CM048746.1 coordinate 181,881,119, forward strand.
TAATAATAATAAAAAAAATAAAAAAAATTAAAATAGAATGGAAATTTGGCGGGACTTTCTGGACCAATGTGAAGCTGACAATATCTGAACAGCACTATCACTCGGATACTGTCGTCAAAGCTTAGTCTCAGCTGGTTCCGACTTTTACGAGTGCGGCACGCAGGCTCTTGTTCATTGTTGGCAAATGTACATTACTAACGTAGAAAGATGACTATCTGAACCTGAAGTATTGCTCTATTTCTCTGTGGTGTTGTATTTATCTCCTGTAATTTCCATGAATAAAAATAGGAGGCATCACATTCGGAACAACCCACATCCATGTAACATCTATTTTCTTTTAACAGCAGTTGAGTCATAACTCGTTTTACTATTTTCCTAGTTTTTTTAAGATACTTTCCATTCAGATCCCTCATTTTCTACTGAAGCAACATATTTCAAACACCTACTTCCTTGTTTACCTTTCACAATTCGTCTTCCGTATGCTTGAGTAGTTGGTTCTGTAAGATAACAGTTTCAGTTACTTTTCCCAACGTGTAATTGTACCATGAAAATGTTTCACAGCATATAGCGGTAAATTTATTTTACGATTATTTGCCAAATTTCTGTTCTACGTCAAACGTTTAAATCTTTGCTCAGAATGACAGAGGAACCAGGAAGGAAACAGGAAGATAGTCTCCAGCCACGACGTTAACGAAGCCGGCTGGTGACGCATGGCTTGTAGCCGGGGAACAATTCTTCGTATTGCAGCAAGTGTCAATGTACGCAACAGCTCGTGGTACTACTAGCAAGAGTTTGCCCTTTCCCGTTAAAAGTAGGCCTCTGTATGAAATAAAAGCTTAATTCTGGTAGGAGGTACCCAGATAAGAAGTAACTGTTATAAAAATAGCTCAATTTTAGCAATCTACTACATGGGATACTCTGCAAATCACATTTAAGTGCCTGGCAGAGGGTTCATCGAACCACAATTATACTATTTATCTCCCATTCCATTTTCGAATAGCGCGCGGGAAGAAAGAACACCTGAATCTCTCTGTTCGAGCTCTGATTTCTCGTATTTTATTCTGATGATCATTTCTACCTATGTAATTAGTAGTCAACAATATATTTTCGCATTCGGAGGAGAATGTTGGCGCCGGCCGCGGTGGCCGAGGGGACTGAGGCGCTTCAGTCACAGTCTGCACGGCCACTAGGGTCGGGGGTTCGAATCCCCCCTCGGGCATGGATATTTGTGCCGTCCTAGTTCGTAAGTAGTTCATAAGTAGTTTGTAAGTTTAGGGACTGATGACTACGTAGTTAAGTCCCATAAGACTTACAAACATTTGAACATTTGAGAATGTTGGCGATTAGAGTGTCGCAAGTAGCCCAATGAAGTTAGCAAAAGATCCCTGTGAGATACCGGCTACTCCCTGCTGCAAAAACTTGTTCCCCGACCCAAACTGAGAACCGACTTGGCTCAAATTACTCTAATAACAGGAAGTTAACGATACAGTGGACAATATATGTAGCAGCTCACACGAAATTACACACAGGCATTAATAAACAAACCACCACAATTAAAGTTATTTCATAAAGGTGGCTAAAGAAAAACATTTATGGCGCAACGGAACTTAAACACAGAAAATTACACCTGAGCTTGTTCTCAGCACTGGTGAAAAACGATGTTGAAGAGGGAAGATGCTCGAAAACTACAATTTATAGGCAAGTGAAAATTATACTGAACTTGTTTATTCAGTTCGAACGCAAATGTTTGTAGAGCTTATGGGACTTAACTACGGGGTCATCAGTCTGTAAACTTACAACTTATGAATTATCTAATACTAAGGACGGCACAAATATCCATGCCCGAGGGGGGATTCGAACCCATGACCGTAGTGGCCGTGCAGACCGTGACTGGCGCGCCGCAGACCGTTCGACCGCCGCGGCCGGCCCAATTTTATTAACACGCATCCCTGGTTTTATGAGAAGTGACGTGAATTCAGGTGACTAGCTGCAAAACCCACGTGTTTCCGAGAACCGATAAGAATGTATAAGTTCAATTTCCGAAAAATAATTAAAATTAGCTACATCATGCAACCCTTAGAAATACATAGATTTTCATGAGCAAGCAATTGAAGGAGGTTGTACAAGGCTTGGAGAGATTTACTGATAGAGACTGAGTGCATACTACAAGTTCGGAGAAGAAACAGCAAAATAAAAATAGGAAGGGAGAGAAGACGGCGAAATGTTAGTGGAAATCAGAAGGATACACGCATAGTTACTTGCCTGATAGGCATGGAACGAACAATAGTGGAAGCTGAAGGCTTTGTTCTAAGAACCGACACGTGGAACACATATCACTCACGGAAGGAAACGATAACAAAAATTTTACATGCATATCGTCTGTTAGAAACTGGGCCCCACAAAGCTAGAAAGAATTTACTCAGAGTTCGTACACTGCCACATAATCACAAAAGGTTTGAATATACCAGGAAGTTATCAAACTGCAACTAGTAACACATACACCGCGTTTATCTGTTGGAAATCACTGGATTGAAAAATTAGAACACATTTCCACGCACGATAGGAAAAATATTCGGAGAAATGAATCTACGTTCAAGAGTCAAACATGCTAGACAACTAATCACTACCATTTCCGCAGACACAAGAGCAGAACCAACCTTACCTCACCACGATCCCAGCTCAAAGTGACCACCGAGCGCCCAGGAGACGTGAAAGCTACCGGAAACTGGGAAACCCAAGGAAACAGCGGTGGTGGGGAGAGAAGATCGTGAAACTCGTTCTGGGGAGGGCTTGTCGACTGGCTTGTAACCAAAGGGTGTAGAAACCTCTGTGGTCACATCAGCAGCAGGGGTTGGTAACGATTAACTATCGACTCTGAGACAGAACCATGCAAAGCGAGTTGCCGGCCGCGGTGGCCGAGAGGACTGAGGCGCTTCAGTCACGGTCTGCACGGTCACTACGGTCGGGGGTTCGAATCCCCCCCTCGGGCATGGATATTTGTGCCGTCCTTAGTTGTAGGTAGTTAATAAGTAGTTTGTAAATTTAGGGACTGATGACCCCGTAGTTAAGTCCCTTAAGCTTACCAAATATTTTGAACAAAGCCAGTTATTACCACCCATATTCAGGCAGCCATTAGATCCTCGCACGTCTACTTAAAAGTAAAATAGTACACATTCTCACAGGGACAGTGGTGTAGCGGAGAAGCCGTACTTATTGCCACATTCATAACCACAATAATAAATTGTTAAAAAACCAAGTCCTAGCAATAGTAACTAATATTTTAAAACATGAAATAAAAATGCTATTCCTCATGCCTTGAAAAGAGTGGGGTTCTAGTTTTAACAAAATGCTAATCTAGCGACATCAAATAGATTACAATTTTATAAAAAATATATGGAAGACGACAGACAGTCGTCTTTCACTGTGTAGTATATTTTCGTATGTGCGGGTGCAAAGGGCTCAGAATTGTTATTAAGAGTGAATTACGTGACACTTCCACCACAAACATTGCGGAAATGATAAGTTCTATTGTTGTGAGATTTTCGCTGTTAGCCAATAAGCAGATTGTAATAATACTTAGAAAAAACACACACTTTTTGAAAGTATCACTGCCTAATGACATGAAGAAACTAAAATATTGTAAAATGGAATGTCACAGGTGTTTGTTGCAGTATTCTAGGGCACATCATTTACGATACATCTTATTTTCAAAGGGTCCCATTTGTACAATACCTATAGCGGCACACACAAAGGAATAATACAAATGCATACACAAGTTACGTGCATTTTTACCAATAAAGAGACAACTGACCATCAAAGGCTGTGTTCAAAATGACAACCGGGAGAGATCTATGTCGTCTGCAATTCTTTGCACTGATATTTGATCCTCTTAAAATCTTGGAACTGTTTCAAAATTTCCTTTCAGTTCCTTTATTGCGTCTTAGACGTGGAAGTTGAGCAGCAGTGGCGATAATTTATAACTGTCCTTTGCTCCCGTCTGTTTTCTAAGAAAATCATTATTGAGTGTCAAGCCAAAGCATTTACTAATTCTTTCATTTTGTTTGATCGATCACTGCATAAATACGTAGATCAGATGGTTTATTGGCTATGAAGCACGCGACCTCTTATTGCCCTTGAGAAAAGCAATAGGTTTGTACGTTCTATGCATTACTAACCCCCTCCACTCTTTCTCCTCCTCTCACTGTGCCACTTCTCGTACTCCTCCTGCCTCTGTCAGTACACTATCATTCCCTTCATTCTCCCTCCTATGTCCATCTGGTCCTTCATTTCTTTATGCATTTCCCCTTTGTCTCGCCGCACCTATTGAAATTCAAGACTTTCAGAATTCGGAATTGACTTCAAATTTTGTAGAATTGACGACTGATGATCACAAATTATTCTTACAGATAAGTAAATGAAATAACGATGGGAATAAACAAGATTATTTACAGACTTTGTCTCTACGATGTTCTGAGTTCCATTGCTCACATCTTCGTCGCGTGCCAAATGTAGCATTGTAGCTGTTCGGTAGCCTATGCGTGTCTTAGGGAAAATTAAACTTCTAAATTAAGGCCCTGGAATGCACGTTTGTTTTGTCCATGCAATTTCAAGAAATGTTACTTCCTTTACGTTTGTACTGCAGCACCTTGCCTGTACGGTGGGGAAAAGTGAGTAACACTTCAATTTTCAATGTTCACTTATTATGACAGCTGGAGATCTTAACTAGAAAAAAACGTAACATTTAGAGTTACAGATACTGTAATTAACATTAAAATAGATACTTCAATTGTCGTGTACAGCTATTAATACAATGATCCCTAGCCATTCAAAACTGATGGAAAAATATATTACAAATAAAAAAAAAAATCAAAATACAAATTTGCAGAATAAACACCGTCTGTTCTTCTCCAATTACAGCGTGACTAAAAGAATCAACATCAAAGTCGTGATGGCTAATATTGCCAGTCCCATTTAAACGGCAGAAGATTATACCAAGTGCACTCCTGTAACAAGATCTAAAATTGTTGCAGAATGTCACAGGGTTCTGGGGGAGCTAGGGGAAAGCAATAGGGTAAAACTATTTTGGGTCCCTGACCACTCGGGGATCAGTGGCAACTAACATGCCGACAGATTAGCCAGGATGGGGGCAGAGACGCCATTTATTGGACCGGAACCTGTCCTGACAGTCACCAAGGCCATGATCAAATTGGAGTTACGTAACTGGCTCAGAAGACAGCACGTGGAATATTGGACCAAAGTCTATCAACAAAGACGTGGCAAGGTAATGATACCAAAGCCATGTTTTAAAAGAAGCTCTGCAATCCTGGGCCTGAACAAGAGAGAGATTAGACTTATGGTTGGATTGCTGACAGGCCACGGGAATTTCAAAAAACACCTACATACAATGGGAATAACAGAAGAGGACCCTAAATGTAGGATCTGTGATGACTGTGATGAAACTGCATCATATCTAATCTTCGAATGCATTGCATTGGAGAATAAAAGGCACAGAATATTTGGGACAACCAGACCCGAAGAAATTGTGTCTAATAAAGAACTGGTAAAGGGACTTCTTGCACTGTTCAAGGGCATTGGTTGGCTTTACTAGATATACAGGAAGCTATACCGCACAATAAACTTAGTTTCGGTGCGGGCAGTGGCGGGTTGGACCAATACTGTTTTGGCTTCCCTGAGAAAATCAATCAATACTAAGTGAATCAGAGAACACGGCACAAAACCGGTAAAGAGTGCAAAGAATTTTTTATTTTACAAAAAGTTAACAACTTTACAAACCCAGTAATTCGACAACAAATGGAGGGCTTTTACATACTGGCGTTAATGAAAATAGTTATTTCCATGAAATAAAAAATCATTTTCTCTCGGCAAGAAAAATGTTTTGCGTAAGACACTGCATGAAAAGGGATTTACCTGGAAGAGATCTGCAAATAAAGGATTCTAGAAGAGATATCTGATGTAACTGGCAAGCGATGTAAATAATTCTGGCATGTAAGGGAGTTGGGAGAACAGCGCAGGAAATACTTTTCATGCGACGAAAGCTGTGTGGATTACATATTACTTACCGAAATGTTTGCAGGAACTTGAAACTGACGGCATCACCAACGATCTTAGTGGAAGCAACAGGGTTGTTCAGGTGAAATATGAATATAGTGCTGGAATTTTATCCAACGTACCACAAGTTAAAAAGCTTGGTGTACAACAGGGTACTATCACCTGAAATGAATTATGAATGTTTTTCCAATTGGATTTCGATAAAAGTAGTTCAGGATATGTTCTAATCCCTCACACGGTGTGTGTGTGTGTGTGTGTGTGTGTGTGTGTGTGTGTGTGTGTGTAGTGTGAAAACAGCTCTGCCATTAACAACCTGAACCCATTGGTATCTTGTGACGATATTCAACTCTATTTCAATTTGGATATGTATTTAAATCTGAATGCTCCTAAAGAGAATAAACTGAATGCAAACAAAGAGAAATCCTACTCTTACTCTACCTTTGTGATAGGCAAAACTTTACTCAACACAGACCCTCCACACACATTTCAATAGACCGGCAAACATCATCGATAATGATAAAGGCTCTTCATCTGTCAATAAATATAGCAGCATCCATCCATCTGAACCTTTTCACTGTATTAGTATACCCCCTCCCCCCCTTCCCCCTACACACACACACTTCTCTCTCTAGAATGATAATTGACGATTCTTCAGGCTGTATCATACCATTCGATCCACCGCAGTGGAGTGGCCGAACGCTCTAAGGCGCCTTACTTCAGAGCGCGCGGTTGCTCGCCGTCGGAGGTACCAGTCCTCCCTCGAGCATGGGGTGTGTATTATCCTTAGTTTTTAAGTCTAGAGACTAATGAACATGGCAGTTTGGTCCAATAGATTTTCAAACATTTGAACCAACCTAGTCCTCATTTAACTCAAAATATGTCAGAAATTTATATTTTCCCAAATTCTGTTTAATAACTCTTCAGCATTCTCCTGTAGCGCCAGACTTCAAAAGCTTCTGTCATTTTTCTCTCTGAAGTCCTTATCACCCACGTGTCACACCCGTACAAGGCTATGTTCAAATGTTTGTAGAGCTTATGGGACTTAACTACGGGGTCATCAGTCCCTAAACTTACAAACTACTTATGAACTACCTTATACTAAAGACGGCACAAATATCCATGCCCGAGGGAGGGGATTCGAACCCCCGACCGTAGTGGCCGTGCTGACCGTGACTGGAGCGTCTCAGTCACCTCGGCCACCGCGGCCGGCGTACAAGGCTATACTCAGGACAAAAGCCTAAAAAAAGATTTCCTAATACTTAAATTAATAGTTTATGTGAACAGATTTTTCTCATTCAGAAATACTTTTCTTCTCACAGCCATTCTGTATCTTATATACTCTCTACATCGGCCATGTTAAGCTAGTTTGCTACCCGATTAACTCATAAACTACTTTTGTCTCGTTAACTAATCTAATTCTTTTAGTATTGCTTTGGACAGCTGATTATTAACAACCGTTACATATTTAATGAAATGCATTTCGAACCATCAGCTGTTTTATTAAAACAGTCTACCAGTTTCGGTCATTAACCATCATCAAAGGGTAAAAGATTCTTAGTATTGGCTGAAGTATCTCTAGTATTCCATTATCCTTGTTTTGCTCGGGTGAATGTTCATCCCTTATACCCTCTTTCAAAACGCTGTCCATTCCGTTCAGTTGATTTTCGAAGCCCTTTGCTATGAAGAGTTACAATGAAGCGTCTATCTGCACGAAGTACGTTACGCTAGGGATGAAAAAAACCGACCGGTTAAAACCGATACCGGTATTTTAGTTTTGAATAACCGGTTTTTTCGGTATTTATTTGGTCTCGGTTGTAACCGGTTTTTTTTAGTTATTGCCAAGAACCGGGTAAAAAACCGGTACGACTACTTCCTGTAGTAGTGATTCAAAATGTGTTTTTTGTAAATAATTTAAAAAAAATTAAAACTAGTAGACCCTAATATTTAGGGCTATTCCTAAAATTTACACTGCTGTGAAATATTAGGTCATCGCAGTAACTAAGAAAAGAGTTTGGTGATAATTTAAGAACAATCCCGGCAGTCAGAAACGCGCAACAAACGCGTGGCATAAGAACTTAAGAACTGGTGCAGCTGTTGAGGCATCGATGTACCTGTTGCCTCGTGGCGTGGCCTATTAGACGACGAGCGTGCACCGGCAATGTACAAGACTTGCCTCCGTCTGGTCATGCGGCAGTTCCTTGCTGTCGGCGCCAGACATCGGTTGTATCTTAAATGGCACCATCCCGAGTGTGGAAGTACTTCACGAAGAATGGTAGCAGCGAGGTACAATGCTCCATTTGATTTAAAAAGCTGAAAACAGGTGTAGGTACTACAAAGATGCTGTGTCATTTAAGGAGAAAGCATCCAAAATGTTTCTTGAAAGAGAAGGTAAATTCGATTCACATACCTATTTTGTAAGCTTGGAATAATAACTTTTAATGTATTATCATATTATTATGGTAACAAGTTTCATTAATGTTATTCCTTGAAAGCGAGGGGCTTTTTAAATAACCAATATGGGTTTAGGTAACATTGATCATGTGGTGCCTCGCGAGGTAGCCGTGCGGTCTGAGGCTCCATGTTACGGACTGCGCAGCTGTTCCAGTCGGAGGATCGAGTCCTCCCTCCTCCGTCGGTCATGGGTGTGTATGTTGTCCTTAGCGTAAGTTAGTTTAAGTTAGATTAAATAGGTTTTAAGCCTAGGGACCGATGACCTAAGCAGTTAGGTCTCATAAGAACTCGCACCTGTTAGAACATTCTTTGATTATGTGATACACAGCTTTCCTAGTTCAATTTGCGTAAATTTACACTGACATCAATCATACTGTTAGTCGGAACTGTGACTTTATTTTTCGAAATACGTCTGCAGCACTGATTTAAGTTCATTTACTGACTGTAACACACACACAAACACTCACGCACAATATATAACGAGATATTCGTATGCGCTGGCTCACAAGTCCAACTTACGGAGTGGTTGGCTCAATATTCGCAACTGCAGGATGGAAATACTAGGCCAGTAAAACTGTATGCTTCGTATATCGTCTACTACGGCCTCCTGGATAGGCTTACACACACTCAAGAAGGCGTAGTATTGAGAGGGGATCTTACAAAATACGAAAAGACTAGTGATTTGTCGTATAACGTAAATTTACCTAAATTTTAAATAAATTTCGTAAGTTTCGGTTTCGGCCGAAACTAGAAGAACCGAAAATTCGATTACGGTTTCTGTTTCGGCCGCAAAATATGTTTTCATCGAACTCTACTGGAAATAATAGCAATAAAAAACCGAAAACCGGTTATTTAAAAAACCGGTTATCTTGTGCAATTTTTACCGTGCGGTTAAACTGGTGATGAAAAGAACTGGTATAACCTAAAACCGGTTGTTTCAGCAATAACCGCCATCCCTACGTTGCGCTCCTGTTAGCTTCGACTACAGAGAAGTAATATACCATTCGAAAACTCCAGTACAACAACGTCACGATCTCCTATTACTTGTCAGCCGAGAACAGAGGTTTTTCACGTTCACTTCTGTGGTTTCCTCCGTCCACTTTTCCTCTCGACTAAACGTTAAGTCTTCTCAGACAATAAAGCCGCTAGCAGCTGATACAGGCTTCGGCGGCTCGTTTGTGTAACACGCCAGTTACAGTGGCGGCTGTTATTTACATTGCCCAGTCGGTCCGGAGCCACACAGTCATGAATATGTGCGCATTTGAGCACGGACGGTAATGGCCCTGTAATGATAATTTGACCTTTGCAACTGTGCTAGCTTTCGGTAGTTCGCCTATTAGTGATGCCTAACAGCCTAATAAGTCCATGCGCAGAGGAACCACATCCTCAAATTCTTGCCTCGGATCACAGGCGGCCATGTATGGTAAAGCGTAGCACCGAAGTGTTCCCGGCGTCCAGCGGACTGTCCCAAATGAGTTTCCAGGCATCTGCATTCATTTGGAGCTCCTTAGTAACAAGTGGTGCACGATTCAGGCGCTGCCACAACGAATAAGGCCCGACAAGGCAACACTGTAGCAGAGCACTCTGATGGAAAACACACACGCACACACACACACACACACACACACACACACACAATGTTGATTCTCCTAGAGCAGGGGTCGGCAACTGGCGGACCGCGGACCACATCCGGACCTCGGAAGGCCAAAACCTGGACCGCCAAAATATTTTGAAAGTGTAAGTTACACATTCAAATCATTTCATAAATACTTTTTTCTGCAGATAACAATTCGTAAAAGATATATTCATCTGGCGTCTGTTCTGAAAGAACAGACGTCAATTCTGATCCTGCAGTTGTTATTATTTAATATTCACAGAATATATGACATCAACTGCGATTGGGCAAAGCTGAATATTCTGTGAATATTAAATAATAACAACTGCAGTATCAGAAGTGACGTCTGTTCTTTCAGAACAGACGCCAGATGAATATATATATATATAATATGCCGGTGACGGGCAATGATCCTCTCGATAGTGGGCAAGTTTGAAGCCCTTACTCTTGCGGGAATTAGTTTCATAACTACGAGTTTGAGTACTGTGGGCAAGGCGAAGCTGGGAATTTGGATCTGACGGGAGGCGTGCTTAGGTAGTCCTTGCAGCGGCGGTGCTCACTGTGTCCCAAGTGGTGTAGGGGTCAACGCAACTGCCTAGAAAGCTAGAGACCTGGGTTCGCATCCCGGCTGGGTACACATTTTGAGCTTTGCGCAATCGCACGCAGTTGATGTCATATATTCTGTGAATATTAAATTCGTATAAGAGCCACCCTTATAATTTTCCTAGAATTTTACAATTAAGTGTTGAATAATTACAACCCATAATGATTATTATAGGTAGATTAAATAAGTGGTTGTCATTATGTGAGACGCTGCAAAGTACGCCTACGAGCGGTGGCAAAACGGAGCAAGCTGGCCGGTGATCGGCATAAAAGCCCTGTACACACGAATGCAGCACAAGAACTATATCCGACGAACAAGGAAATTCCATAAATAGACTTCATGCTCTGTCAGTCTCTGAAACCTCCATTTAAGCGATCAGGGCATATCCATTTAAACAACATTTTTGTGCTCTTATAATCACCAATTAAGGTTTCACCAGCAGCAGAACGGATGGATGTGGCTACGATGTTGTTTTCTCGTTCAAAGCGGTTATCCAAATGGAGATAATAGACTTGCAGGACGACATTTCTTTGCAAACGTATAAAAATTAATCCACTGACGAATGTCCCAGAGCCGGCCGCGGTGGCCGAGGTGACTGAGGCGCTCCAGTCACGGTCAGCACGGCCACTACGGTCGGGGGTTCGAATCCCCCCTCGAGCATGGATATTTGTGCCGTCCTAGTTCGTAAGTAGTTCATAAGTAGTTTGTAAGTTTAGGGACTGATGACCCCGTAGTTAAGACCAATAAGCTTAACAAACATTTGAATTTTTTTTTAATGTCCCAGAAAAATATGAAAATTGCAAAACATTAGCCATCTACCTGTTTACCATGTTTGGCTCCAAATATATTTGTCAAATTTCATTTAAAAATAATAATTTCTTCAAGAATAAGTATCTCTGAAGATTAGCGACAGCCTACCTTGAAGACACTATTCGCACAAGCTGCTCCGCTTGTGAACGTAACTTTAAGAAACTGGCTAAAGACCGCAAATGTAATTTCTTGCATCGATTTTTTAACACTAATACGCACAGTTCATTGTATTTCATACTTTAGTTAAAATTAAATAAACAATGGTATGTTCAATATACCATCTACTAGCTTAAACCCGCGGCTCCGCTCGCGTGTTGGTTGATTATGATAGATAAGCTATGAAACTGGTTTTGAAGGAACTGAAAAATAATTCTATCAGAAGTCTATGTACTTACCGTTTATCAGAAAAGTAAATAATGTAAATCAAATCACACGTAAAAATGCACTCGTTTCGAAGAATCCAATCAGAAAATTCAACGCTAATGATTCTAATGATATCACAGATCGATCACTTGATGTAATGCGCGAAACGTCAAATCGACTTTTTTATGTATTAAAAGAAATTTTCTTTTTTACTGATTTATTTATTTATTCTTGTATTTCCTTATTCGTATGCTTATCCTTACAGAGAAAGAGCTGAAGACATTGTAGCACGCATAGACCAAAGATATGGTCTGTGGTGTCACGTTTTGCTGTATGTAACCTCCTGGCCATAGATTCGCAAACGTCATCGCTGGCCTTCAGTCCGCATTATTATATAATTTGACGACTTTCAACCACCATATCTTCCACCCCCGTTATGGCTATCAGCATGGAACTGCTATGGTGTACAATGGCATACTTCGGGCAACAATTACACACAGAACATTCGTCTGCGTCAGTTTTCGCTGAAGAGCGAAATATTAACACATACAAATCCACACGTAGAATTTTATAGACACCGATAACTTTCTATCCCAATATCCTACACCCTTTTATCATTATCAACCCTCAAGCAACAATGCAACCAATGAAAACATTTTCAAAGAGTAAATATAATTTTCAAACAGTAATTATTGTTCCGAATTTCGCGTTATATTCATCAAATTACTAAATATCTATCAGATCGCTATAAAACCATGCCTAAGACCATCCTAAGGTTTAAATTGGTAACGGTACAAATATTTAAGTCTCTGCGTCTTGTCGTTCGGACGTGATAAGCGTACACCAAACAGACATTCACATTAACATATGTAGATAAATAGCTATCCGATCGCCATAAATCCGTGCCTAAAGCCTTCCCGGGTAGACATTAGTAACTGTACAAATTTTTAGCTCTTTATGTCTTGTGGTTTAGACGTGATAAACGTACACCCAACAGACATTCACATTTATAGATATAGATTACTGGTTTTTCAATAGAAGTTTGAGTACACATTTTATTTCGTACTTTTTGTGAGTGTAAATAGAGACAACTAAATAGCAAATAATATAAGTTTCACTGGATTATTATGGATTTTTATTTTACATCCTTTGTATTTCATATTAGTTTGAGACTGAAAATTAAAATAACAAAATTATAAGGAATATGTGGTTTTACTTCTGGACCTCGATAAAAATTTTCAAATGTTCAAATGTCTGTAAATCTATCAGACCAAACTGCGTGGTCATCAGAACCTAGGTAAACTAACCTACGGACAAACACACACCCATGCCCCAGGGAGGACTCGAATCTCCACAGCGAGCAACCGCGCAATCCGCAGCGAGGTGCTTTAGACCGTTCGGCTACTCCACCGCGGCGATAAAAATTTTCAAAAGTATCCGGACGCCATTCAAATTACTTGGCGACCTCTGTCCTAGAGGCGTGAACATTACCATGAGTCCCGTTGTAGCCGGAGAAAACTATACATTAGTCAAGGCTGTCAGACACGTTTAGCTGCTTTTGTGGGCACTTAATTAAATTTAATTACGCTCTTTAAAATTATTGCTCAGTTTGGAAAGAAAAGAGACAAGAGTGTTACAGAAAGATTAGTAAATATCTAAGGAGGTGGTGGTATAGACCTATTACAACAAAAATGCCGTGTTACATCAACTGTTATTGAGAACAGATGTTGGATGTAATGAAAACAAACTGAAAGCAAACGCAAATGAGGGCATTCAAAGTTGATTTTCAAGAATTTCAACTTCAATGCACGTTTTATTCTCCCGATAACATGACGTCGTCTTCGCGTACTTTTGAGGGCTGCACTATTCTTAATCCCAACGATCAAATCGGCTCTTGTTTCCTTTTGCTTCGCAGACTTCGCCCAATAGCCATCCCATAGACAAAAATCCAAAGGTGATAAGGTCCGAAGACCTTGGTGCCCAAGAAACGAGCCCATATTAATGACTTACCTCCCGGGGAATGTTAGGTTTAAATCATGTCACGACTAAAATGACCAGGAGCCCCCCAATGATAGAACATACTTATTTTTATAGCTTCCAATAATGGTGGAAGCTGCTTTTCAAGACAGAGTACATAATGAGATCTTTTGGAACGATGCAGTAACATCAGAGGTCCAATTAAATGTTCAAATGTTTGTTAAGCTTAAGGGACTTACCTGCGGGGTAATCAGTCCCTAAACCTACAAACTACTTATGAACTATAGAATGTAGGCTTTCACGGCCGGCGTCTTCATTAAATAAAACTTCCGAGCTAAGTTGCCGTGGTTCATCAATAAAACTTCTTACTCCCGACGTTTAGTTGCCCACTGCGGGCAACATCTTCAAGGGTGAGTCGACGACTGCCTACTAGGCGCTGGAGGTCCTGTGCTAGCTTTCGGTAGTTCGCCTATTAGTGATGCCTAACAGCCTAATAAGTCCATGCGGAGAGGAACCACATCCTCAAATTCTTGCCTCGGATCACAGGCGGCCATGTATGGTAAAGCGTAGCACCGAAGTGGTCTCTCATCTCAATGTCATCTCTCTCGATTACAGGTAATCGATTGTCATATCTTTGATTCAAAGTTGATCGCCAAATCTTATCTGATTCCAAACCTTCTTCTTTCCTGTTAAAATTATTGTGGTGTTTCTGTATTTCTATACCTTCTCTGTACATGAGTGTGTAATAATGCAACGTCCTGGCTAGCAAGCTTGTTTCACTAAATTTTATTTCATGGTCACCGCGTGTAAAAACATGCTCTGCCACAGCTGACTTGTCTGTGTGACCCAGACGACAATTCCTTTTATTTTTCAATACACGAGTAGTAACACTCCTTTTTGTTGTTCCTATATACACCATTCCACAGCTACAGGGAATTTTATACACCCAGGCATTGCTAGGGGATGTCGTGGGTCTTTCACCGATCGTAAGCATTCGCTAATTTTCGTGGTAGGTCTAAAGACGGTCTGCAGTTGAAACCTGGCCAAAACTTTCCCAATACGGACGTAATTTTGTGGATGAAAGGAAGAAAAACTTTTCCGGCAGACAGTTGTTGTTGTGGCTTGTTTTCGGACCCTTTTCTTCTGGATGGAGAGCTCGATCAGAGTTCAATGCATTTTCGTTTCGTGTTCAATGTTCAAATGTTTGTAAATCTATCGGACCAAACTGCATGGTTATCAGTCCGTAGCTTACAAACTACTTTAACCTAGGTAAACTAACCCAAGGACAACACACACACACGCTTTACACTAAACACAAACATCCATTCCCGAAGGAGGATTCGACCCCCCCCCCCCCCCGACGGGGAACGGCCTCGCGCATCTGAGCATAATGTCTCCATGCGCTCGGCCACTCCCCCGCGGCAGGCGCAATCAAATGATTGCCTATCAAACCACACTACACATTTATAGAGAATCGTTCTTGACAAATGTACATAATGGCTTCGGACCACGTATGTGGATTACGAGTGTTATTGATGCCGTCATGAGTAAAACTGGCCTCATCATTGGAGAGAAGAAATGGGATTAGTTGGCGATTTTCAAGTAGCTGCCGACAATGTTTCAATCTTCTTCATATCTTGCTCGAATAAGTCAATGTGCTGTAAATGATACTATGGAGCCGTGGATGCGTAATGTCCGCCATACTCCTGTATATGGAACACCAATACGTGCAGAAATTCTTCGTGTGGTTGTAGAAGAACTACGTTCCACCGACTGAATAATGACCTCTAGTTCCTACACACTCTGTTCATCTGCACGTTCAGATGCAATACGACTGCTGGGCACTGCTCCAGTTCACACAGGGTATTGAATTCACGAGTAGCGTTTCCATTACAAAAATCGTAGTACATAAATACCACATCGGCACACTCAGTATACCCAAATACGTGTGGCATGTTTACCCGCTATAGTACATTAGACTTGCCCAACAAATCACAGCCGGCCGCGGTGGCCGAGGGGACTGAGGCGCTCCAGTCACGGTCTGCACGGCCATTACGGTCGGGGGTTCGAATCCCCCCTCGGGCATGGATATTTGTGGCGTCCTTAGTATTAGCTAGTTCATAAGTAGTTTGTAAGTTTAGGGACTGATGACCCCGTAGTTAAGTCCCATAAGCTTAACAAACATTTGAAACATTTGAACAAATCACAATATAAACTCTAATGTAAACTCAAGCACGACTTCACAACTTGAACTTCAACACAATTGTTGGTATGCGATAAGTTCACCCATAAGAAACCATTGCAACCGATTTACCAAAACATGAAACGAAGCCGCGGTGGAGTAGCCGAGCGGTCTAAAGCGTCTCGCTGCGGAGCGCGCGGTTGCTCGCCTGGAGGTTCTAGTCCTCCCTGGGGCATGGGTGTGTTTGTTTGTCCGTAGGTTAGTTTACCAAGGTTTAAGTAGTTTGTAAGCTACGGAATGATGACCACGCAGTTTGGTCCGATAGATTTACAAACATTTGAACATTGAACACGAAACGAAAATGCATTGAACTCTGCTGTACCTCTGAACTAATTAAAAATTGGATACGTGTTATACAGCCATTTGTATTGCAATTCGACTATACTGCCATCACCTGAAATATTTACTGTTTCTGGACGGGCAAATAGATCCTGCATACACACTAGGTTTGACCTCTTTACGTAAATCAACGAAAGATAACCGCAACTATACGAGAATACTGGGTAGGGGACACTTCAAAAGTAATGCAGACTGTAAGTTGAGAATTTTTATATTATAATGTAGATATGTAAACCGTCTATGCCACTGAATAATAAAAGCTTTATATTGCCTTATGCATTTGAAGACACAATCAAAATTTTACTTTAACGTTAAAATTCTTCTAAGCTGTTTGCCGCGTCATGATAATAAAATCTTCCCAACGTTTCGGATCCGTTGCAGGATCCTTCCTAAGGGAATACTGACTTGTTATTTCCTTGTGCTGGTCTTATAAAGCATGACTATCTTAATAGTTTAGTTTTGATTGGTGTTTGCATTGGTGTTTCTGATAGGTGGAAATAAGAAAGGAAGATACGCTTTATTGGTGTTTGCTTCGGTGATTCCTTTTGGTGGAAGACAGGAAGTTAATGGCCAAGAGCGCGCATGCGTACAACTTCCTGTTTTCCACCAATAGGAATCTTTTTTTTTTTTTTTTTTTTTTTTTTTTTTTTTTTTTTTTTTTTTTTTTTTTTTTTTATCTATGGTACTTAACTACGGGGTCATCAGTCCCTAAACTTACAAACTACTTATGAACTAGCTACAACTAAGGACGCCACCAATATCCATGCCCGAGGGGGGATTCGAAAACCCGACCGTAGTGGCCGTGCAGACCGTGACTGGAGCACCTCAGTCCCCTCGGACACCGCGGCCGGCATCACCGAAGCAAACACCAATAAAGCTCATCTTCCTTTCCTATTTCCACCTATCAGAAACACCAACGCAAACACCAATCAAAACTAAACTGTTAAGATAGTACACGCTTTATAAGATCAGCACAAGGGGGTAACAAGTAAGTATTCCCTAAGGAAGGATCCTGCAACGGATGCGAAACGTTAGAAAGATTTTATTACAATGACGCGGCAAATAGCTCAGAAGAATTTTAACGTTAACAATAATGACCGAGAAAGCCTACGTTCGTACAAAATTTTATGTGCCTGGTGGTGCTAGTGATGAACTGCTAAAAACAAAAACGCCAAGGGAATGTAACTGGAAACAAAACATCCTAAAGTCACCAATCAGCACTACATGCAAACCAGCTTCCACCAAATGTTGCCACTGATGATGCCTCCAAATAAAAGCGAAATGAATATGGCAATATAAAACATTTATTATACTGTTGCATACACGGTTTACATAAATATCTACATTACAATATAAAAAGCAACTGTGAAAAGACAGGTCAGTGGAAGTCGTCTAACAAATAACGGTTTTGGCTTCCATTACGCCGCCTCATATTAGACACTAGCTTAAACCCGTGGCTCCGCTCGCGTGTTGGTTGGTTATGATAGATAAGCTATCTTTCAGTAGTGTGCTATGCGACTGGTTTTTAAGGATGAAATGAAATACACTACCTTCTTTAGAAACAAACATTTTAATCAACATTTGGACACAGCACTTTCGGAAGCATCTACTATATCGATGCCCAATCAAATGCGTTTTCTATTCGTAATTATTTTGACAACCTGTGCTCCGTCGGATCTGAAGGCTCTGTGGGAGAAACATCGTGATTTGTTAGTGAACTGAAAAATATTCCTATCAGATCGCAGAAGTCTATGCACTTACCGTTTATCAGGAAAGTAAGTAGCGTAGATCAATTCACACGTAAAAATGCACTCGTTTCGAAGAATCCAGTCACGATATTCAACAATAATGATTGTAATAATATCATAGATCGATCACTTGATGTAATACGCGAAACGTCAAATAGATTTTTTTAATGAGAGGTATTAAAAGAATTTTTTTTACTGCTTTATTTATTTATTCTTATATTTCCTTATTCGTATGATTATCGTTACAGAGAAAGAGCTGAAGACATATGGTCTGTGGAATCACGTTTCGCTGTATGTAACCTCCTTGCTATAGAGTCGCAAACGTCATCGCTGGCCTTAAGTCCGAATGTTTTTATATTTTGACGACTTTCAACCACCATATCTTCCACCCCCTATTAGCTATCGGCATGAAACTGCTATGGTGTACAACGGGAGACTTCGGACAACAATTACACACAGACCATTCGTTTGCGTTCTGTAGTTTTCGCTGAAGAGCGAAATATTAACACACACACGTAGAATTTTATATACACCGATAACTTTCCGTCCCAATATACTCCACCCTTTTATCATTATCAACCCTCAATGCAACCAATAAAACCATTTTCAAAGAGTAAATGTAATTTTCAAAGAGTATTTATTGTTCCGAATTTAGCGTTATATTCTTCAAATTATTAATATCTATCAGATCGCTACAAAACCGTGTCTAAAACCTTCCTAAGATATAAGTTAGTAACTGTACAAATATTTAGGTCTAGGCGTCTTGTCGTTCGGACGTGATAAGCGTACACCGAACAGTCATTCACATTAATATATATAGATAAATAGCCATCCGATCGCCATAAAACCGTGACTAAAGCCTTCCCCGGGTATAAATTAGTAACTGTACAAATTTTTAGCTCTTTATGTCTTGTGGTTCAGACGTGATAAACGTACACCGAACAGAGATTCACATTTATAGATATAGATTACTCATGCTCTGAGGGGGTTTGGGGAGGCAGATGTAGTCCCACAGTCCCTCTGGGTTCGCCAAAGATCACCACTGATGTAGGTTCGAACAATCTGCAGTCATATTTTAGGCTGTAATTCGTCTTTTACAAGCGCTCAAGTATTTCACCACTTATGTAACAACAAAACTACGTTCAGATGCGCCTCTTCATCAGGTCAAGATGAAACATCTCTTGTGACTCTTGGACACTGTGACGCCAGGACCCTCAGAAATGGACAGAAAAACCGAGAAGGAAACAGTGTAGGCATTTCATGTATGAAATACACTGCCGCAGAGTAAAATTAGTAGACCCTCCTAGATTTTTTCAATATTTCTTTTTGAAGCAGTGCATATGGAGTTCATGTATTACATTTACATATGGATACTTCAAGCGGTATTAGAGTACCAGGTATCGATCCATGCTGTAACATCCAGTGAATCGTAGCAATGGCGAATACTGAGTCGGGATACATTATTCCATGCATACTCGACCTGTTCACGTAGTTCTGCATGAGTCGTGGCTGAGGAGTGAGACGAAAGTTGGCGTTCCACAGGTAGTGTTATTGGTCCTCTGCTGTTCCTTATCTACATAAACGATTTGGGAGAAAATCTAAGCAGCTCTCTTAGGTTGTTTGCAGATGACGCCAACTACAGAAGGATCTAAATAAGATATCACTATGTTGTAAAAATTGGCAATTAACTATAATTAATGAGAAGTGTGAAGTCGTCCACATGAGTACGAAAATAAATCCGTTAAATTTTGCTTACAAGATAAATCAATCGAATGTGAAGGCCGTAAACTCCACTAAATACCTAGGTGTTGCAATTACATCAGACTTAAACCTCAAAGAGCACGTAGATAATATCGTGGGAAAGGTGAACCAAGACTGCGTTTTATTTTCAGAACCCTTAAAAGATGCAACAGAACTACTAAAGAAACCGCATACACTACGCTTTTTTGGAGTATTGCTGCCCAGTGTTGGATCTTTATCAAGTGGGTTTGACGGAGGACATGGAAAGAGTACAAAGAAGGGCAGCTTGTTTTGTATTGTTACGATATAGGGGAAACAGCGTCACGGAAATAATACAGGATCTAGGCTAGGAATAGGATGGGAATCATTACAACAACGGCATTTATCGCTAAGCGTGGTCTACTTAGAAATCTCAAATCGCCAACATGTTCCTCCGAATGCAAAGATATATTGTTGAGTCCCACCTTCATAGAAATGATCATCAGAATAGAATACGAGAAATCAGAGCTCGAACGGAGAGATGCAGATGTTCTTTCTTACCGCACGCTATTCGAGAAAGGAATGGTAAATGAATAGTATAGAGGTGGTTCGATGAACCCTCTGCCAGGCACTTAAATGTGATTTGCAGAGTATCCCACGCAGATGTTGATGTCCCATGTAGATGTACGTGTCCCACCACATTCTAGACGTGCTCGACGGGAGGCAAGTCCAGAGATCGCGCTGACTAGCAATATGTTTCACGTCTTGCACAGAGCGTTAATTTTCACACGCAGTGTGTGGCGAATCAAACCTGTTAGAACAACGCACCACCTCCCTGTTGCAAGAATGCCAAAAGAATGGATCTTACAACATTTTGCCCATACCAAGTGTTGCTCAGCATTCCCTCCATAAGCATCGAGGGCGAACGGAAGTCGTACCTTAGCGCACCCGCAGATCATAAGACCGTGGGTGAGGCAATTGCAACGGCCGCGGTGGCCAAGCGCTCTGCGGCGCGTCAGTCACGGTCTGCACGGCCACTACGGTCGAGGGTTCGAATCCCCCCTCGGGAATGGATATTTGTGCCGTCTTTAGTATAAGCTAGTTCATAAGTAGTTTGTAAGTTTAGGGACTGATGACCCCGTAGTTAAGTCCCATAAGCTTAACAAACATTTGAACATTTTGAGTTAGCACCGAAGTAGCGAATTTTTGGGATGAGACGTGTGTTCGATGGTACATTATGTTGTAGTATTCTTTAATTTATGAGGATAACCACAGATTATTTATTATCTACAACATAATCAAGTTATTATCCCTTACACGTGTTTTCCGACAGGTATATGACGTCATTGGTCAAAGTAGAGCTCCTGAAAACACAGCCTGGCGCATCCGCCATTTTCATTCCTGCGATTGCAAAACACAGCACGCAGCTTATACGAACAGAGTTGTTTTATTTTAGTTTAGTCAAATATTTTACAAGTGCCCGGCATGGAGACTTAGATCGTGTTGCTTTGAGCTTGCATTCCGCTCTTGTTTACATCGATATGTGGATTAGACACAAAAATCTCGCGTTTATTTATTGCTGCTTCTGTCCAAATACAGAAAAAAGAGCAAGAAACATATATTTCTGTGATACAAATCGCGTACTACGTTTAATGCTGCTCGAAATTGGTCATATAGATAAAATTTTTAAGCGATCTTGGCTTCTATTTGAATAATGACTGTCAATATGCGAGGTTTGTTTGCCATCTTGCAGTAAGTGTTTGTTGTCTGCTGTGACAGATTCACAACATCGGATTTTTGTACTCATATTCCTGAAGGTACTTCTCTTATGTTACTGAGAAAGTTTCAGAATGTATTACAAATACTAAAACTAAAAAGATGTTGGCAACAACTTTTGAATGCTATTTGAAAACCTAATCGTATAGAAAGTGTTGACCGTGAAATAAATAAATAATTACACAGGTCGACAAATTTTGACTTTTTGTCTGGGGTTTACATGAAAATATGAATTTCTGACTAAATTGAACCTGCTGATAACAAATCTGCAGCCGGTTTCACTGTAGCACGTCAGGTTTTTGCACCACCACCATCATCATCATATTCACCATTGTCTAACTCTGCGCCCAATGAAATTGGAAATTGGAAAGCAATTATGGGATAATGGAAATGAAATGGAAGAGTAAAGTGGTTAAAAAAGAATTGGAAGAAAGGCATATGAATTATAAATGTTCATTCACTATGTCCTTTCATCCCACTGTCAGATTTTGCCTCTTAGGCCACTCTCTCCTACTTCAATGCTCATGATAAGCTCTAGTGTCCCAGTCACACATATAGCAAGGCATCTTAGTGTACCCTGCATGCTGACCAAGAAGAATGCCAATCACTTTAAAGTCACCACACACAAGCCACTGGTGTTCTTCGTACGTCACATTTTGTAGAAGAATTTTCATGGTATTGTATGTCTCTTTTAAATGTACTGAATAGGCAATTGGATCCTAGGTCATTTCCAATATGTAGCAACAATGCTTTCAAACTTCGCTTTGAAGAATCTATAAACAATCTCCATTCCTTACTCTCACACTTCTGAGCTCCCATTTTCATCACTAATCCGGCGATGTCTTTGCAGAACACCATTAAACCATCTTCAACAAAAAATTCCCAGAAATCTTTATCACGATTTCTGTACAATTAATATGATGTACCGTGTGCAAGTAAGTTATTTTCACTGAGACGTGATCCCAGTAGTTGTGCTGCATCTTTTGAGAGTCCTAAGTCTTTCACCAAATTGTCAAGTTCTGTTTGAGTAAGAGGTTTTGGGCTACTATCGGTACCACACTCAGAATAGTCGGAATCACTGCTTTCTTGACTTACATCTGGTTCAGAGAATTCAAGAGAATCCACTGATGTTGGTGGAGAGGGGATTGGTAGCCCTGCGCCATGAGGAACAGGTCTAATTCCCGAATCCAAGTTTGGATACGATATGTTTTTCATGTTTCTTCTGTTGTATTCCGTTACATTCGTCATACAGAAGTAACAGTCATCAACATGATTCTTCTGTTCAAACCGTACCATAGGAATTGCGATATTCGAGCACTTGATTTTATCTTTACTCCATTTTCTTAACTGCTCCACACATGTATGCTCACAATATGTAGAGCAAATGACTTGTCCTGATCGCTGAGCTTCATGCCGAAATATGCAAAATATGACTTTTGCACCAATTTTGTTATTTGTCGACGTCTTGCACGTATCACATAATTTCCACAGATATAACAAAATGTATCTGGGCTATTCACGCACTGCCTTCCTGACATTTTTTAACACACCTTCAGTGACATACCGCCACTCACAACAAAGTGAGAAATCACCTTCTTGTAGCTGTAGCACTGACTCACTGATTTCTGTGGCGATAATGGGACGTCAGCTCCAAGCTCATTAGCCCCCTCTGCCTCACCTTCACACAAAAAATGCAGCATTGCCACATTTCTGTAGTTGTGGTCACTGCATAACACAGATTTCGCAGCCAATGGCAGGTTTGGAGGGGGTAGCTGTGAAGAAAAAACTGAGGGTGATGGAAAGAAACTGACATGATTTTCATATCCAGGGGTGCAAATTTAGTAAAGAACACCACTTACTTTCCAAACCCCAGAATCCATGTCGACCTGTGTTATGTTCCTTTTGTAAGGTTGACTGGTTTTCGTATGTAACAGTACCCTTGTCAGTAATGGAATAATGCTTTTAAAGCAAACATTTCGTAGCCAATATTAGCACACTACGCCGCCGCAGCAGTAAGTAAAATTTTCCGAGTATTCTTTACCAGTTATGTTATAGCCTCTTACAGATAAGCGTCAATATTGGAATTTACTAATAAGAAATTGAATTGGTGTATTTTGTGATAAAACATTAGGTACCGTACTATTCTGTCAAATTGCATACTACAAGTTATGACGCTAAAACTACGAAATACCACAAATAGCATTCAACGGTAGTTGCCTGCATCAGCACAGTAGGCTGCCACAGCCGTAACGAAACTTTTTGATCAGTATATTTATACTTTCCGTTTTAGTGTTAGTAATACTTTCTCGCAATAACGTAACAGAAGTATATTCAACAATTTGTGCAATGTCAGTACAAAACTTCTTGATGAGGTGTATTTCTCAATATACTATATAAGACACACATATTGTGCTCTAAAAACAATATGTTCTGGGATGATTTGCTGTAATATGATATTTTACGGCTGCTAATTCCCTACAGGCAGCTTCTCTATTAAGAGGCAGTACTTTCAGAAGAGCTAAACAAAACCGTAAGTTCAAATATCACAAACGATTTTTACTATTAAATATTGCTTCAAGACATAATAATAACTATTTATTTACAATAAATAATGTGGGCTCGGTTCCGGTTCCCAGTTTTTGCGCCGACATTTAATGATCCATTTTTTTCTTCTCTTAGAATCTCTCGAGAAACTAAACGTTCTATAGCCACCTCTGGAATTATTTGAGCAGTTTATGGCACCACAACTGCTGAAGTGCCTTGACTCAAATCCTATAGCACAGCATTGTGTGTTTAACTTTCGAGCCACAAGAATGAAAATGGCGGATGCGTCAGCTCGTACTTAGGTCAAAGCAGACGAGTGCACCCGCGTTGTAAAATATTGCAGTGAGTGGAATACGGTCTAGAGGTGTGTATGCCCGTAGCAGTGCGACTGCTGGTTACCGGCTGGCAACAGTTCGTGCTGCGGTAGCGGTACAATCTGTAACTGCTGTCCTTAACATATAAACGATCTTGGCTGACGTGTCTGGTGCGTGGACGTCAGGAACCTCGTCTGCAGCTGCGAGAACGTTCTCGAGACCATTGCAGCCAACATTGTCGCACAACTGACGCAGCACATGTAACGTGTGTGGCAATTCTCCAAAAGGACCATCTTGCGCCTCGGAAGGCTCTACGAAGCAAAAGTGCATCTCAGTGGCACGGCGCCTGTTTGAGTTACACGTTGCTATCCCGCTGAGAGTAAGACTGTAAAGCCGGCCGCGGTGGCCGAGCGGTCTGCGGCGTGCGAGTCGCGGTGTGCACGGCCACTGCGGTCGGGGGTTCGAATCCCCCCTCGGACATGGATGTTTGTGCCGTCTTTAGTATAAGCTAGTTCATAAGTAGTTTGTAAGTTTAGGGAATGATGACCCCTTAATTAAGTCCCATAAGCTCTACAAACATTTGAACATTAAAACTTAAACATTCCCTTTTTAAGAGATACACTCAGGTGACACTGTTAGCTACATCAGAACACTATCTCTTGGTGAACGATGTTGAGGCCATTATGAGTAAGTGTACTACCGCCCAGGAACAAAATCAAGGTCGTTTGTCCATGCGTACCATTTACGACGGTTGGAACTTGGTGGCAACACTGCTGTGGAGACACTATGCAATGGAGTCTTCTAATGTCGCTGATTGCAGACGTCTTTGACATACCTACCTTACCTCGGAGCAAATACACTTGCTCGACCCACGTCACCGGCGTGCGCACAATCGAGAGAAACGCAGTCACTTGTGACGTAACAGTGTCACTGTTTTCGAAACGGGAACAACAGAGTTGGATCAACATTCAATGTGCCACAGGTCGTGCAGCACGACAGTGCCATCAAGGTCTTCAAGAGGCGTGCGGCGAATCGGCATTGCCGTGCAGAACAGTGGCACGTTCGGTAAAAGCCTTCAAGCCGGCCGCCGTGGCCAAGCGGTTTGCGGCGCACCAGTCACGGTCTGCACGGCCACTACGGTCGGGGGTTCTAATCCCCCCTCGGGCATGGATATTTGTTCCGTCCTTAGTATTAGCTAGTTCATAAGTAGTTTGTAAGTTTAGGGACTGATGACCCCGTAGTTAAGTCCCATAAGCTCTACAAACATTTGAACATTTTTTAAAAAGCCTTCAACAAAGGTGGCAGTCATGCATTGGGCAGGTCGTCCTAGCGTGTCTAAATAAGAAATGCATACTGTCGCCGCGTTAGTGGACAGTGATCGACGCCAGACAATTCGTGAGCTCGCTCACGAAACCCAATTACCGAAAACGACTGTGCTTCACATCCTTCAGGGAAGCCCGGGCATGCGAAAAATTGCATCACTATGGGTTCCGCATGAATTGACGGAAATGCAGAAATAGATGCCTTACGACGCTGCTCAGACACTTTTCGAGATTTACGAGCGCGAAGGGGAGGGCTTTCTTACGCCGTATCGTAACAATGGATGAGACATGGGCCACATCGTACGAGCCAAAACTGAAACGACTATGCAGCGAATGGCATCATTTGGATCTCCGCGAAAGTCGAAAGTGCGTCAGAGCTCCAGTATAGTGAAAATCATAACGATTCTCCACGGCAGATCGTCAATGTACAGTGTTAGTATTGGTTTTTGGAGCATCACCTGCGACTAGCTTTGCGAAAGAAGCGGAACCACTTTTTGCGCAACCTACCCATCATTTTGCACGACAATGCGCGGGCGCATATACAGTCCAAGCAGTGGCTGATGTGTTCGGTCAATGGGACAGGGAAGTACTGTACCATCCACCATACTCCCCGAGCATGACACAAGTATATAAAGCTTAATGAGCAATATTTTGAAGAGGATAATATTGTTGTGGACAAATAAACGAAGAAAATTTACTGTTATTTGAACGCACATTGTATTTCAGGCTTTTTGCATAGAATATGAGACTTGGTGAACAAATTTCGAAGGGAATCTTAGCAGTGGTTAGCATAACTATTGTATATATAACCAGGGTAGACATTTATCAAAAGCCAACCAAACCCTACATGTTACAGAAACAGCAAAGATTTCATGTTTTATTTATTTATCGTGATCTATATCTATAAATGTGAAAGTCTGTTCGGTGTACGCTTATCACATCCGAACGACAAGACGCAGAGACTTAAATATTTGTACAGTTACTAATTCATACCTGAGGAAGGTTTTAGGTACGGTTTTATAGCGACCTGGTAGATATTTAGTAATTTGAAGAATATAACGCGAAGTGCGGAACAATAATGACTCTTTGAAAAAGGGTTTTCTTGATCGCATTGTTGCTTGAGGATTGATAATGATAAAAGGGTGGAGTATATTGCGATGGAAATTTATCGGTGTATATAAAATTCCACGCGTGCGCGCGTGTGTGTGTGTGTGTTAATATTTCGCTCTGCAGTGAAAACTACAGAACGCAAACGAATGGTCTGTGTGTAATTATTGTCCGAAGTCTCCCGTTGTACACCATAGCAGTTCCATGCCGATAGCTATAAGGGGGTGGAAGATATGGTGGTTGAAAGTCGTCAGCTTATAACAAAATTCGAACTGAAGCCCAGCGACGACGTTTGCAACTCTATAGCAAGGTTACATACAGCGAAACGTGATACCACA
The DNA here is from genome assembly GCA_026315105.1 of Locusta migratoria. Lineage (NCBI taxonomy): Eukaryota > Metazoa > Arthropoda > Insecta > Orthoptera > Acrididae > Locusta > Locusta migratoria. The sequence continues at coordinate 181,908,457 of CM048746.1, forward strand.
GGCCACATCTTTGGTCTATGCGTGCTACATTGTCTTCAGCTCTTTCTCTGTAAGGATAATCATACGATATGTCATTTCGTGCATTACACCAAGTGATCAATCTGTGATACTATTACAATTATTATAGTTGAATTTCGTGATTGGATTCTTCGAAACGAGTTCATTTTTACGTGTTATTTCTTATTTCTTATATATTCTCTGATAAATGTAACATGTTTTTAGAAAAAAGGACATGGACCAAGAGAGAATGGATAGAAAAAGTACTAACTCAAGCTCGACTAAATAAATAAATACCCGGTCAATGCCGGGTTTTCAGCTAGTTTTCTAAAAAAATTGCAGTAAAAATGTTTTATTTCTTTAGACTGCATATCACTGCTTTTAAGTCTTTCTGACTTTGATTTGATCCCGAAGATGGAGGAACCACTTCGTGGTATTCGCTTCAGAACTGTTCCAGAGTATGCTGATGCAATAGCTGCGTACTTAGCTATAATTTACAATCGATCGCTCAGAGGAAGATCCGCACCCAAAGACTGGAAAGTTGTCCAAGTACTCCAGTATTCAAGAAAGGCAATAGGAGAGATTCCCAAAATTACAGGCCAATCTCAATGACGTAGATTTGCAGTAGGATTTTGGAACATATACTTTGTTCGAACATTATGAACTATCTCGAAGAGAACGACCTATTAACCAATAGTCAACACGGATTCAGAAAGTATCGCTCTTACGAAACACAGCTTGCCCTTTATTCACATGAAGTGATAAATGCCATCGAGAAGGGATCTCAAATCGATTCCATATTTCTGGATTTTCGGAAGGCTTTTGATACTGTACCCCACAAGCGGCTTCTAATGAAATTGCGTGCTTATGGAATATCTCCCCAATAGTGCGATTAGATTCACGATTTCCTATAAGCAAGGACACAGTTCGTTGTAATTGACGGTAAGTCATCGAGTAAAACAGAACTGATATCTGGCGTTCCCCAGGGAAGCGTTATAGGTCCCCCACTCTTCCTCGTGCTTATGAACGATTTAGGAGACAATCTGAATAGCTCCCTTAGACAATTCTCGGATGATGCTGTCGTTTATCGGTTAGTGAAGTCAACAGAGGATCAAAAGCAACTGCAAAGCGATTTAGACGAAATTTCTACACGGTCCGAAGATTGGAAATTGACACTAAATAAAGAAAAGTGCGAAGTAATACACATGACCACTAAAAGAAATCCGGTGAACTTCAATTACGCGATAAATCAGTCAAACTTTAAGGTCGTAAATTCTACCAAATACCTAGGAGTTACAATTACGAACAACTTTGCCTGGAGAGAACACATGGAAAATATGGTGGGGAAGGCGAACCAAAGATTACGTTTCATTGGCAGAATGCTTCGAAGATGCACCAGCTCCACCAACTGTTGCCCATTGTGGGACCCTCATCAGGTGGGACTGACGGAAGAAGGTTCAGAGAAGGGCAGCTCGTTTAGTTATCACGTTACGGGGGGGGGGGGGGGGGGCAAGGAAATGTTGCACGAATTGAGGTGGAAATCATTAAAAGAGAGACTTATTCATTGCGACGTGATCTGTTTGCGAAGTTTCAATCACAGACTTTTACTTCTGAATGTGAAAATATTTTGCTAGCACCCACCTACTTAGGGAGACATGACCATCCCAATAAAACAAGAGAAATCAGATCGAAAAAGGAACGATTTAGGTGTTCTTTCTTCCCGCGCGCTATTAGAGAATGGAACGGTAGAGAAAAGTTATGAAAGTGGTTAATGAACCCTCTGCCAGGCACTTAAATGTGATTTGCAGAGTATCTATGTAGATGTAGATTCGACAGGCTATCGCTCCATTCGCACCATCAACAGGTCTCTGCTAACGGCATACTACACCTTTAACATCGCTGGCAAAGGTTCTACACAACGCTGGTGAAGAGACAGATGCGAACATGTAACGCTTTTGTATTGGTTGTGAATAAATAGTTGGCGCTATTTTAGTTCCAGCTCGTATTTATTTATTTACTAGCTTAAACCCGCGGCTCCGCTCGCGTGTAGGTTGATTATGATAGACAACCTATCTTTCAGTAGTGTGCTATGAGACTGGTTTTGAAGGATGAAATACCGTCTTTAAAAAAAATTTAATCAACATTCAAATAAAAATATAAAATTATGTGAAGTGCTTAATGAGTTACAATAAATAATACATACATTATTCCTTATAGCCTGTGTTGCAATAGCTCACCACGTATGTTTACAGTAATGTCCACATTCATTTTAATTTCATTTTAGGGCATTGTGATAAACTACGTTATTTGTATTACAAGAAATTTCCTTTTCACTGCTTTATTTATTTATAATTATTTCCTTATTCGTATGCTTATCCTTACAAAGAAAGAACTTAAGACATTGTAGCACGCACAGACCAAAGATATGGTCTGTGGCATCACGTTTCGCTGCATGTAACAAATTCAAATGTTTGTAGAACCTAAGGGACTTAACTACGAGGTCATCAGTCCGTAAGCTTACAAACTACTTATGAACTAGCTAAGACTAAAGACGGTACAAATATCCATGCCCGAGGGGGTGATTCGAACCCCCGACCGCAGTGGCCGTGCAGACCGTGACTGGAGCGCCTTAGTCACCTCGGCCACCGCGGCCGGCCTTGTATGTAACCAACTTGCTATAGAGTCGCAAACGTCATCGCTGCACCTCGAATTTTTTTTATTATTTGACGAATTTCAACCAACATATCTTCCACCCTCTTATAGCTATCGGCATGGAACTGCTATGGTGTACAACGGGAGATTTCGGACAACAGTTACACATAGACCATTCGTTTGCGTTCTGTAGTTTTCGCTGCAGAGCGAAATATTAACACACACACACGTAGAATTTTATATGCACCGATAACTTGTCATCCCAACATACTCCACCCTTTTATCATTATCAACCCTCAAACAAAAATGCAACCAATAAAACCATTTTCAAAGAGTAAAAATAATTTTCAAAGAGTAATTATTGTTCCGCATTTCGCGTTATATTCTTCAAATTACTAATATCTATCAGATCGCTATAAAACCGTGCCTAAAACCTCCGTCAGGTATAAATTAGTAACTGTACAAATATTTAAGTCTAAAGTGATTGTGTGCCACGTAATTAAATGCAAAATTCCTTGTCAACGTGTATAAAGTTATTGTGCTACACAGCGTCAGTGATAATGCATGTTTATTCTCTCTGTTCAAATAATTACTCTTTTGTTTATACCAGTATATCTCTTATCTTTGTACTTGTGATACGTTAGTTAAATGTTGCTGATTAAGTAAATACATCTTATCGCAACAAGTCTATGCGTCTCGTCGTTCGGACGTGATAAGCGTACTACGAACAGACATTCACATTAGTATATATAGATAAATAACTATCCGATCATCGTAAAACCGTGCCTAAGGCCTTCCCCGGGTAGACATTAGTAACTGTACGAATTTTTAGCTATTTATGTCTTGTGGTTCAGACGTGATAAACGTACACCGAACAGACATTCACATTTATAGATATAGACTAGCTTAAACCCGCGACTCCGCTCGCGTGTTGCTTGATTATGATAGATAATGCGCGAAACGTCAACTCGATTTTTTAAGAGATGTATTAAAAGAAATTTCTTTTTTACTAGTTTATTTATTTAATCTTATATTTCCTTATTCGTGTGCTTATCCTTACAGAAAAAGGAAGACATTGTAGCACGCATAGACCAAAGATATGGTCTGTGGCATCACGTTTCGGTGTATGTAACCTCCTTGCTATAGAGTCGCTAACGTCATCGCTGGTCTTCAGTCCGAGTTTTTTTTATAATTTGACGATTTTCAACCACCATATCTTCGACCCCCTTATAGCTATCAGCATGGAACTGCTATGGTGTACAACAGGAGACTTAGGACAACAGTTACACAGAGACCATTCGTTTGAGTTCTGTAGATTTCGCTGCAGAGCGAAATATTAACACACACACGTAGAATTTTATATACACCAATAACTTTCCATCCCAATATAATCCACAACTTTATCATTAGCAACCCTCAGGCAACAATGCTACCAATAAAATCATTTTCAAAGAGTAAATATAATTTTCAAAGAGTAATTTTTGTTCCGCATTTCGCGTTATATTCTTCAAATTACTAATATCTATCAGATCGCTATAAAACCTCGCCTAAAACCTCGGGTATAAATAAGTAACTATACAAATATTTAAGTCTCTGTCGTTCAGACGTGATAATCGTACACCGAACAGACATTGACATTAATATATATATATATAGCCATAAAAACGTGCCTCAAGCCTTCCTCGGGTAACATTAGTAACTGTACGAATTTTAGCTCTTTACGTGTTGTGGTTCAGACGTGATAAACATACACCGAACAGACATATATATATATATATATATATATATATATATATATATATATATATATATATATATATATATATTCGATCGCCATAAAACCGTGCCTAAAGCCTTCCCCGGGTCGACATTAGTAATTGTACAAATTTTTATATATATACATAAATAGCTATCCGACAGCCACAAAAGCGTGCCTAAAGCCTTCCCCGGTTAGACATTAGTAACTGTACGAATTTTTAGCTCTTTATGTCTTGTTGTTCAGACGTGATAATCGTACATCGAACAGACATTCACATTTATAGATATAGACTAGCTGAAAACCCGGCGATGACCGGGTATTTATTTATTTGAACCCTGAGTTAGTACTTCTCCTATCAACTCTGTCCATCTCCTTTTTTCTAAAAACATGTTACATTTATCAGAGAATATACAAGAAATCACAGGTATAAATGCACTCATTTCGAAAAATCCAATCACGAAATTCACCAATAATGATTGTAATAATATCACAGATGGATCACTTGATGTAATGCGCGAAACGTCAAATGGATTTTTTAAAGAGATTTATTGAAATAATTTTCTTTTTTACTGCTTTATTTATTTGTACTTATATTTTCTTATTTGTATGCTTAGCCTTGCAGAGAAAGAGCTGAAGACATTGTAGCACACAGAGAAGAAAGATATGGTCACTGGCATCATGTTTCACTGTATGTACCTCCTTGCTATAGAGTTGCAAACGTCATCGCTGGCCTTCAGTCTGAATTTTGTTTATAATTTGACGACTTTCAACCACCATGTCTTCAAAAATGTTCAAATGTTTGTTAAGCTTATGGGACTTAACTACGGGGTCATCAGTCCCTAAACTTACAAACTACTTATGAACTACTTACGAACTAGGACGGCACAAATATCCATGCCCGAGGGGGGATTCGAACCCCCGACCGTAGTGGCCGTGCAGACCGTGACTGAAGCGCCTCAGTCACCTCGGCCACCGCGGCCGGCACCATGTCTTCCACCCCCTTATAGCTATCGGCATGGAACTGCTATGGTGTATAACATGATACTTCGGACAATAAGTACACAAAGACCATTCGTTTGCGTTCTGTAGTAATCGCTGCAGAGCGAAATATTAACACACACACACACACACACACACACACACACACACATACACGTAGAATTTTATATCCACCGATAACTTTCCATCTCAATATACTCCACCTTTTTATCATTATCAACCCTCCAGCAACAATAGAACCAATAAAACCATTTTCAAAGAGTAAATATAATTTTCAAAGAGTAATTATCGTTCAGCATTTCGCGTTATATTCTTCAAATTACTAAATATCTAACATATCGCCTAAAGGTTTACTAAGGTATGAATTAGTAACTGTACAAATATTTATGTCTCTGCGTCTTGTCGTTCGGACGTGATAAACGTACACCGAACATACAATCACATTAATATATATAGCTAAATAACTATCCTACGCCATAAAACCGTGTGTAAAGCCTTCCCCGGGCAGACATTAGTAACTGTACGAATTTTTAGCTCTTTATGTGTTGTGGTTCAGACGTGATAAACGTACACGGAACAGACCTTCACGTTGAAAGATATAGAAGATTAGGTAAGGAGCGTCCTAGGCGTCGGCAGCTGTTTGTCGCCGAGCATATATATAGCTAAATAACTATCCTACGCCATAAAACCGTGTGTAAAGCCTTCCCCGGGCAGACATTAGTAACTGTACGAATTTTTAACTCTTTATGTGTTGTGGTTCAGACGTGATAAGCGTACACGGAACAGACCTTCACGTTGAAAGATATAGAAGATTAGGTAAGGAGCGTCCTAGGCGTCGGCAGCTGTTATGTCGCCGAGCAGCCCCTGGGCCGTGAGTCACCGCTGTAGGATGCGTGGAGGAAGTGCGGGTCGCGGGCAGCCGCGTCCTGCCAGTGGCGTGAGGTGCGGGCGACGCCCGCGGCCTGCCGCGTTATTACGCACGCCGCCTATTTCAGTGAACTGCCCAGCCGGCTGACGACATTCCAGTCGACATTCCAGTGCATCTGATTGGAGTTCCAGGTACTGACCAGCACGCTCCTAAGGCGTGACGGCCGCTGCGCCGGACGGTACGGTCTAAGCCGCACAACAGCTGCTGGTCATCCAAAATGCAGTACCTAGAATGAACAGGCTTCTTTGTCGGCAGAATAACACGTTGTGCACGAAGTGAATATATACATCTACATCCATAATCCGCAAACCACCTGACGGTGTGTGGCGGAATGTACCTTGCGTATCACTATCGGTTCTCCTTTCTATTCCAGTCACGTACTGTTCGCGGAAAGAAAGATTGTCGGTATCTCTTTGTGTGGGCTCTAATCTCGCTGATTTTATCCTCATGATCTAAAAATGTTCAAATGTTAGTAGAACTTATGGGACTTAACTATGAGGTCATCAGTCCCTAAGCTTACAAACTACTTATGAACTAGCTAAGACTAAGGACGGCACAAATATCCCTGCCCGAGGGGGGATTCGAACCCCCGACCGTAGTGGCCGTGCACACCGTGACTGGACCTCCTCAGTCCCCTCGGCCACCGCGGCCGGCCCTCATGATCTCTCACGACATATGCGTAGGAGGGAGCAATGTACTGCTTGACTTCTCGGTAAAGGTATGTTCTCGAAACTTCGCCAAAAACCCTGTACCGAGCTACAACTGTCACACTTGCAGAGTCTTCCACTGGAGTTTATCCATCATTTCCGTAACGCTTTTACGATTACCAAATGATCCTGTAACGAAGCGCGCTGCTCTCCATTGGATCTTCTACATCTACATGGGATACTCTGAAAATCACATTTAAGTGCCTGCCAGATGGTTCAGCGAATCAACATTATACTTTTTATCTCCCATTCCATCTCGAATAGCGCGCGGGAAGAAAGAACACCTGAATCTCTCTGTTAGAGCTCTGATTTCTCGTATTTCATTCCGATGATCATATCTACCTATGTAAGTGGGAGTCAACAATATATTTTCGCATTCGGAGGAGAATGTTGGCAATTGGAGTTTCGTAAGTAGCCCATGCCGCAGCGATTTGCGTCGTTGTTCAGTGATTCCCACCCCAGATCCTGTATCATTTCCGTAACGCTGTTTTCCCCTGTATCGTGACAATACGAAACGAGCTGCCCTTCTTTGGACTCTTTTGATGTCCTTCGTCAAACCCACCTGATAAGGATCCCACACTGGACTGCAATACTCCAAAAATGGACGGACAAGCGTAGTTTCTTCTGTAGTTCTGTTGCATGTTTTAAAGGGTTCTGCCAATAAATCGCAGTCTTTTGTTCGCATTTCCCACGACATTATCCACGTATTCTTTCCTGTTTAAGTCTGAATTAATAGTAAGTCTTAGGTATTTTGTCGAGTTTACGGCCTTTACTTTTGATTGATTTATCTTGTAAACAAAGTTTAACGGATTTCTTTTCGTACTCATGTGTACGACTTCACAATTCTCATTATTTAGAGTCAATTGCCAATTTTTACACCATACTGAGATCTTATTCAGATCGTTCTGCAGTTGGTTTTGATGTTCAGATGATTTTACTAGACGGTAAATGATGGCGTCATCTTCAAACAACCTAAGAGAGCTACTTAGATTTTCCCCTAAATCGTTTATGTAAATAAGCAACAGCAGAGGACCAATAACACTAATGAACACTCGGTAATGAATAAATTATTAACGTGTGATCTTTGCAATTCATTTTGAAAACTATAAAACGATCAGATCGCCCCCAAACCCGACTACGTTAGGTAATCTTAATTCTTACATCCATTAATAGTATTTAATGAAATAAATCTACGTATTTTCGTGTCGCCTATTGGGGCGCCGTGGTGTGGTGCGCGCGGCCGTTCGCCTTCGGGCATTGGTGTTTGTGTTGTCCTTAGGTTAGTTTACCTTAGTTTAAGTAGTTTGTAGGCTACGGACAGATAACCAAGCGGTTAAGTCCGATAGATTTACAAACATATGAACATACGAGGTTTTTTTTTTTTTTTTTTTTTTTTTTTTTTTTAAAGTAATTTCCGTTTGAACAGAAGTACACAAGGAAATTTTATTTCAAAAAAAGTAATTTTTTTCAGAAAGTGCATACTTTACTCTCTCTTTTCCGACATAGTTGCCAAGTTTGTTCAAACGCTTGTCATATCTCTCAACCAATTTTAAAGTACCATCTTCATAAAAACTTGCTGCCTGCTCCGATAACCAAGAGTTCATTACCGTTTTGACGTCGTCGTCATCGTTGTAACGGGTTCCACTGAGGTGTTCTCTCAGGTGCAGCGCCAGTTCTCACGAATCCTCACTTCAACAAAATGTTGCCGGCCGCTGTGGCCGAGGGGACTGAGGCGCTTCAGTCACGGTCTGCACGGCCACTACTGTCGGGGGTTCGAATCCCCCCTCGGGCATGGACATTTGTGCCGTCCTAGTTCGTAAGTAGTTCATAAGTAGTTTGTAAGTTTAGGGACTGATGACCCCGTAGTTAAGTCCCATAGACTTTACAAACATTTGAACATTTGAACAAAATGTTCAAATGTTTGTATAGCTTATGGGACTTAACTACGGGGTCATCAGTCCCTAAACTTACAAACTACTTATGAACTAGCTAACACTAAGGACGGCACAAATATCCAAGCCCGAGGGGGGATTCGAACCGTAGTGGCCGTGCAGGCGGTGACTGGCGCGCCGCAGACCGCTTGGCCACCGCGGTCGTCTCACTTCAACAGAAGCCACCAAATCGCCTGTAATCGGAGATAGGCGGTTGGGGCGGTTCTCATCGTGGACGTTGTCATGGCCATCTTTGAATTCTTGAACCCACTTACGCACTTTGCTTTCACTCGTAACAGTACCACATACACTTCGCAAATCAGTTGATGAATTTCTGCAGCAGACATGGTCCTTACTGACAAGAATCCTATCTCTGAGCCAGTGCTGGACTAAGGCTGTCGGAGGCCCGGGACGGCGGCAGAAGAAAATGAGGCCCCCTGTACACTTGCAAATACATGTATTACTATAAAAGAAAGTAACTTCTGAGATTCTGAACATCGCCCCCCCCCCCCCCAGGACGAGAGGAACGGGACAATCTAAGAAAAAAAATCGCACTGACGTGTTTTACGGCCCACTTTAGATTTGTAGTCTTATAAGTTTTTGCAAACATTTTGGACCAAAATAATAATGTAAACAATAAAAAATAATTAATAAGAGTGTATGAAAGCCTTTTAGGAAAAGAAACTTGGTGTCAGCGGGTTTTGAATCACTGCAGCGTCACAGTCCAACGCATTACCCACTTCGCTGTGGCCTACATTTAGAAGTTGAGTTGCGTTTTTTAATCTCATACTATTGATGGCTTTTGTTAACTGATGCGAATATGGCATTTGTGAACACTAGATTATCATTTATCGTGCGAAGAACGACGTCTTTTTGTTAATTCTTCAGTGCGTCATTGCTTTGAAATGACAACGTGTAAGTTAAAATAAGAAAATCATCAAATACGCAACGCAGGATGGCTTATGCCAGAGAGAGTTCTGGGCGATGAATGTCACTTGACATCTGCGAACGACGGCTATCGTTAATTCAGTGGAGGGTGTCAAAACTCGGTTATTTTTGCAAATATCTCTCAAACGATACGAGATATGAAAAAAAACATAAGAGAACAAAGCTGTAAAAAATCTTCTCCTCTACAAATTCGGTTATTCAATTTTAGCGTCAGATGAACAGTTTATATGCAATTAAAATTACATTACAAACGAGCTTTTGGTATTACTAACGTTTTTATTGTCCGAAGTACTTGAAAAAGCGAGTTTCTGGTCTCTGGTAGCCAAAATTAAGTCTGTAAAATTTGATGCCGATCGGTTGAACGGTTCGACCTAAAAAGTGGGAACACGTTACAGCCATACACACATACTCAAATCACCGTTATTTTTGCAAATATCTCTGCAACGATGCAAGATATGAAAAAAACATAATATAGGGAAGTTGTAGAGAATTTTCCCCTGTACCAAATAGGTTATTCAATTTTCGTGTCAGGTCAGGGGTACGTTTGCAGTTACAATTACATTACAAATGACTTTTTTTGGTATTACTATCGTATTTTTTTGAAAAATGGAGGTTCTGGTCTGTCGGCCTACAATTATGTCTGTAAAATTTGGTGTTTATCGGTTGAACGGGGAACACGTTATGGACAGACAGACAGACATACGTCGCAAAATCGCCGTTATTTTTGCAAATATCTCTGAAACTATGCGAGATATGAAAAAAAAAAACATAAGAGAGCAACGTTGTAGAGAATTTTCTCATCTACAAATTCGGTGATTCAATTTTCGTGTCAGGTGAATGGTTAATCCGTTATTTTTATTTAAATTTCGAGCTGTCAAAGGACGATCGCAAAGGCCCACTTTCAGAAGTAAAGTTGTGAGGCGGCATCGTGGGTCGTGTCGGGATAGCATAGTCGGTAGTGCGCCTGCCCGCGAAAGGCAAAGATCCCAGGATCGAGTCCCGGTTCCGGCACACAATTTTAATCTGCCAGAAAATTTCATATAAGCGCACACTCCGCTTCAGAGTGAAAAGTTTCATTCTAGAAACATCCCTTAGGCTGTGGCTAGGCCATGTCTCCACCATATCCTTTCTTCCAGGATTGCTAGTCTTGCATGGTTCGCAGGAGAGCTTCTGTGAAGTTTTGAAAGTAGGAGGCGAGGTACTTGAGGAAGTAAAGTTGTGAGGCGACATCGTGGCTCGTGTCGGGATAGCACAGTCGGTAGTGCGAAAGTCAAAGGTCCCAGGTTCGAGTCCCGGTTCCGGCACACAATTTTAATCTGCCAGGAAGTTTCATATCAAAGCACACTCCGCTGCAAAGTGAAAAGTTTCATTCTAAGACAGTCTAGATCGCAATTTGTTGTGTTTATTGCTGGCAATCGGTTTCGGTTCTATAGAAACATCTTCAGGCCTATGGCACCTTGTTGGTGGACGGTGCTGGCCAGAGCAGGCGTCAACGCACCTCAAAACTACCGCAGTTGACGCCTGCTCCAGCCACCAGCACCGTCCACCAACAAGGTGCCATAGGCCTGAAGATGTTTCTATAGAACCGAAACCGGTTGCCAGCAATAAACGCAACAAATTGCGATCTAGACTGTCTTATTTTAATTATTAAATTTTTTTAAGATCGCTGTTCCAAAAAAATGCTTTCAAAAATTAATAATTTTAACCCTTTAATGCATAATGTAACTGATCAGCTACATAACTTACTTTTTCGATTATCTCTCAAACTGATCAACATTTTTACCACCAATTCATTTGTAGCTGCTTATATACATAGTGTTACATATGCTAGTGGTTCGTCCTAGAAATTATAAATTTCAGAGTGCTACTGAATCATTTCGACAGTTAGCTGCATCGAGTTACACCTAACATGTACGTTTGTTTAGTTTTCCTCCTTTGTCATGTAAAAGTAGTTGCATTATGTTGCATTATGAGTTACTTTCTGGAAAGATGAGTGGCTTAATAGTGACATTTACTACATCGGGTACATCATTGAAGCACTATATAGCTGACCAGCTATGAACTTTTTGTTTCTAGTAGTGCATAATAATTTTAAGGATTTTTTCAATATTTTTCTCAGTATATACGCACTATACATTAATCGTGGAAGTTTTCATAGTTTCAAATAATAAATTATTCATTAAAGGGTTACCTATAAGCTGAGTAACATAATCGATAATTACTCAACACACTAGAACTACCTACCAAATTTAATTTTATTCAGTTCGATTTACAGTAAGAAAACGTTACAGATACGAACGATAACTCTCTCCATCAGAAAACGTTTGTGTGTATGCTACAAAAAGGCAGTGCACTACTCCCAGAAGTATGAATCGTTAAGCCCTACATCACAGACATTAAAAAAGTTTATGAAACGTATTTAAATTAGAGATCATGAACTTCTGTCTTGATAATGCGAAATACGTAACTTCCAAATACCTTAATGTTAATAAATATTCTATATACCATATAGTTCACTAGTTTTAACACCAATAACTGTTGAAATATTTCATCTGTAATGTTCTTCCCATGTGGCCTCAGTATCATTCCACCAATGGAAAATAGTCATTTAAGAGGAGTAGAACGAACGAAGGAAGGAAGGAAGCTTAGGGTTTAACGTCTCGTCCACAGCGGAGCACACTCTCTGAGTTTTTGGAAAGGAATGGGGAAGGAAATCGGCCGTCTCCTTTCAAAAGAACCATTCCGTCATTTGCCTGGAGTGATTTAGGGAAATCATAGAAAACCTAAATCTGGATGGCCGGAGGTGGATTTGAACCACCGTCCTCCCGAATGCGAGTCCATTGTCTTATCACTGCAACAGCTTTCTCGGTTAGAGTAGAAATTGATAAACAACTATTATACTTCAGATAATATTTTTCTCTGCAATTGGATATCTGTTCCAGGAATCTAAACTATTGTAAATATCATTTAAATACAGTACTGTTACCACATGTAGAGTTGTCCCATTCATCGACTTCAAAAACAGTCTTACGGAATCCATTAAACACCTATTAACATTTTTATTACGGAAAAACTTGATTTCCAAGTAGTGTAGATATTTCCTTGCGAGCGTCGCACAGGAAGTATCTACACTAGTAGCACATAAAGTTTACCTGTAACACGACTACAGTAATATAACTCTGAGGTCGTTCTACCCGACTGACGATGTCCGGCAGCCACAATTAGTCTTTAATAACTTATGAGCATACCACTTACAAACGGTTCAAACGGTTATTGGTCCTCTGCTGTTGCTTATTTACATAAACGAGTTAGGGCAAAATTTAAGTAGCTCTCTTAGGTTGTATGCAGATGACGCCGTCATTTACCGTCTAGTAAAATCAACTGAAGAACAAAACCAACTGCAGAACGATCTGAAGAAGATATCAGTATGGTGTAATTTGGCAATTCACTCTAAATAATGAGAAGTGTGAAGTCGTCCACATGAGTACGAAAACAAATCCGTTAAACTTTGTTTACAAGATAAATCAATCAAAAGTGAAGGCCGTAAACTCCACAAAATACCTAGGAATTACTATTACTTCAGACTTAAATTGGAAAGAACACGTAGATAATGTAGGCGAACCAGAGACTGCGTTTTATTAGCAGAACCCTTAAAATATGCAACAGAACTACTACAGCTGCACACACTACGCTTGTCGGTCCTTTTTTGGAGTAGTGCTTCCCAGTGTGGGATCCTTATCAGGTGGATTTGACGGAGGACATCGAAAGAGTCCAAAGAAGGGCAGCTCGTTTCGTATTGTCACAATACAGGGGAGACAGCGTTACGAAAGTGATACAGAATCTGGGATGGGAATCATTACAACAACGGTGATTATCGCTGCGGCGTGGGCTACTTATGAATCTCCAATCGCCGACATTCTCCTCCGAATGCGAAAATATATTCTTGACTCCTACTTACATAGGTAGATATTATCATCAGAATGAAATACGAGAAATCAGAGCTCGAACAGAGAGATTCAGATGTTCTTTCTTCCCGCGCGCTATTCGAGAATTGAATGGGAGATAAATAGTAATATTGTGGTTCAATGAACGCTCTGCCACGCACTTAAATGTGATTTGCAGAGTATCCCATGTAGATGTAGATGTAGGACATTATTTGTACTCTCACGAGTCCGGCAGAAGAAATCCACAGCATGTATCTTCCTCACCTTCTGAGCTTCTGACGTCTTCAGCATTACATTTTTAACCGATTATGTATTAAGAATCGGTGTTTCGGTTTCTTTAAAAGCTGATAATTACAGAACCCCAGAGTTTCATATAGTGTATTCATGACAGTGAGTAGACCCAGCATAGAATTATAGTAGCAATTCCATCGTCATGGATAAGCATGTTATTTTCCAGTTGGTCCTAAATAGGTTTCACGAGCTTTAGGAGGTTTGAACAGACTCCAAACGTCTTCATATTTTGTCATATCTCCATCACAAGGTTTTTGTGTATGAATTACTTTGTGTTCTGGAGTTATCAATATAACTGCAGAAATGGTTATTTTAAAGAGCACTGCCTCTTTGCTTTCCTATTACTAAGAGAGTTTTTAAGAAAAGTTCAAATGTTTGTAAATCTAGGGGAATTAACTAAGTTGGTGATCATTCCCTAGGCTTACAAACTAGTTAAACTAACTTGAAGTAACTTATGCTAAGGACAACACAAACGTCCACGCCCGAGGGAGGACTCGATCTCCTGACGGTGAACGGCCGCGCGCAACGCTGCTGGGCGCCTTAGTGCGCACGGCTATTCAGCCGCGGCGCTAAGAAAGTCCTAGCGTGTCCTCCGTCTCTAATGACCACGATGTTGACAGATAATTAAACCCTAATCTTCCTTCTTTCCTCCCTTCTTTCCTCCCTTCTTTCCTTCCAGTATAGTAGACCCTGCTACTTCAATGAAATCTCGTCTCCAAGGCCCGTGAACACTATTGTCGCCGGAAACCGTCAATCAAAATTTAGTCGGCATCAAAATTTGCTGTCAAATGTGTTCAAATGTTTGTAAAGCATATGGGACTTAACTGCGGGGTCATCAATCCCTACAAACTACTAACTTCCTGGCAGATCAAAATTGTGTGCCGGATCCGGGAGTCGAACCTGGGACCTTTGCCATGTCTCCACGATATCCTTTCTTCCGGGATTGCTAGTTTTGCATGTTACGCAGGAGAGCTTCTGTGAAGTTTGGAAAGTAGGAGGCGAGGTACTGGCGGAAGTAAAGTTGTGAGGCGGTATTGTGAGTCCTGTCGGGATAGCTCAGTCGACAGAGCGCTTGCCTGGAAAGGCAAAGGTCCCAGGTTCGAGTTCCGGTTGCGGCACACAATTTTTATCTGCCAGGAAGTTTCATATCAGCGCACACTCCGCTACAGAGTGGATGTTTCATTCTGGAGACTTATGAACTAGCCTTTACTAAAGTCGAAACAAACATCGAGGGGGCATTAGAACCCCTAACGGGGAACGGCCTCGCGCATCGTAGCATAGCTCCTCAATGCGCTCGGCCACTCCGCCGCGGCTTAAAGTGTTAGTGAAACTATTTTTGTTGGAGAACTGTTTCCTTACAAAACTGTGCAATACAGTAAACTGTTGGGTGTTTAAGGCCATAGTAGTTGGGGTGAGCTGTACTGCTGGTGTGAGTCATGTGCAAGGACGTTTAGATTAATTCTGAATTCGTAATCACAGTAATTGTTGATAACTGACTAATTCAGACATAGTGGTGGGAAATGTCATCGAGTGCGCAATGTACGGATAGAAGACTTGTTTTCACCATCACTCGTATATTCCACCATGGGAATGTGACGTACCTATAATAAATTCGCCCTTGGCACCAAGACTTGCTGCAGCACGTCATGTTGCCGTCACGACACCACATCCTACACATTTTCAGTATAGATCAATTATAAAGCTCACTATGGAGCTAGGTCTATCTTTTTTTTTTCTTTTCTTTTGGAGCCGCAAGTAATTTCCCGTTCCTCAAACCTTTTCGTTTTCTAAACCAATGCTACTGTTGTTGTTTGTATTTTTTGTTCCTTTTGGAGGAAAGTGTTGTGAGGGAGTGTGAAGTATATTATTCTCACAGTGAATAAGTAGACCCTGCTGTATAACACGGTCTAAATCTTGTTAGGTACCGCTGGGGAACGGGTTTCTCTGTCCTGTAGCTTAAATTCCAGCCCTCTATATTTCCGCAATAGTTTTTCTGGAAAACAGCGCCTTCCTTCTACCAGTTCCAATGTGATTTCCCGAAGCAACTTTGTAACACTGTATTGATCGAACTTACCAGTAACAAACATGGCAGTTCACGTTTTCCTTCAAACCGATCAAGTGGGAATCCCAGACACTTGCGCATAACTCAAGAATCGTCTCACAAGTATTCTATACGCGGTCTCCTTTACAGGTGAACAACAGCTCTCCAAAATTCCCCCAATAAGCCGAAGTCGACCATCCGCTATTTTTCATGACTGTCCTTGCATGCTAATTCCGTTTCGTATCGCTCTGTAACGTTACTCCTAGGTGTTTAACCGATGCCTCTTTGTCAAGAGTACTAATACTGTATTCGAACATTTCCTACTCATCTGCTTTACCTTACATTCTTCTACATTCACAGCTAACTGCCACTCCTCACACCAACTAGAAATTTTGTCTGAGCAATCCTGCGTCCTACTGTAGTTACCCTGACACCTTTCCGCTCATCAACAAACAGCGGCAATTGATGCTCACCCTGTTTGTCAGAGCATTTATGTAGAAAGAAAATAACTGACATATCAACTTACCTGGGGCATTCCTTAAGATCCCTTCTTTCTGGTGAACACTCTCCGTCTAGAACATGGGTTCTATTAGTTAAAAAGTCTTAGAGACAGTCACAAACCAGGGAACATATTCCATATGCTCGTACCTTCGTTAGCAGTCTTAGTGCGGCTCCGTGTCACACGGAGAAAGACTTGATCGCCTGAAAGCTGCAGAGAGAGTGCGCTGTGTTTTTGAAACTGTTTCTTAGAGCCGACGTTGGGGTCTAACTAGCAGCTCGCAGGTATTGCAACCTTTCTCTACTTCTGAGCTTCAGATTGTACCATCAGGTAAGATGGAAGAAAAGTATAATAATTCAACGTTACCTGTAGTTTTCATTTGCGTAATTTGTTTATTTATACAATAGACATGTGCTTAGTCTGCATGACGCAGTACAAAGATAACACACTCTCTTTGATTTTGCGCATTTGGAAGTCTTTTCCTTAAATTTTCCCTCACGACACAAGATCAACTCCTCCAGTGAAGTTGTATGTTTACAATACATTAACACAGTATCGCTAGAAGATCTGAAATTAAAGAACTTCACCATATGTAAATTATGTAAACATTTGCTCCAAGATGCAGTATATACTACAAGTAACAACTCACATGTACGCTTGATATTGGCAAAACGTTGAAACCAGCTCGCCTCATTCTAAAAGTGTAAATAAAAAGCAGTAAAAACTTGAAATGGAATTAAAATATGTCGTTCTTCGACCTTGTACATGTTGCGGGCCCACTCAAAAGGAAAATGAAAAGTCATTTGTTTTACTTTAGAGTTTTCCTTTTAGGAAATAATTCACGTGTGTAGCCAGTTAAACTCAACATTAGCCAAGGCAACAGACCTGGTGCTTACAATTAGTTCTTTTGTCTGTCTTTTAATCTGATGATTAATTGGCATTCACTGGTGGTGTATATCAATACCCAAATCTTTATTCTAAATTTCCTCTCCTAGTCCACACAGTTGTGTCACGATATCATTGTATATCTTTAATAATCTCTTTGAACCGTGCCTTTAATAATTACTTATGTTATTTAATGGTGGGATTCATGTTCATGCGTTTAGCAATAAAAAGGACTTTATTGTGATCTTCAGTTTCGTTCTCTGAATGAACTTCACTTACTCTAAATGACCTATGCTGCCCATATTTAATGTATGATTGACAGGCCCCTATTTAAATTGAGATGTTCAATATTCATCCATTGAATGATCATGTTTCAATATTTCACATGATTGTTATTCACTGTACAGGTATAGTCTCGTAAAGCACTCCTTCATTCCGTATCACGATCGTTAGGGACTCTAGCTGCAGCACATGAGGACATCATGAGACAACTGAATTCTCAAACTGAGATGTCATTAACTGTTCTTTAAGAATAATTGTGTTAATAGTACTTAAATATAGGTAAATTAAGCAAGAAACAAGAGGAACGAAGAGTAGTAAGAAATTTCTTAGTTTAGTAAATACATAGGGTAAAAAAGGAGTCTACTTCTGCTGTCGAAGAAGTGAAGACGGAAATGAAAGAAAGGTTCAAAAATGGGGCTACATTTCATATGGAAAATGATATCCATGACAATTTCTGAGAGAAATATAGCGATTAGTCGCGAAAAACTGTTTATTTCAAATCGATTTCAACTATATTCCTAGCCATCATCAGCGTATCTACAATAGGAAAGCATAATACAATATAGCAATATAATGATACATAACAACCACGATTACATAACAAGATTATAATGTTCAAATGTTCAAATGTTTGTACAGCTTATGGGACTTTCCTATGGGGTCATCAGTCCCTAAACTTACAAACTACTTATCAACTAGATTATCCTAAGGACGGCACAAATATCCATGCCCGAGGGGAGATTCGAACCCCCGACCGTAGTGGCCGTGCAGACCGTGACTGGGGCGCCTCAGTCCCCTCGGCCACCGTGGCCGGCACAAGATTATAAACATTGTAAACATGTCGTATGTCAGCAAGCGTGTTGCTCAAGCTGCCGTTACAACTGAAATGATTAAACTTTACAAGTAACAGTGGGCTGTGACACAACAGTTTGCTTATAAAAACATTGGCGTCCTTTATATGGGCGAATTCTGAAGACATTTAATGTTTAATTAATCGGTCAAATATAAAATGGCATACATTTATAGTAACATAAGTAATATACATTTTTTTAAATGTCATGGAATGCTGATACAGATAGAGAACTGTGGCATGTAAATAGTATACACTGTGTACTAGTGTAGTTGAAACAACCAAAGCCAGCAAGAAATGGGTAAATAAGAAAAAGCTCTAAACAGATGACTATGGAAGGCCCAATAAAAGCCACTTTACCTAAGCAGATTCGTGACGTCCGCCTCAGATAGGCAGATGGTTTTCGAGTAGTCTGCTCAATTAGTAAGTGGACCCCAGAATATTTCTGGGAAAAACTTTTCCGTGTCCTCAAGAATATCCATAAATCTCCTTTACTCAGTACAGTGCTGCAGTCTTGAATGCAATTCGATGTTGGTGTACCACGTTCACTTTCAGTCATATAAGCAGCAAAACTGGATTTCTCTACAGCATCTTTTCTTTTTATAGCTGTGTCTGCTAAAGTGGATCGCAACTCTGTGACCCGTATGACCAACGTAGCACGGCATGAAATTTTGAATACCCCATACTCGTTTAAACAATTATTTTTATCCACAGTTTGAGGGAGTAATTGTCCTAAATTTCTATTGATATAAAAAAAAAAAAAAAAAAAAAAAAAAAAAAAAAAAAAAAAAAAACGTTGACACCGAATTTCCTAAATACTGTGGCGATTTTGAAACTAACGGTACCGCAATATGTCGGAGAATGGAACATATTCGAATCTTTATTTTTGTCACCTACTGTGTTAGTATAGTTGTCTTCGGTCTGCGGTCTGCGGCGTGCCAATCACGATCTGCACGGCCGCTGCGCTCGGGGGTTCGAATGCCCCCTCGGGCATGGATGTTTGTGCCGTCTTTAGTATAAGGTAGTTCATAAGTTTAGGTACTGATGACCCCGCCGTTAAATCCCATAAGTTTTACAAACATTTTGAACATATTCCTCTATTTCTTTGCAATTTTGTTGTAAAATTTATTTATTTAGGTAACTGGGTAGTCATTAGTCTCAGCAATGTAATAAATTGTTCCTAATTCTTAGTGTATTCCTCTGGTGCTAGGGGGAGAAGGTGAACAGCCGATTAAATGCAAAATTGAAAAATGTATTCTGTGCTGGTTAGTATGGCATAATCTACAATTTACAACACAATCATTACGAGGTTTTTTTTTCATAGATCAAGGAAATTAATAGATTCTTCACATTCCAGCTCAAAAGTGTATTTATCTTGCTATGAAAGCCTTTAAATTTTGAGAATATTTTTTAATACAGTCTCGTTACCATCAAATAATAAAAGGGGATCCTCAACATATCTTTTATAGTACACTATAGTTTGCTATCATTGAATTGTCATAGGGAAAAAGATTTAGGTTGGTTGATAATTAAATCAATTAAAATCCGGAAATGGCATTACCCAAGCTTTCATCATCTTTCTGAATATAAATTTCACTATTACAGTTAAAATAACTGTACTGAAGTATTAGCATTAAGAGATCAATGAAGTCGCTGATTTAGTTTTGTGGCATCATTAGATGTCGATAATTCCCTCCTCGTTTCTTACTCACAAAATTAATATCACTGTTTTCATTGCAATTCATCCATAGAGGCTGGTATTGTCATTAAATCCAATTGTTTTTAATATGTGACGTCTTAATTGTGTGAGTTTATTGAATATTTCAGACTTCCAATTGACAGATTCATGTTGCTAGTACGGATGTATGTTTTTCTCATGTTTATGTTCACTGGTTTTACTTCATAATGTAACATTGATTTTGACATCAAACCGTAAACAATCATTGGCTTTTGATATATATTTACCATATAGTATTATCTGTGTAATTTGATCCTTCATATAATCTAAATTCTTTTGGTTTTGCTCACCGTCAGTACTGTTGTCTTTGAAGTGTCGAAACTGGTAGCGAAATAAAATTTCCACTACTTAACGGCTGGAGGTGTTCCATTCTTTTACCTTAATAATCAGCAGAAGTCCCTCACAATCTTTCTTAAAAAGGGACAAGCAACTAACGAACTTTTCTTCAATATTGCTGCAGCCTCATTCGTTCAGTGATCAGATTTTTTTCCACTTGCTTTTTCTATTCCACGCTGACATTTACCGTCCAGTTCTTTATGGACTTTTGAAACATGCCTTGACTAAGATTACTGACAAACAGCAACTTAGTCATATAATAACGCAGCATTTTTAGTCACCTGGAAATCAAGCTTCATGTACATTCAGAAAGATTCCTCTTTGATCACAGTGTTTAGAAATGAACTACGCATACGTGATTATTTCACGAAGATTTACGACTGAGAAACAACTCCATGAGGTTTCACACAATTCTCTCTATCATTAATTTCGCGCCATTTTATTTTATTTTTTATGTTTATTTATTTATTTCTTTTTTTTTAAGTTCCTATGAGTTACATCGAATGGCTTGAGCCACTTGCTTTTTATCTGAATTTGACATGCCATAAAAACAAAAGGAAAAAAATTACAAAAATCCTACAGCCATGTTGCCTTAACAGGCTGGCCATCTTCATAGCGAGATTAGTCACATCGAATAGAAGCTTCAAGTCGCCTTTGGCTAATGGTCGTCAGCCAGACATGCCAGTTGTTTTGCAACCGGGTTTTTTTCTTCCTACTCTCAGGAATATTATTTACAAACATTTAAAACACTAATACCTAAATAAAAATGGTTGTTTTATTCACAGACATATGGTGCCCACTGCTTCACGCGATCACTTAATTATAATAAAATAGTTACCAAGTCATGGATGAGGATTTACCTTCATTACCCACTGTACCTACTCCCGCAGATTAACAAGACTTTGCGTCTTTGGTTACTGACTCATACAAGGATAGTAGGAGGCCGTTCTTCGTTATCTTTTGAGGAACAGTGCTCAGGTTTGGCTGAGAATATTTGTAGAAAATACAGAAAATCTTCCCTGCACCTTTCCGATATTTTCCTTTTACTCAGCAGTGTAGCATTCACTTTTCCATGGCGTGACTTGTAACTATACGTTCTACGAGTAACCAGTTTCCAGTTAGGTGACTTCATCGAGATAGTGTCAAGAGCTGTAAGAAAATACAACTAGGAATGTATCCACAAAACTAGCTTTTCAAAGCTTAACGAATAAATGATCGAAAGAATGAAAATATGTTACGAAAACATGAAAATCGAAAATATTAAAGTGGTTAGAAGAACTTTCTTTACAAGAAAGAGTCAAAGCTACAGAAGCGCAAATGGCGACAGAAGAAAGTCTTGTACCATTTTGAGAATGATATATACATCACCTTTTATTTCTCGTCCATGTTGATATCTCGTCTGCCCAAGTTTCAAAGGTTCAAATGTTTGTTAAGCTTAAGGGCATTAACTGCGGGGTCATAAGTCCCTAAACTTACAAACTACCTATGAACTAGCTTATACTAAAGACGACACAAACATTCATGCTCGAGGGGAGATTCGAACCCGCGACCGTAGCGGCCGTGCCCAAGGTTGCTGCACAAATGTCTATATCTTAAATTTAAAGAAACTCACATATTTATAATTTGGTGGGTTCTTGAATGTCCATGATAATCTACAAATAAATGACATCACTTTGGATGAACTGATTTATTTGGTCAGTTTGTATTTGTCAGTCAGATTTTGTCTGTGTGTCTTCCTAAGACATGTTGTAGACTAAGACTTAACAATGTAATGACCGACTCCACGCGCCAGTTTGCACATATTTGTACATCGTGGTATTTTCTAGAATAATCTAGTACGAATCTGTTACAAAATAACACCTTGAATCTCTTATCTGTTAAACATAAATGAATCCACCAAAAACAAGAAATATATAAAATTATTAAAATTAGAATAAAAGTACTTTTGTAACAAAACAAAACAGAATTTCGGTCATGAGTAAATTACGGCTAGAGCAGAGTTGACATTTGTTTTTATTAGTTAGATTGAACAATTTACAACACAGGTATGACTTTGAAGTAAGTAGATAATGACAAACGGTTAATGTTGTTTCTAATGATTTTTATAGTCATGAGACAACTACGGGGTCATCAGTCCCTAAACTTACAAACTACTTATGAACTAACTAAGATTAAGGACGGCACAAATATCCATGCCCGAGGGGGGATTCGAACCCCCGACCGTAGTGGTCGTGCAGACCCTCGGCCACCGCGGCTGGCGACAAACGGTTAAATACATAACAAAAAACATCAGTACATGTTGGCAATTGAAACCATTGCGAAAAATATATTGTTGCACAACACAATTATCAGATTTCCTACGAACAGAAAAATTTAACAAAATGATTTAAAGAACATTGTTATTGTTCAAATTAGTTTTGAATTACATTGGAATAATTTATGAATAGATTCGTGGCTATACATAAGTAAAACTTCAGTCAGAAGTCACTTATTTAAACGAGCTGAATTATATGGGGTATATGCATTACAGTCTCTTATAAGCAAAGTCGTAGAACACACATTGATATTAATAATGCATACTCATACGAAAGTAGTGTTAATGTGCAACGAAAGTAAGGTGACCCAAATTCCATCCCCCCCCCCCCCCCCATTCAAAAGAGCAGCGTGAATAACAACATTGCCGCGAAGGAAAGGGTGTGTGATCTGAAACGCAATGTACGGATTGGGTTGCCGCTCCCGTCGGAGGTTCGAGTCCTCCCTCGATCATCCCTCGGTTCCCCCATCGGTCATCCCTCGGTCATCCCTCAGTCATCCCTCGCTCTTCCCTCAGTTCAAATGTTTGTTAAGCTTATGGGACTTAACTATGGGGTTATCAGTCCCTAAACTT
The DNA here is from genome assembly GCA_026315105.1 of Locusta migratoria. NCBI lineage: Eukaryota > Metazoa > Arthropoda > Insecta > Orthoptera > Acrididae > Locusta > Locusta migratoria. The sequence goes on from CM048746.1 coordinate 181,932,131, forward strand.
ACAAACTACTTATGAACTAACTAATGCTAAGGACGGCACAAATATCCATGCCCGAGGGGGGATTCGAACCCCCGACCGTAGTGGCCGAGCAGACCGTGACTGGAGCGCCTCAGTCCCCTCGGCCACAGCGGCCAGCATCCCTCGGTCATCCCTCGGTCAACCCTCGGTCATCCCTCGGTCATCCCTCGGTCATCCCACGGTCATCCCTCGGTCATCCCTCGGTCTTCCCTCGGTCATCCCTCGGTCATCCCTCGGTCCTCCCTCGGTCCTCCCTCGGTCATCCCTCGGTCATCCCTCGGTCATCCCTCGGTCATCCCTCGGTCTTCCCTCAGTTCAAATGTTTGTTAAGCTTATGGGACTTAACTACGGGGTCATCAGTCCCTAAACTTACAAACTACTTATGAACTAACTAATGCTAAGGACAGCACAAATATCCATGCCCGAGGGGGGATTCGAACCCCCGACCGTAGTGGCCGTGCAGACCGTGAGTGGAGCGCCTCAGTCCCCTCAGCCACAGCGGCCAGCATCCCTCGGTCATCCCTCGGTCATCCCTTGGTCATCCCTCGGTCCTCCCTCGGTCCTCCCTCAGTCAGCCCTCGGCCATCCCTCGGCCTTCCCTCGGTCATCCCTCGGTCATCCCTCGGTCATCCCTCGGTCATCCCTCGGTCCTCCCTCGGTCCTCGGCCGGTCCTTCGTGTTTTGTTCAGTAGTTTGTAAACAGTGTTTGCGCCCTTAGCTGTACGAACATCTGAACATTTTGAGTAACAGTGGTTAGTAGGCTCGTACAGTACTGCGTCACATCTCGTCTCCAGGTTTCAATTTCATTTCACATCTTTTTTCTTGTGCGTCAATGTAGTGTACCAATGGACCCCGTATTTAAATATACCATCATTCGTCTCCTACTCTTCATTCCATATTGTTCACTCCTTTATCTCCATTCATTATGAGTGTGGCGAAAGAAACATCTCTAACGATCCTAGTTCGATTTTTACCTTAGTTCTTGACACATCTCATTGTGCTTACAAAATTTTTTTCGAACTTCTTTTTGACATCAACCTTTCGTTATTGCTTGTATTACATGAATATTCTACAAACCGACAGGATTAACAAGATAACGAACAGTGACTTCATGTCTTTCTAAAGAGAATGTTCTTTTCTCCAGATAATAATGCAACGCTCAGATAAGTAGAAATTAAAAGTGACTGAAATTGTGCCTAACATTTAAAATAAAGTGCAATCAGTGAAGAAATCGTATAGGAATGAGTACCAGAAATTTGTCAACTGGTTGTAAAATCCTCGTTACCGTTAAATACTGAGCGACTCATCTAATGTGGTGATTTACCTGTAATACCTGTTGCGGTACACATGTTTCACATTCCAGGAATACGTCGCCTCACAAGCAGCCCGTATGATCTCATCCAGAGTGTAATGTAATGCCATGTAATGGCTAATGTGCGGCAGGCATTTTCTCTCTTCCTCTTTCTGTCAACTCTTCGTTTTAGTGAATTGGTATTTCCCAGTGGCACAGTTTCCATATCCTTCACGACAGCGCCACGTGCTTGTCGCTACGAATAGGCATCGGAGTAAACGCTTGTTTTTTGTGACATACTCTACGACCACTTTTAGTTCCACTCATATTTATTAGTAAGTGCTCGTGACCTAGATATCAATCAAAAAAATTGTTTATAAAATTTTCTTTCGTGAAAATATAGTGTCACTGGAAAACCACAGTGTCCAGGAGTTGTAAAATCGGATGGAGGGATTTTAATCAGGTTCTACAGTCACAGACGGCAAAACGATCATTACAGCGTGCATGTAGATGAGAAGCACTATTCCCGCGGAAAAAAGCTGAAAAAGAGTGTCTTCTTTATCTTGAAATATTCAACAATCTTCTTGATATGCCAATGTTGTAAAACAAAAAATCGACTAATGGATGACAATAGGCAAAACATACTACCTGACCTGTACCAGTCCCATACCCCAAAGAAAAATCTTGACAGTAAAAATCGAGAGAAGTTCTACACTCATAGCGTGTAATTCACATATGTAACAATATGGAAAATCTACATCTATGTAAAGAATGGAAAACAAAGAGGTTTTAATAATTTTAGAAAACATTGTTGTGGAGGTTTGTTCCAGGTAGAACGCATTTTCAAAAAATATTTATTTTGAGAAAAGAAATGTGCGGTTTAAGCTGGAGGTGAATATGGTATCACTGTTCTCATAACTACGTGGTTCTGTTTTCTTACATTGTATCTATTTGTGTGTTATAAAGTACAGTTGGAATAATCGAAACATTTCTTGACTTAATATGTATTATAGTATTGAGCATCATGAAATTATAGATAAAAATTTCCTCCATATCTTCAAATTAAAACATCAGTTCGACGCCGGCCGCGGTGGCCGAGGGGACTGAAGCGCTCCAGTCACGGTCTGCACGGCCACTACGGTCGGGGGTTCGAATCCCCCCTCGGGCATGCATATTTGTGCCGTCCTTAGTATTAGCTAGTTCGTAAGTAGTTTGTAAGTTTAGGGACTGATGACCCCGTAGTTAACTCCCATAAGCTATACAAAAATTTGAACATCATTTCGGGGAAGTACAACATATATTCCAGATATGACTCTAACACCCGTCACTGAGATACTGCCCGCCATAAGCTGGTGATTTCAATGCAAGAAATAAGAAAGAGGTTCCACGAATGTACTTATGGAAACTGATGTGTCCTGCGATATTTCGATAGCTGTATGAATAGCATGTAAAATTGCCCACGTAGGGTGTTGCATAAAAAGAGAACATGCTGTTCGTTTACTCAGTAAATAAATTGGAGTAATTTTCAGTAAGATGCACCTTGATGTAAAAATTTCGGCAGAAATATTTTTAAAAATCTAATATAGGTGGTGGCATACTAGAAATAGTATTTGAATGCTGCGTAAACCTGTATTGAGCATTAATCTATTAACATCGCGGCAACTAGACGTCACAAGATTATTAAGTTTAAATCCGAAACTGTACGAATCTTTGTATCGCAAAAGTTGATGTACATACACTTAAAAATCGCACCGACGTGTTTTATGGCTATGTTTGCAAATATTTTGGACCTAAATAATAAAAAATTAATTAATAGCAGTGTCTGAAACCCTTGAGGGAAAAACATTAGCTACTGGCAGGTTTCGAACCACTGACCTTCAGCGTCACAGCCAAACACATTGCTCAGTACGCTACAGCTAACAGTTAGGAATTGCGTTCTTTAATCTCATACTATTGATGGCCGTAGTTAACTGATGCTAATATGGCATTGTAGACACTAGATTATCGTTTATCGTAAGAAGAACGACGTCTTTTTGTTAATTATTCAGCGCGCCATTGCTTTGAAATGACAACGTGTAAGTTACAATAAGAAAATCGTCAAATACGCAACGCAAAATGGCGTATGCCAGAGAGAGTTCTGGTCGAGGAATGTCACGTGACATCTGCGAACGGCTGGTTTTCGTTAATTCAATGCAGGGTGTCAAAACTCCGTTATTTTTGCGAATATCTCTCAAACGACGCGAGATATGAAAAAAAAAGATAACGGAACAAAGTTGTAGAGAATTTTCTCCTCTACAAATTCGTTTATTCAATTTTCGCTTCATATGAACGGTTTATTTGCAATTAAAATTACATTACAAACGGCTTTTTTGGTATTACTAACGTATTTCTTGTCCGAAATATTTGAAAAAGCGAGGTTCTGGTAGCCAATAATTATGTCTGTAAAATTTGGTGCTGATCGGTTGAAGGGCTCGTCTTCAAAACAGGGAACACGTTCGGACAGACAGACGGACAGACATCCCAAAAGCGCCGTTATTTTTGCTAATATCTCTGAAACGATACGTGATATGAAAAAAAAAAAACATGAGAGAATTTTATCCTCTATAAATTTGGTTATTCAATTTTTGTGTCAGATGCTTAGTTAAGCCGTTAGTTTCATTTAAATTTCGAGCTGTCAAAAGACGATGGCAAATGCCCACTTTTCGTGTTACTACCGAACCTAAAGTTGGCCAAAAAAGAGTTGCATTACCTTGATTCCAAGTCTGCTGAACTCTGACGTTGATTGTGTATATTGCACCAAGAACACAGTTGCTTAGATAGTCCATAGATGTCACTCTATCCACACAAAGATAAAGACAACCACGCATGAGCCGTACCAGTGCGACGCATTGGATAAAATGGCCGATCACTTCCTCATTACACCAGAAGGAGATAATATCCTTGTATTTACTGAATATCTGCCATGTCTAGAAGGTCAGTCCCGAAGTTTGCGTGTATCTGGATTGTTTCTGTGTCAGGAGTGATTCTCTCCTCGGAGTGAACCAGAGCGATGATGTTCGGACGTGGAGGAGGTACAGAGATACAGGAACTGTCGATTACTCTGGCCGCCCAAAAGCTACCACAACACCTGATGATCGCCCCTTACTGATTTCAGCTGGAAGGAACCCTGAGAGGAACGCCACCATGCTGGACAACGGTTTTCGTGCAGCCGCATCTGGTCGAGTTCCGACACAAAACTGGCTGCATGACGTGCAGCTTACACTCCCGACACCCACGGCGAAGTACGTCTTCGACACCACGCAGCGCCGTACAGATGGGCCCGACGGCATGCTCAGTGCAGTCATCAGAATTGGAAGCAAGTGCCATTCACAGATGGAAGTCTCATGTATCTTCAACCAGACAATCGTCGAAGATGTTTTTGGAAAATGTTCAAATGTTTGTAGAGCTTATAGGACTTAACTACGGGGTCATCAGTCCCTAAACTTACAAACTACTTACGAACTAGCTAACGCTAAGGACGGCACAAATATTCGTGCCCGAGGGGGGGATTCGAACCCCCGACCGTAGTGGCCGTGCAGACCGAGACTGGCGCGCCGCAGTCCCCTCGGCCACCGCGGCCGGCATATTTTTGGAGGCAAACTGGTCAGCCTGAACGACTTACATACATCATCCAGCGAATGACCCAAGGCGATGGTATCCTGATGTTTTAGGGTGGCAGTATCTGGGGCCACCGTACGTCACTGCTGGTCGTAGAAGGCTTTCCTCCGACGTATTCGGTGAGGGATTCCTCTTAATAGACAACTCTCATACTCATGGTGCACATCTTGTGAATGCATTCCTTCAGGAGAACTGCATCACAAGATTAGAATGACCAGAATGTTCTCCATATATTAACCCTATCGAACATGCCTGTGATACATTGAAGGCTGCTTTTTGATGAGACGACCTGTCGGAGCGCGCCACGGCAAGCCGCGTCCACCCATCCGCGGCCGAGTCTGCCGCACGATGCCGGCCGCGGTGGCCGAGGGGACTGAGGCGCTCCAGTCACGGTCTGCACGGCCACGACGGTCGGGGGTTCGAATCCCCCCTCGGGCTTGGATATTTGTGGCGTCCTAGTTCGTAAGTAGTTCATAAGTTGTTTGTAAGTTTAGGGACTGATGACCCCTTAGTTAAGTTCAAATTTTCAAATGTTTGTATAGCTTATGGGACTTAACTACGGGGTCATCAGTCCCTAAACTTACAAACTACTTATCAACTAGCTAACACTAACACAGTTGCTTTGATTGTCCATAGATGTCACTCTATCCACACAAAGATAAAGACAACCACGCATCAGCCGTACCAGTGCGACGCAGTGGGTAAGATGGCCGATCAGTTCGTCATAACACCAGCAAGGAGGTAATATCTTTGTATTTACTGTATTCCTGCCATGTCTAGAAGGTCAGTCCCGAAGTTTGCTTGTATCCGCATTGTTACTGTGTCACGAGGGACTCTCAGCAATGGACGTTTCCAGACTCCTCGGAGTGAACCAGAGCGATGATGTTCGTACGTGGAGGAGGTACAGAGATACAGGAACTGTCGATTACTCAGGCCGCTCAATAGCTACCACAACAGCTGATGACCGCCCATTACTGATTTCAGCTGGAAGGAACCCTGAGAGGAACTCCACCATGCTGAACAACAGTTTTCGTGCAGCCGCAGCACAAATATCCATGCCCGAGGGGGGATTCGAACCCCCGACCATAGTGGCCGTGCAGACCGTGACTGACGCGCCTCCGTCCCCTCGGCCACCGCGGCCGGCCCGTAGTTAAGTCCCATAAGCTGTACAAACATTTGAATTTGCCGCACGACGTCGCCGCCTCCGAGGGCGTGCAGCGCCGTCACGCGGTGTGCGAGGCGTTGCCTTAGCATGATGTAGCTCTCGCCTGAGCTTCGTGTGTAAACATTATGTGTTTTCCGTACTGGCAATTGTAGAGTATCATTCACTTAATCTATGTGTAGTACCGTCCTTTGAAAGAAAGAAATTATACTGTTACAGTACAACCCACCACCAATATGAGAGAGCTACACCGAACCGCCGTACAGTGTGCCGCGACCAACGCAGCCATGCATCAGTACAAGAGGACCTGTTGAAAGGAGTACACATATCCTGCCATTGGCACATTTTATTGCTATTTTAACTGTTATTCTTCGTTGGACAGCCGCGGTGTAGTAGCCGAGCGGTCTAAAGCGCTTCGCTGCGGAGCGCGCGGTTGCTCGCCGTCGGAGGTTCGAGTCCTCCCTGGGTCATGGGTGTGTGTGTTGTCCTTAGGTTAGTTTACCTTAGTTTAAGTAGTTTGTAAGCTACGGACTGATGACCACGCAGTTTGGTCCGATAGATTTACAAACATTTGAACATTTGAACATTTTTATTTATTTTATTTATTTTTTATATTTTTTCTTCTTTTTTGCGTTGGACACATTTTTATTGGTATTTGAGCTGTGCGATCGCATGTTCCATTTTTCTGTATTATTCTGATTTCTTTTTATTGATCTATGTAACACTGTGACTGCACATGTTAATATCACAGACATATAACACTAGTCTTGCTTCTGTGACTGAAGCTTGACACCGCCATCTTGCCTCACCTCACAAAGTTTCCGTATTGCACTGCTGCGCTCTGTCACGAAACTGACGTTGTAAAGTTTATCAGTTGGTTTAAACATGCTTTGCTTTTGATCTAATACATTCTTAGTAGTTAAATTTACCACATACATTGTACAATCGTATTATGAGAACATGTTACAATCGGTTTCGGCAGACTGAAGTTATCGGAAAACTACTCAGAAGAATACAATGTTATCCACAAAAACAGCACATTTGTAACGGTCATACTATTGAGAGAAAAGCCAAAGTTGATCGAAACTAGTAGCAAATAAATAAAAAGAGCATATTAACGCGATTCATTACTGTATTTTTCAAAGCAGACCGTAGATTTCGCAATAAAACTCAAAATAATAAAGATACGTATTATATATGACAAATAGCTCCTTTATAATGACCACACTACTGACAGAAATGCCGGAAATTAAATTCGCAACAGATTAATAAAAACAGCGATTCAATGCTATTGTATGTATCTTTTGTTTTCTGTGTGAAAAATTACAGCCATGCACAACGTAAGAATTGAACATTATGTCAAAACTGTAATGACAGCGTAGTTACGTCAGTTTATCTGTATTTTAAGACTGTTTCCTGTAATTAAACACACACGACTGCTAACACGTTTATAGTGTAGAAATATGGCAGCGAGATTTCAATGACACCAGTGACATTGTATACGGCATTGCCAGTCTAGTAGTATATGTCTGTGGTTAATATGGACAAGTTGGTAATCTGTGCCATAAGTCAGAGAGTATGCATTATCTCTGATCTCAGTAGCAGCGAGCAAGGCAGTCTGTAAGTGGCGAGCAGTCAGTCGGCAGGTAGACTGGGAGAGTGAAGCTTGTGTGAAGCGGATGCAGTGTGTCAGTTAGTTTGCTAGCTTAGGCAGCCGCATGGCAGGTATATTTCTGCATAATTATTATTATTATTATTATCATTTTTTTGATGGATGAAAGCCTGCCCTGTGGTGGAGAAAACGCATTTGCAATTAGGAAGAAAACAGGTCTGAACGTGAGACGCCGATTTTATGTACTTATTATTGTAATTGTAGTATTGTATGATTATTGTTGTAGTAGGTGCTTAGCGTTTCTTATTAATGAAGTTAGTTAACAAAAGTTGCAAGTTTTCATTTAACCTAAAGTTACTTCCCAGTTCCCATTCCTTTCATCGTTCTGAAGATTAATTTTCTCTTATTGCCGTCTGAGAAAGCAATTCACTGGCTTACAATTTGATAAGAATGTTAATGAAATTATCATTCTTTATTAGATCAGTTTGCACAACTAATCAGAATAAAAGTAACACACAGGCAGCCAAAGTGAAATTCATAAATAGAGAGCTTTTTTGCGTTAATGAAAGATCGCATTGTTAGGTTAATCTATAAGCTTAATAGTTACAGGAAAACTCAGTTGTCTTGTAAGAAAGTATTTACTTTCATTCGTGTTTTCCAAAGATATTCAGATTTGAAAATTACGTAAATGCAAATGAGACTATGTAGTGATTTTTGTGCGATGCACGTCACCAGAGTCAGTGACATTACTGGCTAATCGACTTTTTAATATTCCAATTGAACTATTACTTCATACAAAGCTCAGAAAATATTCAAGTAAGCAGATAGACACTTATTTTTCTTGGCTCTCGCAATTGTTTTAGCAGAGCCTGATCACTAGTATACTGTGTACGCTGAAAATAATTTTGATACAACCGTAGCAAAAATTAAGTCTCGAACCTGCGAAATTAGTATTCAATCTGATTACAAGTTTTGTCATTAACAGTTTGCCTACCTTTACTGTGTATCCGTTGCGCTCTAAACAAACAGGCACACACGTTATTTTACAGGGTTCAATGTCAGATGCGTTTAATCTGTTTCAAGGAAAGAATCACACTAAAGTTCATACCTTAATCAGTTTATTTATTAGACAGGATCATTATATAATTTTGTTGGTAAATTTAATCTGTAATGGTCACATTACACATGACCAGTGACACTTTCTTGTTTGAATACAAATAAGGTTTCACGTATTAACAACGTTACACGTAAGTTCCAATATCACCTGGTATTAGGCGCATAGATGCACTGGTGTATAATGCAGTCTGGAAAACAAATTCAGAATGTCTAAGTTATTCTGGTACAACTTGTCAATTTCTGTTTTCAGGAGCAATAAAGAGTTCTGAAACGTTGTTTTTGTATATCTCTCTATGATTACGATTACTTCTAAGGAACTGAAGGTCTTTGGAAGTACAGGTCGGCCCTTCTTGACTTGATGAAGCCGCGCAATCTTCCTTGCCAACGCTGCACCCTTGGTGATTACAGTAAGAGCTTCACAACTCTTTACCTGGCACTACTGACCTAAACACTGCACTGTGTACCAAGTGAGCACACAACAGAAAACCAGCGGATGAGGTAAGGAGAGGAGTAACGTGATTTAAGAGCATATCAAGTTATATCTCTAAAAGCGTAGAAGTAATTGTAATACATTTGCAGAATAACTACGGTTTCCTACAGTGTCGCTGAACCCAGTGCACAAGGTAAGGAAAGTAATGGCCGCTACAACTAACAGCTAAATACTAGCAGTTTATAACGAAGACGAATTCAATGAGGAGCAAGCAGTACGTCAACAACCTGAAACTTTGTGTAGTTGTGTAGATGATTCTACATAGCTTGTAAATGTTGAAAAAAATTCTGACGTTCTACATCACAACAACCAAGAACTCAGACTCAGTAGGTCTTTAATGGTAAAACCCTGGTTTCACAAATAAATAAATAAATAAATCGACGTCTCACGTACAGACCTGTTTTTGACGTCTCATTACCTTAAAAATAAAACAGTTCAATAAATATTTGAGCGAATAATTGAGAAGAAACTTAAGCATGATATGAAACGGTGTTTAAAGTTATTATCGGTCACTAGCTGCTGTCAATATCAAATTCTGGATAAATATAGGGCTAGGAAAAGTTACGCTCCAATATACTCAAAAGCTATTTTTTATCTACGCATCTTAATGTTTATGACGTCATAACTCCTAAACTATAGTATGATTTTACAGATTGATTCAGTGACACATTCGGATAATGTCTGCAAAATATGAATAAGTAATAAAATAAAACATCCCCGAGATGCTCATGCTGTATAGAAGCCGATATAAGCATGAACTATATGCAGTACAGTGATATAATTATGAAAGTGCATCTATTGATATATGTTGTAGCACCGCTAGATTATTTTGGAGAAATACAAGGTAAATGAAGGGAAAAGTTACGTTGAGAAAGAAACAGGCAGCGAGGCGCCAATTCAGAGCCGGTGGTTGAGGCAAGACTCGCATTCCGATACCGCAACAGCTTTGTGTATGGAGTACGTGACTTTTGGGCCGCAGCCGGCCAGAACTGCAAACACAGAAATAGCCACAGTTGTGTAACGATCAGGTTAATACACAGGCATGTGTCGACTTGAAACGGGGCTCTTTGGGAAACACTGCCAAGCCGAGTAAAATACAAAGCATGCGTTCCAGAGCAGTCGTCAGTTGGAGTTCGAGTTCGGATTTCGCAGTCCGCAGCTCAGCTCAGAGGACACCAGTGCGGCAGCGAGCAGGCAACTAGTAGTCGCAGCTCGGTGGTCATCGTGACGTCATGTCGTTGTGAGGGGCCAGCCATCTTGCCAGCCACAACATCGATGCCACGAGATGGGGTCAAGCTCCTGACCGGAGGACAGCGCCAGGGTTCGAACCACTCTCCTTGGGCACAGCAGCAGCATCGAAGGGGCCTCGGCACCGCTCATCTGGCAGCGAGGCATCGGCGGCGGTCGGCCAGCGATCACGAGTGGGCAGACAGCGTGGCTGCGCCATCGACCTTCGAAGTCATCCGGCCTGGCAGCCCAAGGCGTCAGCAGCTTCAGCAGTGCCGCAGTGGCGCAGCAGAGGCGTGACGAGAACTAGCTTCGGCAGATCCTGACACCATGTACGTCGAGAAGGAATAAAACCATTTAACTATTGCTCGTACTCTCGCTAAACTGCCACAATCCATCTTCGACCACTTCAGTGTAGGTAAGTGTGTTGTAAAAAGATAGAATAGTTTAAAAATTTTAAATTAAAACGGTTATAATGGTACATGGGCTTATTTTGTGTGAAGAAGACAGTATAAATGGCAAACAAAGCTTACAATGCGCTCTCCGTGGTGCGACACCGTAAGTTGTTATTGCGGTGTTTCTATTTTTCTGAATTTTTTTTGATATCCTTGTCGCCCTACAAATGATCTGGTAACAACGAATTAAACATGTTCAAATGTTTGTAGAGTTTATGGGACTTAACTACGGGGTCATCAGTCCCTAAACTTACAAACTACTTATGAAATACTTACAACTAAGGACGGCACAAATATCCATGCCCGAGGGGGGGGGGATTCGATCCCCCGACCGTAGTGGCCGTGCAGATCGTGACTGGAGCGCCTCAGTCCTCTCGGCCACCGCAGCCGGCATAACGAATTACAAGTTGGAACATACATGCATATTGCCATATTTATGTTTCACATGGTGGAAACTGGGATGCGGTTCAGCGTGATAAATCAGTCAGTCATAATGTGGCTTATTTTGATACTCTAGCAAAATCTTCTAAAATCAGTGACTTCTTCATTAAGAAATAATGGAAAAATCTATTATATACGAGGTATGTCCACAAAGTAAGTTCCGTTTGTTCATATAAAAAAACGTGAACAGATGCAGAAAAATATTTATTGTACAAAAATATACAACTATTAAACTACTTTTCTACATAGCCTCCGAAATTTTGTAGGCATTTGTCATAGCTTGGCAGAAGTCTTTGTATGCATTCTTCGTAGAAAGTTGCCGCCTGTGTATTCAACCATGGGGTAACATATTCTTTCAGCTCGTCTTCATCGCTGAAGTGTTCACCACCATGGACAGGTAATAGATGTAAGAAGAAAGTCGCTAGGAGCGAGACTATATGGAGGTTGATCAAACACGTCCCAGTGAAATTCCCGTAAGAGTTGTTGGGTCGTGCAGCAACGTGAAGGGAAGAAGAAGACTCTTTTCATCTCTTATTACACCTAAAAAATCTGTCCTTTGTAGTCAACACTTCAACTATGATGAACTGAAAGAACAAGTTTGCTACATGGTTGAATACACGGGCGGCAACCTTCTATGAAAAAGGCACACAAAAACTTGTCCCACGCTATAGCAAGTGCCTACAAAATTTCAGAAGTTACGTAGAAAAGTAGTTGAACAGTTGCAGATTTTTTATAAAATAAATATTTTTTTCTGTATCTGTTCACCTTTGGTTTATATAACCAAACGGAACTTACTTTGTGGACATACCTAGTACTTCCTATGACAAACTCCTTACGTCGGTTCCATCAAACACGTATTTGAAAATGTAAAATAATGCAACCTTACAACATGCTTAATTTTAATTAAGTTAATTAGTCATGGAATCAAATAGATGACATTCAGCATCACAGAGCTTTTACAGCTATATCTATAAATGTGAATGTCTGTTCGGAGTACGTTTATCACGTCTGAACCACAAGACATAAAGAGCTAAATATTTGTACAGTTACTAATGTCTACCAGGGGAAGGCTTTAGGCGCGGTTTTATGGCGATCGGATAGCGAGTTATATATATTACGCAGTGACTTAAATGTTTGTACAGTTACTAATTTATCCCTGAGGAAGGTTTTAGGCACAGTTTTACAGCGATCTGAGAGATATTTAATAATTTGAAGAATATAACGTGAAGTGCGGAACAATAATTATTCTTTGAAAATTATATTTACTTTTTGAAAATGGTATTATTGTTTGCATGTTGCTTGATAAAATGGTGGAGTATATAGGGACGGAAAGTTATCGGTGTCTATAAAATTCTACGTGTTTGTGTTTGTGTGTGTGTGTTAATATTTCGCTCTGCAGCGAAAACTAGGGAACGCAAACGACTGGTCTGTGTGTAATTGTTGTCCGAAGCCTCCCGTTGTATACCATAGCAGTTCCATGTCGATAGCTATAAGGGGATGGAAGTTATGGTGGTTGAAATTATAAAAAAGTCGGACAAGGCCAGCGATGACGTTTGCGACTCTATAGCAAGGAGGTTACATACAGAGAAACGTGATGCCACAGACCATATCTTCTACATCTACATCTACATAGTTATCTGCAAATCACATTAAAGTGCCTGGCAGAGGGTTCATTAACCACTTTCATAACTTTTCTCTACCGTTCCATTCTCTAATAGCGCTCGGGAAGAAAGAACACCTAAATCGTTCCGTTTTCGATCTGATTTCTCTTATTTTATTGGGATGGTCATGTCTCCCTAAGTAGGTGGGTGCCAGCAAAATATTTTCACATTCAGAACTAAAAGTCGGTGATTGAAACTTCGCAAACAGATCACGCCGCAATGAATAATCTCTTTCTTTTAACGATTTCCACCCCAATTCGTGTAACATTTCCGTGACGATTTCACCCGGTAACGTGATAAAACAAAATTAGCTGCCCTTCTCTGAACCTTCTCAATGTCCTCCGTCAGTCCCACCTGGTGAGAGTCTCACAAGGGGCAACAGTACTCCAGGAGAGGACGCACAGCCGGCCACGGTGACCGAGGGGACTGAGGCGCTCCAGTCACGGTCTGCACGGCCACTACGGTCGGGGGTTCGAATCCCCCCTCGGGCATTGATATTTGTGCCATCTTTAGTATAAAGTAGTTGATAAGTAGTTTGTAAGTTTAGGGACTGATGACCCCGTAGTTAAGTCCCATAAATTTAACTAACATTTGAAACATTTTGAGAGGACGCACAAGTGTGATGTAGGCAGTCTCTTTGGTGGAGCTGGTGCATCTTCGAAGCGTTTGACTGATTTATCGCGTAATTAAAGTTCAGCGGACCTCTTTTAGTGGCCATGTGTATTACTTCACACTTTTCTTTATTTAGTGTCAATTGCCAATTTTCGCACGATGCAGAAATTTTGTCTAAATCGCTTTGCAGTTGCTTTTGATCCTCAATTGACTTCACTAACCGATAAACGACAGCATCATCCGCGAACAGTCTAAGGGAGCTATTCAGATTGTCTCCTAAATCGTTCATAAACACGAGGAAGGGTAATGGACCTATAACGCTTCCCTGTGGAACGCCAGATATCACTTCTGTTTTACTCGATGACTTACCGTCAATTACAATTACAATTTGGCCTATGCGTGCTACAATATCTTCAGCTCTTTCTCTGTAAGGATAAGCATACGAATAAGAATATATAATCAACTAACACACGAGCAAAGCCTCGGGCTTAAGCAAGTTAATTATAAAAAGGACACGTGTCCAGAATATTCATGGAGAAAGATGGCGTCAGTCGTAGCTATTTAAGAAACAGTAATGCCTGTGGTGGAAATTGGAGTAGGGCTGCAGTTTCTCGTGACGTTACGGTGACGTCTCGTGACGTCGCAGCCGTTTGTCCCACGCGACAGACTCTGTGCCCACGCGACAACAGCTGACGGCCGAAAAGTGGAGCCCCGCGAGCGAGTGAGCGCAAGCTAGCTGACGGGTGAGCGCGCGAGCTGGAACCACCGAGAACAGAACAACGTAGAGGGGCTACACCGTCTACATCAGCGTACAGGCAGTGAAAGCTCGGCAGCCATCTTGGTGGGTGTAGAAACCTAGTTGGGCCGATAAATGCCTAGTTCATCAAATGGCGTTCGCCTCAATTTACATTGTCATTTGAACCCCTTAGGGTTTATTTGAACCCCTTAGGGTATATATACAGGATGTTTCATTGTGTTTGCCTCTGCAACTTATAACAAAATAGGTGACGGGAAATTTTAATGCGGTAGGTCAACACAAGAAATGTTACACTTTCTGCGGAGCTATGAACATACTTTACTGTATCGTTTTCCAAAGAGTTACAGCACAAAGATATGATTTTTTAAATGGAACAATAGTTTTTTCAAAATGTTCAAATGTTTGTACAACTTATGGGACTTAACTACGGGGTCATCAGTCCCTAAGCTGACAAACTACTTATGAACTACCTAAGACTAAGGACGGCACAAATATCCATGCCTGAAGGGGGATTCGAACCACCGACCGTAGTGGCCGTGCAGACCGTAACTGGAGCGTCTCAGTCCCCTCGGCCACCGCGGCCGGCATAGTTTTTTTCTATCGTGCATTGGAATCGTCCAAATCAATTTAAACTACATTCCTATCACTGTTAGTTTGGGAGCTACAACCCTTCAAAGTTGCAGGGGCAGTTACCACACGCTGTACATAATACATGGATGTGTGGTGGGTGATGGATGTTATGGCGGTGGGAAGTTGATTTACATGAGATGTTCAAATGTGTGTCCATGTTCCTCAATGCATAATGCAATGCGCCGTCGGAAGGGTCTGCGGACGAGATGTAACATCGCCAGTGTGACGGAGCGACATGCGTCCTCGATTCGCCGTTTTAGATCATCTGGGGGTGTGGCCTCAGTGACATAAACACGATCCTTTAGATATCTACACAAAAAGAAATCTACTGGTGTTAAATCGGGCAACCTTGCGGGCCATGAATGAGGACCTTGGCGCCCCAACCCCACCACACAGCCATGTATTATGCACAGCGTGTGGTATCTGCCCCTGAAATATTGAAGGGTTGTAGCTCCCAAACTAACAGTGATAGGAATGTAATTTAAATTGATCTGGACGCAGCTGGTTTCAACGAATCCAATGCACGATAGAAAAAAACTATTGTTCCAGTAAAAAAATTATATCTTTGTGCTGTAACTCTTTGGAAAATGATACAACAAAGTATGTTCATAGCTCCGTAGAAAGTGTAACATTTCTTGTGTTGACCTACCACATTAAAATTTCCCGTCACCTATTATTTTATAAGTTACAGAGGCAAACACACTTGGTGAAACACCCTGTATATATATAAGTAAACTTTATATGTTCTTGATGACGGGTAATGATCCGGAGGTACTCCTTGGCCCATACTCTTTCGGGAATTAGTTTACAAAGTAACTACGAGTTTGAGTTCAAATGGGCAGGGTAAAGTTGAGAAGTTGTATCTGACGGGAGGCGTACTTGGATAATTCCGTGCAAGTGTGATGTAGAGGTCAGCGCAACTGCCTAGAAACCAGGAGACCCGGGTTCGAATCCCGGCTGGGTACACATTTTCAACTTTACCCACTCGCTTTTAATGTCATACATACCTTGAATATGAATAGATAATAACTGCAGGATTTAAAGTGGCGTCCGACAAAATAGATACCACATACATATAAATTTAACATACATTAATCTGTATCTATAAATGTGAATGTCTGTTCGGTGTACGTTTATCACGCCTGAACCACACGACAAAGAGCTAAAAATTTGTACAGTTACTAATGGCTAAACGGGGAAGGTTTTAGGCACAGTTTTATGGCGATCGGAGAGCTATTTATCTATATATATTAATGTGAATGTCTGTTCGGTGTACGCTTATCACCTTCGAACGACAAGACGCAGAGACTTAAATATTTGTACAGTTACTAATTTATACCTGAGGAAGGTTTTAGGCATTGTTTTATAGCGATCTGATAGATATTTAGTAGTTTGGACAATATAACGCGAAATGCGGAGCAGTAATTACTCTTTGAAAATTATATTTACTCTTTGAAAATGGTTTTATTGGTTGCATTGCTGCTTGAGGGTTGATAATGATAAAAGGGTGGAGTATATTGGGATGGAAAGTTATCGGTGTATATAAAATTCTACATGTGCGTATGTTAATATTTCGCTCTGCAGCGAAAACTACAGAACGCAAACGAATGATCTGTGTGCAACTGTTGTCTGAAATCTCCCGTTGTACACCATAGCAGTTTCAGGCCGTAGCTATAATGGGGTGGAAGATATGGTGGTTGAAAGTCGTCAAATTATAAAAACTGCGCCTCTATAGAAAGGACGTTATATGCAGCGAAACGTGATGCCACAGACCATATCTTTGGTCTATGCGTGCTACAATGTCTTCAGCTCCTTCTCTGTAAGGATAAGCATACGAATAGGGAAATATAAGAATAAATAAATAAAACATTAAAAAAGAAATTTCTTTTAATACAGACATACAGCACTTTTACAAATGAATAGATACCTGCAAAATTATTCAATTGTACAACATATAACTCAATAAATATCAGATCGTACGCATTTGTGTTTTGATTACTATCTTTCTTTGTTTGGATAGTTATAATTTTTTTACATTATGCGAGACAGCCTTATTTCTTATTTATTCTACGATACATATAGCATATTTTTAGAAAAATGGTGATGGACGGAGAGAGAAATTATAGGAGAAGCACTAACTCAAAGCAGGAATAAATAAATAAATATCCGGGCAAAGCCGGGTTTTCAGCTAGCTTTTATATATTAGATGGGGGAGAAAATTGGTCGTTCTCTTTCAAAAGAACCACCCCGGTATTTGGCTGGAATTGTTTTGGAAAAAACAGAGGAAACACAAATTTGGATGGGCGGAGGATATGAAGCACCGCGAGTTTGTGTCTTATCGCTGCGCCACCTCGCCCCGTCTTACTGTAAGTTGAGTCTACTGCCTGACATACCTGGCGTGATGCTGGTTCACTTTCGGGAACTCCCAGGAAGATCGTGTGAAAAGAAGCCGTGACTGCGGAGGCAAAGGCGCGACGGCAATCAGTACTCGCGTGGTGCCTGTTGCCAAATGCGGCCTGGGCTTCCGGGTAATCCCTGTGTGTGACTCATGGCGCAGATAGCCGCGCGGCCAAGGCCAGCACAAGTGCCCGGGGTCGCCGCTCAACACTTCTCCGCTTTCTACAGATAACAGCGTGGACCGACACCAGCTGCAGAGATTGCGGGCAAAGGCAGCGGCACTCCTGCTGCGGCGAGGAAGTCTTAAAGCCACACTTCGTTGTGGAGAGCGAAAGCAAGGAGTGGATGATATGTGAACAAAAGACCTTGTAAAAATAACTAGACCCCCTAACGGCGCTCTGTCGCGGGATAACTTGAACTTTCGGCCGGCCGCCATCATAGTGGCACACGTCACATAAATACGAGTAGTTAAGACCCATAAGCTTCACAAACATTTGAATTTGAATTCGAACATTTTCCCTATACAGAAAGGCCCGTACAGGACCTGCAAGATGCGGTCATGCATTATCCTGCTGAAATGTGGGGTTTCGCACGGATCGAATGAAGGGTAGAGCCACGGTCCGTAACACATCTGAAATGAACGGCCATTGTTCAAAGTGCCGTTGATGCGAACAAGAGGTGACAGAGACGAGTAACCAGTGGCACCCCATACCATCACGCCAGGTGATACGCCAGTATGGCGTTGACGAATACACGCTTCCAATGTGTGCTGTCAAGCACGGATGCTACCATCAGGATGCTGTAAAGAGAACCTGGATTCTTCCGAAAAAATGATGTTCTGCCATTCGTGCAGCCAGGTTCGTTGTTGTGCACACCATCGCAGGCGCTCCTGTCTGTGATGCAGCGTCAAGGGTAATCGCAGCCATGGTCTCCCAGCTGATAGTCCATGCTGCTGCAAACGTCGTCGAACGGTCCGTGCAGATGGTTGTTGTCTTGCAAACTTCCACATCTGTTGACTCAGAGATTGCGACGTGGCTACACTATCCGTTATAGCCATGCGGATAAGATGTATGTCAGTCATCTCGACTGCTAGTGATACGAGGCCGTTGGGATCCAGCACGGCGTTCCGTATTGCCCTCCTGAACCCACCGACTCCATATTCTGCTAACAATCATTGGATCGCGACCAACGCGAGCAGCAATGTCGCGATACGATAAACAGCAATCGCGATAGGCTACAATCCGACCTTTATCAAAGTCGGAAACGTGATAGTACGCATTTCTCCTCCATTTCTCCCACGAGGGATCACAACAACGCTTTACCAGGCAACGCCGGTCAGCTGCTGTTCGAGAAATCGGTTGGAAACTTTCCTCATGTGAGCACGTTGTAGGTGCCACCGGCGCCAACCTTGTTTGAATGCACTGAAAAGCTAATCATTTGCATATCACATCATCTTCTTCCGGTCGATTAAATTTCGCGTCTGTAGCACGTCATCTTCGTGGTGTAGCAATTTTATTGGCATGGAGTGTACTTTTATTGCCTCACTACCTACTCTAATACCTTCAGCATTGCCTAATTTTCTTACGTTACATTCCATTACCCTTGTTTTGCTCTTGCTAATATATAGCTTATAGCCTGCTTTCAAGACGATGTGCATTCCGTTCAATTGTTCTTCCAGGTCCTTTATTGTCTTTGGCAGAATTACAATGTCATCGGCAAACCGGAAAGTTTCTATTTCCTTTCCATGAACTATAATGTCCTCTTTAAGTTGTAAGTTATCCATAAGAAGGGAGGGGGGTGTTTTTCTTCATCAATGAATGCGTAACTGTTGTTTGTATGACATTCAAATCTGTTAACTGAAACCTGTTCATAAAATAATTTACAATCAGTAATTGGTACTGTTAATCTGCACTTGTATCATAACACGCTAATCTGACTGAACAATTATCAAAATGAATAAATAAGACCTTGAGCAACAACAAAATAAAACAAATCCTGATAGTGTAACTTTGTTAATAGAATATGCAACTTGACCTCTGGTAAGAAAACACTTCTATCATTACATAAGACTTTGAACAGTATGATGCAAGCGTGGTGCTGAAGAGACAGATGAACAATTAAATCAGAATGTGACACTTCCTCTTGAAATATTTGTTTGAAGGGTTAACACTGTACGTCTTTCTGGCCTACATGTGCGCAAGGAAACAGCGTGTGCTACTGCTCTCAACTCTACTGCCACAAGCATGCTGCTGCTACGAAGAGACAAAAAACTAACTACTGAATTCGCGATGGTGTTGTGCGAATTCACTTACTACAATAAAAACAAGTTTCATCCATGTTTCTAGAAAAACAATTAACGGAATTTGATGGGTATATGGATAACTTGAAATAGATATGAAATGCATTTAAGTTGAAATCCTCTATATTGAACAAGACTAAACGATGTTGTACAAAAACTGTAAGGTAGTTACAAGGGAATGCTTTACACCAAACTTTAGTTCCTTCACTTTCTGCACTCTCAAAAAGAGCATACAAAATTCCTGCAGTACAAACATGGATCATATCTACGCAATGCGGACAATAATAGCAGCATAATGCTTCTTACCTCTAATCTTCATACTGTCAAGGTACATATCAGATTGAATTATTTTCTTAGCATCTTTATACATAGAAAAATTCATTAAGAAATGAGGCAAGTTCATGCTGCGATATACAACTTCATTCTTAGACTGCCTGCAACACTCTCCCTGCTCACACTTCCGAGTCCGGACAACAACCACCACTGCACTGCTACTGCTCAAACGCGGCAACGCGCACCGACCAAAGATGTTCCCCGCATAGCAAAGATATGAATCGCAGACTTCAACCTTACATAGCTACCTTTCAAAGTTTGTCTTGCATTCTTCACAGCTTGATCAAAATACAGATTTAATAACAATGTGGAAAGGCTACAACCCTGCTGTGGTGTCGCACAAGTACAAAGTGCGCGCCACTTACTTTCGCTGCGCGCCGCCATGCACGCACGGCGCGGCGTTCTCACGACGACAGCCACGAGCGCCCTCTGCGACAACGCCGCTCGTGGCCACCACTGAAGGACATCGGCCACTTCGAACTGAGATAGCAACGAGTTAGGACCTTCGTAATCAGATAGGCACCAGTGAAGACTTTGCTATTGTACAGGCACTAGGCAGGCCTCTAACAACTATGTATCAACATTCTGCAGTACTATGTAAAAGTTAAGTATTGTTACATTCTGTGCAATATATCTCTTTCTAATTTACTCGAGTGTTTATAGTTTCTGGCTGCTCCCCTCCGTACCTGCACCAGCGTGTCGGTCTCATCCACCCGGCCACCGACACCTACGACGAGGCTGGGACACAAAAGCGGCGACGAAGTCGGGAGACAAAAGTGGCGACGAGGAGTGATAGACGAACCGAGGACCAGCCCGCTAGCAGCAGCCAGACAGCAGCAGTCGGAGCACGCAGAAATTGCTCCCGCCCACCCACCCTTATTATAAGATTTTTGGGGGAACATTTTCAGTTACGTGTTTTGTGGACTTTTTTGTTGCAG
Source organism: Locusta migratoria (assembly GCA_026315105.1). Lineage (NCBI taxonomy): Eukaryota > Metazoa > Arthropoda > Insecta > Orthoptera > Acrididae > Locusta > Locusta migratoria. The sequence goes on from CM048746.1 coordinate 181,953,227, forward strand.
AGCGTCCTCTTTCATATTGCATTTGTGTTTTGTTATAATTTACTTGTATGCGCGGCGCCTAATTGGTCAGCATGGCCACTACCCCGAACCCAGACTTAATGGAAATTATTCAGTTACAGACGGCGCAAATAACCCAGCTCCTCCAGGCTGTGGCCCAGCTCACAGCGCAGGCAGCTAACCAACAACAACAGCCGCCGCTTCAGCAGCCCACACCCGCCGCCGCAAGGCTTCCTACGTTTCGCCAATACAACGAACGCGAGGAAGAATGGAGCGACTATTTCGCACAGTTTCAAGAACTCGTCGCGGCTCATCAACTTACAGGTCAGACTGTTAAGCATCTTTTATTGTCTGTGGTGGGCCCCAAAACTTTCGTGTTACTGCAAAAACTATTCCCGCACGCATCTCCTCGTGATGTAGACTTTGAACAAATTGTAGATGCACTGAATGCTCATTATGAGAGAAAAGTTCTTGTAGCCTCTGCACGATACCGATTTTTCAGACTTAAAAAATTACCGCAGCAGTCACACCAAGAGTGGATTACGGAATTGAAGGGCTTAACCCGCCAATGTAAATTTACTTGCTCTTGTGGACTTTCTTATAGTGACGTTATGTTACGAGATGCGATTACGCAGAACATTCAGGACCCCAGAATTAGGGCAGCAATTCTGAAACAGTCAGACCCTTCATTAGACAGTGTACTGCAGCTTATAGAAGCGCATGATACTTTTGACTTAGCAGATGTAGAAATGCAAAGCCACAGTGTTAATTCAGTGCGCCGCAACGGACGCTTTCCTAGCCTTAGTTCTCAGTATAGCACTTGTGATTCTTTAAATTCTACAGGCCGTGCTGAACAGACAGTAAACAGTAGCCAGTGTAAAAGTGCGACGCAAAGGTCGCCCCGTAGTGTTAGACACAGTAATTTGAATAACGGGCGCCAACGCTCTTTTCAGAAAAATGTACGTAAATCTTGCCCCCAGTGTGTGTCTCGCCACAAGCGTGCTCATTGCCCTAGTCGCAACGCAACCTGTTATCAATGTGGCAAATCGGGACATGTACAGTCTGTGTGTATGCTAATTAAAAACTCAAAGAACGGTACCGTTAGAAACAGTGCTTCGCAAACTGCGAGAACAGTTCATTCTGTAAATGTTATACGGGCTGTGGAATTGAACAGTGCTTTCCTTGGATCTCAATTTCAAGAAAGTAGTTCTGCGCCTATGGCAAAACTATGTAGTGCACCACGTAGCAAGCGCCGACGAGCGCGTAAAACAGTGCAACGGAAAAGGGTTCGGGACAAGCAAAATGACTATGAACAGTGCATTCCTGTCGTGAAAATAGTGCCTTCTGCAACTGCTCCTTGTAATAGTGCCCAGTACTGTGTAGCTAGTGACAGTAGACATCAAGTAGCTACTCAAAAGTGTAGTGCAGTAGTTAGTGACTCTGTAGTAGCCTCGCATTGCGCGGACGCCGATCCGGCGGTAGTGTCATCTAGTGACAGTGTTGTTAATCCGCTGCGTGCCGAGTCTGCGCCGTTTCCTTCACTATGCGGCCCGCGCAAGCGCAGTAAACAAACCGTAGCAGACGTTGCCCCAGATGGGTCCTAGTTCCGACTTCTGGTGTTTGCAGCTAGTCGCCAGAGTTAATGCCTCTTCTCTTATAAAACCAGTATCTAGCTCGATTTCTAACAGTCTGCAACTTAAGAATCCACCGTGATTTTGTATAATGAATCCGATTTTCAACTACTTCACCTTCAGTGGAGTGCGTTCAAGTAACGTAGCCGTGTGTCGCCGTTAGCGTGTTTTGATCGCGGTCCAATTCAGGTGTAATTTAACTTGGCTATACACACGCACCATCTCAAAAAGAGGCACGACAGACCAGAGCCAGCTTCAAAGTGTTTTTGTATATTGTGTTTTGTGCTACCTCCGACGTGCTGAATTTTTCCTACCATAGCGGCGCCTGCTTCCGCCTCATCTCAGCACGCAGATTTTGGTGAGTTTCGCTGTGGCATTGCGTGTGTGTGAGATAATGAGTGTTGTTTGGTAATCCTTCCCCCTAGTAGCGTTAAATCATGTATAACTTAGGCTGGGCACCGTCCGCATTAATCCATCTAAGAGAGGCATTTTTATTGTATTAACAAAATTGGTTCCCCATTTTGCTTGTTTTCTATCTGAAGAAACAAGTCTAAGTTCAGCATAATCCGTAAGTTGGCTATAAATTGTAGTTTTAGTGCCCCTTCCCTCTTTTATTTAATATTGTTCTTCACAAGTGCTGAGAACAAGATCATAAACAATTTTTCTTATGTCTAAATTCCGTTGCGCCATAAGTGTTTTCTTAGCCACCTTTCTAAGATAACTTTAATTGAGGTGGCTTGCTTATTAATGACTGTGTGTAATAACGTGTGAGATGCTATGCATATTGACCACTGTAGCATTAACTTCCTGTTATTGAAGTTTTGATACGAGTTAGTTCTCAGTTTGGGCCAGAAAACAAGGTTTTGTAGCAGGGAGTAACCAGTAGTTCACACGGGCCTCATTTGCTAATTTTAGTCATAAAACAAGGCTCTTGTTTCGTACAGTGGCCGACGTTTAACCTTAGTTTCAATCTTACATCTTTATATAACGCGTGTAAGGGAGAACAAACTTTATCTCAGCCTCTGACTGCTTGAAACCCGTCATGATATAAAAATTCCTAGAATCCATGGAGTATGAAAGTCACAAAATTCAATTTTTGGAAATCAACTTTACGATTCTATGAGAAGTTGGAGATTTATCAGTGACAAAACAATATCTGTGGCATATTGCATGCTACAATTAAACAATTATTAGGGCTCCTGCATATAGAAGGGCATGCGCGATCGCCATTTTTATTCCTTCGTGTCGATGCGAGACGGCAACATGGCAGTATGATTTCAGCGTGGTGGCTGTGAAGCTTCTTACTGTATTAATTGTTCAAAAAATAATTTTGTTTCCCAGTGGATTATGAAAGCCGTAGATTCCGCTACAGGCTCTAATCATAAGAGACTTTCCGCCAACGCATCTTGGTAAGCATGGTACTGAGTTGCCAATATTATACTGCAGCTCCTGTATGTACACGGTTGGTTGTCGTTTGTCTGAAGGGCACCCAACGACAAGTGATGCCTCAGAAAATGTCGCCTCGCAGTGTTTTCTTCCTGAAGGCCACGCCAGAGTTATTCCCCTGCGCCGCGTGCTCTATTAGTAATGACCTTTCTCTGGACTACTCGTAAGACATTAGCTTTATCTCGTTCCATTCAGCTACACTCAAGACAGTGTGTTCGTCATCACTTTTCCACTTCTCTCTGTGTTTTATTCACCCGTTAGCTTCTACAGAACAGTATATACTTGTTGAATGCCGAGGTGGAGTAGCCGAGTGGTCTAAGGCGCTTTGCAAGCGAATCGCGCGGTTGCTCACCGTCGAAGGCTCGAACCCTCCGTAGGGCATGGGTGTGTGTGTTGCCCTTAGGTTAGTTTACCTTAGTTTAAGTAGTTTGTAAGCTACAGACGATGATCACGCAGTTGAGTCCGACAGAACATTTTGACTGGTTTGATGCAGCTCTCCACCCTACTCCTGAAAATCTCTTCATTCATGAATAAGAACGGCAACCCACATCCATATGAATCTGCTTACTGTATTCGTCCCTGTCTCCCTCGCGATGTTTACCCCATACACTTCCTCACACTGCTAAACTGACGATTCCGTCATAGGTGTCTCTCCAATCTATCCCTTCTCTTAGTCAAGATATATCAGAAACGTCTTTTCTCCTCAATTGTGTTTACCACATCCCCATTAATTACGTTATCCACTTATCTTCATCATTCCTCTATAGCAGATTTCAAAAGCTTCTATCATCTTTTTGTCTGAACTCCTTATCGTCGACGTTTCACTGCCATATATTAACACACTTCAGATTCTCTCAAAAAGGACTTTCTAACAGTTAAATTAATGTTGGACGTTAACAAATTTCGCTTCTTCAGAAACGCTATTCTTACCACAGCCATTCTGTATTTTATGTCTTCTTTACTTTGGCCATCAGAAATTACTTTGCTACGCAAATAACGAAAGTCATCGATTACTTTTATTGTCTCGTTGCCTAAATCCTTCAGTTTCACCTCATTTTCTTACACTGTATTCCAACACCCTTATTTTGCTCTTATTCGTGTTCATCTTATAATCTCCTTTCAAGACACTGTCCATTCTGTTCAATTGCTCTTCCAGGGTTCGTGTGGAATAGCCACGTGGTCTAAGGTTGAAAGATGGTGGTTTTTTTTTGACAATTTATTCCTCAATTTTCTCGTCTTATTTCTAATGATTGTCTGATGATAGTTGCTTATTGTAAGTAATAATTTTATTATTCTTATTTTCTGACTTCTACATTCAGTAAGGGGTTGGGAGTGATGTGTCTGGAGTCCTGTTCATTGATTTGCTTATTAGAGTATTTCAGTTATTACATTTTGGCGATTACTCATGGTAGTGGCGAGCAAGCTGTTTTGAGCTGTACGAAGCTGTGACTTGAGGCGAAGCAGTTTTACACGTAGGGAGAGCGTAGTAATTTGTTGTTATACAGGGCGGCAATTAGTTTTTTCGCTGAAAGGTCTCAAAGCAGTACCGAAACAAAGCCTTCTGTGCCATTCTGCTGTGTCAGAAGTGTGCAGTCGGTGGTGTGAGGCACTTTTTCAGCAGGCAGAGCTATCCTCCCGGCTAGCAGGATGGGTCCAGACAGCCGGCATTGCTGGAGAAGACAGTGCTTGACTGTGAAAGCGACTGGCGCCGGCGGGGCCAGCGATGAGTGTTCTTTTGTAGATCCTAGCGGATGCGAATTTCTGTAGGTGAGTGGCGATGGAGTCCACGCTATCTCTGCGTCCAAAACTGTCGGCATAGGGCAGCCTGGTCAAAAGCATAATAGATGACAGGGTGCTGCTCGTGCAGTTCCCTGCGAGGAGTGGCTGTCTGGCTCTGCTTGTGCCCGGCGCAGAGATAATTTTGCAGATGTTTCGGGGGAAAAGTCTGGGCTACGTGACTTTTCGCGAGGAATTTGCTGTTGGATGTGGAGTCTAGGGGGCAGACTGTAGCACGGTCTGTGATTGGCAGTATGTTTTGTTACATCACAGGTCGAACGATCAATCATCCAGCAAAGGTCATTGGACAGCCCATTAAGGGTTTGGTGAGATTGGTTTCCTAGGTGAGTGGGGCGTGGCCGATGATAGCTGGCGTGTGCAGATTGGTGGTGTGGAGGACAGAGGACTCAGGCGGGAGATTCCGTCGAGAGCGGGTCGCTCCGGGTTTTGGACGCCGCGGTGTGCAGACTCTGGCAGACACGGGGTGCACGGGCTTGCATTTCAAGTTGTGGGTTTGCTTGTGGCTACCATACTCGTACTTAGATCCTAAGGCGTCTCGCTGCGGAGCGCTTGGTTGCTCGCCGTGGAGGTTCGAGTCCTACCTGGGGCATGGGTGTGTGTGTTTGTCCTTAGGTTAGTTTACCTAGGTTTAAGTAGTTTGTAAGCTACGGACTGATGACCACGCAGTTTGGTCCGATTTACAAACATATGAACATTTTGAACTTAGATCTTGGTGGCTACGCCGTCTGCGACCGCGCAGAGTAAATATCATGACTGCTACGTACGATGAAGTTATTTGATTTCGTGAATGGGATCCATAGGCTCCTGCTCAAGTCTGCCAACATAGACATTGATTTGATTTGATTTGATTCTTTCAGGGAAGCCAAAACAGTCTTGGTCTAACCCGCCACTGCCCGCACCGAAACTAAGTTTATTGTGTGGTATCGCTCCCTGTATGTCTAGTAAAGCCAACCAATGCCCTTGAGCAGTGCAAGGAGTCCCTTTACCAGTTCTTTATTAGACACAATTTCTTCGGGTCTGGTTGTCCCAAATGTTCTGTGCCTTTTACTCTCCAATGCAATGCATTCGAAGATCAGATGTGATGCAGTTTCATCACCGTCATCACAGATCCTACATTTAGGGTTCTCTTCTGTTATTCCCATTGTATGTAGGTGTTTTTTGAAATTCCCATGGCCTGTCAGCAATCCAACCATGAGTCTAATCTCTCTCCTGTTCAGACCCAGGATTGCAGAGCTTCTTTTAAAACACGGCTTTGGCATCATTACCTTGCCATGTTTTTGTTGATGGACTTTGGTCCAATATTCTACGTGCTGTCTTCTGAGCCAGTTACGTAGCTCCAATTTAATCAATACCTTGGTGATTGTCAGGAAAGGTTGCGGTCCAATAAATGGAGCCTCTGCCCCCATCCTGGCTAATCTGTCGGCATGTTCGTTGCCACTGATCCCCTAGTGGCCAGGGACCCACAATAGGTTTACTCTATTGCTTTCCCCTAGCTACACCAGAACCCTGTGACATTCTGCAACAATTTTAGACTTGTTGTAGGAGCTGCCAGTGATCTCAGGGCTGCCTGGCTGTCTGAATAGATAGAGATGCTGCGATCTTTGTAGCACCTATGCAAATTCTCCTCCACACATGCCCTGATGGCAGTGATTTCGGCCTGGAATACTGAGGCCAGTTTCCCTAGAGAGATGACGCCCTCCAGTCTTGGCTGCACCCCGTATACCCCGGTCCCAACGCCTTGGTCTGATTTCGACCCGTCAGTGAACCAGACAATATCCCCCGTACGGTGTCGAACTATTTTCTCCCACTGCTCCCTACTTCCAATTATTATACTGAAAGGCTTGTTGAAGCAGTATGGGGTTATAATATAGTCGGTTGGCATTTCCCCAACCTTTCCTATATTTACCTCACTCACTATTTTAGTGTGTGATTCTGGATATGCCAAAGAGTTCCAGTTGTTGACAGATTTGAGTCTGTAGGCACCAGCTGCCGCCTCCATCTTGACCCAAAGGTGTAATTGGGGCATATCCAGCATGGTTTCCATCCCAGCAGTTGGTGTGCTGCTAATTCCGCCTGTTATGGCTAAGCAGGCTAGTCTCTGCACCTTACCAAGCTCCTTAGCAGCAACCTGCTATTCTACCTTCTTCCACCACACGACCGTCCCATAGGTGATCCTGGGTCTAATCACTGTGGTGTATATCCAGTGTATACCCTTGGGGCTGAGGCCCCAATTTTTGCCACAAGCTCTCCTGGTACTTACTAAAGTACCTTTTGCCTTGGAGCAAATATTCCTAATGTGAGGGGTCCATGTCAGTTTCTCATCTAGGGTAACCCCTAGATATTTCACTGTCTCCTTCACAGGTAGCGTTTCATTGAAAAGCTTTAGATTCCAACTTGAGTGTTGGATATGTTTCCTTGTGAATGGCACAACAACAGTCTTTTTAGGACTAACCCCAGATCCTGTTTTCTGCACCGGTCTTGCACTATGTCCAAGGCACCTTGTGCCATATTCTTCACTGTGTCAGCAAATTTGCCATTAGACATTAGACATTAGTCTGATGCCTCCATGCAGGCGTGCAACCCATAGTGCCTAGCTCCATCAGAAAAAAAAAAAAAAAAAAAAAATCTTTTTTAACTCTGTGACGTAAGCTACACAGCTGAATAGTATATTTTATTATGTGAATTATTTTGTTTTATATTTTCTGATGAAGGCAATCTTAGTCATTGCCGAAACCTGGTCAAATAATTTTTAATTTGCGACAGAGGGCTGCTTGTTTATCCATTGACGTTATAACTGTCGCTGACAATAGCTGCTATGAGACTTCCTGGCACATTAACATTGTGTGCCGGAACCGGGACACGAACCTGGGACCTTTGCCTTTCGCGGGCAAGCGCGCTACCGACTATGCTATCCCGACACGACTCACGATGCCGCCTCACAACTTAACTTCCGCCAGTACCTCGTCTCCCACTTTCCAAATTTCACAGAAGCTCTCCCGCGAACCATGCAAGACTAGCATTCCTGTAAGAAAGGATATGGTGGAGACATGGCTTAGCCACGGCTTAAGGGATGTTTCCATAATGTCGTGTCGGGATAGCACAGTCGGTAGTGCGCTTGCCCGCGAAGGGCAAAGGTCCCAGGTTCGAGTCCCGCTTCCGGCACACAATATTAATCTGCCAGGAAGTTTCATATCAGCGCACACTCCGCTGCAGAGTGAAAGCTTCATTCTGAATAGCTGTTATGTTTAAAATTTTAAAATTTTCAGATACATATTTTGCCTCGATATTTATTAAAGATATTAAACTGAAGGAGAGACATTGAATTAAAATTTATGTCGCAGTCGGGATTCAATGCCTCTATTTCTGTTTAATAGCTCTGATAGATATTGAGACAAAATATGTCTCTGGACATTGTTTATTTGATATTTATAAATCATAGATAGTTCCTGTATCTCTGTAGCTTCTCTACGTACGAACAGTGTCACTTTAGTTTCGACCGAGACATGTGGAAACATCCCTAGATGAGGTCCCTCTTGATACAAAGCAATACTGCAGATGCGATCGAACTGCGAAATTCTACAGCTATATGCGATACTCTGCAAATCACATTTAAGTGCCTGGCAGAGGGTTCATCGAACCACCGTTATACTATTTATTTCCCATTCCATTCTCGAAAGCACACGGGAAGAAAGAACACCTGAAACTCCGATATTAAGAAACTTAGTACTTAGATTACACTACTTGTTCATTTCAATGATGCATAATTTTTTGTAACTTGCACAGAATGTAACTTTGTACATTGTTACCATTTAACAATCTTCAGTGTTATTTGTATGTTTACCCAACGTTTGTAAATTTTGTGACTATGCGATTTTGCTGTACTCGTTTATTCTAGTAATGTGTTTATTCTAGTGACGTGCTACAGACGTGAAATTTAACCGACAGGAATAAGATGCTGTGATATGCAAATGATTAGCTCTTCAGAGCTTTCACATAAGGTTAGCGCCGCTGGCGACACTTACAACGTGCTGACACGAGAAGAGTTTCCAATCGATTTCTCATACACAAACAGCAGTTGACCGTCCTTGCCTGGTGAAACGTTGTTGTGATGCATCGTGTAAGAAGATTGTAGCCTATCGCGATTTCAGTTTACCGTATCGCGACATTGCTGCTCGGGTTGGTCGCGATCCAATGACTATTAGCATAATATAGAATCGGTGGGTTCAAGAGGGCAATACGGAACGCCGTGCTGGATCCAACGGCCTCGTATCGCTAGCAGTCGAGATAACAGGCATCTTATCCGCATGGCTGTAACGGATCGTGCAGGCGCGTCTCGATCCCTGAGTCGACAGATGGGGACGTTTGCAAGACAACAACAATTTGCACGAACCGTTCGACGACGTTTGCAGCAGCTCGGAGACTATGGCTTCGGTTACCCTTGACGCTGCATCACAGACAGCAACGCCTGCGATGGTGTACGCAACGACTAATCTGTGCGAATGGCAAAACGTCATTTTTTTTTTTTCAGATGAATCCAAGTTCTGTTTACAGCATCATGATGGTTACATCCGAGATTGGTGACATCACGGTGAACACACATCGGAGCGTGATGGTAGTGGGTGCCATTAGTTATACATCTCGGTCAGCTCTTGTTCGCATCGACGGTACTTTGAACAGTGGCCGTTACATTTCAGATGTGTTACGACCGTTGGCTCTACCATTCATTCGATCCCTGCGAAACCCTACATTACAGCAGGATAATGCACGACCGCATGTTGCAGATCCTGTACGGCCCTGGCCAGAACGTTCTCCAGATCTCTCACCAATTGAAAACGTCTGTCAATGGTGTCCGAACAACTGGCTCGTCACAATACGCCAGTCTCTACTCTTGATGCACAGTGTTATCGTGTTGAAGCTGCATGGGCATTTGTTCCTGTATACGCCATCGAAGCTCTGACAATGCCTAGGAATATCAAGGATATTATTACGGCCAGAGTTGGTTGTTCTGGGTACTGATTTCTCAGGATCTATGCACCCAAATCGCGTGAAAATGTAATCAATTGTCAGTTCTAGTATAATATATTTGTCCAATGAATACCCGTTTATCATCCGCATTTCTTCTTGGTGATGCAGTATATACATTTAATGGCAGTATTCAGGAGACCTTGGGATCAAGGTGACGTAACACTTTCTTATATTTGTGTACTTCATTACAATTACTACCTGTTTCGTAACATTGTAGTTACATCTTCAGGTAAAATAACCACTTACCGTTAATCACGATTTGGTTTGGACTCAGCTTGCCGCCCAGATACCTCTCCGCGGAGACAGGTTTTAGACCATCTATACGAGTGCAATCCTATGACTCTGTAGCATGTGGTTAAGATATCCATCGGAGGATATTCGTATAATGTTACCAAACAGATAGTACTTCCAGTAAACTACATTTGCATCTACAGCGATGTGTTTATTTAACACTAATTTCTGTGTCTGTAGTTGTCCGACGAATAAACTTTTGTTCTTTTTATTTCACTGTTTCAAATTGTTTTGTTCTACCATCACCGAAAATGAAAACCTTGGTTTTCCGAAAACAGGTCCCCTAAGAAATGAGTATCGCTCATCTATTTCAGAATCCTTTTGAATGTAACATCGATTGGCAGGGTGAGATTAAAACAGGTGAAAACAAAATAAGCAGTTTCGCATATGGGGACAACTTAGTTGTAATGGCAGATTCGATTGAAAGTTTTCAGTCCAATATTTCAATCTGATCTGTAAAGATTATGGTACATGAAGATCGGTATATCCAAAACGAAAGTAATATCTGTGGAAAATAGATTTAAACTGAGTGTCAAATAGGAGGAATAAAGTCAGAACAGGTGGACTTAGGATGTATTTTGTCACAAGATGGCAACATAGAAACTGGAATAAAAGGTGCAGCAAAGGTAATGCAGGAAGGAAGTACCAAGACTAACCGGCACCGTTCTGTCTTGCGGCCAACTTTGTTGTATGGTAATGGACACAGGTTACCTTATTCATAAGGTCGAGGTTACAGATATGAAAGTAGCGAGGATTATTGCAGGTACTAACAGATGGGAACGATGGCAGGAAGGTGTCCATAATGAAGAAATCAAAGAAAAACTGGGAAAATACCATAGATGAAGGAGTTAGGACGAACAGGCATGTTACACGCATGGGAGAAGCAAGGTTACCTAAGGGGAATCGGAGTACATCAAAAAGAAAGTACATGGATTCAGCCAAGAATGATTCAGAAATAATAGGCTTAACTTCAGATGATGCATCATTGTTAGCATTGAATAGTGGATCGTGGGGGAATTTTATTAAGGACACTATGCTCCAGACTGAACGCTGAAACTTGTAACCTGTCTATAATGATGATGATGATAATGATGATGATCGATTATGTACCAGTTTCACTAGTCTTTTTGCCCAAATGTTTCATCCTTTCTTGATGCGGCCCACGCTCGCTATTTTTTGATTTTTTTGACGTAGTAGAAATTTGTAAGAATTCATAAGCGTTAATAACTAAACCAGGAATAACAGCTGTTTCACATGACACTATACACACACACACACAACACACACAGTATTAGACAAAAAGGAATGTGACTGCGGAAAGTACAGAAGCTTGGTAGTAGGTGAGACATAAGACCAAATACGGCTGATTACAGCCATAGCGTCGTGCCTTTCCTCATTTTCCGGGAGCTCAGTGGTCAGGAGTCTTGATGACTCTGCCGCGGAAATTTCCCAGATCACACGCTTAACAGCAGTTGCATGACAACGTGAAGGAACTTTCAAGGGAATCCCTCAGGATAGTCACCACTGGAATCGTGTGGGTGGTAATCTACAATGAAATTGCTTCTACACAGTTCTGTGAAGTGCAATATGAAAGTGAGAGAGGTGGACAGCGGAATATCAAATCGGCTATTAAACTAAGTTCCAAAACTCTCAGTGTTCTTTACTGTAAGAAGCATTTTAAAGTTACGTTCGTTATCAGAATTAAGGCTGGCTTGAGAAACAAAGTGCTTTAGTAGGCACTATGTACGCGCGCTGATATGTCTATAACGTTGCCTGCCTCAGTACGTGAGTAGTGTTTAATAAATGGATACTGAGATCTAATTGAAAATCAGCTTTAAATTTTGAAAAGTATGGCAGGTAACGTTATAAAACGGCAAAACCGTACCTACTGATAGAAGCATATTGTTATATCTGTCATGGACAGATGCTTCTAAAAACAAAAAGTTGTAAACACAAATCCTACCGTAGTTGCTGATTTAGAAACCAGATTGTTGTTATAACACAGCTTGGTTTGCTTCACGATGGCCTCCCCCAGGGTTCGGTTCTTGCTTTCATTCTTTTTAATGTTTACACCGCTGATATTCCAGCTACGCGATCTAGAAAATTCATTTATGCCGATGATACTGCCATAGCGTTGCAATACAGAGATATCTATGTGACGGAAACTACCTTAACATCTGACCTAACTCTCCTCAGAAATTACTTCTCAATGTGGAAACTAAAGCCAAATCCATATAAAACGGGAGTAGCTTCTTTCCACTCAATAATAGGATGGCTGACTATAAACTTAGTATCTCTATTGGTGGTGTTCAACTTAAACATAGTGAACGTCCAAAATACCTAGGAGTCATCTTGGATAGATCTCTCACTTTTAAGTGCCACCTTCAAAAAACAGTAGATAAAGTTAAAAACCAGGAATAACATATTGCAGCACTTAGGAGGATCATCTTGGGGAGCCAGGGCTAAGGTTTTGCGTACAACAGCTTTGTCCCTAGTTTACTCTGCAGCTGGTCACTGTGTCCTCGGTGGCTCAATAGTGCTCATGTGAGAAACATTGATGTACAATTAAATAGAGCAATGAGATTGATCAGAGGCACTCGTATGGCTACACCACTTCAATGGCTCCCAGTATTATACAATATCGTTCCTCCTGATCTGACGGAAGGAAGCCTTAATGAGAGAGTATTATAAGATCTTGTCCACTCCTGAGCTTCCTATCCTGCAAGACCTTCAACCACAGGTAAGCCGGTTGAAATCACGTAAACCACCTCTTAAAACAACTGTCCTAAATCGAACTGGGCAAGAACTTGGGATTCGTTTAATGGACAAACAGCATGTGGATAGACAATCCCTTGAAGGAGCTCCAAGGAATTGACCTTCTCAGGAGAGAATGGTCTTTGACCAACTACTTCCGAACTGGTGTTGGTCGCTGTAACTATTGCAAATTCAAATGGGGACAGACAGACGACCAATCATGTGACTGTGGAGCAGACATACAAACGATGACCCGCATAATTACTAACTGCCCTTAACGATCATTCTCAGGAGGGATGACCTAACTGCATCTAGTCAGACAGGAAGCTGTCCAGTGGTTAAAGGAGCTGGACTTGGCTCTGTGACAGAGATATGTTTTATCTTATTAATTAGACACTAGTATATTTTACTAAAGTATTAAATGTAGCTGACATTACAGCACCATGACCACTGAGCGTAATATTTACTCACATAAGAAAATCCTGACTCGATAACATAACAAAAAGACTGCAGGTTACAAAAGGTATGATTTATTTCGAAAGCAATGGCGACATAAAACCGAACTCTCAGAATGGCTTCAAAATCGCTCCTACACATCAAGATTATCCCGGATACCCGAAAAACATACATTTTTCACATTAGGTGCACTTTGCTGTCACCTAATGCCAGTTACTTAATATCACCAACCTCAATAGTCATTAGACATAGTGAGAGAGCAGAACGGGACGCTCCGCGGAACTCACGGTGGTCAGGTGATTGCGTGTCACTTGTTTTAAAAGTCTGTACGCGAGATTTCCATTTATTTCCCTAGGTGAACTGTTTCTGAAGTGATACTGAAGTAGAAACCTCAGGCGACACGTACAGCACGAAAGCGTGCAGGCCGATCTCGTCTGTTGACTGACAAAAACCGCAGAAGAGTGTCGTACAGTGTAATAGGCAGGCACCTATCCAGACGAGAATGCAGGAATTCCCTACTGCATCATGATCCACTCCAGGTACTAAGACACTTAGATGGGATTATACATTTTTGACGACGTTACGGCGTTCAGTGAATGAAACAAATAGCAATTTACGATCAGTTATGGCTTCGCTGTACTAGGTTTAGATGGAATACCAAAGTGCGGCGAATGAAATTTTGGGCCCGGCCGGGATTCGAACCCGAGATCTCCTGCTTACTTCTCAGACGCGTTGACCACTCCGCCACCGAGGACACAGTGACCAGCCCCCATTTGGGTCTGGCGGGAGACGTGCAAGGAAGAGGCCTCTGCAGTCGGGCTGGTCACTGTGTCTGCCTAGTAAGCAGGAGATCTCGGGTTCGAATCCCGGCCGGGCCCAAAATTTCATTCGCCGCACTTTGGTATTCCATCTAAACCTAGTTCAGCGATGCCATAACTGATCGCAAATTGCGATTTATTTCACTTAGATTGGAGGTGAGCAAACTTCATGGTCGAGCGGCTGCTCACAAGCCACACAACACGCACATCAGTGGCAAACGACGCCTCGCTCGGTGTAAGAAGCGTAAAAATTGGACGATTGAATGTCGTGTGGAGTGACGAATCACAGCACAGAATGTGGCGATCCGATGGTAGCGTATGGCGGTGAACGTCATCTGCCAGCAACAGTAAAATTCGTAGGCAGTGTTGATATGACGTGATCGTGTTTTTCATGGGGGGGGGGGGGAAGCTTACACCCGTTTTTATTTTGCGTGGCACTATTACAGCACAAAACTTCATTGATGTTTTAAGCACCTTCTTACTTCCCACTGTTGAGAGCAACAGACGACGATTGCATCTTTCAACACTATCGGGAACCTGTTCATAATACACAGCCTGTCGCGGAGTGGTTTCATGACAACAACATCCCCGTAATAGGCTGGCCTGCACAGAGTCGTGACTTGAATCCTATAGTTCACTTTTGGAATGCTTTGGAACGCTGACTTCATGCCTCTCCGCACCGACCTAGATCGATACCTTTCCTCAGTGCAGCACTCTTTGAAGAATGTCCTGCCTGTCCCAGGAAACCTTCCAGCACCTGACTGAACGTATGCCGGCTAAGAGTGGAACGGGTCATTAAGGCTAACGGTGGGCCAACACTATACTGAAATCCAGCATTACCAATGGGGAACGTCACGAACTTGTAAGTAATTACAGCCAGGTCTCCAGATAGTTTTGATCACATGGTGCATGCAGAGAATTACTGAGACTGCATAATTAAATAAGTAGTAAAAGAAATGGAGAATTTTAAGAGATTCAATAAGCCGAAGGCCATGTGAAACTGAGGTACATGCTTGATACAGATGAAGTCCGGAACATAATGGTCTTGCTTCTTCACACTAGAACAAAAGCGAGAGTGAATTAAAGAAAAGAAAAAGAGAAAAACGGAGAACCCCTCTTCCTCTCTAGTCAGTGACAATGAGCGGACTGTAAATAATCATCAATGGTTAGAGGAGAACAGATAAAGAAGGGATTTTTTTTTCGCCCAAGCGAAAGTAGTGTTTCATGTCTCGCATTGCATCAGTTCAGAACTGTCTAACGAACAAAGTTGTAGGATGTACTAAAGCTTACTGCGGAATAATAGCTACAGTGCAATTTTTCCTCTCAATAAACTGAACATGGTATGAGTAAGGAAGTCACAGTCTTAGAATTAATCCTAAGACCAAACATTAATACTTACACAAGTTAATTGATTTTTCCGTCGGTACTTGACAGAACATGATAATAATATCAAAAAGGAACAACTTCCTGATGTTCTGCAAAACTTTTTTATTGGTCACAAACCGGATTTCGGCTTCTTAGGCCATCATCAGGTGACAACTGAATGTAGTACACATGTTTTCAAAGATGTTACAAAGATGTTATCAGAGACAATCGATACTTCACAGGAAAGTTCATCGCAAATACTTATTTATGAGAGTTATTAACATTTATATAAAAAAATATATAATAAATATATGTAAAGAATCAAAACTAATATGATTTATTATTGAAAAGGAAGGTTGAAAATAAAACTTATTTCAGTAGAGATGTAGAGGGTAGAGGAGAACTGGATCTGATCATTTAATACTAAACTAGCATCCTGAGCCAAATGTTTATTGATTTCCAATATTTCCAGTAGTGTCATCTTTCTGCTTTTCTTCAGGGGATGTAGAATCTCACAGTTTACATCATAATCATGGCCTTCACTGAGCAAATGTTCAGCAAAGATTGAATCTGTCTTTTTTAACCTCTAGCTTCTTTCATGTTCTGATAATCTAATAGCTACAGCCCTGCCAGACTGACCAATGTACAGTTTCCCACAATGTTTGCATGTGATCTTGTATACACCACTCTTTGATAGGGGTTGAATTTTATCCTTACTATTGAATAAAGGCTTAGAAATATTGTTTATATTGTAAAATGCAGGTCTGTAATTTCGAGATTTTAACTTTCTACCAATGGGAGATGGGACCTGGATAAGTTGAAGGAACCTGAAGTTCTTAAGAATTTCAGAGGGAGATTTAGGCAACAATTGACAGAAACGGGGGAAAAATAAAACAGTAGAGGAGGAATGGGTAGCATTGAGAGATGAAATAGTGAAGGCAGCAGAGGATAAAATAGGTAGGAAGGCTAGATCTACAAAAAATCCTTGGATATCACAGTAGATACTAAATTTAATCGATGAAAGGAGAAAATATAAAAATGCAGTAAATGAAACAGGCAAAATGAAGTAGAGACGACTAAGAAATGAGATTGACAGGAAGTGCAAAATGGCTAAGCAGGAGTGGCTAGAAGGAAAATGCAGGGATGTAGAAGAATGTATAAATAGGGGAAAAATAGATACAGCCTACAGGAAAAATAAAAGAAACATTTGGAGATAAGAAAAACAGCTCTATGGATATCAAGGACTCTGATGGAAAACCAGTTCTCAGCAAAGAAGGGAAAGCTGAAAGGTGGAAAGAGTATATAGAGAGGCTCTATGAAGGAAATGAACTTAGCGGCAATATTGTAGAAAGAAGAGAAGAAGTAGATGAGGATGAAATAGGAGATACTATATTGAGAGATGAATTTGACAGAGCACTGAAAGACCTAAGTCGAAACAAGGCCCCTGGAGTAGATGATATTCCCTCAGAGCTACTGAAATCTCTGGGAGAACCTGCCATGACAAAATTGTTTCACCTGGTGTGTAAGATGTATGAGACAGGTGAAGTACCCTCAGACTTTAAGAAAAATGTTATAATCCCCATACCAAAGAAAGCAGGTGCAGACAGGTGTGAAAACTACAGAACCATCAGTTTAATAAATCATGGTTGCAAAATATTAACACGAATTATTTACAGAAGGATGGAAAAGCTGGTAGAAACCGACATCGGGGAAGATCAATTTGGGTTCAGGAGAAATGTAGGAACACGGGAGGCAATACTCACTTTACGGCTTATCCTAGAAGATAGATTAAGAAAAGGCAAACCAACATTTCTAGCTTTTGTAGATTTGGAGAAGGCTTTTGACAATGTTGATTGGAATAAACTCTTTCAAGTTCTGTAGCAAGCAGGAGTAAAATATAGGGAACGTAAGATTATTTACAACTTGTACAAAAACCAGACAGCGGTTCTCAGAGTTGAAGGGCATGAAAGGGATGCAGTGGTTGGAAAGGGAGTAAGACAGGGTTGTAGCCTTTCTCGAATGTTATTCATCTGTACATTGAGCAAGCTATAAAGGAAAGCAAGGAGAAATTTGGAGAAGGAATTAAAGTTCATGGTGAAGAATTAAAAACATTGCGTTTTGCCGACGACATAGTAATTCTGTCAGATACAGCAAAGGACCTGGAAGTGCAATTAAACGGAATGAACAGTGTGCTGAAAGGTGCATATAAGATGAACATTAACAAGAGCAAAACTAGGGTAATGAAGTGCAGTCTAAGAAAATCAGGTGATGCTGAAGGAATTAGATTGGGAAACGAAGCAATAAAGGAGGTAGATGAGTTCTGTTACTTGGGCAGTAAAATATCAAATGATGGTCGCAGTACAGAGGATATAAAATGCAGAATGGCAATGGGTAGAAAAGCGTTCTTGAGAAAGAGAAATTTGTTAACATCGAATATTGATTTAAGCCTAAGGAAGTCCATTCTGAAGGCATTTGTATGGAGTGTTGCCTTGTATGGGAGTGAAACATGGACGAAAAATAGTGCGGACAGGAAGAGGATTGAGGCTTTTGAAATATGGTGCTACAGAAGAATGCTGAAGATTAGGTGGGTGGATCGCGTAACTAATGAGGAGGTACTGAACAGAATTGGGGAGAAAAGAAATTTCTGGCATACCTTGACTAAAAGAAGGGATAGATTGGTAGGGCACATTCTTAGACATCAAGGGATTGTGAATTTAGCGTTGGAGGGAAGTGTGTGGGGTAAAAACCGCAGAGGAAGACCAAGAGATGGATACAGTAAGCAGATTCAGACAGATGTAGGTTGCCGTTCTTATGTGGAGATGAAGAGGCTTGCTCAGGATAGGGTATTGTGGAGAGCTGCATCAAACCAGTCTCCGGACTGAAGACCACAACAACAACAACCAATTTGATCTGAAATTTTACCTAAATATGGGATGACACACCTGTTTTTCTGACTATTAACTTGTTCTTGTTGGCCAACATATAAAAGTGTTCTGTTTTTTTCTGATTTTCTTCTTATTCATTATACTGTCAATAAGGGCAGGGCTATAGCCATTAATGGATGCTATATGTTTGATTGTTTGTAATTCTTATTGAAATGCAGAATCAGATAATGGAACAGATATGAGGCGATGAACCATTGAATGGAAAGCTGCATGTTTATGGCTGTGTGGATGCTGGGAACTAGCAGGGATAACCGTATCTATTACTATGGGTTTTCTGAAAATACTAAATAAGTGTTTCTTTGTGCTAATGTCAATAGTAAGGTCCAAAAAGTTTATAGAAGATCCTCCTAGTTCCATAGTGAACTTAATTTTATTGTGTTGGGAATTTAAATGTTGTAAAAAGGAATCTAATTGTCTGGTGGTACCAGTCCATAAACACAGCACATCATCCACATACCTGAACCAATATACAATTTTGCACCTCAGTGGTTCCTTCTGTAAGAAAATCTGCTCAAAATGATCCATGAAGATCTCAGATAGAATGGGACTAAGTGGAGAACCCATAGCTAGGCCATCAGACTGATTGTAGTATTTATTTTCAAATTGGAAGTAATTTTGCTTCACACATGTATCTGTAGCAATGATTATGTCATGTGTTTCAACAGGGTTTACTTTACATTTGTGCAAAAGATCAGTAAGGATGCCGATACTTTCATCAGTGGGAATATTTGTAAACAGACTGGTGACATCAAACGAAACTAGTTTAGAATTAGGTGGGATCTGCATGTCTTTAATTTTATCAACAAGAGCTATGGAATTTTTTATTCCAAATTTTGGTTTAAAACTTGTTTTCTTTTTAATTATGTAATCTAGCTCTCTTGCTAATAAGTAACAAGGAGCAGAAAATGATGACACTACTGGCCTTACAGGAATCAGATCTTTATGTAATTCCTGTAAGGCCAGTAGTGTCATCATTTTCTGCTCCTTGTTACTTATTAGCAAGAGATCAACACAGCAGTATCTAAGGAGTTTGTAGTCAAAACACACCTTAGACAAGGAGATGCATTATCCACAATACTTTTCAATCTGGTTTTGTAAAAGATAGATAGGGAACACAAAATAGTTAACCCGGTTGGAATAAGGATGGGTCGTAATAAAATACGGACAATATTGTTCTAAAAAGTGGCATAAAGAAGATTGCAACGCATAAGAAGCTCCTGCAGAAAGATTGCAAAGAAAGCAGGATTAGAGTACTTGGTGTTGAGTAAGGCACCTGATGATGGCAGTCCACTGACAGCTAATTAATAAATAATTTTTTTTAAAATAGAAGACACCTTCAAATGTTTGGAAGCATCATCAGTAAACAGAAAAAAAATGGAAATTTAAATTCAAACGAGGCTAACAACAGCGAAAAATCTTATTTTGGCCTACGAGATGTGTTACACAGTAAAGCTTTTGAAAGGAAAATATTGCGGAAAATTGTGGCCCCAATAGAGACCCAATACAGGGGAGTGGAGGACACTAAAAACCAGGAACTGAAAGAGCTATATCATCAGGCTGATATTAGTCGAAGGATGAAGAGAAGAAGACTGGTGCGGGCTGGACATCTGATTAGGGTGGAGGAGAAACGACTACCTAAAGTAGCATTCTCTGAATCCATGGAGGGAAGACGGAAGAGAGGAAGGCGACGTACTAGAGGGATGGATGACATCTACAGTGACGCAGTGACCGTGGGCCTGAGAAAAGGAGTGGACTGCAAAAGCAAGGAACAGAGAGGACTGTAAGAGGAATGTAGAGAACTCGTATGGTCTCCAAGACCCAAGCGCCAATTAAGAAGAACGTTAACGAAAGAAAAAGCTAAATATTACGTCACAAACTGTCACCAGGACTACATTAGTGAACACGAGCGGAAAATAAATGTGAATTTTCCCAATCAATAACCTTTTTTCCTGATATTTAGCCGTCGATGTCGTCATTATTTACCCTTTGATACATATATTGTTAGATGATTTGCATCTAATTGGCGGTATGTAGTTTTGGTTTACATGTACTTCATGTATGCGTCAATGTAGCAGTCGGGTCTCAGCTGACAGCAGGGAACAATAGTCGAAGTCGCACGGTGCGCACGTAAGCGTTAAGCAGATGAGATGCAAATGGTGAAGCGGTATTCATTCCAAGGAAGCCGCCCACAAGGACGTCCGCTGCTAGCCAGCTATTTGTGGCGCCTCGAGTTGTCACACTCAGATGCAGACTCCTGCACTGCTACATTCTTCTATGCGCCACTAGATGAACTGGTAAGTGAGCTGCATTGTTGCGAAGACTTACAATAATTTTTAATGGTGGAACGTGTGTTTCTTCAAATTGTTTTGTTCAAACTTCGAAACAACCGAAGCGCGCAGACGAACATAAATGCTGGATAAATCTGTAGTTATCGCTGGAGCATATTCTAAACGCACGCAAGTTATCACGCAAGAAGTCGCTCATTTAAAGCTATTAAAATTTTCAGGCTGAGCTCATATCTCATGATCGGATGTATAGCTCCTGCACGAAATATCGAGCATGAAGACGCTAAGTACAGATGGATCTCGCTATTATCGACATCTGACAGAAAATGCTAGAACGACAGTTAAATGCTCTATTCGGAGCTCAGTATTATTGAAGCGCATTTCGAAAGATGTCTAGTTTTACCATTACACCAGACGAATCGACACAACTTCACGGCAAACTAGCTATAAGACACTTCCCACTTCATCTTCGTAACTAAGTTAGTACTACTACATTTTAGTGAACCATTCCTTAATATTACTACAGGAACTATTCAATGTATACGAAGCTTTCCCAGTTGTTACTGAGCATTTTAAAGTAAGAACTTACCACTAACATATATTAGAGCTGTTCCCGTCTTATTAATTATCTCTGTGCCCATATTAGATTGTTAATATGCTTCCTCCGACGCCAGTACATGAGTGTGGTTGTTGTTGTGGTCTTCAGTCCCTAGCCTGATTTCATGGAGCTCTCCGCGTTACCCTATACTTTGCAAGCCTCTTCTTCTAATTATACGTACGGCAAACCTACAACATTTTGAATCTGCTTACTATATTCGTCCCTCGATCCCTCTCTGCGATTTTTAGCCCACACACGTCCTTTTAATGCTCAGTTGACGATTCCTTGATGTCTCAGGATGTGTCCCTTCTCTTAGTCAGGATATGCCAGAAACTCTCGATAATGTTTATTTTACATCTTCCTTAAAAGACACTTTCCATTCCGTTTAATTGCGCTTCCATTTCCTTTGCTGGCTCCGACAGAGTTAATATGTCGTCAGCAAGCAGCAAAGTCCCTGGACTTTAATTCCCTCTCCAAATTACTCAGCTTGTTCATTGTACAGATTGAACAACATTGGGGAAAGGCTACAACCCTGTCTTACTCCATTCCCAACCACTGCAACCCTTTCATACCCTTCGACTCTAATAATTGCTGTCTGGTTTTTGTGCAAGTTGAATATAGCTCTTCGCTCCCCATATTTTACCGCTGCTACCTTCAGAATCTGAAAAAGTGTATTCCAGTCGACATTGTCAAAAGCTTTCTCCAGATCCTCACATGCTAAAAACGTGGCGTTCCCTTTCTTTAATCTATCTTCTAAGATATGTCATAATGTGAGTATTGTCTCGCGTGTTACTACATTTTTCCTAAATACAAATTGATCTTCCCCAACGTCGGATTCCACCAGTTTTTCGATTCGTCTGTAAATAAATGGTGTTATATTTTGCAACCATGACTTATTAAACTGATAGTTCTGATTTGTCTGCACTTGCTTTCTTAGGTATTGGAATCACTGTATACCTCTTGAAGTCTGAGGGTATTTCCCCTGTCTGATACATCTTGCATACCAGGTGGAACAATTTCTTCATGACTGGCTCTCCTAACGATGATCACAGTTCAGACGGAACATCATCTACTCCAGGAGCTTTGTTTTTACTCAAATATTTTAGTGCTCTGTCAAATTCTTCTCGCAGTATAGTATCTCCTATCTCATTTCTCTACTTCGTTCCACTTTAGAATACTGCTTTCAAGTTTATTTCCTTTGTACAGACCTTCTATATATTCCACTCAGCTTTCTCTTCTTTGCTTATTACTGGTTTTCCATTAAGTTCTTGATATTCATACCGCTGCTTTCCTTGTCTCCAAATATCTTTTTTTCTGTGGGCGGTTTCTATCTTTCAACTAGTTATACATTCTTCAACGGTCTTGTATTTCTCATCAAGCCACTCGTGTTAAGCCAGTCTGCACTTCCTGTCTATCTCATTTTTTTTCCTTTTGTCTACTTCACTTGATGCATTTTTATATTCTTCCCTTCATCAATTAAGTTCAGTGTCTCCTGTGTTATCCAATGATTTCTATTAGGCTTTGTCCTTTTTCCTATGTGATCCTCTGCGGTATTCACTACTCTATCTTTCAAAGCTACTCATTCTTTTTCTAACGTATTACTTTCCTCAATTTTAGCCAATCCTTGCCTAATGCCCTTCTGAAACTCTCAACCACCTCTGTTCCATCTATTTAATTTTCTACGTTTTTGCAGTATCTTAACTTTGAATCTACAGTTCATAACCAATAAGATATGGTCAGAATCTAAATCTGCCCCTGGATATGTCTTACAGTTTAAAACCTGGTTTCTAAGCCTTTGTCTTACCATTATAAAGTCAGTCTGGTACCTCCCAGTGTCTCCTGGACTCTTCCACGTATATAACCTTCTTTCACGATGATTAAGCCAAGTGTTTGTGACGATTAAATTGTGTCTTGCACAAAATTCTACCAGGCGATCTCCTGTTTCATTCTTTTTCCCAAGTCCATATTCACCTACTACATTTTCTTTTCCTCTCTTTCCTACTATCCAGTTCCAGACCCTCATCACAAGTTTTCTTCTCTTTTAACGGTCTGAATAATATCATTTATCTCCTCATAATTTCTATTATCTCCTCATCACCGGCAGAGCTAGTTGGCATATAAACTTGTACTTCTGTGGTCTGTGTTGGCTTCGTGTCTATCTTCACTACGATAATGCGTTCACTATTCTGTTCATAGTAACTTACCCGCATTCCTATTCTCATATTCATTGTCAGACCTACTCCTGCACCGAGCAAAGTGGCGCAGTGGTAACACACTGGGCTCGTTTTCGGAAGGATGGTGGTTCACATCCACCTCCGGCCATCCAGATTTAGGTTTCCCGTGATTTCCCTGAACAGGCGAATGCCGGGATGGTTCCTTTCCCTCCAACCTTAACCAAAAATCCGAGTGTAAGCTCCGTCTCTAATGACCACGCTGTCGACGGGAGGTTAAACCCTAAGATTCCTTCCTTCCTATTCCTGCGTTACCACCAACTGATTTTGTATTTATAACCCTGTGTTCACCTAACCAAATATCCTGTTCATCCTAACACCATATCTAAATTTAACCTATTCATTTATGTTTTCAAATTTTCTAACTTTTCTACCCGATTGAGGGTTAGTGTGGTTGTCGGATTAATTTTGGACCTTGCTTTATCTAATATTACTGATTGTTGCTATAAACTTTCCACCTATTGGTGAATGTTAAATGTATTTATTAGTATACAAGTTTCACGTCTTGAGAAAAATTTCCCTGCCTTCCACTTTGCTCTTCTAACGAACTCTTGATACGTAATACATGGGGGCAACTGGATTAATAAAATACATCTACATACATATTTCGTAATCCACCCAAAGGTGCGTAGCGGAGGGTAGCTACTGGGTTTCCTCTTCCACGTAACGTGATACAGAAAATGAATAGACCACATTTATACAGGGTGGTCCATTGATAGTGACCAGGCCAAATATATCACGAAATAACCATCAAACGAAAAAACTACAAAGAACAAAACTTTTCTAGCTTGAAGGGGGAAAACAGATGGCGCTATGCTAGACCCGCTAGATGGCGCTGCCATAGATCAATCGGAATCAACTGGATTTTTTAAAATAGGTACCCCCATTTTTATTACATATTCGTCTGGTACGTAAATAAAATATTCATATTTATTTAGGTAGGGCCTACTAAACAAATAAAATATTCATGTTTATTTACGTACTAAACGAATAACATTTAATTTGCTCGACAGTATACAACATCGTTCAAATATTAAACAACATATACATTTACTTTTCAAACAACAAATCAATATAAGAATTGACGAAAGTTTTTTTTTTTAAATGATCACTCTGTACTAAATTATAATTGGACTAATTGTTACACTTTTTACAAAATGTATTGTTCAAAAATAGAAACTACAACTCTATTAATCTTCCTGTAACAGTTCTGTAAAAGCGGACCGTATCGCACTTCTATTGCTATCTCTTGGATTGTTAAGAATATATTTCTGTACGTGTAGCATCTGCAGCCATTTCAATCCGTTACATTCGTTCGTTACAAATGTATAGAAAAGTTACCGGAACAGAATTTCCATTGTCAAACGAGACGTACGTGACCCGCGTTCACTTGCGGCGATGAGACGTGGTGGACTTTCATTGCGGGGAATCCCGCCAAACAATCCTTTCTCTTTCCTCATTTCTTTCCAGAATGTCTTCATTAATTATTCGACCTATCCATTTTATCTCAACATTCCTCCGTAACACGTCACTGCGAAAGCTTTTATTCCTGTCTGACCTATTCATCGTCGACGTCACTGCCTGCTGACGCGACAGCTCAGCGCTCTGTGTCAGAGCACGGCCACTACGGTCGGGGGTTCGAATCCCCCCTCGAGCATGGATATTTGTGCCGTCCTTAGTTGTAGCTAGTTCATAAGTAGTTTGTAAGTTTAGGGACTGATGACCCCGTAGTTAAGTCCCATAGACTCTACAAACATTTGAACATTCTGTGTCAGAGGGCTGCTCGTCCTCTGTAACACTGCATCGATTAACGTAGAATAGATAGGAACCCACACTCGCAAAGGAGCGATCTATAAAGAAGGTGGACAGCGATACTGGCTGCAATGGTGGGGGGGGGGGTCGATTCCCGGTAGTAGATTCTCGTTGTGTTTTTATCCACATCATCATCGACCCACAAGTCGCCGAAGCGGCCAATACAAAAATGCGGATTTCTCAGCCAATAAATGCCAAACGATCATTTCGTCGTTCACATTCCAATTCCATACTTCATACAGATACGATCAGAAAATTCAAAAATCAGTCTGGATCGCGTTTCATTTCTCGTGGTAACCGATTTCGGCCACTTACAGGGTCAATAAGCACATTGTTAGCAATCGGTTCAGTTGGATCTGTCTGGAAGATTGAATGTCAACTGTCAGAAAAAATCGTACTCACAAACTGGAACCACTTTCTCCTGTTTAAACAAGGGATAACCTTCAAATGTTCAAATGTTTGTATAGTCTATGGGACTTAACTACGGGGTCATCAGTCCCTAAACTTACAAACTACTTATGAACTACTTACGAACTAGGACGGCACAAATATCCATGCCCGAGGAGGGATTCGAACCCCCGACCGTAGTGGCCGTGCAGACCGTGACTGGAGCGCCTCAGTCCCCTCGGCCACCGCGACCGGCAAGGGATAACCTTACGGCATCCCTAAGCTGTGAACTTTGTTCCTGCCAACTGAGCTAACGCTGTTCAATCTCACTCATGCCAGCTGCCACATACCGAACGCATCTAATTTCGATGCAATTGACTGAAAACTTCAATAAATCGTGGAATTAAAAATTGCGGCGTCTGTTCTTTCGGACATTCTTAAATGTGCATGCAATCTCTGACAAAAAGTTCGACGAATAGTCCTGTAAATTAACGTGGATGAACTATGAACTACAGATACCTCACTGGCCTTCGAAATAGTCACCTCCCATAACTATTCACCACTGAGCTCTGTGATAGATATCCTGGAAACTTTGCACGAAGTCTTCATTTGGGACGTTGTTGTTTCAAATGTTTTTGGGTATCAGGAATACTGTCAATTCTCTTTTTTTCTAAGTTTTTGGTGAAGGGATTAGGAGGAAGTCTGGAAGATTGGGTTACTGCGAGTATGGTGGATGTTCAATTTGCACCAGCCTCTTTTCTGCCAGCAACGATATTGGCTGTGTGTGAGCGAGCGTTGTCGTGAATTTTGCTTCAGCAAAACTGCTATCGCTTAGTGAAGATACTGAATGTGTTCTGCCGCTATTATACTTTAGATATGATCAGACTATGTTTTGATTTTTCTATCACAGTTCGAAACAGTCTTTCGTTCTGAAAATATTATAAGCTTCTCGCATTGATGTTCGCACTAAATTTGGAGTTTCTGTAGAAGATTGCCGGTCTTTGGGATTTTGTGTCTGTTTAAATTTGCTACGTTTTTTGCTATTGCAAAAGTGATCTGCTCTTTATTATATCATTTTGTACCTCGGACGTCAGCCGCCTCCTTTATTAATTTAATTGGTATAAAGCTCCCAATAAGTGCTGATATTGTTTCTTTGAGTGTAATCCACATCAGAGCTACAGCCACTTTATTACTTTCAAAATACTAGAGACTCTCGCTCAGGAAATCATTAAGCGAATTTTTATCTTTTTTGAATTCTGGTAGATATATAAATTTCAATATTCAGTTTTGCTACGAGAACTCTGTGTTCACTAATTCCTGTATCTGTTTCGATGTTATCAGCTACGCATTATTTTGTGCCAGGAGTTCGTCGTCTTTTTATGCAGTGGAACATGCCAGTGATGGCGCACCTGTCTCGCACTACACGTGTAGTTTATTAAGCTGCGATTACCTTTCAACTGGACGCGGTCACTTCCGTAACCGTCGTGATTTTAGGCAGTTTTATACTTAATTGTGCCGTTTTTGCAGTTTCGCCGCGGTGGAGTAGTCGAGCGCGTTGAGGCGCTATGCTACAATGCGCGAGGCCGTTCCCCGTCGGAGGTTCGAATCCTCCTTCGAGTATGGATGTTTGTGACGTCTTTAGTACAAGGTAGTTTTTAAGTAGTTTGTAAGTTTAGGGACTGATGACCCCGCGGTTAAGTCCCTTAAACTTTACAAACGTTTGTACATTTTGCAGTTTCAAGGCAAGTGAATTGTTTCACTCTTTTAAAGTATCTGTTAACAAGTAGTGCTAGATGGATACGCGAGGTTGTCGTAGCAGCTTTTTGGAACTTGGCAATGTATCTATCCAGAGATCTGATGATGCGCCAAAAACGAGAAACGCGTTTTTAAGTATTAAACAAGTTGCAACAGAGGCGTCCTTTACTTGTACTTCCGACGGACGAAATAAAGAAGATATTAAATGCAGAATGGCTGCATAAGACAAGGCCGCCGGCCGCGGTGGCAGAGGGGACTGAGGCGCTCGAGTCACGGTCTGCACGGCCACTACGGTCGGGGGGTTCGAATCCCCCTTCGGGCATGGATATTTGTTCCGTCCTTAGTATCAGTTAGTTCATAAGTAGTTTGTAAGTTTAGTGACTGATGACCCCGTAGCTAAGTCCCATAAGCTATACAAACATTTGAATATTTGTAAGACAAGGCCACGCAGGAATGACCACATGGTTAACGCCCCCTCGCCACGAATTGCGTGGCCGGTCGCCGTGTGAGGTATATATATATATATATATATATATATATATATATATATATATATATATATATATATATATATATGTGTGTGTGTGTGTGTGTGTGTGTGTGTGTGTGTGTGTGTGTGTGTGTTATCCTTAGCGTAAGTTAGTGTCCGCCTCCGTAGCCCAGTAGACAGCGTGGTTGGTTGCCACGCAGGGGGCCCGGGTTCGATTCCCGGTCGGATAGGGCATTTTCTCCACTCGGGGACTGGGTGTTGTGTCGTCCTCATCATCATTCCATCATCATTGACACGCAAGTAGCCGAAGTGGCGTCACATAAAGAGACTTGCACCAGGCAGGCTGAACACGACCCCAGTTGGGGTCTAACGGTCATAAATGCCACACGATCATCATCAGCGTAAGTTAGTTGTTCAAATGTCTCTAAAGCTGCGGTAGTCATCAGTCCCCAAACTATGGACAAGACACAAACACACATGCCCGAAGGAGGACTCGATCTTCCAACAGGGAGCAGCCGCTCATTCTCTCACTCCGCAGGCAGGTGCTCTGAGCGCACAGACAGATGACATCAACAGTACGGTCCCTTATGTGTACAAACGTTGTGATCTTTTGAATTCTGAAGAAGAGATATTTGTTGAATTCAATATTAATTCAGTTCCTTTCTGTAAGCAGTTGTGTGGAGTGTTGCATTGTATGGGAGCGAAAGAGGATGATAAAGAGTTCAGAGAGAAAGCTTTTGTCAGTGTGATGCTACAGAAGAATGCTAAAGGTTAAGTGGGTAGATCGCGTAACTAATGAAGAGGTGCTAACAGAATTAGGGAGAACAGATATTTCTGGGATAAGGAAGCTGACGAACAGTAAATAGGGAGCCAGACCGATTGTATTACGAACAACTGTTCAAGGACTCTGCTTTTCCACGGCAGAATACGTATGCCCCGTATGGTCCCGATTCACACACGCGAAAAGGTCACTACAGTCCTAAATGAAACATGCAGGCTAACAACATGATGCATGAAACCCGCACCACTTGTAAAAATATATAAAGCAACTGAATTATCTCATCTTCTGAATTCCGAAGAAATGCGAATGAACATACAGAAAAATTCAGACCATTCGACGAGCTTCACCCGCAGTCATGGTTCTTTCTGCGGACGTAGCAGACTAAAATCCCGTAAGAGATTCCTCGCTAGTAAGCTGAATGAACTCCCGAAGTACTACTCTGCTTCACGATAAATGCCCAGCGGCAGTACAAGAAGCTGGAAGATCTGGAGAACACTGAATCGTATGATAACAGGTGTAATACCAGACAAAGCAAATCTACTCAAATGGGGTTTCAATGAAGGAGACAATAAATGCGACTGCGATGAAGTTCAAGATATGGAACATCTTCTACAGTGTTCCATCTGCCCCACGAGGTGTACCCTTGATGAACTGTGGCTTGAGAAGAGAGAAACATTGGACTTGGCGCGATTTAGGGCTGAAAGACCCTGAAACAAATTTCCGGACACGAAAAAGTAAAAAGTAAGTCTGGAATGTCTTGACTAAAACACGGGCTCGATTAGTGAATCACGTTTTGAGACATCAAATAATCGTCAACCATTGAAGAGAAATGCGTGGGGGTGTAAATCAGATAGAGAGAGACAGGAGAGGAATAAAGTAAGCAGGTTCAAAACTGTTCAAATGTTTGTAGAGTCTATGGGACTTAACTACGGGGTCATCAGTCCCTAAACTTAGAAACTACTTATGAACTACTTACGAACTAGGACGGCACAAATATCCATGCCCGAGGGGGGATTCGAACCCCCGACCGTAGTGGCCGTGCGGACCGTGATTGGAGCGCCTCAATCCCCTCGGCTACCGCGGCCGGCAAGCAGGTTCAAAAGGATGTAGGTTATCGTTCTTATTCTGAGATTAAGATACTTGCTCAGGATAGGGTAGCGTGGAGTGTTGCATCAAACCAGTCTTTGGACTGATGACAGTATCCTGCATCAGCAACACTTTGGAAGTCAGAGATGTATGTAGAGGCAGCTTGACTCCATATTCCTCTAGAAGACTTCCAGCGACCTGTTGACTGAACACCGCGTCGAGTAGCTGGACATCGCCGGAAAAACGAAGGACCGACACGACATTATGAGGTATGGCATTACTTTTGTCACCGCAGTGTAAAATGAATGAAATCGCTGGCTGGTAAACGAGAAGATAGTTTCGCCTAAAGCGCAGGTCTACAGTCACCGGTTAGTTTAATATTGGTTCCAGGTATTACTGGACAACAGATTGGATTCCATCCAGTTACGTTGGTCAAGAGACCTAGAGAATGTGTAATGTAACTACAAAACTGATTGCGCAAATATATGAAAGTCAATAAAGACGGCTACAGCACACTGGATTATATTTCATGAAAATGTTGGAGCTGATATGTTTTGTTTTTATGGTACCCGCCCACTTCTCTCTTCACATGACGTCATAAGTTCAGTGTTCTCTTACATTGTCATTGGCCCGTGAATGTTGATATAATTCTCTCGTCGTTATATTTATATTTTCGGCCACCGTAAATTATCTTGGAGAAGACGTCCTGCTACTCAGTATCTCTTGACCATGTGCAGTTCTTTTATATGGACTTCATATCCTGTGCTTCGAGAGTGCTGGAAACGAAGTAGAGGAAAATAAGTTAGAATGTACTATACTGCAAGAGGAATTAGAGAGTACTAAGAGATTTGAGTTGAAACAAGGTCCCTGGAGTAGATAATGTTCCGTCTGAACTGCTGTAATCGTTAGGAGAGCCAGTCATGTAGAAATTGGCCGAAAGCGGTGGCAGAGGGGACTGAGGCGCGCCAGTCACGGTCTGCACGGTAACTACGGTCGGGGGTTCGAATCCCCCCTCGGGCATGGATATTTGTGCCGTCCTTAGGATTAGCTAGTTGATAAGTAGTTTGTAAGTTTAGGGACTGATGACCCCGTAGTTAAGTCCCATAAGCTATACAAACATTTGAAACAAACATGTAGAAATTGTTCCCCCTGGTAAGCATGATGTAATGTGGAAATACCCTCGCACTTTAAGTGGAATATAGTGATTACAATATCTAAGAAAGCAAGTGCAGACAAATATCATGGCTGCAAAATACTAACAAGGATTATTTACGGACGAAAGGAAATCCAACCTTGGGGAAGATCAGTTTGGATTTAGGAGATCTGTAGGAACGTGCGAGGCAATACTCACTTTAAGAATATAGAGAGCGAAGAGCTCGGAGGGCATGAAAGGGTCGCAGAGGTTAAGAAGGAAGTAAGACAGGGTTTTAGCCTTTCTACAATGTTGTAAATTGTACATTGAGCAAGCTGTGAATGAATGCAAGGAGAAATTTGGAGAGGGAATTAAAGTCCAGGGAGAGGAAATAAAACCTTGCGGTTTGCTGACAACATAGTAATTATGTCAGAGACAGAAAAGGACCTGGAACAGCAATTACGCGGAATAGAGAATGCCTTGACAGAAGGTTATTAGATTAACAGTAACAAGTGTAAAACGAGGGTAATGGAAGGTAGTGTCAGAATATCAGGCGATTCCGAAGGAATTTGATTAGGTAACAAGAAAATAAAAGTAGTAGATGACTTTTGTTATTTGCGTAGCATGATAACTTCTGGTGACCGAAGTAAAGAAGATATAAAATGCAGAATGGCTGTGGCAAGAAAAGCGTTTCTGAGGAAGCGAAATTTGTTAACATCCAATATTAGTTCAAATGTTAGGAAGTCCTTTCCGAAAGCATTTGTCGAGTGTAGCATTGTATGGGAGTGAAACGTGGAGGATAATGAGTTCAGACAAAAAAATGATAGAAGCTTTCTTGCGTTTTGGTCACCACCGTGTTTCCTACGATCTTCCGTTGGGTGAGGATACCTCGTTGCTGGGGACAAGCAAACCAAGAAGCAGAAAAGAAAACACAACAGAAACAAACTGGCACACGGTTCCCATCCTTTATTGACCTGACCTGTCGTGTCTGAGGCTAAACTAAATCAGCTGTTTCAGGTAAAGTAAAAAAGTTCTGTCATTAAGACAAAATAGTCAACATATGATTCAGCAAAATATCTGAGGAAACGAAGATTCCCTCAGTCAGCTTCTTAACAAAATAAATAATAAAATTCTGAGTCCGGTGAAGAGTTCTTTGAAAGTGGAGATGGGTTGAAATGCAGTTCAGCATGTCCGACATAAAACCGGTGAAGCTCAC
This sequence comes from Locusta migratoria, assembly GCA_026315105.1. NCBI lineage: Eukaryota > Metazoa > Arthropoda > Insecta > Orthoptera > Acrididae > Locusta > Locusta migratoria. Next base: position 181,985,525 of record CM048746.1, read on the forward strand.
GTATGCTAGCACTTGCAACATCCCTTATAAGGAGGTAACTACATATTTTTAATGTTACTTTTATCTATTTTGTCCTTAGTTCGTTCCTACTTTAATCTCGAGCTTGAGTGATATTGCTTGTATGTGCGACAAGCTGAATACAATTATTTTTACCTTGTGGTACATTTTCCGAAAGCTACAAAAGCGAAAATAGAAAAAAGTTACTGTATATGACAGGCGTAGATGTACCTATAAATTTCAGTATAATTTTGGGCTTCTTCCCTTTATCACTTCCATCTAGAAAGCCAATAAGTATAATGTCAGAGAATTTTATTTCTGTCCATCAACACCAGAGTCGCTGTTTAAATTAATTTATTCTTCTAGTGCGAAACACGAAATATATTTCATTAATTGTATCAATTGGACAATAAACTAGTTGAACATCTCTTAGAAAGTTAAGTACGACCTGAAGTAAAACCACAGCGGATCATTGGCCATTGTAATCGGACGCCAACCAAGAACAATTAATTTATATTTGTTTTCTCTTTATGGATCATTCACACATCACTAGGGACTGACACACTTGGCCAGCAATTCATTTTTTCTCACAGTTTTATATAAATGACAACTGCTGCGAGAATTGGCTAGATACATAATACGTAGTACAGTTGTGTGATGGCGGTAGAATATTTTAGAGAGATTACTAAGGTATTCCTGCAATCCACCACAGCAGATACCGCGTCTCGTTTGGAAACTACTGGTCTACAATGTTCTTCAAACATTGTGGCCCTGTTACATAGCGAATTGCTTGCCATAAAAATTCCATCTTCTTCGGGCACAAGAAATTCATGAATGTACCAATGGTCACCAAGTAGATTCAGGTGAAACAGAGGTGCCATTGCACGTAAAAACGAGGCCACACCATTATTATTCCATATAAGCTTGCACAGCGTCTTGTTGATAACTTGGGTCAATGACTTCGTGCATTCTGCGTCACCCCAAATGTCATCATCAATTCTTCCATAGAAAATTGGGACACACCTGCCCAAGCCACGGTTTTCCAGCGGTCGACGCCCAGGCGATCAACAGTCTGATCTGTATGCCTCAATCAAAAGCGCAATTCCAGGTCTGTCCCACTCAAATGATGCAATATATACGCTTCCAACAAAACAAGCAATTTAAATATGGACGGAGCTGATTCAACAGGTAAAAATGGACGCGGCACAAGAGCTTCACTTCTTCAAAAAAAGTTCAAATGTTTGTAAATCTATCGGACCAAACTGCGTGGTCATCAGTCCGTAGCTTACAAACTACTTAAACCTAGGTAAACTAACCTAAGGACAAACACACACACACCCATGCCCCAGGGAGGACTCGAACCTCCACGGCGAGCAACCGCGCGCTCCGCAGCGAGACGCTTTAGACCGCTCGTCGCTACTAACACATTTAGAACCTGTCCTACAGCGTACTAGCACAGTCTAACACAGAGTCGCGAATCTCTGTAGGGGGAAAAATTGCAGCCGAAGCAATGGTAGCGCTCCAAACGGCGAGCCGGGAGTAACAGAAGACTTTCACGATACAAACCGAAAATTTGCTATATTTAATGCTACCATTTTCATATAATTATCAGTCACCAATCGTGGTGGTGAATTTTCTGATCCAAATATGAAAGCGTCATTAAAGTAATATATCTACTTCTGTTAATGACAGGCATAATAACAAAGTGTCAGTGCGTGTAATACGTACAGCAGAGTCGTAATCGTATCAAATTTTGAAATGTTTGTGAAACTGTGGGACCAAACTGCAGTGGTCATTAGTCCCTAGACTACCAAGCTACTTAAACTAACATGCTGAGGACAACACTCTCAACAATGCTCGAGGGAGGACTCGAACCTCCGATGGGGAGCAGACGCGCACTAGACGAGATCAAAAACTAATAATTACTCATGGAAATGAAACCTCTAAACTTAAAAAAATACAGTAAAACGTGTTTCTGTATTAAAAGCGGACATTAGATCATCGAGAATTAAGTTGCAAACACGGGGCAAGAAGTGTAATCTAAAATGTTTAATAAGAAAAATAACCAACTAAATAATTGTAGGGCTATGCAATACGCGCTTAAAATTCGTTCAAATCTTCAAATGTTTGTAAATCTATCGGAACAAACTGCGTGGTCATCAGTCCGTAGCTTACAAACTACTTAAACTAAATGCAAACGTAGGCTTCCGCGGCTGTTGTCACTATCAATAAAATTCTTCCGAGTATGAGACCGCGTCGTCATTTTATAAACTTAACCGACGTTTCGGCCGCTGTTGCAAACGGCCTTCATCGGGGTCTGGCTACAGGCTGCCGGCGTCTTGGCTGCCAGCAGTTGCAACGTTACGTGACGGCACCGCGCGCGGAATGACTCGCTCAGACTGCCCCGGAGACCACAGCGGCCGCGAACACGCAGAGCACCGGCCCGCCGCCGTCTGCGCCAGGCGACAAGTCAACAGCGGCACGCCACAACCGTTGTCCGTTCTCTCAGGTCCATTCCGCCAATAGCAACTTGTAATGCAAAAGCCAGTAGGAAACGTTCATTCTGACCAATAACAGGGAAGAATGCAACCTCCAATCATATGAAAAACAAGCCATTAAAACACCAATAATCAACGCCCCTTTCCACCAATGGCGTGCTATAATGTAACCACCAATAAAGGAAAACCAACATCCCCCTTCATCTCCCTCCTCCGCTAGTATATAAACCCCTAGCTATCGTACATTCAGCAGTCAGACACAGATCCTGATGAAGGCCGTTTGCAACAGCGACTGAAACGTCGGTTAAGTTTATAAAATGACGACGCGGTCTCATACCGGAAGAATTTTATTGATAGTGCTTAAACTAAAACTAACCTAAGGACAAACACACACACCCATGTCCCAGGAATGTTCAAATGTTCCGATGTTTGTTAAGCTTATGGGACTTAACTACGGGGTCATCAGTCCCTAAACTTACAAACTACGTGAACTAGCTAAGACTAAGAACGGCACAGCTATCCATTCCCGAGGGAGGATTCGAACCCCCGACCGTAGTGGCCGTGCAGACCGTGACTGAAGCGCCTCAGTCCTCTCGGCCACTGCGGCCGGCTGTACCTTAGCCTCCAAGATCATCTGATCTAAAGCCTTTGGATATTTGTGTCCGGGGTCACCTCGAAAACGAAGTGTAGGGACACCAGTTAACACGGTTGAAGAACCTGAGCGGAGAGTTGTACACTCTTATCAAGAATTATGAATGATCGAGGGGTTTTCGAAAGAATTCGAAATTCATTGCAGAGACGAGCACAGTGTGGCATCCAGATACAAGAAACACACTTCGGACACAGCCTTTTACAGGTGTCCCGTACATAAAATGTGAAATGCGATGTAAAACCTAATAATAAAGTCTAAATTTCAAATTAATTTGTACTAACTAGGACCGATGTTTTCAATGACGTGCCGGCCGCGGTGACCGAGGAGACTGCGGCGCGCCAGTCACTGTCTGCACGGCCACTACGGTCGGGGGTTCGAATCCCCCCTCGGTCATGGATATGTGCCGTCTTTAGTATAAGGTAGTTCGTAAGTAGTTTGTAAGTTTAGGGATTGATGACCCCATAGTTAAGTCCCATAAGCTCTACAAACAGTTGAACATTTATTTTATTTATTTTTTTATTTTATTTTTATTTTTATTTTTATTTATTTATTTTATTTATTTATTTATTATTATTATTATTATTATTATTATTATTATTATTATTATTATTATTATTATTTTTGCAATGACGTCAGTGGCGACTTGTACCGTACATTCGTAATTATGCCGCAAACGTCTCGTTTACTGGGATATTTTTCATCTATTATCGTGTACTTTCAACCGTGTAGGATTTTTATCTGTCAGTTTACATTTTTTTTTTTCGCCTCTGGCAATGTTGCTGATGAAAAAATATCGAGTAGCACCGTGGTTCTGAACCCACGTTAAACTGAAGGTCCCCCTATAACTGGATGGGTAAGTCAGTTCGAAGTTCGGAGGGATGCAACGGCATACCACCTCCAAAAAAGACCACACGTAGTAAAACACGTGGTGTTCAAACCAATCTTTGGATTGCTGGCTGCTTTACCTTTTAAGTTTGCGCCATCCTTTTTTATGTACCCTGTACACATTACTCATCTCAGGATTATTAGTATTTCACAATACAATAAGCATTTTCCGTATCCGTTTTGGTTAGAGAGTTCGTATCGATACGGTAGATGCGAATAACAAAATGTATTCGTTAATAGATTCGTATCGACGCGTTAGATACGAGTAACGAAATGCATTCAAGAGTACGTCCGAACAGATACGGTAGATGCGAGTAACGTTTTTCTGAGTAATGATTCAGTACCTTTAGTCAGCCAAAGTATTCGCTACTCAGAACCGAATACATACGATTTATCTGCAGCTCTGTTTATTAATACCTGGATCATCACGTAAACTGGCTTTACACCTCTGGTTGACTGAGGTGTCGTTCACACTATGCAATATAAGATAAGCGATATGTAGTAAGCGATATATTGCGATGATATATTGTCAGCAAGGTTTATAATAGCAGGCTATAAATCGGCGCGACGTGGGCGATAAAAATGTGGTGGCAGCACAGTTTTCACTGCTTCAGAATGATGATTACTTTCTGAATCATAATTGAGATACTTATTTCGTGTGTCAGAGTTGTAAATGTTCCTATTGTGACTTAATACTATAACAGTCTGATTACTTCCTTGTCTTTTACATAATAAAAAATATAGATATCTGTGCCTCATATTTCTGTTGCAATTTCCCTCCATGCGGCATCCGTCACATCTGTGTAACTGTATGCAATAGTTCTAGATGCACTGATGAGCTTTCACTAAATTAATGAAAGAAAGTACAGACTTCTCTTCTTCCCGCGATATATCATTCGCGACTAGTCGCTCAGGAGACCGGCAGGCGGTACTTAAAGAGGTACATCGCTTACGATATGTTGCGCAATCGCGCTAGTGTGAACCTTTTCTGCCGCCTTCCTCTAGATTTCAAGTACCTGTCCGTGCGTGTCGTGTATCGTATATCGCTTACGATTAGGGTTACCACATCACCCGGTTTATCCGGGTTCCATCCGGTTTTTAATACTCTATTTTAACCCCCGGTTGAAAATTCCTAAAACAGAAGAAGCCCCCGAATTTTTAATTTTTGTGTCAAGTTGAGGTGATAAAAATACTGTTCAAAATGTTCAAATGTTTGTTAAGCTTATGGGACTTAACTACGGGGTCATCAGTCCCTAAACTTACAAACTACTTATGAACTACTTACGAACTAGGACGGCACAAATATCCATGCCCGAGGGGGGATTCGAACCCCCGACCGTAGTGGCCGTGCTGACCGTGACTGGAGCGCCTCAGTCACCTCGGCCACCGCGGCCGGCGATAAAAATACTGTACTGGAAGTGTAATCTGTCCTGAGTGTCCAGTATGCATCACAAGGCTAAAAGTTGTTGTGTTCACAAAATATGTGAATCTTTTTATTCTGATTATAACGATTACTTTAGTAAATGAATGAGGCAGAAGGAAGATTAGGGTTTAAAGTCCCAGTCCCATCGACTTCGTTATCATTAGAGACAAAGCACAGCAATTTTTTTTTCTCTTAATCGACCGTTCCCTTTTAAAGGGAGTGATTCAGGGAAATCACATGGATCACGAATTGACTCTAAGGTGAACTCTTAAGAAACGATTTGACCGGTAAAGTGCAAAAAACGTTGCATCATATTTGAAAAATATAAATATTCTTGTGGAATTTTTTGGTGAAGTAGACTGCCTAAAAGTTTTTGTGTTTTTACGTGTGCAACTCAAGTCGGAAGCCGCATCAACATTTCTAGAGAAAACTGTGTCTGGTAGACGGTGTGACTTCATGAACAATAGGTCTGGAGATGAATGTTCATAGCTTTTGCAAACCGTGCAACACATTTTAGCAATTCCTGTCCTCAGCTTACCTGTGGAAATAGTATTTTCCTCGTCAAGTATACATTGGACTTAGAAAGAAATAGACTTTGTGTACAGTGTGTAAAAATTTTGTTGATCGTCAGTTATAGCTCAAAAATGTCTTAATATCAGATTCAAGAATGAGTTACATAAGAAGGTTCGAGGAAGCCACAAGTAAGCTTTTGTCGAAAATTAAACCATTTCGTTTTACATAAAAGATTGTTGGTAATATCCCCGGTTTTTTCATTTCGAAATATGGTAAACCTACTTACGATATACCGCTTATGTCGCCTTAGTGAGGTCGGCGCCTGAAGGAGAACCTCGAGCGACTGTTCGTTTGGCGAGTGGTACAGTCGGTGACAGAATTCGCGAGACCCCTCGCCTAATCGCTATGCACAACCGCAAAGTTTGGCTGCTTGGTGGGGAATATAAACAGCTAGGGGACACGATCGTACATACTGTCGATTACACGGGTACCTGAGACGAAATCTGAGAGGAAAACAGTTATCTTTCAGTGTCGCAGACGGTGGTAACACGCGTGCTTTCTATGCGACGCGAAGGCGACTTCGCAAACAGATCTTACAAGCTGCTTTACGTTTTAGCCATTGTGTTTTAAGCTATTCGCAACCGACATATTCCTTTCCACATCGTTTTCTTATAGTTTCTTATAGAATTGAGATGCTGCAGTCCGTGTATACTGTCTGACGTTACTGACACACTCAAATGGAAAATATGCCAGTGTAACATAGAAGTAATGGAATTACAAGACAAGAAGCAAATTATCGACATTAGCCACTACTTAAAGTAACCTTCATTACACAAGTGCAAGTAGACAAAAAATCAAATGTTTGTATAGCTTACAAGGGCAAGTAGACAAAAAATCAAATGTTTGTATAGCTTACGGGACTTAACTACGGGTCATCAGTCCCTAAACTTACAAACTACTTATCAACTAGTTAATCCTAAGGACGGCACAAATATCCATGCCCTAGGAGGGATTCGAACCCCCGACCGTAGTGGCCGTGCAGACCGTGACTAGAGCGCCTCAGTTCCCTCGGCCACCGCGACCGGCGCAAGTACACAAATATCTAATGGTGTTTCAGCGGCACACTTGTTGGAATCACGCTACAACACTGATTCGTTGAGCGAGGAGACAAAACAGGTCCTGTTCTAAACACTTTGTTACGAAGCTAAGAGTTACAGTGCACCATGATGTTCGGAGCTATTACGTGACGGTTTCCATCCACCGCCTCAGTTGCGCTATATAGACAACAACCGTTTGGCGCGGCAGATCACTGATGGTATTTTCGAGAGTGAAGTTATCGTTCTATATGTCCTTTCCACTGGTTCTCTTTCGGTTGACGTTACAACTAAGATATCAGCAATGACCACGCTGTCGACGGGACGTTAAACCCTAAGCTTTCTTCCTTCCTTTTAAGATATCAGCATAAGTTTAACAATCATAAGCCACCTGTGTTACCACAAATTACAGTTACCCTCAGTTTTTTGGTACTGTTGTAATAGGTCAACAGACATAGTAGATCGACCTTGGAACAAAAGTTCTAACGGTACCCAAAGAAAAAGAAACACTGGTCATAAATTTTATAAATTGTACATGTAACACAGAAACGAATATTACAATTGCTCCAGCAAACGTCATCAAAACTACCAATGTGGACAAGTGATTGTGAACAACCTAATGGTAAGCATTCGACCACGTATTGGGCTGTTATAATACGAGATACGATTAAGTTAAATGAATGTGCAGAGAACCAAACTATCCTAAAGATAGCCGCGGCGGAGTGGCCAAGCGCATTAACGCGCTATGCTCCGATGCACGAGGCGTTCCCCCTCGGGGGGTTCGAATCCCCTCTCAGGGATAGATGTTTGTGTATAACGTAGTTCATAAGTAGTTTGAAAGTTTAGGGACTGATGACCCAGCGGTTAAGTCCCTTAAGCTTAACAAACATTTGAACCTTTTTAAGCTAAAGATAAGCTTATCTCACCTGATGGTCAACTATTAAACAGTGAATGACAGATTACTGCGTTTTTCACTTTTTACTTCTATTTTGAAATATGGCTCATTATGTTTCTCAAGTAACAAAAAATGTTCAAATATGTGTGAACTTTTATGCGACCAAACTGCGTGGGTATCAAGTCGGTAGACTTACTCACTGATTAATTGACTATCTTAATCTTACCCTAAGGACAACACAAAAGCCTATATCCGAGGGACGATTCGAACCCCCCGAATGTAGCGGCCGTGCAAACCCTGACTGGCGCGCCGCAGAGCTCTAGATCACTGCGGCCGGCTCTCACGTAACAAAAACAAACGCACAGAATAATCTGTATCACAAACTTTATGAGGTAATTACTGTGGTTAGTCACAGTCTTATTCCGTAACCATGAAAATGTATTGATAATTAGAAATGAAGCACCTGCAATAGAGAATTGTGTTGCATCAAATGAATTTCTTTAAACTATCATATCCAACAGATAATTTTATTTTTATTCCGTATCTTTCAATAACGACGCAAAAGCTACGTTTTTTGTGTAAGCAACAATAGGAAATTTAAATCGCTGTGACATTCAAATCCGTAGTGGTTTAATCTAATCCATTTTCACTCCAGTACGAATTCCCAATAACGGCGAGCTCGGTATTCTCAGAGGTTTAGAAGATCTTTTGGTGTGAGTTTGTCACTGGCGAATATCGAACACGAGACGTTTCGCACACTAATTAAAAATATCAACCCGCCAAACCACCCGAACCTACGAATACGTCATGCGGGAAGTAGACATGAACAATCACCGTAGAATGAAGTCGGTCATCTCTTCCAAGAAAAAGGCATTAATTTGATAATGCCAACAGTGAAACTAAGGAGGTAGAGTAATCTGTAAAATCTCGACTCTAAGAATCGACTTCTGGTGTTTGTTAATGGTAGCAATATTAGAGGAGTAAAACATTCGACCGCGGATTTCTTGGATTTAGAAGCCACAGCCGTTTATTCTACAATAGGACATCATTACACACCGGTGAGTTACAGTTACTGTGCAGAATACAAAACCACTTTTTTTTTTTTTTTGTCAAAAGTATGCATAATTTCCAGATAAGGTCTACCACCTCTGAATAGGTAATAGGAATATGTTCCTGCAGAGGATCGAAAAAAGGCTATACTGAAGTATGTGTTGGTGGCGCCGGCGTAAATGCGCAGATGCGTAAGACGAGGTCCTATGATCGAGCTGATATCCACAGCATTTTTGTTTTTTTAATATGCACTCATTTGCACGATTTCAACCCGTAGATTTCACATACTTAACTTTTCTACCATTCCACTGCCACCGGAAAAATGCAACAGAGATTCTATGAGTCAAAGCGTAAATTTGTTCAACAGACCTAATTTTTGATCTTGTTGCCGGCCACGGTGGCCGAGGGGACAAGCGCTCCAGTCACGGTCTGCGCGACCACTACGATCGGGGGGTTCGAATCCTCCCTCGGGCATGGATATTTGTGCCGTCTTTAGTATAAGGTAGTTCATAAGTAGTTTGTAAGTTTAGGGACTGATGACCCCGTAGTTAAGTCCCATAATAAAAAAAAATAAAAATAAAAAAAAAATAAAAGAGGCAGAGTGAGAGAGAGAAACATAAACTTCACACTATGCAAACTTTATCAAAGTATTTTAAGGAAGTAATTTTATCCGACAAATGCTTCGGCGCAAAACACACTTGATTCAAGGTTTAAAGTATATGAGTTTTCACTATTGCCTTTGGTGCATGCCAAATGTATCAAATCATTGCGGTGGAAGTAGGGGCACTGAACTGATGCCATGCGATTGAATGTGTTTTGAGTCTCCCTTTGACGTCAACTTTTGTGGAACACTGAAATGTTTATGTAAATTTAAATTTTATAAATAAAAGATTAACATTACGAGGGGTAATACAAAATGAACACTATTCTACGAAGTACCGAGAATCGAAACTGGGCCGCAAATTTTGCAATACAAGCCCTTGTCCATCACGCTACTTACATTTGACGTAGATTGGGAGTCAATAAGCAGCTTAGATAACACCTATTAGTATGTGGGAAATTTTTGCGACCGTATTCGCTTTCCGTTTGGCCAAATCGTGTGACATATTTTTGGGAATTTTTAAATGTTTCGTCTGCTTCCTTCTTCTCGCGATCTACTCTGGTCATTCATAAACATTATGTAGTAAAACTGAATGACGTTGGACGTTGACGAGTTCGCACCCCTTCTTGTGAATGAAATTCCAGGACTGAGAACATCCTCGCCTATGGTCCACGGACGGAGATGCATTATCAATGCGAAACGCAGGGACCTCTTACAGCTACAGTCGTAAAAATTATGTGAATAAAGTAAATGGAGTCGTTTGTCTCTTTATAAAGAAGCTTTCCGATGTAGCAACGAATGCCAGATCTGCGAAACAGCAACGAATCTAAATCATTAATACGGTTTCTGTCGGTATTTTGAGTAATGGGTGTTCTGTAGTTGAAAGGTCACATGCGGTAACAGGAGAGTAATTTTGCGAAAAATTTAGGCCAAAAAATTTGGATAAGTATGTTGACCACACAGGCTTCTTAATAAATGAAGCGTGTCAAGTTACCACAAAAAGATGACCAGATGTTATGACACGCTGAGTTGTTATTTAGCAGTTTCGTATTACCGGCACACCTAATATAAGAATCATTTTTGAAACGTCTGAGGCAAACTGAATACCATTGGAAAGGTTTAGCTGAAGTAGGTTGTCGAGTAAGAAACTTTGTACGCGCTCGCCGTGCTGTGAGTGCCCCATTTACTTCGGCGTAAACCTCTTGCGGCCCCAAGCACTAGACATTCGCTGCGATTGAGCAGAGTAGAGGAACGCCTCGCCTTTCCTCGACTGCTCACGGATGTGGTCGGACCTGTCTTTTCTTATACGGACAGTGCCTTATGAGGCCTGGTTTTCCTGATACCGATTTACTAATGGATTGTCGTCCTAGTCTATATGATTGTGCACTGAATTAAAAATTATATTATTGGTTGGTTTCGGATAGTTGTCCTGTTAGTTACTATATTTAGTGGTAATTCTTACACTACTAAACAAGAAGTGTATAATAACTTCGTTTTAACTTGGAACAGTAACAAGTTATGATGCTTTAAAAAGGAGTGTGTGTTCTACTAAAATTGTATGTGTAACACATTAAGCTCGAAGTAGCTTTCAAATTATATCTGAATGATGACATGGCAGTTACAGATTGATTTGAACGTTGAGGTTGTTTCTTGGTTTTAAGATGTTATTTTAATAATTTCGATAAGTTTCGCTTCATGCAAAGAACTAACCTGCCGGAAATCTGATGGTGTAACAAAGTTTGCTGTTTGTGTGACAAGAAATACAATACGTTTGGAACCTCTTGTCATAGTCTGTAGTCAAGTGCGTATTGGACACGGTTTCAAGAAGAATTTAAAAGCAATCTCGTGTAAGTTCCATTCCATGACGACCAAAGTTGGTGACGATTACCTTGTATACTATCGATGCACCGGGAATATTACTACTATATATCGTACAAAGAGCTTTGCAACCAACTTCGAGATAAAAACACCCGGAAAACCTCCGACCTGAAAGAAAAAAAAATTCAAATATCGCTTATGGCTTCTTAGGATCAACAATAGTTGTGATAAAGAGTTTAACTTTTGTTTTATTTTTTTTTTTTTAATTTTGCCCGTCATCACCCTTCCTGACCAACGTGATTCGTCCACAATGCTTTTTTATTCTTGTTTCGTCTCCTGTACTATAATAATTCACGATTTGTTAATTTATTTATTCCCTAAATTAATCTTGAAACGTTACTGTTCTTTCTCATTGAACAAATACACAATAATAAAATGAAATCATAAATTACAACGTTAAAACATACTGCATGTGCTTTAAAAGAAATAAACGAAAAATCGTTTCATTTCGTTGGTGAAATCTTGACTCTGTTCTAGTGAACCTCAGTGTTTCTCAAACTGTTTGACACCTTTGCTTTTTTACCTATGTTATACAAAAGGCGGATCTTATGAGTAGCACTCTTACACCGTTACATACTTAACCATTCTAAATAAATAAACTTCTTCTGCTAATGTTGATCTGAATCACTTATAGCCTCCTTCTGCTTCCGCAACGATTCGAAGCCTATTGGGTATTCTCGTTTCTTATTATATTGGTGTGGTGTCTTATTTCGGACATATCTGAAGTAACAGACGCCATACCAATAAAATTAATTACGACACGCGAAGACGGCGTTTCTTCTATCACTTCACAGCATATGCGGTCATACGTTCGATTTCACACGATAGGTGCACTACAGTCATAGCGTGCAACTTGTGGAAGTTTGAGACGGACGCGGGACGAGCATCTGAATCCGCGTGGTTACGTTCATCGCTGGCCCGATGCTGGAGACCCAGGTTCGATTACCGGCCTGCTTCACATTTTCACTTGTCGCCATTGTTTAATTTCAATGCCCTAATGCAACACTGGCGATCCTTTTCTTCCAGTCCTTATTCCGTCACCTATTTGATAACTGCTTACTAGGTAGACTACTCTCCACTAGACCATCGCACCACTAGCGACTAAGGCGCCTCTACGTCACAAACTTTACGTTAGCTTCTGTGTTCCAAAGAATGTTGGAACTACTTTCAAGGCTCTCCACGCAGCGGTATAGACTAGTAAGCATGGAGGTCTGTTTTCGATCCCCGACCGCATCACAAATTTTAATTCAGTGCTTCACCTTTATCTTTAATGTCTTTGACATGTTTGAGACGAAAAACCGTCTCAGGTTTCGTGTATTTGCATTTACATTGATATTCCTTCATAACTATTTGCAAATTCTTGTTTCTTCTTCTTTGGGCCTCTCTATTTCCTGTTCTAGGCTGAACTTCCCTCACAAATTACGCCTGCATCGGCGATCTTCTATATTTAAACTTTTCGCAGATGTTTTAAATACAATTCTTTCTTACACGACAATCTACTACAGCTAAATCTTACCAACAGTTATTCAAATGTTCAAATGTTTGTAGAACTTATGGGACTGAACTACGGGGTCATCAGTCCCTAAGCTTACAAACTACTTACGAACTAGCTAAGACTAAGGACGGCACAAATATCCATGCCCGAGGGGGGATTCGAACCCCCGACCGTAGTGGCCGTGCAGACCGTGACTGGAGCGCCTCAGTCTCCTCGGCCACTGCCGCCGGCCCAACTGTTATTCAGTTGGTCTCAGGCGTTTCATAAATGATTGTTGCATTAGGTATGTTGTTAATATGAAACTGTTCATTAAAGAAATCAGGGTGACAAAAGTAAGACCATATTTTTCTTGGTAGCTTGACATGCTTCATTTATTAAAAAACCGTACTGATTTCAATAAAGTCAGAGGAAATTATACAGCGATTGATAGTAGAATGAACACCCCAGAATACCAAGACCTTGCATGTGGGTGTTTAGTAGCGTGGTCGACATACGTCTCCCTCACTTTTTGTTACAAATTTTTCGCAAAATTACTCTCAAGTTGCATGTGCCTTTGAACTATAGAATACTCACGAGTCAAAATGCCGTCAGAAACACGTTCGTATTAATGATTTAGATTCGTTGCTGTTTCGTAGATCAGGCATTCTTAGCTACATCGTATTCTTTATAAATATTAACAGGAACTACTTCATAAACTTTATTCCCACAATTTTTACGACTGTTATTATCTCTCTGTGGAAAAACTTACGCTATGACTCACACGATCTGTTGCATTTTTCTGGTGGCAGTGTCAATCTGCTCAGAACATCTGACGCAAATAGACTGTCTATTTCGTTCATTCATCAAAAACTTTTCTTTGTTATCATATGAACTGGCTGAATTAAGAGTTAAAACTTTTTGATACCATATTCGCTACCAAAGTTGTTACTGAACAGAAAAGTTACGTATGTGAAAAATACGGATTGAAGCTCGTGAAAATGAGTGAATAATTAAAAATATAAGTGCTGCGGATGTCAGCTCGATCCTAGGACCTCGTGTTACGCATCGACGCATTTATGCCGGCGCCACCCGCACATACTACAGCATAGCCGTTTATCGAATCTCTGCAGGAACATAGGCCTACTACCTATTCATAAGTGGCAGGAAACTACGCACGCTGTTGACGAAAAACCGTGGTTTTGTATTCTGCACAGTAACTGAAACCCACCAGTGTGTAATGCTGTCCTACTACAGAATAAACGGCTGCGGCTTCTAAAACCAAGGGATTAGTTTTAGAATCTTTCACTCCTCTCATTACTACGATGGAGAATCACCAAAAGTCGACTCTTAGGTTCGAGATTTTACAAATTATTCTATCTACTTGTTTTTGCTGTTTGCATTATCAAATTAATGCCTGCTTCTTTGAATAGATGACCGACTTCATTCTAAGGTGATTGTTCAGACGTCTACTTCCTGCATGATGTATTCCTAGGTGCGGGTGGTTTGGCGGGTTGATATTTTTGATTAGTATGCGAAACATATCGTCTTCGATACTTCCCAGTGACAAACTCACACCAAAAGATCTCTTTAACCGAAGCCAAGTGGCGAACACCGAGCTCGCCAGTATTCGGAATTCTTGATGTCGTACTATTGTCTGGACTAAAACAGAATTACATTAAACGACTACGGATTTGAATGTAACAGCGATTTAATATTCCTAATGTTGCTACACGAAAAACGTAGATTTTGCGTCGTTATTGAAAGAAAAGGAATCAAAATATAATTATGTGTTAGATACGATAGATTAAAGAAATTTATTTGATGCAACACAATTCTCTGCTGCACATGTTTCATATTGTATTATCAATATATTTTCATGGTTACGGAATAATAATTTCCTCACAATGTTTTCGGTACAGATTGTTACTCAATGATCATATGTGTTTGTTATTGTTACGTGAGAAACATAATGAGCCATATTTCAAAATAGAAGAAAAATGTGAAAGAGTCAGTAATCGAACTGTCGCTCGTTGATCAGTAGTTGGCCATTTTGCGAGATAAATAAGCTTATTTTTATCATTTGTTTGCTTCTCTGTACATTCATTTGACATAATCGTATTTGGTATTATAATAGCCCAATATGATATCGAATGCTTAATATTAGGCATTTCAATAAGACATGGACTATGGAAAAGTACCAAACATCCGAGGAGAACAGTAATTTGTCGTGACACAGCTGGCTTATGTTAAATTTGTGCTGATATCTTAGTTGCAACATCAACCGAAAGAGAACCAGTGGAAATGACGCGATACCCTCACTCTCGGAAATACCATCAGTGATCTGCCGCGTCAAACGGTCGTCGTATTTTAGCGCAACCGAGGCGGTGGGCGGAAACCGTCAGCGATACTCGGAACATGATGCACCATGATGTAACCCTTAGCTTCATAACAATGTGTTTAGAACAAGATCTATTTTGTCTGCTCTCTCAACGAATAAGTGTTGTAACGTGATTCCAGCCAGTGTGCCCTCTGTAGCACCCACTAGACATTTGTCGACTTGCCCTTGTGTGATGGTTTACCTTAAGTAGTGGTTAATGTCGATAATTTGCTTCCAGTCATGTAATTGAATTAATTCTATGATATGCACGCAATTTTCCATTGGAATGTGTCAGTAACGTTCGAAAATATTCACGGACTGCAGCATCTCAATTCTAATTGCTGTCTTTGTTCATAGAAAAGAAATGTGGAAAGGAATTTGTCGGTCGCGAATAGCTTATAACTCTATGGCTAATACGCAAAGCAGTTTCTAAAACCAGTTTTAGAAGTCGCCTTCACGTCGCATAGAAATCACACGTGTTGTTACAACTGGCTGCGATACTGGAAGATAACTTTTTTCCTCTCAGATTTCGTGTCAAATGTGTAGTCGACAGTATGTACGATCGTGTTGCCTAGCTGTATATACTTCCCACCAAGCAGCAGAACTTCGCAGTTGTGTATAGCGATTAGGCGAGGGCTCTCGCGAATTCTGTCACCGACTGTACGTCAGATGCCAGATGGCGGACGTTATTTACATTTCCAGAACGAAGGATGAAATAAAAACTCTCACTTGTCCCAGATATTATGTTATTTATTTCGCAGTATGTTGTCATTCATGAGTATATGCTCAGGGACGAAAGTAAAAGTAAAATTCATGTTACTCCTTATTTCAAATACTTGTTTCTCTTTCTAGATATGTGACGAATCCAAGGAATCTTGACAGGAGCGTACCACTTGGATGTTGAATGTCTGATATTATTGCAATAATAATCATTTATAAATGTCATGAGGCTTACTGTCTAAATTGTTTATAAACAGTTGCATGAAAAGGGTTACACTTTACCACTTTCCTTATGGGCTGCAAGGGGTTAGTGAACACCATTAATTACTTATCTCACGACCAACACAAAAGATTATTCTGCTCATTCGATGTGATTGGTCTTTTTTTTTTTTTTTTTTACCCAGAGAACATGTAATGGTGGTTGCCAACATCAGCACACTACGCCTCTACCGTACGTACACTTGTACCATAAAGCTAACGTTCTAATTCGCAGAAAAAGTATACAGCCAACACGTGATATATCCATGATAGTGACATAGTTAGTTCTTACAGTGAAACTTAAAATTAAACACAACGTAATGCAGATTATTAAACAATTTCTATAAAGAATAGATATCTAGAAGACAAGGCGTTAGTTGCTTTTTGAATTTAGCCATATCGCCAGTGACTGACGCAACATAAACTATAAGTTTATTCTATAATTTTCTGCATGAGTAATTTACCGTGTTCCTAATTTTTAATAAAGGCCTGTGTTTGAAGATCGCGTTTACTTCTTGTGTCATCGAGTTCACGTGCACTCTTAGTTTCGTGAACAGTATGATTAAAGTTCAGAGAGCCCCATAAGTAAAAGAAATCCAACTGTCGTGTTTTACGGCCCACTTTAGGTTTGTAGTTTTATAAGTTTTTGCAAACATTTTGGACTAAAATAATAATCTAAATAACAAAAAATTATGTTGATAAATTTACGACTCTACTATTGTGGTAATATCTATGCACCCAACACGTATTATGATTTCTGGCCATATTGTAACAAACAGACAAAGTTATATTATGTTTGAGTTTAGCTTTGATAAACATACTTTTTTTTAACTTTTACCTCCTTTTAAAATAAAGGAAAGCAAGGAGAAATTTGGAGAAGGAATTAAAGTTCAGGGTGAAGAATTAAAAACATTGCGTTTTGCCGACGACATAGTAATTCTGTCAGATACAGCAAAGGACCTGGAAGAGTAACTGAACGGAATGGACAGTGTGCTGAAAGGTGCATATAAGATGAACATTAACAAGAGCAAAACTAGGGTAATGGAGTGCAGTGTAAGAAAATCAGGTGATGCTCAAGGAATTAGATTGGGAAACGAAGCAATAAAGGAGGTAGATGAGTTTTGTTACTTGGGCAGTAAAATAACAAATGATGGTCGCTGTACAGAGGATATAAAATGCAGAATGGCAATGGGTAGAAAAGCGTTCTTGAAAAAGAGAAATTTGTTAACATCGAATATTGATTTAAGCCTAAAGAAGTCCTTTCTGAAGGCATTTGTATGGAGTGTTGCCTTGTATGGGAGTGAGACATGGACGATAAACAGTGCGGACAGGAAGAGGATTGAGGCTTTTGAAATATGGTGCTACAGAAGAATGCTGAAGATTAGGTGGGTGGATCGCGTAACTAATGAGGAGGTACTGAAGAGAATTGGGGAGAAAAGAAATTTTTGGCATACCTTGACTAAAAGAAGGGATCGCTTGATAGGACACATTCTAAGACATCGGGGAATCGTAAATTTAGCATTGGAGGGAAGTGTGTGGGGTAAAAATCGAAGAGGAAGACCAAGAGATGGATACAGTAAGCAGATTCAGACAGATGTAGGTTGCTGTTCTTATGTGGAGATGAAGAGGCTTGCTCAGGATAGGGTATTGTGGAGAGCTGCATCAAACCAGTCTCCGGACTGAAGACCACAACAACATATCATTTTAATATCTCTCCCAGATTTTCATTATATCTTTCCATTAAAATATTAACATCTGTCTTGTCTTGGTAGTTCTAAGTTTATTTTCTTTTCCTGTACTGGTTACGAATGACTATAGGCTGGAATGAACGAAGCGTACATATGCCGTTCGGACGAGTGACGAGTGGAAGGAACACAGCGTACATTTGGCGTTCGTAAATCAGTCACGTGACATCCCTCGCCCCAAAATCTCTTTTGCGTACGCCATCTTGCTTTCTCTACTTAAGGATTTTGTTATTATAACTAAAGCGTTGTCATTTCAAAGCAATGGCGCACTGAAAATTATCAAAAACACGTCGTTCTTAGGACAATGAATTATAATCTAATGTTGGTTAGTTAGTTAACACCTGTCAACGATAGTTCGTGAATCACAGATTACTCTCGCAGCTGTTCGCCATAGCGTAACAGGGGAGGAATTAGTTTGTGATGTACGAACATGTTACACGATGGTGCAGAACTTGCTAGGGCGTGGTTGCTCAGCGCGCATGGTAGCTCGACGCTCTCTGTAACGAGAGAACTGAGTTATCCGAAATGATCAAAATAGTGCAAAACAAACCAACATCTATAAAGTACCCGTTCAAACCGGCGAACCAATCAAAATAGAGAAAACGAAAGACGATTCAACTAACACCATCTGAAGAGAAGGCCTGTGCACTGCCGTCCCACGTCACATCACACGCGTAGCTGACTGGCTGGCCGCTGTGAGGCGGTGGGCCGTGCCCCATCAGCCAGCCAGTAAGCTACGCGATCGCGACCTACTCTGCGTGATGTGGCACGGCAGTGCACAGTCCTTCTCTTCAGACGGTGTTGGTTCAACGCCAATAAAAAAACAGTAAAATTCTTAACGAACAACCCAGAACAAATATGAACAAACGAGCGCACAACATCGATATATATATATATATATGAACGCAACTGTATTCTGCAAGATTCTGAGTTCTGAAAAGCGCAATTGTTCTGTTTCGAGAACATGCCACGAAATACATAGCAACGAATTGTAAACATAGACTTCTTTAACACATGTACATAAACTGGGGAGATACTGTTACAATGACTGTTCTTTGTATATATATTGAGCACTAGAGTTATGTGGAATTCAGTATTAACACACTTATTCCGTTTGTAATTTTAGCTGTAAAAGAAAACTTTGTGCAGAATGTTCATTATTACAGTATTCTCCCAAATTACGTGCATATGTTTCAGAAGATCATTTTTCAATTCGTTGCTAAGTACTTCACGAAATAGAAAAAAAACACGCATTTTAGAGGCAGCATTCTTACATATGCACAACACTAAACAGTGAAGAACATGCCTCTATTTAATTAATAAGGGTATCTGAAACGCTTTTAGAAAAAAAAATGGAGTGGTGGGTTTCGAACCATTAACCTTCAGCATCATAGACCAACGCATTGCCTACCGCTACAGCTAACAATGATAAATTGCGGTCTTTTATCTCGTACTAATGATGGCCGTTATTAAATGATGCTAATACGGCATTTTTAGACATTAGATTATCATTTATCGTACAAAGAACGACGTGTTTTTGTTAATTCTTCAGTGCGCCATTGCTTTGAAATGACAACGAGTAAGTTACAATAAGAAAATCACCAAATACGCAACGCAAGATGGCGTATGCCAGAGAGAGTTCTGGGTGAGGAATGTTACGTGACATCTCCGAACGGCTGGTTTTCGTTAATTCCTTGGAGGGTGTCAAATCTCCGTTATTTTGCAAATATCTCGCAAACGATAAGACATATGAAAAAAAATAAGGTAACAAAGTTATAAAGAAGTTCCTCCTCTACAAATTCGGTAATTCAATTTTCGAGTCAGATGAACGGTTTATTTGTAATTAAAATTACATTACAAACAGCTTTTTTGGTATTACTAACGTATTTCTTGTCCGAAATATTTCAAAAAGCGAGGTTCTGGTCTCTGGTAACCAACAATTATGTCTGTAAAATTTGGTGCCGATCGGTTGAACGGTTCGACCTAAAAAGTGGGAACACGTTACAGACAGACAGACATCCCAAAATCGCCATTATTATTGCAAAATCTCTGAAACGATACGAGACATGAAAAAAACTTAAAGAGAGCAAAGTTGTAGAGAATTTTCTCCTCTACAAATTCGGTTACTCAATGTTCGTGTCAGACGAATGGTTAAGCCGTTATTTTCATTTAAATTTCGAGCTGTCAAAAGACGATCGCAAAGGCCCACTTTTAGTGTTACTACCGTAATCTAAAGTGGGCCGCAAAAGTGTACTAGCATGACTTGATGAAGATTGCCAGCCGTTTCAATAAATCTCTGCAATAGTATCTAGGGTGCATTCTGATAGTATTCTCGGAGATCGCTGTATTTCGGAAGCAGACTGCCAAATATATGTGATAAGGAAGAATATTAATATTTTTGCTGCTTGTGAAGCTGTCCCATTGGGTTACTGAAATTATCATATAATGAGAAGAAAACGGCGAAATATTTGCGTCCTTTATTTTCTAATCTCACGGAAACATAAATAATGCAGAACATTACAAATCATACTTACCTAAAATTAATAAGCAATTCCTAGAATGTGTTTAAATAAAATACTTTAAACAATAAAAGGAAGTGTACGGATGCGACCGTGGATCTTATGTAATGGAAATTCACGACGCTATCCATTACACCACAATGACGATGTATGTATGAAAGATAAATCATTGAATTTATTAGAACATCTTATTGCTGCATTACAGTTTTATCTATATCTATAAATGTGAATGTCTGTTCGGTGTACGTTTATCACGTCTGCACTACAAGACATAAAGATCTAAAAATTAGTACAGTTACTAATGTCTACGCGGGGAAGCTATAGGCACAGTTTTATGGTGATCGGATATATATATATATATGTGAATGTCTGTTTGGTGTACGCTTATCACGTCCGAACAACAAGACGCAGAGACTTAAATATTTGTACGGTAACTAATTTATATCTGAGGAAGGTTTTAGGCACGGTTTTATAGTGATATGATAGATATTTAGTAATTTGAAGAACATAACGCGAAATGCGACACAATAATAACTCTTTGAAAATTATATTTACTCTTTGAAAATGGTTTTATTGGTTGCATTGTTGCTTGAGGGTTGATAATGATAAAAGGGTGGAGTATATTAGGATGGAAAGTTATCGGTGAATATAAAATTATGTCTGTGTTAATATTTCTCTCTGCAGCGAAAACTACACAACGCAGACGAATGGTCTGTGTGTTATTGTTGTCTGAAGTCTCCATGCCGATAGCTATAAAGGGGTGGAAGATATGGTGGTTGAAAGTCGTCAAATTATGAAAAAATTCCGACTGAAAGCCAGCGATGACATTTGCGACTCTATAGCAAGGAGGTTACATACAGCGAAACGTGATGCCACAGACCATATCTTTGGTGTATGCGTGCTACAATGTCTTCATCTCTTTCTCTGTAAGGATAAGCATACGAATAAGGAAATATAAGAATAAATAAATAAAGCAGTAAAAAAAATTCTTTTAATACACCTCTTTAAAAAAATCGATTTGACGTTTCGCGCATTACATCAAGTGATCGATCTGTGATAGTATTACAATCATTATTGTTCAATTTCTTGATTTGATTCTTCGCAACGAGTGCATTTTTACGTATGATTCGATCTACATTACTTACTTTCCTGATAAACGGTAAGTGCATAGACTTCCGCAATCTGATAGGAATATTTTTTCGTTACCGCTTTATGAGCGACATTTCCTCAAAAATGAGTGAAATTAATTACATTAATTTAATTGTTATTTAAACTCCGTAGATAAATGTGCATTGCGTTACTTTACACATATTATAACAGTACATCTACTTTTAATAGATCACATTCAGACAACATGCCTCAGGAATACATTTACGCTACAAACAATACTAAAAATAACGTAGTTAACCAGAATGCTCTAAAATGAATTTGGACATTACTCGCACCATACGTGTTGAGATATTGCAACACAAGGCTATAAGGAATAATGTATGAATTATTTATTGTAAATCATTAAGCACTTAACATAATTTTATTTTGTTATTTGAATGTTGATTAAAAATGTTTGTTTCTAAAGAAGGTATTGTATTGCATTTCATCCTTCAAAACAAGTCAAAGCACACTACTGAAAGATAGCTTATCTATCATAATCAACAAACACGCGAGCGGAGCCGCGGTTTTAAGCTAGTACGTAATAATAAGGTACAAATCTTTGTGACAGATTGTCAGTGCACTTTCACCAGAGGCAGCTGGTGATAATGTGCTAATGCGCTGCAACACACTGTAAATATATCACTAAAATTATGCCATTTCTCTTCCAAAGCAAGCGAGAAATCGCTGTAAAATTACATCCTTTCTCTTGGAATGCGAACCAGATATCACAATAAAATTATGCCAATTCCCTTCCAATACGTATTACAATGCTAGTAATAAAGATGAAAACGCATTTTGGAACGCTCTCGCCGCGATAGCTGGAAACCAGCTCCGTGTGCTGAAGTGGGATTCATCCACGCTGGTACGTGCGCAGAGAGGCGGCGCAGTCGTCTGTTCGCTAGTGCGCATGCGCAGACGTGACGTCAGGCCTGGCGACTCGTGTGTGCTGAGACCGACTACAGCACAACATCAATATTTCTCTTCGCACTGCGTGTAACGGTTGCGGAAGAATAGTCTATGACGAATGTTGCAGCATATAGAGTCAAATAGCGCGCTGGCTCAGGCGTCTTGCACGTTATCTCTCAAACCTACTTGTGTGAGGCTCGTATTCAAATACCTCTGAGTCCAAATTTTTAATTTCTGTAAATAAAACGTCAATCACAAACAACATTAGTAATGTATAGCCAACATGCGAGTGAAACTGCACTTTTCATCCAAGCAGTTTCATTGGTCACATGTGTAGAACGCAGATGACGTGGTGGGGATATTGCTAATCTCCGTTATTTCCATTGTCAGTCACGCTTTTTATTTCAGTATATTTTGTTTCCTGTTTATTTTTGTAATATTGTAGCACACTGGTCAAATTTTGTACGAGCCGCCACTGACTTTCACTTTGAAATGGCACTGTGCAACGTTAAAACAAAACAGTTAACATATTTACTATGCCAAAATGAACAATGGCACTGCTGCTTCGAGTCAGTACGGTGTTCTGCAATCCTATTGGTCCTCGCTGTTTCGCACCGAGCTCTACCTAACGATAACTGACTAGGGATGGGAAAAACCGCCGGTTAAAACCGATACCGGTATTTTAGTTTTGAATAACCGATTTTTTCGGTATTTATTTGGTCTCGGTTGTAACCGGTTTTTTTAGTTATTGCCAAGAACCGGGTAAGAAAACCTGTACGACTACTTCCTGTAGTAGTGGTTCAAAATGTGTTTTTTGTAAATAATTTAAAAAAATTAAAACTAGTAGACCCTAATATTTAGGGCTATTCCTAAAATTTCCACTGCTGTGAAATATTAGGTCATCGCAGTAACTAAGAAAAGCGATCGGTGACAATTTAAGAACAATCCCGGCAGTCAGAAACGCGCAACAAACGCGTGGCATAAGAACTTAAGAACTGGTGCAGCTGTTGAGGCATCGATGCACCTGTTGCCGTGTGGCGTGGCCTATTAGACGACGCGCGTGCACCGGCAGTGTACGAGACTTGCCTCCGTCAGGTCATGCGGCAGTTCCTAGCTGTCGTCGCCAGACATCCGTTGTTTCTTAAATGGCACCATCCCGAGTGTGGAAGTACTTCACGAAGTACGGTAGCAGCGAGGTACACTGCTCCATTTGGTTTACAAAGCTGAAAACGGGTGGAGGTACTACAAAGATGTTGTGTCATTTAAGGAGAAAGCATCCAAAATGTTTCTTGAAAGAGAAGGTAAATTCGATTCACATACCTATTATGTCAGCTTGAAATAATAACTTTTAATGTATTATCATATTATTATGGTAACAAGTTTCATTAATGTTATTCCTTGAAAGCGAGGGGCTTTTTAAATAACCAATATGGGTTTAGGTAACATTGATCGTGTGGTGCCTCGCGAGGTAGCCGTGCAGCCTGAGGCTCCATGTTACGGACTGCGCGGCTGTTACAGTCGGAGGTTCGAGTCCTCCCTCCTCCCTCGGTCATGGGTATGTATTTTGTCCTTAGCGTAAGTTAAAGTTACATTAAGTAGGTTTTAAGTCTAGGGACTGATGACCTAAGCAGTTAGGTCTCATAAGAACTCGCACCCGTTTGAACATTCTTTGATTATGTGATACACAGCTTTCCTAGTTCAATTTGCGTAAATTTACACTGACAACAATCATACTGTTACTCGGAACTGTGACTTTATTTTCCGAAATATGTCTGCAGCACTGATTTAAGTTCATTTACGATATTCGTATGCGCTGGCTCACAAGTCCAACTTACAGAGTGGTTGGCTCAATATTCGCAACTGCAGGATGGAAATACTAGGCCAGTAAAACTGTATGCTTCGTATATCGTCTACTACGGCCTCCTGGATAGGCTTACACACACTCAAGAAGGCGTAGTATTGGGAGGGGATCTTACAAAATATGGAAAGACTAGTGATTTCTCGTATAACGTAAATTTACCTAAATTTTAACTAAATTTCGTAAGTTTCGGTTTCGGCCGAAACTAGAAGAACCGAAAATTCGATTACGGTTTCTGTTTCGGCCGCAAAATATGTTTCTATCGAACTCTACAGGAAATAATAGCAGTAAAAAAACAGAAAACCGGTTATTTAAAAAACCGGTTATCTTGAGCAATTTTTACAGTGCGGTGAAACTGGAGATGAAAAGAACCGCTATAACCTAAAACCGGTTGTTTCAGCGGTAACCGCCATCCCTACTCAGGCGTCTTGCGCATTATCTCTCAAACCTACTTGTGTGAGGCTCGTATTCAAATACCTCTGAGTCCAAATTTTTAATTTCTGTAA
The DNA here is from genome assembly GCA_026315105.1 of Locusta migratoria. Classification (NCBI taxonomy): domain Eukaryota; kingdom Metazoa; phylum Arthropoda; class Insecta; order Orthoptera; family Acrididae; genus Locusta; species Locusta migratoria. The sequence goes on from CM048746.1 coordinate 182,010,526, forward strand.
ATAAAACTTGAATCACAAACAACATTAGTCATGTACAGCCAACATGCGAGTGAAACTGCACTTTTCAGCCAAGCAGTTTCATTGGTCACGTGTGTAAAACGCAGATGACGTGGTGGGGATATTGCTAAGCTCCGTTATTTCCATTGTCAGTCACGCATTTTTATTTTAGTAAGTTTTGTTTCCTGTTTATTTTTGTAATATTGTAGCACACTGGTCAAATTTTGTACGAGCCGCCACTGCCTTCACTTTGAAATGGCACTGTGCAACGTTAAAACAGTTAACATATTTACTATGCCAAAATGAACAATGGCACTGCTGCTTCGAGTCAGTACTGTGTTCTCCAATCCCATTGGTTCTCGCTATTTCGCACCGAGCTCTACCTAAAGGCTAGTCTACACGACGACACTAGGTTGCGAAACTCGTTGCATGAAATGAATTGCGCGCAACTAGTTTCGTGTATGTCTATAGACACGGCGCCAATACTGTACACTTCAGTTTCGTTGTTTTGTGAGTACCGTAGTCGCCGTATAATGAAAGTTTTGGTAGCTGTACGAGTTGTGTTCAAGTTCAAGTGTTTGTAGAGCTTATGGGACTGAATTATGGGGTCATCAGTCCCTAAACTTACAAACTACTTACGAACTAGCTAACACTAAGGACGGCACAAATATCCATGCCCGAGGGGGGATTCGAACCCCCAACCGTTGTGGCCGTGCTGACCGTGACTGGAGCGCCTAAGTCCCCTCGGCCACCGCGGCAGGCTATGAGTTGTGGCGAATCTATAGCTTGTCTGTGTGAAGTCGTTGCATAAAACTAAATATAAAACGAATAAGAAACGTCTTTGGGTTCGTGACTGGATTAAAAAAAGACGTTAGGTCTGTTGCTCTGCGACCTTCCTGAAAGAAATTGTGATTGAAGACCCTAGAAGTTATTTTAATCAACTTAGAATGTCACCAGAGCAGTTAACGTTACTTTTAAACATAGTAATGCAATAAAGAAACAAGTTACCGTTATGTGTGAAGCATAGTTACCAGAACTGAAATTACAAATTGCATTACGTTTCTTGTCAAGTAGATATTCTTCTCTGAGTACTTGTACTGTGTTCCGAAATCCACAATTGCCATACTTCGTTTGAATACGTATTTCAAATTGGATGTATTTTAGTCTGCAATTCACTAATCGTCAACCCATCGATATTTAATTTCACAAATAACTGCCAGAAGAGCAAACACACCGTCAAAATCGCACAAACACCTACTCAACGTATATATGTTCACAAACCGAATCATTTCTCCCGTTCCTCCCTTTATGTTGTATTTTGTTCTGTATTGGTCATAACCTAACCTAAAAACACGCGCAATCAGTTTCGCCAAAGTTGGAACGTACAGGCTAGCTTACACGACGACACTAGGTTTTATGAAACTGCGCTACTGGCCAGTGCGCATGCGTGGCAGGCGTTCGCGCAACTCGTTGGCGAAACTAAACAGTTTCGGCACCTTCCAACTTTGGCGAAACTGATTGCGCGTGTTTTTAGGTTATGTCATAACCAATACAGAACAAAACACAACATAAAGGGGGGAAAGGTAGAAATAATTCTGTTTTTGAACATATATGCGATGCATATGCCATTTTAACGATGAAAATTTCAGGAATAATCATTCCGTGTTAGTGCTCTTGAAACAATTATTCGTGAAGTAAATATTGATGAGTTGACGATTAGTGAATTACAGATCAAAGTACATTCAATTCCACATACCTATACAAATGAACTATGGCAATTGTGGATTTGGGAACAGGTTACAGTTACTGTAGAGACGAATATCTATTTGACTAGAAAAGTAATGCGATTTGTAATTTCAGTTATGGTAACGATGCTTCACGCATAACAGTATCTTGTTTCTTTATTGCATTACTACCTCTGTTTAAAAGGAACGTAAACTGCTCTAGTGACATTCTTAGTTGATTAAAATAACTTGTAGGGTCTTCGATCACAATTTCTTTCAGCGAGGTCGCTGAGCAACCGAGCTTACGTCTATTTTTTAATCCAGTCACAAACCCAAACACGCCTCTTATTATTTTTATGTTTAGTCTTATGCAGCGACTTCACACAGAGAAGCAATAGCTCCGCCACAACTCTTACAGCTACCAAAACGTTCATTTTACGGCGACTATGGCACTCACAAAACAACGAAACTAAAGTGTGTACAGACATACACGAAACCAGTTGCGCGCAACTGATTTCATGCAATGAGTGTCGCAACTTAGTGTAGTCGTGTAGACTAGCCTTACCGAAACTATTTAGTTTCGTCAACTAGTTGCGCGAAGACCTGCTGCACATGCGCATTGGCCAGTAGCGCAGTTTCATGAAACGTAGTCAGAGTCTAACATAAAGAGTCACGAAACTCCCGGAAGTTTTCTGCAACCTGGTGACTGCAGCGCTGCCAACCGGCCGAGTCATAAGAACATACCGAGAGGCGAGAAATCATTGTGGATTAGATATGGAGTCGAACGACACTTTTAAAATGCGACTGCATTTCGGTGCTTATTGCGGTGCGATAAATTGTAATTAGAGGAAAACTAAAAAAATGTACATTTTCTGAAATATAAAAAGCTCTTACAATGTAGGGTAGAATAAAGTGTATTAAATTTTAAAGGTGTATGGAGTCTGTATCAGAGAGAGAGAGAGAGAGAGAGAGAGAGAGGTAACTAACTCAGTATTTTTCTTCGAAGTTATTTTTGATAGTCTACTGATTGTGGAAGTCAAAATAATTTTTTGCAGAGTAGTCTACTATCGGTGATTCAGCAATGATAGTCGAAAGTTAACAGGGATTTGTTTGTACAAAATGTAAAATAAAACGTAACTAACTGTAGTTTAACGTGTACAGACAAACTTAGATTTTAGCCGGAAAAGATTGTTAAAGATTTACAGTACCTTTACATTCCTGGGGAGTAGGTACGATGAAAACATGACAGGAACGACACATGCAAGCCATCTGAGCAAGAATAAAGCGAAAAGGGCTTTTATAAGACGTAACACTTAATCTCTAAGAATGTAAAAATCGTGCCTAGTACCAGTATCAAATGTATTAAGATGTTCAAAATCTGCAGAAAAATACATGTGGAACGTGTAACTACGTACCAGTACATTATACAACTATAAACCAGTTGCTTTTGAAATTAAACACATCAGGTTACAATTCGCCTCTTGTCTTAAATCGTTTTTCGGTGTAACGATTACGACCGTGCTAGTGTGAGCCGTATGTATTACAACACACTGGCATGTTATTATTACAAACTGACATCAACAGGAAACGGGATTTTCGCTTAATAATGTTTTCGTATTTGCGTCACGAAATACAGTACCACGTTCAATGCCTAGGAAGTATATAAACAACAGCAATAATAAATAATAAATTCTTCGTTTCGTTAGTGTCATTTTCTGCTACTGAGCTTGCTACCCAGCCGCTTGGAGCGCTGGTATCGCTTCAGCTGTCAAATGGTTGCATTTTTTTCCCTACTGAGTTTCGCGACTGTTTTAAGGCTAGTCTACACGACGAAACTAGGTTGCGAAACTCGTTGCATGAAATAAATTGCGCGCAACTGGTTTCGTGTATGTCTGTACACACGGCGCCAATACTATACACTTCAGTTTCGTTGTTTTGTGAGTGCCGTAGTCGCCGTAAAATGAACGTTTTGGTAGCTGTAAGAGGTGTGGCGAATCTATCGCTTCTCTATTTGAAGTCGCTCCATAAGACTAAACATAAAAAGAATAAGAAACGTGTTTGGGTTCGTGAATGGATTTAAAAAAGACGTCAGCTCTGTAGCTCAGCGACCTTTATGAAAGAAATTGTGATTGAAGACCCTAGAAGCTAATTTAATCAACTTAGAAACTCACCAGAGAAGTTCACGTTCCTTATAAACAGAGTTAGTAATTCAATAAAGAAACAAGTTACCGTTATGCGTGAAGCATTGTCACCAGAACTGAAATTATAAATTGCATTACATTTCTTGTCAAATAGATATTCTTCTCTACAGTACCTGTACCGTGTTCCCAAATCCACAATTGACATAGTTTGTTTGTATAGGTATCTGGAATTGAATGTACTTTAGTCTGCAATTCACTAATCGCCAACCCATTAATATTTAATTCACGAATAATTGCTTCAAGAGTACTAGCACGCCGCTGCTTACTCCTGAAATTTTCATCGTTAAAATGGCACAAACACCTATGCATCGCATATATGTTAAAAAACCGTAGTATTTCTTCCTTTCCGCCCCCTTTCTGTTGTTTTTTTTCTGTATTGGTTATCACCTAACCTACAAACACGCGCAATCAGTTTCGCCAAAGTTGGAAGGTGCCGAAACTGTTTAGTTTCGTCAACGAGTTGCGCGTACGCCTGCCGCGCATGCGCACTGGCCAGTAGCGCAGTTTCATGAAACCTAGTGTCGTCGTGTAGACTAGCCTTACCGCTAGCTGGCTCGGTGCCGCCCGGCGTCGCGTGGCGCGTGCGGCGGGGCTTCTCCGGCCGTGACCGCAACCTTGGCTGGCGTCCGCCAGCTGTCGCCGCAGCTGGCCGCACAGCCGGCTGTGACGTCACGCGGCCTCGCTGCACCGTCCGCCGCGCCGCGCCGCGCCGCGCGAGTCGCTTCGTGGTCGTATCGCGGCCGTATCGCGACCAGCGACCCGCGTCGCTCGCCTCCGCCTCTTCTAGGATTATCGAACGGATTTGTTACTCGACACCGCCGGCCTCCTTCGATAACGTCCAGCCGCTCCGAAACCGCCGGCTCGGACGTCCGTACACAGTGATATAAAAAAAATATCGACGTACATCAAATGCCGGATTTTCTGGAGACGTCATTTGTAAACTTCCTTGTGCTAACGGACCTTGCCTGCGCAATCGGAACTAACGTACACTATTATGTGTGTGTTACTTTTTTTTTTTCTTCTCCCTTTGTGAGGAAAACGAGCTCGGTAACGCGGATGGTCGCAGTGGAAAGGATATAATGTACAGAATGGCTAAGGTAAAGAAAGCATTTTTATAAAGAAGAGAAATTTGTTGTTGTCGAACACTAAAAGGCGATCGGTCAATTTTCTTTTCCGTCTCCATTCAACACCACCAACACCATCATCATCACCATAGACTGATTATGCCTTTCTGCTTTCAGTCTGGAGCATAGTCCCCCTTATAAAATTCGTCAACACTGGGAACGAAAGGGTTAATACTCGTATTTCCAGTCTTGTTCCTCGACAACAATGTATTAAAAGCTGGTTTAACCATATTTTGTGCATCAAGCCTTAAAATTTGCATTTTTGTTGATGAACAACATGATTCTAGAACGACATTTTGCCGCTAGGTGCGGCGTATAACCACTTCTGAAGCATTAATCTGCCCATCTTGGAGGTTGTGTTGTGTTGCCGTCTGTACGTAGCGGTGAGTGTGAGCGCCAGTGTGCTTCATGCTATTTTATTTCAGGAGTGAATCGTCTTGTCTTTGGTGCTGTGACGAAGGTCATGCTAGCAGTATTGACCTAGAAGTGTTAACTATCGACAAAATGACTCCCCAAGTAATAAAATTTCTCGATACAAACATCTGTGTTGTAAATGAAATACATGGCACAAAAAAACAATAGTTCGATCAAAAAATTTAAAACATTTTGATGTTTAGTGCACTCTACTAATACAGAAAAGAATGAATTTTAATTTTTCCATAGCTGAATTCATAATGTGGGAATCAAAGGTTTAAATCTGTTACTTCAAAGTCATTCTTGACAGAGACCAAGTATTTTCTCCTCGGTTTACCTTGACTTCTCTTCCCCTCTAATGCTTAATCCATAAGTCTCTTAGGTAACCTTGCTTCTCCCATGCCTGTAACATGACACCACCATCTCAGCCTGTTCGCTCTGCTTCATATATGATGCTCATTCCGTTTTTCTTCGATTTCGTCATTAAGGATACCCGCCAGCCATTGTTCCAATCTGTTAGTGCCTGCAATAACCTTTGCTACTTTTATATCTATAAACTGAACCTTTTTAATAAGGTATCCTTATCCACCTAGCTTTCATTTCGATACAAAAAAGTTGATCGAAGGATAGGAAGCTGCACTGCTAACTTAGTCTTCGTAGTGACTTCCTTCATGCAGAAGAGAGGAGAACGTAGCTGAGCACTCACTGCATTAGCTGGGAGAAAATACATCCTAAGTACTTGAAACTATCCACCTGATTTTTTTCTTCCTCCTATGTGGCAGTCAGTTTCTCCACAGATATTACTTTCGTTTTGGAGATGTTGATTCGCATACCATAACCCTTACATCTCTGATATAGCTCTGAAGTATTAGATCGCAAGCCGGCCGCGGTGGCCGAGGAGACTAAGGCGCTCCACTCACGGTCTGCACGGCCACTACGGTCGGGGGTTCGAATCCCCCCTCAGGCATGGATATTTGTGCCGTCCTAGTTCGTAAGTAGTTCATAAGTAGTTTGTAAGTTTAGGGACTGATGACCACGTAGTTAAGTCCCATAGACTATACAAACATTTGAACATTTAATAAACAATGTCCTAGCAACTGATAAAACCTTTCTAGTGTCAGAATAATTTCATGATTAGGGACTAAAGAATAACATGAATAACACTATTAAACATCGCTGTTATCCTGTCGTCGTTCTACCACAGTTACTAATTTATTTCTAGTCCCTATTTAACGCGGAAACTAATTATCGCACGAATACCAAACGTGGTGACAAGTCCGGAGTATGGGGTGCATGGTTTCCATGGGTCACAGAGCTACCGTGCAGTTACAACTAAGGCCACCAGGTACCGTGATCAGTTACCGTCGTTCATAGTCTAACACACCCTACCAGTTGCTCTCTAATTATTGTTGTCGTGTTAACACGAGCTCCGAAGAAAGGAGCACGGCATTATCACAGAATAGGGAGCAGACAGAAGGGAAAGCTAGGGGCGGCGCCTTTGATCTGTATGTTACCAAGCGTTGCGCTCGACGCCATATTGAAAAGCAGTAAACGCGGAACTATAGCCACTTAGTACTTTGGCTGGAAATGGACTTTTCACGAACTGCAGCTGATCTCCCCGACTTTTATGGAAGGAAACGGCTTTTCTTTATGCTCTCACCTATTTTGCGTCCTGTTCTTTCCCCTAATTGTAATCCAACGAAAAAAAAGTAGGTCTAAATTTTAATACAACTACGAAAATGTACGATGGAATCAATGATCGTTTTATTTGGTGCTTATCTCTAGAAAGATCCCAAATAACGTGTAGTTATGTTTGGGAAATTAGTTATAAACAAGAAAAATACTTTACAACTGCCAAGTTTTATTTGACACGAATAAATTTGCACAAAATATTGAGTCAGACTTAGCAGTACAACAATGAAGTGTATTTTTTACGAGCTACAGAGTAAATGTTATTGAAGCTCGTTTCACTCGCAGCAAAATTAATACTGTACCTGCTCTATGGTTGACAGGTTCTTGTATGTACCCTTGTCCATTCAGAAAAAAATAATTTTTGTTTTATTTGAAGTTGTCAGGAAAAAACATTTATTGATCATCTGAGTTGCTGTAATTACCATTGGTGCCAACATAACGACTGCAGCCGGGCGAGAAGCATCGTGCAATTTAACCGGCTACTTTCAATAATTACGCACACATTGCTCTCATTCGAAACTGATAACATTTAACTTTTACTACACATATAGCGACATTAACTTACCGCTCAGCATCTTTTGGGAAAATGAAGAAACTTATATCCTTAATTATATTCGAAATATTGCGGCGATTAGGTGCTGAACACCACCGGCCGTCTTTTCTTTTATTGCTGCTCATAATAAAAACGGAGCAGCTCCAACTACTGACACACAGTTATTTCTTTTCACTGCACTGTACCAAATACTTGTTTATGTTTATGCGATTCAGGCAGTGAAAATACACAATTAACAAACAAAGAGGGCGCATTAGCACGCTACAGAGTAGGGAGTGATCACGCATTTACTGCTTTTCAAGATGGCCGATTCCGCGCATGCGCACTAAATTTTGGACGACAGACTGCAGCGGGAGTTTCCTTTCTGTATATTCCTTATTCTGTGGCATTATCGAAACAACAGTACGCTGCAGCTCCATTTCGGGAATGTCGCTGGCTGAGAGGATTGCGCAAGGATCCTCTTTCTCCACTTGCTGTGCGGAGCATGATGAAAAGTTCGAATCTACTGGATAACTGAGCGCTTCGGGAAGAGGCTGATGACCTGTTGCACCACAGGTGGCTGATGAAACCGCTATTGCTAAAGCAGAAAGCGCTGCGGCCGGTACCAACACCGTCTAGATACAAGGCCTCACAACACGTACGTAGAGATCCTATAAATACCCAGGCTGAATCGTCCGCCGTGTTTTCCCCAACATGGTTGGAACTGCGCTGCACCAACAGCATAGAGGCGCTCGTCCTGCCATCTTTCACAAGCGATTTCGCGAAAACTAATTGGTAGAAAAAATATAATTTTTTTCGCTACTTAAATCTTTATATGTCAGCATTGTGACGAAATCGGCATAATTTCGTGAAGAGCCATAGTTAGTAAGGTATTGGCTTTGAAATAAGAGACAGCGCTAGGGTAGGAAAAGTTTGCTGTAAAAAAAAAAAAAAAAAAAAAAAAAAAAAAAAAAAAAAAAAAAAAAAAAATAAGGGCTGCTATGATATTTCGTTTGGTGTATGTTACACCATATGTTGCTGCGGATGAAATTTTCCTGACGTATTGAAATTTATTTTAAATTTAGCAGGATATCTTTACCTTTCACTCAAATTGCTAAAATTTATTTTATGTAGCGAACTCATTTCCGATGGCGATAAGGCCAGCATGAAATATAGTGCGTCTCATACACCGTTAGAGGTATCAAAATGATATTTTGGCAAATGATAACATGCAAAGAGGGGCGTATTTTTTTCATACAGTTACTACGCAAAACTTCATTAACTGTCGCGGTATTCAAGGAAAGTAGATTTTTTTGAACGAAAAAGAGTGAAGTTAGGGATTGATTAATCAGTGTACAGGTATTCCTTAATCAGTAACAAATGTTTATTTCTTTCCTTGTTGTTCCATAGTGTTTCAAACCTACTAAGGCACTAGTTCACAAAAAATTTCTTTCAATTTAACGCCTAGCAGTAATAGAACGAAAGTTACTAAATGTAATGTGGATTTTATACGAGAATACTAGAAAATGAAATGTTCAAATGTTTCTAAATCTATCGGACCAAACTGCGTGGTCATCAGTCCGTAGCTTACAAACTACTTAAACCTAGGTAAACTAACCTAAGGACAACACACCACACCCATGCCCCAGGGAGGACTCTAACCTCCACGGCGATCAACCGCGCGCTCCGCAGCGAGACGCCTTAGACCGCTCGGCTACTCCACCGCGGCATATACAAAATGACAAATACCATTAATCTCTACCTAATGAACTGACTTGTTATTTCCTCACATAATAAAGTACTTTGTATTGAGATATTTACAATGTCCTTTTCATATAACTGAAAAACTGAAATTGAATATTACATGGAGGTACAGCAGTTTTGTAGTTTGCAACTATTAAATTTGATGGGTTAAGAAGTCAGTAACAGTATCTTCAAGTATGGCCGTTATGCATTAACAACCTGTGCTTCATTATTAGTAGCTCTAATACTGAAGACGAGGCGAGCGGATCCGAATGCTGCATGTTTATCTGACATTATCTCAAGTTATACATTTCTCACGGAGTTCCTGTTCGGAGAGGATGAAAATTTCATGTATTTTGAACATTTCCTTCGTTTAATATGTTCACCTAACTTCCACAGAAAAAAAGTTCCTCGCCTGTCGAAAATTCCGTAACGTCGGCAGTAAGTGCATGTTCGTAAACTTTCAGTAAATCCTCTTAATAAACTATTACCGCAAATGAAACTAAAATGAAAATGTAGTGTAGTCTTAACGAACATATTCATGAAAATTGCAGGTTCATACAGTGAGTAGTTTGCGAGTATGAGCGAGTTGAATGAAACATGAGATAACGCGTGAGCTTCGTCCGGAACGTGGCAACTCCTACAGCTCGGGGAAAAAATGGCGGATAGTTCAGCTCGGGTTTATAGGAGTCTTACACGTACGTATTACGTCACGCTGATAGGCTGCCGGCGCTAGGTGAGTGCTGGCCGCTGGATTAGATTAGATTAGAACAGATTAATACTTGTTCCATAGATCATATATACGACATTTCGAATGATGTGGAACGTGTCAGTTTAGTAAATGTTGTCTATACTTGACAATCAATATTTTAAGGTTTTTTTTTATCTAAAAATTCATCTACATTGTAGAAGGAGTTGCCAACCAGAAATTCCTTTAATTTCTTTTTAAATACTAGGTGGCTATCTGTCAGACTTTTGATGCTACTTGGTAAGTGACAAAGACTTTTGTGGCAGCATAATTAACCCCTTTCTGAGCCAAAGTTAGATTTAACCTTGGATAGTGAATACATCCTTTCTCCTAGTGTTGTAGCTATGCACACTGCTATTACTTTTGATTTGGGTAACAAATTTCATGAGTGAATATATATATTGTGAAGCTACAGTGAGTATCCCTAGATAAATGTCTGCAGAATGCTCTTGGGTAGGCTCCAGCAGTTACTCTGATTACACGCTTTTGTGCAATGAATACGTTTTTACTCAATGTTGAATTGCCCCAGAATATGATCCCATATGAAAGCAGTGAATGAAAATAGGCGTAGTAAACTAATTTACTGAGATGTATATCACCAAATTTTGCAATGACTCTGATAGCATAAGTAGCTGAACTCAGGCGTTTCAGGAGAACTTCAATATGTTTCTTCCAATTCAGTCCCTCGTCAATGCAAACACCTAAAAATTTTGAATATTCTACCTTAGCTACAGATTTATATTCAAAGTCTAAATTTATTAATGGTGTCATGCCATTTACTGTATCAAACTGTATATAATGGGTTTTATCAAAGTTTAATGAGAGTCCATTTGTAGAGAACCACTTAATAACTTACTGGAAGATATCATTTACAATTTCACCAGTTAATTACTGTTTATCAGGTGTGATAGCTATACTTGTATCATCAGCAAAAAGTACTATCTTAGCATCTTCGTGAATGTAGAATGGCAAGTCATTAATATATATTAAGCACAGCCCAGGGCCGGCGCAAGGCACGTGCGAAACGTGCGGCTGCACAGGGCGGCACTTTCCGAGGGGCGGCAAATCGGCCGCCCCCCTTTTTTCATTTTCTTTTAGGGCAAACTCAACATTCATGCCCAAGAATGGATTCTAAACCAAACCTCGGAGGGAGCAGCTTCGGGAACTGTGGTATGGCGCCTCGACTACCTGCCGGCCGCACCAGTTGATCAAGGGGAGGGAGAAGGACTAATTTCTTCCTTGCCACTGTGGCAGCACCGTCGTATTTTCGCCGGAGGAACAGAGAGGGGGAGAGGAGCAGTCTAACGTACACGCCAGTATTCTTATGAGTGGAGCGCTGCCAGCCTGTTGCCCTAATGTTAACATTGCTTTCAGAATTCTTCTAACACTCCCTGTGACAGTTGCGAGTGAAGAGAGGAATTTCTCAAAACTGAAATTGATAAAGACGTACGTCCGATCAACGACGAGCCAAACTCATTTGAATGATCTTGCAACAATATGGATTGAGCACGAGCTTGCAAGGACTTAAATTACACAGATTGTGTGAGTGAGTTTGCACAAACAAAAGCCTGCTTCGATTTGTCTAGTATTTTTTTTTTAATTTTTACCTTTATGATCAGTGTCTTGATTATTTACTGTGCTGTTTCTTATTTTGTTCAACATTGAATAGTTATTGTAAATAATAATGTTCAAACCAAATTATCGTTAAATTGTAAATATATTTTATTTTCTATTGAATACATTATCTGTTCACAATCATTGAAAAAATGTTTACGTGAGTTCATGCCACGCGGGATTAGGCGAGCGGTCTAAGGCGCCAGTCATGAACTGTGCGGCTGGTCCCGGCTGAGGTTAGTGTCCTCCATCGAACATGGGTGTGTGTGTGATTCTCCATAGGATAATTTAGGTTAATTAGTGCATAAGCTTAGGGACAGATGACCTTAGCAGTTAAGTCCCATAAGATTTCACACATAGTTGAAGATTTTTGTAAATTCACAAGGCTTATTAAAATTAGCTAGATTTCTTCAATCATGTTTGACTCCATTTTTGAGCTGGTGCCCAACGACTGTTTTGTACAAATCTGTAGAGAACGTCACCAATCAGTCGCAATTTTTGTTTTATTATCCAGCTATACATAGATTTGGGCACAGTGTGCCTATCATCAACGCTTTGAGTTATGTTTACATCTAGATACAAGGCCTCACAACAAGTCTGCGTCACGTCACACCTACAGGCTGCCCTCCCAAGCCCACTGGCTGGCCGCTGGGGCACAGCCCACTGCCTCGTAGCGTCATCCAGTCAGCTTGGGAGGGCAGCCTGTAGGTGTGACGTGACGCAGACTTGTCGTTAGGCTTTGTATCTAGACGGTGCTGCCAGTGCCCGATACTTCGTACAGCAGGCGAAACGTGTTATTTTGCGATGGCGCTGTCTGGAAGAACTTTATTGTCTGTCATTTCAAGTCCAAAGCAGCAGAGTGCGGGGATAGGACGTACCATGGCGCAGACTTTTATTATCAAGCAACAGACACAGGGATTTCAGTTATCGTTTGTGACCTACTACACCTCCGCGGATACCAGGAAAAGCAACATACTGTTTTAAACAATCACGTATATAGAGATTAGAGAATTATTCCATACGTTTATGCTAGTAGATGTGGCTGCAATACTCAGTACGTCATTGCATTGAAATGTGTTTGAAATCTTGGCGATTAAGAAACGCTGGGGAATGTGACAACCACAAACTTACAATGCACAAAGCCAAGGTTCCGTGCATCTTCTAATCCTGTAGTTCCCTCTTCTCACAATGGCGAGAAAGAAACTACGGACTTCCAGAGGTGTATTTTTCATCATCTGAGAGTTATCCGGAAATATCCATTCCTCTAATTTACTAGTCAACCGCGAATGTGATATTCCCCAAATTGTAACAAAAAAAGAAAAGAAAAGAAAAAAAACACGAACACACCGTGCAGCTATAATCCCTTCCTTATCGTACGTGAAATATGGCACAAATTTACTCTGGTGGATTTCCTTTTATCTCAGCGTCATCCATAAATACGAATTTCTCCAACTTCTCAGAGCGTAAACTTTCCATACTGTCACAGGAGATCAACGAGGATTGGAAAAAATTGGTAATAATAATATTTACAAAACTATGAATGGGTCCGTTTGGAGGCTTTTGAGTCTGGAAGTTTGGAGTTTAATTTTTTCTTGACTCTCATATCCTGAAAAAATGTATTAATCAAATACATTTAGATATGTTTCCTGCTTGCACCTAGTCTCACAAGGGGGTCCCTTTTCCTCCTCCGGCAATTATACTTAACGAAGCCTTGTGCTTTCCGTCTACTATTGGAATGTCCTGATGAGGATACTCACCATCTTTATCATTCAGAGCACCATTGGTTTGTGCAATATTAGGTCGTAACTCTTAATATTAGCAAACTCCATCATCCGCAATATCTTTTCTCCGTTTTAAGTTTTCAAGAAAGTATTCGAAACATTACAACAGTTTTACATGTTGCCAAACTGTCGTTAAGAAGTTCACAATTACCACACCTGCTTGTGCTTATCTAAACCAATCTCGTAAGTTTTGCGTAAGTAACTTGAAGTGCATCTTTTTATTCCAGGAGCCTCTGACTGTTTCGCTGAGCAACTTCTCTCTTGAACAGTATCTGGTCCCAACACGGCAGTTCCTTTCTCACAGGAAATGGCAGCATTTCGGGAACCGAGATTGCGGTCCTAAAAATGCGGTTCGTTTTAAAATATGCATCATCTTTCTACTGCTACCACGAATAGCCTATGCCATCGACATTTTTCTTTAAATTCATATGGTATTGACAGCATATAACACAGAAACGAACAGAAACATTACAATTGTTTAAAAGTAGTGCTCTGCAAACTGTTTTCGAAGCAGAATGAACAATCATCATTGATCAGGCCTGTGCCTATTCAGAGCATCCAACAGGCTACCTCTTTCTCTGCAGCATTGAAACCATTCTGTACTGCTTATTGCGGGAGGGGGCTTAGTACTCAAATATGCAGGTTAGCAATTTATAACAGCAGCGATACATATGCGGTCCACATTCTTTGTACCTAGTCCATGTCCATACGGAAATGCTCCACACCATGTTTGGTCGTCTTCGCTACTTTTTAACAATCTCTTTTTGAAATGTCACATCTTTATAAGGCTCTGAGACCATACTGCAGTGGTCATCAGTCCATAGACTAACTTTCGCTACGGACAACACATACATACACACACATACACGCCGAGGACGGACTTGGGCCTACGACGGGAACGATGGGATTCTTCTAGATAAGCTTAAGTATTGTGGTATGAGTGGGACAGTGCACAAATGGTTTAAATCATACTTAACTGGAAGATTGCAGAAAGTTGAAATAAGCAGTTCACATGATATAGATGAAACAGTTAATTCTTCTAACTGGGGAGATATCAAAAATGGGGTCCCACAAGGTTCGGTCTTGGGTCCTTTGCTGTTCTTAATATATATTAATGACTTGCCATTCTACATTCACGGAGATGCTAAGCTAGTACTTTTTGCTGATGATACAAGTATAGCTATCTCACCTGACAAACAGGAATTAACTGATGAAATTGTAAATGATATATTCCAGAAAGTTATTAAGTGGTTCTCTACAAATGTACTCTCATTAAACTTTGATAAAACCCAGTATATACAGTTTCATACAGTAAATGGCATGACACCATTAATAAATTTAGACTTTGAACATAAATCTGTAGCTAAGGTAGAATATTCAAAATTTTTAGGTGTTTGCATTGACGAAAGACTGAATTGGAAGTTCAGCTATTTATGCTATCAGAGTCATTGCAAAATTTGGTGATATACATCTCAGTAAATTAGCTTACTACGCCTATTTTCATTCACTGCTTTCATATGGGATCATATTCTGGGGCAATTCAACATTGAGTAAAAAAGTATTCATTGCACAAAACCGTGTAATCAGAATAATTGCTGGAGCCCAGCCAAGAGCATCCTGCAGACTTTTATTTAGGGATCTAGGGATACTCACTGTAGCTTCACAATATATATATATACACTCATGAAATTTCTTATTATCAATCCGACCCAGTTCAAAAGTAATAGCAGTGTGCATAGCTACAACACTAGAAGAAAGGATGATATTCACTATTCAAGGTTAAATATAACCTTGGCTCAGAAAGGGGTGAATTATGTTGCCACAAAAGTCTTTGGTCACTTACCAAGTAGCATCAAAAATCTGACAGATAGCCACCTAGTATTTAAAAAGAAATTAAAGGAGTTTCTGAATGGCAACTCCTTCTACAATGTAGATTAATTTTTAGATAACTTAAAAACCTTAAAATATTGATTGTCAAGTATAGACAACATTTACTAAAGTGACATGTACCACATCATAACGAAATGTCGTATATATGATCTATCGAACAAGTATTGCCGCAGTGGAGTAGCCGAGCGGTCTAAAGCGTCCTGCTGTGGAGTGCGCGGTTGGGAGTGCGCGGTTGTCGCCGTGGATGTTCGAGTCCTCCCTGGGGCATGTGTGTGAGTGTGTTGTCCTTAGGTTAGTTTACCTAGGTTTAAGTAGTTTGTAAGGTACGGACTGATGACCACGCAGTTTGGTCCGACAGATTTACAAACATTTGAACATATTGTCTAGGAAATATGAAAGTAACATCTACTTTTACATGGGATACTCTGAAAATCACATTCAAGTGCCTGGCATAGGGTTCGTCGAACCACCATTATAGTATTTATCTCCCATTCATTTCTCGGGAAGAAATGAAGAAATAACATATGAATCTCTCCGTTTGAGCTCTGATTTCTCGTGTTTTATTATCAGGATCATTTCTACCTATGTAAGTGGGAGTCAACAATATATTTTGGCATTCGGAGGAGAATATTGGATATTGGAGATTCGCAACGATAAGCGCCGTTGTAATGTTTCCCATCCCAGATCCTGTATCATTTCCGTAACGCTGTCTCCCCTGTATCGTGACAATACGAAATGAGTTGCCCTTCTTTGGACTCTTTCGATGTCCTCCGTCAAACCCGCCTGATAAGGATCCCACAATAGGCAGCAATATTCCAAATGAGGACGGACAGCCGGCCGCGGTGGCCGAGGAGACTAAGGCACTCCAGTCACGGTCTACACGGCCACTACGGTTGGGGGTTCGAATTCCCCCTCGGGCATGGATATTTGTGCCGTCCTAGTTCGTAAGTAGTTCATAAGTAGTTTGTACGTTTAGGGACTGATTACCCCATAGCTAAGTCCCATAGTCTATACAAACATTTGAACATTTTGAGGACGGACAAGCGTAGTGTATGCAGTATCTCTAGTAGTTCTGTTGCATCTTCTTTAACCGTTCTGCTAATAAAACTCAGTCTCTGGTAGCCTTTTCCACATTATCTACGTGTTCTTTTCAGTTTAAGTCTGAAGTAACAGTAATTCGTAGGTATTTTGTGGAGTTTACGGCCTGCACGCAGTTTGCTCCGCTAGATTTACAAACATTTGAACAATCTAATCTAAACAGGTAGAAGCCGCGCACTCCGCAGCAATGCGCGTTAGCGCGCACCGCCACTCCCGCCCGACTTTCTCTTATCTGGATGCAGTTCTGCGAGAAGAGTCAATAATGTGTACGACTTCTGGGATATTGGTGGCCTTGAAGAAGGCTGAATGGCTCTTACGTCTCGTCGACAGCGCATTCATTAGAGACGGCCGTTGCTGTCGACAACGATGGCAGTGGGTTTTGCCGGCCGCGGTGGCCGAGGAGACTGAGGCGCTTCAGTGACGGTCTGCACGGCCACTACGGTCGGGGGTTCGAATCCCCCCTCGGGCATGGATATTTGTGCTGTCCTAGTTCGTAAGTAGTTCATAAGTAGTTTGTAAGTTTAGGGACTGATGACCCCGTAGTTAAGTCCCATAAGCTTTACAAACATTTGAACATTTGGTAGTGGGTTTTGTCACGAGTTCGTTAACCCGCCTCGGTGAAGTGGACAGCTGACATGAGTCGGCGGTCAGCTGGGACAGCTGACGTGGACGGCGCGGGGAATTTACCTTCCGTGACGTGTGAGCCGCCGACGCAACGTGCCCCGCGGCAGAAGCGTCTGTTCTGTCGCTATGCGCGGCCGCGCTCCCGACTAACTTCCTCAGCTGCACGCCTCCGTGCCACACAACGGGACTCGCCCCCGCATGCTGACTCCACCTAAAGGAGTCTCATTTGGCACACGCGTTCACAAAACTGAAAATTGCTACTATGTTTGTTCAAATGTTCAAATGTTTGTAGATCTATCGGACCAAACTGCGTGGTCATCAGTCCGTAGCTTAAAAACTACTTAAACCTAGGTAAACTAACCTAAGGACAACACACACACACCCATGCTCCAGGGAGGACTCGAACCTCCACGGCGAGCAACCGCGCGCTACGCAGCGAGACGCTTTAGACCGCTCGGCTACTCCACCGCGGCAAACTATGTTTGTTATTATAAAATTTGCTCATGGCAGGGAGCGATCTTATAAATATATTTTGTGAATAATGAAATGCCAAGGCCGGCCGCGGTGGCCGAGGAGACTAAGGCGCTCCAGTCACGGTCTGCACGGCCACTACGGTCGGGGGTTCGAATCCCCCCTCCGGCATGGATATTTGTGCCGTCCTAGTTCGTACGTAGTTCATAAGTAGTTTGTAAGTTTAGGGACTGATGACCCCGTAGTTAAGCCCCATAGACTTTACAAACATTTGAACATTTGAAATGCCAAGACCGCAGCATTTCGTCTTTATTTATAACAGACGACCGGTTTCGATGTGTATAGACATCATTTTCTGCTCTCTAAGGGCGGACATAAAATGTATGGTTACAAAAAAGAAAAGGTCATGCCACATAACTGTATTTCAACAGTTTTTTTCTCACATACCTGCAGTAAATCATAACATTATTACATAAATGCATATTATAGCCAGTTGGATAGTAGCGAAGACCCACCACTACTATCCAATTGGCTAAATAAAGAAAAGTGTGAAGTAATACACATGACCACTAAAAGGTCGTAAGTCGTAGATTCTACCAAATACGTAGGAGTTACAATTACGAATAACTTTGACTGGAGAGAACACATAGAAAATATTGTGGGGAAGGCGAACCAAAGGTTACATTTCATCGGCAGAACGCTTCGAAGATGCACCAGCTCCACCAAAGAGACTGCCTACATCACACTTATGCGTCCTCTCCTGGAGTGAGGGGGAGTGAGTGGGACCCTTACCATGTGGGACTGATGGAAGACATTGAGAAGGTTCAGAGAAGGGCAGCTCGTTTTGTTTTATCACTTTACGGGGGGGGGGGGGGGGAAGCGTCACGGAAATGTTGCAAGCATTGGGGTGGAAATCATTAAAAGATAGACGTTATTCATTGCGGCGTGATCTGTTTGCGAAGTTTCAATCACCGACTTTTACTTCTGAATGTGAAAATATTTTGCTAGCACCAACCTACTTAGGGAGACATGAACATCCCAATAAAATAAGAGAAATCAGATCGAAAACGGAACGATTTAAGTGTTCTTTCTTCCCGCGCGCTATTAGAGAATGGAACGGTAGAGAAAAGTTATCAAAGTGTTTAATGAACCCTCTGCCGGCACTTTAATGTGATTTGCAGATTATCTACGTAGATGTAGAATTGAAGGAATTATATTGGATAACGAAACAGTAAGGTGGCAGATGAGTTTTGTTGCTTGCACAGTAAAGTAACATACAATGGTCGCAGTACGAACGTTATACAATGGCAATGAAAAAGTTGCGGTGGAGTGGCCGAGCGCTCTAAGGCGCCTTGCTGCGGAGCGCGCGGTTGCTCGCCGTCGGAGGTCCTCCTTCGAGCATGGGTGTGTGTGTCGTCCTTAGCATTTATGTACTAATGTTATAGTTTAGTGCATGTATGTGAGAAAAAACTGTTGACATATGTATACAGTTATGTGGCATGTACCTTTTTTTTTTTTTTTTTTTTTTTTTTGGTCACCCTACATTTTATGTTCGCCCTTAGAGACCAGAAGATAGCGTCTATGTACATCTAAACCAGTCGTCTGTGATAAATAAAGACGAAATACCGCGATCCTCACAAAAATTCTTGTTAGTGTTATAAAAAATCAAATGTTTGTAATTCTATGGGACCAAACTACGTTGGTCATCAGTCCCTTTAATGTTATATGTGCAGTACGAATCCTTTTTCACATTTACTAATAGACATTGTAAATAAAGCTTTTTGATTGCACCGAATCAGCATATGATTAGTATGTAAACTCAAAATTTCTGTGTTTTTAAATAAATAGTCCCCCCCTCTGTAGATCAGTGGACAATGTGGTGAGCTGCCACTCAGAAGGCCCCAGTTCGATTCCCGGTCCGGTCAGGGATGTTCTCTCCTCAGGAACTAGGTTGTTGTACTGCCCCCATAATCGTTTCATCATCGTCGAAGTTCAAATCGACGAGGTGGCATCTCTAAAAAAAAAAAAAAAAAAAAAAAAAAAAAAAAAAAAAAAAAAAAAAAAAAAAAACATAAATAAATAAATAAATCCACCAGGAAGGTCGTGTTTATGCTTATGGGATACCGCCACAGCTATGCGACTGGATTCTTGGTTTCTAGTCAGAAAGGACACAGTACGTTGTAATTGACGGTAAGTCATCGAGTGGAAGTGATAGCTGGCGTTCTAGGTAATTGTTATCGATTAGTTAAGTCGCCAAAAGATCGAAAGCAACTGCAAAATGATTTAGATATCTGCATGGTACAAAAATAGACAATTGATCCTTAATAATGACTAATGTCAGGTCATACATAAGACCACTAAAAGAAATTCGTTAATTTTCAGTTACGCGATAAATCAGTCAAACACACCGGCCGTCACTTCTACTAAATACCCAGGAGTAACAAATACGAACAACGTAAATTGGAAAGAACACACAGAAAATATTGGAGAAAAGGAGAACCACAGACTACGTATCGTTGGCAGAACACTTAGAAGATGCAATAGTTCTACTAAAGAAGCTACCAAAACCACATTTGTGCGTCCTATTTTAGGGTATTACTGCGCATTATGGGATTCACACCAGGTGGGACACGGACGATTTGCAGAAAATTCAGAGAAGGGCAGCTCGTTTTGTATTATCGCAATATGGCGTGATGCAACTCTCCACCCTACTGTATTCTGAGCAAGCCTCTTCATCTTCTCATAAGAACGGCAGCCCACGTCTATTTGAATCTGCTTACCTGTATTCGTCTCTTCGTCTGACTGTGATTTTTATCCCACACACTTCCCTCCAATACTAAATTCACGATTCCTTGATATCTAAGAATGTTTCCTACAAATTGATCCTTTCTTTTACTCAAGGTATGCGAGACACTGCTTTTCTCCTCAATTCAGTAAAGTACCTCCTCATTAGTTAAGCGATCTACCCACCTAATCTCCAGCATTCTTCTGTAGCACCACATTTCAAGTCTTCTATCTTCTTGTCTGGACTATTTATCGTCCATGTCTCACTCAAATACAAAGCAACACTTCACGCAATTGACTTAAGAAAAAACTTCCCAACACTAAAATTAATATTTGATGTTAAAGAATTTCTCTTTTTCAGAAACCCTTTTCTTCCCGTTCCCAAAATGTTCAAATGTTTGTAAATCTTAGGGACTTAACTGCTGCGGTTATCAGTCCATAGGCTTACAAACAGCTTAAACCAACTTTTCCTATGGACAACACACACACCCATGCCCGAATTAGGACCTCCGATGGCGAGCAACCGCGCGCTCCGCAGCAAGGCGCCTTAGAGCGCACGGCCACGATCGTGAGTTATTCTAGAAATAAAAATACCCAGGTTTATATACGTATAAGTTAAACATAATTATAATAATTATGACTATACAAAACCAAACACACACAACAACAATAGGAACCTTTGTTTCGTGGTACAGAATGAACTATACATTCATAACCATGTTAGGATCCGTTATCTCGTGGTAAAAAAATAAATAAATAAATAAATAAAAATAAAAATCAAGTGTCTTGTCGCTGCAGTATACATATTTTCTTGTGTACATGTTATAAAACTGTAAAGCTTTAAACGTGATGAGAAGATAACTTACTTAAAACACGTAAACACGGTAACCTGACAATATCTTCTGCTAGCATGTGTAAAGTGCAATGTTACTTGTCTCACATATACATCCCGCTTGTATCAAAGCAAAGAGTTCCATATTAAGGGTTTTTTCTTGCGTCTTAGATCATACTTAGATAGGTGACGTGCAATCACAATGTACAATGAATTTTGTGCACGGTCGAAAGAGTGTATAAGAAGACATTACCAGTAATATACAGGAAAAAAATAGATGTCATCTGTTACAAAGCAAGCCGAATGGACCAATATTTCTTGTATAATATGCTCATCACTCCGGAGTTGATTCTAAAGACTTGATAAAATTTTCTTTTTAAAAAATGCGTGATAATAAATGGGCGGTGTCGTATTTTTAGATATCGTAGCTCCATTATAAGGTACGGCTGCGGGTTGCTTTGCCGGTCGCGGTGGCCGAGAGGACTGCGGCGCTCAGTCGCGTTCTGCACGGCCACTACGGGCGGGGACTCGAATCCCCCCCTCGGGCATAGACAATTTTGCCGTACTTAGTATTATCTAATTCATAAGTAGTTTGTAAGTTTAGGGACTGATGATCCCGTAGTTAAGTCCCTTAAGCACTACAAACAATTGAACATTTCGGGTTACTTTAGTGAGTACCATGACTATATACATGTACGAACAAACAAATTAAGTAGTTACGTAACTTTATTTTTCTACCTAAAAATTCATTAGTAACAGTTGTATCTCTGCTCACTGCATGTTCTGTTGGACAGGCGGCGGATTTTCCTAGAGCAAAGCTAACACGTCATATCATTCGGGGTTTCCAACATGTTGCGCTTACACAGGAAACTCAGTTCAATTAGCTGGATCGAGCCGGTTACGCTAGAAATTTATAATATGGTACCTGTGAAAACTAACATCTTGAGAAGCGCAGAGACTAGAAACGCAGGGAAAAATGAAATTATCTAAGATGTTATACATCATTTGGAATGTATGCGAATAAAACGCCAGATTCTAAATTTTCAGTTATACGTAGTTAGAGCTTTGTCTCTATTAGAGTACAAGCAAACTTCGTTTTTTATGTGAATGAAACTTTTGGAATTATATGCAAAGGTTCGAATTTAAGAAAAATATTGACAATTTGAACATGGGAAGTAGGAAAAACAAATTAAGAGCAGCAACACGCGTGATTAACTACACAACAGTTTTCCGTTACGGGCATGGGCAGTCAGGAGCGTAGGACGGGCAGTTCGACCCCTCACCCCACGAGCCACATACGTTAACTTGTTTTTTCTTCTCGTTTCCTTTCGTCGCTAACAATGAAGCTCTGTTTAAGTGTTAAAAATTAAAATTGCTTCACAGTTCACCAGAATATATCTTTGATACTAATTTGAATGAACTTTTTGTACGTGAGAACTGAATTCCCCTCCCCCCTCTGTCCCCCCCCCAGAAGAAAAATTGTCCATTTTGGTAATTACATAAAAACAAACGTTTTACTAAACTAGCAGTAATTTGTAAGCGATTGTCATTCCCACGCGGAAACGGAACGTAAAGGTTCTCCGCTTTTAAAAACACGCTACACTTAGTTTTGACACCGAAAAGAGATGTGAAGGTTCATTTGAATACAGCCGTCCCGTTGAAAATCGCTTGACTTTGCCTTCTTACTACCTTAGAAGTAACTCAACCAGCCGTAAAAGGACCCACACTCGGTACCACGATGTATCTTGGCATTTTTCTATATTTTTAAAAAGGCGGTACCAAAAGTAAATGACAGACAAAAAAATATCACACCATCTACTGAGCATCGGACGACAGAAATTTTCATTTCAAATTGATATTTACAAAATTTTCTTGAACAAATTTGTAAATTTATAAATAACTGTACACATTAGCATACATTATATAGTATGTTAATTGTGAGAGTAAATCTTTCAGTTCTTATGCAACTTGTTGGCCGAGGAAGCATGCTAGTCTATGATTCCGTCTTATCTTTCAGTTAGCCCGATCCGCTGACCTTCTTTATCTGCATGTCAGGGAGCACAAATTAGTATGAATGAAGATAGACGACTGTTGGAAGCCCCAAGCACGACGAGGGGTCGCCTGGACAGAGGCCTTGTGGCATGCGTTGGCGATCATCAATAGCAGGAAACGAACACGTCTAAATAGGCAGCAGACTCGAACATGAGAGTCGCGAAACTCCCGATGAATTTCTGCAAATTCGCGACTGCAACGCTGCCAAGCGGCTACGTCGTATAAACATTCCGCGGAACCGTTGAGTAATGAATGTGTATCTGGAGTGAAGCAGCACATTCAAAATCTCTTCGTATTTACGAGCTTTTGTGGCGCTATAAATTGTAGCAACTATCAAAAATATAATTCGGAAATCTCTCATTTGCAAAGGATGCTCAGAAGTAACAGAATAATGTAACGAATAACAAGTGTTCATTTACGGTGGTTAGTTATTGTTTTAGGCATAGAAGTAAATCTTTAACAATTCATTCACGTCCAAACTTCTGCTCTTAAATCAGAATCACAAATATAAAAGTAATGTCTGAATGCTTCCAGTAGCAGTTACTCAACTACTTCAGTACGGCCTGCTTAGATACGTACCTCAGTTTCACAAAAATTATAAGCCTGTAACTAACTTATTTTGGCGTTTAACTAATAGTTTGCTAAAGGAAATACGTAGCTACAAATAAATAATATGCCCATATATAAACTGTTAATGTTAGCACGTCAGATTCTAAAAGATATTCACTTTCATACCTGCCAAGTAGCTAACAAAATTATGATAGGTACACGAAAGGCACAGAAGCAAGGACAAGATGGTTTACACGGTGATCTAGTCCCCTACTTTGTAAAAATTGTGTGTACTTTTGAAAATATTACCATGTCCGAAATCCGCTAAAACAAAATTCGTGAAACATGCCAGTACGCACTGAGCACAATCAGTTCCTTTTATATACTTCAGCACATCAGGTTGCAATTCATTTCTGCTTTCAAAAGCTTTTGGGTGATATGAATATGACTAGGGTATTGTGAAATGAATGAATTATACTGCACAGACAATTTGTTCATGTAGACTGCCATTAACAGAAGCAGTGATATTACTTTAATGATGTTTTCATATTCGTATTAGTAGTTCACAAGGATGTTCAGTGTCTAGGAAATATGAAAGTAACGTCTACATCTACATTTATATGGGATACTCTGCAAATCACATTCAAGTGCCTGGCAGAGAGTTCATAGAACCACCATTATACTATTCATCTCCCATTCAGTTCTCGGGAAGAAAGAACATGTGAATCTCTCCGTTTGAGCTCTGCTTTCTCGTATTTTATTCTCATGATCATTTCTACCTATGTAAGTGGGAGTCAACAATATATTTTCACATTCGGAGGAGAATGTTGGCGATTGGAGATTCGTAAGTAGACTACGCTGCAGTGATAAGCGCCGTTGTTGTAATGATTCCCATCCCAGATCCTGTATCATTTCCGTAACGCTGTCTCCCCTGTATCGTGACAATACAAAACGTGCTGCCCTTCTTTGGACTCTTTCGATGTCCTCCGTCAGACCCACCTGATAAGGATCCCACACTGAGCAGCAATACTCCGGACTAGCGTAGTGTATGCAGTTTCTTTAGTACTTTTGTTGCATCTTTTAAGGGTTATACCAATAAAACGCAGCCTCTGGTTCGCCTTTCCCACGACATTATCTACGTGTTCTTTCCAGTTTAAGTCTGAAGTAATAGTAATTCCTAGGTATTTTGTGGAGTTTACGGTCTTCACTTTTGATTGATTTATCTTGTAAACAAAGTTTAACGGATTTCTTTTCGTACTCATGTGGACGACTTCACACTTTTCATTATTTAGAGTCAATTGCCAATTTTTACACCATACTGACATCTTATTCAGATCGTTCTGCAGTTGGTTTTGATCTTCAGATGATGTTACTAGACGGTAAATGATGGCGTCATCAACATAAGCGAACTACTTAGATTTCCCCCTAAATCGTTTACGTAAGTAAGGAACAGCAGAGGACCAATAACACTACCCTATGGAACGCCCGATATCACCTCTGTTTTAGTCGATACCTTACCATTGATTACTACGAACTGTGTCCTCTCTGACAGAAAACCCCCTATCCAATCGCAAATTTGGGGCGATATACCATAACCACGCAATTTGATTAAAAGTCGTTTGTGAAGTACGGTGTCAAAAGCCTTCTGGAAATCAAGAAATACGGAATCGGTTTGGGAACCCTTATCGATAGCAGCCATCACATCGTGTGAATATAGAGCTAGTTGTGTTTTGCATGAACAATATTTTCTGAAAACTGCAACTTCTCAGTTTGCAGCATGTCTCTACTGGTCACTTGGAGCACTAGTATCGCTTCAGCTGCAGCTTGTGATTGTCTGTGATAGACGGCGGTAGCAGGCCTAAACGCCTAGGACCTACAGAACCCATCAAGGCACATCGAAGACGTGTAAGTGGTGTGCACGTGGGATGAAGCGGCGAACCATCAGCCGTCACCAGCGTGCAGCC
Organism: Locusta migratoria; assembly: GCA_026315105.1. NCBI lineage: Eukaryota > Metazoa > Arthropoda > Insecta > Orthoptera > Acrididae > Locusta > Locusta migratoria. The sequence continues at coordinate 182,036,360 of CM048746.1, forward strand.
AAATTGCGTGTATCGCGCAGACTATGGGGACTTGTAACAACTGATGCGTAGGGAAGCCCAAGTGGTCCAAACTCAGCGGCGGCCGTCGTTTATAGGCCATGCTGCTTGCTGCCCCCATCGCGTACCACGGGGCCATTGCACTACAGTGAGTTTCTAATCACTTTACGATGGCAGCGAAAGTACAAACCATAGCGTAGTCACAAAAATATACACGGAAATACAGTTTTGCATCCATGAAAGCTACAAATGCAGATAGAAATGTAGATTTGTAAACCTTATGCTAGACTAAGTTTCTAGACGCAGCCTTCCGCTTCCACGTTAGTAGCAATGATATCATAATAGATTTCTGAATGAATGAATATTTAATAGCTTTCTTAAATAATGTTAAACATGTTTCCCTCTCACGGCAAAGTTTTTTGCAATGTATCCTCTGTCATGTACCATACAAACATTTATGTACCCAGTGACCTTCCTCTTGGTTTAAAGGTCATGTGTGCAAAAATTCATCAAGATCGGAGCAAAACTATGAATTTTGTCAAACTCCGTAAGTGAAGTACCATTCACCATCCACCGAACAAAATTTCACGCGGACAGTGACATTCATCTTATTTTTAAGGTAAAGGGTGCAAAATTTCATCAATATATAAACATAACTATAGATTTGTATGCAATAGAAACACAGGGTCATATTGAAAGACGCACTTGGTTGTTCTCATATTTTCCAGTTTTATTTCTTAGAACCCTTCTTCTGAGAATAACGAAAACAACAACAACAAAAAAAAAGGATCTGTAAAATCTGCGTAGCCTTCTGAAGTTATGGTTCGACCAAGGTATTTAGGGATCAATTTTTATGTTGCAAGGTACCCTGCCATATGCACCGTATGAAACTTTAAGTAGACGGCGACCCACCTCGTTAAGATCGGAATGAAACTGTAGATTTCGTCAGTCTGTAGGAAAAGTATCCTCTGCCATGTACCTTTAAACATGAAAACTCGAAAGCTACTGCACCTATGAAGCTGAAATTTTGCCGGTATGTGGTGTATAGGTAGAAGACATCAGCTAAGAAAATATTTTGTGTTAGGACGGAAATGTCAGTGAGTCAGTAGGTGCATTAGTGACCTATTGCTTTTATACATATAGAGATATTTCCTGACTTACGGGTCCTACAAAAATCATTGTTTACCAGGTTGGTAGAGTGGAATATTAGGAAACTGCCTACGAAATGTGTTTTAAATGGATTTGGTAGTAAACACTTAGTAAATTACAACCTCATGCTTATTAGGGAAAATTTTCATGCATCTCATTCTCTTTGACGTCATAGAACCTAATATGATATTATTTCGAACGTACATCCACAGGTGTATATTCAAAATGTCTGCAAAATACGTCACAATTATAGCGAGCAGGAAAGACGTAATAAATCTAAACGTCGTGCGTGATGAGGCGATTTTTCATGAACCTAATTATTTATGACTGCATATCTAACGGATAGTGCGTCGTACTATGGTAAAATTTCGAACCTACGTTCAGTGGTATGTGTGTATACTGTCGGTAGCATTTCTCGCGAATACAATTAATAGTGTAAGAGTAATAAATTGTAACGTCAAGCTAAATGCCGTAATTTTACTGTATGAACGCCTAAAAAGTAGTAAGCGACAAAGATTTTTTTCTTTCCTCTTTTTGCTGGAGTTGTCAGCGAGAAAAAGTTTCCTAAATGTTTGAAATTATGTTTAAAGTTCGTTGCCAGTCACTAAGTGCTCTCCTTCTCTAATAGTGAACAGACAGTCACATTATCACTTCCCGCAAGTCGGGGAAGTTTTGTTTATGACGACATATTTCCTGAAATATAAGCCCTATCGCAAAATCCTTTCTTAGCAGATGTCTTCTACCTATAAACTATATTCCTGACAAATTTCAGCTTCATAGGTAAAGTAGCTTTTGAGATTTCGAGTTTAGTCAATGAGTGAGTAAATGAGTGACCTTTCGCTTTTATATAGATAGAGATTCATACTAGCTGAAAACCCGGCGTTGTCCGGGTATTTATGTATTCCAGCCTTGAGTTGGTTCTTCTCCTGTCCCTTCTCTCTGTCCATCTCCTCTTTTCTAAAAACATGTTACATTTATGGGAGAATACTCGACCAAAAATAAGTTCATTTCAAAGATAAATCCTGGCAGTTCCGTCTACCAATCAGAAATGGTGTTATTGTCAACCAACGAGATCCTTCGGCTCGAATCAGCTGGAAATTAATTTCTGATGTTTGCAAAACATTCGTGTGTGCGTAAGTCATTGAAAGCAGGAAAGAAATAATCGTTACAAAACGGTTGTGAGTTGCAAAAGCCATAAATCACGCATTTCATGAATCGTGTATCTTTTCGTATTGGCTCCTTTTATCTCTAAAATAAATAAATAAATAAAATAAAAAACTACGTTTCTCCAGGCTACTATTAATATTTCGTGTTGGTTTATTTACGTTGTACTGCATAATTCATTACACCCGTGAAAATGAATGAGTTGTAGAGGCTCACAAAGGATGAAGCCGCCTGCGACGCTGCAGCTATTCAAGTCGCCCGGGTAGTAAACGTTCGCCTTGAGCACCAACACCGCCACCATGAAGATATCTGCGTTATTTGTACACAGGTTTCGCTTGAATCTGCAGCGAAATTCGCATTTTAGTTTCGTTTTCAAAACAGCTCATGGTTATGACGTCGTATCAGCTGATCAATGTGTCGTTCAGTGATATAATATTGTAGCTCCTTTCAGTAGTATATTTGAATATTGGTTGCGGAATCTGCTGCGAACAGCGTAATTGACTTAACAACTATTTATGGATCTCACTTTTATGATGTAATGTCTCCTGAATTACGAGTCCTACAAAATCATTATTTACCAGGTTCGTAGAGTGTAATATTAGGAAAGTGCCTACGAAATGTGTTGTAAATACAGTTGGTAGTAAACACGCAGTGCAGGGGTTCCCAGACTTTTTGTCACTGCGTTGCACTTATCATTTTTAGATACCAGGCGTACCACTATAGTATGTTTCCTTTTAACAAATGTTCAAATGTTTGTTAAGCTTATGGGACTTAACTACGGGGTCATCAGTCCCTAAACTTTCAAACTACTTATGAACTACTTACAAACTAGGACGTCACAAATATCCATGCCCGAGGGGGGATTCGAACCCCCGACCGTAGTGGCCGTGCTGACCGTGACTGGAGCGCCTCAGTCACCTCGGCCACCGCGGCCGGCTCCTTTTAACAAACCTTGAAGTGGCGATCGGGGAAGGGGGGGGGGGGGCAGGGGGAGGGGAGGTAGTGCAAATGGTTGAACAACGAATGACGATTGCCGCAGTGGTGCGGATTTTATTATCTCGATCAGTGCTGGCAACACAACATTGTTTTTGCGGCGTGCCGATCAACTAGCATGTGTAGCAGAGATGTGACACATACGTAATAAGATTCCGTAGAAGCACTTTTTAACGAAGTCCTTATGATCACCAGTGGTAATTATTAGTATCAAATAATATGATATCAAATTATGCCGAATCTGATACCAATATACGATGAGTAAAAGTTGAATGACATTTTAAATATTTATTAAATATTTACATCAAAAATTAAACCAGTTGTGCAAGATAGTATTAACTGAACATAGTAATTCGGAGTCCATAAAGTATCAATTGGAAGCATGTTGGTGTTTAATCAGACCTCTAAAGTCTGGCTAGATTGAGCTCAGCTCTCAAATCTTCTTGACTACTCTTTCTGTATTTATTAATGTGCAACAACTCAGAAGACCAACTTTCACTTTTTCTGAAAATGGTTTTCTTATCCGGTCAAGATACGTCGCGAATAGAGTTAGTAGGAAAGACGTAATAAATCAAAACGTCATGCGTGATGAGGCAGTTATTCATGAACCTAATTGTTTATGACTCCACATCTCATGAACTGTGTGCCGTACTATCATAAAATTACAAACGTAATTTCAGTGGTATGTGTGTATACTGTCTGTAATATTTCTCGCGAATACAAGTAGTAGTGTACAAGTAATAAATTGTAACGTCAAGCCAAATGCCGTAATTTTACTGTATAAACGCCTAAAAAGAAGCAAGGGACAAAGTTGTTGTTTTTTCCATCATTTTGTTGATGTTGTCAGCGAGAAAAAGTTTCCTATAGGTTTGAAATTATGTTTAAAGATTGTTGCCAGTCGCTAAGTGCTCTCTTTCTCAAATAGTGAACTGATAGTCACACTACCACATGCCGCAAGACGGGGGAAGTTTTGTTTATGACGTCATATTTCCTGAACTATATGCCCTATCGCAAAATCTTTTCTTAACAGTTTCCTAAAAGTTTAAAGTTTGTTGTCTGTCGGTAAGTTCTCTCCTTCTCAAATAATGGACACACTACCACGTGCCACAAGACGGGGAAGTTTTCATTGTTTATGACGCCATATCTCCAGAACTGTAGGCCCTATCGCAAAAGTTTTTCTTAGCTGACGTCTTCTGCCTATGAACTACACTCCTGCCAAATTTCAGCTTCTTAGGTGAAGTAGTTTTCGAGATTTCGTGGTTAGTCAGTGAGTTAGTGAATGAATGTCCTTTCGATTTTATATAAACAGATTTTCACGGAATGTATGACATTAACTGCGAATGGGTAAAGCTGAAAAAGTACCCGGCTGGGTGCGCATTTTCAGCTTTGCCCATTCACAGTTAATGTCATACATTCCGTGAATATGAATAGATAATAACTGCAGGATCAGAAGTGGCGTCTGACATGACCGAAACAACAGACAACACGTGTATATAAACACGTAAATGTTGATCAGGAAGCCTTTCCTTGAGGCAGCAGAGCAAGCCCCTACCACGCCGTAGCGCAGAAGCGAGGCAACTGTCCCCTAAATGAAGCAACTGACCTCCGCCATTAGCAGGGAAGAATACTAGTACATGGGTTGTGATTTGAAGTGTATGATACGCAACAAGAGCAAATAAAGCACAAAATAAACGCATGTTTGTTTTAAAAAAATACTGAGTACTTAGTCTGTTTAATAAGAATTCTTAAATGAATGAAGTTTCCAAATTTCCGAAATACGTCTGCATAGAGACACGAAGTTTAAGGATGTAAGGCTCTTTTCTGAGAAGCTGGAGCGATTTTGCATCGATATATTTGCATAAGATGATTACATGAAACTTGACAAGTAGCAGAGAGTGCGATTATTATTTAATCCGCGTAATTTTCTCTCAGGCTCTGTTTACTTTCTGCCGACTTCTCTGTACGTTTTACACGCTTATTTTTGCATAACATAGTTTTGTGTACTTTTCTTTCCATATTACATAGATTTTTTCTAACTTCTTCGAATTTTGTATGAATAATTGTAATAACCCATACAATTTTCAACAGGCATTTCATTCGTACATTACTTTTTAATAGAGATAGTACCTCTCAAAGTGGCTGAGTATGCAACATTCGATCAAATATTTGGCCATTTACGAAGTACAATCACCACCTGTTAAGTATCTAAAAGCAATTATTCGACCTACTTCATTATATATATATATATATATATATATCATTGAAATGTAAATACCTCTTATAAGCCTAGTTCTTAATTCAGCTCAACTTAGTACATAAACCGCGTTAATACTCTTAGTAATTTTTATGCAAATAAAATACAAATACTTGTCATGCAACAAAGTATTTTTATGAGTTCTAGAGGATCATTTGTAAGAGGAAACGTAATCACAATCAAACGCTCATGATTTATTATTTCTCCGCGAAAATACTATACGCAGTGGCGGACTAAGGCTGTTGGAGGCCGGGGCGGCAACGAAACAAAATGAGGCCCCTCTCCCGTCCACTTGGAAATACATTACCATAAAACACAGTAACTTTTGAGATTTGTAAGTCCCCACAGGACGAGAGGCACTAGACAGTCTAAAAAAAAATAAAAATAAAATAAAAATGACTTTCGAGACTTGTAGGCCCTAGGAGAACGAGATGCCAAGAGCGCTAATAATAATAATAATAATAAATAAATAAATGACTTTCGAGTAATGACTGACATGTGAAATGTAACACTGTCTCCGACTTCGGCTTTGCTACCATTCTTACTGATACAAGTAAACGCAGCACACGAACGAACCATGTTTACGCACTGTTTCCCTGCAAATGGCGGCTTCTGTCACGTTCGATTTGGGGACGCGACACTAGCGCCAGCGAACGATCTAGTTTTTATTGTATTGGCTTCGCAGCCAAATAGCATTTGCAAATGATTGTTAAAGGAAGGGAAGGAATAATGATAGGAAAGAAAGGATTCACACTGGCTGCATTTGGGCATTGATATTGAGCAATGGCGACAAGTGACCGGGAATCGAACCCGGGTCTCCCGCTTCGGGCCAGAGGTCGCCTTAACCACTTGGCCACCCGTGCTCGCCTCCCGTCTGTCTCAAACTCTCACATGTCGCACGCTATGTTTGTAGCGCCCCCATCGTCCATGCCCTCTTGCACTCGCCATTACGGATTCCCGTGCGAGGTCGCACGTATGACCGCATCATGCGGTGAAATAACTGAAGCTAATGCCGTCGTCGCGTATAAATACTTATTGTATTGGTGCGGTGTCTGTTCTTTCGGACGTCCGATGCGGTCATACGTCCGACCTCGCACGGGAATCCGTAATGGCGATTGTAAGAGGGCATGGACGATGGGGGCGCTACAAACATAGCGTGCGACATGTGGGAATTTGAGACGGATGGGAGGCGAGCACAGGTGGCCAAGTGGAATAGCCGGGCGCCGTGGCTCAGCGCGCCCGGTCAGAGGGCTGACCGCCTCTCTGTAATAACAAAGCCGAGCCAAGAACGCATAGAACGACAACGAACAAAAAGGAACTACGACCGCAATAAACTGATCTACCCATAGCAAAACGGAAAAAAGAAAAAATAATGTGGTTAAGGCGACGGCTGGCCCAAAGCGAGAGACCTGGATTCGATTCCCGGTCCGGCTCACATTTTCACTTGTCGCCATTGCTTAATATCAATGCCCAAATGCAGCCACTGTCAATCCTTTCTTTCCTATCCTTCTTCGCCGGCCGCGGTGGCCGAGGTGACTGAGGCGCTCCAGTCACGGTCAGCACGGCCACTACGGTCGGGGGTTCGAATCCCCCCTCGGGCATGGATATTTGTGCCGTCCTAGTTTGTAAGTAGTTCATAAGTAGTTTGTAAGTTTAGGGACTGATGACCCCGTAGTTAAGTCCCATAAGCTTAACAAACATTTGAACATTTTTTTCCTATCCTTCTTCCTTTAACAATCATTTGCAAAAGGTCTAGTTTTTATTCGGTAAGTCTGTGCAGCAGAGCGACTGCAGTCAGCTGTTTGGCGGCAACAGCGCCGGCCGGGAGGCACGGGAGTCGTCTGGCGGCTCCGCATCCCGCCGTTGTGTAAGCTGGCGGGACGCGTGACTCGAGGACGAGTAGCGGGAAGTGGGCCGCTAGGCCGCGCTGCTCAATGGGTGACGTAAGACGGCGGCGGCGGCGGCGGCGGCGTTAGCGGAACTGACGAGGAAGCGGCTGCGCGCGCGTACTACGAGCCGCCGCTGTCGCGACTGCCGCGCCATCTCGCGGCGTCCCTGCGAGTTAGCAGCTGAGCTGCCCGGCCGGTCCGTACCTCGCCCGCGCCGCGGCTCGCTACCTGCAGGTGCGGCATCCCTGCAACTCAAGATCGACCACACCGTGCACGCAACCAACGACACATCGCCAAGGCTGCTGTTATTTAACACCAATGTTTACACCTGTTGCTGTTGCCGATGTATTCAGTCCGCAGACCGGTTTAAAGCGGCTGTGCTATGCAATAGAGGTCTGCAAATCGACGGTTTCGCTCGCTCGTACTCGCTCGAGTCCGCAACGCTCGGCGGTGGCGCACCGAGTGTGTACGCTCGCAGAGAGCGTGTTGACACACGAACGAGGCTGCGTTGGGCGGGGCGGGCAGAGGCCGCACAGCTGCCGCTGTACTCACAAGGATACCTACCCAAGTGAATCTCCGATTTCTATGAAATTTGCATATGTTATAATACATGAAAAACTATCGAACACGTAATTTTTTTAGCAGCGGAAAAACAAATTTAAGGGGTGAAACGTTCCCTCCAATATTGGGGCTAAAATAGAAAAATGGCGATAACGTAGAGATTACTGAAGCTATTGTAATGATTTTTGGTAGCAATGTATCTTTTGATAAAAGACAAATTTCATAGATTCAACTGCGATTAAATCGAGCGCAGACACACGCCTCTTCGCAAGCTGCAGTACTGACACCTGTCGGCCTGTTATAGGACGACATGTATCACGCGATTCGAGCGAGAAACCGAGCGAGGTGCAGACCTCTACTATGCAAGCCTCTTCATCTGACAAGGAAAGTACTTGCGCTCTAACAAACATATATACACCAAAATCGTATTAGAGATAATGTAAAGATCCCTTATTGCACTAGTGATACTCCCCCATCGGCAAAACTCTGCAGTCGTCCGTTAGAGGCCTCTGCGTGTGCCTTGCCGCATTGCACTTTGACCTGTCGGTTCGCCAGTAGGGACGGTGCAGTGTGCCTCGGAAGTTGCGTTTTGTGACGTTATTTGTTTGGTGAAGCGTCAGATGGAGCGGCGATTGCTAATCAGTCCTGCTAATGTATTGCGATTAGTTGAGATGAAGTTACGAAGAACCCATCTTCGTGAAGATGGTATTAGTGTAGAAGATGAATCATTCGCAAAATGTTCAAATATTTGTAGAACTTATGGGACTTAACTAAGGGGTCATCAGTCCCTAAGTTTACAAACTACTTATGAAGTAGCTAAGACTAAGGACGGCACAAATATCCATGCCCGAGGGAGGATACGAACCCCCGACCGTAGTGGCCGTGCAGGCCGTGACTGCAGCGCCTCAGTCCCCTCGGCCACCACGGTCGGCAATCATTTGCATGCTTTCTCGTATCTGTTATGGTACAGAAATATGAGCATACGTTAGATACTGTTGTTACAAACTCATAATAATGATAATAGGAATGGTAATGGAGAACAACTCATTGCAAGCGGTAGTGCTACGGTAAGTGCGGGAAGAGGCGATGGAAGCAGTGACAGTGAATACCAACAGTCATTCGGAAAGCAGGTTTAAGTTGCAACTATCATCACGGCTTTTGATGGAAATTCGCTACAGAACATGCACGATGATTATTACACAAGTTATAGTTAAGATATCTGCATTACGTATGGTGTCTACAATTACATCTACCTTGCTATCTAGAGCATGGTTGCAGGGCTTTTCAGGAAAACGACACCCACCAGCACACTGAGGTGTATGTAGAGATCCTGTAACCAAACGTTCATACAGATATTTTTGTTCAAGCCCTTGTACTTTCCTTGTGAGAATAAGAACGGCAACCGATAGAGGTAGACAAAGTATTCAGATACTGGGAGTAATCAGAGAAGTAAACCTTAGACATGTTTTCACTCAAAAAATATATTTTATTCTTTACAAGTGTGTAATACATATGTCTATCTGAACAACTGCAGAACAACAAGTAACAAACCACGCCTTAGGTAAGAAAGAAAAACGAAAACTGAAATATACAATGGGCAAAAGTATTCAGACACTCAGCAATCAGTATTTGGTAATGCGTTCCTTTCTGTTTTGTTAGATATCCGAACCGATATTGATCCATTCATCTTCTATATATGCACGAAAATGTATCAAACTGCTCATGTGTCCTTTTTGTATTCTCGTTTTCAGTTCATTCCGGATGTGTTTGATAGGATTGAGGTCCGGAGACTGCGGTGGGATAATGAAGCGATGAGGCGTGTTGTATAGTAACCATAGTTTGACAATTTCCGCCTTATTCTTGGGATCGTTGTCTTGTTGGAAATAAAAATCATCTTCCAGATCCAACTTATCAGCACTTTTCTCCAAATTTAGCTTTGATATATCGAGATACGCAAATTTGTACAGGGTGCCTTCAATAAATCCAAGTTCTCCGACACCTCTGGAAGCCCAACATCCCAACACCAACACACTGCTGCCTCCATGTTTGATGGTTGCCTGCATGTTTCTGCACTCCCACTCTGTGTTTGCTTGACGTCACACTAAACTGCTGCTCACAGTAAATTTGCATACGTCGCTCCACAGAATGTTGTTCCAAAAGGTCACATCCTTGCCGACGAATTCTTCAGCACAAACCATCCGCTTTTTTGCGTTACACTTACTGACGAGCGGTTTGCGCCTTGGCACACTGTCATTGTACCCAGCACCATTCAGGCATCTGAGCACTGTTCTAACGTCGGTACCAACGCCTTTTGCCAGTCCTGCCGCTATAGAAGGGGCATAGAGTAACATATACAGAGAAGCAGCCCCCTCTAAACCACTGTCCTACACTCCCCTCATAGTTGCGTAAGATGCTAGCAGGTGTCAGGCGGTTCCCTGGCTTAGTACCGGTAGACGACACTAGAGGCGCTTCTGATGGTAGCTTGGAGGGGAGGCTGAGGGGAGAGCTCGTGCCACCTGCCACGAGGCCACGGCTGTGTCCGGCGTGCCGGCGTTTGAGGGGAGGTGGTGGTGGAGGCAGCCGCAACCTGCCACCTGCTCTGGTCAGTTTAAACGGCTGCTTCTGACCGCAGCACCATCATGGGACATCTTACGGAACTGCTTCAGAACCCCCCCGCACCGCACACCTGAACGTAGGACCGGGCCCTTACGGAGGTTTCCCGTCTGTATATATTTGTCTGTGGCAGGGGCCATTGTCCGCAGGTCTTCTTTCATCATTGGAACTATCTTCATCTTGCTTCTGGGGACGCCCCCGTCGTGGACGATTGACGAGAGTTTTTTCTTCTTTCCATTTCTGGGCGATACCAAATATAGTCTTTCGTCTTCGGTAGACGACCTTGCCTATTTCTACATATGATTTTCCCACACTATGCAGCCGCACAACATGCCTTCGTTTCTCTGCCTTTACGGGCCATGGCGATCCGTTAGTCTTTCTGGATGAGACCTGTGCTTTCCTGTAATACGAGACCAGCTGCCTTGGGTACACTGACTGCTTGCTGCCGCCGAGTTGTACCTTCCCACTGCGGTTTCCTTGTCAAGCGAGGCAGTGTCTGTCTACTTTTGTCCAGCGTAAAGCACACAAAACTAATCGTTCCACGTAGAGCGTACGGTGACGTTCGCATAGTCGACGTCTTCTGAAAAATTCTCTGCATCATCACAAATACGCAGATACACAATCCGTTAACGCATTAGTCACAAATGACCGTGAGATAGGCAGGTAACTTGGGTCTGAATACTTTTGTCCGCCTCTGTACGTCCTTCTGAATCTCCTTACTGTATTCGTCCCTCGTTCTTCCTCTACGACTTTTACCCCACACGCTTCCTTCCAATGCTAAGTTGACGATTCCTTGATGTCTCAGAAAGAGTCCCACCAACCTAACTCTTCTCTTAGTCAGGATATTCCAGAAACTCCTTTTCTCCCCAATTTTGTTGAGCACCATATTAGATACGTGATCTAATCTTCATCATTCGCCCGTAGCACCACATTTCGAAAGCTATCATCTTTTTCTCTGAACTCTTTATCGTCCACGTTTCACTTCCACACTCCAGACAAATGCTTCAGAAAAGACTTCCTAACATTTAAATCAATATTGTATGTCAACTAATTTCGCTTTTTCAGAAACTCTTTTCTTCCCATAGCCATTCTGCATTTTGTATCTTCTTTACTTCGTCCATCAGAAGTTATTTTGCTACCCAAATAACAAAACTCGTCTTCTACTTTTATTGTCTCATTACCTAATCTAATTCCTTCAGCATCAACTGATTTTCTTAGACTACGTTCCATTACCTATGTTTTACTCTTGTTAATGTTCATCTTATACCCTCCTTGCAAGACAATTTCCATTCTGTTCAATTGCTCTTCCAGCCCCATGCTGTCTCTGATAGACTTACTGTGTCATAGGCAACCTCCTAAGTGATTATTTCTTCTCCTTGGAACTTCAGTTCCCTCTGCAAATTTCTCCTTGCATTCTTTCACAGCCTTTCCATTTTACAGATTGAACAACATAGGGGAAAGACATAAATAGAAGAGCTCTTGAACAGGATAGCAAATACTGTAAGTCGAGGTTATTAAACAAGGGGCTAACTGAAACAACTGTTTACACCCCTGCCAGCAGATGTTTTTCTAAAGAGGCGGATGTCTGTAGCACACGCCCAGTCAAAAAATAAAATAAAATAAAGTGCAATCTTTGACCTGCCATTGTATCTCAACCTACGTCTTCACAAACAACCTTTTAAAAATAATAGAAACGTCTATCTAAATAGTTTTCGAAATTACAAAAAAGGAAAAAAATGGTCAAATGATGAGTTACGCTTCTTTAGAAAAATTATTCCGACACCACAGTTTTTCAAAATTTCCATTTGTTGTTTCAATTTTGGGCACCGTGAAATTTAAATGTCTGATTATTTTACAAATGAATTAATTTGCTAAATATTTTACTTTTAACTTCTAAAGTTAAAAAGTTAGGACACGGTTTAAATTGTATTTCCAGCTTGTTGGAAGTCACTAAGTGCTGTCATTATCAAACACTTGACAAATATAGGATAACTGTCGGAGTATTTTAGGTAAAAGCTAGTTTTAAACGCATCGAAGTATCTGCACTGACATATCTCCTGAACAGTATGTCGCGTCGCGATGTAATTTTATAGGTAGATTCGGTGATTTATTTATTTTCCTGATTTCAAACAGAGGATGTATTCAGTCTTGCAATTTATACATTTTCCTTTATTAGTAATGGTGGTTCGGTGATAATGTGGATAAGTTCTGAAAATTATAAAGTTGTAATAAATTTAAACGTCACGCCTTATGATGAAGTTTTACTGAACGCCTGTTTAAGAAGAAATTTTTGACGAGACCAAGTTTCTATCATGTCACATTTCCTGAACTATGTGCTGCACAGTGATATAATTTTGCAATAACATTCGGTGATATATATAAATGCTGTCATCGAGGTGTTTTTCGAATAAAAATGGTTGTTGAAGAGTAATAAATTGAGACATAGCAGATGCTGAAGTTTGACCACATGAATAGAGAAAATGTAGTAAGTGATGAATTTTTTTCCCATCATTTTGTGGGGCTAGTCAGCGACAAAAAGTTAAAAAAACTCTGAAATTGTGTGAAGATTGTTGAAAATTCTGGTTTCTAACTGTAACACCTGTCTTATTGTGTTAAACTTTGCGTTATATTATACCCCATAACGAGTCGAATACTACTTAATTTTTTAATTGGTCGGTAACTACTGAAATGGTTGAAAAATCACGTTTTCTTCGTCCTAAAAGTCGTTAGATAGGTGATGTGGACCATGTTCCAGGATGGCCTTTATTGTTAATCAGAAAATATCCCTGAATACCTACGAAAACTTGTAATTCTGGCTCTCCCTGTACAACTTCTGTCATTAATAAATAATTTTAGCACTTGCTGAAGTTACTGGTGCCGGATGTTGAGTCACCTAAAATCTTCAAATGTCTGTAAGCCTAAGGTACCAAACTGCTATGGTCATCGGTCAGTAGACTTAGAAACTACTTTGACTACGCTAAGGACAACACACTAAAACGTTACTAGGTTACTGAATAATTACAGTTCAGTCATTCTACCAATTTCAAACATATCAAAGACGATACTCAGCTTTTCAACATTATGATGGATGGGGGTTCTGCTCGCTGCAAAATTATTCACCTGGGACGTCGTGGTAGAAATAAATACTCGTAGGTACAATTTTTCACTTATTATTTAATTTCCAATCAAACTGCTTCTTATTCCAGCAAAACATTACAACTTCATAACTTGCGTGCACAATCCATCCGAACTTAACTGATAGTACTTCCACAGACTGACATAGATTCCAGAGCACTTTACGAACGCCAAAACTCGAACTACCGCACGCAAGGCGGTGAGGCAAATATATAACATTGACAAATGACATTTCATTATGTATTGCTCATAACAATTGAATATACTAATTTACAATTAGCGAACACACAAGTAAAACATTTCATGTACACAAAAATAATCACAATATAAAATGAAAACTATACATACAATAATTTTAGATGGCGCATACATTTTTAAGTCTTAATGTCGGTCCTTTTAATGTTAAATGTCAATTAATTAGTTACTGAGTACATGATACATGTTCCCAACATATATTGAACTATCAAATATCTTGGCAATTCTCAAAATAGACTCAAAATCTCAGGTCAGTCAATATATACAAAGAATTACAATACTGCAATCTCGACTACTACACTAATTAAAACAATTAGCTGGTCATCACAACTTGTTTATGAGCCTAACCTATATGCAATGCTATTTATTTTCATGTCTTTTAGATTTACACAAAGTTTCTACAATTCGTCTTTCTAGTTCTTGAAATAACGTACAATGACGAAACTATTGTTTATAGAACTGTCTGGAAAGCACATAGGCCTCTACGAATCTCTTAATTAATGAAATTTATCACTTGTTAACTAATCACAGTATCACCGAGACACTGTCCTACACTGATTCCTATGCTGGCTATTTTATTTGTAACTAACTTCACACGCAACATATATCACTATTAGACCACACGATTCCGGGTCCGACACAGACGGTATCGTAAGATAACATTCAGATGAGAGGGCCAGCAGTATCATTACAACACACACGCACACACACACACACACACACACACACACACACACACACACACACATGCCCGAGGGAGGACTCGTAGCTCCGATGGGGAGCGGCCGCACAATGCGTTTCAAGGCGCCTTAAACCACGCAGCCACTCCCGAGCGGCTAGGTAACTACAATGTTTCCAGAATGAAACTTTCACTCTGCAGCGGAGTGTGCGCTGATATGAAACTTCCTGGAAGATTAAAATTGTGTGCCGGAACCGGGACTCGAACCTGGGACCTTTGCCTATCGCGGGTACCAGGTTCGAGTATCGGTTCCGGCACACAATTTTAATCTGCCAGGATGTTTCATATCAGCGCACACTCCACTGCAGAGTGATAGTTTCATTCTGGAAACATCCCTTAGGCTGTGGCTAAGCCATGTCTCCACCATATCTTTCTTCCAGGAGTGCTAGTCTTGCATGGTTCGCAGGAGAGCTTCTGTGAAGTTTAGAAAGTAGGAGGCGAGGTACTGGCGGAAGTAAATTTGTGAGGCGGCATCGTGAGTCATGTCGGGATAGCACAGTCGGTAGTGCGCTTGCCCGCGAAAGGCAATAAGGTCCCAGGTTCGATTCCCGGTTCCGGCACACAATTTTAATCTGCCAGGAAGTTTCAACTACAATGTTGTTGCGGAAGAAAGAATTGCAACGACTTATTCCAGAGCAGAACCATAAAGAAAATAACTAACTCCCCGATAATAGGTGGTTTCGTTTGGCAACGTAATCTCCCGTACTTTACAGGAGCACAGTGCGTCGTGAGGTGTGCCGAGGTTTGGGTGATTCCCGGCAGAGGCGGTACCACGGAAGACGCGTCGGCCGCGTCACAGATCCTTCACTCCGCCCCGTTGCTGCAATATTCGACCCGCGCGTAATCTAGGACGGCAGTAACAGCTGACGCATGCAGTTTTGTAACAGCGGCCGCTCACAAGGCGGGGCAGCGGTATGGGACGTTGCAAAAGGCAGTAACAATGCTGCCATCTGTGTGGTGCCCCTCCCCCCCCCCCCTTGCAGGAAGAATACGTCACCAAAGGCGAGCGTCACACGGAGGTGAGCGCCCTCAATTCTTCCATATACAGACGTACACGCACATGGCGTAGATTTCCAACGTGACATCCGAGTGGTATCACCTCGATTTTGAAGCCGCATCACTTCTTCTTTCCTAGCATTTTCCCCATTACTTGGGGTCTCCCCTTCTGCTACGTCTCCTCCACAGAGCTCTATTGTGGAGCCCTGTTGTCGTCTTCAGGGCTGAGATCCGCATCGCACATGTCCTCCTTGATGTTGTCCATCCACCTGTTGAGCGGTCTACGATGGGATCGGCGTCATCCTGTATCGAATTGGAGTGCTGTTTTGGCCACAGAATCGCTCTCTTTTCTCATGACGTGGCCGTTCCACCGAAGACGAGCCTCTCTTGCCTTCTCTATGATTGAGACTACACCAAGCCTTTGGCGAACATAGTTATTAGTTGCATGGTCGAAGCGAGAGAATCCAAGGGACCCTCGCAGCATTTTCATCCTCCATTGTGTGGAAAGCCTGATCCTGTTTTCTCGTGTAGGGTCGGCATTCTATCCCGTAGAGGGCTACTGAACGCACTACTGATTTATACATGTTTGCCTTCAGATGTACAGGCATCCTTTTTTGTCACAGAGGACACCAATGACCTGTCTCCATTTCAGCTATGCTGCATTTACTCTCGTCCTGGTGTCCAGGGTGGAATCATTTGAAGATGTCGTCATCGATCCAAGGTATTTGGACTCGGTATTTTGTTCAAATCTGGGCGTCGATGCTGATGGTTCTTTTGGTTTGAGGACCGCATTCCAAATAGGTCGTCCTCTGGACATTCAGACACATGCCATTCTCTATGAATAGCAAAATACAAACTGAACAACTAATCAGCAATATCAAAAAGACCGAAAGTATAAGGAATTACTACAAAATTTTTAAAATCAAATTTTTTTAAACAAAATTTAAAATGTCACGATCATCAAGGATATACCGACAAATACTTATTACGATAATGATTACATGTTTTATGAAGGACAATTTTCAGGAGGCCCTGAGAGAATACCATCAAAATAAGGTGTGATCCTTAATCATCAAATAACTTCCGCTGCGCGGAAGTAGCCACGTTGCGGCTCGAGCGGCTTCCCGCGTCGGAGATTTGAATTCAAATCAATGTTCAAATGTCTGTAAATCTATCGGACCAAACTACGTGGTCATCAGTCCGTAGCTTACAAACTACTTAAACCTAGGTAAACTAACCTAAGGACAAACACACACGCCCATGCCCCAGGGAGGACTCGAACCTCCACGGCGAGCAACCGCGCGCTTCGCAGCGAGGCGCCTTAGACCGCTCGGCTATTCCACTGCGGCAGATTTGAATTCCCCCTCGGACATGGATGTTTGTGTTGTCTTTAGTATAAGTTAGTTCACAAGTAGTTTGTAAGTTTAGGGACTGATGACCCCGTAGTTGAGTCCCATAAGCTATACAAACATTTGAACATTTGATCTATTCCGAAACACGAGCACCTAGGACTTTTTACATTACTTCAGTTAGTATTAGGTTTTGGGGAGTAGAAAGATAATATTATTCAAAATGTTTTTAAGCTATGGCTGCCCGTCCCAGAAAACTTTTTGTACCCATTACCAATACACGAAAGTAAGACTGTCTACCAAGACGATGCTTTCGCGCATCATCCATTAAAATAATTCACATACCATACTTTTTTTTTCTTTAATTCAATATTTCGGGAGAGGGGGGGAGGGGGAAGCGGCGTGTTTCGAGCAAACGTGCAATGTGCCTCGCAGTGGTATGCGCGAACCGTATCTGAGTAATACTCTTTCCGTAAAGGCTTTCGGGAAACGTGACATCATTTTGGCGTCGCATGTAGTATCGTTCTTAGTATAGAAGACCACAGTAACTACCCAGGCCAGGCCCTGAGAAGGTCGCCAGCTACACGAATGGGACCGTTAGACGGACCTGCGCGATCATCGGCTCTGGCTCAACAGTTTACAGTGTAACACACCGAAACCTTCAGATGGTTGATATTCTATCGACATACAACGTTTAGTACCGATCTGAGATAATTGACATAAACAATAAGGATGAGAGATGGCAAACAAAGAGAATTTCTCAGTGTTGTCATAACTAAATTCACTGTGCTAAAGCCTCTTTCACAGTTCGATGTGATCACAGGGAGTGTATCAACACAATCACAAACTTCTTTCAAATTTTCAGGAATGTTCTCTCCACAACTATCTATATTATCTCTGAAACCTCTTACATTTGGAAGAGGAAGAAGAAAACGTCACACAGTTTTCTTAGATTTTCTTCCCCCTTTAGACATGGGCTCATAATGTCATTGGCTAATTTTTTACTGTCCAAAATATTGATCTCATTCATGAAGGATTTTAATTCTTCCCAGTCATCCGAAATTAACCGCTACCTCAAATTGTCGATAAGGCTCTGACACAACTGTCTTCTATTGCTTTGGGTGGGAATTGTGCTTGATTCTCTTCTGGGAGCCAGTGAAACGTCTTTGAAGAATCCTTCAGAAATAGCTTTCTCTGCTTCCTTCATGCAAACATCTGGCAATTTCTTCATTTGTTCAATGGCTCTTATTGTCCTCGCAATTGCCCTAAATGATAACGGAATATTGAAACTGTCTCTTTGGACATACTATGAGAGAATACTGATCACTTTCAGAACTTCAGAAAGCAGTGCAATGTTGCTCACGAACTCAGGGCTTGATAGTGTTTTCTGTAATCCCTTGAACTTTTCCCTTGAAATTGATTTTCTAGTCATGTCACTCGAAGATAAATTGAAATGAACATTCGGAGCCTGGTAGGACTTCCATACCGCTTGCAATGCTCTAAGGTTTGAGGCCATTCAACGCACTGAGAACACTGTAGGTATTTTCTTAAGTTCTGCGCCTAACTCTTGCGCAACAGCTGAGAGTTCATGATGATACGTCGGAGACTGATGATGCAACGCTTACAGCTTGTTAAAAAAATTGTAATATAATGCACACCAGGAACCCCTTCGATGGCATTTGCAACTCCTAATTTAAATCCGTGGCACAATGTCATTTGAATTGTTTAACGTACTTATTCTTAAGTCGTTCTAAAACACTTGGTTTTCTACCTAGCATTGCACTGGCACCATCGCTGCATGCTCCAAACAAATTATCATTAAAGTATGTTGAAGAAAAACCTTGCTACGAGAGACATTCTAGAAGTTCTGCTTCTATAGTTTCTGCATCTGTCCTTCAATTATATCCAAGAAAAAAGTATTTATACAACCATCACTGATTTCTGACTTCAAATACACTATTAAAACTGATTGTGAAGTAACAGATGTAAACTTATCAATCAATACAGAAACCTTGGAATTTTTCGCTATTGTGGATGAACAAAGCTTCTTCCGCATAGCGTTCACAATGCAATCTATGATGTTGGCACAACTGAGTTTAATATGCAGTGTTTCGGCAATGTGAAGGCCATTCTGAATTTGTAAATGTACAATCTTGTGAAAATCTAAATAAGACTTTTTTTCTACAAAATCTACAAAATATACACTATCAAACATGTTTTTCTGCTGTTCAACTACAATGTTTTCTAGAACATTGTCTTGTCTTTCATTTCGTTGTCTGCAGGCAGATTAAAATTTTAATCTGCCAGGAAGTTTCATATCAGCGCACACTCCGCTGCAGAGTGAAAGTTTCATTCTGGAAACATCCCTTAGGCTGTGGCTAAGCCATGTCTCCACCATATCCTTTCTTCCAGGAGTGCTAGTCTTGCAAGTTTCGCAGGAGAGCTACTGTGAAGTTTGGAAAGTAGGAGGCGAGGTACTGGCGGAAGTAAAGTTGTGGGGCGGCATCGTGAGTCGTGTCGGGATAGCACAGTCGGTAGTGCGCTTGCCCGCGAAATACAAAGGTCCCAGGTTCGAGTCCCGGTTCCGGCACACAATTTTAATCTGCCAGGAAGTTGCATAACAGCGCACACTCCGCTGCAGAGGGAAAGTTTCATTCTGTTAACTTCGCTTGTTTACTACCACAAAAGGGACCCACCGAAATACTACTACATTGTTTAGAAATGTACTCTTACTGTGATTTACTCACTCCAATATTCTGCACATCTTTACACACTGAGCAGCCAAGCTTCCCTTCCTTACACACTAACCACTCATATTAGACCTTAAATTGTCTCCATGTACTGTCGTTCCAACAAACAGGATAATTAGGTATGTTCCGGAAATCCAAATAACAAGGAATTACTTCGCATGACTGTCTTTTCTCTTCTACAGTAGCTGTTCCGGTGCTACTATTTGTATATGAAGTAGATGTTCCATTGTCAGCTTCACGTTTTTTCGAATGACATGAGCCATTTTGTGTAGTTGTAACATCGGTATTAGATATACTGAAATAGTCTACTACATTGCGTTTCATAGTGAAAAATTACACTTTTCAATAACTACCACAGTTCATATACTTTTCGCTTAATACGCCAATCTATAAAACGGCAAATCATATGCAGAACCGAAGGAATCAACAACGCCTATAAACTTCGCTTGAATAAAAACTGAACAATAGCCGTGTCGGCCATGCAGCGGGTAACGATTATTGCTGTTAACAATCGGACTGTAAGCGCGCAAACTAGAAGCAGGACAATATGCTCACCAGACGGTCCGCTTGCGCCGGGTACAGTCCCGGTTTTCACGTCGAACTGTCCGACCCGACGCACCTCAGGAACTTTGTTCTATTTTATTACGTTGTTTGTCTGTGTAATTTATCAATGCTCAGTTGACTTTACAGAATCACAGCTGATATATTCTAGGAGTCATAACTCAGAATAGACGTTAATTGAATTTACAGAGACGGCGAAAGGGAATTACCATCTTCTTCAAAAATCAAATGTTTGTTAAGCTTATGCGACTTAACTACGGGGTCATCAGTCCTTAAACTTACATACTAGTTATCAACTACCTTATACTAAGGACGGTACAAATATCCATGCCCGAGGGGGGGGGGGGGATTCGAACCCCCGACCGTAGTGGCCGAGCCGGCCGCGGTGGCCGAGGTGACTGAGGCGCTCCAGTCACGGTCAGCACGGCCACTACGGTCGGGGGTTCGAATCCCCCCTCGGGCATGGATATTTGTGCCGTCCTAGTTCGTAAGTAGTTGATAAGTAATTTGTAAGTTTAGGGACTGATGACCCCGTAGTTAAGTCACATAAGCTTAACAAACATTTACATTTACGTAGTGGCCGTGCAGACCGTGACTGCGGCGCCTCAGTCCCCTAAGCCACCGCGGCCGGCTACCATCTTCTTCTCTCTTTCTCAATCCGAAGATTGCTTGGCAGCAATTCTTCTCCTACAAACGTCTCTGTTCTCGGTATGTTTCCACTCCTACATCTCTTTGAATCTGTTTCACGTACTGCAATCTGGGTCTTCCTCTGCCTCTTTTACCTTCTACCATCCCTTCCATAATATTAATTATAAACTCATTGTGCCTATACAGATGGCCTATTAACTTGTCTCTTCTATTCGTTATCGTTTTCACAAGTGCTCTTTTTTCGCCGATTCTTCTAAGAACTTCTTCGTTTGTCATCTTGGCCGTCCAAGGGATTTTCTGCATCCTCCTCCAACACCACAATTCAAATGCTTCTAGTCTTCTCTTGTCGCAAACGCCGAGTGTCCAAGTTTCCGAGCCATACAATGCCACACTCCACACATAGCATTTTATAAATGCTTTTTTGTTCTCTTCCTTTATATTTCTTGATGTAAGAAGCTTCCGTTTATTGTTCAAGGCTAGTTTAGCTTGGGCAATTCTACTTTTGGAATTACCATAATAAGAAAATATTCTCCACGTAAAAAAGTAAGGGGACGGGGTGGTCCTTAGAAAAAAAGTGGGGGGACGGCGTACACCCGCGTTTCCCCTACAATACAGCCCTGCCGTCAATGTCCTTTCTGATAGGAAATCAGTAATTCAATCGCACAACTGTGGCGATATTCCATTAGCACGAAATTTGATTAGAAGACGCTTGTGAGGTACAGTGTCAAAAGCCTTCCGGAAATCTAGAAAAACCGGAATCTATTTGACTTCTCTTGTCGATAGCACTCATCACATCAGGCGTTCACATGAACGATACTTACCGAATACGTCTACATACATACTCCGCAATTCACCGTAAGGTGCGTGGTGGAGGGTTCACTGTACCACTACTAGGCATTTCCTTTCCTATTCCACGCCCAAATTGAACGAGGAAAAAAAGAATGCCTATGTGCCTCCGTACGAGCCCTAATTTCTCGTATCTTGTCTTTGTGATCTTTACACGAAATGTAAGTACGCGGCAGCAAGATTGTACTACACTCAGCTTCAAATTCCGGCCCTCTAAATTTCCGCAACAGAAATTCACGAAAAGAACGTCGTCTTTCTTCCAGCGATCCCCAATTGAGTTTCCGGAACATTTCCGTGACTCTCGCGCATTGGTCGAACCTACCAGTAACAAACCTAGCTGCTCGCCTCTGCACTACTTCTATGTCTTCCTTTAAACTGATCTGCTGCGGGTCCCAAACACTTGAGCAATACTCAAGACGTGGTCGTACAAGCGTTTTATACGCGGTCTCCTTTACAGGTGAAGTACATCTTCCCAAAATTCTCCCAACAAACCGAAATCGGCTGTCCGCCTTACTCACAACTGTCCTTACATGCTCGTTCCATTTCATATCGCTCTGCAATGTTACGCCTGGATATTTGAACGACGCGACAGCATCAAGAAGCTCACTACTAATGCTGTATTCTAACATTATGGGATTGTTTTTTCTACTCATGCGCATCACCTTACATTTTTCTACATTGAGAGCTAGCTCAATTCTTCGCACCAACTAGAAATTTTGTCTAGGTCATCCTGTATGCTATTACAGTCAGTTACAGACGACACCCTCCCATACACCACAGCATCATCAGCAAACAGCCGCAAATTACAACTTACTCTGTCCATCAGATCATTTATATAGATAGAAAACAATAGCGGTCTGTGGGTCAATAGGTCGTTCTCTTCGAGGGACCAAATGAGTGCAGCGTGCCTACTACGCTACAGGACACCTGGTGATACGACTCAAACGATAATTATTTCTTCGACATATACTATTCAATGTGTCTTATTAATGTACACTTATCTGTGGTAGTAAAAGGTGTTTCATTTTCTGAACATGTGTTTACATGAGGAAGGTGAAACGCAGAGATTCTGGAACTATCAATTACAACTGCGGTTCCTCGACTTTCGACAGCAGTACATGCCACAGAGGTGAGTTGCACAGAGAGGGGAATCCCGGCGGCTTCGCCCGCAGTTTGTTTATTTTTACCGTTCGGCGAGTCGCTGACTGCTGATTCACGGGACGCAGAGTCATCGCAGGTTCCGCGCGGCATCCTGTTGTTTGTGTCTGACTGTTGAGTCACGTAAACAGGTTTCGCTTCTCCCTCCCCTCCTCCTCACGCCACCGTCCTTCATCGGCCAGTGCCTCGGCCTTCCTTGTATGACCTATAATGCTACTCTGCACACACACATACTGCTGCAAACGTTTAGGGGCAAATCTGCACACACGGTAGAGAACCCCTAACGTAAGAATTCTGCGACGAGGAGCAGATGACCGGCACCGATTATTTCAAGAGGTACCACAGTCAAAAATGATTTCCAATCCATGGTGTTCAGCAATCAGTTAGAATAAATATTTCTTCAAACCGTCTTGATTGCAAATTTTTTATTAGTTAATGACGCGTTTCGCCCTTTAGCAGGGCATCTTCAGATTATCTGCGTGACAGAATTTACACAAAATTACAAGGCATTTACGAACGGTTATAATGGTACATGGGCTTATTTTGTGTTAAGAAGACAGTATAAATGGTAAACAAAGCTTACAATGCGCTCTCCGTGGTGTGACACCGTATGTTGTTATTGCGGTGTTTCTATTGTTCTGGAATTTTTTTGGATTTCATTGTCGCCCTACAAATGATGGGGTAACAATGAATTACAGGTGGAACATACTCGGTAAAGATGTGATAAACATAAAACCGATTTTATGTTTATCACATCTTTACCGAGTATGTTCCACCTGTAATTCGTTGTTACCGGATCATTTGTATGGCGACAAGGAAATCCAAAAAAAAAAAAAAAAAAAAAAAAAAAAAAAAAAAAAAAAAAAATTAAGAACAATAGAAACACCGCAATAACAACATACGGTGTCACACCACGGAGAGCGCATTGTAAGCTTTGTTTACCATTTATACTGTCTTCTTAACACAAAATAAGCTCATGTATCATTGTAACCGTTTGTAATTCCGCCTTGTAATTTTGTGTAAATTCTGTCATTGAGATAATCTGAAGATGCCCTGCTAAAGGGCGAAACGCGTCATTAACTAATAAAAAATTTGCAATCAAGACGGTTTGAACAAACAGTCAAAAATGTTCAAATGTTTGTAGAGTTTATGGGACTTAACTACGGGCTCATCAGTCCCTAAACTTACAAACTACTTACAAACTAGCTAACACTAAGGACGGCACAAATATCCATGCCCGAGGGGGAATTCGAACTCCCGACCGTAGTGGCCGTGCAGACCGTGACTGGAGGGCCTCAGTCCCCTCGGCCACCGCGGCCGGCGCACCACAGTCTTGGATGAACGGTCTGCATGGCGCATCTATTTGTAATCTGTTCGAGATTCATGGAATCACCAGTCTTCATCATCGACGCCAGTGGTGCAACTGTCAAAAAATGACTCACGACCAGCTTTCATCCGTCAAGGTCGAGTTCGCGACTTTTTTGTTGAAAATTCCTCGCTACAGCAATTAGCAATCAGGTATTTAATATCAATAAAATTCTTCTGGGTATGAAACCGCGTCGTAATTTTATAAATTCCACCGACGTTTCGGCCACTGTTGCAGGCGATCTTCATCAGGGTCTGTATCTGACTGCTGAATATACGATATCTTGGTGTTTATATAGCAGCGGATGAGGGAAAGGAAGGGGGACGTTGGTTTGCCTTTATTGGTGGTTATATTATTGCACGCCATTGGTGGAAAGCGGCAATGATGATTGGTGTTTTAGAGGCTTGTTTTCAATCCGCTGCTATATAAACCCCAAGATATCGTATATTCAGCAGTCAGATACAGACCCTGATGAAGGCCGCCTGCAACAGTGGCCGAAACGTCGGTGGAATTTATAAAATGACGACGCGGTTTCATGCCCAGAAGAATTCTATTGATAGTGACAACAGCTGCGGAAGCCTACGTTTGCAGGTATTTAATGTTTGGTGCAGCAGAGTTTACAAAGCGATACACCAAAACAATGCACAGAAAACACTTCTATGACAAGATTTAAAATTTTTGTATTTTGTTTGTGTTCCAGGGCCGGGATTCAAGTCTGGGACCGCCTGCTCAGTAGGCAGTTGCGCTACGCACCAGCGCCACCGCGAGACCTATTTGCGAAATTTCTTTCGCCAACTTTCTCTTCCGAATGCGAACATATATTGTTAGCCCTCCTCCCCTCCCCAACCACGAGCTGTTAGAGAATGGAAGTATAGAGAAATATTATAAAAGTGCCCGCTTCTGTAGTTCAGTGGACAGCGTGGTAGACTGCCACAGTTATCTTTATTGCATCAGAACATCCCAGCACTCAGAAATAAACTTGATGAACTACTCATTCGTGTTGATGAAATAGAGTTCTCTAACTCTATTGACATAATTAGCCTCTCTGAACATCATACAACCACTGGTATAGATATGTTAAATATTCCAGGGTTTCATTTACCTTCATACTACATGCAGTTCAGAACATGTAAGAGATTTCCATCCAGTATATGCATAAAGTACGAAGAAGAGCAGATAGAAGAGGTTTACAGTATAAAATTCCTGGTATTACAGCTTCATAATAAATTCAGTTGGGAGGAGCACACCACAGAACTGCAGAAACGACTTAACAAATCTGTGTTTGCAATACGAGTGGTGTCAGACATAGGAGACATAAAAATAAACAAAGCTTGCATACTTTTCTTACTTTCACTCCATAATGGCATGTGTTGTTGTTGTTGTTGTGGTCTTCAGTCCGGAGACTGGTTCGATGCAGCTCTCCACAATACCCTATCCTGAGCAAGCCCTTTTAACACCACATAAGAACGGCATCCTACATCTGTCTAAATCTGCTTACTGTATCCATCTCTTGATCTTCCTCTGCTGTTTTCCCCCACACACTTCCCTCCAATGTTAAATTCACGATTCCTTGATGTCTAAGAATGTGTCCTACCAATCGACCTCTTCTTTTAGTCAAGATGTGCCAGAAATCCTTTCCTCCCCAATTCTGTTCAGTACCTCCTCATTAGTTATGCAATCCACCCACCTAATCTTCAGCATTCTTTGGTAGCACCACATTTCAAAAGCCTCTATCCTCTTCCTGTCCTCACTGTTTATCGTCCATGTTTCACTCCCATACAAGGCAACACTCAACACAAATGCCTTCAGAAAGGACTTCCTTCGGCTTAAATCAATATTTGAGGTTAACAAATTTCTCTTTTTCAAGAACGCTTTTCTACCCATTGGCATTCTGCATTTTATATCCTCTGTACTGCGACCATCATTTGTTATTTTACTGCTCAAATAACAAAACTGATCTACCTCCTTTATTATTTCGTTACCTAATCTAATTCCTTCAGCATCACCTGATTTTCTTAGACTGCACTCCATTACCCTTGTTTTACTCTTGTTAATACGTATTATTTGTGGTGTAAATTCACGGACATCCTGCAGAAGCCTCTTCAAGGAACTGGATATATTAACTACTGCCTCTCAGTATATTTATTCCTTAAAGAAATTTGTCATAAATAATATATTCCTCTTCCCAGCAAACAGCTCAGTTCATACCTACAATGCTAGGAACAAAAATGATCTACACAAGGACTTAAAAGCACTTACTTTAGTTCAAAAAGGGGTCCACTACTCAGGAACACACATTTTCAATAATTTACCAACAAGCAATAAAAAATTTAGCTACAAATAAAGATACGTTTAAGAGGAGCCTAGTAATATTATATTATCAACTTAAAAAAATTACATGTTCCACATCCACGAGGATCACCTCAGCACGGATCTATGGAACGAACCAACTAGTCTAATCTTAACACGCCTGCAAGGCTACACAAACACGTCCCCGTCCGACCCAAGTCTCATATTTCCTCCTACTTCGACCCTTGTACTTCATGGCCCGCAGCTGACCATGTATTTCCGCCACGAGTCCTGCTCCGGTATAAATGTTCGTGTGTCCGTGTTTTATGGTTAGGAAACCTACAAGCAGCTGTGACTACGAAATCTATATTAAAAACAGCTGCAGCATGCAATAGCGGAATGTTCCCGAGACTCCTTCGTCCGCCACCGTACTGCATTGCTACTTTGGCCTTCCTGTTCTCGCCTATAGAAACGCCTGGACGACGATTGCACAACGACTGGCCGGGATACATCATCCGCTGCTACAGCAGATCAGCCTACAAGAAGCAAAGACTGCTGTATCCTGACAACGTATCCAGAGCCTCTTTAATTGAGTGCCGAGCAATGTAGCAGTGTTTATATCTAGTAATTGCGCCAACACCCGATACTGATTTCATCGTCTTCCTCACTTCAACAAGGGCGTGTATTTTCAGTCATGTAATCTTTGTGCAACGTGTTATCTCCCAAACAAACTTGGCTGTGTTGTCTCCAGCCATTTTTGTGCTACATTTCGTATCGCCAACACAGCAATCGTAACTTTTACAAGACATAAATACTTCCAGAATGAACTTTCACTCTGCAGCGGAGGGTGCGTTGATATGAAACTTCCTGGCAGATTAAAATTGTGTGCCGGAACCGGTACTCGAACCTGGCACCTTTGCCTTTCGCGGGCAACCGCACTACCGACTGTGCTATCCCGACACGACTCACGACGTCGCCTCACAACTTTACTTCCGCCAGTACCTCGCCTCCTACTTTCCAAACTTCACAGAAGCTCTCCTGCGAACCATGCAAGACTAGCACTCCTGGAAGAAAGGATATGGTGGAGACATGGCTTAGCCACAGCCTGAGGGATGTTTCCAGAATAAACTTTCACTCTGCAGCGGAGTGTGCGCTGATATGTCGGGATAGCACAGTCGGTAGTGCGCTTGCCCGCGAAAGGCCAACGTCCCAGGTTCAAGTCCCGGTTCCGACACACAATTTTAATCTGCCAGGAAGTTTCATATCAGTGCACACTCCGCTGCAGAGTGAAAGTTCATTCTGGAAACATCCCTCAGGCTGTGGCTAAGCCATGTCTCCACCATATCCTTTCTTCCAGGAGTGCTAGTCTTGCATGGTTCGCAGGAGAGCTTCTGTGAAGTTTGGAAAGGAGGAGGCGAGGTACTGGCGAAAGTAAAGTTGTGAGGCGGCATCGTGAGTCGTGTCGGGATAGCACAGTCGGTAGTGCGCTTGCCCACGAAAAGCCAAGGTCCCAGGTTCGAGTCCCGGTTCCGACACACAATTTTAATCTGCCAGGAAGTTTCATATCAGTGTACACTCCGCTGCAGAGTGAAAGTTCATTCTGGAAACATCCCTTAGTCTGTGGCTAAGCCATGTCTCCACCATATCCTTTCTTCCAGAAGTGCTAGTCTTGCATGGTTCGCAAGAGAGCTTCTGTGAAGTTTGGAAAGTAGGAGGCGAGGTACTGGCGGAAGTAAAGTTGTGCGGCGGCATCGTGAGTCGTGTCGGCATAGCACAGTCGGTAATGCGTTTACCCGCGAAACGCCAAGGTCCCAGGTTCGAGTCCCGGTTCCTGCACACAATTTTTATCTGCCAGGAAGTTTCATTGATATTTTGTGTTATTTACTATTTTAAATAAATATTCGAAAATAATCATGTACTGCCATTTCTGAGAATTTGGTTTTCCATCATTTCGCATATTGGCATTTTTCTCTGGAACTATATACTGTAGAATGCTGTGGTTTCTTTTGTTTTGTAGAGAAGTGTCAGTTCCGTAAGTTGCTTACACTAGCGGTACTTCGCAGTAAATTCTTTGAATTGCGCATTTGTTTGTGTTTGATTACAACAGTTATCCACTAACCGTGTTTCAAAAAAAAAAAAAAAAAAAGTTTGTTAAGCTTATGGGACTTAACTACGGGGTCATCAGTCCCTGAACTTACAAACTACTTACGATCTAGGACGACACAAATATCCCAGGGGGGATTCGAAACCCCGACAGTAGTGGCCGTGCATACCGTGACTGGAGCGCCTCAGTCTCCTCGGCCACCGCGGCCGGCAACCGTGTTTCAGTTTTTGTGTATAGTGCGATAGTTTTCATCATGACAAATACTATCCTTACTTTTAATGGTGGCTATTCTGGAAGACTACAGGTTTTCGAATATCTGAAATTCATAATGGTTACAATACCACTAAAAGTGTGGTGGACCAACTGCGGTACGACTCCCCTTAACAGGTAACATTAATATTATTTAATAGCGAAAGTCCTTAATTTAAAGACTGTCTATTTTTATAAGTGTGAAAGGGGAGAGGGAAGTGAAAATAAAAATTATTGGCTGCTAGACTGATGCTGTGGTGTTCAGGGAGGTGTCGTCATTGAAGGACTGTAGCAGAATGTAGGATGACGTGGGCCAAACTTCTAGATGGTGTGGGGAATGGCAACTAGTTCTAAATGTAGAAAAAATGTGAGGTGATGTAATGAGTAGGATAATCATTCCCGTAATGTTAGAATACAGCGTTAGTAATGCGCTGCTTGAGAGTCGTGTCTAGGCGTAACGACACACAGCGATATGAAGTGAACGAGCTTGTAACGACAGTCGTGGGGTAAGCGGATAGTCGTCTTCGCTTTATTAGGAGAATTTTGGGAAGATGTGATTCGTCTGTAAAAGAGACCGCATATAAAACTCTTATGCGGCGCCCGTCTTGAGTATTGCTGGTGTTTGGGATCCCCACAAGGTCGGTTTCAAGGAAGAAACAGAAGTGATTCAGACCCGGGCGCCTAGATTTGTTTCTGGTAGGTTCGAGCAATGCGCGAGTGTTACTGACAAGGAGACGGCATGACCGTGGGGTACGTGATTTGTCCGAAATTTTGTGTGGTGAAAGAGGACCCCTAACACCTCACGTGGGTAAAATATTAGGACGCACTACTCGGAAAATACCCGAGAAAAATCGATCCGAAGTTTCTTAGGTGCCTTCTGAGTATAAAATATTAGTCCAGCGCCGAGCTGCCGTCTGTCCTAGACGGTTAGAGCTCGGACTCGATTCAACCTCTGGCACTTTGTTTTCCTTCTGTTTCATTTTCTTTTGTTATTTCACCAATTATTCAGAACGTTTCCTAAGCCTACATTATCGTTAACAAATTAGTTACATTATTGAATAAAAATTATTTTCTTTTTGTCCAACAACACACTTCGTGGCGGTGGGTTTTCCATTTTTCATTGCAACGTATATAAGGAGAAACATTGGGTTTTTAATCAGAATAAGAAAGTCGATTGGGAATCATTCAATTTTTATACGTGTAGTAATTATAAACAAGAACAGCAATGGTAATTATCGTAAAAACAAACAAAGGAATAATTTTTGCGACATCTTGCGCAACATATAAAAGCGAATTTTTTACAATCTCAGGGAGTTTGCAATAAATCTGTACAAAAATATGACCTATTAATATTTACGAAAATGTTTCGAGTTTCTGACAATTTTGAGGCAAAATTTGAATCATGTCTCGGAATATTGGTGACGACAATTGATGGTGAATTATGCGCAAATGTCCGTTATAATCCCAAGGGGACCTTACAAAACCCCTTTAAACCTCATAAAACTAAATACAACAACGAGCACGAATATTTGTCAGTGATTGAAAAACTTTGCGTTCTTGAGGTAAAATAATGTAGGTTTGAGAAACTTTTTGAATAATTGGTGGACTAACAAAAGAAAATGAAACAGAAGAAGAAAAAAAGTGCCGGAGGAGGAATCGAACCCGAGACCTCTGGCGTAAGAGTGCGAGACCTAACCATTTTTTAATTATATATATATATATATATATATATATATATATATATATATATATATATATATATATATATATTAATGGGTCTGCTTCCTCCCCTTCAACCCATCCTTACGCTCGCCAACATTTGCCTTCTCGGCCCGGCTTCGTCGCCTTTAAACGAAACATCTTCTGAAAGTAAATAAAACTTCTTCTTGGATAATGTACTAGGTGCCAATTGTTGTTATCCTCTTTCTTTTTCGTGGTCTTCGCAGCAGACTGTCCTCACGCAGTGCTCGTCTTCACGTGGTATGTATCCATATTGTAATCCCCAGGCACTAAGCTTCATGTCGTATCCTTCGTCTGTCTGCCTCGTTGCTTATTTTGATTTCTCGTAGCCCTGTGCGTTACAGTCGGCGGTGCCATACAATGGCCTGCTGTACATAGTCGTAATAGATAAATATAAATCAAAGAAAAACAACAGCAGGAGAAACCCTCAATAACAAATTTGGTCCTCTATCCACTGTCCCTAATGTAGGAAATGAAAGTCTCCATGTAACAATAAAAATAAATGAAACTCAAGAAACGAAATCATATTTGAGTGCCAGAGACCATACATTTGCTACGGACGCTGCCAAGAAAAACCATTCCTTCGTGTATGTCTTCCTCTCTGTTCGTACTGTGTCTATCGCTTCGTTACAGTTCGTAGTTGCAATTGTTTATCCGTGTATCTTTGTCTTTTGTTCTTTAAATTATCTCGAACCATCTACGCCAGACGGCGGCTCGGCGCTGGACTATCATTTTATACTGATAAGGCACCTAAGAAACTTCGGATCGATTTTTCTCGGGATTTTCCGAGTAGTGCGTCCTAATATTTTAACTACGTGTGGTGTTAGGGGTTTTTCACCACACAAAATTTCGGAAAAATCCCCGACCCGACGGACGTGCCGTCTTCTTGTGAGTTGTTTCGGGAACTCAAATGGGAGACGCTGGAGAAACTTAGAGAGCCGAAATTTTAAGGGGACTGCAGATTTATTCTTTCGTGTGGGGTTTTGCTAGTCCCCCATCGGGCGCCTCACCGGATGGCGGAAAGGCGAATGCTCTCTTAGATATAGGGGATATCGGGGAAATAAAATATCCGGGGTGGACCAAAACTAGCACCGGCAGGAGTGTCTCGGTAACCCGTGGTGAAGGCAATCCCCAAAATCAAGACTCCTGGTCCTCCAACTTGGGTGTTGTGCAGAGGGCTACCAACCGACTCATGTAAAATATGGATCGTCAGGGAACTCAACGCAAGCCTCTGAAACTGAAAAGAATTTACTGGAACAAATACTGGCAAAGCAACAAGGTTTTCTCTTTTGGTTCATGGAATATTACAAGCCTGCACCGTCCTGTAAGTGCCCTGGTGATTCTCCTAGAAGTAATATGGCAAGGAACGGGATCACTGAAAACAGGAAACGGGATAATTTTGTGTAGAGATTGCGGTGGAACCGGAATCTACATTCCTAAATCAATAAGTGACTCAGTAATGGGATTCAAACATGTTAACAATCGTATATCGTACAACACAATTCAGACGCAACGGTGAGACATTACATTTCTAAATCCACACGCACCCGCAGAAGATAAAGATACAATTTGCTCATGGCAGGGAGCGATCTTATAAATGTATTTTGTGAATAATTAAATGGCAAAATCGCGGTATTTCGTCTTTATTTGTAACAGACGACCGGTTTCGATGTACATAGACATCATCTTCTGGTCTCTAAGGGCGAACATAAAGTGTATGGCTACAAAAAAACCAACAAAGGAACATGCCATATAACTGTATGTATAGGTAATCATACGTCAACAGTTTTCTTCACATACCTGCACTAAATTGTAACATTGTTACATAAATGCATATTGTAGCCAGTTGTGTAGTACTGGTAGTTGTCACACATTAAAGTATGCCGTTTGTTTGTCAGATATAAAACTCGTATAATATATATAAAGAACCACCATATTATACAGTTGTGAGTGACAACAAGCTACTAACAGGCGGCGTTCTGTTACCTTCATATGCCGCTAGAGTGCGCTAATGTATGTAAAATCCTTCCAACTGTTATCAATTGCCGATAATAAAATTTGAAATTGCAGGAGTATCTACTGAGGTTTCGTCAATTTACATAAAATTTTAATTCACCTATAACCAAGAAAAGTTTTCGTTATTTAAAATTACGATAAACTGAAGAAGAAAAACAGCACCTAGCACACTTGTAAGATACAGCACGTATAATATCTATCACTGTGAAACCCCAGTATAAAATTTGAGATTGCATGTGTAACTGCCAGGGTTCGTTAATTTACATCTGTTACATCAAGCTCCAATTTACATATAGCCAGAGACAAAGTCACATTATTTAAAAATTATGACAAGCTGAGTTATGAAAACAGCACACAGCACAATAATAACATACAGCACACAGAATTAGCCATATATTTGTTACAGCAGATACAGAAGATGAAGATGATGACGTGAAGCAAGAATTCTACAGTCAACTGGAACACGCATACAATTCAATAAGTAAGCACAACGTAAAAATAATGTTAGGAGATTTTAATGCCAAAGTAGGAAAGGAAGAAATCTACAAACCAACCATTGGAAATTTTAGCTTACATCAGAAAGTTCAGATAATGGGGTACGACTTATAAAATTTGCAATGACAAATGACCTCACGATAAGCAGCACAAAATTTCAACACAAGCGCATTCATTTAGGGACGTGGATATCACCAGACGTAAAAGTAGTGAATCATATTGATCACGTAGCTAGCCACTACGGTCGGGGGTTCGAATCCCCCCTCGGGCATGGATATTTGTGCCTTCCTTAGTCTTAGCTAGTTCGTAAGTAGTTTGTAAGCTTCGAGACTGATGAACCCGTAGTTAAGTCCCATAAGTTCTACAAACATTTGAACATTTTGATCATGTAGCTATCCAAAAAGATTACAAAACAGTAGGAAGGAAGGAAGGAAGATTAGTGTTTAACGACCTGCCGACAGCGTTGTCGTTAGAGGTGGAGCTTACGCTTGGGTTGTTTCGGTAGGGTCAGAATATTTAGGTGTGCTGATTGTGACATAGACCTTATGTTAGTCACATTAAAAATGAAAATGAAACTCAAGAGCAAGGTAAACAGAAATAGGGAGGAAATCACTAGGTATAATATAAGAAACCTGGAGGAAGTGAATGTAAACGAAAACTTTACAAAAGAAATTGAGAACAATCTCACAAAAACGAGAATGGCCAATAGGGAAACTCAAGATGTCGAAAGTAGATGGAAACACCTCAAGGTCTCTGTTCAAGAAGCAGCTTCCAAAACTATAGGTAAAGAAAACGAGCTAACAAAATTAGGTTTAACACGAAGTGCTAAGAAAAAGTGCTGGAAAGAAGAAATGCAAGAAAAGCATGGATTAAAGAAAGGAACATTATGGCATTAAAGGAAAGATACTATAACCTCCGCGAAGAAACACAAAGAATCCTGAGACAAGAGAAAAGGAAATACTGTAATAGTATGATGAGAGAGGCAGAGGATGATTTCCAACATCGTAGGATAAGGCAGATGTATCAAAATATAAAAAGATCTTTTGGTAAATTCACTAAAATGGAAGAGTTTATGAAGGATCAAAATGGTCAAATATTGACCAACAATAATGACACCCAAAAAAGATGGAAGACATACTTTTCACAATTCCTCAACTGCAATTATCCACAGTCTTACTTTACGTTTGAAGAACCTACCACATTTGAGGTAGAAGTCAGCACCCCATCAATAAATGAAATACAGCAGCCGGCCGCGGTGGCCGAGGGGACTAAGGAGCTCCATTCACGGTCTGCAGGCCGCTACGGTCGGGGGTTCGAATCCCCCTTGGGCATGGATATTTGTGCCTTCCTAGTT
This sequence comes from Locusta migratoria, assembly GCA_026315105.1. Taxonomy (NCBI): domain Eukaryota; kingdom Metazoa; phylum Arthropoda; class Insecta; order Orthoptera; family Acrididae; genus Locusta; species Locusta migratoria. Next base: position 182,071,030 of record CM048746.1, read on the forward strand.
CGTAAGTAGTTTGTAAGTTTAGGGACTGAGGACCCCGTAGTTAAGTCCCATAGACTGTAAGAACATTTGAAATACAGCAATCAATAAAGAAATTAAAGAATAACAAGGCTTGTGGCGAAGACCATATATACGCTGAGTTATTAAAGATTGGAGGACCACAACTGGAAGAAGAAATACAGTCTTTAATAGAAACAATTTGGAAGGCAGGAACCATTCCTGCAAACTGGAAAACCGCAATTGTATGCCCTATATTTATGATCCCCTCGTGTGTGACAACTACAGAGGAATTGCTTTATTGTATGTCACCTACAAAATCCTATCCATCTGTTTATTAAACAGGCTAAGTCCAGTAACAGAAGAACCAATGCGTTTACGCAGAAACAGATCCGCATTAGATCACTTATTCTCTTTAAGACAAGTAACTGAGAAGGCACGGGAGTTCATTGTAGATGTCCACATATTATTCGTAGATTTTAAAAAGGTCTATGATAGCATACACAGACACTCCTAAATATAATTAAGAATTTAAATGGCCGCAAAATTAATCCGTTTAGTCAAAATTTATATTCACAAAACTGCATGTCGCATAAAGACGCCGTTAGGAGAAACTGAAAATTTTAGGGTGTACAGGGGATGCCATTTCACTTATTTTATTCAACCTTTTCCTGGAGAAGATCGATAGAGAATTTTCCAAAACTAATCCACAAAGGATCCAACTACAGGGCGGTAACATTACTAGATTTGCATATGCATATGATGTAACATTAATAAGCAGTTCCAAAACAGAATTACTCAGAATGATGGAAAATTATTACAAAATTGCCGAGAAAACAGAATTACAAGTTAATGAAAGAATACGTGTTCATAGGTAAGAAAAGGAGAAAAGAGGCTCCTTCGACTGTAGATGGATTCACTTTTAAGACTGTTGAACGCTTCAAGTACTTAGGGAGTCTTTTTAGTAAAAACAATAGAACAGATATTAAAATAGATGCCCGTTTAGCAACAGCGAACAAGACACTCCTTAGTTCCCACAAAATTCTAAGGAAAAGATCACTTAGCAACAACATCAAAATCCGTTTATATCAATCAACCATCATATCGGTGGCGCTATATGCATGTGAAACAATATCATTTAGAAAGAAAGATGAAGAAAAACTATTAAAAATCGAAAGAAGGAAAATGTTTGGATCTGTATCAGTGGCGTAACTATGTGGGAGGGGGGGGGGAGGGGGGGCTGATGGGGATAGAACCCCCCCCCCAGAACCTGAAAAGGAAAAAAAAAAAAAAAAAAAAAAAAGAAAGAGAGAAGGGGGGGAAGAAAAGAAATCATATAACAGCAATCTGGTAAAGGTAAAGATTTGGAACTTGGGGTGTTTTACCATAAGCTTTCGTTGGAAGAGAGTTAATTACTTTCTTCAACGGAAGTGGTAGATGGTAGTCTCTCTGGAAACTGACTAAAATTTGGCTCGTTAAGCAGATCTATTCCCCCCTCCCCCCACCAAAGCCAAGTCCTAGTTACGCCACTGATCTGTATATGCTGACAATAACATTGAGTGGAGAATAAGAAAAAATTAAGAACTATGACAGCTGTACAAACACCGTAACATCGTTCAAATGTTCAAATGTTTGTAAATCTATCGGACCAAACTGCGTGGTCATCAGTCCGTAGCTTACAAACTACTTAAACGTAGGTAAACTAACCTAAGGACAAACACACACACCCATGCCCTAGGGAGGATTCGAACCTCCATGGCGAGGAACCGCGTGCTCCGCAGCGAGACGCTTTAGACAGCTCGGCTTCTCCACCGCGGCCGTAACATCGTCGAAGTGCTCAAAAAGAGAAGCCTGAACTGGGCAGGCCATATAGCGAGACTGACAGAAGATAGATTTCCGAGAATGGCATTCAGCAGAACAATAGCTGGATCGAGAGGAAGAGGCAGACCCAAAATCTGGTGGCGAGATAACATTCGAGAAGACATCAACTGGACACACAGCGCACTCCACTGAAAATTGTGGAAGAGGCTCATAGAGCAGGCATATGATCGATAAGTTGCTTGCCACGTTTAAAGTAATCAGATTTTTTCTACTGCCGCCAACTTACATTTCGCGTAAAGACAGCAAAGAAAACATCCGAGAGATTAGGGTTCGTATGGATGCATACAAGCATTCGCTTTCCCCTCGTTCTATATGGGAGTGGAACAGGAAAGCAAGTAACCAGTAGTGGTACTGAGTACCCTCCGCCACGCATCTTTGGGTGGATTGTGGAGTATGTATGCAGATGTGCCGCGGTGGAGTGCCAAGCAGTCTAAAGCGTCTCGCTGCGGAGGTTCGAGTCGTCCCTGGGGCATGGGTGTGTGTGTGTTCTCCTTAGGATAGTTATCCTAGGTTTAAGTAGTTTGTAAGCTACGGACATTGTTAAAAATGTTCAAATGTTTGTTAAGCTTAAGGGACTTAACTATGGGGTCATCAGTCCCTAAGCTTACAAACTACTTATGAACTACCTACAACTAAGGACGGCACAAATATCCATGCCCGAGGGGGGACTCGAACCCCCGACCGTAGTGGCCGTGAAGACCGTGACTGAAGTGCCTCAGTCCCCTCGGCCACCGCGGCCGGCTGAACATTTTGTATGCAGATGTTGATTATACTGCTATGTACTCATTTTTGAGCCATGTTGTTACTTGAAGCCCCGAAGCCCCGAATAAGTTTTTCATACCAACACTGCAGTTTATTTTTCAAACTTTGAGTATTTAGATGGGCGAAATTTTGTAAATTTATTTTTTACCTTTTGAAGGAGAGAGTAGCTACAATGTTTATAAAAACATCCGCCACTCTTGAGGTACCGTTAAACTTGATGATGGTAATACCTCAACGGCTTGATAGATTTATTACGCCACAGTATGTATAGTGCCATTCGTGATCCGATGTCACAGTTTCTCGGGAACAGACATCTTGTTCAAAATGTGGCAGTTGACATCCTACTTCGCTGCAATATAAAATAAAAAAATAGATTTTTAATATAATCTGTGAGCTTAACTACTGAGCATAACAGTCCCTAGGCTTACAAACTACTTTAACTTAAGGACGACACATACCCATGCATGAGGGAGAATTCGAACCTCCGATGGAAGCAACTGTGCGCTCCGTTACAACGCGGCTTAGAGCGCTCGGCCATTCTGCCCGGCTTTTAATCTACTTAACCTAACTTATGCTAAGGACAACACACACCCATGCACGAGGGAGGACTCGAACCTCCGACAACGAGTAACCCCGAGCTCCGCAGCAAGGCGACATAGAACGCTCGGCCACTCCACCGCGGCTTTCGATGTAAAGTCCGAGTATACCTCAAAATGAGATACTTTATCGTCGATTAGGAAGGTGACGTCCTGACAAAAAGCCGACGCAATCGCCAGTTTACCGTTCATGGAAATTTTCCCGTACGTCATTCGTGCTTGAAAGTGCAGATGACATGAACTTAGCTCTGTCTTATACCGAATGGAAATTTTCAAATGATAATTTTAATCAAATCTCCCGAGTCTTCTCTTTGATTCTACCATACAACCATCAGTTATAACGATTGTCTTAACAACTGCTACCTCTGGTCTTTAAGATGGAAAATACCAGTTAGTAGTATTTTACAAATTTGTTGGAGTTATAGAAAACTGAACAGAAATTATTAAACTCCACGAGGGCCAGCAAAACAAGCAGGAAGAAACTGATTAATAAAATACATTCAGGATTCACGGACGCAGACTTCACTTTCAGAATTATTACCTGATAATTTCAAAGTGTTAATTCACTGTTTGGAGTCACCATGAAACGACACTGAATGAAGATGCAGAAGGTTTAAAATAATTACTTCTCTGCTTGTTAACGTCAGAGTGTCATAACAATCCCGACGAAACCTCCAGGTATAAATGGTTAAAGAAAAGTCGTAGCAGATAATGATCAGATCTTTCTTAACGTTTGGAAATCATCGGATTAGAAATTTATATTATGACCAACCGATGGAGGGTTGTCGCATCCGTATTAATCAGGATATATGTGAATGATTTAATAGGACAGTAGTAGACAGTATTAGAAAGTCTGCGCATCTGTACGCTGCACATAGGAAAGTCACACTGCCAGAAAATTGTGGTGATCTATAAGATGACCTATGAGGATATGCAGCAGGTGACCAACAAAATAACTACATGTCTGTACATATATTGGTGGAAGCAGATAACATACTAGTTCGACGGTCGTCAAATGTTGCCCTTCTGTCTGGAATCGTTACAGTAGCATTGATAGATTAGAAGAAAATTTCTTGTGATGAGTGGCGTGTTTCGTCGTTGATAAACGTTAGATTCCGGTGGTAGATGCTACAAGAGAGAAGTATGAACTGTTAAATGTACGAGATGTTTCAAGACGCATACTTCCCTCCGACTACCATATCGTCAAATAAATTTGGCGGAAAAATGGGAGAAATTTCAGCCAAACCGCAGGCACACGACACTATTCGCTCTCAGAGAAAGCTGGAAAACCATTATGATAAAGAATTATCCTCCACCATACACCAAAAGCGGCACCTATATGCGGTGCATACAGGGCTAGTCAGACGTTATAGTACACTTTCTTTTCTTTTCTTCTTCTTTTTTTTTTTTTTTTTTTTTTTTTTTTTTTTTTTTTTTTTTTTTTTTGCGAAAACTGTACAGAAACTAGGAAAGCTGAATATTTTAATGAGGTATTTGTGAGGTTGTCCATATTTTACAGTATGTACCGAACATGTGCGCCATCTTTAAACCTGCCGTTTTGATGCTAAGTCAATTCTTTTAAAATGTGAAAGGGTCCTTTGGTGTATCATATAACATCAGCGTTTTCTGACAAGTTCATTTCTGTAAATATATACAACTTAGGTTATGGTTCAAAAGATACGAGTGTTGGTACTTAAATAGTGCTAACTACTTATTCAGAACGATACAAAAGCGTTACTGTCCTTCTTCAACTTAGCAGTTATGGTTCAAAAGTTAGGAGTGTTCAACTTAAATTGTGGTAACTACTTATTCACAACGATACCAAATGTTACTGTTTTTCAAACCAGTCACCAGCGTTGCGTAGAAACCGTTGCTACCGATGTGGAAGGCGTAGTATACCGTTAGCAGAGCCTGTTCTGTTGATGGTGTGAATGGAGCGGTCTACTACCTACTACTTCGGAATGAAATAAAAGTCACAAGTATTGCGGAACCCATCGTGATGCAATTTTTCGCATGCCCAGGCGTTCCTACAAGATGCGAAGCACAGTCGTATGCGCTAATCCGGTTTCGTGGGCGAGCTCGCGAATCATCTGGCGTCGATCACTGCCCACTAACGCGGCAACAGTATGCATTTCTTCTTAAGAGACTCTAGGACGACCTGACCGATGCATGTCAGCCACAGTTTGCCGACCTTCGTTGAAGGTTTTTATCCAACCTGTCACTGTTCTGTGCGGCAATGTTTTTCAACCTGTGGGTTGCGACCCGCAGGGGGTTACAAAGTCATTTTCAGGCGGTCTCCGTCACAGGAGGAAATGCAGCAGTTGCACCATAAAACAACCAGACCAGTGCGTGTATGAATAACAGTGGTTCCGTAATGCAAAAACAAATGCATAAGAAAAGTGAAATGCATTCACATTAAAATAACGCGATTCGCTGTTGATCACTAATTCTCAGTTGAATAGAACAAATATTGAAACTTTCACTCTGCAGTGCAGTGTGCGCTGATATGAAACTTCCTGGCAGATTAAAATTGTGTGCCGGAACCGGGACTCGAACCTGGGACCTTTGCCTTTAGCGGGCAAGCGCTCTAAGGACTGAGCTAGTGAATTTTGGAAAAGAGGATTCGAGGACTGACGGAAGTAAAGTAGTGAGGCGCCATAGTGAGTCGTGTCGAGATAACTCCGTCGTTAGAGCGCTTGCCCGCGAAATGCAAAGGTCCCAGGTTCGAATCCCGGTTCCGGCACACAATTTTAATCTGCCAGGTAGTTTCAGAACAAATACTGTTTTATAACAAGTACACCGTCTTGACAATGAAGAAACGAAAGGCTGGTAAACTGTTTTCTGGTACCAGGCGACAGCTAAATTTGAAAGCTACAATAAGTTATTTTGAAAAATTCTGTTGTTTACAAATGGACTATACAGTGGGGCATTGCTCAATAGCCATAATTCGCTTCCGAACTTTACCTGCGATGCGAAAGCTCATTACAGAATACATGCTGACCACGCTGACTCTCTTACTGCTGGTGACGCAGTACAGTTATATCTGTTACGTGCTGGACTTTGGTCTCGATTCTCGCGGAAGCCAAGGCGCATTGGAACAAATCCCTTTATCTTGGTGCTCTGGAGGTATTGTCGCATGACATACCTGCCACCCATCAAAGTTTGTTTGTGCCATACTTGGTGTTCCCCTTGTGAGTGGGTAGTGGGCGGTGGGCGCCGTGAACTACCCATAGAAAAAAAAGAAAGAAAGAAACAGGGCTGAACGCCCTCTATAAGAGAAAAGCTGTGCGAAGAACACGTAGAACAACAACGAACAAACAGGAACAGCAACAGCAAGGAACACAACTACCCAGAGAAAGAGAGAGAGAGAGAGAGAGAGAAAGAAAAAGAAAACAGTGGACAGGGTGACGGTTTCTGAACGAAACGGGCTCCTTTTAGAATCCCACTACAATCAATTTATTTTTTATACCTCTTTCAGGTAATATTTTAAATATTAAAAAAATTTCAAATGTTTGTAGAGCTTATGGGACTTAACTACGGGGTTATCAGTCCCTAAACTTACAAACTCCTTATAAACTAATACTAAAGATGGCACAAATATCCATGCCCGAGGGGGGATTCGAACCCCCGACCGTAGTGGCCGTGAAGACCGTGACTGGCGCGCAGCAGTCCCCTTGGCCACTGCGGCCGGCTAAATATTAAATCGCTAAAAATTGAGCACATATAGGCTTTTATAGGTTTTTAGAAGATTCCATGCCTCGAAGCATTCGGGCTGTTCTTGATGCCAGTGGCATGTAGCCTACATCACATTTTTTTTTTCTTTTTTTTCTTCCAATGCGGGGTCATACCAATAGCAACCTCCAAGGAAGATTATTTTTATTTTTACGACAGGTCAGACGAATAACAACCTCCTATGATTTTTAATTTTTGTTATGGGAGGTCAAATAAATATTACTTTTTAAAGAAGATAATTATTATATGGGAGATACCCCAAGGTGTTTTTTTCTTTTCTTTTCTTTGCTTGTGTGTGTGTGTTCTGGTAAATATTACATTTCAAGGAAAATTATTTTCAGATATCAAATTGTCAAACTGTAATTAATTATCAATTAAATACAATGAAAGAATCCCTAAGACGGATTTTCGTCTCAAATATGTCAAAGACATTATTGATAGAGCAGACGCATTGAATTAAAATTTGCGGCCGCACCACAAATTTTAATTCAATCCTTCAGCTCTATCAATAATGTAATTAATTACTTATAAAGAGAATAGTGATAAACCAATATAATTTAGTAACACAAAGTAACTAACATATAATTATTATATGGGAGATCAGATGAAAAATACCCCCAAGGTGTTTTTTTTTCTTTTTTTTGTGTTTGTGTGTGTGTGTGTGTGTGTGTGTGTGTGTGTGTGTGTGTGTGTGTGTGTGTGTGTACTGGTAAATATTACCTTTTAAGGAAAATTATTTTCAGATATCAAATTGTCAAACTGTAATTAATTACTTATAAAGAGAATAGTGATAAACCAATATAATTTAGTAACACAAAGTAACTAAAGAAGAAGAAACATTTGCACTGAGATAAAAAATAAATAAAAAAGTAAAGGCTTTGATGGCATCCGATCCGATGCACACCACTTAACCGGGAAGGCCGACACTCTGTCATTGAGCTACCACTCTTGACTAGTTAGCGTAACGATCGAACAGTACTACCGAAGTTGAAGAACGAATATTAAACTGGAAACGACAGATAATGGAAGGCACAGCCACTCACACGTGTAAACCGCACGTAAGGACTGAAAAATATGCATATCTGCTGGAACATTTATCTTATGTTTATGGAATATTCCGTCTGTACTTGGAGGAACAATGACATATTAAAAACTTAAATACGTAGTATTTTTGTCCCACAATTTTTTTATTTGTTTGTTATTAGCAGCTTTCGGCTTCTTAGGCCATCGTCAGATAACTTCGTACTAAACAGCCCACACGTAACATTGAGTTTACATATGCAAAGGTGGTTTCTCAAGATATGTGAATCTGCAAATTTCTTACGTCTATAAATCAATACTACAGAACAAATGGATTTTAAATGAACACGTCTTAGGCTACAATGGTGTTAAAATATTAAAACGAATGGGTATATCTTACATCACTTAATTTTACATATATTATAAATGTCCAGGTGAGTGATGGGTGGTTGTACAAACAAACTGTAAATCTCAGAGAAACATTGAAGGGTGGGGGAAGGAATTATGGCAAGGGGAAAGGAAGGTATATGGAGTATTGGTATAGAACACATATGACAAAATTATTTACACACAGTGAGAACAGTAGGCAGATTAGTAAGTTGACATTATTTCAGTACAGGTGTATAATGGAAATGTGTCTGGTCATTATGCACTAAACCAGGATTCTTGGAATGGTGTTTGTTAATGAGCAGAATTTCCAGCAATGTGAGTTTTTTGCCCTTTTCCCCTTTATGGAGAACATCCCATTTAATATGTCCACTGTTTGTGTCCGTGTTTCCATCATAAAAGTGAGATTCATTCAGAGCATGGTCAGCAAAGGTGGAATCTTTCTTTTTGAATCTCCAACTCCTTTCATGCTCAGATAGTCTAGTGGCTATAGCCCTACCTGATTGGCCTACATATAAATTGCCACAAATGTTACAATTAATTTTATACACTCCACTCTGTCTAAAAGTGGAATTTTGTCTTTTCTGTTGAACAACATGTGGGCAACGGTATTTCTTGTGTAAAAGTTGGGTTGTATTTCCTGGATCTCAGTTTTTTGGCAATTACCTTTGAAGGCTTACCTACATATAGCATGGGGACCCACTTTTTATCACTACGACTCGGTGATTTCTGTGGAGGATACAGAAGTGATGTTATCTTTTGCCTCTTTTTCCTGCTAAGTAAGTTGTCAATCAAGGTGGGGCTGTAACCATTGCTGAATGCTATTTCTTTGATTATTTTCACTTTAGAAATCTGCTTTTTGTTGTGGTATAGACAGTAAAGATGTAGCATGGTGTGGAAGGCTGCATGCTTGTGTATTGGGTATTGGGAACTTGCTGGTATTACTGCATCTGTATTAGTTGCTTTCGTGAATATGTTAAATGAATGTTTTTGCTTGTTAATATCAATGGTAAGTTCCAAAAAGTTGATTGTGTCTCCTCCTAACTCCATTGTAAAATTGATTTTATGATGTTGTGAATTTAGATTTTGAAGGAAATTATTTATCTGTCTGGTGGTGCCTGTCCACAAACAAAGTACATCATCCACATACCTATACCAGTAATGAATTTTAGAACCGAGAGGCTATTTCTTTAAAAGTATCTGTTCAAAGTTGTTCATGAACATCTCAGCTAGTAAGGGGCTCAGGGGGAAACGATTGTCACACCATAAGATTGAAACTGAAAATAATTTTGTTTTAAACATGTCTCTGTTGCCAATTTTATTTCCTCTGCCTCCACTGGATTTGTTTTACCCTTATCTAACCAATTAATCAAATTTTCCATAGCCTCCTCAAGTGGAATATTTGAGAACAGGCTGCTGATATCAAATGAGACTAGCTTTGTACTAGGTGGAATAGCTAAATCTTTTAGTTTGGTCACTAATGCAGGTGTATTAGGTATTCCAAATTTTGACTAAAATTTAGTTTTTGTTTTAATCAATGAATCTATCTCTCTGGCTAATTTGTGGCAGGGCGATGAAACCGAAGAAACTACATACAGGTCTTACTGGAATCCCTTGTTTGTGGAGTTTTGGTAATCCATACAACCTTGGTGCTACAGGATTCATGTTTGTGAGGTATTTGTAATCATTGTCAGAAAATATGGAATGGCACCTTATAATTAGGTTCTTGACATCTGAGGCGTATTTCCGACTTTGCTGACCATGCTCTGAATGAATGGCATTCCTGTGATACTAAATGTGATGTTCTCCATAAAGGGAAAGTCAGCAGTGGTGGCTGACCGGTCTGCGGCGCGCAAGTCACGTTCTGCACGGCCACTACAGTCGGGGGGTTCGAATCCCCCCCCCCCCTCGGACATGGATACTTGTGTCGTCCTTAGTATTAGCTAGTTCATAAGTAGTTTGTAAGTTTAGGGACTGATGACCCCGTAGTTAAGTCCCATTAACTCTACAAACATTTGAATACATAAAGGGAAAAAGGACAGAAAACTCATATTCTTAGAAATTCTGGCCATTAACAAACACCAGTCCAAGAATCCTGACCTAGTGCCTAATGAACATTGCAATTATTCACCTTCACTAAAATAATGTCAACTTATTAACAGGCCTATTGTTCTCACTGAGTGTAAATAATTTTGTCATATACTCCATATACGTTTCTTTCCCCTTGCCATAATTCCTCCTCCCACCCTTCGATGTTTCTCTGAATTTACAGTTTGCTTGTACAAACACCCATCACTCACCTGGATATTTATAACATTCGTAAACGTAAGTGATGTCAGATGCATCCATTCGGCCACCATTTGTGTTTTATATTATGCACGTTCTGTGGTATTGATATTTATTCATAAGAAATCCACGTTTTGTCTCTACCATCACCTTCTGACAATACTTTCTTATACAATCCCATAGTTTTAATATTTTAATACCTAAGATGTGTTCATTTAAAATCCATTTGTTTTGTAGTACGCTTGTTCTGTAGTATTGATTCATAGACGTAAGAAATTTGCAGATTCACATATCTTTGAAAAATCATCTTTGTATATGTTACCTCAATGTGACGTGTGGGCTATCTGTTTAGTACTAAGTTATCTGACGATGGCCTAAGAAGCCGAAAGCTGCTAATAACAAACAAAAAATATTGTGGAACAAAAATACCACGTATTTAAGTTTTTAACGTTTATCTTAGCTTAACACTATAGATTCACCATGTGAAAGTCGAAGTAATTACAAATACATGCATTCATTTTCGACATTTTACCATGGCTATCATTTGACTCGTTGTTTAAATATAAGGCTTATACAAAATGGAATATGTTTAAGAATGTGGGATCTAGAAAAGCCTACAATTGCACAATTCGTAGTGAATTAATTTAAAAAAAAAAAAATATAACCTGCACAGGTGAGAAAAACAGTTGACCCCGGTGGTAAACTCGCATCTTTTCTGTTCATAAATCGTCAGGCTATCTACTCAGCCAACGAAACATATGTATACCAACGTGGAGTTCTTATACCTCAACCGCTTCTATGGATCAAATAACGTTTTCCAAAATAAATGATACGTGATGAAAGCTGCTACGAAGCTCGACAGCCGCGGTGGAGTAGCCGAGCGGTCTAAGGCGTCTCGCTGCGGAGCACGCGGTTGCTCGCCATTGAGGTTCGAGTCCTCCCTGGGACATGGGTGTGTGTGTTTGTCCTTAGGTTAGTTTACCTAGGTTTAAGTAGTTTGTAAGCTACGGGCTAATGACCACGCAGTTGGGTCCGATAGATTTACAAACATTTGAACATTTGAAGCTCGACACATACTGTATCCTAACTATTATATTGCTTCTACCTGTAGATGTAACACCAAGCTGAAGCTCCAGGAACTGCTAGAGTTGGAAACACTCGCACTTCGGAACTAGAGCATGCGCAATGCTCTGCTCTTGGACTGTAAGTTACTTGGGCCGTGTAATGTTTTTGTCCCCCATTACACATGTTTCAGACACTAAAGTTCACTCATTACACTATTTGTTCATAACGCGATGGCACCTGCTAGGAAACTTGAGGCCGGCCGCAGTGGCCGAACGGTCTGCGGCGCGCCAGTCACAGTCTGGACGGCCGGTACGGTCGGGGGTTCGAATCCCCCCTCGGGCATGGATGTTTTTGTCGTCTTTAGTATAAGGTAGTTCATAAGTAGTTTGTAAATTTAGGGACTGATGACCCCGCAGTTACGTCCCTCAAGCTTAACAAACATTTGAACCTCTTTTATTTATTTATTTATTTTTTTACTTGAGTGAGTACTAATTACACTCGAAAACGTAATAGCTGTGACGTGCAAGAAAGGAGGTTGGATTGGAGACTGACAAATCAGACCCGGCCAACCGCGACAGCTGGCGTCATCGAGTGGCGATATGCTGGAAGACGGAAGGAAGCGAGATTAGAGTTTAACGTCCCGTTGACATAGTGCTCATTAGAGGAAGCACACCTTCGGTAGCTTTTGTCAGGGATGGGGAAGGAAGTCGAGTCTGCTATTTGCCTGGAGGAAAATCACGGAAAATCCAAATCTGGATGACCGTACGCAGGTTTGAACCGCCGTCCGTCCGAATGCGAGTCCAGTGTAGTATCCACTGTGTACCTCTCTCTGTTTGATATGTTTGGCCGCCCCAAGCCATAGTAGTAGTAGTAACAGTAGCAGCTTGTAGCAATGATATTCAAACAAGGGTCACTTCTTAAGGATGTTGATCTTCTTACTCACCGTTATACGAAATTCGAGCCGGCCGTGGTGGCCGAGGGAACTGAGGCGCTTCAGTCACGGTCTGCACGGCCACTACGGTCGGGGGTTCGAATCCCCCCTCGGGCATGGATATTTATGCCGTCCTAGTTCGTAAGTAGTTCATAAGTAGTTTGTAAGCTTAGGGACTGATGACCCCGTAGATAAGTCCCGTAAGTTCTACAAACATTGGAACATTTTTGGAAAAATGGGAGAAATTTCAGCCAAACCGCAGGCACACGACACTATTCGCACTGAGAGAAAGAAAGCTGGTAAACCATTATGAGAAAGAATTATCCTCCACCATACACCGAAAGCGGTACCTATATGCGGTGCATACAGGGCTAGTCAGACTTTATAGTACACTTTCTTTTCTTTTTTTTTCCGAAAACTGTATAGAAACTAGAAAAGCTGAATATTTTAGTGAGGTATTTGTGAGGTTGTCTATATTTTACAGTATGTACCGAACATGTGCGCCATCTTTAAATCTGCCGTCTTGATGCTAAGTCAATTCTTTTAAAATGTGAAAGGGTCCTTTGGTGTATCATACAACATCAGCGTTTTCTTACAAGTTCATTTCTGTAAATAGATTCAACTTAGCAGTTATGGTTCAAAAGATACGAGTGTTGGAACTCAAATAGTGCTAACTACTTATTCACAACGATACAAAAGCGTTACAGTCCTTCAAACCAGTCACCAGTGTTGTGTAAAATCCGTTGCCAGCGATGTGGAAGGCGTAGTATACCGTTAGCAGAGCCTGTTCTGTTGATGGTGTGAATGGAGCTGTCTACTACCTGTTGAATCAAATAAAAGTCACAAGTTTTGCGGAACCCATCGTGATGCAATTTTTCGCATGCCCAGGCGTTCCTACAAAATGCGAAGCACAGTCGTATGCGCTAATCCGGTTTCGTGGGCGAGCTCGCGAATTGTCTGGCGTCGATCACTGCCCACTAACGCAACAGTATGCACTTCTTCTTAAGAGACCTGCCCGATGCATGTCTGTCACAGTTTTCCGGCCTTCGTTGAAGGTTTTTATCCACCGTGTCACTGTTCTGTGAGGCAATGTTTTTCAACCTGTGGGTCGCGACCCGCAGGGGGTTGCAAACTCTTTTTCCGGCGGTCCCGTCACAGGAGGAAGTACAGTAGGTGCACCATAAAACAACCAGACCAGTGCGTGTCTGAATACCAGTGGTTCCGTCATGCAAAAACAAATGCCTAAGAAAAGAGAAATGCATTCACATTAAAATAACGCGATTCGCTGTTGATCACTAATTTTCAGTTGAATAGAACAAATATTGAAACTTTCACTCTGCAGTGGAGTGTGCGCTGATATGAAACTTTCTGGCAGATTAAACCTGTGTGCCGGAACCGAGACTCGAACCTGGGACCTTTGCCTTTAGCGGGCAAGCGCTCTAAGGACTGAGCTAGTAAAGTTTGGAAAGTAGGAGGCGAGGACTGACGGAAGTAAAGTTGTGAGGCGGCATCGTGAGTCGTGTCGAGATAACTCCGTCGTTAGAGCGCTTGCCCGCGAAATGCAAAGGTCCCAGGTTCGAGTCCCGGTTCCGGCACAAAATTTTAATCTGCCAGGAAGTTTCAGAACAAATACTGTTTTATAACAAGCACACCATCTTAACAATGAAGAAACTAAAGGCTGCTAAACTGTTTTCTGGTACCAGGCGATAGCTAAATTTGAAAGCTACAATAAGTTATTTTGAAAATTCTGCTGTTTACAAATGGACTGTACAGTGGGACACTAGTCAACAACCATAATTCGCTTCTGAACTTTACCTGCGATGCGAAAGCTCATTACAGAATACATGCTGACCACGCTGACTCACTTACCGCTGGTGACGCAGTACAGTTATATCTGTTACGCGCTGGACTTTGATCTCGATTCTCGCGGAAGCCAAGGCGCATTGGAACAAATCCCTTTATCTTGGTGCTCTGGAGGAATTGTCGCACGACATACCTGCCACCCATCAAAGTTTGTTTGTACCATACTTGGTGTTCCCCTTGTGAGTAGGTAGTGGGCGGTGGGTGCCGTGAACTACCCATAGAAAAAAAAAAAAAAAAAAAAAAAAAAAAAAAAGAAAAAAAAAAAGAAAAAAAAGAAACAGGGCTGAACGCCCTCTGTAATAGAAAAGCTGAGCGAAGAACACGTAGAACAACAACGAACAAACAGGAACAGCGACAGCAAGGAACACAACTACCCAGAGAAAGAGAGAGAGAGAGAGAAAGAAAACATTGGACAGGGTGACGGTTTCTGAACGAAACGGGCTCCTGTTCGAATCCCACTAGAATCAATTTATTTTTTATACCTCTTTCAGGTAATATTTTAAATATTAAAAAAATTTCAAATGTTTGTAGAGCTTATGGGACTTAACTACGGGGTCATCAGTCCCTAAACTTACAAACTACTTATCAACTACCTTATACTAAGGACGGCACAAATATCCATGCCCGAGGTGGGATTGGAACCTCCGACCGTAGTGGCCGTGCAGACCGTGAGTGGCGCGCCGCAGTCCCTTCAGCCACCGCGGCCGGCTAAATATTAAATCGCTAAAAATTGAGCACATTTAGGCTTTTATAGGTTTTTAGAAGATTCCATGCCTCTAAGCATTTGGGCTGTTCTTGATGCCAGTGGCATATTTCAATCCGAGGTCATACCAATATAAATGTCCAGGGAAGATTATTTTTATTTTTACGACAGGTCAGACGAATAACAACCTCCTAAGATTTTTATTTTTTGTTATGGGAGGTCAAATAAATATTACTTTCCAAAGAAGATAATTATTGTATGGGAGATCAGATGAAAAATACCCCCAAGGTGTATATTTTTTTCTTTGTGTGTATGTGTGTGTGTTCAAATATTCAAATGTTTGTTAAGCTTATGGGACTAAACTAAGGGGTCATCAGTTCCTAAACTTACAAACTACTTACCAACTACCTTACACTAAGAACGGCACAAATATCCATGCCCGAGAGGGGATTAGAACCCCCGACCGTAGTGACCGTGCAGACCGTGACTGGAGCGCTTCAGTCTCCTAGGCCACCGCGGCCGGCTGTGTGTGTGTGTGTTCTGGTAAATATTACCTTTCAAGGAAAATTATTTTCAGATATCAAATTGTCAAACTGTAATTAATTACTTATAAAGAGAATAGTGATAAACCAATATAATTTAGTAACACAAAGTAACTAAAGAAGAAGAAACATTTGCACTGTGATAAAAAATAAACAAAAAAGTAAAGGCTTTGATGGCATCCGATCCGATGCACACCACTTAACCGGGAAGGCCGACACTCTGTCATTGAGCTACCACTCTTGACTTGTTAGCGTAACGATCGAACAGTACTACCGAAGTTGAAGAACGAATATTAAACTGGAAACGACAGATAATGGAAGGCACAGCCACTCACTCGTGTAAACCGCGCGTAAGGACTGAAAAATATGCATATCTGCTGGAACATTTATCTTATGTTTAGGGAATATTCCGTCGGTACTTGGAGGAACAATGACATATTAAAAACTTAAATACGTAGTATTTTTGTTCCACAATATTTTTTATTTGTTTGTTATTAGCAGCTTTCGGCTTCTTAGGCCATCGTCAGATAACTTCGTACTAAACAGCCCACACGTAACATTGAGTTTACATATGCAAAGATGGTTTCTCAAGATATGTGAATCTGCAAATTTCTTACGTCTATAAATCAATACTACAGAACAAGCGTACTACAAAACAGTGGTATTTAAATATTAAATCGAATGGGTACATCTTACATCACTTAATTTTACAAATGTTATAAATGTCCAAGAGAGTGATGGCAAAGCAAGCAAACTGTAAATCTCAGAGAAACATTGAAGGGTGGGAGAAGGAATTATGGCAAGGGGAAAGAAAGGTATACGGAGTATTGGTATGGAAAACATATTACAAAATTATTTACATACAATGAGAAAAATAGGCATATTAATAAATTGAATTATTTCAGTGAAGGTTAATAATGGAATTGTGTCTGGTCATTAAGCACTAGGTCAGCATTCTTGGAATGGTGTTTTATAATGACCAGAATTTTCATCAATGTGAGTTTTTTGCCCTTTTTCTTTTTATGGAGAACATTACATTTAATATGTCCAGCGAAGAAATTACAGGTCTCACTGGAATCCCTTGTTTGCGGAGTTTTGGTAATCCATACAACCTTGGTGCTACAGGTTTCATGTTTGGGAGGTATTTGTAATCATTGTCATAAAATATGGAATGGCACCTTTTAATTAGGTTCTTGACTTCTAAGGCGTATTTCATTGTGGGATCATTGGGTAACCTTTGTGGCAAACTATATGTAGGGCGGTCAGGTAGGGCTACAGCCACTAGACTATCTGAGCACGAAAGAATCTGGAGTTTCAAAGATTCCGCCTTGGGTGACCATGCTCTGAGTGAATGCCATTCCCATGATATTAAATGTGATGATCTCCATAAAGGGAAAAAGTGCAGAAAACTCACATTGTTAGAAATTCTGACCATTAACAAACACCAGTCCCAGGATCCTGACCTGGTGCTTAATGACCAGACACAATTCCATTATTCACCTTCACTAAAATAATGTAAACTTATTACTAGGCCTATTGTTCTCACTGTGTGTAAATAATTTTGTCATATGTGTTCCATACCAATACTTCATATACCATTGTTTTCCCTTGCCATAATTCCTCCCCCGACCCTTCGATGTTTCTCTGAATTTACAGTTTTCTTGTACAATCACCCATCTCTCATCTGCACATTTATAATATTTGTAAACTTAAGTGATGTAAGATGTACCCATTCGGACCCCATTTGTGTTTTATATTATGTACGTTCTGTGGTACTGATACTTATTCATAAGAAATCCACATTTTGTTTCTACCATCACCTGCTGACAATACTTTCTTATACAATCCCATAGTTTTAATATTTTAATACCATTGTAGCCTAAGATGTGTTTATTTAAAATCCAATTTGTTTTGTAGTGCGCTTGTTCTGCAGTATGGATTCATGTACGTAAGAAATTTGCAGATTCACATATCTTTGAAAAACCATCTTTGTATATGTAACCTCAATGTTACGTGTGGGCTATCTGTTTAGTACTAAGTCATCTGACGATGTCCTAAGAAGCCGAAAGCTGCTAATAACAAACAAAAAATATTGTGGAACAAAAGTAAGTTTTTAACGTTTATCTTAGCTTAACACTATAGATTCACCATGTGAAAGTCGAAGTAATTACAAATACATGCATCCATTTTTCGACAATTTTACCATGGCTATCATTTGTCTCGCTGTTTAAATATAAGGCTTATACAAAATGGAATATGTTTAAGAATGTGGGATCTAGAAAAGCCTACAATTGCACAATTCGTAGTGAATTAATTAAAAAAAATATTACCTGCACAGGTGAGAAAGACTGTTGATCCCGGTGGTAAACTCGCACCTTTTCTGTTCGTAAATCGTCAGGCTATCCACTCAGCCAACGAAACATATGTATACCAACGTGGAGATCTTATACCTCAACCGCTTCTATGTGATCGAATAACGTTTTCCAAAATAAATGATACGTGATTGAATCTGCTACGAAGCTCGACAGCCGCGGTGGAGTAGCTGAGCGGTCTAAGGCGTCTCGCTGCGGAGCACGCGGTTGCTCGCCGTGGAGGTTCGAGTCCTCCCTGGGCCATGGGTGTGTGTGTTTGTCCTTAGGTTAGTTTACCTAGGTTTAAGTAGTTTGTAAGCTACGGGCTAATGACCACGCAGTTGGGTCCGATAGATTTACAAACATTTGAACATTTGAAGCTCGACACATACTGTATCCTAACTATTATATTGCTTCTACCTGTAGATGTAACACCAAGCTGAAGCTCCAGGAACTGCTAGAGTTGGAAACACTCGCACTTCGGAACTAGAGCATGCGCAATGCTCTGCTCTTGGACTGTAAGTTACTTGGGCCGACTAATGTTTTTGTCCCCCCTTACACATGTTTCAGTCACTAAAGTTCACTCATTACACTATTTGTTCATACCGCGATGGCACCTGCTAGGAAACTTGAGGCCGGCCGCAGTGGTCGAACGGTCTGCGGCGCGCCAGTCACAGTCTGCACAGCCGCTACGGTCGGGGGTTCGAATCCCCCCTAGGGCATGGATATTTCTGCCGTCATTAGTATTAGGTAGTTCATAAGTAGTTTGTAAGTTTAGGGACTGATGACCCCGCAGTTAAGTCCCTCAAGCTTAACAAACATTTGAACCCGTGTTTTTTTTTTTTTTTTTTTTTTTTTTTTTTTTTTTTTTTTTTTTTTTTTTCATGAAACTTGAGTGATTACTGATTACACTCAAAAATGTAATAGCTGTGACGTGCAAGAAAGGAAGTTAGAGACTGACAAATCAGACCCGGCCAACCGCGGCAGCTGGCGTCATCGAGTGGCAATATGCTGGAAGACGGAAGGAAGCGAGATTAGAGTTTAACGTCCTGTTGACATAGTGCTCATTAGAGGGAGCACACCTTCGGTAGCTTTTGTCAGGGATGGGGAAGGAAGTCGAGTCTGCTATTTGCCTAGAGGAAAATCACGGAAAATCCAAATCTGGATGACCGTACGCGGGTTTGAACCGCCGTCCGCCCGAATGCGAGTCCAGTGTAGTATCCACTCTCTCGGTTTGATATCTTTGATTTTTCTACTATGTAGTAGTAGTAACAGTAGCAGCTTGTAGCAATGTTATTCAAACAAGGGTCACTTCTTAAGGATGTTGATCTTCTTACGCACCATTATATTCCAAATTCCTTACCATCATTATACCCCGTTCCCCTACCTACCCGTTAACCTTCCCACACCAACAAATAGTTATGATTACTCTTCTTTCAATTAATCGATCCTCACCTAATCATTCCCAGCTCTTAGATTTCCAAACATACTAGCCACCCCATTTGACTATTCATGTTCTGTATATAGTTTCCCATAGAAACTTTGCGATTGCTTCACTTAACTTTTGTGTCCAATTACATTAGTCTTCTTATCGCTGTATGCCTAGCCCTAAACTACGAGGATTGGAACTTAAGTAGTGGTAACTATTTATTCACAACCGATACGAAAGCATTACATGTTTGCACCTGTTACTTTCCTTCAAAGTAGACACCAGCCTTATGTAGAACCCGTTGCCAGCCATGTGGAAGGCGTTAACCCTTTCGTGGTTTTTACTCATTTTTTAGAAGATCTTAATTTATCTCAGCTATTACAGAGTCTGATTTGGGTCAGGATTACAAATATGACACTCAAAAAATTTTGCACATTCCATTTTTCCTAAAAAAAGGTGGGACACATACGTCCCACTGATCATTTCTGGCACCGATTTACCTAAGACTTTTTAAAATAATTTCTTAAGTTATCCTAACTGTCATAGGGTATAAACAAGTACATGATTCAAAAATTTGTAATGCACACCATATTAAAAAAATAATAATAATAAAATAAAATAAATAAATAAAAGAGAGAGAGAGAGAGAGAGAGAGAGAGCTGTCTCGCAGCCACTATAATAGAAAATTCACATAATAGTAAACCACATATGAGTTTTATTAGTGCAAAAATTTACAGAAAAAGCATATTTTCTTTGAAATATGAGTACAGAAAAAACATATTTTCTTTGAAATATGAGTACTATAATATCGGAACATAAAGGCACTATAGGGCTACACTATGGTCACTAGGACACATGCGTCCCACTAATTGTAAATTCACTGAAAAAAGCTTTTTAAGTAAAGTGAGTTTTAGAAAGTGTAATTGTTGTTTGTAAACTTCTAAGAAACATAAAATAACAAATATACTAACTTCGGGCATTTTCGGTAGCGAGAAAACGACGAAAACCGATTCAAGGCACAATAAATAATGGTTACGGCGCGAAACTTCACGCGGCAACCCATATAAACAGTCACAGCCTTCTACACTGTAAGAATTTCAGTGCCTCGATTTTTTACCGCGTTCTGAAGGGCCACCAACAGATGGCAGCACTATGCAGAATTACGCAACTCACCACCTTGTGGTACAAATGAGGTCCGTAGTTAGTGGGACGTATATGTCCCAACAACCACGAAAGGGTTAATAAGCCGTTAGCAGAGCCTGTTGATGGTGCGAATGGAGCGGTCTACTGCCTGTCGAATCTCTGCAACAGTTCTAACGCGAATCTCACGAAGTGGTTCGTTCATATTCGGACTCAAACCAAAATCACAAGGACCTAAATCCGGAGAGTATGGTGGATGGTACAGTACTTCCCAGGGCCATCGACCGAACAAAGCAGCCACAGCTTGCGCTGTATGAGACCGCGCATTGTCGTGCAAAATGATGGGTGGGTTGCGCCGAAAGTGTTGGCGCTTCTTTCGAAAAGCTGGTTGCAGGTGATGCTCCAAACACGAACAGTAACACTGTACATTGACGGTCTGCCGTGGAGGAAGGTAATGCTTTAGGATAACACCATCACATACATGAGAATCATCTTAACTTTCACCATACTGGAGCTCTGATGCACTTCCGATTTTCGCGAAGACCTAAATGACGCCATTCGTTGGTTGCCATTTCAGTTTTGGCTCGTACGATGCTGCCCATGTCTCATCCAGTGTTACGATACGGCGTAAGAAAGCCCTCTCCTTCGCGCTCGTAACGCTCTAAGTGCGTCTGAGCAGCGTCTTAACCCATCCATTTCTGCATTTCCGTCAATTCATGAGGAACCCATCGTGATGCAATTTCTCGCATGCCCAGGCGTTTCTGAAATATGCGAAGCATAGTAGCTTTCGCTAATTCAGTTTCGTGGCATCTATCACTGTCCACTAACGCGGCAACAGTATGCACTTCTTCTTCAGAGACGTTAGAACAATCTGCCCGATGTATGTCTGCCACCGTTTGTGGACCATCGTTGAAGGCTTTTACCGAACGTGCCTCTGTTCTGTATCCCAATGCGGACTCCCCACACGCCTCTTGAAGACCTTGATGAAATTCTCGTGCTGTACGACATCTGGCACATTCAATCGTGATCCAACTCTGTTGTTCCTGTTTCTATAACATTGAGACATCGTTACGTTAGACCGCTTGCTCACATTTGAGTGTGTTTCCCTCGATTGTGCTCACGCCGGGTCAAAAAAGAAAAAAGAAAAAAAATTCAAATGTTTGTCTTTGACATCATCGCTCTTTACTTTATACTGTATTACATTACTCTGTTGGGTGGTTATTACACCAACTTATGACTGTTGGGCGGTTAGTATGCCGGATTTATATACTTAAACTTCAGTTTTTTTCTAAGATCACTGTATTTCACTCTTTTTATTTTATTTCCCCTTTTCTTTTTACGCCTCCTACATGGCTTTTCCAAAAATGCATATGTTACACCTCATTTTGCGATTCTAGCATAATCTCTATAATTGATGTTCAGTGTTATTACACCATGCTCTGAATGAACATATTGGCACAATTAGTGTAAGTATCTATAAATACTTCGTTTATATGTATTTCATTACTTTTATCAGAATACACACTGGACTTTTATTTTTTGAGCGATCATTTGAAACCTATTGTTATCGAACCCCAGTATAAAAAAGTTCAGAGTCTTCGTGCCAGAATTATGGCTGGAACTCCAGCAACACATCAGCGCCTCCGAGATTCACTGCGACGGCGAACTGATGCTTGTGTCAGTGCTCACGGAGGGCATATTGAACATCTCCTGTGAGAAGGAGTGCCTTGTGGTATGCTGATGCGTCCTTGTGTGTTTCCCCGGATTACTGCGCTGAAGACACGGAAACAAAGCGTTTCTGGACCAAAGTTCATTCAACACTGTATCTTCGTCTGCGTATGAGGATTGTCTCAAACAGTTTGTGCTGTACTTTTCTGTTACGCCCAGTAAGGATTTACATACCTACGGGTCTAGTCTGAGAAGGGTAGGCACTCGACCGGGGCCGTACACTAGAAACCATCAGGGCGTATGCCTGAAGTGATCAGTGCCAACTGGGGCACAAACTTCACTAGTGCCCACCCCCATCGGTAACCGAGTATTCACATCTACATCTACATCTACATCCATACTCCGCAAGCCACCCGATGATGTGTGGCGGAGGGTACCTTGAGTACCACTATCGGTTCTCCCTCCTGTTCCAGTCACGTATAGTTCGCGGAAAGAAAGATTGTCGGTATGCCTCTGTGTGGGCTCTAATCTCTCTGGTTTTATCTTCATGATCTCTTTGCGAGATATACGTAGGAGGGAGTAATATAGGGTGAGGTGGTAAAAATTCGATAAAGGTACAATACTGATCAACATAAATTTTCGCGCCATTTGTCAGTCTCGTAGTGTCTCGTTGTGTGGCATTGTAGCGTAGCAGGTTTCTACAGCTCCTCCTGTCTTTTCCAAGAATCCACCACTTTGTGCGAAGGATAGAGAAATTTTTTCCCGTTAGGAGGTAAGTGAAGCTACTTAGTCTAACGAGCTCTTATAAATTTTCTATTTAAGGGTGACTAGATTCTCTACCCAAAACGCAATGTTTGGTACAACGAAGTATGCGTTGGTGCCTGACGGAAAAAGTGCTTTTTTGTGGAAGATGTCCTTAGTCAAAATTCTATAAGTAAGTGATCATAATTGTACCTAGTGTGGTACATTTTCGATCGATTTTTCTCAATTCTGTAACTTTTTTGTGTGTCTATACCGACATTTGTAATTGTCTAATATTTGTGTTACATTATTAGATAAACATCCAAGAACAAGTGCTATAATTAAAATTACATCTTTTCTCAATATATTTCCAGTTACAATAACATTTGTCCGAAATGATCGAAATTGTACCACCTTACCCTACTGTTAGACTCCTCTGTAAAGGTATGTTCTCGAAACTTCGACAAAAGCCCATACCGAGCAACAGAGGGCCTCTCCTGAAGAGTCTTCCACTGGAGTTTATCGATCATCTCTGTAACGCTTTTTCGATTACCAAGTGATCCTGAAACGAAGCGCGTTGCTCTCCGTTTTATCCTTTCTACTTCCTCTATTAATCCCACCTGGTACGGATACCACACCGGTGAGCAGTATTCAAGCTGTAGGCGAACAAGTGTACTGTAACCTACTTCCTTTGTCTTCGAACTGCATTTCCTTAGGATTCTTCCAATGAATCTAAGTCTGGCATCTGCTTTACCCAGATTGATTTTATATGGTCGTTCCATTTTAAATCACTTCTAATGCCTACTCACAGATAATTTATGCAATTAACTGCTTCCAATTGTTGATCTGCTATAGTGTAGCTAAATGACACAGGATCTTTCTTTCTGTGTATTCGCAGCACATTGAGATTTAATTGTCATTCCCTGCACCACGCGTCAATTCGGTGCAGACCATCCTGCATTTCAATACAATTTTCCATTGTTACAACCTCTCTATATACTACAGCATCATCCGCAAAAAGACTCAGTGAACTTCCGATGTTATCCGTAAGGTCATTTATATATAACGTGAACAGCAACGGACCCACGACACTCCCCTGTGGCACACCTGATTTCACTCTTACTTCGGAAAACTTTTCTCCATTGAGGATGACATGCTGCATTCTGTTATCTAGGAACTCCTCAATCCACTGACACAATTGGTCTGACAGACCACATGCTCTTACTTTGTTCACTAAACGTCTTTGGGGAACTGTATCAAACGCCTTCCGGAAGTCAAGAAACACAGCATCTACCTGAGAAATCGTGTCTACGGCCCTCTGAGTCTCGTGGACGAATAGCGCGAGCTGGGTTTCACACGATCGCCTTTTTCGAAACCCATGCTGAGAGCAGATTACTAGTCTCCAGAAATGTCATTATAATCGAACGTAATACATCCAGCCACCCCGCCCCCCTCCCCACTCGCGCTTTTTTTTTTTTTTTTTTTCTTGCCCTCACTCCGCCAAAATCGGCTTCCATTTTTTTTCCACATAATTTTCCTGCCCACCCCCGTTCGGCGTCATTTGTTTTGGCACCCCTTACACGACCCCCCCCCCTCCAACCCGCTCGTCAAAAGTACCTCACTTCGTCCTGGAGGCCATTTGGCGCTCCTCTGAGAGTACCACTGGCACTCGGGGTAGACAATCCGGTTTGGCAATTAGCCCCCACCCAGTAGATTGGCAGTTGGTGATGTTATAGGCAAACCACGGAAAATATGTGCATGTAATGCTGCACATTGACATTAAACGGAAGGGGCACGTAACTATCGTTGTAAGGAAGGAAAATGGTCGACTTTTAAGCAAATTTCATACATCTGTACAGGAGACCACCTATAGAATACTTGTGCGGTCACCCTCGACTACTGCTCAAGTATCTCCAACAGGTCGGATTAAAGGAAAACTTAGAAACAACTGTCTGCTAGATTTGTTTCTGGTTGATTCGACCAACAGGCAAGTAGAACGGAAACGTATCAGGAAATCAAATGGAAATCCCTGGAGGAAAGCGACGTTCTTTTCGAGAAACTGTTGTGTTTGAAGCAGGCTGATGTTTTACAGGATTGCGTCGTTCCTAAACTGTCTGATAAACGCCAGCGGGAAGTTAAGTCTATTATGTAGGATGGGGCTATTCCCCATCTTGCTGCACGCGTGAGATATCTTTGGCGCATAACGTTTAGTGAGAATCGCATGCTGAGCCCCCACTTCCTCAGTCCGTGTGGTTATTGGGTTATTCGTTGTGGGGTTTCCCGTTGTGGCAATTCCACCGCGACCGTCCGACCTTATTAGGAATTCTCACGATACCCTGTGCGAAGGTTCTAGTCCAATCAAGTGTTAGTGTAATAATCTCATGAAGAGTACCAGTTACGTGAACCATCGAGAAAGGGAAGATCATAACCTCCTTTTGACTTTTCTTCACCTAATGGCGAATAATCTGCATTAAAATTCATAATGAAGATAGTTACCCCCATGAATCACAGACATATCCGAGGCGGCGTGGCTTGCTTCCCGCAACGATACAGATAGTAACATAGTCACACAGTCTAGACAAACATGTGGTTCCTGAACTGCCGTACAGTTACTACGAAGGGCTAAAAGCAAGGGGGAATTACAGCCGTAACTTTTCCCGAGGACACGCTGCTCTGCCGCGGCGGAGTAGTTTGGAAGTTTAGGCACTGATATCCCGCAGTTAAGTCCCATAAGCTTCACAAACATTTGAACGTGCAGCTCTACTCAGATATAACATTCCGGAGGATCTTCGTGCGTACTCAGGAGGATGCCGTCATTCTAGGGATCAGAGCGTGGATTGTTAGATCGCTTAAATAGGTAGAAAGGTTGCAAAATTTAAAAAGGGAAATAGACACATTGAAGTTAGATGTAGCCGGGATTAGTTAATTTCTGTGGAAAGATGAACAGGATTTCTGATCAGGTGAATACAGGGTTATAAACACAAAATCAAGAGTGGGTCTAAGAATGAATACGAAAATAGGCATGTGGCTAAACTACTATGAACAGCACAGATATCGCATTATCGTACTCAAGATAAATACGACGCCAACACCCACCACAGGAGACCAAGTTTGTAAGCCAACTTTCTCTACCGATGATGAGGAGATCGAAAAATGTAAGAAGAGGTAAAGGAAATTATTCAGACTGTTAATTGAGAGGACTATAATGGGGGACTAGAATTCGGTAGTAGGAAAAGGAAGGGAAGGGAAAATACTAGGTGAATATGGACTAGGAAAAAGAAATGAAAGAGTAAGTCACCTGGTAGAATTTTGCATAGAACGTAATTTAGTCATTATAAACACTTGGTTTAAGAACCATGAAAGTAGATTCAAGACGCGGAAGAGACCGGGAGACACAGGATAGTACCAGATAGATTTTATAATGTTAAGACATAGATTTCGGAACCAGGTTTGAAACTGTAAGACATAGCAAACGCAAAATATAGACTCTAACCACATCTTATTGGTTATGAACTGTAGACTGAGACTGAAAAAAACCGCAGAAATGTAGGAAAATAAAGAGATGGAAAATGGATAATTGGAAGGAACATGAGGGTTTTGAAAGTTTCAGAGGGAGCTTTAGGCTACAATTGACAGAAACGGAGGAAAGTAAAACAGTAAAGGGAAGTTGTCAGCACTGCTCCCGCGCGTCCATTTCGAATATTTGTTGCAGTAAATAATTACAAAAATCGTTTTTAAGCTATTTTTAAACGTTTCAGTTGGTTATGCCAATTTCCTGATTGACTAAAATATGCAGATATTAAACCTCCACTCAAGAAAGAGGATAAGGAGATATCATCAAAGTACATACCAATATCACTTTTCCAGCATTCTCGAAAATTCTAGAAAAAGTAATGTACAGGCAGGTTCTCAACCACCTGACCACAAATACATACTGTCGAGAACACAGTTTGGATTCCTGAAGGGTTCCAATATTGAGAAGGCTATTTAAACCTATAGTGTGGATGTACTTAATTCATTTGATAATAAATTAAAAGAATCAGGTATTTTCTGTCATTTGTCAAAGGCATTTGATTGTGTAAACCACAATATCCTTCTGAGTAAAATAGAATTCTATAGTGTTCAAATGTTTAAATAGTTTATGGGACTTAACTACGGGGTCATCAGTCCCTAAACTTACAAACTACTTACGAACTAGCTAACACTAAGGACGGCACAAATATCCATGCCCGAGGGGGATTCGAACCCCCGACCGTAGTTCTATAGTGTCACAGGCAATGGTGCAAAATGGATGAAGTCATACCTCGCAAACAGGAAACAAAGGGTGTCAGTGCGAAGTCTAGTGTATTAAGCCAGCAGGTATCATCACACTGGGAAGAAATTACATGTGGTGTCCCACAAGGATCCATGTTATGCCGATTGCTTTTTCTTGTGTACATTATTCACTTATCATCAGGTTCACTGCCAGAAGCAGAGTTCGTTTTGTTTCAGATGATACAAGTATTGCAATAAATAACATGTCGATCATAGGTCTGGGAAGGTCTGTTAATTATGTTTTTATGGACACCAATAAATGATTTAAAGCCAACTCATTGAGAGTAAACTACATCCAGTTCAGAACATGTAAAAGGTTTCCATCCAGTATTTGCATAAAGTATGAAAAAGAGCGTATAGAAGAGGTTAACAGTATTAAATTCCTGGTATTATAACTTGATAATAAATTCAGCTGGAAGGAGCACACCACAGAATTTCAGAAACGCCTTATGTATTTGCAATTCGAGTGTTATCAAATGTAGGCGACATTAGAATAAAAAAGCTTGCATACTTTGTTTACTTTCGATCCATAATATCATATGGTATAACATTTTGGGTTAACTCTTCAGGTCAAGAAAAAGTTTTCAGGGTTCAAAACTGTGTAGTAAGATACGTATTATTTGTGAAGTAAATTCATGGACATCCAGTAGAAGCCTCTGAAAAACTGATTTCTAAAATATTACCTCCCAGTACGTTTATTATTCAATGAAAATTTCCATAAATAATATATCTCCTTTTCCAACAAACAGGTCAGTTTCATACATACTAGGGCGAAGAACAGGTTACAGAAGTTCTTAAAAACATTTATATTAGTTCAGAAAGGAGTCCACTGCCCGGGAATACAAATTTTCAGTATTTTACCAGCACAATAAATCAACAGAAATTATATATATGATATCTTCAATACGGATCTATGGAACGAACAACTAAACTAATCTAATCTAAAAGGTCAATGGCTAGCTTTGAGAGATGAAATAGTGTTCAAATGTTTGTTAAGCTTATGGGACTTAACTGCGGGGTCATCAGTCCCTAAACTTACAAACTGCTTATGAACTACTTACGAACTAGGACGGCACAAATATCCATGCCCGAGGGGGGATTCGAACCCCCGACCGCAGTGACCGTGCAGACCGTGACTGGAGCGCCTCAGTCCCCTCGGCAACCGCGGCCGGCATGAAATAGTGAAGGCAGCAGAGGACCAAATAGGTAGAAAGACAAGACCATAAAATCATTGGATAGCAAAAGAAATACTGAATTTAATTACTGAAGGGAGCTAATATAAAATGCAGAAACTGAAGCAGGTAAAATAGAGTACAAGCTACTACAAATGAGAGTGACTGTTAGTACAAAATGTCTAAACAGGGGGGCTAATGCAAGTCTGTATAACAATGTATAACTAGGGGAAAGACAGATAGCGCTAAAAGAAAGTAAACAAAAAATGTGAAGAGAAGAAAAGAAGCTATATGAGTGTCAAAAACTCAGATGGAAAACCAGCTCCGATCAAAAAAATGAAATGATAAAATGTGTGAAGAATATACAGAGCGGCTCTACAAAGTAAATGAATTTCGAGACAATATTGTAGAAAGGGAAGAGGAAGTAGATGAAGATGAGAGAGTAGATACTGTACTGAAAGAAGAATTTCACAGAGCACTGAAAAACCTAAGTCGAAACAAGGTCCTTGGAGTAGATGGCATTCCCTCAAAGCTACTAAAGTCTCTAGGAGAAAGAGCCATGACAAAACTATTTCAACTTGTGATCAAGATGTGTAAGGCAGACAAAATACCCTTATACTTCAAGAAAAATGAAATTATCCCAATTTCAAAGAAATCTGGCGCAGACAGGCGAAAAAATTACAGAACCATCAGTTTAATAAGTCATAGTTGCAAAATTCTAACATGGGCTATCTACAGAGAACGGTAAAGTTGGTGGAAATCAACCTCGGATAAGATCAGTGTTCATTTATGTGAAATGCAGGAAAACACGAGGAAAGACTCAGATTACGACTTACTTGGAAGATAGATTAAGGAAAGGAAAACCTACATTTTCTAGCTTTTGTAGATTTGTAGAAAGCTTTTGGCAATGTTGACTGTTCTGAAGTCAGCAGGGGTAAAACGTAGGAAAAGAGACGTCATTTACAAATTGTACAAATACCAGTTATAGGAATCGAAAAGCATGAATGTGAAAGATTGGTTGGGAAGGGAGTAATACAGAGTTGTAGCATTTCCCTAATGTAATTCAATCTGTACATCAAGCAAGCTGTGAAGGAAAACAAGGAGAAATTTGGAGAAGGGAAGAAAGTTCATGGCGAAGAAATCAAAACTTTTCATTTTGCCAATGACTGCAATTCGGACGGAGACAGCAAAGAACACGGAAGAGCAATTGAATGGAATGGATAGGCCGGCCGCGGTGGCCGAGGGGACTGAGGCGCTCCAGTCACGGTCTGCACGGCCACTACGGTCGTGTGTTCGAATCCCCTCTCGGGCATGGATATTTGTGCCGTCCTTAGAATTAGCTAGTTCATAAGTAGTTTGTAAGTTTAGGGTCTGATGACCCCGTAGTTAAGACCCATAAGCTCTACAAACATTTGAACATTTGAATTTTTTGGAATGGATAGTGTCTTGAAACGAGCGTATAAAATGAACATCAACAAGAGCAAAACAAGGGTAATGTAGTCTAAGAAAATCAGGTAATGCGTATTATATTAGGTAATGAATGAAGGTGGTATACGAGTTTTGTTACTTGGTCAGCAAAATAACATACGATGGTCGCAGTACAAATGATATACGATGCAAAATGGCAATGGAAAGAAAAGCGTTTCTGAAGAAGTGGAATCTGTTAATTTGAAATATTAAGAAGTTTTTTTAGTGTTGACTTGTACGATAGTATAGAAGCTTTGGGAATGTGCTGCTATAGACGAATGCTGAAAATTAGGTGGGTAGATTGTGTAACTAATGAGGAGGTACTGAACATAACCGGGGAGAAGAGAAATTTCTGTCAAACCTTGACTAAAAGAAGGGATCGATTGGTAGTACACATTCTTAGACATCAAGGAATCGGGAATTTGGCAGCTGAGGGAAGTGTTTGGGGTAAAAATCGCAGAGGGAGACCAAGAGAATAACAATACAGAAACGTGCGCACTTGGGCGCCATGCTGCTTTGCGCGTGGCCGTTAGCGTCGGGAGTTCGAGTCCACCCTCAGGCATGGGTGTGAAGTCCTTAAGTAAGTTTATCTTAGTTTAAGTAGTTTGTTAGTTACTAACTAATTACCACGCAGTTGAGTCCAATAGATTTACAAACTTGTGAATACAGTAAGCAGGTTGAAATAATGTGTGTTGCCGTTCTTATCAGGAGGGTGAATAGCTGCATCAGATCAGTCTCCGGAATGAAGACCAAAACAGCAGTAAATGTATTATTCAAACTGTCCACATCGGTCAGTCTGCGTTGATATCACAAACCGACAAGTATTGTTGCTAAATTGTCAACACATTGAATAATCATATCACTTCTTCACCGATGGGGTGGGTGATTATTGCAAAAAGTCCGGAAAACCTATTCCGTTAACTGAATTCTATTTTGATTTGCAGATTAGGAATAGAGAAATAAATAATTTAAAGTCTCTAACATCACGAAATATCTAAAATACAAATGTGTGTCTTCCCCAGCGAAGCGTTATAGGTCTCCTACTCTTCCTCGTGTTTATAAACGATTTAGGAGACAATCTGAATAGCTCCCTTAAGAGTGTTCGCGGTTGATGCAGTCGTTTATCGGTAAGTGAAGTCAACAGAGGATCAAAAGCAACTGCAAAGCGATCTATACAAATTTTCTACATGGTGCGAAAATTGGCAATTAACACTAAATAAAGAAAAGTTTGAAGTAATACACACGATCACTAAAAGAAATCCGCTGAACTTCAATTACGCGATAAATCAGCCAAACCTTAAGATCATATATTCTACCAAATATCTAGGAGTTACAATTACGAACAACTTAGACTGGAGAGAACACGTAGAAAATATTGTAGGGAAGGCGAACCGAAGATTACGTTTCATTGGCAGAACGCTTCGAAGAAGCACCAGCTCCACCAAAGAGACTGCCTACATCACACTTGTGCGTCCTCTCCTGGAGTACTGTTGCCTATTGTGGGACCCTCACCAGGTGGAATGACGGAATATACTGAGAAGGTTCAGAGAAGGGCAGCTCGTTTTCTTTCATCACGTTATGGGGTGGAAAGCGTCACAGAAATGTTGGACGAATTGGAGTGGAAATCATTAAAAGAAAGACCTTATTCATTGCGGCGTGATCTGTTTGCGAAGTTTCAATCACCGACTTTTACTTCTGAACGTGAAACTACTTTGCTAGCACCCGCCTACTTAGGGAGATATGACCATCCCAATAAAAGAAGAGAAATCAGATCGAAAACGGAACGATTTAGGTGTTGTTTCTTCCCGCGCGCTATTAGAGAATGGAACGGTAGGGAAAGGTTATGAAAGTGGTTAATGAACCATCTGCCAGGCACTTAAATGTGAATTGCAGAGTATTGATGTAGATGTAGATTCTATCGCTGTCGTACCGTCCATCCGATTGCGATGACAGTTTCTCAACATATTGCTTGCACTTTCGCAAAGGTCTTAGGCACAATTATACCACTGTACGACACGTAGTTCAGGATACATGACGTCATGAACAGTGAAATTCTTTAAAAACTGCTGCGTTATGAATGACGTTTAAATTTAATGCTTCTTTGCTACTAGATGTATCGGCTACATATTTTGCAATTGTATCTAATTGACTGATGTGTACTGGTATAAAAACAACTTCATGAATCTTTAGATCTGCGTTTCAGCTAGGGGCTGTTTAAGCTAGTGGAGGCTCTGTAATAGTGGGGCGTGTTCAGCTGGAGTGATATGGAACCCTCGAAACGTTTAGATACTACTCTGACAGGTGATACGTACGTACGCATTCTGGCTGATCACCTTCATCCATTCATGTCCACTGTGCATTCCGACGGACTTGGGCAATTCCAGCGAGACAATGCGACACCCCACACAACTGCTACAGTACCTTGTGCCGTGGACGATACAAACGTTTACGTAGACAAAATGTTCAAATGTTTCTAGAGCTTATGGGACTTAACTACTGGGTCATCAGTCCCTAAACTTACAAACTACTTATTAACTAGCTAACACTAAGTAAGGCACAAATATCCATGCCCGAGGGGGAATTCGAACCTCCGACCGTAGTGGCCGTGCAGACCGTGACTGGAGCGCCTCAGTCGCCTCGGCCACCGCGACCGGCGTTTACGTAGACAGTGACTTTCTTCTTGTTTTGGAAATCAAGTGTGCAAAGTTTCATCCCAATCCAATGAACATTACGTCAGAGCATAAACTACGAACAAACATTCATTTTTTGTGTATTAGATTGTCCTTGTTAAAAATCAGTTATACTAATTATTTTTTATCATATTAAACGCCATTTTCTTGTCATCTTATGCCCTCGGTTTTTCTTTAGTGAAACCTCACGGCATTGAAAGCATGTTCAAGGGGTGTTCGAATGAAAAGGTACGAAAACGTCTTAGCAACCAAACCGGTTGAAATTTAAATATGCCGCTTTGGAATAACGTGGTGCGACATTTAGGGACGCGAAGCATGCGTCGTCACCTCCCCCTAAGAAATTCAACGCCCTCAACAGGCAAGGTGATGCTCACCGTCTTTTCGACGTCCGAGGTCCGGTACTCATAGAATTTTCCGTGGATGGAAAAACCATTAACAGTGACGTGTACTGTAAGACAGTCCGTAGCCTAAGTAAGTCCATCAACAGTAAACAGCCTGGGCTGCTCAAGAAGAGAGTGATTCTGCTCCATGGTAACGCCTAACAACACGTCTCCAGGGTCACACAAAGTGTACTGGCCAATTTCAAGTGGGAGCAGCTTGAGCATCCGGCCTACAGCCGGACATGTCGCCCTGTGACTTCCATCTATTTCAACCGCTAAAAAAAAAAAAAAAAAAAAAAAAAAAAAAAAAAAAAAAAAAAAAAAAAAAAAAAAAAAAGTCAAAGCTAAGCGCCTCAACTCAGAAGACGAACTGAAGAAAACAGTAGAGGACTGGCTCTTGTCACAGCCACAGAAATTCTGGGATCAGGGAATCCTTTGGCTCTTTACACAGTCGGATAGTTGTGCTCCAGCCTCTGGTGATTACTTTTGAATAAAGACTCCAATTATACCCACAGTCTCGTTTCGTACCTTTTCATTTCAAAACCCCTCCTATGTCAATTTTGTTCTTTCTACGTACAGTGTTCTATTATATATTTTCGGTTTTCTATCGTTTCCCTGAAAGATTAGATTAGATTAGTACTTGTTCCATAGATCATGAATACGACACTTCGTAATGATGTGGAACGTGTCAGATTAATGACAGATGCCTTTACAAATTATTATTTTGTACTAAATATTACATAACACAATTTTTATATTATTACTTTTTTAATTTACTAATTTATATCTAAAAATTCATCTATAGTGTAGAAGGAGTCGCCATGCAGAAATTCTTTTAATTTATTTTTAAATGCTTGTTGGCTACATGTCAGGCTTTTGATGCTGTTTGGTAGATGAGCAAAGACTTTTGTGGCAGCATAATTCACCCCTTTCTGTGCCAAAGCTAGATTTAACCTTGAATAGTGAAGATCATTCTTTCTCCTAGTGTTGTAGTTATATACACTGCTATTGCTTTTTAATTCGGTGGGATTGGTAATAACAAATTTCATAAGTGAATATATATACTGAGAAGCTACTGTGAAGATTCCTAGCTCTTTAAATAAGTGTCTGGAGGATGAAGTTTGATGGGCTCCAGCAATTATTCTGATCACACGCTTTTGTGTAATGAATACTTTTTTACTCAATGATGAATTACCCCAAAAAATGATGTCATAGGAAAAAACAAAAACAAAAAACAAATAACAAAACTAAAAAAAACAATTGAACAAGGAGACTAGTGGGAAACTGCATTTTAAGAATCCACCACCGAAGCATCCTCTTGCACTCGTTCACTCTCCCAAACTGCTGAGGTCATAGCTCCGTAGACATAAAACTCATACAAAGGGTAAAACTCAGCTGCGGTGAAGTGATCGGGCGTTCTAAAGCACTTTGCTGCGGAGCGCGTGGTTGCTCGCCGTCGGAGGTTCAAATATTTGTTCAAATGTTTGTTAAGCTTATGGGACTTAACTACGGGGTCATCAGTCCCTAAACTTACAAACTACTTATGAACTACTTACAGACTAGGACGGCACAAATATCCATGCCCGAGGGGGGATTCGAACCCCCGACCGTAGTCGGAGGTTCGAGTCCTCCCTCGGGCATGGGTGTGTTTGTGTGTGTATTGAGCTTAGGTTAGTTTAACTTACAAGGAAAGTACTTGGGCTCGAACACATATACATCAAAATCATATGAGAGATAATGTAAAGATCCCTTATTCCACTAGTGACACTCCCACATCTGCAAAACTCTGCAGTCGTCCGTCAGAGGCCTCTACGTGTGCCTTGCCACATTGCACTTTGACCTGTCGGTTCGCCAGTAGGGGCGGTGCAGTGTGCCTCCGAAGTTGCAAAAAAAAGTTCAAATGTTTGTAGAACTTATGGGACTTAACTACGGGGTCATCAGTCCCTAGGCTTACAAACTACTTATGAACTAGTTAAGACTAAGGACGGCACAAATATCCATGCCCGAGGAGGGGATTCGAACCCCTGACCGCAGTGGCCGTGCAGACCATGACTGGAGCGCCTCAGTCTCCTCGGCCACCACGGCCGGCTCCGAAGTTGCGTTTTGTGATATTTATGTGGTGAAGCGTCAGATGGAGCGGCGATTGATAATCAACCCTGCTAAAGTATTGCGATTGGTTGAGATGAAGTTACGAAGAACCATTCTTCGTGAAGATGGTATTAGTGTAGAAGATGATCATTCGCATGCTTTCTCGTATCTGTTATGGTACGGAAATATGAGCATAAGTTAGATACTGTTGTAACACTAACTCATAATGTTGATAATAGGGATGATAATGACGAAGAACTCATTGCTAGCGGCAGTGCTACGGTAAGTGCGGGAAGAGGCGATGGAAGCAGTGGAAGTGAATACCAACAGTCTTCCGAGAAGAAGGTTAAAGTTGCAGCTATCATCACGGCTTTTGATGACAATACGCTAAAGAACATGTACGACGATCATTACATAAGTTATAGTTGAGACATCTGCATTACGTATGGCGCCTACAATTACATCTACAGTGCCATCTAGAGCATGATTGCAAAGTTTTGCATAACAGCGACACCCACCAGCACATTGAGGTGTACGTAGAGATACTGTATCCAAACGTTCATACAGATATGTTTGTTCGAGCCCCTAGTACTTTCCTTGTTAGTTTAAGTATTTTGCAAACCTAGGGACTAATAAGCATAGAAGTTAAGTCCCACAGATAAACACACACACACACACACAGAGAGACAGACATGTTCATGCGGGGGGACTCGAACTTCCGACGCGGAGCGACCGAGCAGTCCGTGGCATTACTCTATCTCTGGAGACCTGTATGTGGGCGGTATGTAGACCTCCGATCTTCCTTCCTGATTGTGGGAATTACGTTCTGAAGAGAAATGAAGAGGCGAGGCCTGTTTGATAGAACGGCAGAGACGTCAGCAAACAGCGGAGGAAGTTGCTCTCTATTGCGTCCAGACAGACGGCATCAGCTCTCACCAAACGTTCGGAAATACTGGCCGCAGACCGCGATACGGTTGCCGCAGCCGCGAAGATAGCCGGAGCGTGACTCACGCGACAAGGAACCAGAGCGCCTAGTCCGCTGCCTGCCTGCGCAAAACGTATCGGAAGTAGGAGCGGCCTCCAAGGCGAGCTGCCAGCGGAAATGGTTTCACTTCGCGTAACTCGTTATCAGCATCCGCTTCAGCTGCTTGTTAAAGCGTAAGGTAGCTGACCGACCGTTCTACGAGATGCATTCAATTTATAACGTTTCCGAATTTCTTTTTTTTTTTTTTTTTTTTTTTTTTTGTGATACTTTTCTCAAAATCAAATGTTTGTAAAGCTATCGGACTCAACTGTGTGGTTATCAGTCCTTAGCTAACAAACTACTTAAACTAAGGTAAATTAACCTACGGACAACAAATTCAAATGTTCAAATGTTTGTAAATCTATCGGACGAAACTGCGTGGTCATCAGTCCGTAGCTTACAAACTACTTAAACCTAGGTAACTAACCTACGGACAAACACATACCCATGCCCCAGGGAGGACTCGAACCTCCACGGCGAGCAACCGCGCGCTCCGCAGCGAGGTGCTTTAGACCGCTCGGCTACTCCACCGCGGCCGACCGACAACACAAACATCCATGCCCGAAGTGGGATTCGAACCCCCGACGGCGAACAGCCGCGCGCACCACAACACAGCGCTCCAGTACGCACGGCTAAGCGGCCGCGGCAAATTTCTATCGCCGGCCGCAGTGGCCGAGCGGTCTGCGACGCGCAAGTCACTGTCTGCATGGCCGCTAGGGTCGGGGTTCGAATCCCCCCTCGAGCATGGATGTTTGTATCGTCTTTAGTATACGGTAGTTCATAAGTAGTTTGTAAGTTTAGGAACTGATGACCTCGCAGTTAAGTCACTTGAGCTTAACAAACATTTCAACATTTTAAACTTCTATCACGTCTCGACGTAATGTCTTTTCTGAAATATTATGCACTATCTCGAAAAGAACGACCTATTGACCTATACTCAACACGGGTTCAGGAAGTATTGTACTTGTGACACACAGCTAGCTCTTTACTAACATGATGTGATGAGTGCTATCGACAAGGGGTCTCTAATCGATTACATATTTCTAGACTTCCGGAAGGGACTGTACCTCACGAGTACCTTCTAGTCAAATTGCGTGCTTACGGAAGATCGCCACAGTTGTGCGATTTAATTCGTGATTTCCTGTCAGAAAGTACTCAATACATTGTAATTGACGGAAAGTTATCGAGTAGAACAGAAGTGATATCTGGCGTTCCCCAGTGAAGTTTTTCAGGGGCCTTACTGTTCCTTATTTTTGTCAACGATTTGGGAGAAAATCTGAGTAGCTCTCTTATACTGTTTGCGGATGCTGCTGCCATTTATTGGTTAGTAAAGTCACCAGAAGATAAAAAGGAATTGCAAAATGATTTCGATAAGATATCTGCAGGGCGCAAAACTTGGGAATTGACTCTTAATAATGATAAGTGTGAAGTCATCCACATGACCACTAAAAAAAACCGTTAACTTCATTTACACAATAAATCAGTCAAACGTAAGGCCATCAATTCAACAGAATACCTAGGAATAACAATTACGAACAATTTAAATTAGAAAGAACACATAGAAAATATTGCAGGGAAGGCGAACCAAGTGTTTCATTGCCAGAACACTTAGAAGACGTAACAGTTCTAATAAAGGTACTGCCTACACTAAACTTGTACGTCCTATTTTGGAGTATTGCTGCGCGTTGTGCGATCCACACCAGGTGGGACTGACGGGTGATGTAAAGAAAGGGGAGAGAGTGTCAAGGAAATGATGCATGAGCTGGGAAGGAAATCATTAAAAGGAAGGCATTATTCGTTGCAGCGAGATCTATTTGGGAAATTTCTTTCATCATCTTTCTCTTCTGAATGCGAACATACGTTGTTAGTATACACCTACATAGGGAGACATAATCATCATAATAAAATTAAAGAAATCTGGTCGAAAACTGAAATAATTAGGTGTTTGTTTTTCCCGCGAGATATTAGAATGGAACTGTAGAGAAATATCATAAAAGCTGTTCTTATGAAACCTCTGACATACACTCCAATATGACTTGTAGATGTAGATGCAGAATCTCCGTGTAGCTGCAACCATTTTTCACATAGGCGGCCCCATGGCCACTGCGAACACGTCTTTAGGAGTCTGCTTTGACCACTGGAAGATCGCTGATCGTTTCAGGTTTGAAAAACGACATCCATGGCTTATCCATTGTCACAATCATTGAAAAGAAAATCCCATTCACGCTGTCAACACGCGTCAGCATTGTCTGACAACATGCCACGCGCACATGCTTGTGGTCATCCGTCAGCTTTCGCAGCATCCAAGCGAAGGAAACTTTTGGCATTTTCAGGTCTTTGTGCAGTATTGTGCACACAGTGGTTCACCTCTCCGCTCGCACGATCATATCGTTAGACCGCCAGGTGCGAGGCCTACACTGTTCTCGTGAGTTGTCCACAAACGCATATTGGACACATCCGGAACACATGCCTCACCCAACTGGCGATCAATTTCAATCGGTATCGCACCACGCAAATGGAGAAAACGAATGATTAGACACTGTCCTCGTACCGGTAACTCGCCATATTAAAAAAGTATAAATAACAATCTTAATTCCCTCCGCTGCCACCAGACACCTGTGTGTCATTTAGTACTGCTCCAATGAGTGCGTGCCTATTTTTAAAACAAACCTCATGCTTCTGTCAGTAACCAGTCATGAGAAAAACGTTATCAGAAGTGTTATAATTTCAATTCACCTTATACGGCCCAGTACCTTGAAGGTGACTTTTAAGGAGTTTCACTGCACAGAAACAACACCGACACGGGTGGATAGCCAGCCGCAGTGGCCGAGGGGACTGCGGCGCTTCAGTCACGGACTACACGGCCACTACGGTCGGGGGTTCGAATCCCCCCTCGGGAATGGATATTTG
Source organism: Locusta migratoria (assembly GCA_026315105.1). Lineage (NCBI taxonomy): Eukaryota > Metazoa > Arthropoda > Insecta > Orthoptera > Acrididae > Locusta > Locusta migratoria. The sequence continues at coordinate 182,110,166 of CM048746.1, forward strand.
TGCCGTCCTTAGTTGTAGCTAGTTCATAAGTAGTTTGTAAGTTTAGGGACTGATGACCCCGCAGTTAAGTCCCATAAGCTGTACAAACATTTGATCATTTGAGGGGTGGATAGAAATAGAAATCATAACTGAAGCGGAAGCCAAATTATTGTGACACATGTCAAAAATCCGAGCCAAAATCACGTGATGTAAATACGTAAGAGTCAGACAAGCACAAGTTTCAAAATTAACGGTTACTGGTTAACTTCCACATACATATTCTCAGCTCAAATATAGTAAATTGCCTTGAGATCGATAAGCTTCATTATCTGAATCAGCACGGGTTTAGGATACATCCTTCGTGTGAACCTCAGCTCGCCCTTTTCTCACATGATATCTTGCGAGCCATGGATGAAGGGAAACAGGCAGATTGTGTTTTTCTCGATTTCGAAAAGGCGTTTGACGCGATGCCACACTGCAGACTACTAACGAAGATACAAGCATATGGAATAGGGTCATTGGCTGGCAGACTTACTAAATAACAGAACGCAGTACGTTGTTCTCGACGGCGAGTGTTCATCAGAGACGAGTGTATCGTCAGGCGTGTCCCAGGGGAGTGTGATAGGACTGCTATTATTTCCTATCTATATAAATGATCTGATGGACATAGTAACTTTTAATATGCGACTGTTTGCTGATGATGCTGTGGTGTGTAGGGTGTTGTCATTAATAGACTGTAATAGTATACAGGATGACTTAGACAAAATTTCCAGTTTGCGTGAAGAATGGCAGCTAGCTCTCAATGTAGAAAAATGTAAGGTGATGCGCATGAGTAGGGAAAACAATCCCTTAATGTTCGAATACAGCATTAGTAGTGAGCTTCTTGATGTAGTCGTGTCGTTCAAATATTTAGGCGTAACATCGCAGAGCGACATAAAATGGAACGAACATGTCAGAACAGTTGTGAGTAAGGCGGACAGTCGACTTCGGTTTATTCGGAGAATTTTGGGAAAATGTATTTCATCTGTAAAAGAGACCTCGCATAAAATGCTTATACGACCACGTCTTGAATATTACTCAAGTGTTTGGAACCCGCAGCAGATCAGTTTAAAGGAAGAATGGAAGCAATTCAGAAACGAGCAGCTAGGTTTGTTACTATTAGGTTCGACCAATGCGCGAGTGTCACAGAAATGCTCCGGGAACTCAAATGGAAATCGCTGGAAGAAAGACGACTTTCTTTCCGAGAAATTCTGTTGAGGAAATATAGAGAGTCGAAATTTGAAGCTGACTGCCGAACGATCTTGGTGTCGCATACTTGCGTTTCGCGTAAAGGTCACAAAGACAAGATAAGAGAAATTAGGGCTCGTTCTATTTGGGAGTGGAATAGTAAAGGAAATGCCTTGTAGTGGACAGTGTACCTTTCGCCACGCACCTTACGGTGCATTGCGGAGTATGTTTGTAGATCATCATATAAATATGTGAACACAAAAGTTTACTTACCGTTTTTAATGTTAATTATACAAGGAGCTCAGTGAAACATATAATTCGAAAGATGAGCAAAAAAAAAAAAAAAAAAAAAAAAAAAAAAAAAAAAAAAAAAAAAAAAAAAACCACGAAACATTTATGTACTATCAATTTCAAAAATATCCGAACAACCTGAATTGCGTTCGGCTGATACGCATAAATTCCAATTAAAGTACCTATCTTGCAGGTTCTCTGATCGCGTCACGGTATAGTCGTTCGACTATTCAAAATGGGTTCTCTGCAGACCACTTGAGAAAACTGTTCCAAGTGCGATTAATGCATCGCTCGACTTCAATTAAAAAGGTTCAATAGGACAATTACTAGGCTTCACCAAGGGACAAGTCTCGAAAAAGTACTCCAATAAATTCTACAGTTCTGAGCAGACTACTACTAGTCAGTACTATTCGAGTTGAGTGTTACCTTACAACCAACTCCTACTTAGATTGGTTCATACAATTTACGGTTTCTTCCCATCAGTTGGTTCTTGGTATAAGATAATTGAGGTGCCAACCAATGCAATATGCCTTTCTATGACAGTACAGAAATTGGACTACCTGGTACTATATATCGTACACCAGAATAACTGACTTGTCGATTTTTGAGGCGAGTAAATCATAGTGAGACTACATCTAAAACAGAATGGGCGTAAGATACAAAGACTCTGCACGCACAACATAGACCGTCACTTTGTCACAGAACTTCAAACTTCGATAACACGTGTGAACTACGATTTTCTTAAAGTAATTGGTCCGAAACCCTGCAAAGAAGTAATCACTTGGTATAACTGAACCAGCAGAGCATGATGAGCGGATTATTCGTCAAGAAAACTTCTTGCATAAACTTTATGTTTCAACTACATTTAACAAAAATGATTAATATTGTAAAAAGATATAAAAAAAAGCCAAGATCGCTGTTCATCAATTTTTATTTACGGCGACCGGTTTCGCAGAAGTATGTCAGCATCATCTGGTCAAATAAAATATTTTACAAGGCCATAATCTTGTAATGTCAATCAGTTGTTATATAACAATTTATAGTGCATAGGTGAACCATGTCATTATAATAAAACATAATTATCACAGTGAGTGACAATAGCAAACTCAATATTATAAGTGGATCGCCTCCTAAAACGTAAACCAACTTAAAAATGATGAAATTAGGATCGCTATTTAGCATATTGATGCTTTAAAACTGCCCTGCTAGAGTTTTCTATACCTGGATGTATCGTTTAGGAAGAAGAATAAGAAGAATGAAGCTGCTGCAGAAGGGTCAAAGCCTACATATAATGCTCTAGCATTCCTGTTTCAAGAGATACGTTATGAACTTAATGAGGTTGAGATTTATTGCATACTACTGCAGTAGTGCCATTACTATGATCATCTGATACGATATGACGTTGTAAGCTTTACTAATTGGTGTGAACATTATTTGCGTTTGGGCTAATACTTCCGCAATAATTTAGTTTAACACATAGGCGTACACTGTCGAATCTTGTTATGAGAAGAATGTGTTCAAAAATGTTCAAATGTTTGTAGAACTTATGGGACTTAACTATGGGGTCATCAGTCCCTAAGCTTACAAACTACTTATGAAGCAGCTAATCCTAAGGACGGCACAAATATCCATGCCCGAGGGGGGAGTCGAACCCCCGACCGTAGTGGCCGTGCAGACAGTGACTGAAGCGCCTCAGTCCCCTCGGCCACCGCGGGCGGCAGAAGAATGTGTTACGTACAGTTAAATTTTACTTAGCGTCCTGGCGGCCTCGAGTGATTATGTTGTCAATCATGTGACGTTGGTATTAGCCAATCGCATAACAACGCAAATGTTTCGTCATGAAGTCTTCGTTTACGAGGGAAATTAGTTTTACTGAGTGAACGAGGGTACATACAAGACCCTATCAACCATAGAGCAGAAACAGCATTATTTATTTACTTCATAGTCGGTACGAAACACTAATCAAGTTAGTCTGTGTGGATTTCTAAGAATATTAACATCTTGGTGACGGCTTTCTACTGTTTTGTTGATGTTGCCAACATAATCATGTGAGGCCGCTGGGACGGTAAGTAAAATTTTACCGTTACATACAGTTAAAGCAGACAGTACTTATCTGAAAAACACTCAGAAGAATAAAGATCTGTGTTATCCACGACAAATATCACATTTATAACGGCCATACTATTAAAAAACCGAAGTTGATCGAAATTGTAACCGATTAATAAAAACAGGAAATGCGACTCAATAGTATATGTGTCAAAGCAGACTGTAGGTTTCTTAGGAACTATCAAAAGAATAGCTGTTATCCACAATAAACCACTTTTTATGACCATACTACTGAAAGAAACTCCGAAGTTGAATGAAATTGGTACTGATTAATAATAACAGTAAATCAATTCAACTCATTACTCTACGGCATGTGTCAAAGATTACTCCAGCTAAAAAAATTATAGGCACATACAACACACGAATTTCCCGTATGCCAAAAGTCTAAAGACAGCGTAGTTACGTCAGTTCATCGGTATTTTTCAACTGTTTTCCGTAATAACACAAACGACTGCTTACAAGGTTTATAGTATAGAAATATGGCGGCGAGACTTCACTGACACCAATGATATTGTACATGGCATTGCCAGTCTAGTAATATATGTCTGTGGCAAAAAAGAAGAGAAGGGAATCTTTGGCGCAAGCAAACAAAATATACATTAGATATATAATGTCTGTTGTTGATTCTGTGATATTCGTTTATTTCTACTTAGTAAATAAAATACAGTTCAACTTTTCTCCGATATCTTTCATTAGTTTTATTTAGTTACTTATACTAACCATAAGTAACAAAAATAATGGAATGCTGTCTTAGAAAATCAGGCGATGCTGAAGGAATTAGATTAGGTAACGAAACAATGAAGGTGGTAGATGAGTTTTGTTACTTGGGCAGTAAAATAACAAATGATGGTCGCAGTACAGAGGATATAAAATGCAGAATGGCAATGGGTAGAAAAGCGTTCTTGAAAAAAAGAAATGTGTTAACATCGAATATTGATTTAAGACTAAGGAAGTCTTTTCTGAAGGCATTTGTGTGGAGTGTTGTCTTGTACGGGAGTGAAATATGGACGATAAGCAGTGCGGACAGGAAGAGAATAGAGGCTTTTGAAATGTGGTGCTACAGAAGAATGCTGAAGATTAGGTGGGTAGATCGCATAACTAATGAAGAGGTACTGAACAGAATTGGTGAGAAAAGGAATTTTTGGCATACCCTGACTAAAAGAAGGGATCGCTTGGTAGGACACATTCTTAGACATAGAGGAATCGTAAATTTAGCATTGGAGGGAAGGGTGTGGGGTAAAAATCGTAGACGGAGACCAAGAGACGCGTTAAGCAGATTCAAGTGGATGGGGGTTGTCATTCTTATGAGGAGATGGAGAGGCTTGTTCAGGATAGAGTAGGGTGGAGAGCTGCATAAAACCAGTCTCCGAAGACCATAACAACAACAACTTATAGCAAACTCACCACAGTGGTGACCCTGACGAAAGAAAATTAGCAGGGAGATGACATAAGATACCGTGCCTCGCACGCAAACAGTAGAAGCGAGTACGTCTTTGCCGATAGCGCACACGGAAAATACCGAGAACGGTTTTCTAAGTGGACGTTCTGTCAATCGTTTAAGTCACGTCAAGCTTCCGACGTTTTGGCAAAATCGCCCGCAGACATGGTTTACTCATGTGGAGTGTATATTTCAGCAAAATGACGTAAGGGGTGATGAAGTTAATTAAATATGTATTGACTGTCGCACATTTGGATGGAGTGATTATCGAAGAAAAAGAAGACATTCTAGAGTTTCGTTCTTATGCAATATTAAAAGGAACTCTTATAAAACGTTATAGTTTGTCACCAGAACTAAGATGTAAAGCATTCGAAGAAGAACAAATAGGTATACAAGAAGGCCAAGAAGGCCAATCAACAACGTTATTTACAGACTTCATTACTACAAGGTTTTGGTCTCCATCGCTGAAAGATCTAGAGTGGACGACATTCCCTCAGATTAGATTGGTTCATACCTATAGATCATGTATACGACACTTCCTAACAATGTAGAACGTGTCAGGTTAATAAAAGGTGTCTGTACAAGACATAACATTATACAAAATGTTATATGGCACTAATATTATTTATTTATTGAATTATTACTAATTTCTATCTAAAAATTCATCTAATGAACAGAATGAGTTGCCATTCAGAATTTATTTAAATTTAATTTTAAATGCTAGTTGGCTATTTGTCAGGCTTTTGATGCTATTTGGTAAGTGACCAAAGACTTTTGTGGCAGCATAATTCACTCCTTTCTGTGCCAAAGCTAGATTTAATCTTGAATGTGAAGATCATTCTTTCTCCTAGTGTTGTAGTTATGTACACTGCTATTTCTTTTGAATTCTGTGGGATTGGTAATAACAAATTTCATAAGTGAATATATATATATATATATATATATATATATATATATATATATATATATATATAGTGAAGATGCCTAGCTCTTCAAATAAGTGTCTGCAGGATGATGTCAGATGGGCTCCAGCACTTATTCTGATTACACGCTTTTGTGCAATGAATACTTTTTTACTCAATCGTGAATTACCCCAGAAAATGATGTCATACGAAAGCAGAGAATGAAAATAGGCATAGTAAGCTAATTTACTTAGACGTATACCACCAAAAATTGCAATTACCCTAGTAGCATAAGTAGCTGAACTCAAACGTTTCAGCAGATCCTCAAGGTTTTTTTTTTTTTATTTTTTTCTTTTTTTTTTTTTCCAGTTCAACCCTTCATCAATGCATACATCTAAAAATTTTGAATATTCTACCTTAGCTGCGTTTCAGCAGATCTTCAATGTGTTTTTTTTTTTTTTTTCAATTCAACCCCTCATCAATGCATACATCTAAAAATTTTGAATATTGTACCTTAGCTACAGATTTCTTACCAAAGTCTATATTTATTAATGGTGTCACTCCATTTACTGTATGGTGCTGTATATATCATGTTTTACCAAAATTTAATTACAGTCCTTATGCAGAGAACCAATTATTGATTTTTTGAAAGACGTCGTTTTCAATTTCAATCAGTTAGTTCTTGTCTGTCGTGTGTGATAACAGTACTTGTATCATCAGCAAAAAGAACCAGCTTTGCATCTCCGTGAATATAAAATGGCAGGTATTAATATATATTAAGAACAGAAAAGGACCTAAGACAGAACCTTGTGGCACCCCATTCTTGAGTGTTCCCAAGTTTACAGAATCAGCTGTTTTTTGCATATTATGTGAACTATTTATTTCAACTTTCTACACTCTTCCTGTTAGGTATGATTTAAAACACTTGTGCACTGTCCCACTGATACCGCAATACTTGAACTTATCTAGAAGAATTCCATTATTTACACAATCAAAACCTTTGAGAGATCGCAAAAAGTCCCAATGGGTGATCTCCAATTATGCAGAGCATTTAATATTTCATTAGAGAAAGTATATATAGCGTTTACTGTTGAGAAGCCTTTCTGAAAACCGTACAGACATTTTGTTAGAACTTTATTTTTACATGTATGTGAAGCTACTCTAGAAAACATTACTTTTCCAAGAATTTTGGATAAGGCTATCCAAAGTGAGAATCGGTGGTAGTTGTCGACGTCAGATGTATCCCCTTTTTTGGTCAGTGGTTTAAAAATACCATATTTCAGTATGTCAGCGAAATACCCTGCTTCAGATAACTATTACATCTGTGGCTAAGAATCCTACTTATTTTTTGAGAACAAGCTTTTATTACCCTGCTGGAAATGTCATCAATTCTATGTCAGCTTTTACTCTTGCGAGAGTTTATTATTTTCTTCATTTCAGACGGAGAAGTATGTGGAACTTCAGTTGTATCAGTTTATGCAGGTGTGGCCTGTTCCATTAACTGCCTTGCTTCTTCTAATGAACATTCAGAACCTTTTTTTCTCCAGTACATATAAAAATAATTATTACAATTGTTTTCAACTTCTAGCTTATGATTTGTAAACTTTTCATTCTCTTTGATGGTAATGCCATCTTCCTGTGTACTTGGTTGCCCTGTCTCGCTTGTAATAATATTCCAAATCGTTTCAAATTTCTTATCAGAGGTACTAATCTCAGACATGATGCACATGTATCTGGACTTTTTAATAATTTTTCTGGATGTATCACAGTAGTTTTTATAATATTTATTTGACTGTTTCTGGGCCATTACTCTTTCTTGCTGTGAGATACAGTTCCCTTTGCTGTTACAAGTTATTATTATTCCTTTAGTATGCCATGGTTTTTCTTGTGGTTTCTATATTTAATTATTTTCTTGGGGAAATAATTTTCAAACACTCTTACAAATGTATCATGATATACATTATGGTTTAAATTATCATCCGGTTCCTTATACACCTCATCTCAGTCTAACTGCTGAAGATTTTCCCTGAAAGTTCTAATTGTTGAATCAATAATTTGAACGCACAGCTTTGGAGGGCGTTTTGAGTTACTGAAAACAGCTGTATTATTTATTGCAACGAGCTGTGCACCATGATCAGAAAGACCGTTTTCAACAGGAGAAGCATTTATGTTTTTAAACTTATTTTGGTCTATAAAAAAGTTGGCTATTAATGTTCTGATGTCCTTTACTACTTATGCAGGAAAATCAGTCACAGATGTCAAGTCGAAAGAACCGAGTAAGACTTTCAATATCTTTATTTACGTCAATGATCGCAAAAATTGTTCCGTCGTTTTGAAGACCGGTCTCTGCCAGTGATGATCATTTTCAGGTCTACAGCAAATCAGAAACAGAAGTAATAGAATACCTTATAAAACATAAATAATGCAAAACATGTTTATAAATATTATACAGCGTACCTGTTGTTATATTCCTTAATGTAATATAACAATAATTGCATCTTCAGAGCATAAGTGTTTCTTCACGAACGGGTCGTGATGTAATTTTAAAATAAAAATCGAAATGGACCACACAGCTGGTGACATGTTTACTACGCTACTGTGCAGAATAAACTGTAGTTCTCAAGCTGTTTACTAGTATTTTATTCGTACAACCGCCAGATGTCGTTACTGTGGTCCTTAACACATTCAGCTTTTATTTTACTATACTAAAGATAATAATATTTTGCGAGAAAGTATCTCTTATGTTAGTTTATAAAAATGTGCAACAGAAAACTGCAATAAACCTTAAGTATAAAATTGTGTAGATGTCTGAAATTTGAAAAGGACATACTGCATCATAAACGGATACCACATGTTTACATAAGATACCTATTTTTAAAATGTTAACACGGGCAACAAACCATCGTACAAACAGAGGAGGGTTAGTCAATCATGAGAGTGCCCTCAGTTACATCAGAAAATTAAAGATCTTGATCACGACAAGAGCAGTTATGTATAAGCGAGGCATCTTGTGCTTAAAGCAGGATGTTGTCAAACAAAGCAAAGTAGGCATTGGGAAAAACATCGCCCTGACCATTGAGCAATTTGTCTGGCTCTCGTTTTTTAGCTTCATAAATTTCAAGCTCTTCGAAAAGGTCGAGAGTACGGCCTCTTTGTCCTTGATGCAGAACATACATGCTATTCTCAATGCTCCCTATAGTATGCCCAGGGACAAATACAGTAATTATCAACAGAATGAAACAAAGTTATGTGTTTAGTGTGATATATGTTTGTTACTTTGCTCAGAGCTTACGAGTGTTAAAATGTCTGTTTCTTAAATTCAGTTATATGTAGTTTGATAACAATACGTTTTAAGTTCTATAGTTAAACACAGTGGAAAACAAATGATTTCTTTTTCAAACTTAGGAGCTTTTTCCAAATTATTGTTGCAGCTAAGTTACGTTATTTGGAGTTCTTATCAAATGAATCACTCAGATAATATCATTGGTGAAAATCATATAGTCTAAAATACATGATGAGTCAAACTTTGCAATACACACGTTTTTATTTCAAAAATCCTGTAACACCTGAGAAATCTGATTATTCCAATAAGGTTATGGTGAATTGGTCTCCCTTTTACGGTATATACGAAACATGAGCTCCATCTTCAAATTCTATTCAGAACTTCCTTATTAGTTACGCAATCTATCCACCTAATTATCAGTATTCTTCTGTAGCACCGCATTTCAAAACCCTCTATCCTCTTCCTATCTGAACTATTTATCGTCCATGTGTTACTCCCATACGAACCCACACCTATGCCTTCAGAAAATACTTCCTTAAACTTAAATTATTATTCAATGGTACCTAATTTCTCTTTTTCGAAACCCTTTTCTAACATTGCCATTCTGAATTCTAAGTCCTCTGTACTACAACAATTATATGTGAATTTACTACCCAAGTAACAAAAATCATTTACCAACTTTATTGTTTCTATACCTAATTCAGCGTTGTCTGATTTTTTTAGACTGCGTCCCCACTGTCCATTCCGTTCAACTGCTCTTCCAGGTCCTTTGTTGTTTCTGACAGAATTACAGAGATATCGTCAGAACTCGATGTTTTTATTTCATCCTCCTGAGTAGTCCCCGCCCGAAATGGGGGACTATTTTAACTCCGGAATATTTTACCCGAGAGGATGCCACCATCAAATATTCGTACAGTGGAGCTGCTTGTCCTCGGGAAAAGTAACAGCTGTAGTTTCTCCTTGCTTTCAGCCGTTCTCAGTAACTGTATGGAAAAGCCACATTAGCTGATGTTATAAGACCAACTCAGTCAATCATCCAGGCTGTTGCCCCTAACTACTGAAAAGGTTGCTGCCCCTCTTCAGGAACTACACGTTTGAATGGCCTCTCCACAGATGGTGGCACCTACGGTACGGCTATCTGTAACTTTGAGGTATGCAGGTCACCCCACCTCGGCAATGTCTGTGCTTCATGGGGAGAACATTACAGAAAAAGGCACATCAGTTGCAGAAATTCTGTTGTACGACAGTACGGAGTTCGGAAAAAGTTCCCCGCTTTGCCTTTGGGATTAAATGCATCAGTAGCAGCATCGCCGATTATTATAGTGACTAGTTCTGTATTACATAATATTGTTGATCAAAGAAAGGGAGAAGAGCCCCCTTAAAATCAGTGAACCCAATGCTACCTTGAGGAGAATAATATAACACAAACAAATTCCCAAGTTACGTTATATCCCGCCATAAGAAAGGGCATTCTTCAAAGCCGTATCAACGACACACTGGAAAACCCATGGACTATGATGTCTCATGAAACAATCTGTCTTCTTTTGCAAGCAAGTATTTCATTTATTTTGGTGTAGTTGAGAATCACTGCAGGAGTATTAGTGTCCATTATTGAGCAATTATGGACCAAACATATAGCACAACAATATTAATTATCATCATAATTAACTCGAAAATATATTGTTTCCTTAATTCAAAATTATACAATATTTTTAGTTTATTATTATAACCGTTTCATATGTGAATACAAAGATAAAGAGAGAAGTTCAGTTTTTACTCATTCTCAGACTTCTACTTCACCTCTTAATCTAGAAAGCTACTTTTTATGTACATAACATACAAGCTTTTCTTGTACCTTGTATGTCTCATTATTTTTGGTCTGGACATGTCCGAAAGAACCGACACTACACCAAAAATAATAAGTATTTAGACGCGAACGAGGTCGAACGTATAACCGCATCTGCAGTGAAGTAATTGAAGCTGACGCCGTCTTCGCGTCTCAATACTGATTATTTTTGGTGTGGTGTCGGTTCTTTCGGACATGTCCAGACCAAAAATAATAAGACATACAAGGTACAAGCAAAGCTTGTATGTTATCTACATAAAAAGTAGATTAAATTAATCATACCTCTTACTTGGTTATATAAATTTCTTCTCCCTTCTGACTTCAGATATTTCTCAAAGACTCTTGCAGGTTGTGTTTTTTTTTTTATTTTCTTCGTGGAAGGTCTACTGTTTACTGTCCACTACCTCTAGATGGTAGAAGCTGACGATGGATATTCCGGCATATTGTTACTTATAGATTAGATTAGATTAGTACTTGTTTCATAGATCATGAATACGACACTTCGTAATGATGTGGAACTTGTCAGGGTAATGAAAGACGTCTTTAAAAATTATTACTTTCTACTAAATATTACATGACACATTTATTATTATTATTATTATTATTATTATTTTATGTTTTTTCTTCAGATTTACTAATTTATATCAAAATTCATCTATAGTGTCTTTCATTCTAATGAATGTTCTCAAAAATTTCATACCAATCATCATTACAATCCAAAAAAATATCAGCAAAGTCCAATTTTCTGTCACAGTCAACAGGAAACAATTGCTGCACATTCCACATTGCTGCATAATGTGGCTTTGAAGGCGTAAAATTTCGATCTTTCATAAAAGATTGTCGCAACTGCGTAACGTGAAAGACCACTTTCGCGAGATTCTTGACGCAGTGATTTCTTAAAATTCCAAATTTCACTAACTCTGTCAACATTCTCTGCTGTCCTCGAAGTATATGATCTTCATGATTCTTGTATTGACGTCATTCCTATTGTTAGAAACTTGAAATTGTAGTTCCTGTTTTTGCATCCAGTGTTGCATGGATCCCTCGTTCAAGCCTTAAAACGAGCTGCTATTTTGGCCTGTTCTTCCACAATCTGTACAGGCGGCATTTTCCAACTGAAACAAAAGAAAAATTTCACGAAATGTTGTTTCTAATAAAAGTAGTTATAAGAAAATTTGTTCATAAACGACGAAATGTAAACACGAAAATTAAAGTACGCGTGTTTAATATTTCTTGTACATGAGTTCTATGAAACTTACATAATTCAAAAGATAAATTGTTAATGGTATGAACAAAATAAAAATCAAGTGTGTGAGTATCCGTTAAGTGTGCTAAAGGAAATAGATGCTTTAAGATCTACAAATCTCATGTTGCCTTCCCTGTAACTCCTTTAAATGTCTAGTAATAATAAGTGAACATCTAAAATTAAAATGCAACCAATTTCTGACCACTGTACCGAACAGGGGTGGTAGAAATTCACACAAAATAACGTTTCGTAAAATCACAATCGTGGAACATTCATGTTTAAGTGGGTCACTTGGCATTGGCAGTAACAGAAGCATACTGGGAAGCTTGTGCAACAGTTGCGTCGATGATATTGTCAGCACAGGAAAACAAAACTTCGTATTACCAAAGTTTGTAAATAATGTTGTGTAATAGTTTTGGTATTTCGATTACTGTTTTATTGCTACCATTACTACAAAATCTGAAGTAAATTCTTAATTTTTCATTCCTTTTTTTTATCACGGACGAGGGAAAGAATTGGTCAGAGAGAGAATGGAAGAGGAGATGGAAGACGGAAGAAAGCGAACGATGAAATAGAGACCCAAGATGGATAGAGGAACAGATAGATAGGAGACGAAAAATAGATGGTGGGGAGTCCAAAAAAGGGACATGACAGAATAAAAAAAGTGTCTATTAACCCTGTATCAGTTAGTAACGTCGGCCGCAATGAAAAAAAAATTAAGCTTACCTGACATAGTCGAGTTTGGAGACGATCTAATCGTTATATAGTTTTCAAAATGACAAGCCAAGATCGCACATTAATAATTTATTAAATGACGACCGGTTTCGGTGCACTGTGTCACCATCATCTGGTCACATATATGTTATAATCTGGTCATCTTGTTAAAAAAAATGGGTATAAAATAACAAGTGCAACATTGCACTTAGTCACTATATAAAGAAATACATAAGTTAAAAACATGACAGCTTACAAAACCTGTCATATTTTTAACTTATGTATTTTTTATATAGTGACTAAGTTCTATGTTGCACTTGTGACATGGTACAGAAGCTCCAATTTTATTTTTTATTTTTTTCCTCTCTCTCTGGGAAAACCCGTGGCTGGACCCTGACAGCAGATGGCGAAGCGACGGAAAGCTTTTAATGAACATTGGGGAGGATCTGTGCTGGCTGCTGCATGTGTGGTCACAGGGTGGTCCAGTGACACACTTACCCCTCACCCATTGTTTCCAATAGTAAACACAGGAGGTCCGACAGCCAGACACCAAGGAAAGCTGTGTAAGCTTTTAGAACGTACCTAACTGGTTTGTTACATTAACTCACATTGGAGGAATGTGTTGCGAGAAGACGACTGGCGTTTTGATATGGTGCTTCTCATAGGCTGCTTGAAGCAGGTGCTCTTGTCTGCATACTGGGTAGGAATGCTGAACAATATATACAACTGACTGTGCTACAAAAAGACGCCTTTTTCTTTTGGTAACTGATACTGGCAGGACACTAGTCGTCGGTGTACTGATTTGGGCGATCAGATGGTGCGCTTATGTGAAGACTTAGCGATCTGCTAAAGTTTTGCCTAGCGGTACAACAGCACTATGCGGTGCCAAATGTTGAGTTTGAGGCTTCACCTGTAATTATGACACTTTCACAGAGCGAGCAGTGGACATTTTTCGCCCGTTCCCAATAATTAGATAACGTCTGCGAACGAAAGCGAGAAGGCACCCCAGATGGGCTTATTTGCTGAATCAACGTAACCTGCCATATTAGTTTTGACTAAGGAAGTTAGTAGGAATTTTGGATAATTCAGTTCAGCTACAAATTTAGACATGTAGTTTCTTAAAAGGATTTCAGAGTCGCAGCCAACACCCAGCACAGGAAATGTACTGACGCAAGGCTAAGTTTTGGCAAAGTTGCTTCTGTGGAATGGCAGTGCATTATACTGCATTTACCACGACAGCCTTTGTTAGTTAATTTTTTCAATTGTAATGTCAAGTGTAGGCGTGGCCACAGTCACTCTCTAATAGATATTTTTCTTCTGATATTTCCCTATTATTTCAGTATGGCTTAGGTTATCGAAACGGTACGATTAATGGTCGAATCCTGTCCTCTTTCTTTATTACTACTCCATTTCATTATTAAACTTATTCTAACTTCGTATCTCTTCCCATTTTCAGAGATTTTTTAAAGATAAAAATTTTTTACCTCTCAATAGAACAGCACTTTCATTTTACTGAGACACTGCTTAATACCACATTCCTGAACCAGGCGAGGTCATTTAGCAATAATTCTTTACTTTTCTTCTTACAGGAGTGGTCTTTTGGTTTATTCTGAGTACATTTAAGAACCTCTTGCTCTGACACATGCAGTCCTCTCTGATGTCTGAGCCTGCATGTCATGGTAGATTTGTTCCACCTGCAGAGTGTAATGTAACCACCAGTCTGGACCCCCTCGGCAGGCTTAATGAAGTATGGAAGACTGGGACTTACAAGCGCCACCAGCGGTATCGGGTAGTTCAGCGATGTTAAATTACATAAACACTCGAACAGAAAAAGGCTAAATTGGGTGCAATAATTAAAAATTATGTTTAGAAACATTTCAAGCGATGTTAGTGGTAACAGACTTCATTTGTCGCGTCCTAAGAAAAAACGGAATTAAGAAGGTTCTAGAAACCACGAGAACAATTTATTTACTAACAACATTGTTATAGAGAAATATCAACTGTGTAAATTAAAATCTACTTGCGAACGTGACTATCAAGTTATATAGACTGTTTGAACAGCAATACTTTCAGTAACATTACGGTTTTACTAATTAAATGTGAGAAAATGTGTAGAGCACTAATCGTTCATTTTCGTATACATGTTATTTACTAACAACATTGTTATAGAGAAATATCAACTGTGTAAATTAAAATCTACTTGCGAACGTGACTATCAAGTTATATAGACTGTTTGAACAGCAATACTTTCAGTAACATTACGGTTTTACTAATTAAATGTGAGAAAATGTGTAGAGCACTAATCGTTCATTTTCGTATACATGTTATTTACTAACAACATTGTTATAGAGAAATATCAACTGTGTAAATTAAAATCTACTTGCGAACGTGACTATCAAGTTATATAGACTGTTTGAACAGCAATACTTTCAGTAACATTACGGTTTTACTAATTAAATGTGAGAAAATGTGTAGAGCACTAATCGTTCATTTTCGTATACATTTATAAGCTTCAGACTAGAAAACCAATATTATAAAATCTTATCATTGTTTTTACGAAACCTATGAAAATGTTTGTAAAGTAGTACATTCAATATTTAATTGAACACCGCGTAATAAAATATAGCATTGTTTGTAAACACAACTTCAAGATTTTGCCAAAGAAAAACCCAAAGAAATCTCCATATTTTGTGTAAATATCATGTTCTTTGTTATTGCTATTATTCTACATTATGTTCATTAAATATCTCATTGTCTTGTGATTGTAAACCAATGTTTGTAATTTTCATAATAAATGTGCTGGACAGCCACGAAGTCGAAGTTTGTAACAAGATCGAGAAGTTTCGAAAGCGATTGTCTGCTGCTGCAAAGAGACGAATGTTGATTTTTGTATATCGAAGCTGTGTACAATGAGCTGTGTATGAACCTATTACTACCGCCGCAAATAAAATTAAGAAAAGGATTACACTGAGTATTATTTAAAGAAATGTGCGAGATCTTCCACATCAAAGTATACTCGAGCAACGAAGGTAAGTATATTTAGAAATAATATAAATCACTCTATTCTATTGTTACTTACCAGAATGCATACAGTGATTTTAAATGTAAATTCTGCTAAATAATTAAGATAAGATCAGCAAGTGTGACACAACAACACAGTGACCAACGGTGCTTTCCAGTCATGTGTGCGTACAGGGTGATATATAAAACGATGCTTTATGTATTTTTCCTCATTATTTGTATTTTTTGTAATTTATTATGTATTTGTATATTTTGTTTCTGTAATATATTTGCATTGTCCTGCTAATTTCCGTGTATGTCAAAAATATTGTAAATGTAGTAGACACGCTGGGTTATCAAGGGCTTTGCTATTGTTTAGAATCATCTTTGAGTAGGGAGTTTTTTATCGCTGGTAGCGCAGAGGCGCACAGCGATAGGGAGTCGTTGGTGAGAAGTAGCGGCGGAGAGACGGATTCGAGACGGTGCGCTCAGTGGTGTGTGGCAAAAATACGTGGATTGGCACTAGTGGAGGAGACGGCGAAGAGGCAATATTATTTAATCATACGACCACAGCTCAAATAATTAATAAATGCACCAAGAGGAATGCTGTGGGCCCTAAATTGTAATTAACATTCGTCGCCAAGAAGAGCCTGTGTTTGCCAATTGTTAAGTGCCAACAGTCTTCAATCAGCAGCACCACGTCGCACACCAAATTCAGTAAGATCTGTCCAGTTTGTCCTAGCATGTACAGCTAACCATCGTATTAGTGATGATTGTTCAATAGCGAACACTGTTATTTGTGAACCTGTGTTTAAAAATCATTACCCATAGTCATTGTCCAGACAGGTTCCTTCCTCATCCATTGTTTTTCCGAGAATATTCACAGTTATAGAAAATTAAAAATCAGAGTCATTAAAGACAATGTGTGAGTCGTTAATAAAAAATGTGTTCAGAAAAGTATTACTAAATGTAGCTTATGCCAGTGTTGCTGATCAATAGGTTTCCTAAGTTGAACGAAACTGCTAGACTAACTTTCAATTTCAAGAGATGTTTCAATAACAGTGTAAAAGATTAATTGTTTTCCACTGCATATTATTTTGAGGTAAAGTTTGTTTTAACTTGCAAGTACTGACTAGTGAGAATAGTAATTGTTTGCAAGTGTTTGAATGCTAATAATTCCTGGTTAAAGAAAGAGTAAAAGTCAATCTAAATATTCAGTGTTATCACGACAAGTCATTAATTAATTTTTGAGCTTGCCATAAGTACAGTTAATAGTTTAGTTACAACTTGATTATTGCTACCCGCTGTAGAATAATTTCTGGTACTTATAAAAACAATTAATTATTTGAAGCTGTAAATAGTAAGTATTAAGGTTAGAGTTTTGCACGATTTGCTGCATGTTGCATTTGCGCGGCTATGGCTTGCATTTCGCTGTCTTACATTGAACCCTGTGTAAGTGAACTATTTCTCAGTAATTAGTATATTGTCAGTGTCTTTTGTACCGGATTTGATGCACATACTGTGATTCACGGCCCACCAAAATTTTACGTAATTTTTCACGTTTGTTAATTAACTTTTCTATTATTGACATCCCACCAAATTATTTGCTCGTACATCGACCTGGAGACCGTAAATCAATAAGTTATTCACTTTTTCCAAATTAATCCCTGTGTTCCGTTTGTTCCGCAATTTTTTTCATTTAAACATTAATAATTTTATTCCAAATTTTACCTTCCACTTTCTTTATTCTCATCGATCGTTGTTGTCTACCAAAGAGGTGCAGCAACGTTCCGGTTATAGCCTCCACTACATCATCGGCTTCATTACAGATAGCTTTTCCACCAAATCAAGATAATTAGGCACACGGGTCATTTTTATAATTATCATATACTAACCGGTGGTGTAGGACGGGTAGGGTTATACAAAGAGCTTAATACTTGTTGGTGGCCCAGAACTGAAATCCGCAGCAATTTGCGGAAAGGCTGCACTTCTGTCACGTTGAACAACTGTCTTCCGTCGTCGTTGGTGCCGTTCTTGAAGGATCTTTTTTTGACCACAGCGATATCGGAGATTTGATGTTTTACCCGATTCCCGATATTCACGGTGCATTCGTGAAATGGTCGTACAGAAAAATCGCCACCTCACTGCTACCCAGGAGATGCTGTGTCCCATCTATAACACAGTGTTCACTTAAATCGTGTTAGCCTTGCATTGTAGCAGCAGTAAGCGACCTAATACCTGCTCAGACACCAGTTGTCTCATATAGGCGTTGCGGACTACAGAGCTTTATTGCGGACCACAGTGCCATCTTCGTCGTGTCTACATATGTCTGTTTGAATACCCATGCCTATACTAGTTTCTTTAGCTCTTTTATTTTTTCACTGAAAATCTGTTATAAATCAGCTGCAGCATCACAGTTACGCAAAAGAGAAGTTACCTCGTAATTCAGCAAGGAAAAATATCCTCTATTCAAATGCCAATACTCTCTCCTTTCGTCGCATTCTTTTCCCACTGTTTCATTTTCTTTCCTTCATTGTAGTTATTTTCATATTTCCCTCGTCGCCTTTGTTATTTTTTTCCCTGTGTTATCTAACTTTTCTGTCATATTCAATCTCGTATTTAGTTTAACGGTAATCCGATGTTGGGTATTTTATTTCAAAGAAGCAAATCTCATGAGAGTGACCAGGTTAGATGTAAAAGAGCCTTATGACTACCGTTGACAGATACAAATGAATGAATAATTACACAAATCAACAAATAGGCCTACTACAGGTAATCAAACTACTCTGTAAAAAGATATAGCAAATAACGCTTTTGTTCTAGCTTAATATTCAACAAGATTATCCTGCATCTTTCGAAGCTACTAATGGTATACCTTCCCTGTTCATGTTGATTACTAGCTGTATTTAGCACCAATCTAACATGAAAGAGACAGACGTCACAGCGTATTCTTGCTTATAGTACCTCAGTACACAGAACCCTTTTACTAAATCTTCTTTTAGGTTCTACAACATTTTAGTAATCCACCGTAGTTCTAGGCAGCTGAAGAATTATCTTATTAATACTAAAGAGACAAACACACAGTCACGTCTACACTCAAGCAGGTTACACAAAGAAAGGAAAAAAATAATATTAGGCTCACGACATTATGCAAAAGACGATTATAATAATAGCCCTGGGAAATACAGGCTCGTAAACATGATTAAATCACACTCTGTGGTAATTCCGTTGTCTCTTCGACTCTGGTATGTAGCCAAGCACAAGTTGCTTCTGCTGGTGCGTCTGCTCACAACTGATTTTATCCATTCCAACCTTTGGTTTCACTCTGTACGTAGACGATGTGCAGAACTGTCATCCTGGCAAAGGACTACCATTAATTTCAGTTAAACTCTTTTCCATCCTTTAGTACTGATTGCGACGTGTGGCACAGCAGTGTGATTTCGAAATCAGATAGGTTTACTCGAACGTCTGACGGCGAAGAACCACGCGCTCCACCGCGGCTACATCTAGAACCATACTCCGCAAGCCACCCGACGGTGTGTGGCGGAGGGTACCTTGAGTACCACTATCGATTTTCCCTCCTGTTCCAGTCTCGTATTCTTCGCTGTAAGAAGGATTGTCGTGTGGGCTCTAATCTCTCTCGTTTTATCCTCACGATCTCTTAGCGAGTTATACCTAGGAGGAAGCAATATACTGCTAAACTCGTCAGTAAAGGTAAGTTCTCGATACTTTGACAAAAGCCCGTACCAAGAGACAGAGCGTCTCTCCTGCAGAGTCTTCCACTGGAGTCTAGCGATCATCTCTGTAACGCTTTCTCGATTACCAAATGATCCTGTAACGAAGCGCGCTGCTCTCCGTTGGATCTTCTCCACTTCCTCTATCAACCCCACACCGGTCATCAGTATTCAAGCTGTGGGCGAACAAGTGTACTGTAACCTACTTCCTTTGTTTTCGGACTGCATTTCCTTAGGATTCTTCCAATGAATCTAAGTCTGGCATCTGCTTTACAGACGATTGATTTTATATGGTCGTTCCATTTTAAATCACTCCTAATGACTACTCCCAGATAATTTATGGAATTAACTGCTTCCAGTTGCTGACCTGCTATAGTGTAGCTAAATAATAAAGGATCTTTCTGTCTGTGTATTCGCAGCACATTAACTTGTCTACATTGAGCTTTAATTGCTATTCCCTGCACCATGAGTCAATTCGATGCAGATCCTCCTGCATCTCAATACAATTTTCCATTGTTACAACCTCTCTATATACTACCGCATCATCCGCAAAAAGCCTCAGTGAACTCCCGATGTTATCCGCAAGGTCATTTATATATATCGTGAACAGCAACGGACCCACTACACTCCCCTGTGGCACACCTGTCATAAACATGCTGCGTTTCATTCAAACAATACGGAGCCATTTTATGTATGTTGTGGTGGTATCGTCCGGTAAGCGTGCGTAGGTATACTACAAAAATATCCGACAAGTTAAGTAAGATACGAGAAATTTATTACAATAAAAAAATTGTAGAAGTACAATGACGTCCGATAAAGTTCAAATCCAGGATTCATGCGTTAAACTTCAGTATTCATTATGCTGTTCGTAATATTTCGGTGCCGAGATAATACACTATTTCGTGTAGCGTGGCACTTTGTCCTAAATAGCAGAGGTCTGTCTGCTGGATCGAAGCACTACTGACTCGAGGCACACACTTGATGAACACGTTGCAGTCCACATGAGTGCATTGCAGTCTCTGGATAAGCACGATCTAGTATCTATGATCACGAGGCACATTCTGTCTACACACCATGTGCAATCTCTTTATATGCTTCGCCCAATCAGATTTCATCTGCGTGGTTGAGTTTGTACTGCGCGGCTTTTTTCCGGAATATAGGAAGTCGTGTTGCCAAATGTCTGCGTTCTCTTCGCCATATTGATTTGGCAGTAGCAATTAATTGCCCCACAATACGCGATACCACAATTTAGTCACTTGTTTCGAAGCAGCAATCTGTAAAACCTACAAAATAAACAGAAGCTCTAGGGTAATAAAGGGAGTGAAAATAGGACGAAATAAAGTTGCTGCTTATAGAAATGTCGGCAATGTGCAACATGCCTGAATGTAAATAAATTTCAAAAGTAATGTAAAATACTTGGTTACGTAAGAGCACAATATATAAGAGAAATCGAATAACTTACCCAAAGCACAGGCTCGTAGATAGACACAAAACCACAAGTAAAAACACACACAAAAACAAGATTCAAGCTTTCGCAACCGTCGGCCGCTTCTTTAGGAAAAGAATGAAGGAGGGGAAAAAGGAAAGTATGCGGGTTTTAAGGGAGTGAGAGAGGAATCATTCCAATCCTGGGAGTTTGCGTGTGTATGTATGAAACATGTCACATTTGTACATTTCCGAAGTCGACAGCATTTTCTGGGACTGATGCATCATGTCTAACGGTGTTACCGTTTGTACCACATTTTAAAGGCGTTTTCACAAATAAAATTCATACGTCACCTTATTACTAGTTCAGTAGTAGATCCAGTAGCTCGAATAGCTCACCTGCCTGTTCAATATTATCAATACGGCGGGTGCCTCTTGGTCTTTGGAACTCAAATATGATACGTTTCATTTTATATACTGATTTATTCACTGTTTTTGAAGACGCACACAAACAAATACTGACATTTTTAACGAAGCAATAAATAACCATGACATAACATTGTACACCGTACTTTACATGTTGTATACAAAGACTTGACTGACTAAAGACTAACTAACAACTAACTAAGGACTAACTGTGTTCGCGCCAATTCGCGATTATTAATACAATATATTAATTTCTAGAACAAAGAAACTGCAATATAACATATTCAATAGTTTGTTCGTGGAACATAAATGGATCTTTCATCAAGAATATATACACAAAATTATGACAAATGTAATGATAGAATTTTCTATCAAAACAAAAAAATTTTCAAATGTTTGTTAAGCTTATGGGACTTAACTACGGAGTCATCAGTCCCTAAACTTACAAACTACTTATGAACTGCTTACGAACTAGGACGGCACAAATATCCATGCCCGAGGGGGGATTCGAACCCCCGACCGTAGTGGCCGTGCTGACCGTGACTGGAGCGCCTCAGTCACCTCGGCCAACGCGGCCGGCTCTATCAAAACAAAATGGAAATTAAGATTGTAAGTAATTTACAGCTAGAGCAGTAGACAGGTTTGTTTATATTTTTATAATAGCTAAATTAAAGTAAATATGCAGTTTTGAGACAATTTAAGTGTCGCAAACATATCAGTGTAAGAGTACACCTGTCGCTGTATCTTAGTTTGATTTAACGTAATGTATATATTCTCTTAAATTTGTTTATTTCATGTATTTTCATTTGTTGTATGCTAGATATATTTCTTATGTAACGTCATTTTCTATATTGAATCATTTAGTGTAAACCCGCATGAATGCAAGGACATTCTTATGCTGCAAGTTAGCAATGCGCCAGAGAAAATGTTGAACTTGTAAAGACTGTCTTTGGCACAGAAGTAGTAGCTGTGAGTGTCGCGCTGCTGAAGTAGTCGCGGTGCGGACTCGCCAAAGTAAAGACATAAATGCAGTCGCGAAGCGGACTCGCTATAGTAAACACATAAATGTTTTGTTGATGGTGCAGAGGCACGGTAGGCGCAGTGTGGCGCGAGTTTTATGCAATTGCAATAAGCCTGAGAGGCGTACTGTTTAATGTATTGAATGAAGTGCGACATAAGTTTATTTATACTCGATCAGTGTAATCTTTTTCCATGTGTGCAAGAAAAGTAATTGTTTGGTATCAAGTCTATTGTCACCCAATGTGATCGTTGTAGTAAGAGTACCTATTGTAATCATATCTGTCTTGTTTGGACTTCACGACGAAGACGACGAAAGCAGATGAGTACTTTTGTAACATTTTATTTTGTATGCATGTAAATGTAGTGTCAACCCAATCAGAACTTTGGTTAAATTATATATGACTTATTTTCAAACCAGTCTTAATTTTGTAACAGTTGTAGTCACCCCATTATCACCAATATTAGATTATGTTGATTATGCAAGCCTGTACATTGACCAACAAGTTCAATCATTTTTCAAAGTAATTACGATCAGTTTTAAAGAAATTGCTAGACGAGTTCAAGAATTGCTATACGTGTTACAACCACAGAGACTAGTAATTAGAGTGCAAGAGAGTTTGCAAGTAAAGTAAAGTTGGTTTCATTTATGTAGAAAGTAACCAGGCTAACAGTAGTCAAAGTATTATAGTAGTTTTACCAGACTTGACTGAAGTAATTTTTTATGAAATACGTTAAATGCCAAACTCTGCTCAGCCAGTTACACGCGTACGCTACCCAGGCCCTGGAACCAATTTAAAAAAATAGTTTACATAAAGTTTTATAAGGACCTTGAATGCTTTAAACAATAATATCAAAATTATTGAGAACTTTGACTGTAGTATTTGTGAAGCTCATTGCACCACGGAGTTTCACTGTATTGAGCTATTATCATTGCAATCAGAGTCTATCGGCTATTACGATTTTGATCATAACACGAACACGCCATCACCACTACACGAATTCTGACACATTTATTAGTGAAGTTGTGCTGTTCGTGAATCGTAAGAGGTGCTAGTTGGAGGCTGTAGTCAATGCTAAGTCATATAGGGCCAAGCTTAATTAATTACTACAATGACTGTTTTAAGTTAATTAATATCTTTTTTTATTCAAAATTCTAACTTACAATGCGAAAGTGTTGTTGCGACCCATTAGTTGTGATTTGCTACAACATTCAATAACAAAATTATTATTACTAGAGCATATCATTTTGAGATTTTTTGACGACCTCCAACAGGCAATTTTCTTACAATTGGCGACCCTGCCAGGATAGTTTGGGCGCCTACGTTTGTAACTGGTTTGGCAAGACATTTGTTAATTAAGTAATAGTAATTAAGTTATCATTAAATTTTGATTTATTATTTTTTTCTGTATATTGATTGACTATTTATTGGATTTGAAATTTGAATATCGTTTGTTGATTTTGAAACATTGTTGAAAAGTTTAAACATGGCACCAGTAGGGCAGCGTCATCGTGACGCAACAATAGAGAAAAGTAGGGTCCTTACTAGGAACGCGATAATGCGTAGAAGCCAGGCATCAACAATGGATTCAAGATTAGAAAAGGTAACCGAAATGGAAAACGTACAGGAAATGGAAAATACAAATTTTAACGTAGATCGACAAGAAATTATGCGTGATCAAAATGAGGTTCGAAGAAGTAGTACAGATTTAAGACACTCAAACGATCGCAGATTAGCGATAAACGTGGGTCACGTAATTAATGGAGAGAAAACTAACCTGGATGAGGTCGCGGACAATGTTAGTGGTCAGCAAAAGATAATTGACGAACATCAGAACGAATCGGATGCTAAATGTTCATCAGATGATCTGTCATCAAGTAGTGAGGAGGAACGGAAAATCGACAGAAATAAAAAGGATAGGCGAAGGACAAAAATGAGGGATGCTGTGCCTCAAGGAAATGCAGATATAAGTGCGTTAATGCAACAGATGCAAAATATGAACCAGAATTTTGAAAAGTCACAGTCAGAAATGAGCCGGAATCTTGGTCAAAAAATCGAAAAATCACAGTTAGAACTAAGACTGGAACTTGGACAGGACATAAAGAAAATAGATAAAAAAATCGAAGAAATAAAAAAGGAAAAAGAACACGTCAGGAATCAAATAAGTAAACAGGACAAAAGGATAGATGATTTAGCCACGCAAACGGAACAACAGATCACACAGGCGCAAAAAATTTGTGAGGAGCGTCACACCGAGTGCAGTAACGAAGTCACTTTCGTTAAAAAATCATTAAACAGAACCAAAGACAAAGTCGCGGGACTCGAACAGGGATTAAAACACACTGAGGAAAGAATTGTTCAGATGCAAAGAGAAATCCAGCGTGTTGTGGAACATGAAACAATACGTGGACCCCGCCTAGTACAGAAGCGCAAGTTGGCAGTCACAATGATGACGCAACAAATAATTGTTATCGTCTCATGAGGCAGCCAGCTGCAGGAAACGTCAGCTTTGAAACGACAAAATCTGTCACCGAAATCAGTAACGGGAATTCGCATTACGAGAAGAAATGTTGCGCCATTGCCTTGTGTTGACAACAATGAGGAGGCAAGGCGAACCGAAAATGATAGACAAATGGAAAAGTATTTGCGTAGTATCAGACCGCCACTATTCAAACCAGATGGCGACATCCATATAATGAAATTTTTGAATCATATCGAACAAACTTTCCCGCGAGATTGGTCGGATCGCATGTGTATAAATTATATTCTGTCCAACGTGCATGAAAGTATTCATAATGACGTTATGGACATGAGAAGCGAGAGCAGAAGCTACCGCGAATTTAAGGATCAACTAATACGAAAATATTGGTCATCAGCAAAGCAATATGAAGTTTATGAAGATATTCACACAGCACCGATCTTTAACGCAAATAAATTCAGGACGATGGAGAAATATGTGAAACATTACTGGAATAAGAATAGGTATCTTAGCTATCCAATACCAGAGCGAGCTTTTATTTCAGTAATGTTGGAAAAATTGCCCAGACGTGTGCGAGATCTTTTCATTGTACAACCAGTTTTATCAATAGAAAAATTTATGGAAGTCTTGGAAAGATGTGATCGAAGCTGGGAAAAAGGAGACCGACCCAACCGACAGGACAGAGGGAATAGGAATGGAACAGATGATCGACATTATCGGAGGAACGAAGGTACTCGCCGTGAAGATAACGGATACGGGCACCGACAAGCGGATACACGGGAAGACAGGTCACGAGGAGGTGATACCAATAACGGCCGACAAGATGATCGACGGCAACGTCATCAGAGAGAAGAAGAACCGAGACAAGACCGACAGGAAAATCGTAATAGAGAGAGGAATAATCGAAATGATTGGCAAAACACCGGAGCTACGCCCAAAGAATACAATCAGTCACGTAATGTAGACAGAAGTAGAGGAGACGGAAGAACAGTCTATGAGAAACCGGGACCTCGCGACAAACGGGTTTATGCGTTAGAAGCACGCACAGTAGATAATGGAGACACCAACCACGAAATACGTAATCAAATTACGAACAATCATGAAGAAAACGCACGTTGTTTAAACTAATTGAGCGGCCTGCTTTGCCCCGCGGCGAGGCCGCAAAGCCTTTGAAGGGGACTGAAGGACCGACGAGTTCAGTCTTAATTTTGTAACAGTTGTAGTCACCCCATTATCACCAATATTAGATTATGTTGATTATGCAAGCCTGTACATTGACCAACAAGTTCAATCATTTTTCAAAGTAATTACGATCAGTTTTAAAGAAATTGCTAGACGAGTTCAAGAATTGCTATACGTGTTACAACCACAGAGACTAGTAATTAGAGTGCAAGAGAGTTTGCAAGTAAAGTAAAGTTGGTTTCATTTATGTAGAAAGTAACCAGGCTAACAGTAGTCAAAGTATTATAGTAGTTTTACCAGACGTGACTGAAGTAATTTTTTATGAAATACGTTAAATGCCAAACTCTGCTCAGCCAGTTACACGCGTACGCTACCCAGGCGCTGGAACCAATTTAAAAAAATAGTTTACATAAAGTTTTATAAGGAACTTGAATGCTTTAAACATTAATATCAAAATTATTGAGAACTTTGACTGTAGTATTTGTGAAGCACATTGCACCACGGAGTTTCACTGTATTGAACTATTATCATTGCAATCAGAGTCTATCAGCTATTACGATTTTGATTATAACACGAACACGCCATCACCACTACACGAATTCTGACACATTTATTAGTGAATCGTAAGAGTTGCTAGTTGGAGGCTGTAGTCAATGCTAAGTCAGATAGAGCCAATCTTAATTAATTACTACAGTGACTGTTTTAAGTTAATTAATATCTTTTTTTTATTCAAAATTATAACTTACAATGCGAAAGTGTTGTTGAGACCCATTATTTGTGATTTGCTACAACATTCAATAACAAAATTATTATTACTAGAGCATATCATTACGCATTCTGAATTTTGAGATTTTTTGACGACTTCCAAGAGGCAATTTTCTTACATCAGAATATAGCGAACGACATCAGATAAATATAATTATTAATTTAATTAATAAAAGCATATTATTTCATAACATTAATGCTATGATTTTTATAAGCCGAAACATTTTATCAAAGTACAATAAAATACCTTGCTATTGGTGCAATTAAAGTCTTGTATCGTATTGTAATGTTTTATAATTAAATTTGTGATTATACATAAATAACGGCATATTTCCGTGTGGTATCGCAATTTGCATATTTCCAAACATGTGGACTTTTATGGGGTATATTCATTATACCGAGCGCATTGAGGCGCTATGCTCTGATACGCGATGGCGTTCCCTGTCGGGGATCGAATTCTTCCTCAGGCATGGACGTTTGTGTTGTCTTTAGGATAAGTTATTTTATAAGTAGTGGACTGATGACCCCGCAGTTAAGTCCCATAAGCTTAATAAACATTTTATTTGAATTAAGATATTATCCTGAATACGGGTTTTCCGTCATGATGATGACGCCATGGATCAAAGCAGACGGGTGGAATCACGTTGCAAAATAATGCCCAAAGCATTCACTATGAAAGTCTTGTGATGAGGATAAACGGAAACACTTTAGTACACGTTCAGTAAACACACTACATGGATGTTCAGCACTGTGAGGTACATTGAATCTTATCTATCATTGCGTTTTGAAGGTCTTTTGTGTATGTGTGTGACAATGATAGCGTAGCTTCAAGTCAAGCAAATTTATTATGTAAGATATTTATTGAATTATTATTATAATCTGACTGTGGTTGGGAACCACATATGTATATTTAGGGTCTGTAGCTCTATAAATGCAACCCATACTCGTATTGTCCCCCACAATTCTGACAATGGTTAAGGGTTAGGATTATGATTGCTTGACTAAAGAGTTATGCTACAGTGGACTCACACCACAGAAGTACTTGCCAGAAATACTATCTATTTTGTAGGCCAGTAGTCGAACACCGTAAATTTATATCAGCAGACCAAGAAAGCGATGCGCTATTTACATAATAAATACACGTTCACATAGACTGTAAAAGCCTAGATATCAAGCAAAAATTACTGGAAATCGTGTTCTCAGGATAACATGATAAGTTGTACAGGATGCTGTACAGGCAGTTAATACTAACACGTATAAATATTTTCTTTCATAAAACTACAGTAATTATGATTCTGTTTTCATACATTAAACGTATATTTACTCGTCTATAGTACCCCCACCGCATATTGTAACCCCTCCCCATCTTTAATATGAAATTTAAAAATTCTCGAAAATTCGTTAATTTGCTAGTTACATGAAATTCGGCGACACTAATTTACGTGAAATTTGACAATATTGTCTGCTGCTGACTTTTACAACAATGATATTTTTACAACGTAACCGTAACAATAGCTGACTACCACCCATCCTACATACGGTATCACTAAGGCTCTAATTTTCCCGCGGTTAGTGTTGAATTCAGATTTATACTATGAACATCATACCAAAATGAGTAACGGCGATCTGAAAGTTAGCTTTACAACATCATTTAAATTAAGAGCTTTAGAGTTTGCAACAAATAAATGCCTCCCTGCAGCAGCTCTGACTTGTGCAGTGGAAACAGAAACGGTGGAATATAAACAATTTTAATCAAATATGGATTTTATATAAAACATGATAAAGTGTTTAACAAACGTAACCCATCCTGAACCAACCAAGTATTGAATTTACGAGGGTTACGCTTGTAGTACCCTCTAAAATTCCAGAAGTACCGTAAAAAGAAAGACTACGACGAAATCGCCGACGCCGAGGAAAGAAGAACGAAGAGAACGGACATACCCGTATCACTCGTATGACACGCGTAGACACACACGCGCACACATACGCACACACTCATTAAATCAGCCCCCGTACTGTTGCATTTGAGAAATATACAGCAGGATTGACACATGATTATGTTTATGTTTACCGCGGCGGAGTGCGAATCCTTCCTGGGTCATGGATGTTTATGTTGTCTTTAGTATAAGGTAGTTTATAAGTAGTTTTTAAATTTAGGGATTAATGACCCCGCAGCTAAGTCCCATGCGCTTAACAAACATTTGAACACTTCTTTGTTTATGTTTCGAATTACTACTGTCGAGTTAACTTTTTCATGAAGGAGAATACACTTCTGCCTCATATGCTACACTTGAGCTCAGCTGCTTCACATTTGACATTTAGTCCCTGATTTCACTGATTTAAAAACAGTTGCGATATAAATGTATAACAAAGAGAAAAGTGAAGGCGCTTGGACTATTCTGCGGTAGTATGGGTGCCATAGTTATATTTTATAGAGAATTGTAGCGAAGTGTAGTAAGTGTAACGTAGTGCTGTTGTCTGTGCATATTTTGTCAATCTTTGACTGTCCCGCAGATTTTTATTTCATTATTTCCCTTCATTTATTTATATTTGAATATTTATCTTCTACGCCAGCATGTAATACGTGTGTCATAGAGCCTGATCTAACCTCTGTATTTATCATATTTGCATTACACGCATGAAGGAAGGATTTAAGGCATGTTTATATACGAGTGCCTTATAATTTTCTATCCCCAGAAGCGGATAGTAACTTCAGTATTAATATACATGCCGAACGTTTTACCATGACAGTGTGAAGTACTTGCATTTATGGTTAAATATAAAGCAATAAATGTCCAAGTGGACAAATGGTGAACTATTGTAAAGAATTATTGAGGCAACAGGTCTGTACGATTAGGAAGATGAGAGCTTATACCCGACCAATACTTGTAATTTAGTTCCATATAAACGCAGTATATTATTTGTAAATATAGTATGCAATATCAATGTTATCGTGTGACTATAAAGATGTTTTCGAAGTCTCCACTGAACCCTGCGAACATAGAACTTCACGTGTGGATTAATATTTATAAAATGTTCAAATGTTTGTTACACATATGGGACTTAACTGCGGGGTCATCAGTCCCTAAACTTACAAACTACTTATAAACTACCGCATACTAAAGACAGCACAAACATCCATGCCCGAGGGAGGATTCGTACACCCGACGGGGAGCGGTCTCGCGCATCGTAGTATAGCGCCCCAATGCGCTCGGCCACTCCGCCGCGGCGAAATATTTATGAACAACTTCTGTCGCATAATGTGAGATGTGGACAATAAACGGTAATCAGTGACCTCCTCGTTCAATACTGATACAAAAAGGAATGGTGAAACATTACCAGTAGAGAGTCGATTAATGAACGGTCAGTGTAGTGACATAACGTCGTGTTACGGGTGAGTGAGAACACTATCACTAACGAACTACTAATTAAACACAGGGCACCATAAACTTTGTTGGGTGATGTTATTTTATTCGGAACGTACTGACTTGCAAACTGCGTAGGACTTATTCAAGTGTGGATAAGAAGGCGGGCGGAAGACGAAGGCCGCGCGAGACTAGCCGAGCGGTCTGGAGCGCCAAGTGACGTATTGCGCGGTCTCCCGCGTCGGGGATTCAAATCCTCCCTCGGTCATGGATGCGTGTGTTGTCCTTAGGTTAGTTTAACTTAAAAAATGTGTGTAGAGTCTATGGGACGTAACTACGAGGTCATCAGTCCCTAAACTTACAAACTACTTATGAACTACTTACAACTAAGGACGGCACAAATATACATGCCCGAGGGGGGATTCGAACCCCCGACCGTAGTGGCCGTGCGGATCGTGACTGGAGCGCCTCAATCCCCTCGGCCACCGCGGCCGGCTAGTTTAACTTAGTTTAAGTAGTTTGTAAGACTAGGCCTGATGACCAACGTAGTTTGATCCTGTAGAATTACAAACATTTCAACATTTGGAAGTGGAAGTGTTTTAATACGTTCAGCCGTACTTCATTATCGTGGAGAATGACGACGGGATGTCCACCAGTTCACTGCTAAGTTGTGTACATCAAAGTGAGCTAAAGTTAAGCAAGCACGCCGGCCGCGGTGGCTGAGGGGACTGAGGCGCTTCAGTCACGGTCTGCACGGCCACTACGGTCGGGGGTTCGAATCCCCCCTAGGGCATGGATCTTTGTGCCGTCCTTAGGATTAGCTAGATCATAAGTAGTTTGTAAGTTTAGGGACTGATGACCCCGTAGTTAAGTCCCATAAGATTTACGAACATTTGAACTTTTTTTTTTAAGCAAGCGCAAATGTGTCACTCTCGATAAATAAAAAATGTAAATCCAACGCGACACTCCGTAGGCGACCCCTGTGACTGGCAACACTGACTGCTGAGTGTAGACCGTGGCACCGCGCGCTCAAAATGTTCAAATGTTTGTTAAGCTTAAGGGTCTTAACTGCGGGGTCATCAGTCCCGAAACTTACAAACTACTTATGAACTACCTTATACTAAAGACGACACAAACATCCATGCCCGAGGGGAGATTCGAACCCCCGACGGTAACGGCCGTGCAGTCTGCGACTTGCGCGACGCAGACCGCTCGGCCACAGCAGGCCGGCCCCTCGTGCGCTAAAATAGGTCATTTTTGCATGACTAACCGACGTGTCGCCAACTTGCTGACTGAAAATCTCTGATGAACTACCAACCCTATGGATCTTAAGCGGCCACTTGTGAACTAAATATACGCAAAAGACAATTTATACACCTTGTAGAGTAATAAGGAATGACTATTTATTTATGTATGGTAATAGTTATTATTTAATGAAACAAATTATCAATTTTAACGCTTACCTGACAAACTGAGCTTATAGTGTGGCTTGTGACGGGATGTAGCTCCTTGTCCCACTACACCCTCCACCTAGTGTGTCAAACAAGTCAACCAGTGAACTACTAACAGATAAAAAGGAGAGTAATATGAACATAACAAAGGCACAGAGACTTTGAGTTGAAAGAAACGAAACGATATAATGATCTTTGTAAATAGCAATATTTATTACTAATGTTATTTATGTTGTCATGTATATAATGATGTAACAGAACACTTCGCTTTCTGGCTTCGCCCACTCCCGCTTACCTGCCCAAAAACAAGAGGGCAAGTACAACACTACATTCGCTTCGGCAACGAGAAAAAAAAAAGAAAATAAAACCTCCCCTTCTTTCTCTGTTCACCTCTGGTCACTTATACTTATTTACTACCCATTCATTATGTGTCTCTGATCAGAGAGGAAGAGAAGATCGGAATTTTTTTCAAATGTTCAAATGTTTGTATAGTCTATGGGACTTAACTACGGGGTCATCAGTCCCTAAACTTACAAACTACTTATGAACTACTTACGAACTAGGACGGCACAAATATCCATGCCCGAGGGGGGATTCGAACATCCGACCGTAGTGGCCGTGCAGACCGTGACTGGAGCGCCTCAGTCCCCTCGGGCAATTTTTTTTCCACACTCTCGTTGTTGTTCTTCTAGCATGAATAAGCAAGACTATTAAGCTCAGGATTTCTTCTGTAAATAAGGAGTAAATCAGTCGAGCCACGGCCTTTTACCGAGTCCGAATTTTTACGTGTGAGCAATGTTACGCTTAGCGGACGCGATTTTAATTTCATGTAACACACGGTCAATGGCACCAAAACCAAGCAATCAGGTTTCCAAATTTATGACTATTGTTAAGATTTGTACCTAATTTACAGCTTTCTTCAGGTTGCAGAACCAACATCTACCCACAAGAGCTGATGCAAGTATCAATAGGTACAATCCTGCGGTTTTATAACGTTATCTTCCATCCTTTTCAAAATTTGCCTCTTATTTTCATATTATTTTCAGTCATATCCTAGCATCCATTTCTTTGTGTTAATCAATCTCAAAATCAGTAAACATTTTCATTCCAAACCGTACTTCACCAGTGTTAGATTACGCGAGAACTTTCTTAAACAGGGATTTTGCCCCATCATGCTCACGTTATAGGCAGGGCACGCCGCGGTAGAGTGGCAAGAGCGTTCTACCTGCGGAGCGTTCCGCTACTCGCCGTCGGAGGTTCGAGTCCTCCCTCGGGCATGGGTGTATTTGTTGTCCTTATCAGAAGTTAAAGTAGTTTCTAAGCCTAGAAACTGATGACCAGAGAAGTCCCATAGATTTACAAACATTTGAACATCTTTAGCAGAGTACCCGGTGTTTACGATTGTGTTGCAGTGAGACAGCGACGGCTATAGTGGACGCAGTTTCGCCCGGCGAGTCCTCGACAAACTTCGTGAAATTCTGACTGTACACATGACGTTGTATGTTACATTCTTTGTTTCCGTATTTATGTAGGACATACTCATAGTCCCCAACAGTTTTCATTTGAATGTCTCAGAATATACCTGTTTTACTTCACACTGGGACATTTTTAGTCCCTAGTCAGGACTGCGCACTTATACCCTAAGTGGCGACAAAACAATCTCCAGGATTAATGTAGGGTAAATACGCTCCATTTAGGCAAAAAGTTGTATTTCACGCATCGCCGAGTTAATTCGTAGGCTATATCTTAGACTTGTGACAGTGTTTGTGAAGTACTACATCACTATGCTGAAGTTAAATTTTTGAAAGAAAGAAACACGCAATGGAAATTTTGATGATACAAGAAAGTTATCCCTGTAACATTTAACCTAAGGTGAAGTATCTCGCCATAAGAATGATGTTTCAGTATTGAGAATTGCAGCGCCTGTTTTTACCCACATCTTTGTCGGATGCTGTTCTAAATATAGATTGGCTTAGGGTTTTTTTTTTTGTCTCATTTGCTGTTAGGTGTTGCAATCAAACAACATGGACATGAAAATCTGTCGGGGGCGGCACTCGAACCCGGGTCACCTGCTTACTAGGCAGGTGCACTACCCCACAAGGGCTTCCACATCTCACGAACTATTCTAGCATGTACCATGTCCAATCCAAATTCTCATATGTCTTCCCAATTTAGTCATAGTACTCCATGGATTGCAGGTATCCTTGTATTTCTGCCACGAGTCCAGTCTTCGTTGAATACATATTGCATTTATCCTTGACATCGTGAACTACAATTAAGAATTGCCGCGTCTGTTCTTTCAGACAAGTCTCGGGATTGATTCTTGTTGCAGTACGGAAGCACACGTAGAGTGGACTCCCGACACAAATACAGTGTTACCTGCAAGCCATGGAGTGCAATGTTTATAAAGCAGGAGGACACGCGAGAATTTGGCCAGGTCGGGCCATCTGCTAGAGTATTCCGTGCAGGTGAAGCCCTAGTGCTTGGGTGGCACAAGGGTTAGCACAACTCACTGGCAGATACAGTCTTTAATTCGCTTCAATGTGTATTCTGGAGTGCGTGTTGCTGGACTGCAACAGTAGATAAGACAGAAAAAGCATATGAATTAACAGGAACACTAGATGACCCGCGCAAATAAACCGCACTCTATCCTGATCAGTCACATATAGGTAAGATAGTAATGGAGAAGTGGCAAATGCAAGTACTTATGTATAAAAGATAAATAGTAGTAACAAGTATTAGTCCCATTGTAATAAAATGTATATAATTAAATACAATATGATTAATTATGAAACATATAAAAATCAGATATTGACCTTTTCATGTTCATTTTGTTTTTTGAAAACTATTTTATTCAGTTCATTCGCGCAGTACACAACGCTTGCTTCAACAAAGTGAACAATCCCAACAGCTGTTGTTCATTGACGCGTGAAACAAAAATTTCGTGAAGACCTACTAAATCTAAACAACTGCAAGGGATGTCATGTATGTTAATCAAACAGACTGACAATAGATGGCACCTTCTACATTGCTTTTACGTATATCGACCGCGCAAACTAAGTTGATACTCGGTGCGGTGGCTGATGGGAGCAACCGTAAATACATGTTCCATTTACGATCGTCCGCATGATACCAACTTACCTTGCACGAACAGTAAAATTTTTTCAAAATAAATTTTTTTCTGTGAAAACAGTAATTTTCAACTATCCGTGTACTTTTTGTCATTAGTGGAGAACGAAACCTTGAAAATGATACCTCAATTACTTATTTTGGATAAGTAATGCGGGAGATATTGGCGTACCCACAATAAAAAAAAAACACCGATGATAAATAATATATATGACGCCCGTAGAGTTGTAATGTTATCCGGCGAAGGATTTTGCTCCTCGTGGATCGCTAAGACATAGCGTTGTAGCTGGGACCCAGCTATCATCATTAACGAGAGTGCTAGACATGAATGTCGTACGTACACCCTACAAGCCTCCTTGCTCGCTTCTGACACACCTCCTTCCAAAGCTGTCTTCAGGCGAAAGAACGGAGAGGTGAGCCTAAAAATGTAAGATAAGGATAAGAAAGAAAAGTTAAATCGAAAAGTCGAGAAAAGAAACTAAATTTAATCTTTCAGAACAGGAAATGTTTTGCAAATAGGAAATTGCACCCAAATATTTCACAAGGAAATGCATGCACACAGAGTGAACATGTGCTTTTGAATACACTGTCGGGAATACGAGGGTATGAGGCGTTATCTCTGCTGAGGTACTCTCAGTTGAGTTGATAGGGTTCGACAATGGTGTAGACTTCTACATCTACATCTACATGGGATACTCTGCAAATCACATTTAAGTGCCTGCCAGAGGGTTCATCGAACCTCCGTTATACTATTTATCTTCCATTCCATTCTCGAATAGCGCGCGGGAAGTAGAACACCTGACTCTCTCCGTTCGAGCACTGATTTCTCGTATTTTATTCTGATGATCATTTCTACCTATGTAAGTCGGAGTCAACAATATATATTCGCATTCGGAGGAGAATATTAGCGATTTGAGTTTCGTAAGTAGCCCACGCCGCAGCGATAAGCGCCGTTGTTGTAATGATTCCCATCCCAGATCCTGTATCATTTCCGTAACGCTGTCTCCCCTGTATCGTGGCAAAACGAAAGGAGCTAGCCTTCTTTGGACTCTTTCGATGACCTCCGTCAAACTCACCTGATAAGGATCACACGCTGGGCAGCAATACTTCAAAATTCGACGGACAAGCGTAGTGTATGCGGTTTCTTTTGTAGTAATGTTGCATCTTTTAAGGGTTCTGCCAATAAAAAGCAGTCTCTGGTTCCCCTTTCCCACGACATTATCTACGTGTTCTTTCCAGTCTAAGTCTGAATTAATAGTAATTCTTAGGTATTTTTTGGATTTTACGGCCTTCACTTTTGATTGGTTTATCTTGTAAACGAAGTTTAATGGATTTCTTTTCGTACTCATGTGGACGACTTCACATTTCTCATTATTTAGACTCAATTGCCAATTTTTACACCATAGTGATATCAGATCGTTTTGCAGTTGATTTTGATCTTCAGATGATTTTGCTAGATGGTAAATGACGGCGTCATCTGCAAACAACCTAAGAGAGCTACTTAGATTTCCCGCTAAATCGTTTATGTAAATAAGGAACAGCAGAGAACCAATAACACTACCCTGTGGAACGCCAGATATCACGTCTGTTTTAGTCGATGCCTTACCATCGATTACTACGAACTGTGTCCTCTCTGACAGGAAATCCCCTATCCAGTCGCAAATTTGGGGCGATATACCATAACCACGCAATTTGATTAAAAGCCGTTTGTGAGGTACTCCTCGGAATCATGATACAAGTTGTCAACAAGGCACTGTACGAGGCTGGTTTGCAATGTTCTCGCGACGGAATTGAAAAAAAAAGTACTTTTTACTTTTCAATGAAGACTCCTTGTAGTTTAATGCACTTGGCCCAACGATGTTCCATTGCTTTTTACCCATATCTAAAATGAGATTCTTCCAGTCCCTGCAAAATAGTTGTCAACTCCGGCTATTAGTTCATCGTTTGAAATGAATCTTCGTCCAGCAAGAAAAATTTTCCATTTTGGGGAGAGATGGGAGTCTGACGAAGCCCTATCAGGTGAATAATATTGGTGTGGGAACAATTTATTCCTTAGTTGGTGTAATTTTGTCATGACGACGACACATGTGTGCTGACGCGCACAGTCTTGATGGAAGAAAACTTTCTTCCTCGCTTTACCAGAGCTTTTTTCACGTATCTCGTGTTGCAGTTTGCCCAGGAGGTTAGCATATCATTCTCCAGCATTTTTTTGCCCAGTGGGGAGATAATCTACAAACAGAATCCCATTCACATTACAGAAGACAGAAGACTGATGCTAAGACCTTTCCAGCCGAAAGAAGTGTCTTTGTTTGCCTCAGTGGCGGATAATCAGCATGTTTCCACTGATTTGACTGTTGTTTTGTCTCTGGGGTATAGTGGTGCACCCGAGTTTCATCTGTGGTCCCAAACCAGCGTAAAAATCGAGCCCGTTTTCCTAAAACGGGTCAAGCATTGTTCCGAATGTCCACTCTCATGCGTTTTTGATCCGACATCAAGACTCGCGGCATCGATCATACATATCTCTCTCTCTCTCTCTCTCTCTCTCTCTCTCTTTTTTTTTTTTTTTTTTTTTTTTTTTGAGTTAAAGTGCGATATATCCTTTCAGAATACGCCTGACAAGCGTGACCAGTTGCACGCACTTTCAATCGGCACTTCTCCATGACCATTTTGTGCAATTTTGCAATGATTTCTGGAGTAGTGACACATCTTCGCCGACAACTGCTCGGATCATCATCTAAGCTCTCCCGACCAAATTTAAATTCATTTGTTCTCAGTTGAATATGAAGGTGTAGAGTCCCCCAGTGTATTCTGTAAATCGGTAGGGACGTCCTTTGCTTTCGTACCTTTCTTTACGAAGTACTTAATCCATGCTCGTATCTCCATTTCTTTTTTCCATCTTCACAAATCACTACGCGAGAACAACAGAGCCACGGCATCGCCACAGCTCTCTTCCAAGAGCACTGACGTTGCACGTGTTTATGCCGGTATTACACGGTCATATTTCTTCGTCAAAAATTTACATCTTAAAAATTTGATAGTGTAATAGGGAACTTTGACATATCTCTGCTTTCGTCAAAAAAATATGATCATATCTAGTGCCTCGCAGTAGATTTGATCATAAAAGTCGTTTAACTTCTGTTTACTGCAATGCGAAATGTAACCGCTTGGAGCGCCAGCATTGCTATAGCTCTTTGAGCGCGCTTATTTGAAAACAAACATCGTGTGCCGTCTTCAACAAAATTAACCGAACTTTCAGAAGCAGTCGAAGCACTGTATAATCCCAGACAGATTAAGGAGACTCTAAAGTTACAAGAGAATGGCGTAGGTATTAAAGAGAGAAATTAGGCCTGGGTGTACAGATGAGAATATTAAGAAGATTAATGGCCACGTGTGTTACACCAACCACAAAATTAATAGAAAATATGAAGCAGATTTTTATAAGCTCTACACTCTTCTTAATCTAATAATAATCGATGCTGTTCCTATGTGTTCAATGGACGCGAAAAAAGTAAATAAATAAAGAAAATAAAAAGTATTTTTAAACTGTCATTCTTCGTTCCGTTCTTCTATCACATCATTTTATATGCACACTCGAAGTATTTTTATCGGACGAGAGACGTTTTACGTCGCGGAGACAGCACGTACAAGAGTCGTAGCGCGGTCGCCTAATGTAGGCGGCAGTGGTCGCATGGTTGCAATGCACATGCGCGGCTGAGGTTCAAATTCTCTTCTGAACCTCCTGGAGGCAGCACATGGGCGCTCCCGCGGCAGGGTGAGGGGAAATGCCGCTTATAACATTGGCGCTGGAGCTGGTAGAAACACCAGCTCGGGGCTGCTCGAGCTCTGGCGGTTGCGCATGAATGGTCCCAAAACAAAATAATGGAGATACTGCGTACCTCGCCTTACCCATGCGCAAATCTTCCCTGAAGGCAACACCCGCCCTTCATGTTAGTTTTTGTCCCATTGAACATTAATCAAAAACACATCATATTTGATAAAATGTCTTATAACTATAAAGACACATCAACTGTAAAAGCCTTCAGAAGATCCGGTAATGAATAATAATGACGTCACTACACTTCATCTAGTAAGAAAAGTACTGCGGTTGCGAAATCGCGCGGCACTATCGAAGTTAGTGCGTTAGAGACGGACTGCAAGCATTTTTTTAACCCAGTCTTCATTTTAAGAGGTAGAGGAACAACAGTGACTTTTGTATTGTTACTTGCCACATATCTTTGGGCGTTATTTCAAATGTGCCGCGATTTAGAGGGTAAATGACATTTATAATTTTCGTTGTAACAAATATGTAACTGTTTGAAAAGATGCGGGGGAGAGCAGCCTTTGCGCGATCCGAAGGTAGCTTGTCTCTTCATCGTAACAAATTCATTTCAGTTCAAATTCAATTCAGTGTAATCAGTTACTTAATGTGTTCGTGTGCACATTCATATGTTCTTCATGTACCGGGTGATCAACAAGTCAGTATAAATTTGAAAAATCACGGAATAATGTAGATAGAGAGGTAAAAATTGACACAGATGCTTGGAATGACATGGGGTTTTATTAAAACAAAACAAAAAGTTCAAAAAATGTCTGACAGGTGGAGCTTCATCTGATCAGAAAAGCAATAATTAGCATAACAAATTAAGACATAGCAAAGATGATGTTCTTTACAGAAAATGCTCAATATGTTCAGCATAATTCCTCAACAATAGCTGCATTCCAGGAATAATGTTGTGAACAGCACTGTGAAGCATGTCCGAAGTTATGATGAGGCATTGGCGTCGGATGTTGTCTTTCAGCATCCCTAGAGATCACGATACTCTTGCGACTTCAGGCAACCCCAAAGCCAATAATCGCACGGACTGAGTTATGAAGACATGGGAGGCCAAGCATGACGGAAGTGGCGGCTGAGCACACGATCATCACCAAACGACACGCGCAATAGATCTTTCACCCGTCTAGCAATAATTTTTTTTTTAAATTTAATATTTTTAAATTTTTATTTATTTATTTGTTCTAATAAAACCCCTTGTCATTCCATGCATGTGTGTCAATGTTGCCTCTCTATCTACATTATTACGTGATTTATTAAATTTTCAAATTTATTCTGACTTTTTGATCACCCGGTATATTATCAAAGACAAATGAACAATATTCAGTATATTTTAGAAACAAATTACTCAGTTTTAAGCTTGGAAGAAAAGTGTGAAATAAAGGAGCTTGGTAGGCTGATGCCTCGGCTCGAAGCAAGCGCAAACAAGCTGAGGTAAGACAATCTGATGATCTTTTAACTAAAATATATCTAAACTGGGGGGGGGGGGGGGAACCCGGGTTCTTTCCCCCGGCGCCACTCGAAGAGTTGCCACTATCAAGATCTGGCACTGAAAGACGTGAACCCCCAGTCATCTAGTGGTCCACATATTAATGATCACTAAAGGGTTTCGTGATATTTATGACCGGGGTATTTTTGCGAGTCAGTTTTTCACTCGAGCCGTTTTGCGTGGGAGTGATAATGCAGCGTCGGGGACAGAACAGATAGAGCTTCCGGAACGAACGTCCGGTCAAGACGCTTCAAGCGTTCCCCGCGCGATTTGGACCTTTATATATAGACACGGACCTGTAGAAAAAACATAGTCGGTCACACAACTCGTTCGAGTAGACATCGCAGCTAGATCCGTGGCCTTCTCAGCTTTCCCGAAACCACATTTTCTACACAGCAATGGCAGGCTCGTGCTGGCGGTGTGTGTTCCCACTCGTTTTCCTGGTGGCTGCCACTCTGCAGGCTGAAGCAAGTGGTGCAGTTACCACCGAAGGCGTGCAGGCTGCAACAGAAGGCAGCCGGCCTACGGCAGAAGGCGCAGTGTCCACGGAAGTGGCTGGTGTGGAGCCCCTGCAGGCCAGAGCGCACGCCCTCTCTCGCCTGCCCGGCTGGGAGAGTGTGTTCAACAGCAGCGTGTGCCGCGCCCAGGTGCAGTACAGCGCCAGGCTGCGCGTCGTGCAGGCCTGGTGCGCCGACGGCGTCGACGGGCAGGAGTTCGACGCCCGCGGCCGGCAGTTCGTCTGCAGGAGCGTGCGCCTCACTCTGCCGGCGGCCGGCTCTGACGTCGACGTGCCCGCCGGCTGCGTCGCGCGCCTCCTGCCTGTCGTGCGCAGCGACGCCATCCAGTCTGCAACAGACTGACGTTACACGAAATTTGTACATAATTTTTGATTTTGTTGTATTATTTATTTCTAAATGTGTAAATTATTAGTCTATATATAACTTACTACTATAGTTATATGATGTTCATTTAAACACAGTTGATAATAAAAAATAAAAATACTTGTTTTGAAACAGTGAAATGTGGTTGCTTTGTTGAATAGGAGTGATCGTCACCACAGAATTACACCCTTTTTCCTATCTCTTACTTTCTATACGCAATAGTTGTAAAATGCTTGAAACTAAATATGGCCCTCATACGTAGGAAGAAATCATCATACTATTAAATAACTCAACTATATGATTTGCCAACATGAAGCACCGAAAATACGTGCAGAAAGTAGGCAGTATCGTTAGTCTTTAGCATAAGTTAATTTCAGTATTCTGTAACTTTAGGGACCGAAAACCTTCACAGTTTGGTCCCTTAGGTTTACAAACATTCGATTTCTTCAGCATCCTTGAAAAACTGGCAGATTAAATTATACATCAATTTATTTACAATAAGCGTACGCGAATCAGTTATTCTGAACAACAAAATCAAGTTTTCAATTTATAATGAACCAAATACGTAATAGGAGTTGGCTAACATGGGAAAGAGGCGTAGTCCACTTCCCCACAAATTAAAATAACAATATAATCCATCGCACGTATATTGATGATTCAACCTACAGTGCTTGAATATACTCTAGAACCTACTCCAAGCGAGTGTCTCCAAGCAGCAACAGACACTACGTAAAATGAAACTCTGATGGCTTAAAATACTGGAGCGATACTGCTCATACATTCCAGCAGAATAGGGTCAGGTGCTACTCCAAAATTTCCAACACGTCTCTTGGATTCGAGAGAGAAATAGCCGACAGCCATAAACAAAGAACGAAGGAAAGCTTTCGCAGTCATTATTGTTAAAATAAAAATTCTTCTTAGCTATTTGCTGCGTCATGATGATAAAATATTTCCAACGCTGTTGTTGGCCAATTACATGCAAACACCAACAAGCGTACACCTTCCTGTTTTCCACAAGTAAGAACCACAGATTAAAAACACCAATAAACGCATCTTCCTCCCGAATTTCCATCTGTGACAAACAGCAATGCAAGCACTAATAAAGTTATTCCTTTCCTTTCTGCTACCAAATTTCAACCAATCAGAACCACTCGTAGGGACATAATTGGCTTTGTAAGACAAGCACAGAAGGAAACACGTCAGTATTTCCTTAGGAAGGCTCCTGCAACAGAGCCGAGACATTGGAAATATTTTACCATAATGTAGCGGGCAAATAGCTCAGAA
The DNA here is from genome assembly GCA_026315105.1 of Locusta migratoria. Classification (NCBI taxonomy): domain Eukaryota; kingdom Metazoa; phylum Arthropoda; class Insecta; order Orthoptera; family Acrididae; genus Locusta; species Locusta migratoria. The sequence goes on from CM048746.1 coordinate 182,152,659, forward strand.
GAATTTTAATTTTAGCCTATAAAGACATCGATTAAATAGACAATATCTATAATCTTGACCGCAAATTTATTAGCAGTGATGACCGGTTTTAACTCATTTCTGAGTCATCCTCGGATCAGTTTACAGGTTTGTCAATAGTTGTATCTGCCAGGCAGTATAACCTTCCAATCAACTAATTAAAACTTCTTCTTGTTGTGGTCTTCAGTGCGCAGACTGGTATGATGCAGCTCTCCACGCTACCCTGTCCTGTGCAAGTCTCTTCATCTGAGAATACGTTCGGCAACCTACATCCTTTTGAATCTGCTTACTATATTCGTCACTCGGTCTCCCTCTACGATTTTTACCTCGCACGCTTCCTTCTAATGTTAAGTTGAACATTCCTTGATTTCGCAGAGTGTGTCCAACCAATCTATACCTTCTCTTAATCAGGATATGCCAGAAACTCCTTTTCTCCCCGATTCGGTTAAGCACCTCCTCATTAGTTACGATATCAACCCATCTAATTTTCAAAGCACCACACATCGAAAGCTTCTATCATCTTTTTATCTGAACTCCTTATCGTCGAGGTTTCACTCCCATACAGTGCTACACTCCAGACAAATGCTTTCAGAAAGGACTTCCTAACATTTAAATTAATATTGGATGTTAACAAGTTTCGCTTCTTTAGAAACGCTTTTCTTCCCAGAGCCATTCTGCATTTTACATCTTCTTTACTTCGGCCATCAGAAGTTATCTTGCTACTCAAATAACTAAATTCATCTATATCTTTTATTGTATCATTCCTTCAGCATCGCTTGATTTTCTGACATTGCATTCCATTACCTTCGTTTCACTTTTGTTAATGTTCATCTTTTATCTTCCTTTCAAGACAATATCCATTCCATTCAATTGCTCTTCCAGATCTTTTGCTGTCTCTGACAGAATTACTATGTTATCGGCAAACCGCAATGTTTTTATTTCTTCTCCCTGCACTTTAATGCCCTCTTCAAATTTCTCCTTCCATTCCTTCACTGACTGCTCAATTTACAAATTGAACAACATTGGGGAAAGGCTAGAACCCTGCCTCCCTCCCTTCCCAACCTCTGCATCCCTTTCTTGCTTTCGACTCTAATAACCGCTGTCTGGTTTTGGTATAGGTTGAATATAACTCTTCGATCCCTATATTTTACCCCTGCTACCTTCAGAATTTGGAAGAGTGTTTTCCAGTCGACATTTTCAAAAGCTTACTCCAAATCGACAAACGCTAAAACCGTAGGTTTCCCTTTTCTTAGCCTTTCTTCTAAGGTAAGTCGTAATTGCCTCCCGTGTTCCTACATTTCTCCTAAATCCAAACTGATCTTCCCCGAGATCGGATTCCACAAGTTTTTCCATTCGCCTGAAAATAATTCTTGTTAGTATTTTGCAACCTTCACTTATTAAACTGATAGTTCTGTAATTTTCATACTTGTCTGCACTTGATTTCTTTGGAATTGGAATTACGATATTCTTCTTGAAGTCAGAGGGTATTTCCCCTTTCTCATACATCTTGCATATTAGGTGATACAGTTTTTTCACGACTGGCTCTCCTAACGATATCAGCAGTTCAGACGAAATATCATCTACTCCAGGGGCCTTGTTTCGGCTCTAGTCCTTCAGCGCTCTGTCAAAATTACAACTTATAAAACCAAAACATGCGGTACATTTGAAGAAAACCACATTGGTTATTGCACATATATGACATTTTTGCAGAACAGTAGCTAAAATCAGGCATTACGGGTTAAAATTCACTGACAGTATCTATTATTCTTTAAACATCTCAATCAAGATACCTGTAGCAGGGGTCAGTGTGAGAATATTCTTTACATTTCTAAGGTGTGATGTCGAAGTACACTCGTATAGGCCCACAATGTTTTGCATGGTGTGCAACCTACATAAAATAATTCACAATTTCTGCGGATTCAATTTTTCGTTTTCCACTCACGTCGGAGCTAAACTAAGCCTTCTGACTTCTTATGGATTTTAGATCTATTTGTAATTGTTTAAAGAGTCCGTATTTTCTCCAATATCACGCGTTATCAGTTCCTTAATCATGAACTTTCGTAGCTGTTACTATGGTTGGTCACCTGCATTCCAACCTGTCAAATGAAGCACTTGGAATGTAGCTATCACAGGAGCACTCGGGATTCAAGTATTTCTGTAAGGATGGACCAATATTGCAAATGAGTTGACTAGTTACGAAGTAATAAATTAAAATGGCATGCCTGGTACGACAGTGCTATGTCACGTACAGCGAAAGAAAATATAGTAAATAATAAACTATTTTCCGTAAAGATTCGAAATTGTAAGTAAAGTCTGTTGCATGTCACTAAGACAAATGCGGATGTCCGCTATCTCATAATTCATGATGTATCGTACTGCTTTGCTTTGAGACCAGAAACCTATGCAGACGTACACAGGAAACAACTCACCAAAGATTCAGTACAGTTAGATGTCTCGTATAGTAACGCATAAAGGGCAAACATTCAGATATTCATTTTCTTATTTTTGCTTCTGTAGGAGCTTTCCAGCTCATGTGAAATTTTCAACTGTATTGTATGCTGGCAATTATATAAGTGACTTTAGACTTTTTCAAAGACAAATCCATCGGTCCTCTTCCCACACCACTGTTGATAATATCCAGTGATACAGAAGATTTCACAAATAATTAGTATGCAGGACTTATTGATTTACTTATACATTTCAGCAAAACTATCAGTCAGCTGTTCATTCCTGCATTTAAAATCACATTAAAATTTAAAGTTTTGCCGCTGGCTGAACCGTATCGCCCATAGCGGTGGCGCGTTTCGCTCCCTAGAAACGGCCGCAGTATGAGAACGCTCATCGATATCCAACAAACTATAAAATAAACTTTTAAAATTTTCTTCACTTTTTCTCGTTCATACGCTTGTTGCCATTGATTTAAGATTTTACTTCATTAATCAAGTAAGTAGTCGTTTGCATCTGTTTTATGAATGAGAGTTCTACTGCGTAAATATTCGGAGTTGGAGATTTGCTACGTGGAAATAATGGCCCCAGAATGGTTTATGCGACTACTGAGCTGCGTAGTTGCCTGACGTTGCTGGGTATCTAAAATAGTAAGTGGAATCTCTACCAGAAAACTTTCTACCGCTACAAGTAAGTGTCAGATTCACATTCACAGGTATCAGGTGCAGGCGTCACATCTTTTACTGCTGCTAAAACGGCAGGTTATCACGATTTAAGAGATGAACCTAGTGTTACAGTCGGCTGACGAGAAATGGGACATAGCATTTCCAAGATAGCGACGAGGTAGTAATTTACCCGTGAGGCCATCTCACGAGTGCACCGTCAATATCGGGAATCCAGTAAATCATCAAATCTCCGTCATCGCTGCGGCCGGAAACAGATCATACAATAACGGGACCAAAGACGAATGAAGAGAACCGTTCAACGAGGCATAAGTCGCTCCCACTCGTGTGCCCTTGCTGACTAGAGGACGCAAGGCTTTACGCCTTGCCTGGGACCTTCGATACCCACATTGTTATGCTGATGTCTGGTCTGACGAGTGTCGTTTTCCATTTTATCGAACCGACTGACGTGTACGGGTATGGATACTACTTCATTACTCTGTTACCCTACATGACAGCAGGGAAGACCAAGCTGGTGGAGGCTGTGAAATGGTATGAGGCGTGTGCTGTTGGAATGACATGGGACCCCTGATACGTATACATACGAGTTTGACAGTTGTCACGTACGTACGCATCCTGGCTGATGGCATATATCCATTCATGCCCACTGAGCATTATGACTAATTTGGGCAATTCCAGCAGGACAATGCGACACGTCACACGTCCAGAATTTTAACAGATGGCTCCAGGAACACTCTCCGGAGTTTAAACACTCCCGCCGGTCATCAAAATCCCCATACGTGAATATAATTGAGCATATTTGGAATGTGTGACATGTTGGACAGAAGAGATCTCCAGCCCCTGGTACTCTTAGGAATTTATGCACAGCTCTGAAGGATGGTAGGTGTCAATTCCTTCCAGCACTACTTCAGACTTTACTCGAGTCCATACCACGTCACGTTGCTACAATTCTGCAGGCTCGCGGGGGCCGTACACGATATTAGGCAGGTGTGCCAGTTTCTTTGGCTCTTCAGTGTATTGCGAGCAGTTGGTTCATGATACCCTTAGAATAGTAAGTGGTTGAAAAATACATTTGAACTCCCAGCAACAAATAATCCTGAGCTATCAACGAACATCAAAACCAAAACAGAGATTATTGAATACAGAGTTGTCACAGAAAAACACAACACTGAAATTCTCAAATTCACCAAACGAAAAATGAACCTATCCACAAACGAAGACTCAAATTCACTCTTTCTAAATTCACAATGTAGGTAAAGTGTGGCTTAAACTCAGAAAAATAGTACCGACATCTATTTAGAGAACTATTTCAAAGAAATTAACGAAGGAAGGAGCTGACACAAAACAGCTGACACAAAACACGTCAGAACAGTATTGCAGAAACGACGAAAAAACGTACCAAATCTGAACGAACACAAAAATTTCAAGATTGGCGGTAATTTGCAGATTTTCGAAATGTGGAGCGAACTTAAATGCAATAAGCGTATATTGGAAAAAAATGTTCAAATGTTTGTAAATCTATAGGACTCAACTTCTCGGTTATTAGTCCCTAGGCTTACAAACTACTTAAACTAAGTTAAACTAACCTAAGGATAACACACACAAACCCACGCACAAGGGCATGCTCCGACGGCGAGCAACTGCGCGCTCTGCGGCAAGGCGCCACTCTACTGCGGCATATATTGGAGGTAACACCTATAAAATATTGAGGAAGGCAAAAAAATGTTTTCATTATCAGAGCAATTAGTAGATGTAACAGTTATAGTAAAGAATTGCATGCGCAACACTTGTCTGACCTGTTTTGTAGTCTTGTGTAGTTCGCAAACGAAGTAGCTCCCACAGGCGACCTACGCGAACTAGTTCGCAGATCGCTCGCCTCTTAGTTCGTCCGCTCCTTTTCCGAAGACTGACGTGTAACAGCGAGAGGACGCGAAAGCGCGCAGAATCGCGTGATTCCCTTCTGCCAGTTGCCGTCATTTCGAGCTGACATGCAGCTCAGCTGTAGTTTTAGTAATGGTAGAGAAAGCAAAAACGAGCGGAGAAACTAAAAAGAGCGACCTAAATTGCGGACGAGCTGCGAACTAAAAAGAGATCTGCTTTGAAGTATTCTGCACTCTGCAATAGCTGACTAATAAATTCCATTATGCCAAGATATAGAGATAACTCTAAACTTAAACGCGAGAAAGTATCCACAAACTGTTCCTTTTGGTTTGAGTGATATTGTTAGCGGCTCAAGCAGCAAGAGGGAACTTCTCCCTCCACCTGCATGCGCAGACCACGCCGCTCAGCCGTCACTGGGAGCGGACGAACTAAAAGAAGGAACTAGTACGCGGCTCTGCCGCGATCTAAAGTTAGCGCTCCCCATAGCGGCGAAATGTATTTACGAAATATATTTCAGTGTATCCTCCGAATACAAACATTTGAGAAAGAAACCCGAAAGAAACTCTTACACACCACCATCTACATCTATATTCCGCATGCCATCTCATGGAGTGGGGTGGAGCGTACTTTGTGTATCATTGTCATTTCCTAATCAAATGTTCAAATATTTGTAAATCTATCGGACCAAACTTCGTGGTCATCAGTCCGTAGCTTGCAAACTACTTACACTAAGGTAAACTAACCTAAGGTTAACACAAACATACACCCATGCCCCAGGGAGGACTCGAACCTCCGACGGCGAGCTATCCGCGCTCCGCAGCGAGGCGCCATAGACCGCTCGGGTACTCCACCGCGGCTGTCATTTCCTCCTCCCAAATACATTCGCGTTTAGTTGGCGGAGAAAACTACTGCCACTATGCCTCCATGTGTGCTACAATCTCTCTCATTTTATCCTTGGGGACTTCTCGTGAGTTATATGTAGGAGGGTGCAATATAATGTTTGACTGTTCGTGAAACTTATGCTCTCGGAACTTTGTCAGAAGACCAACTTGTGGTCAGGATCTCATACTGATGTGAGATTACCTTAGTTTAAGTAGTTTGTAAGCTACGGACTAATGTCCAAGCAGTTGAGGCCGATAGATGTACAAACATTTAAAAGATATTTTGTAATTGCCCCGAAATGGCTGCCGTTTCTAGAGCTGTCTGTTCCTACTCAACTGAACTAGAAATTGTGCTATTTCTTATCGTAGTAACCACATCCTTAGAGAACTTAAACACCGCTTTTAATTCCTCAGTTCTTCAACATCTCGCATCTTTGAGACGATCTCGTCTAATTCTACGTTACTACTATTCAAATCACATTTAAATGCTTGAAAAAGGTTTCATCGAACCGCTTTCATACTATTTGCTTCATTCTCTAATAGCGTGCGGGAAAAATCTTTCCATTTGATTTCTCTTATGTATCTCATGACTCTCTATATAGGCGGGTAGTAGCAAAATGTATTCGCATTCGGATAAGAAAGTTGGTGAACGACGCAACGAATAACACCATTCTTTTAATGAGTTCTACCCCAACTGTTGCATCACATTCGTGATCCAAAACGACTGCCTTTCTCTGAACTTTCTCTGTGTCTTTCCAACTTGATGGGGATCCCTTAATGCGCAGCAGTACTCGAAAATGGAACGGACAAGTGTTCTGCTGATGAAACTCAACCTACACTTACCCTTCCCACGATAGTTTCCGTGCGTTCTTTCCAATTAAAGTTGTTCGTAAAGGTAATTCCCAAGTATTTAACTGGACGTATCTCCCTTAGATGGAACTGATTGATTGTGTAAATAACGTTTAACGCATTTATTTTAATGCTCATATGGATGACTCTATGCTTTTCGTTATTTAGGGTCAACTGCCAATTTTCACATCATGTAAATGTCTACTCTAAATAGCTTTGCAGTTACTTTTGATCTTCTGGCCACATTACTAATCCATGAACGACAGCCTAAGCTGTGAACAGTGTAAGATTATCTGCTAAATCGATTATAAAGACAGGGGACATTAGGACCTTACAGCACTTCCCTGAGGAACGCCAGATATCACTTTATTTTATTCGATGACTTCTCGTCAATTACAACGCACTTTATCCTTACTGCAAGAAAACCGCGATTGTAATTACACGACTGTGGCAATATTCCATAATCATGTAGTTTGATTAAAAGACGCATGTGAGGTGCACTGTCTAAAACCTTCCGGATATCTATAAATATGGAATCGATTCGAGATTCCTTGTCGACAGCAATCGTTACTCCATGTGACCAAACAGCTACACTATGTCATCTAAAGTATCAGGACACTCTCAAAAATGTTCCGTTGTCACCTACTACCAGGCACTCCATATCAGCGACCTCAGCAGTCATTAGACAACGTGAGAGAACTGAATGGGGCGCTCTGCGGAATCACGGTTTTCGAATGTGGTCAGGTGATTGAGTGTCACTTGTGTCAGAATTCTGCTCGCGAGAATTCCACACTGCTAACCATCACTAGGTTCACTATTTTGGATGAGATAGTGAAGCGGAAACTTGAGGGTACAAGCACAGCACGAAAGCGTTAAAGCCGACCTCGTTTGCTGACTGACGGAGACCGCAAACTGTTGAAGAGGGTGGTATACAGTGTATTAGGCAGGCATCTATCCAGACCGTGACACAGGTATTGCAAACTGCATCAGGATCCACTCCAAGTAATATGACAGGCGGGACGTGAGAAAACATCAATTTCATGGTTGAGCGGTTGCCGATAAGCCACACACAATGCAGGTGAATGCCAATCGACACCTCGCTTGACGCAAGGAGTGTATACATTGGCGGATTGAACTGTGGAAATGCGTTGTGTGGAGTGACGAATCACGATTCAGAATGTGGAGATGCGATGGCTGGGTGTGGGGAATGCCCGGTGAACGTCGTCTGCCAGTGTCTGTAGTGCCAATAGCAAAATTCGGAGGCGGTGGTGCTATGGTGTGGTCGGGTCTTTCATGGAGAATTTAGAATACCTTTGGGGTGTTTTCGAACGCCCGACTTCGCGCCAGGCCTCACCGACGTACATCGATGACTCTCCTCAGTGCAGCACTGATCGTTTAATGTACTTATTTTTAAGTAGCAACTGAAGCAATTATGTCATTTCAAAGAAGAAATGTTTTCGTTCCTTGAATTAAAAGAGCACAAAGCAATCACCTCACGCTTTTTGAACTACGGTTCTTTTTTTCCGAACGGTCTGCACTGCGGCTGGGCAGGGCGGCGTGGGACTATGTGCGTGACGTCACAAGACGAGTGCGCAGGCTTTCTTCCATAGGGGGTGCTGCCGGGGCGCCCGCGCCGGAGAGAAGTCCCCGCCTGACGCGGTGCCCGCGCGTTGAGCAACCACGCCTCCGCCTCCGCGCTGGAGGAACTCGCGCGCTCTTAAGAGGACGCGGCCGCTGGCCCGGTACAGTCGCCCAGCGAGCTCCCTGGCCCGAGACACGCGACACTGCCACATCAGCAGCCACACACGGACAAGTGCTCGAGTGCTCCCCTCCGCCATGTCTCGCCTGAGCTTCAGCTGCGCCGCGCTGCTGGTTGTCGTCGCTTCTCTCGCCTACGCCGCCCCGAGATTTCGCCAGCGGCGGTCCGCCGCCCCCGACGTCAGTGATCTGGAAGACTGGACCAGCATCGCCGAGTACAGCCTGTGCCCCGCGGAGGTCCAGTTCAACCGCAGACTGCGCGTGTACGAAGTGTGGTGCCAGAAGGAGGGAGACGAGGTGGAGGCCCGAGGTGGCAAGTACGCGTGCACCACGCTCAGGTACTCCCTGCCAGTGCCAGCAGCGGACTCTGACGTCGACATCGCCGGCGGCTGCGTCGCTCTCGTGTCGCACGTCTCTGAGGTCGACGCCAACCTGGAACCCCGAGACTGACACCTCTCGTCACACTTCGCATGTTTATTATAGCGTATTTATTTATTTATTATATTTCAAGCGAATTAAGGATCTAGTCATAATAACTACCACTTGATCATTTCCTCCATACTCCCCAAAACTATAATTTTCTCACAATGGGTTCTATACCCCTCATCACCATCTGACTCATTGTTTCATTCTCCTGAAAACATTTCAATTTATACAATTTCAGTCTCAATTCAGTTGTGAAATGACTCTGCTTAAATCTGCTACTCATCTAATTCATTTTTTGTCTTGCCCCAAACACTTTCTGGTTTTTTTCTCTGTGCAGAAACAATATATCGATCTGATTTGTTAATGTGTCTTGCTTTTTTCTCTCTAGACGTCTATAGAATGTAACACGTTTTTTTTTTTCACCTCATCTGTCGTTTTTCATCATTTGGTTTCAGGACCTAATTTACTCTTCATTAGACCTGATATTTTCGAAAAATTTCTCAATCTTTTACGAAGCTTGTAAATTCCACTTTGCGGCCACATGAAAGTATTGTGTCTGAGCTATAGCGAACACTGGTATTACAACTATTTTAGAATGCTATAATTTATCATCCTTAGAAACACATTATTTTTATATTTATTTATTTGTTTATTTGCTTACCACGTCAAGAAAGTGTGTTATGTGATTCCGCTAATTTATCGAATACTCATTTTTACTTATTTATTATTTATATACTTATTTATTTTCTTGCCGTGATGGCAAAGTGTGACGAATTATTCCACCAGTTTATGGAATAGTTTATTCGGCACTGTAATCTGTATGTTAGGAAGTTTTACAACATGGTAGCGCATGTCGCTTTGCTACGAGACTTGGAAGTTATGCTGTGATATTATTTAATATGCTGTGTGATTTATCGGATTAGGTTGTATGAAACCGTAGTTCCTAAACTTTTATAGTTCCTTGAAGTTCGAGTTTATATGAATCAGCCATTTAGAAAAGGCCATATACGCCAAAGTAAATGCCTCACGAGAAAAAGAGAATCTGTATTTCAATACCGAGATGTAAAATGTATTTTTTATATGTAGATTACAAAGAGTAGGATATTATATTTTCGCAAAGAATGGACGTTTGTTCGAGTACTTTCCAGATTTCGAACTACAATGGAAATGTGATGGGGATGGACATATGGCCTTTTCGAAATGACTGCCTCAATTAAGTTCGATTTACATTAAGGCAGACGACTGAAACAGGGGCTTGGATGGAGATGTACTACATATAATTTAGTAGAAAACCATAAAATCAATAAAATGCGTAGCAAATGAGTGTTTTGAATAGTAAAAAACATTCATACACAAATGATATGGTCTCATAATTTTTATTTATTTATTTTTGTCCCACTGCATTTTTATGTAAAATACCGATGCAGTTAACAGATATTGCCGTTGATGTATAAGACAAGTCTGCTTTGTACCGTTTTATGCATATTTTGGTACTGCAGGTGCATACTTGATACTCCATAGTTTGTTCTAGTTGTAAGAATTATTTGTGATCTCAGTTTTAAAATGCCACTACCGCCAAATATCTACTAGAAACTTCGTCATCTCGTTTATTGCCATGTAATGTGATATGTAGTGACCTTAGTTATAGTAGATACTAATTAATCAATGTTCCTAGATTACGTGTTCATAAGTTTCTGATGTGATTCTCTGTTATTTATGTTAAGTGAATGAAGCTTTTTGTAAAAATAAACGCATTGAAATACATTTTCCTTGAGTTTTTATTTCAAATATGTTGAATTCACCATGAAAATGAAGCAAGGATAAAGTTTGTTACTGATGTAATTGTTTTTCAAAGGACTGTTTCAGTGAGGTAATGAATGCCTGTTATTAAAAAAAGCAGAGTGGAACTTCCAACATGTATTTGTAATTTCAGAAGAAATTTAGATTTCATACACAACAAGCTGTTTATTCTTGATCGTGTGGTTCTAATTCTGTAACAGAATAATTAAATATTTATTATACTAGTTGAAATGTAATACGTAGGTACAGAAAGAACAGGTAACTTAATGTATGCTGTATTATTTACGAAAGAGTGGATAAATGTAAAATATAACCTTAGAGAAGATTGCTATAGAATTTAGTAACACGCGAGACAATAATGACCCAACGACTAATGTTAGAAAATAACTTAAGGAAAGCTTTTGTAGATTTGGCAAAATATTTTTAGAATTGAAATACACACTTTCAAATTCTGAAGTTATCAGGTGTAAAATACGAGGAACGAAAAGTTATATGCAATATGTAGAAAAATCTTGACCAGCTATAAAGAGTCGAAGGGCACAGTGGTTGAGAAGGAAATAAGACAGGGTTTTAGCATTTCACCATTGTTATTGAGCAAGATTTAAAGAAAGCTAACAAAGTTCAGGCAGCAGTAATAAAATATTTGCGTTTTGCCGATGATTTTCTAATTTTGACACAGATAGCAATGGAACTTGAAGAGCAACTGAACACAAGGCAGGCATAAGATGAACATTAACCAGGCCGAAATAACCGTATTGGACTGTTCTACAGGTATATGAGGTGATGTTAAGGGAACTAGATTCGAAAACGAGACGATAAAAATAGGATGTGTGTTTTGTTATTTAGGCAGTGAAAACTGTGTGATTATGAGGCCAGAGAAGATAGAAAATGAAGAATGCCAATGGGAAGAAAAACATTTTTGTAGAAGAGATATTGATGTTCTAGGAAATCTTTTCCGCATCTACATCTGTAACCCTTTCAGTGCCCTCATTGAACCAAAATCGGTAATTTTAAAACCACTGGGTTTATATAACAAAAAAACCATAGAATGGTATATTATTTTTTCGCTTTCAAAAAAATTTAGAACCAACACAAATGTGAGCGTGTGAACTATCTTAAATACAATACAATCATTTCCCAATTCATCTAAATCATTTATTACAGTGATATTCACGAAAGGAGATACTGTATTTTGACATACACCATGACAAGCATCATTTGTTTGTTGTACATTGTTTTCATTGAGCTGAGTGGAAAAGTTATCCTGAACTTCTGCAGTCACTAACATTACTGCTGATTTAGTGACTTCATTTTCTCTCTTCATTCGGAAATTCAGAGCTGTCTCCCAGTCTGGGAGTATTATCTGCAAGATTCCAGGTTCAATCTGACTTTTCATAATCGTCACTTAAGTTTTTCACTTCGAAATCAGTCACTAATACTAGTATTTCCTCATCAGTAAGCTCTCACAATAAAATAATGAATTTACTAGAACAATAATATGTAAGCCCAATTGTAATATGAGCTATTTATTTCGTCATCTCTTCCTAATCAGAGCCTCATACATCGACGTCAAGTGAGCATACGCCAATGATATAGTTTCAACCTACACAATTGTGCGTATGGGAGTTACAGTCATTGTATTTACGACTGTATATAAAATATTTTTATCCAAACTTTTAGATTAGATTAGCTTTTTGATCCGTAGATCCATGTTGAGGAGATCCTCGTGGATGTGGAAATGTCTAAAAACACAACTTACAAGCTGAATAATAGATAATACTAATAATATAAATACAGATACATACATTTTCTAAGCTTTCTTTTACCTGATAATACAAAAATACTAATATAGTATGAATACCGATACAAGCATCATTTGGTACAATTTAGAAATTCACTATTGGAGTAGAAGGAGTTGGCCACTAGAAACTCTTTTAGGCTACTCTTAAACTGATCTTTATTTCTAGCTACATTTTTTACAGTTAAAGGATAAACTATTAAAAATAAGTGTTCCTGAGTAGTGGACCCCTTTTTGAACTATAGTAAGCGTTTTTAAGTCCTTGGGTAGATAATTTCTGTTTCTAGTATTGTATGTATGAACTGAGCTCTTTATTGGGAAAAGGGTATATTACTTATGAGAAATTTCATTCAAGAATAAATTTACTGAGAGGCAATAGTTAATACACCCAGATCTTTGAAGAGGATTCTACAGGACGTCCGTGAATTTACTCCACAAATAATACGTATTACACGCTTTTGGACTCTGAAGACTATTGACTGACTTGAACAGTTACCCCAAAATATTATACTATATGACATCATGAAAAGAAAGTAAGCAAAGTATCCTAGCTTTCTTATTTTTATGTCTCATATATCTGAGAATACTCGAATTGAAAATACAGATTTGTTGAGTCGTTTCTGCAGTTCTGTGGTGTTCTCCTCCCAACTGAATTTATGGATGTTATGGTTCACACAATCAAATCCTTTTGACAAATCACAGAAAATGCCTGCTGCGTGCAGTTTATTATCTAATGAATTAAGTACATTCAAACTTATGTTTACATATTTCTTTCGACTTTTCTGATTCTCAAAACGCACTTTTTCAAATGTTAAAGCACCATAAATAATGCAAAATTAAAACGTAGCTCGATGTAGATTCTTTCGACCCACCATCTTGAAAGTTTACATGGATTAATACACAATATCTTGCGTGTCCAAACAGGTAGCGATACGCTTAGAGGTTTATTCCATCTAGCGATTCCAGCACAATCCTTTCTCTTAGGAATCAACTTCGTAACACAATAATATGAAATGAAATTAACACAATTGTGCGTATCAGGTCCGAAATGGGTATCCAAAAAGCCACCTCTCATTGTGAGGCGGGGGGTATTTTGTGCATCATTGTGACTTCCTTTTTCCTGTTCCAGTCACGTATGGTTCGCGAGGAAACCTACCGTCGGTAATCCTAAGCCACATTGCGGGCTCTAAGCTGTCTAATTTTATCCATGTTGCCTATTCGAGAATACATATAGAAGAAAGCCGGATATTGGATGACTTTGAAAAATCGTATGCACTCTGCAGTGAACAGTAGTCCACATGGCTTTCGCCGCGCTTGCCACTGGTCCAAGCAGGTCATCCCAGTGACTCTCCCACTCCTGCTAAACAGACCAATAGCCAAGTATGCCGCCCTTATCTCATACCCATCTATTACGGTTCACACAATGACGAGCAATATTCGTTTGTTTTCCAAGGTACCTGCTTCCTTGATGGACTTCCTGAGTATCATTCCAAAGAATGTCAGTTTACCATCTGCCGTCCTCGGGATTAATTTTATGTGATCTTTCCACTTCAGTTCACCCAGTATATATGCTCCCAGATACTTCATGGAAGTAACTTTTTACAGTGAATATTCTCCAGTAATGAGGACATACTGAAGAGAATTCGAGAGAAAAGAAGTCTGTAGCATAAGATGACTAAAAGAAGGGAGTAATTTACAGGATACATACTGAGACGTTAAGGACAAGTCTATTTAAATGTGTGGGAGGTAAAAGTCGTAGAGAGAAACTATGAGATCAGAACGGAAAACAGGATCTAATGGATGTGTGATCCACCTCTTATGATGAAGCTTGCACAGGATAGAGTAGCGAGGAGAGCTGCAACAGAAAAGTCTTCAGAGTGAAGGCCACAACGTACACACATACCGTATGTACGCTGATATGAACTGTACAGCGTACAGCGCCATCTGTTAGCAGCTTTCGTAACTATTATTTCAAACTGCTGTATAAACTTCTTACAGCTTTCAGAATAAAAATACCGTTTACTGCATTCCTCTATCGATGTTTGTTTTCGAGATATTTAATTTTGAAATCAGGGAGCCCTTTTCTGGACATCCTGTAGCAGCTGAGTTTGGGATTCCGGCAAGCACACAGTCAGCAATACTAAAGAATGAAGACCGCGTGATAAAGGGGCAGATCGGAAACGACAAAGGATGGCTGAGTTTCCAGATTTATAAGACGGTTTATTGCAGTGGTTCCGGCAGTACAGGAATAATAAAGTGATCAGTAGTAGATTTATTTTGAAAGAAAAGGCAAATTATTTTGCATCAGCTTTGAGATATGATACGATTCGTTCGAGTAATGGATGGCTTAAAAGTGTCAGGGAAAAAAAAGGGCATTATTTTCTTAAAAAGGAGAGGGTGAAGTGCCAGTGTAAATATTAAAATGTGTGATGAGTGGAAGAGAACGTGGAGAATGTTGGTAAGTGTTATATGAAGCAACGTGTTCCTGGAAAGTAAGCGCACGGTTATGATTTTGTGGCAGAGTGTTATCGGCAGTTTGCTTTTGCCTCGTTTATTTGAAAGTAGTAGACCTGTAGGGTTTACTCGTAATTTCACAGTATAAAAATTGTTCACCTTTATATTAAGTTTATAGGACTTAACTACGGGGTCATCAGTCCCTAAACTTACAAATTACTTATGAACAAGCTTATCCAAAGACGGGACAAACATCCATGCCCGAGGGGGGATTTCAACCACCGACGGCGAACTGCCGCGCGCACCGCAACACGGCGCTCCAGCACGCACGGCTAATCCGCCGCGGCACAAATTACTTATAAACTTCAATAAAGACAGCACAAACATCGATGCCCGAGGTGGATTCGAACCCCCGACAGAGAACGCTCCCGAGCATCGGAGCATAGCGCCTCAATGCGCTCGGCCACTCCGCCGCGGCTGCTGGTAGCAGACAACCGAATATGAATCGTCCAAGGTCGTTAATATAGCTTTACAATAGTTCGTAAATCTCTTACACCAACACAACCTTGTCTGTGAATAATATAAACAACATTAAAACATTCTGAGACAGACTGTGCTACATTCACGTATTCCCAAACTCAGGATGTTGCTACACAATACTAGACTGCTGTTGTTGTAATAACTACTCTTGGCAGGCAGCGCATAGGCCTTGTTCATGTCACGGACATATAGTACATTCAACGCCGTATACAGTATCACTGATGTCACAGAAGGCTCGCCGTCATGTTTCTATCATATAAAGGTGTGAGCACAGAAAACAGTAGTAAAGATATGGATGAACTGACGTAACGACGCCGTCTTTATAGTTATGACATAATGGTCAATTTTTTCTTTCGAAATCTACAGCCTGCTTTGACATACACAGTCACATGCGTAACTATGTTTATTAGTCAGTTGAAAGTTTCGGTTACCTTATACGTGTGCTTATTATAAAAGCATTGTTTATCGTTGAAAACAAATGTCTATTAATTTGAGTGTTCTTAACAAACCTACAATTTGCTATGACACATACAGTAATGAGTATCGTTAATTTGCTGTTTTTATTAATCCGTTTCCAGTTTCGGACAATTCTGGCTTTTCTTTTTCAATATCAGTACTGCTATAAATGTGCGCCGCGGTGGAGAAGCCTAACTGTCTAAGGCGCCTCGCGGTTGCTCGCCGTCGGAGGTTCGAGTCCTCCCTGTGGCATGGATGTGTGTGTTTGTCCTGAGTTAGTTTACCGTAGTTTAAGTAGTTTTTAAGCTACGGATTGATGACCACGCAGTTTGGTCCGATAGATTTACAAACATTTGAACAAGTCGCTGGTCGACGGGCACTAGGCAGGAAGATGCTGGTCTCTGCGGCAGCCGTCGAAAATGTTTATTTCTATTCACATTATTAACCGAGATGATTTGTAAAATTAAAATGAATCAAAAGTTAGTCTTTGTTTAGCTCTTGCCGAGTGATGATCTGTATATTGTGACAACAATAAAAATGTTATAACGTCTTAAACTTTAATATTGTGTTCAAGATTATTCTTTCAACATTTTATAAATTTGCAAAATATATCCACAGTGATATTATTTGAAATATTATACATCGTCGAAGATTTTATTTATTTATTTATTACAATCTTGAGTGAAGATATTGATATTAGTGAAAGTTAAACTTCCGACAAGCGAAGATTTTAACAAAATCGATTCTTTATATAGATCGATTACGAATGAGAGCAACTTATAATATCTGTGTTGATAAAAACAGACATAGCTATGGAATTTTAATTTTGACAGATCATTTCTGTTGGCAAGAGAACTTTGAAATATTTTATCTAAATTGACAGTTTTATAAAAAGGTGATAGTTAAATCGAACGCTTCTTCTCTCTGGGAAAGAACCTGACACTGAAAGTTGAATAACAGTGCAAAAGTCAATATGAGAAATTGTTATTATTATCTGAAACTGACATTTCGTTGAACGGATGAGTGGTTGCAGTGTCGTCTTGACGCAACCCTCTAGCACGCACTGGCGGTACACTAACCAGCCGGCGTTCCATTTCTCAAGTTTGCAGCCTGTTGTCCTCGCATACGTTTGAAGCTGGCATACGACCAAAACGAATCAGAATCATTTGCGATCACGCAGTTATCAAAACTTCTTCGCCACTCATCTTCTTGCAATCCTACCTTTGGCTCCCAATTCTCCCAGTTTCTTTCCTGGTCGATGACTTGGTGATCACTAGGTAATTTACTGATCAGTAATTTCAGTTGTAACAAGTAATCAGTAATGTTTTACTTTATCAGACTATGGATATCATTTGAATATGAATTTTATGGGGCAGATGTAAGCTGCTTTACACTGGATTCATATAAGTTACGTACAAAATGTTCTGAAAAAGCTTTTCAGTACATCGAATGTGTGCAAGTTACATTGGATTCAACGTTGAGAAGGCCACCAGGATGTAGTTTCGGAAGGGAGCTTTGTATGACTATTAATTTCAAATGAGATTAGGAAATGTGTCCCTTTGCACATGAATCTCAATGTCCTAATGGAAATCCCTTGTCCTACCGCTCTTTGTGTGTTGTGAGATCTGGAGGTTATTTAGGGCAAGTGTACCAGTTATCGGCATCGTAAGCAGATTCGCATTAAATATCATATGTAAATCCTATTTAATTCTACAATATTGGTTGTAACTTATTGTGATCTGGCACATAGATCCATCTGGTTTCGTATGGATACGCACAAATCCTTGTAATAAGGATCAGTTCAATTTAAAACAATTAAATTTATAAGATGCACCTTTCGTATCAGTGATTGGCAGTGCAAAATGCGCTGAAAGACTCAGCTCGAGTTGAAGCAAGCGCAAAAAAGTCGAGGTAAGACATTCTGCTGATATTTTAGCGAAAATATATCTATAATAGGGGGAGGGGGAAACCCCGAGTTCTTTCCCCCGGCGGCACTCGAAGAGGTGCCACTATCAAGATCTGACACTGAAAGACGTGAACCCCCAGTCATCTAGTGGTCCACATATTAATGATCACTAAAGGGTTTCGTGATATTTATGTCCGGGGTATTTTTGCGAGTCAGTTTTTCACTCGAGCCGTTTTGCGTGGGAATGATAATGCAGCGTCGGAGACAGAACAGATAGAGCTTCCGGAACGAACGTCCGGTCAAGACGCTTCAAGCGTTTAACAAGGCTACGTACTGAGATTCCCCGCGCGATTTGGACCTCTACATATAGACTCGAACCTGTAGCAAAAATATAGTCGGTCACACAGCTCGTTCGAGTAGACATCGCAGCTAGATCCGTGGACTTCTCAGCTTTCCCGAAAGCACATTTTCTACACAGCAATGGCAAGGTCGTGCTGGCGGTGTGTGTTCCCACTCGTTTTCCTGGTGACTGCCACTCTGCAGGCTGAAGCAAGTAGTGCAGTTACCACCGCAGGCGTGCAGGCTGCAACAGAAGGCAGCCGGCCTACGGCAGAAGGCGCAGTGTCCACGGAAGTGGCTGGTGTGGAGCCCCTGCAGGCCAGAGCGCACGCCCTCTCTCGCCTGCCCGGCTGGGAGAGTGTGTTCAACAGCAGCGTGTGCCGCGCCCAGGTGCAGTACAGCGCCAGGCTGCGCGTCGTGCAGGCCTGGTGCGCCGACGGCGTCGACGGGCAGGAGTTCGACGCCCGCGGCCGGCAGTTCGTCTGCAGGAGCGTGCGCCTCACTCTGCCGGCGGCCGGCTCTGACGTCGACGTGCCCGCCGGCTGCGTCGCGCGCCTCCTGCCTGTCGTGCGCAGCGACGCCATCCAGTCTGCAACAGACTGACGCGTGCCACGCGATTTCTTCCGTCCCTTTCCTTAATGTCATCCCTTTCTGCAGTTCCTAAGTTACGCATCACGATATTACATTACAGAATATTGGAGTAACAAAAACTCACAGTAATTGCAGTGTTATATCAGTCGATCAGTCACATTCTTTCTCTTACCATCAGCTCCAAGACTTTCCAACAATATCATAGGAAGTGTAAAAAAATGTACTGTAAAAGTATCATAATCAGAATTTTTGTGTTTTTGAATTCTCTTACAGTGGGGAAAACTGATTCTTAATACTTACCATCGACTGATGTACTGTTATGAAACCCACTTGAATATTCGCACTGCTGCAAAAGGATAAACAATTTCGTAAAATCGTGAGGTAATGCAGGAGGTGAAAACAGCTTAAAGCCTGCAGTTACTACCAGTTATTTTAATATCTTCCAACAACTTAAGACTTAGATAGTAATGTCTCTACTTACTTTACACGAAATTTGTACATAACTTTTGATTTTGTTGTGTTATTTATTTCTGAATGTGTAAATTATTAGCCTATATATAACTACTACTTTAGTTATATGATGTTCATTTAAACACAGTTGATAATAAAAATACTTTTTTGAAACATTAAAATGTGGTTGCTTTGTTGAATAGGAGTGATCGTCACCACAGAATTACACCCTTTTTCCTATCTCCTACTTTCTATACGCAATAGTTGTAAAATGCTTGAAACTAAAAATGGCCCTGGTACGTAGGAAGAAATCATCATACTGTTAAACAACTCAACTAAATCCTTTGCCAACATGAAGCACCGAAAATATGAGAAAAAAGTAAGCAGTATCGTTTGCCTTTACCATAAGTTAATTTCAGTATTCTGTAACTTTACGCACCGAAAACCTTCACAGTTTGGTCCCTTAGGTTTACAAACATTCGATTTCTCTAGGATCCTTGAAAACTGGCAGATTAAATTATACATAAATTTATTTACAATAAGCATACGTGAATCAGTCATTCTGAACAACAAAATCAAGTTTTCAATTGATAATGAACCAAACCAAAACACATAATACGAGTTGGCTAACATGGGAAAGAGACATAGCCCACTTCCCAACAAATTAAAATAACAGAATAATCCATCGCACTTATATTGATGGTACAGTGCTTGAAATTTACTCTAGAACCTACTCCAAGCGAGTGTCTCCAAGCAGCAACAGACATTAAGTAATATGAAACTCTGATGGCTTAACATACTGGCGCGATGCTGCTCATACGTTCCAACCGGTGCACCAAGGTCCGGCAGCTGAATAGTACCGTGCCTCACCAATGAAGCTCCGCGCCTTCATTTAGAGTCTCCTCCAACAGAATAGGGTCAGGTGCTGCTACAAAATTTCCAACACGTCTCGTGGATTCGAGAGAAAAATAGCCGACAGCCATAAACAAAGAACGAAGGAAAGCTTTCGCAGTCATTATTGTTAAAATAAAAATTCTTCTTAGCTATTTGCTGCGTCATGATGAAAAAATTGGCTTTGTTAGACAAGTACAGAAGGAAACACGTCAGTATTTCCTTAGGAAGGCTCCTGCAATGGAGCCGAGACATTGGAAATATTTTACCATAATGTAGCGGGCAAATAGCTCAGAAGAATTTTAATTTTAGCCTATAAAGACATCGATTAAATAGACAATATCTATAATCTTGACCGCAAATTTATTAGCAGTGATGACCGGTTTTAACTCATTTCTGAGTCATCCTCGGATCAGTTTACAGGTTTGTCAATAGTTGTATCTGCCAGGCAGTATAACCTTCCAATCAACTAATTAAAACTTCTTCTTGTTGTGGTCTTCAGTGCGCAGACTGGTTTGATGCAGCTCTCCACGCTACCCTGTCCTGTGCAAGTCTCTTCATCTGAGAATACGTTCGGCAACCTACATCCTTTTGAATCTGCTTACTATATTCGTCACTCGGTCTCCCTCTACGATTTTTACCCCGCACGCTTCCTTCTAATGTTAAGTTGAACATTCCTTGATGTCTCAGAGTGTGTCCAACCAATATATACCTTCTCTTAATCAGGATATGCCAGAAACTCCTTTTCTCCCCGATTCGGGTAAGCACCTCCTCATTAGTTACGTGATCAACCCATCTATTTTTCATAGCACCACACATAGAAAGCTTCTATCATCTTTTATCTGAACCCCTTATCGTCCAGGTTTCACTCCCATACAGTGCTACACTCCAGACAAATGCTGTCAGAAAAGACTTCCTAACATTTAAATTAATATTGGATGTTAATAAGTTTCGCTTCTTTAGAAACGCTTTTCTTCCCAGAGCCATTCTGCATTTTACATCTTCTTTACTTCGGCCATCAGAAGTTATCTTGCTACTCAAATAACTAAATTCATCTATATCTTTTATTGTATCATTCCTTCAGCATCGCTTGATTTTCTGACATTGCATTCCATTACCTTCGTTTCACTTTTGTTAATGTTCATCTTTTATCTTCCCTTCAAGACAATATCCATTCCATTCAATTGCTCTTCCAGATCTTTTGCTGTCTCTGACAGAATTACTATGTTATCGGCAAACCGCAATGTTTTTTTTTTCTCCCCGCACTTTAATGCCCTCTTCAAATTTCTCCTTCCATTCCTTCACTGCCTGCTCAATGTACAGATTGAACAACATTGGGGAAAGGCTACAACCCTGTCTCACTCCCTTCCCAACCTCTGCGTCCCTTTCTTGCCCTTCGACTCTAATAACCGCTGTCTGGTTTTTGTATAGGTTGAATATAACTCTTCGATCCCTATAATTTACCCCTGCTACCTTCAGAATTTGGAAGAGTGTATTCCAGTCGACACTGTCAAAAGCTTACTCCAAATCGACAAACGCTAAAATCGCAGGTTTCCCTTTCCTAAGCCTATCTTCTAAGGTAAGTCGTAATTGCCTCCCGTGTTCCCACATTTCTCCTAAATCCAAACTGATCTTCCCCGATATCGGATTCCACAAGTTTTTCCATTCGTCAGAAAATAATTCTTGTTAGTATTTTGCAACCTTGACTCATTAAACTGATAGTTCTGTAATTGTCACACTTGTCTGCACTTGATTTCTTTGGAATTGGAATTACGATATTCTTCTTGAAGTCAGAGGGTATTTCCCCTTTCTCATACATCTTGCATATTAGGTGATACAATGTTTTCACGACTGGCTCTCCTAACGATATCAGCAGTTCAGACGAAATATCATCTACTCCAGGGGCCTTGTTTCGGCTCTAGTCCTTCAGCGCTCTGTCAAAATTACAACTTATAAAACCAAAAAATGCGGTACATTTGAAGAAAACCACATTGGTTATTGCACATATATGACATTTTTGCAGAACAGTAGCTAAAATCAGGCATTACGGGTTAAAATTCACTGACAGTATCTATTATTCTTTAAACTTCTCAATCAAGGTATCTGTAGCAGGGGTCAGTGTGAGAATATTCTGTACATTTCTAAGATGTTATGTCGAAGTACACTCGTATAGGCCCACTATGTTTTGCATGGTGTGCAACCTACATAAAATACTTCACAATTTCTGCGGATTCAACTTTTCGTTTTCCACTCACTTCGGAGCTAAACTAAGCCTTCTGATTTCTTATGGATTTTAGATCTATTTGTATTTGTTTAAAGAGTCCGTATTTTCTACAATATCACGCGTTATCAGTTCCTTAATCATGAACTTTCGTAGCTGTTACTATGGTTGGTCACCTGCATTCCAACCTGTCAAATGAAGCACTTGGGATGTAGCTATCACAGGAGCACTCGGGATTCAAGTATTTCGTTGAGGATGGACTAATTTTCACTCCAATATACGGAGGCCGATTTTCGTCTTCTATGAAAAGATAATTTCGTAACAAAAATCATTAAAATCGCTTCACTAATCTCTAAATTATCGCAATTTTTCCAGTTTAGCACCCATTTTCGAGGGCCGTTTCACTAGTGAAATGTGTTTTACCATCGCTAAAAAAAAAACGTGTCCCTTAGTTTTCATGTATTATTTCTAAATTTTAGAAAAAAAAGGAATGAAACGTCCGTAGGTTTACTTGTAAGGGTAGCAACTGTCCGGCATCATATGCTGATATTTATTTCTTTACTAACTGTACCTGGGATTAGTTTCTTTTCTCCTATTAAAATGCAATGCTGTGTCATAATTTCAGACTAGTACGCGAGGAAATATATATATATATATATATATATATATATATATATATATATATATATATATATATATATATATATATATATATTAAATGCAGGAATTAACAGCTGACTGATAGTTTTGCTGAAATGTATAAGTAAATCAATAAGTCTTTCACACTAATTATTTATGAAATCTTCTGTATCACTGGATATTATCAACAGTGCTGTGAGAAGAGGACCGATGGATTTATCTTCGAAAATATCTAAAGTCACCAATGTAATTGCCAGCATACGTCTTCACTACAGTTGAAAATTTCACATGAGCTGGAAAGCTCCTACAGAAGCAAAAATAAGAAAATGAATATCTGAATGTTTGCCCTTTATGCGTTACTATACGAGACATCTAACTGTGCTGAATCTTTGGTGAGTTGTTTCCTGTGTACGTCTGCGTAGGTATCTGGTCTCAAAACAAAGCAGTACGATACATCAGGAATAATGAGAAAGCGGATATCCGCATTTATCTTAGTGACATGCAACAGACTTTACTTACAGTCTCAAATCTTTACGGAAAATAGTTTATTATTTACTATATTTTCACTGTACGTGACATAGCACTGTCGCACCAGGCATGCCATTTTAATTTATTACTTCGTAACTAGTCAACTCATTTGCAATATATTTTACATACAGTATCGACATATAGAGCTGCATGTGTCAACAAATTTAAATCACCGTACGATATATACTTCAGGAGGTATGTCATATCGTGAAACTGCGCGCAACAACTGACACAAAACAGCTGACACAAAACACGTCAGAACAGTGTTGCAGAAACGACGAAAAAAAAAACATACCAAATCTGAACGAACACAAAATTTCAAGATTGGCGGTAATTTGCAGATTTTCGAAATGTGGTGCGAACTTAAATGCAATAAGCGTATATTGGGAAAAAAAAGTTCAAATGTTTGTAAATCTATGGGACTCGACTTCTCGGTTATTAGTCCCTAGGCCTACAAACTACTTACACGAAGTTAAACTAACCTAAGGATAACACACACAAACCCACGCACAAGGGCATGCTACGACGGCGCGCAACCACGCGCTCTGTGGCAAGGCGCCACTCTACTGTGGCATATATTGGAGATAACACCTATAAAATATTGAGGAAGGCAAAAAAAGTGTTTTCATTAACAGAGCAATTAGTGGATGTAACTGTTATAATAAAGCGATTGCATGCACAACACTTGTCTGACCTGCTTTGTAGTCTTGTGTAGTTCGCAAATGAAGTAGTTAGGAAAAGCGCTCTCATAGCTGAACCACTTCGCAGATCGCTCGCCTCTTAGTTCGTCCACTCCAGCGAGAGGACGCGAAAGCGCGCAGAATCGCGTGATTCCCTTCTGCCAGTTGCCGTCATTTCGAGCTGATAAGCAGCTCAGCTGTAGTTTTAGTAGTGGTAACAAAAGCAAAAACGAGCGGAGGAACTAAAAAGAGCGACCAACATCGCGGACGAGCTTTGAAGTATTCTACACTCTGCAATATCTGACTAATAAATTCCATAATGCCAAGATATAGAGATAACTCTAAACTTAAACGCCAGAAATTATCCACAAACTGTTTCTTTTGGTTTGAGTGATATCGTTAGCGGCTCAAGCAGCAAGCGCATGAAGCAGCTAGGTGGGGGAACTTCACCCTCCACCTGCATGCGCAGACCACGCCGCTCAGCCGTCACTGGGAGCGGACGAACTAAAAGAACGAACTAGTTCGCGACAGAGCCGTGAACTGAAGTTAGCGCTCCCAATCGCAAACTCTTATACGGAAGTCTAATGTTTTGGAGTATTTCTGCTCGTTGTGGGTTCCTCATGTGGTGGGACTAACGGAGGACATAGAGAGAGAATTCATAGAACGTCAGTTAGTTTTTAGTTTTTGCGATGTAGCAGTGGAGTAAAAATTATTATAAAAGGACGGTATTCATAGCGGCGAAATATATTTACGAAATATATTTCATGTATCCTACAAATACAAACATTTGAGAAAGAGACCCGAAAGAAACTCTTACACACCACCATCTACATCTATATTTCGCATGCCATCTCATGGTGTGGGGTGGAGCGTACTTTGTGTATCATTGTCATTTCCTAATCAAATGTTCAAATGTTTGTAAATCTATCGGAGCAAACTGCGCGGTCATCAGTCCGTAGCTTGCAAACTACTTAAACTAAGGTAACTATCCTAAGGTTAACACACATACACACACACACACACACACACACACACACACACACACACACACCAATGCCCCAGCTAGTGAGGACTCGAACCTCCGACGGCGAGCAAGCCGCGCTCCGCAGCGAGGCGCCAAGGACCGCTCGGGTACTCCACCGCGGCTGTCATTTCCTCCTCCCAAATACATTCGCGTTTTGTTGGCGGAGAAAACTACTGCCATTATGCCTCCATGTTTGCTCCAATCTCCCTCATTTTATCCTTGGGGACTTCTCGTGAGATATATGTAGGACGGTGCAATATAATGTTTGACTGTTCGTGATACTTACGCTCTCGGAACTTTGTCAGAAGACCATCTTGTGGTCAGGATCTCATACTGATGTGAAGTTACTTAGTTTAAGTACTTTGTAAGCTACGGACTAATGTCCAAGATGTTGAGTCCGATAGATTCACAAACATTTGAAAGACATTTTGTAATTGCCCCGAAATGGCTGCCGTTTCTAGATCTGTCTGTTCCTACTCAACTGAACTAGCAACTGTGCTACTCTAAATAGTTTTGCAGTTGCTTTTGATCTTCTGGTCACATTACTAATCTATGAACGACAGCATAAGATGTGAACAGTGTAAGATTATCTGCTAAATCGATTATAGAAAACCGCGATTGTAATTACACGACTGTGGCGATATTCCATAATCATGCAGTTTCATTAAAAGACGCATGTGAGGTGCACTGTCAAAAACCTTCCGGATATCTATAAATATGGAATTGATTCGAGATTCCTTGTCGACAGCAATCGTTACTCCATATGACCAAACAGCTACACTATGTAATCTAAAGTATCATGACACTCTCAAAAATGTTCCGTTGTCACCTACTACCAGGCACTCCATATCAGCGACCTCAGCAGTCATTAGACATAGTGAGAGAGCGGAATGGGGCGCTCTGCGGAATCACGGTTTTCGAATGTGGTCAGGTGATTGAGTGTCACTTGTGTCAGAATTCTGCTCGCGAGATTTCCACACTGCTAACCATCACTAGGTTCACTGTTTTGGATAAGATAGTGAAGTGGAAACTTGAAGGTACAAGCACAGCACGAAAGCGTTCAAGCCGACCTCGTTTGCTGACTGACGGAGACCGCAAACTGTTGAAGAGGGTGGTATACAGTGTATTAGGCAGGCATCTATCAAGACCGTGGCACAGGTATTGCAAACTGCATCAGGATCCACTCCAAGTAATATGACAGGCGGGACGTGAGAAAACTTCAATTTTATGGTTGAGCGGTTGCCGATAAGCCACACACAATGCAGGTCAATGCCAATCGAAACCTCGCTTGACGCAAGGAGCGTATACATTGGCGGATTGAACTGTGGAAATGCGTTGTGTGGAGTGACGAATCACGATACAGAATGTGGAGATGCGATGGCTGGGTGTGGGGAATGCCCGGTGAACGTCGTCTGCCAGTGTCTGTAGTGCCAATAGCAAAATTCGGAGGCGGTGGTGCTATGGTGAGATCTTGTCTTTCATGGAGGGAGCTTGCACCCCATGTTGTTTTTCGAGGCTGTATCACAGCACCAGCAAAGGCCTACATTGATGTTTTAAGCACATTCTTGCTTCTCACTGTTGAATCGCAATCCGAGACTGGCAATTGCAGCTGTTTAACACTATGGAGCACCTGTTCATAACGGACGGTTTGTGTCGGAGAGGTCACACGACAACAACATCCATGCAAGGGACTGGTCTGCACAGAGTCCTACCGTAAATCGTATAGAATACCTCTGGGGTGTTTCCAAACGCCGACTTCGCGCCAGGCCTCACCGACCTACATCTATGACTCTCCTCAGTGCAGCACTTCGTGAAGAATGGGCTGCAATTCCCAAAGACTGAACGTATGTCTGCAGGAGTTGAATCTGTGATCCAGGCTAGGGGTGGTCCAACACCAAACAGAATCCCAGCATTACCGATGGAGGTACCACCAATCTGTTAGTCATGTTCAGAGAGGTATCCGGATACTTTTATCTGAATCGGTGTTCTCTTCGGGGTAGTTCATAATGTGTTGTAAATAATATGTTGGAAAATGGTATTGCAAACCGACGTCAATGATATGCGCCTATAATTTTGTCGGATCACTCCTATTCCAGTTTAGAATACTGGAGTGACCTGTGCTACTTCACAGTCTTTGCATATTAACTGATTCTTCCGTCGCTTCTTGGTAGAACAAATTCATTATAAAAATTAAAATACACAATTTTGTTTGTTTATTTTGTGAATCCATCTTGTACACTGTCATTGCAGTAATTATACATTCATTACTTCGCAATTTGCGAGAATTTTCGAATTTAGCTGCTCTTCCTCAAGTGATCTATCACATTGTAAAATATGAGAATTTGTGCCTTAAGCATTCGGCCACCCGGATACGCTTCCCGGCCAGACCCAAACTTCCACATGTTACAGTTGTCTACTTCCCTTAGTGCTCCCACGCGTATGGCAGTAATTCCCGCGACGAGGAGAGACATACTACACCATCTTTAGCCTGTCTTGACGTCATATTTACCATGATACGTCTGTTCCTAAGGAAGAGACGTTGCTTATGATCTGAAGCTCTAAATATTAAATATGAATTCCTTAATTCGCAATTTTTGAAAAGTTCCTGAAGAAGAGCAGTTAAAGTCGGAAATACTCGCAAATTGCGAAGTAATGAATGTAAATTTAACATTTTTAGCTGCAGACCATGGTAAATGTTACAGTATTTTTTTATTTAATTGTGAACACTATAACTTAATATGTTTACTTTCACCGTATTTCAGTTCGAGTGCATACATCCGCTTTTGTTAAGCTTCTCTGTTCTCCACTGCACCCCATCTATACCCTCCTATCCCACCTCTATATTTTTGTCTATTTGTTTATTTAAGTTATAATAGTGTGCCGGGTTTCAAATATTTGTAATATTTGTGTCACCTTATGTTTAGAACAACCCTTAAAACATTAGATTCTTGTTTAATTTTATTTTTATTCACTATAGTCATGCTGTAATCATTTATGTTCACACTATTATCTACGTATGTTATTTACGTTTCCTTTTTTCAGTACTATTAAGTAAGAGATTTCATTCAAATACTTATTTACACAGTAACTGCTCCATCAAAGAAGTTAATTTACTTTTCTGTATGTAACATGTCTTCTGATTTACCGACATTCTTTGACTGAAAGTCTGTAAATGTTTGATGATGGCCTAATAAGCCGAAAATCGTTTCACAAAATAAACAAATCTGTAGAACAAAGACAAAATTGTGTATTTTAGTTTTCATTAGTCTTTGAGTATGGATTCTTCACTGAGCGAGGTTTGGAGATATTGCGTCAACATACTCTCCAAGAAACGTAATTGGTATAAAATCTGGACCGAAAGTCTTGCTTTGTGTGATTTAAGTTGAATATTTTAAACATGACTTACAGGATAGCAAATTAATAATCAGCCAACCATTTGCAATAATAGTAGTTTCAAAAAAAATTGACGACATCTTCAACGGTTATAAACCAGTCTTCTTCAGACATACATGTTATACCTATAGACAATGTGACATCATAAATTGCAAATTCATAATCATTTTGCCTAAAACATGCGTCATACCAAGCCTGTTGTGTAAAATATTGTGAAATACAGAATCAGAATAAAACTGTCACTTACTCTACATGCATACCACAGTAATTGAATGTCCTGGGAGTGTGATTTAGACGAAAGATACGTCAGCGTGTTTGGAGTCATTCACGCTTACTGGTGGGAAGCAAGGAGCGTGCATACCGGGACCGGTGGCGCATGCACCGTGGGACATAAACGTTCAGTGGCTTAAGTAGCCATTGGGAGAACGTACATTGAATTTATAACGATGTTAATAAATGGGATATTTGGATAAAAAGAGGGTAACAAGGTCGAGGAAAGCTAAAAGGTAAAGCAGTCAACAATCCGAAGATTGGTTTGAACACCACAGTACTTTACTAGGCATGGTTCTGTTTGGAGGTGGTATGCCGTTGCCTTCCTCCGACCTTCGAACTGACTTACCCAGCCAGTTATAGGGGGACCTACAGTTTAACGTGGGTTCCGAACCACGGCGCTACTCGGTATTTTGCACATGAGCAGCACTGTCAGAGGTGAAAGAAGTGGGAAGAGGCAGATAATAACCCTAGGACCTGGCGGGGATCGAACCCGTGAACTTTGGATTTGTAGTATGGCACTCTAACCCTGTGCAACCGAGGCGCACTGAGGAAAGCTATACAAACAAAATTTACTTTGGTCAATTGTAAGAATATGCTAACAGTTACCGTTAAATACTTTGGTGAGGCGAGAGTCAATAGCAGTATTATCTTTCATAAAATGCATTTTTAAAACCATCGCTTTTTATTAGAAACCTTACTTATCAACCAGTTTCGGTCAATAGACCATCTTCATGTTGACTGATAGGTTTTACCTAACATGCCCACTGTATTTTTAATATTTTTAGTTATACTGACCCCTGTTTGTCTCTACTAGATGTATTTTATACGACGCATTTTACCATTCAGTTTTAACACCTATTTATTCATGATGATGGTCAATTGACCGAAACTGGTTGATAAATAAGGTTTTTAATAAACAGCCGATGGTTTTAAAAATTCACTTTATGAGACCGTTAAAATACATTGCGTCAACGAACAACAATAACAGAAAAATGTACCAGATGAACAAAAATAAACTGGATTAGTATATAACTTATAATGTGATGTCGCAAATCATGTAAAATGGATAATAAACATCATGCCAATTGCAAATGTAAGCAGGTTTTAGATTTTTGAGGAAACAGACAAATCCGAAAGGCTACCTCCAGCAGTAAGAAGATTTCGTGACCAGTATGGGTTTGAAGCCTTCAAACTATTGTCTAGAGGCGAGATTTAACCGATCATTTAGTAAACTGCCATCGTTGTGTTCTAGATGTTTAAAGATCTCAAGTTCATCCCAAAGATCAAGCTTTAGCCCTTTAACTTCTCTGTGTAAAATGATTGTGTCGTCTAACATCTGTAAAGTTTCGAATTCTGGGTATCAAAAAGCGCCCCGCGGAACCTCTGCCGGACTCGATGTGGATGTCAGGGTTGACGGAGTCGTCACATACGCAGATGACCTTCTAGTGGTTGTCTCCGCCACCAACAAGGCCCAGCTAGAGGAGAAGGCACGAGAAACACTGACAACAATAACACAGTGGTGCGAACACAACAAACTCAAGATAGCCACCAACAAAACTACATACACTCTACTCAGAGGGTCATTACAACGAAACCCATCAGTTAAATTACACAACACAAATATAAAACGAACAGTAGTCACTCGTTATCTGAGTGTCCACGTTGATGAAAGACAAAATTTCCACGAACACATTAAGATAACCACAGACAAAGCAGAGAAAATACTACACAAGTTGGCAAGGCTTAATTCTACCTCGTACAGACTGCCTCTGTCAACTATACGAACATATCACTGTGCTCTCTTCGAGTCAGTATTATGCTTTGCAGCTAGTAACTATGCTCAAAGATTGAGCCTAGTAACCAACAAAACAATTGTGAGACGTGGGCAGAGAAGTGTGTTATGACAACTTACTGGTGCATTCAAATCAACACCGATAAAAACGCTATTCGTCCTTCACGGTATCTGTCCAGTTGACAACACAATAAAATATAGAGCTGCAGCGAACTGGCTTAAAATGGAGAATCTACACAAAGTGCACGAAATAACTGGCTCAGATATCGCAACAAACCGCCAACTGAGAACATGGCGAACAGACACATAGCAACAGGAATGGGAGGCCTGCGAAAAGAGACTTAGACTGTATACACTACCACCAGACATTAGAGAAGGAAAACGGATAAAGCATATCGATCCCAGACGCGGTATGGTTCACTTCCGTACAGAACATGGTACATATCCCATTCACCTGTTCCGAATGGGACTGGGCGACACCAACACTTGCACCTGACAAAACACCGAAGGCTCCCCTGAACACATCGTCATACACTGCGGACGATACACACATGTCAGAGACACACAGCAGCTTGATTTTACAGCAGACGTTACGATATATGCCACAAAAAAAGACGAACAAAGATGGACAACACACTAGCAGACAAGATATCCAAAGCAACCTACGAAGAATACAAAAGGACAGGGCCCTACAGGAGGCGTTCCAATATGCCAGGCAGAGTGGAAAGGTATACTTGGGAACAAAAAGACGAGGAAGAAGGCGATGAAACTTTCATACATGAAGGAAGTGACACCGATGAGACTCAACACTGACAGGGGAGCAATCTCCTACTGTCAACAACCCAAACCAGACCTTCTTTACATTAACATGGATACTAACACCTGAGACACAATAAAGAGAAAACAATATAAAGAACAGAGACTAATATCACCAAAACCATGGAAACTGTGCTGGGTGATCAGTGGCTTGAAGGAAACATTCCAAGATACTCAACGCCCAGCGCGGTTCAATGCAGCTAACCATAAGGACAGAAAACCTATAATATATATATTATTCCTTTCTTTCCTATTACGTTGTTTAGCCCAATTAAAATTAACAAATTTCAGAATACATTGAATTTCGACATATGTCTAACAACCATGTAACCAATCTTGTTTTTATGTTTTCCAATATACCTAATTATTGTAAAATGCAAGAATTTTAATTTGTTATAATTGTAGCAACAACTGTAAGCACTTGTATATGTGTATTTTCTCTTTGCTTTTATTTTTTCCCTCTTATTTCTATTTATCTAAAATAATCAAATTATGTAACATTAACGAACTAATGTATTACATGTAAAACAACAACAAAACTACAAATGTACGTCCTGCTTTATATTAAAAGGTAGCAGGTTTCTTCATCAGGATTAAAAAGAAACAACTGGTGCAGACCAACCAGCCTACGCATGCGAAACAGCGGGGGTTCTGCTAGTAAATAAATAAAAATACTGGACCGCCGAGAAAAAGTTCTACAAAATAATTGATCCTGAAAATTTAAACTGTATCACTAATTTTGTGTCACAGTGTTTAATTGCTATGAAATAAATGTATTGACAAAGGGCATAAAAGTTCTTGTTATGTATTTATGTTCCAAGAGTTGGGTATTCACCATTACTGGGCATATTCTTCCAGAGTTTCATATTTACTTTATTTATGAATTGTGCAGCTTGTCTATTAGATTAATAATTATAGGTTGCACTTAATTTGATTATTTACTGAACATAGATGGTACCCGGACAACTGAAGACTGGGATAGTATCTGTCAGCTTTGACGAATATCGTATCTTAGTCATAGTCAAGTTCACAGAATGTATTTGGGAAAGAAATTGCTACCAGATGGTGATTTGGGGAAGTACTTTGAGAACCAGTCAGTAGATGGATGTAACAGCTTGCTTTAGATATTGTAAATTGACTGAATTTATTCAGTGATAACTTCCATTTCTATGATACAGATGAAAGCTGATGGGTGGTATCCCCTTCTTCAATTATGCTGAGGTGCCTCTGTAAAAGTTCTAGGTCTATCAGACAGATTTTTGATAACTGACTTTATAATGACTGCAGATGCATGGAACTGTTTAGTGGTTTAGGAACTGAATGAAAACCGACATGCTTATTAAAGATTACATTTTTATTTTATAGTCAATTTTCGTCAACAAATATGTAGTAAAAACTTGCTTGTGTTATTTCAGTGTTTGTAACCATCTCCAAGAAAAGCCTCTTTAATTTGCCCATTCTCATATTTAAATAGTGGCTGCACTTGATCATGAATTAAAGAAACTGCCCATTCTCACATTCTTGAAAATTAAGACAGGGTAAAATTATAGAAAAGGTGGCATATTTTCATACTGTGACTTGTTTGTTGGTAATGCCTACCAAAAGAGGTGATGGGAAGCTAAGATGGTGGAACAGCTGTTTTTCTAGCAAACAGAAATGTTTTAGTTTCAAATATTGGATTTTAATAACATGGTTTACCACAACCAGATTTTCTGCACTTTCCCATTCACTGGCTTCACCACCTCACAAACAAAATGTTACCTCCAAACCTAACCTCAGTCCCTAGTTATATTATGGATCAGCTCATCACAACAACCAGATTTTGAAATGTCAACCTCCAGCTTCCAAGTGACTGATATACTGGCACAGCATTTTCATTACAGAATTTAGGCCAATGAGCTGCTTTGAAGTCATTGCACATCTTTATATCTCAGTTGCTTTTTTTATCAGTGTAGTCCAAATGAGATGCAAATTGATGGTAAGTATTTGTTTATTCACAATCATTTTGCTAGCCCCACCCCCTTTCTGTGCTGGCATTTTGGACACTTCTGATGCAGTAATATTCAAGGTTTCCATTAGATGGTGCTAACATTGAAGTTACAATCAGTTTAGCTTGGGGTATGGGCTTTTTGTGTGTGTCCATTATCTAAGAAATGTTTTTTGGATATATTGTACTGCCCAGTTTATATGATGAAACGTATTTTCAACTGTAAATATTAAGCAATGCCCTATGTCAATCTACAACTATTATTTGGTGTTAACATTTTGGGCTTCACCAAGTCTCAACTGAATTTCTGCTGTTCAATGTAACCTAGACTTTGGGCAACACTACACAATAATAATTTGGGTGGTGTGGTGGGTATGAAGCTTCATACTACACATCACACACTAGGTGAACATGTTAGTGGTGCTGACAGGTAAAGAATAAAGTCTAAATAATTTTTTACAGCAGATAAGTTTCTTGTTGCATTTCTTTGCCTATAATAAATTTTAATCACTCTGAGACAAAGCTGATAAGATGAAGTATGAAACAAGTCTACAGACATGATATGATGGAGAATATTGTAAGTATGAAATAGGCCTACTACTATTGATAGCTTCTTGTGATTGAAACTATTGATGCTATAAATTGTTGTTGTAAAATTGATTTGCAACAGGTACATGATTTCTTGTCACTCTTAGCGTAAAATGAACAAGACATTGAATAAACATTGCCTGCTCCTAATTTCTGGTATTGTAGACAATTTGATCATTAAAAAAAATGTAACACTAACTCTTCATAACTATTTGATCCAGAGAAGTAAGATTTTCATTAATCAGCAATAGTTTAATTCCTGATAACAGTTAATATAGTTACTGTACTGAAATGCAGTTAGCTTTAGACAAAACGATTTAGACGAAATTGGAAGTAGGGGTGCCACAACTTTGTTCCAACAGTTGAAAATACTCATCTTTGCCAAGTGGGACGTTTGAATGGAGGTTCTTGCAGTCATTTATGTGTTAAAAACAATAAACTCATCATTAGATTTCTTCCCTTCTTTTTACTGCAATGTATATTAAATTTTTCCACCAGTTGAATTTCCCTTATATTTAGAATATATGCTACTTGTTCACTGGCGTCTTTTCCGATTTTTCTAGCGTTTTTAGCAGAAAATGGAATAGAAAAGGAACGGCAAACAGATTCAGCTTTTAAGATTTCTCGCCACTACAAACTCGATTTTTCTGTTGCGGTGTTGGCGGTGTTTTCTCCTTTTGTAATATTTCTCCAAAAAAATCAGTTGTTCCATACTTTTTTCGATTTAAGCCTCCGCCAACAATGAATGAAAACGAGTAAAAAAAAATAAAAAACACAACATAGGCATCAATGACTGAATAAGACGCTTTAATATTCCGGAAAAGCGTCTTAAGCAAAACGGAAAAAATTGCACGAAGAACAAGGCTGTTAGAAACAATAACTGATAGATATCTGCTGCAGAAGTTCCCCATGAAAATGAATATACATAATTTTGTTCCTGATCGTTTAATGTACGTATTTTTAAGTAGCAACTGAAGCAATTATGTCATTTCAAAGAAGAAATGTTTTCGTTCCTTGAATTAAAAGAGCACAAAGCAATCACCTCACGCTTTTTGAACTACGGTTCTTTTTTCCGAACGGTCTGCACTGCGGCTGGGCAGGGCGGCGTGGGACTATGTGCGTGACGTCACAAGACGAGTGCGCAGGCTTTCTTCCATAGGGGGTGCTGCCGGGGCGCCCGCGCCGGAGAGAAGTCCCCGCCTGACGCGGTGTCCGCGCGTTGAGCAACCACGCCTCCGCCTCCGCGCTGGAGGAACTCGCGCGCTCTTAAGAGGACGCGGCCGCTGGTCCGGTACAGTCGCCCAGCGAGCTCCCTGGCCCGAGACACGCGACACTGCCACATCAGCAGCCACACACGGACAAGTGCTCGAGTGCTCCCCGCCGCCATGTCTCGCCTGAGCTTCAGCTGCGCCGCGCTGCTGGCTGTCGTCGCTTCTCTCGCCTACGCCGCCCCGGCGGCAGAGCCGAGATTTCGCCAGCGGCGGTCCGCCGCCCCCGACGTCAGTGATCTGGAAGACTGGACCAGCATCGCCGAGTACAGCCTGTGCCCCGCGGAGGTCCAGTTCAACCGCAGACTGCGCGTGTACGAAGTGTGGTGCCAGAAAGAGGGAGACGAGGTGGAGGCCCGAGGTGGCAAGTACGCGTGCACCACGCTCAGGTACTCCCTGCCAGTGCCAGCAGCGGACTCTGACGTCGACATCGCCGGCGGCTGCGTCGCTCTCGTGTCGCACGTCTCTGAGGTCGACGCCAACCTGGAAACCCGAGACTGACACCTCTCGTCACACTTCGCATGTTTATTATAGTGTATTTATTTATTTATTTATTTATTATTTCAAGCGAACTAAGAATCTAGTCAGAATAACTACTACTCAATCATTTCCTTCATTCACCCCAAAACTATAATTTTCTCACAATGGGTTCTTTACCCCTCATCACCATCTGACTCATTGTTTCATTCTCCTGAAAACATTTCAATTTATACAATTTCAGTCTCAATTCAGTTGTAAAATGACTCTGGTTAAATCTGCTACTCATCTAATTCATTTTTTTGTCTTGCCCCAAACTCTTTCTGGTTTGTTTCTCTGTGCAGAAACAATATATCGATCTGATTTGTTAATGTGTCTTGCTTTTTTCTCTCTAGACGTCTATAGAATGTAACACGTTTTTTCTTCACCTCATCTGTCGTTTTTCATCATTTGGTTTCAGAACCTAATATATTCTTCATTAGACCTGATAATTTCGCAAGATTTCTCAATCTTTTACGAAGCTTGTAAATTCCACTTTGCGGCCACTGCTATAGCGAACACTGGTATTACAACTATTTTAGAATGCTATAATTTATCATCCTTAGAAACACATTATTTTTATATTTATTTATTTGTTTATTTGCTTACCACGTCAAGAAAGTGTGTTCTGTGATTCCGCTAATTTATCGAATACTCATTTTTATTTATTTATTATTTATATACTTATTTATTTTCTTGCCGTGATGGCAAAGTGTGACGAATTATTCCACCAGTTTATGGAATAGTTTATTCGGCACTGTAATCTGTATGTTAGGAAGTTTTACAACATGGTAGCGCATGTCGCTTTGCTATGAGACTTGGAAGTTATGCTGTGATATTATTTAATATGCTGTGTGATTTATCAGATTAGGTTGTATGAAAGCGTAGTTCCTAAACTTTTATAGTTCCTTGAAGTTCGAGTTTATATGAATCAGCCATTTAGAAAAGGCCATATACGCCAAAGTAAATGCCTCACGAGAAAAAGAGAATCTGTATTTCAATATCGAGATGTAAAATGTATTTTTTATATGTAGATTACAAAGAGTAGGATATTATATTTTCGTAAGGAATGGACGTTTGTTCGAGTACTTTCCAGATTTCGAACTACAATGGAAATGTGATGGGGATGGACATATGGCCTTTTCGAAATGACTGCCTCAATTAAGTTCGATTTACATTAAGGCAGACGACTGAAACAGGGGCTTGGATGGAGATGTACTACATATAATTTAGTAGAAAAGCATAAAATCAATAAAATGCGTAGCAAATGAATGTTTTGAATAGTAAAAAACATTCATACACAAATGATATGGTCTCCTAATTTTTATTTATTTATTTTTGTCCCACTGCATTTTTATGTAAAATACCGATGCAGTTAACAGATATTGCCGTTGATGTATAAGACAAGTTTGCTTTGTACCGTTTTATGCATATTTTGGTACTGCAGGTGCATACTTGATACTCCATAGTTTGTTCTAGTTGTAAGAATTATTTGTGATCTCAGTTTTCAAATGCCACTACCGCCAAATATCTACGAGAAACTTCGTCATCTAAGTTATCTCGTTTATTGCCATGTAATGTGATATGTAGTGACCTTAGTTATAGTACATACTAATTAATCAATGTTCCTAGATTACGTGTTCATAAGTTATTGATGTGATTCTCTGTTATTTATGTTAAGTTAATGAAGCGTTTTGTAAAAATAAACGCATTGAAATACATTTTCCTTGAGTTTTTATTTTAAATATGTTGAATTACACCATGAAAATGAAGCAAGGATAAAGTTTGTTACTGATGTAATTGTTTTTCAAAGGACTGTTTCAGTGAAGTAATGAATGCCTGTTATTAAAAAAGCAGAGTGGAACTTCCAACATGTATTTGTAATTTCAGAAGAAATTTAGATTTCATACACAACAAGCGGTTTATTCTTGATCGTGTGGTTCTAATTCTGTAACAGAATAATTAAACGAATAGCGTTTCTAGCAAATTCTAAGACGACGACTGGTCTCAGCTTTTACAAGATGTCAAATTCAAGTGGATTTTAAACTGCCACTATTTATCAGCATTTAAATATTTAATATACTAGTTGAAAAGTAATTCGTAGGTACATAAAGAATAGGTAACTTAATGTATGCTGTATTATTTACGAAAGAGTGGATAAATGTAAAATATAACCTTAGAGAAGATTGCTATAAAATTTAGTAACACGCGAGACAATAATGACCCAACGACTAATGTTAGAAAATAACTTAAGGAAAGCTTTTGTAGATTTGGAAAAATATTTTTAGAATTGAAATACACACTTTCAAATTCTGAAGTTATCAGGTGTAAAATACGGGGAACGAAAAGTTATATGCAATATGTAGAAAAATCTTGACCAGCTATAAAGAGTCGAAGGGCACAGTGGTTGAGAAGGAAATAAGACAGGGTTTCAGCATTTCACCATTGTTATTGAGCAAGATTTAAAGAAAGCTAACAAAGTTCAGGCAGCAGAAATAAAATATTTGCGTTTTGCCGATGATTTTCTAATTCTGACACAGATAGCAATGGAACTTGAAGAGCAACCGAACACAAGGAAGGCATAAGATGAACATTAACCAGGCCGAAATAAGCGTATTGGACTGTTCTACAAGTATATCAGGTGATGCTAAGGGAACTAGATTCGAAAACGAGACGATAAAAATAGGATGTGTGTTTTGTTATTTAGGCAGTGAAAACTGTGTGATTATCAGGCCAGAGAAGATAGAAAATGATGAATGCCAATGGGAAGAAAAGCATTTTTGTAGAAGAGATATTGATGTTCTAGGAAATCTTTTCCGCATCTACATCTGTAACCCTTTCAGACCCCTCATTGAACCAAAATCGGTAATTTTAAAACCACTGGGTTTATATTACAAAAAAACCATAGAACGGTATATTATTTTTTCGCATTCAAAAAAATTTAGAACCAACACAAATGTGAGCGTCTGAACTATCTTAAATACAATACAATCATTTCCCAATTAATTTAAATCATTTATTACAGTGATATTCACGAAAGGAGATACTATATTTTGACATACACCATGACAAGCATCATTTGCTTGTTGTACATTGTTTTCATTGAGCTGAGTGGAAAAGTTATCGTGAACTTCTGCAGTCATTAACATTACTGCTGATTTAGTGACTTCATTTTCTTCTTCATTCGAAAATTCAGACCTGTCTCCCAGTGTGGGAGTATTATCTGCAAGATTCCAGGTTAAATCTGACTTTTCATAATCGTCAATGAAGTTTTTCTCTTCGAAATCAATCCCTAATAGTAGTATTTCCTCATCAGTAAGCTCTCACAATAAAATAATGAATTTACTAGAACAATAATATGTAAGCCCAATTGTAATATGAGCTATTTATTTCGTCATCTCTTCCTAATCAGAGCCTCATACATCGACGTCAAGTGAGCACACGCCAATGATATAGTCTCAACCTACACAATTGTGCGTATGGGAGTTACAGTCATCGTATTTACGAATGTATTTAAAATATTTTTATCCAAACTTTTAGATTAGATTAGCTTTTTGTTCCGTAGATCCATGTTGAGGAGATCCTCGTGGATGTGGAAATGTCTAAAAACACAATTTACAAGCTGAATAATAGATAATACTAATAATATAAATACAGATACATACATTTTCTAAGCTTTCTTTTACCTGATAATACAAAAATACTAATATAGTATGAATACCGATACAAGCATCATTTGGTACAATTTAGAAATTCACTATTGGAGTAGAAGGAGTTGGCCACTAGAAACTCTTTTAGGCTACTCTTAAACTGACCTTTATTTCTAGCTAAATTTTTTACAGTTAAACTATTGAAAATAAGTGTTCCTGAGTAGTGGACCCCTTTACGAACTATAGTAAGCGTTTTTAAGTCCTTGTGTAGATAATTTCTGTTCCTAGTATTGTATGTATGAACTGAGCTCTTTGTTGGGAAAAGGGGTATATTACTTATGAGAAATTTCATTCAAGAATAAATATACTGAGAGGCAATAGTTAATACACCCAGTTCTTTGAAGAGGATTCTACAGGACGTCCGTGAATTTACTCCACAAATAATACGTATTACACGCTTTTGGACTCTGAAGACTATTGACTGACTTGAAGAGTTACCCCAAAATATTATACTATATGACATCATGAAAAGAAAGTAAGCAAAGTATCCTAGCTTTCTTATTTTTATGTCTCATATATCTGATAACACTCGTATTGAAAATACAGATTTGTTGAGTCGTTTCTGCAGTTCTGTGGTGATTTCCTCCCAACTGAATTTATGGATGTTATGGTTCACACAATCAAATCCCTTTGACAAATCACAGAAAATGCCTGCTGCTTGCAGTTTATTATATAATGAATTAAGTACATTCAAACTTATGTTTACATATTTCTTTCGACTTTTCTGATTCTCAAAACGCACTTTTTCAAATGTTAAAGCACCATAAATAATGCAAAATTAAGACGTAGCTCGATGTAGATTCTTTCGACCCACCATCTTGAAAGTTTTCATTGATTAATACGCAATATCTTGCGTGTACAAACTGGTAGCGATACGCTTAGAGGTTTATTCCATCTAGCGATTCCAGCACAATCCTTTCTCTTAGGAATCAACTTCGTAACACAATAATATGAAATGAAATTAACACAATTGTGCGTATCAGGTCCGAAATGGGTATCCAAAAAGCCACCTCTCATTGTGAGGCGGGGGGTATTTTGTGCATCATTGTGACTTCCTTTTTTCTGTTCCAGTCACGTATGGTTGGCGAGGAAGCCTACCGTCGGTAATCCTAAGCCACATTGCGGGCTCTAAGCTGTCTAATTTTATCCATGTTGCCTATTCGAGAATACATATAGGAGAAAGCCGGATACTGGATGACTTTGAAAAATCGTATGCACTCTGCAGTGAACAGTGGTCCACATGGCTTCCGCCGCGCCTGCCACTGGTCCAAGCAGGTCATCCCAGTGACTCTCCCACTCCTGCTAAACAGACCTGTAGCCAAGTATGCCGCCCTTCCCTCACACACATCTATTACGGTTCACACAATGACGAGCAATATTCGTTTGTTTTCCAAGGTACCTGCTTCCTTAATGGACTTCCTGAGTATCATTCCAAAGAATGTCAGTTTACCATCTGCCGTCCTCAGGATTAATTTTATGTGATCTTTCCACTTCAGTTCACCCAGTATATATGCTCCCAGATACTTCATGGAAGTAACTTGTTACTGTAACTTGTTACAGTGACTATTCTCCAATATTTTTTCCCTCAAGGCATGTACTGTAGTGAAAGTTGGGTGTTAGGCAGTTCGGACAAGAAGAGGATAGAAGCTCTTGTAATGTGGGGTCACAGAAGATTATCTGTGTAATGTAACTAATGAGGACATACTGAAGAGAATTCGAGAGAAAAGAAGTCTGTAGCACAAGATGACTAAAAGAAGGGAGTAATTTACAGGATACATACTGAGACGTTAAGGACAAGTCTATTTAAATGTGTGGGAGGTAAAAGTCGTAGAGAGAAACTATGAGATCAGAACGGAAAACAGGTTCTAATGGATGTGCGATCCACCTCTTATGATGAGGCTTGCACAGGATAGAGTAGCGAGGAGAGTTGCAACAGAAAAGTCTTCAGAGTGAAGGCCACAATATACACACATACCGTATGTATGCTGATATGAACTGTACAGCGTACAGCGCCATCTGTTAGCAGCTTTCGTAACTATTATTTCAAACTGCTGTATAAACTTCTTACAGCTTTCAGAATAAAAATACCGTTTACTGCATTCCTCTATCGATGTTTGTTTTCTAGATATTTAATTTTGAAATCAGGGAGCCCTTTTCTGGACATCCTGTAGCAGCTGAGTTTGGGATTCCGGCAAGCACACAGTCAGCAATAATAAAGAATGAAGACCGCGTGATAAAGGGGCAGATCGGAAACGACAAAGGATGGCTGAGTTTCCAGATTTAGAAGACGGTTTAGAGCAGTGGTTCCGGCAGCAGAGGAATAATAAAGTGGTCAGTGGTAGATTTATTTTGAAAGAAAAGGCAAATTATTTTGCATCAGCTTTGGGATACGATACGATTCGTTCCAGTAATGGATGGCTTAAAAATGTCAGGAAAAAAAAACAGGGCATTATTTTCTTAAAAAGGAGAGGGTGAAGTGCCAGTGTAAATATTAAAATGTGTGATGAGTGGAAGAGAACATGGAGAATGTTGGCAAGTGTTATATGAGGCAACGTGTTCCTGGAAAGTAAGCGCACGGTTATGATTTTGTGGCAGAGTGTTACTTATAAACTTCATTAAAGAGAGCACAAACATCGATGCCCGAGGTGGATTCGAACCCCCGACAGAGAACGCTCCCGAGCATCGGAGCATAGCGCCTCAATGCGCTCGGCCACTCCGCCGCGGCTGCAAACAACCGAATATGAATCGTCCAAGGTCGTTAAGATAGCTTTACAATAGTTCGTAAATCTCTTACACCAATACAACCTTGTCTGTGAATAATATAAACAACATTAAAACATTCTGAGACAGACTGTGCTACATTCACGTATTCCCAAACTCAGGATGTTGCTACACAATACTAGACTGCTGTTGTTGTAATAACTACTCTTGGCAGGCAGCGCATAGGCCTTGTTCATGTCACGGACATATAGTACATTCAACGCCGTATACAGTATCAC
The DNA here is from genome assembly GCA_026315105.1 of Locusta migratoria. NCBI lineage: Eukaryota > Metazoa > Arthropoda > Insecta > Orthoptera > Acrididae > Locusta > Locusta migratoria. The sequence continues at coordinate 182,195,259 of CM048746.1, forward strand.
TGATGTCACAGAAGGCTCGCCGTCATGTTTCTATCATATAAAGGTGTGAGCACAGAAAACAGTAGTAAAGATATGGATGAACTGACGTAACGACGCCGTCTTTATAGTTATGACATAATGGTCAATTTTTTCTTTCGAAATCTACAGCCTGCTTTGACATACATAGTTCTGAGTCACATGCGTAACTATGTTCATTAGTCAGTTAAAAGTTTCGATTACCTTATACGTGTGCTTATTATAAAAGCATTGTTTATCGTTGAAAACAAATGTCTATTAATTTGAGTGTTCTTAACAAACCTACAATTTGCTATGACACATACAGTAATGAGTATCGTTAATTTGCTGTTTTTATTAATCCGTATCCAGTTTCGGGCAATTCTGGCTTTTCTTTTTCAATAGCAGTACTGCTATAAATGTGCGCCGCGGTGGAGAAGCCTAACTGTCTAAGGCGCCTCGCGGTTGCTCGCCGTCGGAGGTTCGATTCCTCCCTGTGGCATGGATGTGTGTGTTAGTCCTCAGTTAGTTTACCGTAGTTTAAGTAGTTTTTAAGCTACGGATTGATGACCACGCAGTTTGGTCCGATAGATTTACAAACATTTGAACAAGTCGCTGGTCGACGGGCACTAGGCAGGAAGATGCTGGTCTCTGCGGCAGCCGTCGAAAATGTTTATTTCTATTCACATTATTAACCGAGATGATTTGTAAAATTAAAATGAATCAAAAGTTAGTCTTTGTTTAGCTCTTGCCGAGTGATGATCTGTATATTGTGAGAACAATAAAAATGTTATTACGTCTTAAACTTTAATAGTGTGTTCAACATTATTCTTTCAACATTTTATAAATTTGCAAAATATATCCACAGTGATATTATTTGAAATATTATACATCGTCGAAGATTTTATTTATTTATTTATTACAATCTTGAGTGAAGATATTGATATTAGTGAAAGTTAAACTTCCGACAAGCGAAGAACACACTTGAGAATTTACAGATGTTAACAAAATCGATTCTTTATATAGATCGATTACGAATGAGAGCAACTTATAATATCTGTGTTGATAAAAACATACATAGCTATGGAATTTTAATTTTGACAGATCATTTCTGTTGGCAAGAGAACTTTGAAATATTTTATCTAAAGTGACAGTTTTATAAAAAGGTGATAGTCAAATCGAACGCTTCTTCTCTCTGTGCAAGAACCTGACACTGAAATATTGAATAATAGTGCAAAAGTCAATACGAGAAATTGTTATTATTATCTGAAACTGACATTTCGTTGAACGAACGAGTAGTTGCAGTGTCGACCCTGCGCAACCCCCAAGCACGCACTGGCGGTACACTAACCAGCCGGTGTTCCATTTCTCAAGTTTGCAGCCTGTTGTCCTCCCATACCTTTGGAGCTGGCCTACGTCCACAATGAATCAGAATGATTTGCGATCACGCAGTTATCAAAACTTCTTCGCCACTCATCTTCCTGCAATCCTACCTTTGGCTCCCAATTCTACCAGTTTCTTTCCTGGTCGATGACTTGGTGATCACCAGGTAATTTACTGATCAGTAATTTCAGTTGTAACAAGTAATCGGAAATGTTTTAGTTTATCAGACTATGGATATCATTTGAATATGAATTTTATGGGGCAGATGTAAGCTGCTTTACACTGGATTCATATAAGTTACGTACAAAATGCTCTGAAAAAACTTTTCAGTACATCGAATGTGTGCAAGTTACATTGGATTCAACGTTGAGAAGGCCACCAGGATGTAGTTTGTATGACTATTAATTTCAAATGAGATTAGGAAATGTGTCCTTTTGCACATGAATCTCAATGTTCTAAAAGAAATGCATTGTTCTGCCGTCCTCTGTGTGGTTCGGGCAAGTTACTAGTTATCGGCATCGTAAGGAGATTCACATTAAATATCATATGTAAATCCTATTTAATTCTACAATATTGGTTGTAACTTATTGTGATATGACACATAGATCCATCTGGTTTCGTATGGATACGCACAAATCCTTGTAATAAGGATCGGTTTAATTTAAAACAATTAAATTTATAAGATGCACCTTTCGTATCAGTGATTGGCAGTGCAAAATGCGCTGAAAGACTCAGCTCGAGTTGAAGCAAGCGCAAAAAAGTCGAGGTAAGACATTCTGCTGATATTTTAGCGAAAATATATCTATAATAGGGGGAGGGGGAAACCCCGAGTTCTTTCCCCCGGCGGCACTCGAAGAGGTGCCACTATCAAGGTCTGACACTGAAAGACGTGAACCCCCAGTCATCTAGTGGTCCACATATTAATGATCACTAAAGGGTTTCGTGATATTTATGACCAGGGTATTTTTGCGAGTCAGTTTTTCACTCGAGCCGTTTTGCGTGGGAATGATAATGCAGCGTCGGAGACAGAACAGATAGAGCTTCCGGAACGAACGTCCGGTCAAGACGCTTCAAGCGTTGAACAAGGCTACGTACTGAGATTCCCCGCGCGATTTTGACCTCTATATATAGACTCGAACCTGTAGCAAAAACATAGTCGGTCTCACAGCTCGTTCGAGCAGACATCGCAGCTAGATCCGTGGCCTTCTCAGCTTTCCCGAAACCACATTTTCTACACAGCAATGGCAGGCTCGTGCTGGCGGAGTGTGTTCCCACTCGTTTTCCTGGTGACTGCCACTCTGCAGGCTGAAGCAGATGGTGCAGTTACCACCGAAGGCGTGCAGGCTGCAACAGAAGGCAGCCGGCCTACGGCAGAAGGCGCAGTGTCCACGGAAGTCGCTGGTGTGGAGCCCCTGCAGGCCAGAGCGCACGCCCTCTCTCGCCTGCCCGGCTGGGAGAGTGTGTTCAACAGCAGCGTGTGCCGCGCCCAGGTGCAGTACAGCGCCAGGCTGCGCGTCGTGCAGGCCTGGTGCGCCGACGGCGTCGACGGGCAGGAGTTCGACGCCCGCGGCCGGCAGTTCGTCTGCAGGAGCGTGCGCCTCACTCTGCCGGCGGCCGGCTCTGACGTCGACGTGCCCGCCGGCTGCGTCGCGCGCCTCCTGCCTGTCGTGCGCAGCGACGCCGTCCAGTCTGCAACAGACTGACGTTACACGAAATTTGTACATAATTTTTGATTTTGTTGTATTATTTATTTCTAAATGTGTAAATTATTAGTCTATATATAACTTACTACTTTAGTTATATGATGTTCATTTAAACACAGTTGATAATAAAAAATAGAAATACTTGTTTTGAAACAATGAAATGTGGTTGCTTTGTTGAATAGGAGTGATCGTCACCACAGAATTACACCCTTTTTCCTATCTCTTACTTTCTATACGCAATAGTTGTAAAATGCTTGAAACTAAATATGGCCCTCATACTATTAAATAACTCAACTATATGATTTGCCAACATGAAGCACCGAAAATACGTGAAGAAAGTAGGCAGTATCGTTTGTCTTTAGCATAAGTTAATTTCAGTATTCTGTAACTTTAGGGACCGAAAACCTTCACAGTTTGGTCCCTTAGGTTTACAAACATTCGATTTCTTCAGCATCCTGGAAAAACTGGCAGATTAAATTATACATCAATTTATTTACAATAAGCGTACGCGAATCAGTTATTCTGAACAACAAAATCAAGTTTTCAATTGATAATGACCAAATACGTAATAGGAGTTGGCTAACATGGGAAAGAGGCGTAGTCCACTTCCCCACAAATTAAAATAACAATATAATCCATCGCACATATATTGATGATTCAACCTACAGTGCTTGAATATACTCTAGAACCTACTCCAAGCGAGTGTCTCCAACAGCAACAGACACTAAGTAAAATGAAACTCTGATGGCTTAAAATGCTGGAGCGATATTGCTCATACATTCCAGCAGAATAGGGTCAGGTGCTACTCCAAAATATCCAACACGTCTCTTGGATTCGAGAGAAAAATAGCCGACAGCCATAAACAAAGAAGGAAGGAAGGCTTTCGCAGTCATTATTGTTAAAATAAAAATTCTTTTTAGCTATTTGCTGCGTCATGATGATAAAATATTTCCAACGTTGTTGTTGGCCAATTACGTGCAAACAGCAATAAGCGCATACCTTCCTGTTTTCCACAAGTAAGAACCACAGATTAAAAACACCAATAAGCGCATCTTCCTCCCGTATTTCCATCTATGAAAAACAGCAATGCAAGCACTAATAAAGTTATTCCTTTCCTTTCTGCTACCAAATTTCAACCAATCAGAACCACTCGTAGGGACATAATTAGCTTTGTAAGACAAGCACAGGAGGAAACACGTCAGTATTTCCTTAGGAAGGCTCCTGCAACGTAGCTGAGACATTGGAAATATTTTACCATAATGTAGCGGGCAAATAGCTCAGAAGAATTATAATTTTAGCCTATAAAGACATCGATTAAATAGACAATATCTATAATCTTGACCGCAAATTTATTAGCAGTGATGACCGGTTTTAACTCATTTCTGAGGCATCCTCGGATCAGTTTACAGGTTTGTCAATAGTTGTATCTGCCAACAGGCAGTATAACCTTCCAATCAACTAATTAAAACTTCTTCCTGTTGTGGTCTTCAGTGCGCAAACTACACGCTACCCTGTCCTGTGCAAGTCTCTTCATCTGAGAATACGTTCGGCAACCTACATCCTTTTGAATCTGCTTACTATATTCGTCCCTCGGTCTCCCTCTACGATTTTTTCCCCACACGCTTCCTTCTAATGGTAAGTTGAACATTCCAAGATGTCTCAGAGTGTGTCCAACCAATCTATACCTTCTCTTAGTCAGGATATGCCAGAAACTCCTTTTCTCCCTGATTCGGTTAAACTCCTCCTCATTAGTTACGTGATCAACCCATCTAATTTTCATAGCACCACACATCAAAAACTTCTATCATCTTTTTATCTGAACTCCTTGTCGTCAGGGTTTCACTTCCATACCGTGCTACACTCCAGACAAATGCTTTCAGAAAGGACTTCCTAACATTTAAATTAATATTGGATGTTAACAAGTTTCGCTTCTTTAGAAACGCTCTTCTTCCCAGAGCCCTTCTGCATTTTACATCTTCTTTATTCGGCCATCAGAGGTTATCTTGCTACTCAAATAACTAAATTCATCCATATCTTTTATTGTCTCATTCCTTCAGCATCGCTTGATTTTCTGACATTGCATTCCATTACCTTCGTTTCACTTTTGTTAATGTTCATCTTTTATCTTCCTTTCAAGACAATATCCATTCCATTCAATTGCTCTTCCAGATCTTTTGCTGTCTCTGACAGAATTACTATGTTATCGGCAAACCGCAATGTTTTTATTTCTTCTCCCTGCACTTTAATGCCCTCTTCAAATTTATCCTTCCATTCCTTCACTGACTGCTCAATCTACAAATTGAACAACATTGGGGAAAGGCTAGAACCCTGCCTCACTCCGTTCCCAACCTCTGCATCCCTTTCTTGCCTTCGACTCTAATAACGGCTGTCTGGTTTTTGTATAGGTTGAATATAACTCTTAGATCCCTATATTTTACCCCTGCTACCTTCAGAATTTGGAAGAGTGTATTGCAGTCGACATTTTCAAAACCTTACTCCAAATCGACAAACGCTAAAAACGTAGGTTTCCCTTTTCTTAGCCTATCTTCTAAGATTAGTCGTAATTGCCTCCCGTGTTCCTACATTTCTCCTAAATCCAAACTGATCTTCCCCGAGTTCGGATTCCACAAGTTTTTCCATTCGCCTGAAAATAATTCTTGTTAGTATTTTGCAACCTTGACTTATTAAACTGATAGTTCTGTAATTTTCACACTTGTCTGCACTTGATTTCTTTGGAATTGGAATTACGATATTCTTCTTGAAGTCAGAAGGTATTTCCCCTTTCTCATACATCTTGCATACTAGGTGATACAATTTTTTCACAACTGGCTCTCCTAACGATATCAGCAGTTCAGACGGAATATCATCTACTCCAGGGGCCTTGTTTCAGCGCTCTATCAAAATTACAACTTATAAAACCAAAACATGCGGTACATTTGTTGTTGCACAAATATGACATTTTTGCAGAACAGTAGCTAAAATCAGGCATTACGGGTTAAATTTCACTGACAGTATCTATTATTCTTTAAACATCTCAATCAAGATACCTGTAGCAGGGGTCAGTGTGAGAATATTCTTTACATTTCTAAGATGTGATGTCGAAGTACACTCGTATAGGCCCACAATGTTTTGCATGGTGTGCAACCTACATAAAATAATTCACAATTTCTGCGGATTCAATTTTTCGTTTACCACTCACGTCGGAGCTAAACTAAGCCTTCTGACTTCTTATGAACTTTAGATCTATTTGTAATTGTTTAAAGAGTCCGTATTTTCTCCAATATCACGCGTTATCAGTTCCTCAATCATGAACTTTCGTAGCTGTTACTATGGTTGGTCACCTGCATTCCAACCTGTCAAATGAAGCACTTGGAATGTAGCTATCACAGTAGCACTCGGGATTCAAGTATTTCTGTAAGGATGGACCAATATTGCAAATGAGTTGACTAGTTACGAAGTAATAAATTAAAATGGCATGCCTGGTGCGACAGTGCTATGTCACGTACAGCGAAAAAATAGTAAATAATAAACTATTTTCCGTAAAGATTCGAAATTGTAAGTAAAGTCTGTTGCATGTCACTAAGACAAATGCGGATGTCCGCTATCTCATTATTCATGATGTATCGTACTGCTTTGCTTTGAGACCAGAAACCTACGCAGACGTACACAGGAAACAACTCACCAAAGATTCAGCACAGTTAGATGTCCCGTATAGTAACGCATAAAGGGCAAACATTCAGATATTCATTTTCTTATTTTTGCTTCTGTTGGAGCTTTCCAGCTCATGTGAAACTTTCAACTGTAGTGAAGACGTATGCTGGCAATTACATTGGTGACTTTAGATATTTTCGAAGATAAATCCATCGGTCCTCTTCCCACACCACTGTTGATAATATCCAGTGATACAGAAGATTTCATAAATAATTAGTATGCAGGACTTATTGATTAACTTATACATTTCAGCAAAACTATCAGTCAGCTGTTAATTCCTGCATTTAAAATCACATTAAGATTTAAAGTTTTGCCGCTAGCTGAAACGTATCGCCCATAGCGGTGGCGCGTTTCGCTCCCTAGAAACGGCTGCAGTATGAGAACGCTCATCGATATCCAACAAACTATAAAATAAACTTTTAAAATTTTCTTCACTTTCTCTCGTTCATATGCTTGTTGCCATTGATTCGAGATTTTACTTCATTAACTAAGTAAGTAGTCGTTTGCATCTGTTTTATGAATGAGAGTTCTACTGCGTAAATATTCGGAGTTGAAGATTTGCTACATGGAAATAATGGCCCCAGAATGGTTTCTGCGACTACTGAGCTGCGTAGTTGCCTGGCGTTGCTGGGTATCTAAAATAGTAAGTGGAACCTCTACCAGAAAACTTTCTGCCGCTACAAGTAAGTGTCAGATTCACATTCACAGGTATCTGGTGCAGGCGTCACATCTTTTACTGCTGCTAAAACGGCAGGTTATCATGATTTAAGAGAGTTTGAACCTAGTGTTACAGTCGGCGGACGAGAAATGGGACATAGCATTTCCAAGGTAGCGACGAGGTAGGGGTTTTCCCGTGGGGCCATTTCACGAGTGCACCGTCAATATCGGGACTCCGGTAAATCATCAAATCTCCGTCATCGCTGCGGCAGAAAACAGATCATACAGTAACGGGACCAAAGACGAATGAAGAGAACCGTTCAACTTGGCATAAGTCGCGCCCACTCGTGTGCCCTTGCTGACTAGAGGACGCAAGGCTTTACGCCTTACCTGGGACCGTCGATGCCCACATTGGAATGTTGATGTCTGGTCTGACGAGTGTCGTTTCCCATTTTATCGAACGGATTGACGTGTACGGGTATGGATACTACTTCATTACTCTGTTATCCTACATGACAGCAGGAAAGACCAAGATGGTGGACGCTCTGTAATCGTATGAGGCGTGTGCTGTTGGAGTAAAATGGGATCCTTGATACGTATAGATAGGAGTCTGACAGGTGTCACGTACGTATGCATCCTGGCTGATGGCAGATGTCCATTTATGTCCATTGGCCATTATGTCTCATTTGGGCAATTCCAGCAGAACAATGCGACACCCCACACGACCAGAATTTTAACAGATGGCTCCAGGAAAACTCTGCTGAGTTTAAACACTCCCGCTGGCCATCAAAATCCCCAAACGAGAATATAATTGAGCATATTTGGAATGTCGTGTGACATGTTAGACAGAAGATATCTCCAGCCCCTAGTACTCTTAGGAATTTATGCACAGCTCTGAAGGATGGTAGGTGTCAATTCCTTCCAGCACTACTTCAGACTTTACTCGAGTCCATACCACGTCACGTTGCTACAATTCTGCGAGCTCGCGGGGGCCGTACACGATATTAGGTAGGTGTGCCAGTTTCTTTGGCTTTTCAGTGTATTGCGTGCAGTTGGTTCATGATACCCTTAGAATAGTAAGTGGGTGAAAAATACATTTGAACTCCCAGCAACAAATAATCCTGAGCTATCAACGAACATCAAAACCGAAACAGAGATTATTGAATACAGAGTTGTCACAGAAAAACACAACACTGAAATTCTCAAATTCACCAAACGAAAAATGAACCTATCCACAAACGAAGACTCAAATTCCCTCTTTCTAAATTCACAATGTAGGTAAAGTGTGGCTTAAACTCAGAAAAATAGTACCGACATCTATTTAGAGAACTATTTCAAAGAAATTAACGAAGGAAGGAGCTGACACAAAACAGCTGACACAAAACACGTCAGAACAGTATTGCAGAAACGACGAAAAAACATACCAAATCTGAACGAACACAAAAATTTCAAGATTGGCGGTAATTTGCAGATTTTCGAAATGTGGTGCGAACTTAAATGCAATAAGCGTATATTGGAAAAAAATGTTCAAATGTTTGTAAATCTATGGGATTCGACTTCTCGGTTATTAGTCCCTATGCTTACAAACTACTTACACGAAGTTAAACTAACCTACGGATAACACACACAAACCCACGCACAAGGGCATGCTCCGACGGCGAGCAACCGCGCGCTCTGCGGCAAGGCGCCACTCTACTGCGGCATATATTGGAGATAACACCTATAAAATATTGAGGAAGGCAAAAAAATGTTTTCATTAACAGAGCAATTAGAAGATGTAACAGTTGTAGTAAAGAGATTGCATGCACAACACTTGTCTGTCTTGGTTTGTAGTCTTGTGTAGTGCGCAAACGAAGTAGTTCGGAAGAGCGCTCCCACAGGCGAACTACGCGAACTAGTTCGCAGATCGCTCGCCTCTTAGTTCGTCCGCTCCTTTTCCGAAGACTGACGTGTAACAGCGGGAGAACGCGAAAGCGCGCAGAATGGCGTGAATCCCTTCTGCCAGTTGCCGTCATTTCGAGCTGATATGCAGCTCAGCTGTAGTTTTAGTAGTGGTAGCGAAAGCAAAAACGAGCGGAGGAACTAAAAAGAGCCTAAATCGCGGACGAGCTGCGAACTAAAAAGAGAGTTAACGGTCGCGAACTAAAATATGTGCGATAGGTCGCGAACTAAAATATGCGCGATAGGTCGCGAACAGAATTAAAAATCACGTGTTTGCTTTCTGCTGATGAGAGCCGTTTCGAGATTAGCGTCTGCCTGCTAGATTACATAGTTCAGTGCAACAAAATTTCTGCTTTGAAGTATTCTGCACTCTGCAATAGCTGACTAATAAATTCCATTACGCTAAGATATAGAGATAACTCTAAACTTAAACGCGAGAAATTATCCACAAATTGTTCCTTTTGGTTTGAGTGATATTGTTAGCGGCTCAAGCACCAAGAGGGAACTTCTCCCTCCACCTGCATGCGCAGACCAAGCCGCTCAGCCGTCACTGGGAGCGGACGAACTAAAAGAAGGAACTAGTACGCGGCTCTGCCGCGAACTAAAGTTAGCGCTCCCCATAGCGGCGAAATGTATTTACGAAATATATTTCTGTGTATCCTCCGAATACAAACATTTGAGAAAGAAACCCGAAAGAAACTCTTACACACCACCATCTACATCTATATTTCGCATGCCATCTCATGGTGTGGGGTGAAGCGTACTTTGTGTATCATTGTCATTTCCTAATCAAATGTTCAAATATTTGTAAATCTATCGGACCAAACTTCGTGGTCATCAGTCCGTAGCTTGCAAACTACTTACACTAAGGTAAACTAACCTAAGGTTAACACAAACACACATACACCCATGCCCCAGGGAGGACTCGAACCTCCGACGGCGAGCTAGCCGCGCTCCGCAGCGAGGCGCCATAGACCGCTCGGGTACTCCACCGCGGCTGTCATTTCCTCCTCCCAAATACATTCGCGTTTAGTTGGCGGAGAAAACTACTGCCACTATGCCTCCATGTGTGCTCCAATTTCTCTCATTTTATCCTTGGGGACTTCTCGTGAGTTATATGTAGGAGGGTGCAATATAATGTTTGACTGTTCGTGAAACTTATGCTCTCGGAACTTTGTCAGAAGACCATCTTGTGGTCAGGATCTCACACTGATGTGAGGTTACCTTATTTTAAGTAGTTTGTAAGCTACGGACTAATGTCCAAGCAGTTGCGTCCGATAGATTTACAAACATTTGAAAGATATTTTCTAATTGCCCCGAAATGGCTGCCGTTTCTAGAGTTGTCTGTTCCTACTCAACTGAACTAGCAACTGTGCTATTTCTTATCGTAGTAACCACACCCTTAGCGAACTTAAACACCGCTTTTAATTCCTCACTTCTTCAACATCTCGCATCTTTGAGACGATCTCGTCTAATTCTACGTAACTACTATTCAAATCACATTTAAATGCTTGAAAAAGGTTTCATCGAACCGCTTTCATACTATTTCCTTCATTCTCTAATAGCGTGCGGGAAAAATCTTTCCATTTGATTTCTCTTATGTATCTCATGACTCTCTATATAGGCGGGTAGTAGCAAAATATATTCGCATTCGGATAAGAAAGTTGGTGAACGACGCAACGAATAACGCCATTCATTTAATGAGTTCCACCCCAACTGTTGCATCACATTCGTGATCCAAAACGACTGCGTTTCTCTGAACTTTCTCTGTGTCTTTCCAACTTGATGGGAATCCCATAATGCGCAGCAGTACTCGAAAATGGAACGGACAAGTGTTCTGCTGATGAAACTCATCCTACACTTACCCTTCCCACGATAGTTTCCGTGCGTTCTTTCCAATTAAAGTTGTTCGTAAAGGTAATTCCCAAGTATTTAACTGAACGTAACTCCATTAGATGGAACTGATTGCTTGTGTAAATAACGTTTAACGCATTTATTTTAATGATCATATGGATGACTCTACACTTTTCGTTATTTAGGGTCAACTGCCAATTTTCACATCATGCAAATGTCTACTCTAAATAGCTTTGCAGTTACTTTTGATATTCTGGCCACATTACTAATCCATGAACGACAGCCAAAGCTGTGAACAGTGTAAGATTATCTGCTAAATCGATTATAAAGACGGGGGACATTAGGACCTTACAACACTTCCCTGAGGAACGCCAGATATCACTTTATTTTATTCGATGACTTCTCGTCAATTACAACGCACTTTATCCTTACCGCAAGAAAACCGCGATTGTAATTACACGACTGTGGCAATATTCCATAATCATGTAGTTTGATTAAAAGACGCATGTGAGGTGCACTGTCTAAAACCTTCCGGATATCTATGAATATGGAATCGATTCGAGATTCCTTGTCGACAGCAATCGTTACTCCATATGATCAAACAGCTACACTATGTTCCGTTGTCACCTACTACCAGGCACTCCATATCAGCGACCTCAGCAGTCATTAGACATCGTGAATGGGGCGCTCTGCGGAATCACGGTTTTCAAACGTGGTCAGGTGATTGAGTGTCACTTGTGTCAGAATTCTGCTCGCGAGATTTCCACACTGCTAACCATCACTAGGTTCACTATTTTGGATGAGATAGTGAAGCGGAAACTTGAAGGTACAAGCACAGCACGAAAGCGTTCAAGCCGACCTCGTTTGCTGACTGACGGAGACCGCAAACTGTTGAAGAGGGTGGTATACAGTGTAATAGGCAGGCATCTACCCAGACCGTGAAACAGGTATTTCAAACTGCATCATGATCCACTGCAAGTAATATGACAGTTAGGCGGGACATGAGAAAACTTCAATTTTATGGTTGAGCGGTTGCCGATAAGCCACACACAACGCAGGTCAATGCCAATGGACACCTCGCTTGACGCAAGGAGTGTATACATTGGCGGATTGAACTGTGGAAATGCGTTGTGTGGAGTGACGAATCACGATACAGAATGTGGAGATGCGATGGCTGGGTGTGGGGAATGCCCGGTGAACGTCAGCTGCCAGTGTCTGTAGTGCCAATAGCAAAATTCTGAGGCGGTGGTGCTATGGTGTGGTCGTGTCTTTCATGGAGGGAGCTTGCACCCCATGTTGTTTTGCGAGGCTGTATCACAGAACCAGCAAAGGCCTACATTGATGTTTTAAGCACATTCTTGCTTCTCACTGTTGAATCGCAATCCGAGACTGGCAATTGCAGCTGTTTAACACTGTTCATAATGTACGGTCTGTGTCGGAGATGTCACACGACAATAACATCCATGCAAGGGCCTGGTCTGCACAGAGTCCTACCGTAAATCGTATAGAATACCTTAGGGGTGTTTTCAAACGCCGACTTCGCGCCAAGCCTCACCGACCTACATCGATGACTCTCCTCAGTGCAGCACTTCGTGAAGAATGGACTGCCATTCCCAAAGAAACCTTCCAGCTCCTGACTGAACGTATGTCTGCAAGAGTTGAATCTGTGATCCAGGCTAGGGGTGGTCCAACACCAAACAGAATCCCAGCATTACCGATGGAGGGCCCACCAATCTGTTAGTTATGTTCAGACAGGTATCCAGGTACTTTTATCTGAATCGGTGTTCTCTTCAGGGTAGTTCATAATGTGTTGTAAATAATATGTTGGAAAATGCTATTGCAAACCGACGTCAATGATATGCGCCTATAATTTTCTCGGATCACTCCTATTCCAGTTTAGAATACTGGAGTGACTTGTGCTACTTCACAGTCTTTGCATATTAACTGATTCTTCCATCGCTTCTTGGTAGAACAAATTCATTATAAAAATTAAAAACACAATTTTGTTTGTTTATTTTGTGAATCCATCTTGTACACTGTCATTACAGTAATTATACATTCATTACTTCGCAATTTGCGAGAATTTTCGAATTTAGCTGCTCTTCCTCAAGTGGTCTATCACATTGTAAAATATGAGAATTTGTGCCTTAAGCATTCGGCCACCCGGCCAGACCCAAACTTCCACATGTTACAGTTGTCTGCTTCCCTTAGTGCTCGCACGCGTATGGCAGTAATTCCCGCGACGAGGAGAGACATACTACACCATCTTTAGCCTGTCTTGACGTCATATTTACCATGATACGTCTGTTACTAAGGAAGAGACGTTGCTTATGATCTGAAGCTCTAAATATTCAATATGCATTCCTTAATTCGCAATTATTGAAAATTTCCTGAAGAAGAGCAGCTAAAGTCGGAAATACTCGCAAATTGGGAAGTAATGAATGTAAATTTAACATTTTTAGCTGCAGACCATGGTAAATGTTACAGTATTTTTTATTTAATTGTGAACACTATAACTTAATATGTTTATTTTCACCGTATTTCAGTTCGAGTGCATACATCCGCTTTTGTTAAGCTTCTCTGTTCTCCACTGCACCCCATCTATCCCACCTCTATATTTTTGTCTATTTGTTTATTTAAGTTATAATAGTGTGCCGGGTTTCAAATATTTGTAATATTTGTGTCACCTTATGTTTAGAACAACCCTTAAAACATTAGATTCTTGTTTAATTTTATTTTTATTCACTATAGTCATGCTGTAATCATTTATGTTCACACTATTCTCTACGTATGTTATTTATGTTTCCTTTTTTCAGTACTATTAAGTAACAGATTTCATTCAAATACTTATTTACACAGTAACTGCTCCATCAAAGAAGTTAATTTACTTTTCTGTATGTAACATGTCTTCTGATTTACCGACATTCTTTGACTGAAAGTCTGTAAATGTTTGATGATGGCCTAATAAGCCGAAAATCGTTTCACAAAATAAACAAATCTGTAGAACAAAGACAAAATTGTGTATTTTAGTTTTCATTAGTCTTTGAGTATGGATTCTTCACTGAGCGAGGTTTGGAGATATTGCGTCAACATACTCTCCAAGAAACGTAATTGGTATAAAATCTGGACCGAAAGTCTTGCTTTGTGTGATTTAAGTTGAATATTTTAAACATGACTTACAGGATAGCAAATTAATAATCAGCCAACCATTTGCAATAATAGTAGTTTCAAAAAAAATTGACGACATCTTCAACGGTTATAAACCAGTCTTCTTCAGACATACATGTTATACCTACAGACAATGTGACATCATAAATTGCAAATTAACAATCATTATGCCTGAAACATGTGTCATACCAAGCCTGTTGTGTAAAATATTGTGAAATACAGAATCAGAATAAAACTGTCACTTACTCTACATGCATACCACAGTAATTGAATGTCCTGGGAGTGTGATTTAGACGAAAGATACGTCAGCGTGTTTGGAGTCATTCACGCTTACTGGTGGGAAGCAAGGAGCGTGCATACCGGGACCGGTGGCGCATGCGCCGTGGGACATAAACGTTCAGTGGCTTAAGTAGCCATTGGGAGAACGTACATTGAATTTATAACGATGTTAATAAATGGGATATTTGGATAAAAAGAGGGTAACAAGGTCGAGGAAAGCTAAAAGGTAAAGCAGTCAACAATCCGAAGATTGGTTTGAACACCACAGTACTTTACTAGGCATGGTTCTGTTTGGAGGTGGTATGCCGTTGCCTTCCTCCGACCTTCGAACTGACTTACCCAGCCAGTTATAGGGGGACCTACAGTTTAACGTGGGTTCCGAACCACGGCGCTACTCGTTATTTTGCACATGAGCAGCACTGTCAGAGGTGAAAGAAGTGGGAAGAGGCAGATAATAACCCTAGGACCTGGCGGGGATCGAACCCGTGACCTTTGGATTTGTAGTATGGCACTCTAACCCTGTGCAACCGAGGCGCACTGAGGAAAGCTATACAAACAAATTTTACATTGGTCAATTGTAAGAATATGCTAACAGTTACCGTTAAATACTTTGGTGAGGCGAGAGTCAATAGCAGTATTATATTTCATAAAATGCATTTTTAAAACCATCGCCATTTATTAAAAACCTTACTTATGAGGGCCCAACAGGGCCCAGCTAGAGGTGAAGGCACGAGAAACACTGACAACAATAACGGTGCGAACACAACAAACTCAAGATAGCAACCAACAAAACGAGATACACTCTACTCAAAGGGTCATTACAACGAAACCCATCAGTTAAATTACACAACACAAATATAAAACGAACAGTAGTCACTCGTTATCTGAGTGTCCACATTGATGAAAGACAAAATTTCCACGAACACATTAAGATAACCACAGACAAAGCAGAGAAAATACTACGCAAGTTGGCAAGGCTTAATTCAACCACATACAGACTGCCTCTGTCAACTATACGAACATATCACTTTGCTCTCTTCGAGTCAGTGTTATGCTTTGCCGCTAGTACCTATGCTCAAAGATTGAGCCTAGTAACCAGCAAAACAATTGTGAGCCGTGGGCAGAGAAGTGTGTTGTGACAACTTACTGGTGCATTCAAATCAACACCGATAGAAACGCTATGCGTCCTTCTCGGTATCTGTCCAGTTGACAACACAATAAAATATAGAGCTGCAGCGAACTGGCTTAAAATGGAGAATCTACACAAAGTGCACGAAATAACTGGCACACATATCGTAACAAACCGCCAACTGAGAACATGACGAACAGACACATAGCAACAGGAATGGGAGGCCTGCGAAAAAAGACTTAGACTATATACACTACCACCAGACATTAGAGAAGGAAAACGGATAAAGCATATCGACCCCAGACGCGGTATGGTTCACTTCCGTACAGAACATGGTACATATGCCTCTCACCTGTTCCGAATGGGACTGGGCGACACCAACACTTGCACCTGCCAAAACACCGAAGGCTCCCCTGAACACATCGCCATACACTGCGGACGATACACACATGTCAGAGACACACAGCAGCTTGATTTACAGCAGACGTTACGATATGTGCCACAAAAAAAGACGAACAAAAATGGACTACACACTAGCAGACAAGATATCCAAAGCAACCTACGAAGAATACAAAAGGACAGGGCCCTACAGGAGGCGTGCCCATATGCCAGGCAGAGTGGAAAGGTATACTTGGGAACAAAAAGACGAGGATGAAGGCGATGAAACTTTCATAAATGAAGGAAGTGACACCGATGAGACTCAACACTGACAGGGGAGCAATCTCCTACTGTCAACAACCCAAACCAGACCTTCTTTACATTAATATGGATACTAGCACCTGAGACACAATAAAGAGAAAAAAATATAAAGAACAGAGACTAATATCACCAAAACCATGGAAACTGTGCTGGCTGATCAGTGGCTTGAAGGAAACATTCCAAGATACTAAACGCCCAGCGCGGTTCAATGCAGCTAACCATAAGGACAGAAAACCTATAATATATGTATTATTCCTTACTTTCCTATTACGTTGTTTAGCCCAATTAAAATTAACAAATTTCAGAATACATTGAATTTCGACATATGTATAACAACCATGTAACCAATCTTGTTTTTATGTTTTCCAATATACCTAATTATTGTAAAATGCACGAATTTTAATTTGTTATAATTGTAGCAACAACTGTAAGCACTTGTATATATGTATTTTCTCTTTGCTTTTATTTTTTCCCTCTTATTTCTATTTATCTAAAATAATCAAATTATGTAACATTAACGAACTAATGTATAACATGTAAAACAACAACAAAACTACAAATGTACGTCCTGCTTTATATTAAAAGGTAGCAGGATTCTTCATCAGGATTAAAAAGAAACAACTGGTGCAGACCAACCAGCCAACGCATGCGAAGCAGCGGGGGTTCCGCTAGTAAATAAATCAAAATACCGGACCGCCGAGAAAAAGTTCTACAAAATAATTGATCCTGAAAATTTAAACTGTATCACTAATTTTGTGTCACAGTGTTTAATTGCTATGAAATAAATGTATTGACAAAAGTTCTTGTTATGTATTTATGTTCCAAGAGTTGGGTATTCACCATTACTGGGCATATTCTTCCAGAGTTTCATATTTACTTTATTTATGGATTGTGCTGCTTGTCTATTAGATTAATAATTAATAGGTTGCACTTAATTTGATTATTTACTGAACATAGATGGTACCCAGAAAACTGAAGACTGGGATAGTATCTGTCAGCTTTGACGAATATCGTATCTTAGTCATAGTCAAGTTCACAGAATCTGTTTGGGAAAGAAATTGCTACCAGATGGTGATTTGGGGAAGTACTTTGAGAACCAGTCAGTAGATGGATGTAACAACTTGCTTTAGATATTGTAAATTGACTGAATTTATTCAGTGATAACTTCCATTTCTATGATGTCACAGATGAAAGCTGATGAAAACTTGATTGTGTTATTTCAGTGTTTGTAACCATCTCCAAGAAAAGCCTCTTTAATTTGCCCATTCTCATATTTAAATAGTGGCTGCACTTGATCATGAATTAAAGAAACTGCCCATTCTCACATTCTTGAAAATTAAGACAGGGTAAAATTATAGAAAAGGTGGCATATTTTCATACTGTGACTTGTTTGTTGGTAATGCCTACCAAAAGAGGTGATGGGAAGCTAAGATGGTGGAACAGCTGTTTTTCTAGCAAACAGAAATGTTTTAGTTTCAAATATTGGATTTTAATAACATGGTTTACCACAACCAGATTTTCTGCACTTTCCCCATTCACTGGCTTCACCAACTCACAAACAAAATGTTACCTCCAAACCTAACCTCAGTCCCTAGTTATATTATGGATCAGCTCATCACAACAACCAGATTTTGAAATGTCAACCTCCAGCTTCCAAGTGACTGCTATACTGGCACAGCATTTTCATTACAGAATTTAGGCCAATGAGCTGCTTTGAAGTCATTGCACATCTTTATATCTCAGTTGCTTTTTTTATCAGTGTAGTCCAAATGAGATGCAAATTGATGGTAAGTATTTGTTTATTCACAATCATTTTGCTAGCCCCACCCCCTTTCTGTGCTGGCATTTTGGACACTTCTGATGCAGTAATATTCAAGGTTTCCATTAGATGGTGCTAACATTGTAGTTACAATCAGTTTAGCTTGGGGTATGGACTTTTTGTGTGTGTCCATTATCTAAGAAATGTTTTTTGGATATATATTGTACTGCCTAGTTTATATGATGAAACGTATTTTCAACTGTAAATATTAAGCAATGCCCTATGTCAATCTACAACTATTATTTGGTGTTAACGTTTTGGGCTTCACCAAGTCTCAACTGAATTTCTGATGTTCAATGTAACCTAGACTTTGGGCAACACTACACAATAATAATTTGGGTGGTGTGGTGGGTATGAAGGTTCATATTACACATCACACACTAGGTGAACATGTTAGTGGTGCTGACAGGTAAAGAATAAAGTCTAAATAATTTTTTACAGCAGATAAGTTTCTTGTTGCATTTCTTTGACTATAATAAATTTTAATCACTCTGAGACAAAGCTTATAAGATGAAGTATGAAACAAGTCTACAGACATGATATGATGGAGAATATTGTAAGTATGAAATAGGCCTACTACTATTGATAGCTTCTTGTGATTGAAACTATTGATGCTATAAATTGTTGTTGTAAAACTGATTTGCAGCAGGTACATTATTTCTTGTCACTCTTAGCGTAAAATGAACAAGACAATGAATAAACATTGCCTGCTCCTAATTTCTGGTATTGTAGACAATTTGATCATTAAAAAAAATATAACACTAACTCTTCATAACTATTTGATCCAGAGAAGTAAGATTTTCATAAATCAGCAATAGTTTAATTCCTGATAACAGTTAATATAGTTACTGTACTGAAATGCAGTTAGCTTTAGACAAAACGATTTAGACGAAATTGGAAGTAGGGGTGCCACAACTTTGTTCCAACAGTTGAAAATACTCATCTTTGCCAAGTGGAACGTTTGAATGGAGGTTCTTGCAGTCATTTATGTGTTAAAAACAATAAACTCATCATTAGATTTCTTCCCTTCTTTTTACTGCAATGTATACTAAATTTTTCCACCAGTTGAATTTCCCTTATATTTAGAATATATGCTACTTGTTCACTGGCGTCTTTTCCGATTTTTCTAGCGTTGTTAGCAGAAAATGGAATAGAAAAGGAACGGCAAACAGATTCAGCTTTTAAGATTTCTCGCCACTACAAACTGGATTTTTCTGTTGCGGTGTTGGCGGTGTTTTCTCCTTTTGTAATATTTCTCAAAAAAAATCAATTGTTCCATTCTTTTTTCGATTTAAGCCTCCGCCAACAATGAATGAAAAGGAGTAAAAAAAATAAAAAACACAACATAGTCATCAATGACTGAATAAGACGCTTTAATATTCCGGAAAAGCATCTTAAGCAAAAGGGAAAAAAATTGCACGAAGAACAAGGCTGTTAGAAACAATAACTGATAGATATCTGCTGCAGAAGTTCCCCATGCAAATGAATATACATAATTTTGTTCCTGGTCGTTTAATGTACTTATTTTTAAGTAGCAACTGAAGCAATTATGTCATTTCAAAGAAGAAATGTTTTCGTTCCTTGAATTAAAAGAGCACAAAGCAATCACCTCACGCTTTTTGAACTACGGTTCTTTTTTCCGAACGGTCTGCACTGCGGCTGGGCAGGGCGGCG
This sequence comes from Locusta migratoria, assembly GCA_026315105.1. Classification (NCBI taxonomy): domain Eukaryota; kingdom Metazoa; phylum Arthropoda; class Insecta; order Orthoptera; family Acrididae; genus Locusta; species Locusta migratoria. The sequence continues at coordinate 182,215,270 of CM048746.1, forward strand.
TGGGACTATGTGCGTGACGTCACAAGACGAGTGCGCAGGCTTTCTTCCATAGGGGGTGCTGCCGGGGCGCCCGCGCCGGAGAGAAGTCCCCGCCTGACGCGGTGCCCGCGCGTTGAGCAACCACGCCTCCGCCTCCGCGCTGGAGGAACTCGCGCGCTCTTAAGAGGACGCGGCCGCTGGCCCGGTACAGTCGCCCAGCGAGCTCCCTGGCCCGAGACACGCGACACTGCCACATCAGCAGCCACACACGGACAAGTGCTCGAGTGCTCCCCGCCGCCATGTCTCGCCTGAGCTTCAGCTGCGCCGCGCTGCTGGCTGTCGTCGCTTCTCTCGCCTACGCCGCCCCGGCGGCAGAGCCGAGATTTCGCCAGCGGCGGTCCGCCGCCCCCGACGTCAGTGATCTGGAAGACTGGACCAGCATCGCCGAGTACAGCCTGTGCCCCGCGGAGGTCCAGTTCAACCGCAGACTGCGCGTGTACGAAGTGTGGTGCCAGAAAGAGGGAGACGAGGTGGAGGCCCGAGGTGGCAAGTACGCGTGCACCACGCTCAGGTACTCCCTGCCAGTGCCAGCAGCGGACTCTGACGTCGACATCGCCGGCGGCTGCGTCGCTCTCGTGTCGCACGTCTCTGAGGTCGACGCCAACCTGGAACCCCGAGACTGACACCTCTCGTCACACTTCGCATGTTTATTATAGCGTATTTATTTATTTATTTATTCATTATTTCAAGCGAACTAAGGATCTAGTCAAATAACTACTACTTAATCATTTCCTCATTCTCCCAAAATTATAATTTTCTCACAATGGGTTCTTTACCCCTCATCACCATCTGACTCATTGTTTCATTCTCCTGAAAACATTTCAATTTATACAATTTCAGTCTCAATTCAGTTGTAAAATGACTCTGCTTAAATCTGCTACTCATCTAATTCATTTTTTGTCTTGCCCCAAACACTTTCTGGTTTGTTTCTCTGTGCAGAAACAATATATCGATCTGATTTGTTAATGTGTCTTGCTTTTTTCTCTCTAGACGTCTATAGAATGAAACACGTTTTTTCTTCACCTCATCTGTCGTTTTTCATCATTTGGTTTCAGAACCTAATTTATTCTTCATTAGACCTGATAATTTCGCAAGATTTCTCAATCTTTTACGAAGCTTGTAAATTCCACTTTTCGGCCACATGAAAGTATTGTGTCTGAGCTATAGCGAACACTGGTATTACAACTATTTTAGAATGCTATAATTTATCATCCTTAGAAACACATTATTTTTATATTTATTTATTTGTTTATTTGCTTACCACGTCAACAAAGTGTGTTCTGTGATTCCGCTAATTTATCGAATACTCACTTTTATTTATTTATTATTTATATACTTATTTATTTTCTTGCCGTGATATCAAAGTGTGACGAATTATTCCACCAGTTTATGGAATAGTTTATTCGGCACTGTAATCTGTATGTTACGAAGTTTTACAACATGGTAGCGCATGTCGCTTTGCTACGAGACTTGGAAGTTATGCTGTGATATTATTTAATATGCTGTGTGATTTATCTGATTAGGTTGTATGAAACCGTAGTTCCTAAACTTTTATAGTTCCTTGAAGTTCGAGTTTATATGAATCAGCCATTTAGAAAAGGCCATATACGCCAAAGTAAATGCCTCACGAGAAAAAGAGAATCTGTATTTCAATATCGAGATGTAAAATGTATTTTTTATATGTAGATTACAAAAAGTAGGATATTATATTTTCGCAAAGAATGGACGTTTGTTCGAGTACTTTCCAGACTTCGAACTACAATGGAAATGTGATGGGGATGGACATATGGCCTTTTCGAAATGACTGCCTCAATTAAGTTCGATTTACATTAAGGCAGACGACTGAAACAGGGGCTTGGATGGAGATGTACTACATATAATTTAGCAGAAAAGCATAAAATCAATAAAATGCGTAGCAAATGAGTGTTTTGAATAGTAAAAAACATTCATACACAAATGATATGGTCTCATAATATTTATTTATTTATTTTTGTCCCACTGCATTTTTATGTAAAATACCGATGCAGTTAACAGATATTGCCGTTGATGTATAAGACAAGTCTGCTTTGCACCGTTTTATGCATATTTTGGTACTGCAGGTGCATACTTGATACTCCATAGTTTGTTCTAGTTGTAAGAATTATTTGTGATCTCAGTTTTCAAATGCCACTACCGCCAAATATCTACGAGAAACTTCGTCATCTAAGTTCTCTCGTTTATTGCCATGTAATGTGATATGTAGTGACCTTAGTTATAGTAGATACTAATTAATCAATGTTTCTAGATTACGTGTTCATGAGTTTCTGATGTGATTCTCTGTTATTCATGATAAGTTAATGAAGCTTTTTGTAAAAATAAACGCATTGAAATACATTTTCCTTGAGTTTTTATTTTAAATATGTTGAATTACACCATGAAAATGAAGCAAGGATAAAGTTTGTTACTGATGTAATTGTTTTTCAAAGGACTGTTTCAGTGAGGTAATGAATGCCTGTTATTAAAAAAAGCAGAGTGGAACTTCCAACATGTATTTATAATTTCAGAAGAAATTTAGATTTCATACACAACAAGAGGTTTATTCTTGATCGTGTGGTTCTAATTCTGTAACAGAATAATTAAACGAATAGCGTTTCTAGCAACTTCTAAGACGACGACTGGTCTCAGCTTTTACACGATGTCAAATTCAAGTGGATTTTAAACTGCCATTGTAATATTTATCAGCTTTTAAATATTTAATATACTAGTTGAAATGTAATTCGTAGGTACATAAAGAACAGGTAACTTAATGTATGCTGTATTATTTACGAAAGAGTGGATAAATGTAAAATATAACCTTAGAGAAGATTGCTATAAAATCTAGTAACACGCGAGACAATAATGACCCAACGACTAATGTTAGAAAATAACTTAAGGAAAGCTTTTGTAGATTTGGAAAAATATTTTTAGAATTGAAATACACACTTTCAAATTCTGAAGTTATCAGGTGTAAAATACGGGGAACGAAAAGTTATATGCAATATGTAGAAAATTCTTGACCAGCTATAAAGAGTCGAAGGGCACAGTGGTTGAGAAGGAAATAAGACAGGGTTTCAGCATTTCACCATTGTTATTCAGCAAGATTTAAAGAAAGCTAACAAAGTTCAGGCAGCAGAAATAAAATATTTGCGTTTTGCCGATGATTTTCTAATTCTGACACAGATAGCAATGGAACTTGAAGAGCAACTGAACACAAGGCAGGCATAAGATGAACATTAACCAGGCCGAATTAAGCGTATTGGACTGTTCTACAAGTATATCAGGTGATGCTAAGGGAACTAGATTAGAAAACGAGACGATAAAAATAGGATGTGTGTTTTGTTATTTAGGCAGTGAAAACTGTGTGATTATCAGGCCAGAGAAGATAGAAAATGAAGAATGCCAATGGGAAGAAAAGCATTTTTGTAGAAGAGATATTGATGCTCTAGGAAATCTTTTCCGCATCTACATCTGTAACCCTTTCAGACTCCTCATTGAATCAAAATCGGTAATTTTAAATAATTTTATATAACAAAAAAACCATGGAATGGTATATTATTTTTTCGCTTTCAAAAAAATTTAGAACCAACACAAAGGTGAGCGTCTGAATATCTTAAATACAATACAACCACTTCCCAATTCATTTAAATCATTTATTACAGTGATATTCACGAAAGGAGATACTGTATTTTGACATACACCATGACAAGCATCATTTGTTTGTTGTACATTGTTTTCATTGAGCTGAGTGGAAAAGTTATCGTGAACTTCTGCAGTCACTAACATTACTGCTGATTTAGTGACTTCATTTTCTCTCTTCATTCGAAAATTCAGAGCTGTCTCCCAGTCTGGGAGTATTATCTGCAAGATTCCAGGTTAAATCTGACTTTTCATAATCGTCACTTAAGTTTTTCACTTCGAAATCAGTCACTAATACTAGTATTTCCTCATCAGTAAGCTCTCACAATAAAATAATGAATTTACTAGAACAATAATATGTAAGCCCAATTGTAATATGAGCTATTATTTCGTCATCTCTTCCTAATCAGAGCCTCATACATCGACGTCAAGTGAGCATACGCCAATGATATAGTCTCAACCTACACAATTGTGCGTATGGGAGTTACAGTCATTGTATTTACGAATGTATTTAAAATATTTTTATCCAAACTTTTAGATTAGATTAGCTTTTTGTTCCGTAGATCCATGTTGAGGAGATCCTCGTGGATGTGGAAATGTCTAAAAACACAATTTACAAGATGAATAATAGATAATACTAATAATATAAATACAGATACATACATTTTCTAAGCTTTCTTTTACCCGATAATACAAAAATACTAATATAGTATGAATACCGATACAAGCATCATTTGGTACAATTTAGAAATTCACTATTGGAGTAGAAGGAGTTGGCCACTAGAAACTCTTTTAGGCTACTCTTAAACTGACCTTTATTTCTAGCTAAATTTTTTACAGTTAAACTATTGAAAATAAGTGTTCCTGAGTAGTGGACCCCTTTACGAACTATAGTAAGCGTTTTTAAGTCCTTGTGTAGATAATTTCTGTTCCTAGTATTGTATGTATGAACTGAGCTCTTTGTTGGGAAAAGGGGTATATTACTTATGAGAAATTTCATTCAAGAATAAATATACTGAGAGGCAATAGTTAATACACCCAGTTCTTTGAAGAGGATTCTACAGGACGTCCGTGAATTTACTCCACAAATAATACGTATTACACGCTTTTGGACTCTGAAGACTATTGACTGACTTGAAGAGTTACCCCAAAATATTATACTATATGACATCATGAAAAGAAAGTAAGCAAAGTATCCTAGCTTTCTTATTTTTATGTCTCATATATCTGATAACACTCGTATTGAAAATACAGATTTGTTGAGTCGTTTCTGCAGTTCTGTGGTGTTCTCCTCCCAACTGAATTTATGGATGTTATGGTTCACACAATCAAATCCCTTTGACAAATCACAGAAAATGCCTGCTGCTTGCAGTTTATTATCTAATGAATTAAGTATATTCAAACTTATGTTTACATATTTCTTTCGACTTTTCTGATTCTCAAAACGCACTTTTTCAAATGTTAAAGCACCATAAATAATGCAAAATTAAGACGTAGCTCGATGTAGATTCTTTCGACCCACCATCTTGAAAGTTTTCATTGATTAATACACAATATCTTGCGTGTCCAAACAGGTAGCGATACGCTTAGAGGTTTATTCCATCTAGCGATTCCAGCACAATCCTTTCTCTTAGGAATCAACTTCGTAACACAATAATATGAAATGAAATTAACACAATTGTGCGTATAAGGTCCGAAATGGGTATCCGAAAAGCCACCTCTCATTGTGAGGCGGGGGGTATTTTGTGCATCATTGTGAGAGATTACGCCCTTCCACCGTCGTCCACACATATAAGTCCGTCATGCGCCCCATCCTCTGTTCCTTCTACCCTGCCTGGGTATCTGCTCCTCCCTCCTTTTATCACACCCTCCAAGTCCTTGAACGCCACACCCTCCGCCTCGCCTACCGTATCCGCCTTCCTTCCCCCATGCGGATCCTCTACGACCTCATCCCCTTCCCTCACCTCCTTCAAAAGCTTGAACGCCTCCGCCTCCTGTATGTCACCCGCAAACTCGATTCCCGCAACCCGCTAGTTTACCCCATCCTCACCGCCCCTGGGCCTCTGCCACGCCTCCACCACTGCATTCCTCCCTCTCTCCACCTGCACACCTTACATATCCTCTCCCAAGGCAACTTCCGCTCCATTCCCCTACCGGATGACGCCCTTCGTCCCGAAATATACCCCTCCTATCAGCTTTGATCCCTTCCCCGTAGACTTAGCGGCCCCCTCTCCCCATCCCCTCCTTCCCCCCCCCGCTTGGATTTCCCCCCTCCTTTCCCCACCTGGAGTCTCAATCGCGCCTGTCTTTCCTCCTCCCTACCTTCTCCCCCTCCCTCTCTCTCTTTTCGACCCCCCCCCCCCCCGCGCTTCCTCGCTTCCTCCCACTCCTTGCCCCGCGGGGGCTGCAGCGTCGCCTTTTAACAACAGTGTATTCTCGTGTCGAGTGCATCATCGTCTCCGTGTGTTCATCTCCAGTGCGTCGCAACTCGTGTCGTCACCACCTATATCATCGTGTGACTTCGTGTGTCCAGTGTTGTCTCTCCATGTGATTTTATCGCCACCGTGGCACAGACTGTTTTTAATCTGCTTATGTGTGTCAGTCTCTCTTGTTCATGTGTCTTAAGTCTGCAGTATTGTCTCCAATGTCCAGTTTGTAAGTCTCCCATTTTTCCTCCGTACCATGTTATTAAACTCATTGTTTTTAACTTCTTGTCTTTGTTCCTTTATCTCGCTTGTCATATGTCTGTTCTCTCGGCTGAAGAGGAGCGCGGATGCTGCTGCCAGCCCGCCGACGAAAGTCGGAGTGAAATTAACAATAAAAAAAAAAAAGTGGTTCCGGCAGTACAGGAATAATAAAGTGATCAGTGGTAGATTTACTTTGAAAGAAAAGGCAAATTATTTTGCATCAGCGTTGGGATACGATACGATTCGTTCCAGTAATGGATGGCTTAAAAGTGTCAGGAAAAAAAAGGGCATTATTTTCTTAAAAAGGAGAGGGTGAAGTGCCAGTGTAAATATTAAAATGTGTGATGAGTGGAAGAGAACGTGGAGAAAGTTGGCAAGAGTTATATGAGGCAACGTGTTCCTGGAAAGTAAGCGCACGGTTATGATTTTGTGGCAGAGTGTTATCGGCAGTTTGCTTTTGCCTCGTTTATTTGAAAGTAGTAGACCTGTAGGGTTTACTCGTAATTTCACAGTATAGAAATTGTTCACCTTTATGTTAAGTTTATAGGACTTAACTACGGGGTCATCAGTCCCTAAACTTACAAATTACTTATGAACAAGCTTATCCAAAGACGGGACAACCATCCATGCCCGAGGGGGGATTTCAACCCCCGACGGCGAACTGCCGCGAGCTTCGCAACATGGCGCTCCAGTACGCACGGCTAATCCGCCGCGGCACAAATTACTTATAAACTTCATTAAAGACAGCACAAACATCGATGCCCGAGGTGGATTCGAACCCCCGACAGAGAACGCTCCCGAGCATCGGAGCATAGCGCCTCAATGCGCTCGGCCACTCCGCCGCGGCTGCAAACAAGATAGCTTTACAATAGTTCGTAAATCTCTTACACCAACACAACCTTGTCTGTGAATAATATAAACAACATTAAAACATTCTGAGACAGTCTGTGCTACATTCACGTATTCCCAAACTCAGGATGTTGCTACACAATACTAGACTGCTGTTGTTGTAATAACTACTCTTGGCAGGCAGCGCATAGGCCTTGTTCATGTCACGGACATATAGTACATAAGACGCCGTATACAGGATCACTGATGTCACAGAAGGCTCGCCGTCATGTTCCTATCATATAAAGGTGTGAGCACAGAAAACAGTAGTAAAGATATGGATGAACTGACGTAATGACGCCGTCTTTATAGTTATGACATAATGGTCAATTTTTTCTTTCGAAATCTACAGCCTGCTTTGACATACACAGTACTGAGTCACATGCGTAACTATGTTTATTAGTCAGTTAAAAGTTTCGATTACCTTATACGTGTGCTTATTATAAAAGCATTGTTTATCGTTGAAAACAAATGTCTATTAATTTGAGTGTTCTTAACAAACATACAATTTGCTATGACACATACAGTAATGAGTATCGTTAATTTGCTGTTTTTATTAATCCGTTTCCAGTTTCGGACAATTCTGGCTTTTCTTTTTCAATAGCAGTACTGCTATAAATGTGCGCCGCTGTGGAGAAGCCTAACTGTCTAAGGCGCCTCGTGGTTGCTCGCCGTCGGAGGTTCAAGTCCTCCCTGTGGCATGGATGTGTGTGTTTGTCCTCAGTTAGTTTACCGTAGTTTAAGTAGTTTTTAAGCTACGGATTGATGACCACGCAGTTTGGTCCGATAGATTTACAAACATTTGAACAAGTCGCTGGTCGACGGGCACTAGGCAGGAAGATGCTGGTCTCTGCGCAGCCGTCGAAAATGTTTATTTCTATTCACATTATTAACCGAGATGATCTGTAAAATTAAAATGAATCAAAAGCTAGTCTTTGTTTAGCTCTTACCGAGTTATGATCTGTATATTGTGACAATTTTAAAAAGTTTATAACGTCTTAAACTTTAATAGTGTGTTCAAGATTAGTCTTTTAACCTTTTATAAATTTGCAAAATATATCCACAGTGATATTATTTGAAATATTATACATCGTCGAAGATTTTATTTATTTACTACAATCTTTAGTGAAGATATTGATATTAGTGAAAGTTAAACTTCCGACAAGCGAAGATGTTAACAAAATCGATTCTTTATATAGATCGATTACGAATGAGAGCAACTTATAATATCTGTCTTGATAAAAACATACATAGCTGTGGAATTTTAATTTTGACAGCTCATGTCTGTTGGCAAGAGAACTTTGAAATATTTTATCTACAGTGACAGTTTTATGTAAGGTGATAGTCAAATCGAACGCTTCTTCTCTCTGGGAAAGAACCTGACACTGAAAGTTGAATAATAGTGCAAAAGTCAATATGAGAAATTGTTATTATTATCTGAAACTGACATTTCGTTGAACGCATGAGTGGTTGCAGTGTCGTCCTGGCGCAATCGCCTAGCACGCACTGGCGTTCCATTTCTCAAGTTTGCAGCCTGTTGTCCTCCCATACGTTTGGACCAGGCCTACGACCACAATGAATCAGAATGATTTGCGATTACGCAGTTATCAAAACTTCTTCGCCACTCATCTTCTTGCAATCCTACCTTAGGCTCCCAATTCTCCCAGTTTCTTTCCTGGTCGATGACTTGGTGATCACCAGGTAATTTACTGATCAGTAATTTCAGTTGTAACAAGTAATCAGTAATGTTTTACTTTATCAGACTATGGATATCATTTGAATATGAATTTTATGGGGCAGATGTAAGCTGCTTTACACTGGATTCATATAAGTTACGTACCAAATGTTCTGAAAAAACTTTTCAGTACATCGAATGTGTGCAAGTTACATTGGATTCAACGTTGAGAAGGCCACCAGGATGTAGTTTCGGAAGGGAGCTTTGTATGACTATTAATTTCTAATGAGATTAGGAAATGTGTCCTTTTGCACATGAATCTCAATGTTCTAAAAGAAATGCATTGTTCTGCCGTTTTCTGTGTGGTTATTTCGGGCAAGTTACTAGTTATCGGCATCGTAAGGAGATTCACATTAAATATCATATGTAAATCCTATTTAATTCTACAATATTGGTTGTAACTTATTGTGATCTGGCACATAGATCCATCTGGTTTCGTATGGATACGCACAAATCCTTGTAATAAGGATCAGTTCAATTTAAAACAATTAAATTTATAAGATGCACCTTTCGTATCAGTGATTGGCAGTGCAAAATGCGCTGAAAGACTCAGCTCGAGTTGAAGCAAGAGCAAAAAAGTCGAGGTAAGACATTCTGCTGATATTTTAGCGAAAATATATCTATAATAGGGGGAGGGGGAAACCCCGAGTTCTTTCCCCCGGCGGCACTCGAAGAGGTGCCACTATCAAGGTCTGACACTGAAAGACGTGAACCCCCAGTCATCTAGTGGTCCACATATTAATGATCACTAAAGGGTTTCGTGATATTTATGACCAGGGTATTTTTGCGAGTCAGTTTTTCACTCGAGCCGTTTTGCGTGGGAATGATAATGCAGCGTCGGAGACAGAACAGATAGAGCTTCCGGAACGAACGTCCGGTCAAGACGCTTCAAGCGTTTAACAAGGCTACGTACTGAGATTCCCCGCGCGATTTGGACCTCTATATATAGACTCGAACCTGTAGCAAAAACATAGTCGGTCTCACAGCTCGTTCGAGCAGACATCGCAGCTAGATCCGTGACCTTCTCAGCTTTCCCGAAACCACATTTTCTACACAGCAATGGCAGGCTCGTGCTGGCGGAGTGTGTTCCCACTCGTTTTCCTGGTGACTGCCACTCTGCAGGCTGAAGCAAGTGGTGCAGTTACCACCGAAGGCGTGGAGGCTGCAACAGAAGGCAGCCGGCCTACGGCAGAAGGCGCAGTGTCCACGGAAGTAGCTGGTGTGGAGCCCTTGCAGGCCAGAGCGCACGCCCTCTCTCGCCTGCCCGGCTGGGAGAGTGTGTTCAACAGCAGCGTGTGCCGTGCCCAGGTGCAGTACAGCGCCAGGCTGCGCGTCGTGCAGGCCTGGTGCGCCGACGGCGTCGACGGGCAGGAGTTCGACGCCCGCGGCCGGCAGTTCGTCTGCAGGAGCGTGCGCCTCACTCTGCCGGCGGCCGGCTCTGACGTCGACGTGCCCGCCGGCTGCGTCGCGCGCCTCCTGCCTGTCGTGCGCAGCGACGCCATCCAGTCTGCAACAGACTGACGCGTGCCACGCGATTTGTTCCGTCCCTTTCCTTAATATCATCCCTTACTGCAGTTCCTAAGTTACGCATCACGATATTATATTCTCTATCGTAAATCATAGATCATAGGAAGTGTAGAAAGTGTACTGTAAGAGTATCATAATCCGAATTCTCTTACTGTGGTGAAAATTAAGAGTACCTCACAACTGATACTTAATACTTACCATCGACTGATATTGTACCGTTATCAAACCCCGTTGAATATTCCTACTGCTACAAAAAGATAAACAATTTGGTAAAAACGAGAAATAAAGCAGGAGGTGAAATCAAATTAAAGTCTGCAGTTATTAACAGTCATTTTAAAATCTTTGAACAACTTAACAGTTAGACAGTAATGTCTCTACTTACGTTGCACTAAATTTGTACTTAATTTTTGATTTTGTTGTATTATTTATTGCTGAATGTGTAAACTATTAGCCTATATATAACTACTACTTTAGTTATATGATGTTCATTTAAACACAGTTGATAATAAAAATACTTTTTTTGAAACATTACAATGTGGTTGCTTTGTTGAATAGGAGTGATCGTCACCACAGAATTACACCCTTTTTCCTATCTCCTACTTTCTATACGCAATAGTTGTAAAATGCTTGAAACTAAAAACGGTCCTGGTACGTAGGAAGAAATCATCATACTATTATAAAACTCAGCTAAATCCTTTGCCAACATGAAGCACCAAAAATACGTGAAGAAAGTAGGCAGTATCGTTTGTCTTTAGCATAAGTTAATTTCAGTATTCTGTAACTTTAGGGACCGAAAACCTTCACAGTTTGGTCCCTTAGGTTTACAAACATTCGATTTCTTCAGTCTCCTTGAAAAACTGGCAGATTAAATCATACATAAATTTATTTACAATAAGCGTACGTGAATCAGTTATTCTGAACAACAAAATCAAATTTTCAATTGATAATGAGCCAAATACGTAATAGGAGTGGGCTAACATGGGAAAGAGGCATAGTCCACTTCCCCACAAATTAAAATAACAGTATAATCCATCGCACATATATTGATGATTCATCCTACAGAGCTTGAATATACTCTAGAACCTACTCCAAGCGAGTGTCTCCAAGCACCAACAGACACTAAGTAAAATGAAACTCTAATGGCTTAACATATTGGAGCTCATACATTGCAGAATAGGTGCTACTCCAAAATTTCCAACACGTCTCGTAGATTCGAGAGAAAAATTTCCGACAGCCATAAACAAAGAACGAAGGAAGGCTTTCGCAGTCATTATTGTCAAAATAAAAATTCTTCTGAGCTATTTGCTGCGTCATTATGATAAAATATTTCCAACGCTGTTGTTGACCAATCACATGCAAACACCAACAAGCGTACACCTTCCTGTTTTCCACAAGTAAGAACCACAGATTAAAAACACCAATAAGCGCATCTTCCTCCCGTATTTCCATCTATGACAAACAGCAATGCAAGCACTAATAAAGTTATTCCTTTCCTTTCTGCTACCCAATTTCAACCAATCAGAACCACTCGTAGGGACATAATTGGCTTTGTAAGACAAGCACAGAAGGAAACACGTCAGTATTTCCTTAGGAAGGGTCCTGTAACGGAGCCAAGACATTGGAAATATTTTACCATAATGTAGCGGGCAAATAGCTCAGAAGAATTTTAATTTTAGCCTATAAAGACATCGATTAAATAGACAATATCTATAATCTTGAGCGCAAATTTATTAGCAGTGATGACAGTTTTAACTCATTTCTGAGTCATCCTCGGATCAGTTTACAGGTTTGTCAATAGTTGTATCTGCCAACAGGCAGTATAACTTTCCAATCAACTAATTAAAACTTCTTGTTGTGGTCTACAATGCGCAGACTGGTTTGATGCAGCTCTCCGCGCTACCACTTCCTATGCAAGTCTCTTCAACTGAGAATACGTTCGGCAACCTACATCCTTTTGAATCTGCTTACTATATTCGTCCCTCGGTCTCTCTCTACGATTTTTACCCCTCACGCTTTCTTCTAATGGTAAGTTGAGCATTCTTTGATATCTCAGAGTGTGTCCAACCAATCTATACCTTCTCTTAGTCAGGATATCCCAGAAACTTCTTTTCTCCCCGATTCGGTTAAGCACCTCCTCATTACTTACGTGATTTTCATAGCACCACACATCGAAAGCTTCTATCATCTTTTTTATCTGAACTCCTTATCGTCCAGGTTTCACTCCCATACAGTGCTACACTCCAGACAAATGCTTTCAGAAAGGACTTCCTAACATTTAAATTAATATTGGATGTTAACAAGTTTCGCTTCTTTAGAAACGCTTTTCTTCCCAGAGCCATTCTGCATTTTACATCTTCTTTACTTCGGCCATCAGAAGTTATCTTGCTACTCAAATAACTAAATTCATCTGTATCTTTTATTGTCTCATTCCGTCAGCATCGCTTGATTTTCTGACATTGCATTCCATTACCTTCGTTTCACTTTTGTTAATGTTCATCTTTTATCTTCCTTTAAAGACAATATCCATTCCATTCAATTGCTCTTCCAGATCTTTTGCTGTCTCTGACAGAACTACTATGTTATCGGCAAACCGCAATGTTTTTATTTCTTCTCCCTGCACTTTAAAGCCCTCTTCAAATTTCTGCTTCCATTCCTTCACTGACTGCTCAATGTACAAATTGAACAACATTGGGGAAAGGCTAGAACCCTGTCCACTCCCTTCCCAACCTCTGCATCCCTTTCTTGCCCTTCGACTCTAATAACCGCTGTCTGGTTTTTGTATAGGTTGAATATAACTCTTCGATCCGTATATTTTATCCCTGCTACCTTCAGAATTTGGAAGAGTGTATTCCAGTCGATACTGTCAATAGCTTACTCCAAATCGACAAACGCTAAAAACGTAGGTTTCCCTTTCCTTAGCCTATCTTCTAAGGTAAGTCGTAATTGCCTCCCGTGTTCCCACATTTCTCCTAAATCCGAACTGATCTTCCCCGAGATCGGATTCCACAAGTTTTTCCATTCGTCTGAAAATAATTCTTGTTAGTATTTTGCAACCTTGACTTATTAAACTGATAGTTCTGTAATTGTCACACTTGTCTGCACTTGATTTCTTTGGAATTGGAATTACGATATTCTTCTTGAAGACAGAGGGTATGTCCCCTTTCTCATACATCTTGCATACTAGGTGATAAAATTTTTTCACGACTGGCTCTCCTAACGATATCAGCAGTTCAGACGAAATATCATCTACTCCAGGGGCCTTGTTTCGGCTCAAGTCCTTCAGCGCTCTGTCAAAATTACAACTTATAAAACCAAAACATGCGGTACATTTGAAGAAAACCACATTGGTTGTTGCACATATATGACATTTTTGCAGAACAGTAGCTAAAATCAGGCATTACGGGTTAAAATTCACTGACAGTATCTATTATTCTTTAAACTTCTCAATCAAGGTATCTGTAGCAGGGGTCAGTGTGAGAATATTCTTTACATTTCTAAGAAGTGATGCCGAAGTACACTCGTATAGGCCCACTATGTTTTGCATGGTGTGCAACCTACAAAAAATACTTCACAATTTCTGCGGATTCAAGTTTTCGTTTTATACTCACTTCGGAGCTAAGCTAAGCCTTCTGATTTCTTATGGATTTTAGATCTATTTGTAACTGTTTAAAGAGTCCGTATTTTCTCCAGTATCACGCGTTATCAGTTCCTTAATCATCAACTTTCGTAGCTGTTACTATGGTTGGTCACCTGCATTCCAACCTGTCAAATGAAGCACTTAGGATGTAGCTATCACAGGAGCACTCGGGATTCAAGTATTTCGTTGAGGATGGACTAATTTTCACTCCCTCTCCAATATACGGAGGCCGATTTTCGTCTTCTATGAAAAGATAATTTCGTAACAAAAATCATTAAAATCGCTTCACTAATCTCTAAATTATCGAAATTTTTCCAGTTTAGCACCCATTTTCGAGGGCCGTTTCACCAGTAGAATATGTTTTACCATCGCTAAAAAAGAACGTGTCCCTTAGTTTTTCATGTATTATTTCTATATTTTAGAAAAAAAGGAATGATACGTCCGTAGGTTTACTTTTAAGGGTAGCAACTGTCCGGCATCATATGCTGATATTTATTTATTTACTAACTGTACCTGGCATTAGTTTCTTTTCTCATATTAAAATGCAATGCTGTGTCATAATTTCAGACTAGTACGTGAGGAACTTTGCGGTATTTGCTATCAAAAACAGACTGACATTAAATATATATTCTCTTAATCGCAAATCTCCGAAAGTTCTCGACACTGCTTTTGCACTTTGATAGCTATATATATATATATATATATATATATATATATATATATATATATATATATATATATATATCTCACGATATGACATACCTCATGAAGTATATATCGTACGGTGATTTAAATTTGTTGACACATGCAGCTCTATATGTCGATACTGTATGTAAAATATATTGCAAATGAGTTGACTAGTTACGAAGTAATAAATTAAAATGGCATGCCTGGTACGACAGTGCTATGTCATAGTAAATAATAAACTATTTTCCGTAAAGATTTGAAACTGTAAGTAAAGTCTGTTGCATGTCACTAAGATAAATGCGGATATCCGCTTTCTCATTATTCCTGATGTATCGTACTGCTTTGTTTTGAGACCAGATACCTACGCAGACGTACACAGGAAACAACTCACCAAAGATTCAGCACAGATGTCTCGTATAGTAACGCGTAAAGGGCAAACATTCAGATATTCATTTTCTTATTTTTGCTTCTGTAGGAGCTTTCCAGCTCATGTGAAACTTTCAACTGTAGTGAAGACGTATGCTGGCAATTACATTGGTGACTTTAGATATTTTCGAAGATAAATCCATCGGTCCTCTTCTCACACCACTGTTGATAATATCCAGCGATACAGAAGATTTCATAAATAATTAATATGCGGGACTTATTGATTTACTTATACATTCTATCAAAACTATCAGTCAGCTGTTAATTCCTGCATTTAAAATCACATTAAGATTTAAAGTTTTGCCGCTGGCTGAAAGGTATCGCCCATAGCGGTGGCGCGTTTCGCTCCCTAGAAACGGCCGCAATATGAGAACACTAATCGATATCCAACAAACTATAAAATAAACTTTTAAAATTTTTTTCACTTTTCTCGTTCAGACGCTTGTTGCCATTGATTCAAGATTTTATTTCATTAGCAAAGTAAGTAGTCGTTTGCATCTGTTTTATGTATTTGAGTTCTACAACGTAAATATTCGGAGTTGGAGATTTGCTACATGGAAATAATGGCCCACAATGGTTTCTGCGACTACTGAGCCGCGTAGTTGCCTGGCGTTGCTGGGTATCTACAATAGTAAGTGGAACCTCTACCAGAAAACTTTCTGCCGCTACAAGTAAGTGTCAGATTCACTTTCACCAGGTATCTGGTGCAGGCGTCACATCTTTTACTGCTGCTACAACGGCATGTTATCACGATTTAAGAGAGTTTGAACCTAGTGTTACAGTCGGCGGACGAGAAATGGGACATAGCATTTCCAATGTAGCGACGAGGTAGGGGTTTTCCCGTGGGGCCATTTCACGAGTGCACCGTCAATATCGGGAATCCGGTAAATCATCAAATCTCCGTCATCGCTGCGGCCGGAAACAGATCATACAATAACGGGACCAAAGACGAATGAAGAGAACCGTTCTACTTGGGATAAGTCGCGCCCACTCGTGTGCCCTTGCTGACTGGAGGACGCAAGGCTTTACGCCTTACCTGGGACCGTCGATGCCCACATTGGAATGTTGATGTCTGGTCTGACGAGTGTCGTTTCCCATTTTATCGAACCGATTGACGTGTACGGGTATGGTTACTACTTCATTACTCTGTTAGCCTACATGACAGCAGGAAAGACCAAGCTGGTGGAGGCTCTGTAATCGTATGAGGCGTGTGCTGTTGGAGTAAAATGGGACCCCTGATACGTCTAGATACGAGTCTGACAGGTGTCACGTACGTACGCATCCTGGCTGATGGCATATATCCATTCATGCCCACTGTGCATTATGACTGATTTAGGCAATTCCAGCAGGACAATGCGATCCCCCACACGTCCAGAATTTTAACAGATGGCACTCTGCTGAGTTTAAACACTCCCGCCGGTCATCAAAATCCCCATACGTGAACATAATTGAGCATATTTGGAATGTGTGACATGTTGGACAGAAGAGATCTCCAGCCCCTTAGGAATTTATGCACAGCTCTGAAGGATGAAAGGTGTCAGTTCCATCCAGCACTACTTCAGACTTTACTCGAGTAAAATCCACGTCATGTTGCGACAATTCTGCGCGCTCTCGGGGTCATACACGATATTAGGCAGGTGTGCCAGTTTCTTTGGCTCTTCAGTGTATTGCGAGCAGTTGGTTCATGATACCCTTAGAATAGTAAGTGGTTGAAAAATACATTTGAACTCCCAGCAACAAATAATCCTGAGCTATCAACGAACACCGAAACAGAGATTATTGAATACAGAGTTGTCACAGAAAAACACAACACTGAAATTCTCAAATTCACCAAAAGGAAAAAGAACCCATCCACAAAAGAAGACTCAAATTCACTCTTTCTAAATTCACAATGTAAATAAAGTGTGGCTTAAACTCAGAAAAATAGTACCGATATCTATTGAGAGAACTATTTCAAAGAAATTAACGAAGGAAGGAACTGACACAAAACAGCTGACACAAAACACGTCAGAATAGTGTTGCAGAAACGACGATAAAAACATACTAAATCTGAACGAACACAAAATTTCAAGATTGGCGGTAATTTGCAGATTTTCGAAATGTGGTGCGAACTTAAATGCAATAAGCGTATATTGGAAAAAAATGTTCAAATGTTTGTAAATCTATGGGATTCGACTTCTCGGTTATTAGTCCCTATGCTTACAAACTACTTACACGAAGTTAAATTAACCTACGGATAACACACACAAACCCACGCACAAGGGCATGCTACGACGGCGCGCAACCACGCGCTCTGTGGCAAGGCGCCACTCTACTGTGGCATATATTGGAGATAACACCTATAAAATATTGAGGAAGGCAAAAAAAACTGTTTTCATTAACAGAGCAATTAGTAGATGTAACTGTTATAATAGAGCGATTGCATGCACAACACTTGTCTGACCTGCTTTGTAGTCTTGTGTAGTTCGCAAATGAAGTAGTTCGGAAGAGCGCTCCCACAGGCGAACTACGCGAACTAGTTCGCAGATCGCTCGCCTCTTAGTTCGTCCGCTCCTTTTCCGAAGACTGACGTGTAACAGCGGGAGAACGCGAAAGCGCGCAGAATGGCGTGAATCCCTTCTGCCAGTTGCCGTCATTTCGAGCTGATATGCAGCTCAGCTGTAGTTTTAGTAGTGGTAGCGAAAGCAAAAACGAGCGGAGGAACTAAAAAGAGCGACCTAAATCGCGGACGAGCTGCGAACTAAAAAGAGAGTTAACGGTCGCGAACTAAAATATGTGCGATAGGTCGCGAACTAAAATATGCGCGATAGGTCGCGAACAGAATTAAAAATCACGTGTTTGCCTTCTGCTGATGAGAGCCATTTCGAGATTAGCGTCTGCCTGCTAGATTACTTAGTTCAGTGCAACAAAATTTCTGCTTTGAAGTATTCTGCATTCTGAAATATCTGATTAATAAATTCCATAATGCCAAGATATAGAGATAACTCTAAACGTAAACGCGAGAAATTATCCACAAACTGTTTCTTTTGGTTTGAGTGATATCGTTAGCGGCTCAAGCAGCAAGCGCATGAAGCAGCTAGATGGGGGACCTTCTCCCTCCACCTGCATGCTCAGACCACGCCGCTCAGCCGTCACTGGTAGCGGACGAACTAAAAGAACGAACTAGTTCGCAGCAGAGCCGCGAACTAAAGTTAGCGCTCCCGATCGCGAACTATTATACGGAAGTCTAATGTTTTGGAGTATTTCTGCTCGTTGTGGGTTCCTCACGTGGTGGGACTAACGGAGGACATAGAGAGAGAGAGTTCATAGAACGTCAGTTAGTTTTTAGTTTTTGCGATACAGTGGAAAGATTGTCATAGAAATGATGTAGCATTGGAGTAAAAATCATTATAAAAGAACGTTCTTCATAGCGGCGAAATGCATTTACGAAATATATTTCAGTGTATCCTCCGAATACAAACATTTGAGAAAGAGACCCGAAAGAAACTCTTACACACCACCATCTACATCTATATTTTGCATGCCATCTCATGGTGTGGGTGGAGCGTACTTTGTGTATCATTGTCATTTCCTAATCAAATGTTCAAATGTTTGTAAATCTATCGGACCAAATTTCGTGGTCATCAGTCCGTAGCTTGCAAACTACTTAAACTACGGTAAACTAACCTAAGGTTAACACACACATACCCATGCCCCTGGGAGGACTCGAACCTCCGACGGCGAGCAAGCCGCGCTTCGCAGCGAGGCTCCATAGACCGCTCGGGTACTCCACCGCGGCTGTCATTTCCTCCTCCCAAATACATTCGCGTTTGGTTGGCGGAGAAAACTACTGGTCGGTGCAATATAATGTTTGACTGTTCGTAAACTTATGCCCTCGGAACTTTGTCAGAAGACCATCTTGTGGTCAGGATCTCACACTGGTGTGAGGTTACCTTAGTTTAAGTAGTTTGTAAGCTACGGACTAATGTCCAAGCAGTTGAGTCCGATAGATTTACAAACATTTGTAAGACATTTTGTAATTGCCCCGATATGGGTGCCATTTCTAGAGCTGTCTGTTCCTACTCAACTGAACTAGCAACTATGCTATTTCTTATCGTAGTAACCACATCCTTAGCGAACTTAAACACCGCTTTTAATTCCTCAGTTCTTCAACATCTCGCATCTTTGAGACGATCTCGTCTAATTCTACGTAACTACTATTCAAATCACATTTAAATGCTTGAAAAAGGTTTCATCGAACAGCTTTCATACTATTTCCTTCATTCTCTAATAGCGTGCGGGAAAAATCTTTCCATTTGATTTCTCTTATGTATTTCATGACTCTCTATACAGGTGGGTAGTAGCAAAATTTATTCGCATTCGGATAAGAAAGTTGGTGAACGACGCAACGAATAACACCATTCTTTTAATGAGTTCCACCCCAACTGTTGCATCACATTCGTGACCCACAACGAGCTGCCTTTCTCTGAGTTTTCTCTGTGTCCTCCGTCTTTCCAACTTGATGGGGATCCCACAATGCGCAGCAGTACTCGAAAATGGAACGGACAAATACAGTGTAGGCAGTTTCTTAGTAGAACTGTTCCATCTTGCAAGTGTTCTGCTGATGAAACTCAACCTACACTTACTCTTCCGGCGATAGTTTCTGTGCGTTTTTCCCAATTAAAGTATTTCGTAAAGGTAAGTATTTAACTGAACTTATCTCCCTTAGATGGAACTGATTAATTGTGTAAATAACGTTTAACGCATTTATTTTAATGCTCATATGGATGTCTCTACACTTTTCGTTATTTAGGGTCAACTGCCAATCTTCATATCATGCAAATGTCTACTTAAATAGCTTTGCAGTTGCTTTTGATCTTCTGGCCACATTTCTAATCCATGAACGACAGCATAAGCTGTGAACAGTCTAAGATTATCTGCTAAATCGATTATAAAGACAGGGAACATTAGGACCTTATAACACTTCCCTGAGGAACGCCACATATCACTTCATTTTATTCGATGAATTCTCGTCAATTACAACGCACTTTATCCTTACTGCAAGAAAACCGCGATTGTAATTACACGACTGTGGCGATATTCCATAATCATGCAGTTTGATTAAAAGACGCATGTGAGGTGCACTGTCAAAAACCTTCCGGACATCTATAAATATGGAATCGATTCGAGATTCCTTGTCGACAGCAATCGTTACTCCATATGACCAAACAGCTACACTATGTCATCTAAAGTATCAGGACACTCTCAAAAATGTTCCGTTGTCACCTACTACCAGGCACTCCATATCAGCGACCTCAGCAGTCATTAGACATCGTGAGAGAGCTGAATGGGGCGCTCTGCGGAATCACGGTTTTCGAACGTGGTCAGGTGATTGAGTGTCACTTGTGTCAGAATTCTGCTCGCGAGATTTCCACACTGCTAACCATCACTAGGTTCACTATTTTGGATGAGATAGTGAAGTGGAAACTTGAAGGTACAAGAACAGCACGAAAGCTTTCAAGCCGACCTCGTTTGCTGACTGACGGAGACCGCAAACTGTTGAAGAGGGTGGTATACAGTGTAATAGGCAGGCATCTATCCAGACCGTGACACAGGTATTGCAAACTGCATCATGATCCACTGCAAGTAATATGACAGTTAGGCGGGACATGAGAAAACTTCAATTTTATGGTCGAGCAGCTGCCGATAAGCCACACACAATGCAGGTCAATGCCAATCGACACCTCGCTTGACGCAAGGAGCGTATACTTTGGCGGATTGAACTGTGGAAATGCGTTGTGTAGAGTGACGAATCACGATACAGAATGTGGAGATGCGATGGCTGGGTGTGGGAAATGCCCGGTGAACGTCATCTGCCAGTGTGTGTAGTGCCAATAGCAAAATTCGGAGGCGGTGGTGCTATGGTGTGATCTTGTCTTTCATGGAGGGAGCTTGCACCCCTTGTTGTTTTGTGAGGCTGTATCACAGCACCAGCAATGGCCTACACTGATGTTTTAATCACCTGTTGAATATCAATCCAGGAATGGCAATTGCAGCTGTTTAACACTATCGAGAACCTGTTCATAATGGACGGTCTGTGTCGGAGAGGGCACACGACAATAACATCCATGCAATGGACTGGTCTGCACAGAGTCTAAACTTAAATCGTATAGAATACCTTTTGGGTGTTTTCAAACGCCGACTTCGCGCCAGGCCTCACCGACGTACATCGATGACTCTCCTCAGTGCAGCACTTCGTGAAGAATGGGCTGCAATTCCCAAAGACTGAACATATGTCTGCAAGAGTTGAATCTGTGATCCAGGCTAGGGGTGGTCCAACACCAAACAGAATCCTAGCATTACCGATGGATGGCCCACCAATCTGTTAGTCATGTTCAGACAGGTATCCGGGTACTTTTGATCTGAATCGGTGTTCTCTTCGGGGTAGTTCATAATGTGTTGTAAACAATATGTTGGAAAATGCTGTTTCAAACCGACGTCAATGATATGCGCCTATAACTTACTCGGACCACTCCTATTCCAGTTTAGAATACTGGAGTGACCTGTGCTACTTCACAGTCTTTGGATCTTAATTGATTCCTCCGTCGCTTCTTGGTAGAACAAATTCATTATAAAAATTAAAATACACAATTTTGTTTGTTTATTTTGTGAATTCATCTTGTACACTGTCATTACAGTAATTATACATTCATTACTTCGCAATTTGCGAGAATTTTCGAATTTAGCTGCTCTTCCTCAAGTGGTCTATCACATTGTAAAATATGAGAATTTGTGCCTTAAGCATTCGGCCACCCGGATACGCTTCCCGGCCAGACCCAAACTTCCACATGTTACAGTTGTCTACTTCCCTTAGTACTCGCACGCGTATAGCAGTGATTCCCGCGACGGGGAGAGACATACTACACCATCTTTAGCTTGTCTTGACGTCGTATTTACCATGATACGTCTGTTCCTAAGGAAGAGACGTTGCTTATGATCTGAAACTATTAATAATAAATATGCATTCCTTAATTTGCAATTTTTGAAAATTTCCTGAAGAAGAGCAGCTAAAGTCGGAAATACTCGCAAATTGCGAAGTAATGAATGTAAATTTAACATTTTTATCTGCAGACCATCAGCAACGTCTCTTCCTTAGGAACAGACGTATCATGGTAAATGTTATAGTAATTTTTTTTTAATTGTGAACACTATAAATTAATATGTTTATTTTCACCGTATTTCAGTTCGAGTGTATACATCCGCTTTTGTTAAGCTTCTCTGTTCTCCACTGCACCCCATATATACCCTCCTAACCCACCTCTATATTTTTGTCTATTTGTTTATTTAAGTTATAATAGTGTGCCAGGTTTCAAATATTTGTAATATTTGTGTCACCTTATGTTTAGAACAACCCTTAAAACATTAGATTTTTGTTTAATTTTAATTTTATTCACTGTAGTCATGCTGTGAGCATTTATTTTCACACTATTCTCTATGTATGTTATTTATGTTTCCTTTTTCAGTACTATTAAGTTACAGATTTCATTCAAATACTTATTTACACTGTAACTGCTCCATCAAAGAAGTTAATTTACTTTTCTGTATGTAACATGTCTTCTGATTTACCGACATTCTTTGACTGAAAGTCTGTAAATGTTTGATGATGACCTAATAAGCCTAAATCGATTCACAAAATAAACAAACCTGTGAACAAATACAAAATTGTGTATTTCAGTTTTCATTAGTCTTTGAGTACAGATTCTTCACTGAGCGAGGTATGGAGATATTGCGTCAACACACTCTAAATGAAACGTAATTGGTATAAAATCTGGACCGAAAGTCTTGCTTTGGAACTGATTTAAGTTGAATATTTCAAACATGACTTACAGGATAGCAAATTTATAATCATTGGAGTCATTCACGCTTACTGGTGGAAAGCAAGGAGCGTGCATACCGGGACCGGTGGCGCATGCGCCGTGGAACATAAACGTTCAGTGGCTTAAGTACCCATAGGGAGAACGTAGATTGAATTTACAACGATGTTAATAAATTGAATATTTGGATAAAAAGAGGGTAACATTTTGCACATGAGCAGCACTGTCAGAGGTGAAAGAAGTGGGAAGGGGCAGATAATAACCCTAGGACCTGGCGGGGATCGAACCCGTGACCTTTGGATTTGTAGTATGGCACTCTATCCCTGTGCAACCTAGGCGCACTGAGGAAAGCTATACAAACAAATTTTACATTGGTCAATTGTAAGAATATGCTAACAGTTACCGTTAAATACTTTGGTGAGGCGAGAGTCAATAGCAGTATTATATTTCATAAAATGCATTTTTAAAACCATCGCTATTTATTAAAAACCTTACTTATCAACCAGTTTCGGTCAATAGACCATCTTCATGTTGACTGATAGGTTTTACTTAACATGACCACTGTATTTTTAATATTTTTAGTTATACTGACCACTGTTTGTCTCTACTAGATGTATTTTATACGATGCATTTTACCATTCAGTTTTAACACCTATTTATTCATGAAGATGGTCAATTGACCTAAACTGGTTGATAAATAAAGTTTTTAATAAACAGCCGATGGTTTTAAAAATTCACTTTATGAGACCGTTAAAATACATTGCGTCAACGAACAACAATAACAGAAAAATGTACCAGATGAACAAAAATAAACTGGATTAGTATATAGCTTATAGTGTGATGTCGCAAATCATGTAAAATGGATAATAAATATCATGTCAATTGCAAATGTAAGCAGGTTTTAGATTTTTGAGGAAATAGACAAATCCGAAAGGCTACCTCCAGCAGTAAGAAGATTTCGTGACCAGTATGGGTTTGAAGCCTTCAAACTATTGTCTAGAGGCGAGATTTAACCGATCATTTAGTAAACTGCCATCGTTGTGTTCTAGATGTTTAAAGATCTCAAGTTCATCCCAAAGATCAAGCTTTAGCCCTTTAACTTCTCTGTGTAAAATGATTGTGTCTTCTAACATCTGTAAAGTTTCGAATTCTGGGTATCGAAAAGCGCCCCGCGGAACCTCTGCCGGACTCGATGTGGATGTCAGGGTCGACGGAGTCGTCGCATACGCAGATGACCTTCTAGTGGTTGTCTCCGCCAACAACAGGGCCCAGCTAGAGGAGAAGGCACCAGAAACACTGAAAACATTAACACAGTGGTACCAACACAACAAACTCAAGATAGCTACCAACAAAACGACATACGCTCGACTCAAAGGGTCATTACATCCAAATCCATCAGTTAAATTACACAACACAAATATAAAACGAAAAGTAGTCACACACCATCTGTTTGTAGACATTGATGAAAGTCAAAATTTCCACGAACCCATTAAGATAAGACAAAGCAGAGAAAATACTACACAAGTTGGCAAGGCTTAATTCTACCACGTACAGACTGCCTCTGTCAACTACATGAACATATCACTGTGCTCTCTTCGAGTCAGTACTATGCTTTGCAGCTAGTACCTATGCTCAAAGATTGAGCCTAGTAACCAACAAAACAATTGTGAGACGTGGGCAGTGAAATGTGTTATGACACCTTACTGGTGCATTCAAATCAACACCGATAGAAACGCTATTCGTCATTCACGGTATCTGTCCAGTTGACAACACAATAAAATATAGAGCTGCAGCGAACTGGCTTAAAATGGAGAATCTACACAAAGTGCACGAAATAACTGGCTCACATATCGTAACAAACCGCCAACTGAGAACATGGCGAACAGACACATAGCAACAGGAATGGGATGCCTGCGAAAAGAGACTTAGACTATATACACTACCACCAGACATTATAGAAAGAAAACGGATAAAGCATATCGACCCCAGACGCGGTATGGTTCACTTCCGTACAGAACATGGTACATCTCCCATTCACCTGTTCCGAATGGGACTGCGCGACACCAACACTTGCACCTGACAAAACACCGAAGGCTCCCCTGAACACATCGTCATACACTGCGGACGATACACACATGTCAGAGACACACAGCAGCTTGATTTTACAGCAGACGTTACGATATATGCCACAAAAAAAGACGAACAAAAATGGACAACACACTAGCAGACAAGATATCCAAAGCAACCTACGAAGAATACAAAAGGACAGGGCCCTACAGGAGGCGTGCCCATATGCCCGACAGAGTGGAAAGGTATACTTGGGAACAAAAAGACGAGGAAGAAGGCGATGAAACTTTCATAAATGAAGGAAGTGACACCGATGAGACTCATCACTGGCAGGGGAGCAATCTCCTACTGCCAACAACCCAAACCAGACCTTCTTTACATTAATATGGATACTAACACCTGAGACACAATAAAGAGAAAACAATATAAAGAACAGAGACTAATATCACCAAAACCATGGAAACTGTGCTGGCTGATCAGTGGCTTGAAGGAAACATTCCAAGATACTCAACGCCCAGCGCGGTTCAATGCAGCTAACCATAAGGACAGAAAACCTATAATATATATATTATTCCTTTCTTTCCTATTACGTTGTTTAGCCCAATTGAAATTAACAAATTTCAGAATACATTGAATTTCGACATATGTATAACAACCATGTAACCAATCTTGTTTTTATGTTTTCGAATATACCTAATTATTGTAAAATGCACGAATTTTAATTTGTTATAATTGTAGCAACAACTGTAAGCACTTGTATATATGTATTTTCTCTTTGCTTTTATTTTTTCTCTCTTATTTCTATTTATCTAAAATAATCAAATTATGTAACATTAACGAACTAATGTATAACATGTAAAACAACAACAAAACTACAAATGTACGTCCTGCTTTATATTAAAAGGTAGCAGGATTCTTCATCAGGATTAAAAAGAAACAACTGGTGCAGACCAACCAGCCTACGCATGCGAAACAGCGGGGGTTCTGCTAGTAAATAAATAAAAATACTGGACCGCCGAGAAAAAGTTCTACAAAATAATTGATCCTGAAAATTTAAACTGTATCACTAATTTTGTGTCACAGTGTTTAATTGCTATGAAATAAATGTATTGACAAAGGGCATAAAAGTTCTTGTTATGTATTTATGTTCCAAGAGTTGGGTATTCACCATTACTGGGCATATTCTTCCAGAGTTTCATATTTACTTTATTTATGAATTGTGCAGCTTGTCTATTAGATTAATAATTAATAGCTTGCACTTAATTTGATTATTTACTGAACATAGATGGTACCCGGATAACTGAAGACTGGGATAGTATCTGTCAGCTTTGACGAATATCGTATCTTAGTCATAGTCAAGTTCACAGAATGTATTTGGGAAAGAAATTGCTACCAGATGGTGATTTGGGGAAGTACTTTGAGAACCAGTCAGTAGATGGATGTAACAG
The DNA here is from genome assembly GCA_026315105.1 of Locusta migratoria. Lineage (NCBI taxonomy): Eukaryota > Metazoa > Arthropoda > Insecta > Orthoptera > Acrididae > Locusta > Locusta migratoria. The sequence goes on from CM048746.1 coordinate 182,241,918, forward strand.
CTTGCTTTAGATATTGTAAATTGACTGAATTTATTCAGTGATAACTTCCATTTCTATGATGTCACAGATGAAAGCTGATGGGTGGTATCCCCTTCTTCAATTATGCTGAGGTGCCTCTGTAAAAGTTCTAGGCCTATCAGACAGATTTTTGATAACTGACTTTATAATGACTGCAGATGCATGGAACTGTTTAGTGGTTTAGGAACTGAATGAAAACCGACATGCTTATTAAAGATTACATTTTTATTTTATAGTCAATTTTCGTCAACAAATATGTAGTAAAAACTTGCTTGTGTTATTTCAGTGTTTGTAACCATCTCCAAGAAAAGCCTCTTTAATTTGCCCATTCTCATATTTAAATAGTGGCTGCACTTGATCATGAATTAAAGAAACTGACCATTCTCACATTCTTGAAAATTAAGACAGGGTAAAATTATAGAAAAGGTGGCATATTTTCATAATGTGACTTGTTTGTTGGTAATGCCTACCAAAAGAGGTGATGGGAAGCTAAGATGGTGGAACAGCTGTTTTTCTAGCAAACAGAAATGTTTTAGTTTCAAATATTGGATTTTAATAACATGGTTTACCACAACGAGATTTTCTGCACTTTCCCATTCACTGGCTTCACCAACTCACAAACAAAATGTTACCTCCAAACCTAACCTCATTCCCTAGTTAAATTATGGATCAGCTCATCACAACAACCAGATTTTGAAATGTCAACCTCCAGCTTCCAAGTGACTGATATAATGGCACAGCATTTTCATTACAGAATTTAGGCCAATGAGCTGCTTTGAAGTCATTGCACATCTTTATATCTCAGTTGCTTTTTTTATCAGTGTAGTCCAAATGAGATGCAAATTGATGGTAAGTATTTGTTTATTCACAATCATTTTGCTAGCCCCACCCCCTTTCTGTGCTGGCATTTTGGACACTTCTGATGCAGTAATATTCAAGGTTTCCATTAGATGGTGCTAACATTGTAGTTACAATCAGTTTAGCTTGGGGTATGAACTTTTTGTGTGTGTCCATTATCTAAGAAATGTTTTTTGGATATATATTGTACTGCCTAGTTTATATGATGAAACGTATTTCCAACTGTAAATATTAAGCAATGCCCTATGTCAATCTACAACTATTATTTGGTGTTAACGTTTTGGGCTTCACCAAGTCTCAACTGAATTTCTGCTGTTCAATGTAACCTAGACTTTGGGCAACATTACACAACAACACTAATTTGGGTGGTGTGGTGGGTATGAAGGTTCATATTACACATCACACACTAGGTGAACATGTTAGTGGTGCTGACAGGTAAAGAATAATGTCTAAATAATTTTTTACAGCAGATAAGTTTCTTGTTGCATTTCTTTGACCATAATAAATTTTAATCACTCTGAGACAAAGCTGATAAGATGAAGTATGAAACAAGTCTACAGACATGAAATGATGGAGAATATTGTAAGTATGAAATAGGCCTACTACTATTGATAGCTTCTTGTGATTGAAACTATTGATGCTATAAATTGTTGTTGTAAAATTGATTTGCAACAGGTACATGATTTCTTGTCACTCTTAGCGTAAAATGAACAAGACATTGAATAAACATTGCCTGCTCCTAATTTCTGGTATTGTAGACAATTTGATCATTAAAAAAAATATAACACTAACTCTTCATAACTATTTGATCCAGAGAAGTAAGATTTTCATTAATCAGCAATAGTTTAATGCCTGATAACAGTTAATATAGTTACTGTACTGAAATGCAGTTAGCTTTAGACAAAACGATTTAGACGAAATTGGAAGTAGGGGTGCCACAACTTTGTTCCAACAGTTGAAAATACTCATCTTTGCCAAGTGGAACGTTTGAATGGAGGTTCTTGCAGTCATTTATGTGTTAAAAACAATAAACTCATCATTAGATTTCTTCCCTTCTTTTTACTGCAATGTATATTAAATTTTTCCACCAGTTGAATTTCCCTTATATTTAGAATATATGCTACTTGTTCACTGGCGTCTTTTCCGATTTTTCTAGCGTTTTTAGCAGAAAATGGAATAGAAAAGGAACGGCAAACAGATTCAGCTTTTAAGATTTCTCGCCACTACAAACTCGATTTTTCTGTTGCGGTGTTGGCGGTGTTTTCTCCTTTTGTAATATTTCTCAAAAAAATCAGTTGTTCCATACTTTTTTCGATTTAAGCCTCCGCCAACAATGAATGAAAACGAGTAAAAAAAATTAAAAAACACAACATAGGCATCAATGACTGAATAAGACGCTTTAATATTCCGGAAAAGCGTCTTAAGCAAAACAGAAAAAAATTGCACGTCGGAGAGAAGTCCCCGCCTGACGCGTTGTCCGTGCGTTGAGCAACCACGCCTCAGCCTCCGCGCTGGAGGAACTCGCGCGCTCTTAAGAGGACGCGGCCGCTGGCCCGGTACAGTCGCCCAGCGAGCTCCCTGGCCCGAGACACGCGACACTGCCACATCAGCAGCCACACACGGACAAGTGCTCGAGTGCTCCCCGCCGCCATGTCTCGCCTGAGCTTCAGCTGCGCCGCGCTGCTGGCTGTCGTCGCTTCTCTCGCCTACGCCGCCCCGAGATTTCGCCAGCGGCGGTCCGCCGCCCCCGACGTCAGTGATCTGGAAGACTGGACCAGCATCGCCGAGTACAGCCTGTGCCCCGCGGAGGTCCAGTTCAACCGCAGACTGCGCGTGTACGAAGTGTGGTGCCAGAAAGAGGGAGACGAGGTGGAGGCCCGAGGTGGCAAGTACGCGTGCACCACGCTCAGGTACTCCCTGCCAGTGCCAGCAGCGGACTCTGACGTCGACATCGCCGGCGGCTGCGTCGCTCTCGTGTCGCACGTCTCTGAGGTCGACGCCAACCTGGAACCCCGAGACTGACACCTCTCGTCACACTTCGCATGTTTATTATAGCGCATTTATTTATTTATTTATTTATTATTTCAAGCGAACTAAGGATCTAGTCAAAATAACTACCACTTAATCATTTCCTCCATACTCCCCAAACTATAATTTTCTCACAATGGGTTCTTTACCCCTCTTATCACCATCTGACTCATTGTTTCATTCTCCTGAAAACATTTCAATTTATACAATTTCAGTCTCAATTCAGTTGTGAAATGACTCTGCTTAAATCTGCTACTCATCTAATTCATTTTTTGTCTTGCCCCAAACACTTTCTGGTTTGCTTCTCTGTGCAGAAACAATATATCGATCTGATTTGTTAATGTGTCTTGCTTTTTTCTCTCTAGACGTCTATAGAATGTAACACGTTTTTTCTTCACCTCATCTGTCGTTTTTCATCATTTGGTTTCAGAACCTAATTTATTCTTCATTAGACCTGATAATTTCGCAAGATTTCTCAATCTTTTACGAAGCTTGTAAATTCCACTTTGCGGCCACATGAAAGTATTGTGTCTGAGCTATAGCGAACACTGGTATTACAACTATTTTAGAATGCTATAATTTATCATCCTTAGAAACACATTATTTTTATATTTATTTATTTGTTTATTTGCTTACCACGTCAAGAAAGTGTGTTCTGTGATTCCGCTAATTTATCGAATACTCATTTTTATTTATTTATTATTTATATACTTATTTATTTTCTTGCCGTGATGGCAAAGTGTGACGAATTATTCCACCAGTTTATGGAATAGTTTATTCGGCACTGTAATCTGTATGTTAGGAAGTTTTACAACATGGTAGCGCATGTCGCTTTGCTACGAGATTTGGAAGTTATGCTGTTATATTATTTAATATGCTGAGTGATTTATCTGATTAGGTTGTATGAAACCGTAGTTCCTAAACTTTTATAGTTCCTTGAAGTTCGAGTTTATATGAATCAGCCATTTAGAAAAGGCCATATACGCCAAAGTAAATGCCTCACGAGAAAAAGGGAATCTGTATTTCAATATCGAGATGTAAAATGTATTTTTATATGTAGATTACAAAGAGTAGGATATTATATTTTCGCAAAGAATGGATGTTTGTTCGAGTACTTTCCAGATTTCGAACTACAATGTAAATATGATGGGGATGGACATATGGCCTTTTCGAAATGACTCCTCAATTAAGTTCGATTTACATTAAGGCAGACGACTGAAACAGGGGCTTCGATGGAGATGTACTACATATCATTTAGTAGAAAAGCATAAGATCAATAAAATGCGTAGCAAATGAGTGTTTTGAATAGTAAAAAACATTCATACACAAATGATATGGTCTCATAATTTTTATTTATTTATTTTTGTCCCACTGCATTTTTATGTAAAATACCGATGCAGTTAACAGATATTGCCGTTAATGTATAAGACAAGTCTGCTTTGTACCGTTTTATGCATATTTTGGTACTGCAGGTGCATACTTGATACTCCATAGTTTGTTCTAGTTGTAAGAATTATTTGTGATCTCAGTTTTAAAATGCCACTACCGCCAAATATCTACGAGAAAGTTCGTCATCTAAGTTCTCTCGTTTATTGCCATGTAATGTGATATGTAGTGACCTTAGTTATAGTAGATACTAATTAATCAATGTCCCTAGATTACGTGTTCATAAGTTTCTGATGTGATTCTCTGTTATTTATGTTAAGTTAATGAAGCTTTTTGTAAAAATAAACGCATTGAAATACATTTTCCTTGAGTTTTTATTTTAAATATGTTGAATTACACCATGAAAATGAAGCAAGGATAAAGTTTGTTACTGATGTAATTGTTTTTCAAAGGACTGTTTCAGTGAGATAATGAATGCCTGTTATTAAAAAAAGCAGAGTGGAACTTCCAACATGAATTTGTAATTTCAGAAGAAATTTAGATTTCATACACAACAAGCGGTTTATTCTTGATCGTGTGGTTCTAATTCTGTAACAGAATAATTAAACGAATAGCGTTTCTAGCAACTTCTAAGACGACGACTGGTCTCAGCTTTTACACGATGTCAAATTCAAGTGGATTTTAAACTGCCATTGTAATACTTATCAGCTTTTAAATATTTAATATACTAGTTGAAATGTAATTCGTAGGTGCATAAAGAACAGGTAACTTAATGTATGCTGTATTATTTACGAAAGAGTGGATAAATGTAAAATATAACCTTAGAGAAGATTGCTATAAAATTTAGTAACACGCGAGACAATAATGACCCAACGACTAATGTTAGAAAATAACTTAAGGAAAGCTTTTGTAGATTTGGCAAAATATTTTTAGAATTGAAATACACACTTTCAAATTCTGAAGTTATCAGGTGTAAAATACGGGGAACGAAAAGTTATATGCAATATGTAGAAAAATCTTGACCAGCTATAAAGAGTCGAAGGGCACAGTGGTTGAGAAGGAAATAAGACAGGGTTTCAGCACTTCACCATTGTTATTGAGCAAGATTTAAAGAAAGCTAACAAAGTTCAGGCAGCAGAAATAAAATATTTGCGTTTTGCCGATGATTTTCTAATTCTGACACAGATAGCAATGGAACTTGAAGAGCAACTGAACACAAGGCAGGCATAAGATGAACATTAACCAGGCCGAAATAAGCGTATTGGACTGTTCTACAAGTATATCAGGTGATGCTAAGGGAACTAGATTCGAAAACGAGACGATAAAAATAGGATGTGTGTTTTGTTATTTAGGCAGTGAAAACTGTATGATTATCAGGCCAGAGAAGATAGAAAATGAAGAATGCCAATGGGAAGAAAAGCATTTTTGTAGAAGAGATATTGATGCTCTAGGAAATCTTTTCCGCATCTACATCTGTAACCCTTTCAGACTCCTCATTGAATCAAAATCGGTAATTTTAAAACCACTGGGTTTATATAACAAAAAAACCATAGAATGGTATATTATTTTTTCGCTTTCAAAAAAATTTAGAACCAACACAAATGTGAGCGTCTGAACTATCTTAAATACAATACAATCACTTCCCAATTCATTTAAATCATTTATTACAGTGATATTCACGAAAGGAGATACTGTATTTTGACATATACCATGACAAGCATCATTTGTTTGTTGTACATTGTTTTCATTGAGCTGAGTGGAAAAGTTATCGTGAACTTCTGCAGTCACTAACATTACTGCTGATTTAGTGACTTCATTTTCTCTCTTCATTCGGAAATTCAGAGCTGTCTCCCAGTCTGGGAGTATTATCTGCAAGATTCCAGGTTCAATCTGACTTTTCATAATCGTCACTTAAGTTTTTCACTTCGAAATCAGTCACTAATACTAGTATTTCCTCATCAGTAAGCTCTCACAATAAAATAATGAATTTACTAGAACAATAATATGTAAGCCCAATTGTAATATGAGCTATTTATTTCGTCATCTCTTCCTAATCAGAGCCTCATACATCGACGTCAAGTGAGCATACGCCAATGATATAGTCTCAACCTACACAATTGTGCGTATGGGAGTTACAGTCATTGTATTTACGAATGTATTTAAAATATTTTTATCCAAACTTTTAGATTAGATTAGCTTTTTGTTCCGTAGATCCATGTTGAGGAGATCCTCGTGGATGTGGAAATGTCTAAAAACACAATTTACAAGCTGAATAATAGATAATACTAATAATATAAATACAGATACATACATTTTCTAAGCTTTCTTTTACCTGATAATACAAAAATACTAATATAGTATGAATACCGATACAAGCATCATTTGGTACAATTTAGAAATTCACTATTGGAGTAGAAGGAGTTGGCCACTAGAAACTCTTTTAGGCTACTCTTAAACTGATCTTTATTTCTAGCTAAATTTTTTACAGTTAAAGGATAAACTATTGAAAATAAGTGTTCCTGAGTAGTGGACCCCTTTTTGAACTATAGTAAGCATTTTTAAGTCCTTGTGTAGATAATTTCTGTTCCTAGTATTGTATGTATGAACTGAGCTCTTTGTTGGGAAAAGGGGTATATTACTTATGAGAAATTTCATTAAAGAATAAATATACTGAGTGGCAATAGTTAATACACCCAGTTCTTTGAAGAGGATTCTACAGGACGTCCGTGAATTTACTCCACAAATAATACGTATTACAGGTTTTTTGACTCTGAAGACTATTGACTGACTTGAACAGTTACCCCAAAATATTATACTATATGACATCATTAAAAAGAAAGTAAGCAAAGTATCCTAGCTTTCTCATTTTTATGTCTCATATATCTGATAACACTCGTATTGAAAATACAGATTTGTTGAGTCGTTTCTGCAGATCTGTGGTGTTCTCCTCCCAACTGAATTTATGGATGTTATGGTTCACACAATCAAATCCCTTTGACAAATCACAGAAAATGCCTGCTGCTTGCAGTTTATTATATAATGAATTAAGTACATTCAAACTTATGTTTACATATTTCTTTCGACTTTTCTGATTCTCAAAACGCACTTTTTCAAATGTTAAAGCACCATAAATAATGCAAAATTAAGACGTAGCTCGATGTAGATTCTTTCGACCCACCATCTTGAAAGTTTTCATTGATTAATACACAATATCTTGCGTGTCCAAACAGGTAGCGATACGCTTAGAGGTTTATTCCATCTAGCGATTCCAGCACAATCCTTTCTCTTAGGAATCAACTTCGTAACACAATAATATGAAATGAAATTAAGACAATTGTGCGTATCAGGTCCGAAATGGGTATCCAAAAAGCCACCTCTCATTGTGAGGCGGGGGGTATATTGTGCATCATTGTGACTTCCTTTTTTCTGTTCCAGTCACGTATGGTTCGCGAGGAAGCCTACCGTCGGTAATCCTAAGCCACATTGCGGGCTCTAAGCTGTCTACTTTTATCCATGTTGCCTATTCGAGAATACATATAGGAGAAAGCCGGATACTGGATGCCACTGCCACTGGTCCAAGCAGGTCATCCCAGTGACTCTCCCACTCCTGCTAAACAGACCTGTATCCAAGTATGCCGCCCTTCCCTCATACCCATCTATTACGGTTCACACAATGACGAGCAATATTCGTTTGTTTTCCAAGGTACCTGCTTCCTTGATGGACTTCCTGAGTATAATTCCAAAGAATGTCAGTTTACCATCTGCCGTCCTCGGGATTAATTTTATGTGATCTTTCCACTTCAGTTCACCCAGTATATATGCTCCCAGATACTTCATGGAAGTAACTTTTTACAGTGACTATTCTCCAATACTTTTCCCTCAAGGCATGTACTGTAGTGAAACTTGGGTGTTAGGCAGTTCGGACAAGAAGAGGATAGAAGCTCTTGTAATGTGGGGTCACAGAAGATTATCTGTGTAATGTAACTAATGAGGACATATTGAAGAGAAATCGAGAGAAAAGAAGTCTGTAGCACAAGATGACTAAAAGAAGGGAGTAATTTACAGGATACATACTGAGACGTTAAGGACAAGTCTATTTAAATGTGTGGGAGGTAAAAGTCGTAGAGAGAAATTATGAGATCAGAACGGAAAACAGGATCTAATGGATGTGCGATCCACCTCTTATGATGAAGCTTGCACAGGATAGAGTAGCGAGGAGAGCTGCAACAGAAAAGTCTTCAGAGTGAAGGCCACAACGTACACACATACCGTATGTATGCTGATATGAACTGTACAGCGTACAGCGCCATCTGTTAGCAGCTTTCGTAACTATTATTTCAAACTGCTGTATAAACTTCTTACAGCTTTCAGAATAAAAATACCGTTTACTGCATTCCTCTATCGATGTTTGTTTTCTAGATATTTAATTTTGAAATCAGGGAGCCCTTTTCTGGACATCCTGTAGCAGCTGAGTTTGGGATTCCGGCAAGCACACAGTCAGCAATAATAAAGAATGAAGACCGCGTGATAAAGGGGCAGATCGGAAACGACAAAGGATGGCTGACTTTCTACATTTATAAGACGGTTTAGAGCAGTGGTTCCGGCATCCACCGGCCTAGAGTCGCAAGTCTCTAGGCGATCGACAAAAGGCGATACATCTTATCGTTCTTTTCTCGATTTTAGGGCCAGTCATCGAGACGTCGCCGCCAGCCAGCCAGCCAGCCAGCCGCCGCCGCCGCCGCCGCCGTCAGCCAGCCGTCGCCGCCAGGTGTCTGCAACGTCGCTGTCGCCTCATCGAGCCTGCCGCCGCCGCCGCCTCCACTCCGAGCCTGCCGCCTTCACCACCACCACCACCGCCGCCGCCGCCGCCGCCGCCGCCGCCGCCTCTTCGTCTTCAGTGTCTTCGCCATCGTCGTCATCATCCTCGTCGCCGCTCAGTCATCCCGGTAGTATGTCCCACTCACCTGCTACTGCCACATCCATCCACTACACCTCCCCGTCCCAGGCCTCCACCACCACCACCTGGAGTTCCACTTCCCTCCCCCAACCAGCAATTCCCTTGTCGGTCTTAATGTCCTTTTCCTCCGCTTCCCACGTCCCTCCTCTGCCTGTCTACAGGCCGCTGACTTCGCCTCATGAGTTTCCTCTTTTACCACCTGCCCGAATTGAACATCGCCGTGCCACGGTGGCTGACACGACACAGTCGTCCCGTCGTCCTTCCTGCCCCCACACCAACCTACGATTATCCCACTCAACCCTGTCTCCGTTTCTCCTGCCCCTCCCTCCACCGCCTCTGTATCCTCCTCCACGGGCGCCAAGCCAAAAAAGTCATCCAAACGTGGGAGCGCGGACCCCGCTCCGACTTTGCCCAAAAAGGCTCCTCCCCCTCCTCCCCCTCCTTCTCTGCCTCCGTCCACCCACATGGACACTGCCCCCATCCCTGCTCCCGTGCAGCCCGACCTGTACTCCTATGTCCTCTCCCGTCCCGACGCCCGTTTCCTTGACTACAAGACCCTCTCCCTTGAACTCCGTAAGTACTACCACTGGCAAATCCAACGTCACATTAGAAACCTTTTGTCCGCAAAAAAACGCCGGGACTGGCGGCAGACATGCACCCGCCTTAATGCCACTCTCCCCATCAACTCCTCAAAGTACTGGAAGGCCTTCAATCGCCTTACTGACCGTCACCCCTCCCTCTACTACCCGCTTCTCCATGATAACCATCCCTTTTCCGACAATGCCAGAAAGGCGGAACACTTTGCTTCCTACCTTTCCGACTTTTTCTCCCTTCCTGATAATTTTCATTTTGATTACACCCTCTTTCCCGATGTCCATGAGTGTACCGACACCTCTTCTCCCCCGCTCGCCCCCGGCTTCCAGTACTTGGGGCACATTCCTCCCTCCGACTTAAACACACCCATCACAGCACACGACATCATAGCTATACTTCGCACCAAACGCAACACCGCTCCCGGTCACGACCGGCTCACCTACAGGCACCTCCGTACCTGTCCCCTCTCCTTCCACACTGTCCTTGCCGCCCTCTACAACACTATCCTCTATACCAGTTTCTATCCTCGCCTGTGGAAAATCTCCCGCATTCCTCATGTTCCCCAAACCCAACAAGCCCCCATCCCAAGCCTCTTCCTACCGTCCCATCAGTCTCACCTCCGGGTTTAGCAAGGTCCTTGAATCCATCATTTCCCGTCGTATCCACCAACACCTCCGCCAGCACCAGCTCCTTCCTTCTTCTCAATGTGGCTTCCGACCATCCTTCTCTGCCGACGACCAGCTCCTTCGCCTCATCCACCTCTTATCCGTCCAGCTCAATTACCGTCGCTCCGCCATATTTGTGTCCCTAGATATTGAAAAAGCCTACGACCATGTCTGGCATTGCGGCCTCCTTTTCAAACTCCAACTCTATGCCCTTCCTATTAACTATGTCCGCCTCATCGCATCCTTTCTCACCAATCGCCCGTCCTATGTCACTGTCTGCAATTCCAACTCCTGTTTGTTTTACCCCTCTGCCGGGGTGCCCCAAGGATCTGTCCTCTCCCCTCTCCTGTACCTTATATACTCCGCTGACATGCCCCAACCTCAGCCTCCCGTCCATCTCCTACAGTATGCTGATGACACCGCCTTCCTAGCCCTTGCCCCCTCTCTTGCCCGATCCCAGGTTTTGCTCCAGTCTCACCTCACCGCGTTTGCTGCATGGTGCAACCGGTGGCTCCTCTCCGTCAACCCTGACAAATCCCAGGCGATCATTATAGGTCGTACCACCCGCTCCTTCCGCATCCCCGATCTATACATCACCCTCCACGACCGTCCCATCCGCCACACTAACACCATTAAGTATCTGGGCCTCACCCTCGACCGACACCTTACCTGGACCCCCCATCTGAAATCCATCCGTGAAAAAGCCATGTCTCGCCTCAACCTCCTCAAACTGCTCACTGGTCGGACGTGGGGATTACGCCCTTCCACCGTCCTCCACACATACAAGTCCGTCATGCACCCCATCCTCTGTTCCTTCCACCCTGCCTGGGTATGTGCTCCTCCCTCCTTTTATCACACCCTCCAAGTCCTTGAACGCCACGCCCTCCGCCTCGCCTACCGTATCCGCCTTCCTTCCCCCACACGGATGCTCTACGACCTCATCCCCTTCCCTCACCTCCTTCAACACCTTGAACGCGTCCGCCTCCTGTATGTCACCCGCAAATTCGATTCCCGCAACCCGCTAGTTTACCCCATCCTCACCGCCCCTGGGCCTCTGCCACGCCGCCTCCCTCTCTCCACCTGCACACCTTACATATCCTCTCCCAAGGCAACTTCCATTCCCTTCCCCTACCGGATGACGCCCTTCGTCCCGAAATATACCCCTCCTATCACCTTTGATCCCTTCCCCGTAGACTTAGCGGCCCCCTCTCCTTGCCCCGCGGGGGCTGCAGCGTCGCCTTTTAACAACAGTGTCTTCTCGTGTCAAGTGCATCGTCATCGCCGTGTTCATCTCCAGTGCGTCGCAACTCGTGTCGTCACCACCTATATCATCGTGTGACTTCGTGTGTCCAGTGTTGTCTCTCCATGTAATTTTATCGCCACCATGGCACAGACTGTTTTTAATCTGCTTATGTGTGTCAGTCTCTCTTGTTCATGTGTCTTAAGTCTGCAGTATTGTCTCCAATGTCCAGTTTGTAAGTCTCCCATTTTTCCTCCGTATCATGTTTCTATACTCATTGTTTTTAACTTCATGTCTTTGTTCCTTTTATCTCGCTTGTCATATGTCTGTTCTCTCGGCTGAAGAGGAGCGCTGATGCTGCTGCCAGCCCGCCGACGAAAGTCGGAGTGAAATTAACAATAAAGGAAAAAAAAGTGGTTCCGGCAGTACAGGAATAATAAAGTGATCAGTGGTAGATTTACTTTGAAAGAAAAGGCAAATTATTTTGCATCAGCGTTGGGATACGATACGATTCGTTCCAGTAATGAATGGCTTAAAAGTGTCAAGAAAAAAAAAGGCATTATTTTCTTAAAAAGGAGAGGGTGAAGTGCCAGTGTAAATATTAAAATGTGTGATGAGTGGAAGAGAACGTGGAGAAAGTTGGCAAGTGTTATATGAGGCAACGTGTTCCTGGAAAGTAAGCGCACGGTTATGATTTTGTGGCAGAGTGTTATGGGCAGTTTGCTTTTGCCTCGTTTATTTGAATGTAGTAGACCTGTAGGGTTTACTCGTAATTTCACAGTATAAAAATTGTTCACCTTTATGTTAAGTTTATAGGACTTAACTACGGGGTCATCAGTCCCTAAACTTACAAATTACTTAGGAACAAGCTTATCCAAAGACGGGACAAACATCCATGCCCGAGGGGGGATTTCAACCCCCGACGGCGAACTGCCGCGCGCACCGCAACACGGCGCTGCAGTACGCACGGCTAATCCGCCGCGGAACAAATTACTTATAAACTTCATTAAAGACAGCACAAACATCGATGCCCGAGGTGGATTCGAACCCCCGACAGAGAACGCTCCCGAGCATCGGAGCATAGCGCCTCAATGCGCTCGGCCACTCCGCCGCAGCTGCAAACAACCGAATATGAATCGTCCAAGGTCGTTAAGATAGCTTTACAATAGTTCCTAAATCTCTTACACCAACACAACCTTGTCTGTGAATAATATAAACAACATTAAAACATTCTGAGACAGACTGTGCTACATTCGCGTATTCCCAAACTCAGGATGTTGCTACACAATACTAGACTGCTGTTGTTGTAATAACTACTCTTGGCAGGCAGCGCATAGGCCTTGTTCATGTCACGGACATATAGTACATTCAACGCCGTATACAGTATCACTGATATCACAGAAGGCTCGCCGTCATGTTTCTATCATATAAAGGTGTGAGCACAGAAAACAGTAGTAAAGATATGCATGAACTGACGTAACGACGCCGTCTTTATAGTTATGACATAATGGTCAATTTTTTCTTTCGAAATCTACAGCCTGCTTTGACATACACAGTACTGAGTCACATGCGTAACTATGTTTATTAGTCAGTTAAAAGTTTCGATTACCTTATACGTGTGCTTATTATAAAAGCATTGTTTATCGTTGAAAACAAATGTCTATTAATATGAGTGTTCTTAACAAACCTACAATTTGCTATGACACATACAGTAATGAGTATCGTTAATTTGCTGCTTTTACTAATCCGTTTCCAGTTTCGGACAATTCTGGCTTTTCTTTTTCAATAGCAGTACTGCTATAAATGTGCGCCGCGGTGGAGAAGCCTAACTGTCTACGGCGCCTCGCGGTTGCTCGCCGTCGGAGGTTCGAGTCCTCCCTGTGGCATGGATGTGTGTGTTTGTCCTCAGTTAGTTTACCGTAGTTTAAGTAGTTTTTAAGCTACGGATTGATGACCACGCAGTTTGGTCCGATAGATTTACAAACATTTGAACAAGTCGCTGGTCGACGGGCACTAGGCAGGAAGATGCTGGTCTCTGCGGCAGCCGTCGAAAATGTTTATTTCTATTCACATTATTAACCGAGATGATTTGTAAAATTAAAACGAATCAAAATTTAGTCTTTGTTTAGCTCTTGCCGAGTGATGATCTGTATATTGTGACAACAATAAAAATGTTATAACGTCTTAAACTTTAATAGTGTGTTCAAGATTAGTCTTTTAACCTTTTATAAATATGCAAAATATATCCACAGTGATATTATTTGAAATATTATACATCGTCGAAGATTTTATTTATTTACTACAATCTTTAGTGAAGATATTGATATTAGTGAAAGTTAAACTTCCGACAAGCGAAGATGTTAACAAAATCGATTCTTTATATAGATCGATTACGAATCAGAGCAACTTATAATATCTGTGTTGATAAAAACATACATAGCTATTTTAATTTTGACAGATCATTTCTGTTGGCAAGAGAACTTTGAAATATTTTATCTAAAGTGACAGTTTTATAAAAAGGTGATAGTCAAATCGAACGCTTCTTCTCTCTGGGAAAGAACCTGACACTGAAAGTTGAATAACAGTGCAAAAGTCAATATGAGAAATTGTTATTATTACCTGAAACTGACATTTCGTTGAACGAACGAGTGGTTGCAGTGTCGTCCTGGAGCAGTCGCCAAGCACGCACTGGCGTTCCATTTCTCAAGTTTGCAGCCTGTTGTCCTCCCATACGTTTGGAGCTGGCCTACGACCACAACGAATCAGAATGATTTGCGATCACGCAGTTATCAAAACTTCTTCGCCACTCATCTTCTTGCAATCCTACCTTTGGCTCCCAATTCTCCCAGTTTCTTTCCTGGTCGATGACTTGGTGATCACCAGGTAATTTACTGATCAGTAATTTCAGTTGTAACAAGTAATCAGTAATGTTTTACTTTATCAGACTATGGATATCATTTGAATATGAATTTTATGGGGCAGATGTAAGCTGCTTTACACTGGATTCATATAAGTTACGTACAAAATGTTCTGAAAAAACTTTTCAGTACATCGAATGTGTGCAAGTTACATTGGATTCAACGTTGAGAAGGCCACCAGGATGTAGTTTCGGAAGGGAGCTTTGTATGACCATTAATTTCAAATGAGATTGGGAAATGTGTCCCTTTGCACATGAATCTCAATGTCCTAATGGAAATCCCTTGTCCTACCGCTCTCTGTGTGTTGTGAGATCTGGAGGTTATTTAGGGCAAGTGTACCAGTTATCGGCATCGTAAGGAGATTCGCATTAAATATCATATGTAAAACCTATTTAATTCTACAATATTGGTTGTAACTTATTGTGATCTGGCACATAGATCCATCTGGTTTCGTATGGATACGCACAAATCCTTGTAATAAGGATCAGTTCAATTTAAAACAATTAAATTTATAAGATGCACCTTTCGTATCAGTGATTGGCAGTGCAAAATGCGCTGAAAGACTCAGCTCGAGTTGAAGCAAGCGCAAAAAAGTCGAGGTAAGACATTCTGCTGATATTTTAGCGAAAATATATCTATAATAGGGGGAGGGGGAAACCCCGAGTTCTTTCCCCCGGCGGCACTCGAAGAGGTGCCACTATCAAGATCTGACACTGAAAGACGTGAACCCCCAGTCATCTAGTGGTCCACATATTAATGATCACTAAAGGGTTTCGTGATATTTATGACCAGGGTATTTTTGCGAGTCAGTTTTTCACTCGAGCCGTTTTGCGTGGGAATGATAATGCAGCGTCGGAGACAGAACAGATAGAGCTTCCGGAACGAACGTCCGGTCAAGACGCTTCACGCGTTTAACAAGGCTACGTACTGAGATTCCCCGCGCGATTTGGACCTCAACATATAGACTCGAACCTGTAGCAAAAATATACTCGGTCACACAGCTCGTTCGAGTAGACATCGCAGCTAGATCCGTGAACTTCTCAGCTTTCCCGAAACCACATTTTCTACACAGCAATGGCAGGCTCGTGCTGGCGGTGTGTGTTCCCACTCGTTTTCCTGGTGACTGCCGCTCTGCAGGCTGAAGCAAGTGGTGCAGCTACCACCGAAGGCGTGCAGGCTGCAACAGAAGGCAGCCGGCCTACGGCAGAAGGCGCAGTGTCCACGGAAGTCGCTGGTGTGGAGCCCCTGCAGGCCAGAGCGCACGCCCTCTCTCGCCTGCCCGGCTGGGAGAGTGTGTTCAACAGCAGCGTGTGCCGCGCCCAGGTGCAGTACAGCGCCAGGCTGCGCGTCGTGCAGGCCTGGTGCGCCGACGGCGTCGACGGGCAGGAGTTCGACGCCCGCGGCCGGCAGTTCGTCTGCAGGAGCGTGCGCCTCACTCTGCCGGCGGCCGGCTCTGACGTCGACGTGCCCGCCGGCTGCGTCGCGCGCCTCCTGCCTGTCGTGCGCAGCGACGCCATCCAGTCTGGAACAGACTGACGCGTGCCACGCGATTTCTTCCGTCCCTTTCCTTAATGTCATCCCTTTCTGCAGTTCCTAAGTTACGCATCACGATATTACATTACAGAATATTGGAGTAACAAAAACTCACAGTAATTGCAGTGTTATATCAGTCGATCAGTCACATTCTTTCTCTTACCATCAGCTCCAAGACTTTCCAACAATATCATAGGAAGTGTAAAAAAGTGCAAAAGGATAAACAATTTCGTAAAAACGTGAGATAAAGCAGGAGGTGAAAACAACTTAAAGCCTGCAGTTACTACCAGTTATTTTAATATCTTCCAACAACTTAAGACTTAGATAGTAATGTCTCTACTTACTTTACACGAAATTTGTACATAACTTTTGATTTTGTTGTGTTATTTATTTCTGAATGTGTAAATTATTAGCCTATATATAACTACTACTTTAGTTATATGATGTTCATTTAAACACAGTTGATAATAAAAATTCTTTTTTGAAACATTAAAATGTGGTTGCTTTGTTGAATAGGAGTGATCGTCACCACAGAATTACACCCTTTTTCCTATCTCCTACTTTCTATACGCAATATTTGTAAAATGCTTGAAACTAAAAATGGCCCTGGTACGTAGGAAGAAATCATCATACTGTTAAACAACTCAACTAAATCCTTTGCCAACATGAAGCACCGAAAATATGAGAAAAAAGTAAGCAGTATCGTTTGCCTTTACCATAAGTTAATTTCAGTATTCTGTAACTTTACGCACCGAAAACCTTCACAGTTTGGTCCCTTAGGTTTACAAACATTCGATTTCTCTAGGATCCTTGAAAACTGGCAGATTAAATTATACATAAATTTATTTACAATAAGCATACGTGAATCAGTCATTCTGAACAACAAAATCAAGTTTTCAATTGATAATGAACCAAACCAAAACACATAATACGAGTTGGCTAACATGGGAAAGAGACATAGCCCACTTCCCAACAAATTAAAATAACAGAATAATCCATCGCACTTATATTGATAGTACAGTGCTTGAAATTTACTCTAGAACCTACTCCAAGCGAGTGTCTCCAAGCAGCAACAGACATTAAGTAATATGAAACTGTGATGGCTTAACATACTGGCGCGATGCTGCTCATACGTTCCAACCGGTGCACCAAGGTCCGGCAGCTGAATAGTACCGTGCCTCACCAATGAAGCTCCGCGCCTTCATTTAGAGTCTCCTCCAACAGAATAGGGTCAGGTGCTGCTACAAAATTTCCAACACGTCTCGTGGATTCGAGAGAAAAATAGCCGACAGCCATAAACAAAGAACGAAGGAAAGATTTCGCAGTCATTATTGTTAAAATAAAAATTCTTTTTAGCTATTTGCTGCGTCATGATGATAAAATATTTCCAACGCTGTTGTTGGCCAATTATATGCAAACACCAACAAGCGTACACCTTCCTGTTTTCCACAAGTAAGAACCACAGATTAAAAACACCAATAAACGCATCTTCCTCCCGAATTTCCATCTATGACAAACAGCAATGCAAGCACTAATAAAGTTATTCCTTTCCTTTCTGCTACCAAATTTCAACCAATCAGACCCACTCGTAGGGACATAATTGGCTTTGTAAGACAAGCACAGAAGGAAACACGTCAGTATTTCCTTAGGAAGGCTCCTGCAACGGAGCCGAGACATTGGAAATATTTTACCATAATGTAGCGGGCAAATAGCTCAGAAGAATTTTAATTTTAGCCTATAAAGACATCGATTAAATAGACAATATCTATAATCTTGACCGCAAATTTATTAGCAGTGATGACCGGTTTTAACTCATTTCTGAGTCATCCTCGGATCAGTTTACAGGTTTGTCAATAGTTGTATCTGCCAGGCAGTATAACCTTCCAGTCAACTAATTAAAACTTCTTCTTGTTGTGGTCTTCAGTGCGCAGACTGGTTTGATGCAGCTCTCCACGCTACCCTGTCCTGTGCAAGTCTCTTCATCTGAGAATAAGTTCGGCAACCTACATCCTTTTTAATCTGCTTTCTATATTCGTCACTCGGTCTCCCTCTACGATTTTTACCCCGCACGCTTCCTTCTAATGTTAAGTTGAACATTCCTTGATGTCTCAGAGTGTGTCCAACCAATCTATACCTTCTCTTAATCAGGATATGCCAGAAACTCCTTTTCTCCCCGATTCGGTTAAGCACCTCCTCATTAGTTACGTGATCAACCCATCTAATTTTCATAGCACCACACATCGAAAGCTTCTATCATCTTTTATCTGAACCCCTTATCGTCCAGGTTTCACTCCCATACAGTGCTACACTCCAGACAAATGCTTTCAGAAAGGACTTCCTAACATTTAAATTAATATTGGATGTTAACAAGTTTCGCTTCTTTAGAAACGCTTTTCTTCCCAGAGCCATTCTGCATTTTACAACTTCTTTACTTCGGCCATCAGAAGTTATCTTGCTACTCAAATAACTAAATTCATCTATATCTTTTATTGTATCATTCCTTCAGCATCGCTTGATTTTCTGACATTGCATTCCATTACCTTCGTTTCACTTTTGTTAATGTTCATCTTTTATCTTCCTTTCAAGACAATATCCATTCCATTCAATTGCTCTTCCAGATCTTTTGCGTCTCTGACAGAATTACTATGTTATCGGCAAACCGCAATGTTTTTTTTTTCTCCCCGCACTTTAATGCCCTCTTCAAATTTCTCCTTCCATTCCTTCACTGCCTGCTCAATGTACAGATTGAACAACATTGGGGAAAGGCTACAACCCTGTCTCACTCCCTTCCTGACCTCTGCATCCCTTTCTTGCCCTTCGACTCTAATAACCGCTGTCTGGTTTTTGTATAGGTTGAATATAACTCTTCGATCCCTATATGTTACCCCTGCTACCTTCAGAATTTGGAAGAGTGTATTCCAGTCGACACTGTCAAAAGCTTACTCCAAATCGACAAACGCTAAAAACGCAGGTTTCCCTTTCCTAAGCCTATCTTCTAAGGTAAGTCGTAATTGCCTCCCGTGTTCCCACATTTCTCCTAAATCCAAACTGATCTTCCCCGAGATCTGATTCCACAAGTTTTTCCATTCGTCTGAAAATAATTCTTGTTAGTATTTTGCAACCTTGACTCATTAAACTGATAGTTCTGTAATTGTCACACTTGTCTGCACTTGATTTCTTTGGAATTGGAATTACGATATTCTTCTTGAAGTCAGAGGGTATTTCCCCTTTCTCATACATCTTGCATATTAGGTGATACAATTTTTATACGACTGGCTCTACTAACGATATCAGCAGTTCAGACGAAATATCATCTACTCCAGGGGCCTTGTTTCGGCTCTAGTCCTTCAGCGCTCTGTCAAAATTACAACTTTTAAAACCAAAAAATGCGGTACATTTGAAGAAAACCACATTGGTTATTGCACATATATGACATTTTTGCAGAACAGTAGCTAAAATCAGGCATTACGGGTTAAAATTCACTGACAGTATCTATTATTCTTTAAACTTCTCAATCAAGGTATCTGTAGCAGGGGTCAGTGTGAGAATATTCTGTACATTTCTAAGATGTGATGTCGAAGTACACTCGTATAGGCCCACTATGTTTTGCATGGTGTGCAACCTACATAAGATACTTCACAATTTCTGCGGATTCAATTTTTCATTTTCCACTGACTTCGGAGCTAAACTACGCCTTCTGATTTCTTATGGATTTTAGATCTATTTGTATTTGTTTAAAGAGTCCGTATTTTCTCCAATATCACGCGTTATCTGTTCCTTAATCATGAACTTTCGTAGCTGTTACTATGGTTGGTCACCTGCATTCCAACCTGTCAAATGAAGCACTTGGGATGTAGCTATCACAGGAGCAATCGGGATTCAAGTATTTCGTTGAGGATGGACTAATTTTCACTCCCTCTCCAATATACGGAGGCCGATTTTCGTCTTCTATGAAAAGATAATTTCGTAACAAAAATCATTAAAATCGCTTCACTAATCTCTAAATTATCGCAATTTTTCCAGTTTAGCACCCATTTTCGAGGGCCGTTTCACTAGTGAAATATGTTTTACCATCGCTAAAAAAAATACGTGTCCCGTAGTTTTCATGTATTATTTCTAAATTTTAGAAAAAAAAGGAATGAAACGTCCGTAGGTTTACTTGTAAGGGTAGCAACTGTCCGGCATCATATGCTGATATTTATTTATTTACTAACTGTACCTGGGATTAGTTTCTTTTCTCCTATTAAAATGCAATGCTGTGTCATAATTTCAGACTAGTACGTGAGGAACACTTATATATATATATATATATATATATATATATTAAATGCAGGAATTAACAGCTGACTGATAGTTTTGCTGAAATGTATAAGTAAATCAATAAGTCTTTCACACTAATTATTTATGAAATCTTCTGTACCACTGGATATTATCAACAGTGGTGTGAAAAGAGGACCGATGGATTTATCTTCGAAAATATCTAAAGTCACCAATGTAATTGCCAGCATACGTCTTCACTACAGTTGAAAATTTCACATGAGCTGGAAAGCTCCTACAGAAGCAAAAATAAGAAAATGAATATCTGAATGTTTGCTCTTTATGCGTTACTATACGAGACATCTAATTGTGCTGAATCTTTGGTGAGTTGTTTCCTGTGTACGTCTGCGTAGGTATCTGGTCTCAAAACAAAGCAGTACGATACATCAGGAATAATGAGAAAGCGGATATCCGCATTTATCTTAGTGACATGCAACAGACTTTACTTACAGTTTCAAATCTTTACGGAAAATAGTTTATTATTTACTATATTTTCACTGTACGTGACATAGCACTGTCGCACCAGGCATGCCATTTTAATTTATTACTTCGTAACTAGTCAACTCATTTGCAATATATTTTACATACAGTATCGACATATAGAGCTGCATGTGTCAACAAATTTAAATCACCGTACGATATATACTTCAGGAGGTATGTCATATCGTGAAACTGCGCGCAACAACTGACACAAAACAGCTGACACAAAACACGTCAGAACAGTGTTGCAGAAACGACGAAAAAAAAACATACCAAATCTGAACGAACACAAAATTTCAAGATTGGCGGTAATTTGCAGATTTTCGAAATGTGGTGCGAACTTAAATGCAATAAGCGTATATTGGGAAAAAAAAGTTCAAATGTTTGTAAATCTATGGGACTCGATTTCTCGGTTATTAGTCCCTAGGCCTACAAACTACTTACACGAAGTTAAACTAACCTAAGGATAACACACACAAACCCACGCACAAGGGCATGCCACGACGGCGCGCAACCACGCGCTCTGTGGCAACCCGCCACTCTACTGTGGCATATATTGGAGATAACACCTATAAAATATTGAGGAAGGCAAAAAAAGTGTTTTCATTAACAGAGCAATTAGTGGATGTAACTGTTATAATAAAGCGATTGCATGCACAACACTTGTCTGACCTGCTTTGTAGTCTTGTGTAGTTCGCAAATGAAGTAGTTAGGAAAAGCGCTCTCATAGCTGAACCACTTCGCAGATCGCTCGCCTCTTAGTTCGTCCACTCCAGCGAGAGGACGCGAAAGCGCGCAGAATCGCGTGATTCCCTTCTGCCAGTTGCCGTCATTTCGAGCTGATAAGCAGCTCAGCTGTAGTTTTAGTAGTGGTAACAAAAGCAAAAACGAGCGGAGGAACTAAAAAGAGCGACCTACATCGCGGACGAGCTTTGAAGTATTCTACACTCTGCAATATCTGACTAATAAATTCCATAATGCCAAGATATAGAGATAACTCTAAACTTAAACGCCAGAAATTATCCACAAACTGTTTCTTTTGGTTTGAGTGATATCGTTAGCGGCTCAAGCAGCAAGCGCATGAAGCAGCTAGGTGGGGGAACTTCACCCTCCACCTGCATGCGCAGACCACGCCGCTCAGCCGTCACTGGGAGCGGACGAACTAAAAGAACGAACTAGTTCGCGACAGAGCCGTGAACTGAAGTTAGCGCTCCCAATCGCAAACTCTTATACGGAAGTCTAATGTTTTGGAGTATTTCTGCTCGTTGTGGGTTCCTCATGTGGTGGGACTAACGGAGGACATAGAGAGAGAATTCATAGAACGTCAGTTAGTTTTTAGTTTTTGCGATGTAGCAGTGGAGTAAAAATTATTATAAAAGGACGGTATTCATAGCGACGAAATATATTTACGAAATATATTTCATGTATCCTCCAAATACAAACATTTGAGAAAGAGACCCGAAAGAAACTCTTACACACCACCATCTACATCTATATTTCGCATGCCATCTCATGGTGTGGGGTGGAGCGTACTTTGTGTATCATTGTCATTTCCTAATCAAATGTTCAAATATTTGTAAATCTATCGGAGCAAACTGCGCGGTCATCAGTCCGTAGCTTGCAAACTACTTAAACTAAGGTAACTAACCTAAGGTTAACACACATACACACACACACACACACACACACACACACACACACACACACACACACACACCAATGCCCCAGCTAGTGAGGACTCGAACCTCCGACGGCGAGCAAGCCGCGCTCCGCAGCGAGGCGCCAAGGACCGCTCGGGTACTCCACCGCGGCTGTCATTTCCTCCTCCCAAATACATTCGCGTTTTGTTGGCGGAGAAAACTACTGCCATTATGCCTCCATGTTTGCTCCAATCTCCCTCATTTTATCCTTGGGGACTTCTCGTGAGATATATGTAGGACGGTGCAATATAATGTTTGACTGTTCGTGATACTTACGCTCTCGGAACTTTGTCAGAAGACCATCTTGTGGTCAGGATCTCATACTGATGTGAAGTTACTTAGTTTAAGTACTTTGTAAGCTACGGACTAATGTCCAAGATGTTGAGTCCGATAGATTCACAAACATTTGAAAGACATTTTGTAATTGCCCCGAAATGGCTGCCGTTTCTAGATCTGTCTGTTCCTACTCAACTGAACTAGGAACTGTGCTACTCTAAATAGTTTTGCAGTTGCTTTTGATCTTCTGGTCACATTACTAATCTATTAACGACAGCATAAGATGTGAACAGTGTAAGATTATCTGCTAAATCGATTATAAAGACAGGGAACTTTAGGTTCTTATAACACTTCCCTGAGGAACGCCAGGTATCACTTCATTTTATTCGATGACTTCTCGTCAATTACAACACACTTTATCCTTACTACAAGAAAACCGCGATTGTAATTACACGACTGTGGCGATATTCCATAATCATGCAGTTTCATTAAAAGACGCATGTGAGGTGCACTGTCAAAAACCTTCCGGATATCTATAAATATGGAATTGATTCGAGATTCCTTGTCGACAGCAATCGTTACTCCATATGACCAAACAGCTACACTATGTAATCTAAAGTATCATGACACTCTCAAAAATGTTCCGTTGTCACCTACTACCAGGCACTCCATATCAGCGACCTCAGCAGTCATTAGGCATCGTGAGAGCTGAATGGGGCGCTCTGCGGAATCACGGTTTTCGAATGTGGTCAGGTGATTGAGTGTCACTTGTGTCAGAATTCTGCTCGCGAGATTTCCACACTGCTAACCATCACTAGGTTCACTGTTTTGGATAAGATAGTGAAGTGGAAACTTGAAGGTACAAGCACAGCACGAAAGCGTTCAAGCCGACCTCGTTTGCTGACTGACGGAGACCGCAAACTGTTGAAGAGGGTGGTATACAGTGTATTAGGCAGGCATCTATCAAGACCGTGGCACAGGTATTGCAAACTGCATCAGGATCCACTCCAAGTAATATGACAGGCGGGACGTGAGAAAACTTCAATTTTATGGTTGAGCGGTTGCCGATAAGCCACACACAATGCAGGTCAATGCCAATCGAAACCTCGCTTGACGCAAGGAGCGTATACATTGGCGGATTGAACTGTGGAAATGCGTTGTGTGGAGTGACGAATCACGATACAGAATGTGGAGATGCGATGGCTGGGTGTGGGGAATGCCCGGTGAACGTCGTCTGCCAGTGTCTGTAGTGCCAATAGCAAAATTCGGAGGCGGTGGTGCTATGGTGAGATCTTGTCTTTCATGGAGGGAGCTTGCACCCCATGTTGTTTTTCGAGGCTGTATCACAGCACCAGCAAAGGCCTACATTGATGTTTTAAGCACATTCTTGCTTCTCACTGTTGAATCGCAATCCGAGACTGGCAATTGCAGCTGTTTAACACTATGGAGCACCTGTTCATAACGGACGGTCTGTGTCGGAGAGGTCACACGACAACAACATCCATGCAAGGGACTGGTCTGCACAGAGTCCTACCGTAAATCGTATAGAATACCTCTGGGGTGTTTCCAAACGCCGACTTCGCGCCAGGCCTCACCGACCTACATCTATGACTCTCCTCAGTGCAGCACTTCGTGAAGAATGGGCTGCCATTCCCAAAGACTGAACGTATGTCTGCAGGAGTTGAATCTGTGATCCAGGCTAGGGGTGGTCCAACACCAAACAGAATCCCAGCATTACCGATGGAGGGACCACCAATCTGTTAGTGATGTTCAGAGAGGTATCCGGATACTTTTATCTGAATCGGTGTTCTCTTCGGGGTAGTTCATAATGTGTTGTAAATAATATGTTGGAAAATGGTATTGAAAACCGACGTCAATGATATGCGCCTATAATTTTGTCGGATCACTCCTATTCCAGTTTAGAATACTGGAGTGACCTGTGCTACTTCACAGTCTTTGCATATTAACTGATTCTTCCGTCGCTTCTTGGTAGAACAAATTCATTATAAAAATTAAAATACACAATTTTGTTTGTTTATTTTGTGAATCCATCTTGTACACTGTCATTGCAGTAATTATACATTCATTACTTCGCAATTTGCGAGAATTTTCGAATTTAGCTGCTCTTCCTCAAGTGGTCTATCACATTGTAAAATATGAGAATTTGTGCCTTAAGCATTCGGCCACCCGGATACGCTTCCCGGCCAGACCCAAACTTCCACATGTTACAGTTGTCTACTTCCCTTAGTGCTCGCACGCGTATGGCAGTAATTCCCGCGACGAGGAGAGACATACTACACCATCTTTAGCCTGTCTTGACGTCATATTTACCATGATACGTCTGTTCCTAAGGAAGAGACGTTGCTTATGATCTGAAGCTCTAAATATTAAATATGAATTCCTTAATTCGCAATTTTTGAAAAGTTCCTGAAGAAGAGCAGTTAAAGTCGGAAATACTCGCAAATTGCGAAGTAATGAATGTAAATTTAACATTTTTAGCTGCAGACCATGGTAAATGTTACAGTAATTTTTTTATTTAATTGTGAACACTATAACTTAATATGTTTACTTTCACCGTATTTCAGTTCGAGTGCATACATCCGCTTTTGTTAAGCTTCTCTGTCCTCCACTGCACCCCATCTATACCCTCCTATCCCACCTCTATATTTTTGTCTATTTGTTTATTTAAGTTATAATAGTGTGCCGGGTTTCAAATATTTGTAATATTTGTGTCACCTTATGTTTAGAACAACCCTTAAAACATTAGATTCTTGTTTAATTTTATTTTTATTCACTATAGTCATGCTGTAATCATTTATGTTCACACTATTCTCTACGTATGTTATTTACGTTTCCTTTTTTCAGTACTATTAAGTAAGAGATTTCATTCAAATACTTATTTACACAGTAACTGCTCCATCAAAGAAGTTAATTTACTTTTCTGTATGTAACATGTCTTCTGATTTACCGACATTCTTTGACTGAAAGTCTGTAAATGTTTGATGATGGCCTAATAAGCCGAAAATCGTTTCACAAAATAAACAAATCTGTAGAACAAAGACAAAATTGTGTATTTTAGTTTTCATTAGTCTTTGAGTATGGATTCTTCACTGAGCGAGGTTTGGAGATATTGCGTCAACATACTCTCCAAGAAACGTAATTGGTATAAAATCTGGACCGAAAGTCTTTCTTTGTGTGATTTAAGTTGAATATTTTAAACATGACTTACAGGATAGCAAATTAATAATCAGCCAACCATTTGCAATAATAGTAGTTTCAAAAAAAATTGACGACATCTTCAACGGTTATAAACCAGTCTTCTTCAAACATACATGTTATACCTATAGACAATGTGACATCATAAATTGCAAATTCATAATCATTTTGAATAAAACATGCGTCATACCAAGCCTGTTGTGTAAAATATTGTGAAATACAGAATCAGAATAAAACTGTCACTTACTCTACATGCATACCACAGTAATTGAATGTCCTGGGAGTGTGATTTAGACGAAAGATACGTCAGCGTGTTTGGAGTCATTCACGCTTACTGGTGGGAAGCAAGGAGCGTGCATACCGGGACCGGTGGCGCATGCACCGTGGGACATAAACGTTCAGTGGCTTAAGTAGCCATTGGGAGAACGTACATTGAATTTATAACGATGTTAATAAATGGGATATTTGGATAAAAAGAGGGTAACAAGGTCGAGGAAAGCTAAAAGGTAAAGCAGTCAACAATCCGAAGATTGGTTTGAACACCACAGTACTTTACTAGGCATGGTTCTGTTTGGAGGTGGTATGCCGTTGCCTTCCTCCGACCTTCGAACTGACTTACCCAGCCAGTTATAGGGGGACCTACAGTTTAACGTGGGTTCCGAACCACGGCGCTACTCGTTATTTTGCACATGAGCAGCACTGTCAGAGGTGAAAGAAGTGGGAAGAGGCAGATAATAACCCTAGGACCTGGCGGGGATCGAACCCGTGACCTTTGGATTTGTAGTATGGCACTCTAACCCTGTGCAACCGAGGCGCACTGAGGAAAGCTATACAAACAAAATTTACTTTGGTCAATTGTAAGAATATGCTAACAGTTACCGTTAAATACTTTGGTGAGGCGAGAGTCAATAGCAGTATTATCTTTCATAAAATGCATTTTTAAAACCATCGCTATTTATTAGAAACCTTACTTATCAACCAGTTTCGGTCAATAGACCATCTTCATGTTGACTGATAGGTTTTACCTAACATGACCACTGTATTTTTAATATTTTTAGTTATACTGACCCCTGTTTGTCTCTACTAGATGTATTTTATACGACGCATTTTACCATTCAGTTTTAACACCTATTTATTCATGATGATGGTCAATTGACCGAAACTGGTTGATAAATAAGGTTTTTAATAAACAGCCGATGGTTTTAAAAATTCACTTTATGAGACCGTTAAAATACATTGCGTCAACGAACAACAATAACAGAAAAATGTACCAGATGAACAAAAATAAACTGGATTAGTATACAACTTATAGTGTGATGTCGCAAATCATGTAAAATGGATAATAAACATCATCTCAATTGCAAATGTAAGCAGGTTTTAGATTTTTGAGGAAACAGACAAATCCGAAAGGCTACCTCCAGCAGTAAGAAGATTTCGTGACCAGTATGGGTTTGAAGCCTTCAAACTATTGTCTAGAGGCGAGATTTAACCGATCATTTAGTAAACTGCCATCGTTGTGTTCTAGATGTTTAAAGATCTCAAGTTCATCCCAAAGATCAAGCTTTAGCCCTTTAACTTCTCTGTGTAAAATGATTGTGTCTTCTAACATCTGTAAAGTTTCGAATTCTGGGTATCAAAAAGCGCCCCGCGGAACCTCTACCGGACTCGATGTGGATGTCAGGGTTGACGGAGTCGTCACATACGCAGATGACCTTCTAGTGGTTGTCTCCGCCTACAACAGGGCCCAGCTAGAGGAGAAGGCACGAGAAACACTGACAACAATAACACAGTGGTGCCAACACAACAAACTCAAGATAGCCACCAACAAAACTACATACACTCTACTCAGAGGGTCATTACAACGAAACCCATCAGTTAAATTACACAACACAAATATAAAACGAACAGTAGTCACTCGTTATCTGAGTGTCCACGTTGATGAAAGACAAAATTTCCACGAACACATTAAGATAACCACAGACAAAGCAGAGAAAATACTACACAAGTTGGCAAGGCTTAATTCTACCTCGTACAGACTGCCTCTGTCAACTATACGAACATATCACTGTGCTCTCTTCGAGTCAGTATTATGCTTTGCAGCTAGTAACTATGCTCAAAGATTGAGCCTAGTAACCAACAAAACAATTGTGAGACGTGGGCAGAGAAGTGTGTTATGACAACTTACTGGTGCATTCAAATCAACACCGATAGAAACGCTATTCGTCCTTCACGGTATCTGTCCAGTTGACAACACAATAAAATATAGAGCTGCAGCGAACTGGCTTAAAATGGAGAATCTACACAAAGTGCACGAAATAACTGGCTCAGATATCGCAACAAACCGCCAACTGAGAACATGGCGAACAGACACATAGCAACAGGAATGGGAGGCCTGCGAAAAGAGACTTAGACTGTATACACTACCACCAGACATTAGAGAAAGAAAACGGATAAAGCATATCGACCCCAGACGCGGTATGGTTCACTTCCGTACAGAACATGGTACATATCCCATTCACCTGTTCCGAATGGGACTGGGCGACACAAACACTTGCACCTGACAAAACACCGAAGGCTCCCCTGAACACATCGTCATACACTGCGGACGATACACACATGTCAGAGACACACAGCAGCTTGATTTTACAGCAGACGTTACGATATATGCCACAAAAAAAGACGAACAAAGATGGACAACACACTAGCAGACAAGATATCCAAAGCAACCTACGAAGAATACAAAAGGACAGGGCCCTACAGGAGGCGTGCCCATATGCCAGGCAGAGTGGAAAGGTATACTTGGGAACAAAAAGACGAGGAAGAAGGCGATGAAACTTTCATAAATGAAGGAAGTGACACCGATGAGACTCAACACTGACAGGGGAGCAATCTCCTACTGTCAACAACCCAAACCAGACCTTCTTTACATTAACATGGATACTAACACCTGAGACACAATAAAGAGAAAACAATATAAAGAACAGAGACTAATATCACCAAAACCATGGAAACTGTGCTGGGTGATCAGTGGCTTGAAGGAAACATTCCAAGATACTCAACGCCCAGCGCGGTTCAATGCAGCTAACCATAAGGACAGAAAACCTATAATATATATATTATTCCTTTCTTTCCTATTACGTTGTTTAGCCCAATTAAAATTAACAAATTTCAGAATACATTGAATTTCGACATATGTATAACAACCATGTAACCAATCTTGTTTTTATGTTTTCCAATATACCTAATTATTGTAAAATGCAAGAATTTTAATTTGTTATAATTGTAGCAACAACTGTAAGCACTTGTATATGTGTATTTTCTCTTTGCTTTTATTTTTTCCCTCTTATTTCTATGTATCTAAAATAATCAAATTATGTAACATTAACGAACTAATGTATTACATGTAAAACAACAACAAAACTACAAATGTACGTCCTGCTTTATATTAAAAGGTAGCAGGTTTCTTCATCAGGATTAAAAAGAAACAACTGGTGCAGACCAACCAGCCTACGCATGCGAAACAGCGGGGGTTCTGCTAGTAAATAAATAAAAATACTGGACCGCCGAGAAAAAGTTCTACAAAATAATTGATCCTGAAAATTTAAACTGTATCACTAATTTTGTGTCACAGTGTTTAATTGCTATGAAATAAATGTATTGACAAAGGGCATAAAAGTTCTTGTTATGTATTTATGTTCCAAGAGTTGGGTATTCACCATTACTGGGCATATTCTACCAGAGTTTCATATTTACTTTATTTATGAATTGTGCAGCTTGTCTATTAGATTAATAATTATAGGTTGCACTTAATTTGATTATTTACTGAACATAGATGGTACCCGGACAACTGAAGACTGGGATAGTATCTGTCAGCTTTGACGAATATCGTATCTTAGTCATAGTCAAGTTCACAGAATGTATTTGGGAAAGAAATTGCTACCAGATGGTGATTTGGGGAAGTACTTTGAGAACCAGTCAGTAGATGGATGTAACAGCTTGCTTTAGATATTGTAAATTGACTGATTTTTTTCAGTGATAACTTCCATTTCTATGATGTCACAGATGAAAGATGATGGATGGTATCCCCTTCTTCAATTATGCTGAGGTGCCTCTGTAAAAGTTCTAGGCCTATCAGACAGATTTTTGATAACTGACTTTATAATGACTGCAGATGCATGGAACTGTTTAGTGGTTTAGGAACTGAATGAAAACCGACATGCTTATTAAAGATTACATTTTTATTTTATAGTCAATTTTCCTCAACAAATAGGAAGTAAATACTTGCTTGTGTTATTTCAGTGTTTGTAACCATCTCCAAGAAAAGCCTCTTTAATTTGCCCATTCTCATATTTAAATAGTGGCTGCACTTGATCATGAATTAAAGAAACTGCCCATTCTCACATTCTTGAAAATTAAGACAGGGTAAAATTATAGAAAAGGTGGCATATTTTCATACTGTGACTTGTTTGTTGGTAATGCCTACCAAAAGAGGTGATGGGAAGCTAAGATGGTGGAACAGCTGTTTTTCTAGCAAACAGAAATGTTTTAGTTTCAAATATTGGATTTTAATAACATGGTTTACCACAACCAGATTTTCTGCACTTTCCCATTCACTGGCTTCACCAACTCACAAACAAAATGTTACCTCCAAACCTAACCTCAGTCCCTAGTTATATTATGGATCAGCTCATCACAACAACCAGATTTTGAAATGTCAACCTCCAGCTTCCAAGTGACTGCTATACTGGCACAGCATTTTCATTACAGAATTTAGGCCAATGAGCTGCTTTGAAGTCATTACACATCTTTATATCTCAGTTGCTTTTTTTATCAGTGTAGTCCAAATGAGATGCAAATTGATGGTAAGTATTTGTTTATTCACAATCATTTTGCTAGCCCCACCCCCTTTCTGTGCTGGCATTTTGTACACTTCTGATGCAGTAATATTCAAGGTTTCCATTAGATGGTGCTAACATTGTAGTTACAATCAGTTTAGCTTGGGGTATGGACTTTTTGTGTGTGTCCATTATCTAAGAAATGTTTTTTGGATATATATTGTACTGCCTAGTTTATATGATGAAACGTATTTTCAACTGTAAATATTAAGCAATGCCCTATGTCAATCTACAACTATTATTTGGTGTTAACGTTTTGGGCTTCACCAAGTCTCAACTGAATTTCTGATGTTCAATGTAACCTAGACTTTGGGCAACACTACACAATAATAATTTGGGTGGTGTGGTGGGTATGAAGGTTCATATTACACATCACACACTAGGTGAACATGTTAGTGGTGCTGACAGGTAAAGAATAAAGTCTAAATAATTTTTTACAGCAGATAAGTTTCTTGTTGCATTTCTTTGACTATAATAAATTTTAATCACTCTGAGACAAAGCTTATAAGATGAAGTATGAAACAAGTCTACAGACATGATATGATGGAGAATATTGTAAGTATGAAATAGGCCTACTACTATTGATAGCTTCTTCTGATTGAAACTATTGATGCTATAAATTGTTGTTGTAAAACTGATTTGCAACAGGTACATGATTTCTTGTCACTCTTAGCGTAAAATGAACAAGACATTGAATAAACATTGCCTGCTCCTAATTTCTGGTATTGTAGACAATTTGATCATTAAAAAAAATATAACACTAACTCTTCATAACTATTTGATCCAGAGAAGTAAGATTTTCATAAATCAGCAATAGTTTAATTCCTGATAACAGTTAATATAGTTACTGTACTGAAATGCAGTTAGCTTTAGACAAAACGATTTAGACGAAATTGGAAGTAGGAGTGCCACAACTTTGTTCCAACAGTTGAAAATACTCATCTTTGCCAAGTGGAACGTTTGAATGGAGGTTCTTGCAGTCATTTATGTGTTAAAAACAATAAACTCATCATTAGATTTCTTCCCTTCTTTTTACTGCAATGTATACTAAATTTTTCCACCAGTTGAATTTCCCTTATATTTAGAATATATGCTACTTGTTCACTGGCGTCTTTTCCGATTTTTCTAGCGTTGTTAGCAGAAAATGGAATAGAAAAGGAACGGCAAACAGATTCAGCTTTTAAGATTTCTCGCCACTACAAACTGGATTTTTCTGTTGCGGTGTTGGCGGTGTTTTCTCCTTTTGTAATATTTCTCAAAAAAATCAGTTGTTCCATACTTTTTTCGATTTAAGCCTCCGCCAACAATGAATGAAAACAAGTAAAAAAAATTAAAAAACACAACATAGGCATCAATGACTGAATAAGACGCTTTAATATTCCGGAAAAGCGTCTTAAGCAAAACAGGAAAAAATTGCACGAAGAACAAGGCTGTTAGAAACAATAACTGATAGATATCTGCTGCAGAAGTTCCCCATGCAAATGAATATACATAATTTTGTTCCTGGTCGTTTAATGTACTTATTTTTAAGTAGCAACTGAAGCAATTATGTCATTTCAAAGAAGAAATGTTTTCGTTCCTTGAATTAAAAGAGCACAAAGCAATCACCTCACGCTTTTTGAACTACGGTTCTTTTTTCCGAACGGTCTGCACTGCGGCTGGGCAGGGCGGCGTGGGACTATGTGCGTGACGTCACAAGACGAGTGCGCAGGCTTTCTTCCATAGGGGGTGCTGCCGGGGCGCCCGCGCCGGAGAGAAGTCCCCGCCTGACGCGGTGCCCGCGCGTTGAGCAACCACGCCTCCGCCTCCGCGCTGGAGGAACTCGCGCGCTCTTAAGAGGACGCGGCCGCTGGCCCGGTACAGTCGCCCAGCGAGCTCCCTGGCCCGAGACACGCGACACTGCCACATCAGCAGCCACACACGGACAAGTGCTCGAGTGCTCCCCGCCGCCATGTCTCGCCTGAGCTTCAGCTGCGCCGCGCTGCTGGCTGTCGTCGCTTCTCTCGCCTACGCCGCCCCGGCGGCAGAGCCGAGATTTCGCCAGCGGCGGTCCGCCGCCCCCGACGTCAGTGATCTGGAAGACTGGACCAGCATCGCCGAGTACAGCCTGTGCCCCGCGGAGGTCCAGTTCAACCGCAGACTGCGCGTGTACGAAGTGTGGTGCCAGAAAGAGGGAGACGAGGTGGAGGCCCGAGGTGGCAAGTACGCGTGCACCACGCTCAGGTACTCCCTGCCAGTGCCAGCAGCGGACTCTGACGTCGACATCGCCGGCGGCTGCGTCGCTCTCGTGTCGCACGTCTCTGAGGTCGACGCCAACCTGGAACCCCGAGACTGACACCTCTCGTCACACTTCGCATGTTTATTATAGCGCATTTATTTATTTATTTATTTATTATTTCAAGCGAACTAAGGATCTAGTCAAAATAACTACCACTTAATCATTTCCTCCATACTCCCCAAACTATAATTTTCTCACAATGGGTTCTTTACCCCTCTTATCACCATCTGACTCATTGTTTCATTCTCCTGAAAACATTTCAATTTATACAATTTCAGTCTCAATTCAGTTGTGAAATGACTCTGCTTAAATCTGCTACTCATCTAATTCATTTTTTGTCTTGCCCCAAACACTTTCTGGTTTTTTTCTCTGTGCAGAAACAATATATCGATCTGATTTGTTAATGTGTCTTGCTTTTTTCTCTCTAGGCGTCTATAGAATGTAACACGTTTTTTCTTCACCTCATCTGTCGTTTTTCATCATTTGGTTTCAGAACCTAATTTATTCTTCATTAGACCTGATAATTTCGCAAGATTTCTCAATCTTTTACGAAGCTTGTAAATTCCACTTTGCGGCCACATGAAAGTATTGTGTCTGAGCTGTCTGAGCTGGTATTACAACTATTTTAGAATGCTATAATTTATCATCCTTAGAAACACATTATTTTTATATTTATTTATTTGTTTATTTGCTTACCACGTCAACAAAGTGTGTTCTGTGATTCCGCTAATTTATCGAATACTCACTTTTATTTATTTATTATTTATATACTTATTTATTTTCTTGCCGTGATATCAAAGTGTGACGAATTATTCCACCAGTTTATGGAATAGTTTATTCGGCACTGTAATCTGTATGTTAGGAAGTTTTACAACATGGTAGCGCATGTCGCTTTGCTACGAGACTTGGAAGTTATGCTGTGATATTATTTAATATGCTGTGTGATTTATCTGATTAGGTTGTATGAAACCGTAGTTCCTAAACTTTTATAGTTCCTTGAAGTTCGAGTTTATATGAATCAGCCATTTAGAAAAGGCCATATACGCCAAAGTAAATGCCTCACGAGAAAAAGAGAATCTGTATTTCAATATCGAGATGTAAAATGTATTTTTTATATGTAGATTACAAAGAGTAGGATATTATATTTTCGCAAAGAATGGACGTTTGTTCGAGTACTTTCCAGATTTCGAACTACAATGGAAATGTGATGGGGATGGACATATGGCCTTTTCAAAATGACTGCCTCAATTAAGTTCGATTTACATTAAGGCAGACGACTGAAACAGGGGCTTGGATGGAGATGTACTACATATAATTTAGCAGAAAAGCATAAAATCAATAAAATGCGTAGCAAATCAGTGTTTTGAATAGTAAAAAACATTCATACACAAATGATATGGTCTCATAATTTTTATTTATTTATTTTTGTCCCACTGCATTTTTATGTAAAATACTGATGCAGTTAACAGATATTGCCGTTGATGTATAAGACAAGTCTGCTTTGCACCGTTTTATGCATATTTTGGTACTGCAGGTGCATACTTGATACTCCATGGTTTGTTCTAGTTGTAAGAATTATTTGTGATCTCAGTTTTCAAATGCCACTACCGCCAAATATCTACGAGAAACTTCGTCATCTAAGTTCTCTCGTTTATTGCCATGTAATGTGATATGTAGTGACCTTAGTTATAGTAGATACTAATTAATCAATGTTCCTAGATTACGTGTTCATAAGTTTCTGATGTGATTCTCTGTTATTTATGTTAAGTTAATGAAGCTTTTTGTAAAAATAAACGCATTGAAATACATTTTCCTTGAGTTTTTATTTTAAATATGTTGAATTACACCATGAAAATGAAGCAAGGATAAAGTTTGTTACTGATGTAATTGTTTTTCAAAGGACTGTTTCAGTGAGGTAATGAATGCCTGTTATTAAAAAAAGCAGAGTCGAACTTCCAACATGTATTTATAATTTCAGAAGAAATTTAGATTTCATACACAACAAGCGGTTTATTCTTGATCGTGTGGTTCTAATTCTGTAACAGAATAATTAAACGAATAGCGTTTCTAGCAACTTCTAAGACGACGACTGGTCTCAGCTTTTACACGATGTCAAATTCAAGTGGATTTTAAACTGCCATTATAATATTTATCAGCTTTTAAATATTTAATATACTAGTTGAAATGTAATTCGTAGGTACATAAAGAACAGGTAACTTAATGTATGCTGTATTATTTACGAAAGAGTGGATAAATGTAAAATATAACCTTAGAGAAGATTGCTATAAAATCTAGTAACACGCGAGACAATAATGACCCAACGGCTAATGTTAGAAAATAACTTAAGGAAAGCTTTTGTAGATTTGGAAAAATATTTTTAGAATTGAAATACACACTTTCAAATTCTGAAGTTATCAGGTGTAAAATACGGGGAACGAAAAGTTATATGCAATATGTAGAAAAATCTTGACCAGCTATAAAGAGTCGAAGGGCACAGTGGTTGAGAAGGAAATAAGACAGGGTTTCAGCATTTCACCATTGTTATTGAGCAAGATTTAAAGAAAGCTAACAAAGTTCAGGCAGCAGAAATAAAATATTTGCGTTTTGCCGATGATTTTCTAATTCTGACACAGATAGCAATGGAACTTGAAGAGCAACTGAACACAAGGCAGGCATAAGATGAACATTAACCAGGCCGAATTAAGCGTATTGGACTGTTCTACAAGTATATCAGGTGATGCTAAGGGAACTAGATTAGAAAACGAGACGATAAAAATAGGATGTGTGTTTTGTTATTTAGGCAGTGAAAACTGTGTGATTATCAGGCCAGAGAAGATAGAAAATGAAGAATGCCAATGGGAAGAAAAGCATTTTTGTAGAAGAGATATTGATGCTCTAGGAAATCTTTTCCGCATCTACATCTGTAACCCTTTCAGACTCCTCATTGAATCAAAATCGGTAATTTTAAAACCACTGGGTTTATATAACAAAAAAACCATGGAATGGTATATTATTTTTTCGCTTTCAAAAAAATTTAGAACCAACACAAATGTGAGCGTCTGAATATCTTAAATACAATACAACCACTTCCCAATTCATTTAAATCATTTATTACAGTGTTATTCACGAAAGGAGATACTGTATTTTGACATACACCATGACAAGCATCATTTGTTTGTTGTACATTGTTTTCATTGAGCTGAGTGGAAAAGTTATCCTGAACTTCTGCAGTCACTAACATTACTGCTGATTTAGTGACTTCATTTTCTCTCTTCATTCGAAAATTCAGAGCTGTCTCCCAGTCTGGGAGTATTATCTGCAAGATTCCAGGTTAAATCTGACTTTTCATAATCGTCACTTAAGTTTTTCACTTCGAAATCAGTCACTAATACTAGTATTTCCTCATCAGTAAGCTCTCACAATAAAATAATGAATTTACTAGAACAATAATATGTAAGCCCAATTGTAATATGAGCTATTATTTCGTCATCTCTTCCTAATCAGAGCCTCATACATCGACGTCAAGTGAGCATACGCCAATGATATAGTCTCAACCTACACAATTGTGCGTATGGGAGTTACAGTCATTGTATTTACGAATGTATTTAAAATATTTTTATCCAAACTTTTAGATTAGATTAGCTTTTTGTTCCGTAGATCCATGTTGAGGAGATCCTCGTGGATGTGGAAATGTCTAAAAACACAATTTACAAGATGAATAATAGATAATACTATTAATATAAATACAGATACATACATTTTCTAAGCTTTCTTTTACCCGATAATACAAAAATACTAATATAGTATGAATACCGATACAAGCATCATTTGGTACAATTTAGAAATTCACTATTGGAGTAGAAGGAGTTGGCCACTAGAAACTCTTTTAGGCTACTCTTAAACTGACCTTTATTTCTAGCTAAATTTTTTACAGTTAAACTATTGAAAATAAGTGTTCCTGAGTAGTGGACCCCTTTACGAACTATAGTAAGCGTTTTTAAGTCCTTGGGTAGATAATTTCTGTTCCTAGTATTGTATGTATGAACTGAGCTCTTTGTTGGGAAAAGGGGTATATTACTTATGAGAAATTTCATTCAAGAATAAATATACTGAGAGGCAATAGTTAATACACCCAGTTCTTTGAAGAGGATTCTACAGGACGTCCGTGAATTTACTCCACAAATAATACGTATTACACGCTTTTGGACTCTGAAGACTATTGACTGACTTGAAGAGTTACCCCAAAATATTATACTATATGACATCATGAAAAGAAAGTAAGCAAAGTATCCTAGCTTTCTTATTTTTATGTCTCATATATCTGATAACACTCGTATTGAAAATACAGATTTGTTGAGTCGTTTCTGCAGTTCTGTGGTGTTCTCCTCCCAACTGAATTTATGGATTTTATGGTTCACACAATCAAATCCCTTTGACAAATCAC
The DNA here is from genome assembly GCA_026315105.1 of Locusta migratoria. NCBI lineage: Eukaryota > Metazoa > Arthropoda > Insecta > Orthoptera > Acrididae > Locusta > Locusta migratoria. Next base: position 182,279,721 of record CM048746.1, read on the forward strand.
AGAAAATGCCTGCTGCTTGCAGTTTATTATCTAATGAATTAAGTATATTCAAACTTATGTTTACATATTTCTTTCGACTTTTCTGATTCTCAAAACGCACTTTTTCAAATGTTAAAGCACCATAAATAATGCAAAATTAAGACGTAGCTCGATGTAGATTCTTTCGACCCACCATCTTGAAAGTTTTCATTGATTAATACACAATATCTTGCGTGTCCAAACAGGTAGCGATACGCTTAGAGGTTTATTCCATCGAGCGATTCCAGCACAATCCTTTCTCTTAGGAATCAACTTCGTAACACAATAATATGAAATGAAATTAACACAATTGTGCGTATAAGGTCCGAAATGGGTATCCGAAAAGCCACCTCTCATTGTGAGGCGGGGGGTATTTTGTGCATCATTGTGAGAGATTACGCCCTTCCACCGTCCTCCACACATATAAGTCCGTCATGCGCCCCATCCTCTGTTCCTTCTACCCTGCCTGGGTATCTGCTCCTCCCTCCTTTTATCACACCCTCCAAGTCCTTGAACGCCACGCCCTCCGCCTCGCCTACCGTATCCGCCTTCCTTCCCCCATGCGGATCCTCTACGACCTCATCCCCTTCCCTCACCTCCTTCAAAAGCTTGAACGCCTCCGCCTCCTGTATGTCACCCGCAAACTCGATTCCCGCAACCCGCTAGTTTACCCCATCCTCACCGCCCCTGGGCCTCTGCCACGCCTCCACCACTGCATTCCTCCCTCTCTCCACCTGCACACCTTACATATCCTCTCCCAAGGCAACTTCCGCTCCCTTCCCCTACCGGATGACGCCCTTCGTCCCGAAATATACCCCTCCTATCAGCTTTGATCCCTTCCCCGTAGACTTAGCGGCCCCCTCTCCCCATCCCCTCCTTCCCCCCCCCCCCGCTTGGATTTCCCCCCTCCTTTCCCCACCTGGAGTCTCAATCGCGCCTGTCTTTCCTCCTCCCTACCTTCTCCCCCCCCCTCTCTCTCTTTTCGACCCTCCCCCGCATTTCCTCGCTTCCTCCCTCTCCTTGCCCCGCGGGGGCTGCAGCGTCGCCTTTTAACAACAGTGTCTTCTCGTGTCAAGTGCATCGTCATCGCCGTGTTCATCTCCAGTGCGTCGCAACTCATGTCGTCACCACCTATATCATTGTGTGACTTCGTGTGTCCAGTGTTGTCTCTCCATGTGATTTTATCGCCACCGTGGCACAGACTGTTTTTAATCTGCTTATGTGTGTCAGTCTCTCTTGTTCATGTGTCTTAAGTCTGCAGTATTGTCTCCAATGTCCAGTTTGTAAGTCTCCCATTTTTCCTCCGTACCATGTTATTAAACTCATTGTTTTTAACTTCTTGTCTTTGTTCCTTTATCTCGCTTGTCATATGTCTGTTCTCTCGGCTGAAGAGGAGCGCTGATGCTGCTGCCAGCCCGCCGACGAAAGTCGGAGTGAAATTAACAATAAAGGAAAAAAAAGTGGTTCCGGCAGTACAGGAATAATAAAGTGATCAGTGGTAGATTTACTTTGAAAGAAAAGGCAAATTATTTTGCATCAGCGTTGGGATACGATACGATTCGTTCCAGTAATGGATGGCTTAAAAGTGTCAGGAAAAAAAAGGGCATTATTTTCTTAAAAAGGAGAGGGTGAAGTGCCAGTGTAAATATTAAAATGTGTGATGAGTGGAAGAGAACGTGGAGAAAGTTGGCAAGAGTTATATGAGGCAACGTATTCCTGGAAAGTAAGCGCACGGTTATGATTTTGTGGCAGAGTGTTATCGGCAGTTTGCTTTTGCCTCGTTTATTTGAAAGTAGTAGACCTGTAGGGTTTACTCGTAATTTCACAGTATAGAAATTGTTCACCTTTATGTTAAGTTTATAGGACTTAACTACGGGGTCATCAGTCCCTAAACTTACAAATTACTTATGAACAAGCTTATCCAAAGACGGGACAACCATCCATGCCCGAGGGGGGATTTCAACCCCCGACGGCGAACTGCCGCGAGCTTCGCAACATGGCGCTCCAGTACGCACGGCTAATCCGCCGCGGCACAAATTACTTATAAACTTCATTAAAGACAGCACAAACATCGATGCCCGAGGTGGATTCGAACCCCCGACAGAGAACGCTCCCGAGCATCGGAGCATAGCGCCTCAATGCGCTCGGCCACTCCGCCGCGGCTGCAAACAAGATGGCTTTACAATAGTTCGTAAATCTCTTACACCAACACAACCTTGTCTGTGAATAATATAAACAACATTAAAACATTCTGAGACAGTCTGTGCTACATTCACGTATTCCCAAACTCAGGATGTTGCTACACAATACTAGACTGCTGTTGTTGTAATAACTACTCTTGACAGGCAGCGCATAGGCCTTGTTCATGTCACGGACATATAGTACATAAGACGCCGTATACAGGATCACTGATGTCACAGAAGGCTCGCCGTCATGTTCCTATCATATAAAGGTGTGAGCACAGAAAACAGTAGTAAAGATATGGATGAACTGACGTAATGACGCCGTCTTTATAGTTATGACATAATGGTCAATTTTTTTCTTTCGAAATCTACAGCCTGCTTTGACATACACAGTACTGAGTCACATGCGTAACTATGTTTATTAGTCAGTTAAAAGTTTCGATTACCTTATACGTGTGCTTATTATAAAAGCATTGTTTATCGTTGAAAACAAATGTCTACTAATTTGAGTGTTCTTAACAAACATACAATTTGCTATGACACATACAGTAATGAGTATCGTTAATTTGCTGTTTTTATTAATCCGTTTCCAGTTTCGGACAATTCTGGCTTTTCTTTTTCAATAGCAGTACTGCTATAAATGTGCGCCGCGGTGGAGAAGCCTAACTGTCTAAGGCGCCTCGTGGTTGCTCGCCGTCGGAGTTCAAGTCCTCCCTGTGGCATGGATGTGTGTGTTTGTCCTCAGTTAGTTTACCGTAGTTTAAGTAGTTTTTAAGCTACGGATTGATGACCACGCAGTTTGGTCCGATAGATTTACAAACATTTGAACAAGTCGCTGGTCGACGGGCACTTTTTTTTTTTTTTTTTTTTTTTTTTGTTTTTTTTTTTTGTTTTTTTTTTTTTTTTTTTTTTTTTTCTTCTCCTACCTCCCCTTCAGCCCCTCCTTACTCACACCATGGGTGCCTTCTTCGGCCGGCTTCATCGCCATTAGAAATATTGGAAAATTATAATAGGCTGAACAGTATTCTGTTCGAAATATAATGTGAAACCAAAGTGAACGAAAGGTAAATAAGAACGTCTGCCTTCCAGACCCTTTTCCGAGGAAAGAAAAGAAAACCATAAAGAAAATATATAAAATGCTTTAACTAAAGATTTTATTCTTCTGTGTGTCCGTCCATTCGGAGCTTACTGAAACCTTCATTGCTTATACAGGCCGTCAGATTCGGGATATCATAATGTCCAACATGTTTCCATATTTCTTATGGTAGTCCAAGTCAGATTTAATTTTAAAATTTTCAATTTCAATATAGGTACAATAATCGGTATAATTGGCGACACGATTTTGAATTAGATAGCCAATGGTATGGCCTAGCATCCAGGTCGCTGCATTGTTCTTGCTTCTGGGGTAGCGTAACTTCTGCGGCCACAGAAGTTCGGTCTTGTCAATGTGCGCTGCAGTGGTACGATCTATGATGGCCAATCTTCTGCACAGAAGGTCGGTGACTTGTTTCGCAGGCCCGCAGGTGAGGCGGTGAATTAAAGTATCCACAAAGCCACATGTACCACAGGTCGGCTGATTTGCGAGATGTATTTTGTGTAGCTTGTCATTCGTTGATATCTTGTCATTTGCGACCATATACCACGCTGACTGAATCGCGCTGGGGAGAAGGTCGCTAAAAATATTTCGCCAGATAATGTTCCAACTGTGATTCGGCCATTTCCGTTCCACAGGGTTTCGGTTTGTAGTAGTTGTTAAGAATTCATATACTGCCTTGTTCGTTAGCCTGGTGGTTCTTGAATGGGACGAGCAGCCTTTATAAACATAGCTGAAATTCAAGCAGTACTGTTGTATGTAAAGAAAGGTGGGAGGAATTGTCGATATATTAACGGGAGGCTCAAGTTGGCCTGGGCTCCATCTAGCGAACAAGATCTTGGTAGTGCTGTCCTGAGGAGCCTCGATAGTCTTCCGGAAGCGATTGATTAGTAGTACTGTACTCTGCACTCTCGCATCAATCAAGTTGAGTCCTCCCTTCGTAAGAGGCAAGACCAAAGTCTCGAAGTCGACCTTGAAGATATTGTTCCTCATGACAAACCAGCAAAGGGCCTTTTGAATGCTAGCAACTACAGGAGGCGGGGCTGGCAGTATTTGTGCGAGATAGCTAAATGTGTTGGCAATCGTAAGCCTGATGGTTTGGACCCTTTGCAGGATATTAAGTTGTCTGTCCCTGTATATTTTAAGCACTGCTCGAATCTTATTCAACATGTCCGCCCAGTTCCTGGTATACATCCTGGCTGGGTTTGCGTCAAGCTGGATGCCCAGTGACTTATGGCTGCTGTTAGCAGTACACCATTCCAGGCCAGCTGCGTTGCGCAAACCCGCGCCAATATGCAGGAGGACAGTTTTGTTATCACTCAGCTTGGCCCCTGTGGACACTACGAAATCGTGAGTTGCTCGGTCAATGGCCATAAGATCTTGTTGAGATGAGACCCCAATGCACAGGTCGTCTGCATAAGCGATACAGCGTTGCCTAAGGCTACCAATCATCAGCCCTGACGTTTCTTCTGTGATAACGGTCAGCAGGGGTTCCACGGCGAGGGCATATAATACCATCGATAAGGGGCATCCCTGCCTGATAGACCGTTCAATTGATACAGGTTGGCTAAAGTGGCCGTTAATCAGGACGCGAGACTTTGCTTCAGTGGTGACCTTACGTATGGCATTCATGAAGCGGGAACCAAAACCCATCTCTTGCATCGTTAGAAGTAAGTACTCGTGACTAATCCGGTCATACGCCTTGTCAAAATCCAAAAAAAGAAGCGCAGCCGATTCTTTGGAGTCCGCATAGATAGCGATAATGTCTCGTAGTGTGCACGCAGCGTGTATGATGCTCTTCCCGGGAATGGCACTATGCTGATGGTCTCCTAGAATCGTGCCTAAGACTCTCTGAATGCGTGTCTTCATAGCTCTTGTGATAATTTTAAAATCAGCATTCAGTAACGTAATGGGACGCATTTTAGTCAGTTGTTTGCTGTTCCCCTTCTTCGGGACAAGAACAATGATGCCCTCCTTAAAGTCTGAGGGCACATTGCCCGCCTCTGGAATTTCGTTGGCGATGGAAAGTAGCGTGTCACCAACAAGCGTCCAGTAATGCTTGTAGAATTCTGCGGGAAGACCGTCTGGCCCTGGGGTTTTTCTATCTGCCGCTGCACGGACGGCATCGTGGATGTCATCTTTGTCGAATTGCGAGTCAAGTACGGCAGTATCTTCCGGCAAGAGACGAGTGGGTATCCTACGTGTAAGAGCGGTACAGGTTTGCAAGTCGACAGGGTGCTTCCTATAGAGGTCACTAAAATGCGCATGAGCGTAGCTGAGAACATCTCGGGTGCTGGTGAGTTTGCGCCCTGCTGCATCCGTAATGTCGGCAAAGAAAGTTGAATTGCGACGTTTGAACGCTCTCAGTAGATGGTATAGAGCAGCTGTTTCTCCTGACGCAACGTTCTTAGGTTGTGTACGAACGATATAGCTTTCCATTTTCTTCCTCTGAAGCGCAGTTATTTTAGCTTTACACTTCTTAATGTTGCGCGCGGTCACGGGATTGGGGACATTTGCGTCTTCATACAGATCACGCAAAGCCTGAAAATACGTTTCAATCGTCTGTTTGCGCCAATATTCTTTTTGCCTGGAATATAACATAATCGTAGATCTTATTTTAGGCTTAGCAACATTGACCCACCAGTCCAGTGTCGTGTTGAAGCGGGGTCGAGATCGGAGAGCTTGCTGCCAGGCACGCGCAATCTCCACATCGAGCTCCTCATCTCGTAAAAGACTAACATTGAGCTTCCAATAACCCTTCCCGCGGTGAAAGGTGGTTCGTTGGTGGTTCACATAGACCTGATAGGCACTATGATTGGAGAAATTTATGGGTGCAATGTCATCATTTACAACTGCCTCCTGTATATTGCGCGAAACGTAAATTCTGTCTATTCGGCTCGCTGAGCAGTGGGTTACATGAGTATAGGCGCGTTGATCCCCGTGTAGCTTCTCCCAAACATCGCAAAGGTGAAGGCCGACAACTAGATGCTTAAGTTCTTCGCAAATGTTAGAGTTTGGAATCTGGTCCTTGGTGTGAATCGTACAATTGAAATCTCCTCCAAGAAGGATATTATCGGTATGGAGGCCGATTAATTCGGGTACATCAGTTCGGAAAAAGTCGGCTCTTTGTCGTCGATGGCCACTACCAGAGGGGGCATAAACATTAACAATTAATAATCCATTTGTCTGACAGGATATGCCCCTTCCATTGCTCAGAATTTTTATATCTGTAACATGGATGCCGTCTCGGTACATAATTGCAGTACCTGTTGAGTCCTCTGCACTAATATTGGTAATCGTGACGTAGCCGGGGATGGAAATATCAGTTAAAACTTCTTGAAGGAGTGCGATATCCACCTGAGTACCATATAAGAAATCCTGCAGGGCTCGTAACTTTAGAGCAGTCTGAATACGCTGTATGTTAACGGTTGTTACGTTATACGTTTGGGGCCTGCTCATGGGGTCGACGGAATTAAGGCTGTTCATTGGCCACCGGGCTCGTCGTCAGCCCACCAGGCCCCATCACCTGGGGGTGGGGGAGGACGTGGGGGCGGACTTTCGGTGTCCATAGCCTCGTGGTCGGCGGTGGCGGTCTCCGAAACAGAGTCAGTAACATCGTGCGTGGCTGCCTCCCCTCCTTTAAGCTTCGCAGCAGCCCTGATTACTTTCTGTTGGAGCTGCTCGTGAATCTCCGCGTCCTGTCGGCGCGCGACTCGTAACTTTTTGTTACTCGACGAAGCTTGTGTGTCAGCTTTTGATTTCCCTTTAGTAGCTTTTTTCTGTTCCGGCGGAGAGGCAATGTCCATGGGTGTGGATGGCAAGTCGGAATCATTTGCGGGGATCGCTTCCATGGCGACAGTGGGAGCTGTCGTCGTCTCAGAAGGTTCCTCTGTAGTCAGTGACTGCGGTACTACATTGTCGCGAATAGGTTCACTTGCTACTACGCTTTCCGGCGCAGTGGGCTCCTGCTCACGCTCAGCTGTGCAGGGGTCGGCGTCTGCTTGCATAGACGCCACCTGTTCCGCGGCCGGCACGGGCGCAGGGCCCGCGCGTGGCGTGATCTGCGTCAAAACGGCCGCGTAGGACGGCGGCCTCGCTGCTGGCGCACCGTGCTCGTTATCAACAAAAGACGTCACTTGCACAGGGCGTCTACGTGGACATTGTGCACGCATGTGGCTGGCGGAATTGCAGACGGCGCAAGTACGAGGTTGATCCTCATACACCACCAATCCTTTGTAATTTCGCACAATTACAAACGATGGTATATGTCTTTTGAGCTCCATGCGAACTGTTCGGACTCCGTTCTCAACATTAAAAAATCTGTTATTGGACCATCGTTCGCGGGTAATAGTGAACACAGTCCCATACACAGATAAAGAATCTTTAAGCCTTTGGTCCGTGATTTCGAAAGGCAAGTTGTAAATCTTCACATTACGCAAACCTAAGCCGGAAAACGTAATTGTTACACGACTCACAGTGCCATCTCCAGACTTGTAGTCAGAAGACCCGTTTGTCAGATTCATAATACGGAGACACACTTCTTCGTTACGAAGCTTCACGTAATAGGCGTTGATCAGAAAGTCGTACTGCATACCTATAACTTCCTCATCACGAAGTCCTAAATCTTCATGTAAGAAATAATCAAAGTCATAAACTCTCGGACGCGCACTGTCGGAACTGAAACTGAACTTCAGACTACTCATTCGTACTTCTGGTTCCATATCAAAACAAATAAAATCACAAACACGAAAGTTGAAAGAGCTGCAGCGACGATCACGCGCTGCTTGCGTCCGAACGCCACTGCGGCAGAGCCGCGACTAACACTAGGCAGGAAGATGCTGGTCTCTGCGGCAGCCGTCGAAAATGTTTATTTCTATTCACATTATTAACCGAGATGATCTGTAAAATTAAAATGAATCAAAAGCTAGTCTTTGTTTAGCTCTTGCCGAGTTATGATCTGTATATTGTGACAATTTTAAAAAGTTTATAACGTCTTAAACTTTAATAGTGTGTTCAAGATTAGTCTTTTAACCTTTTATAAATTTGCAAAATATATCCACAGTGATATTATTTGAAATATTATACATCGTCGAAGATTTTATTTATTTACTACAATCTTTAGTGAAGATATTGATATTAGTGAAAGTTAAACTTCCGACAAGCGAAGATGTTAACAAAATCGATTCTTTATATAGATCGATTACGAATGAGAGCAACTTATAATATCTGTCTTGATAAAAACATACATAGCTGTGGAATTTTAATTTTGACAGCTCATGTCTGTTGGCAAGAGAACTTTGAAATATTTTATCTACAGTGACAGTTTTATATAAGGTGATAGTCAAATCGAACGCTTCTTCTCTCTGGGAAAGAACCTGACACTGAAAGTTGAATAATAGTGCAAAAGTCAATATGAGAAATTGTTATTATTATCTGAAACTGACATTTCGTTGAACGCATGAGTGGTTGCAGTGTCGTCCTGGCGCAATCGCCTAGCACGCACTGGCGTTCCATTTCTCAAGTTTGCAGCCTGTTGTCCTCCCATACGTTTGGACCAGGCCTACGACCACAATGAATCAGAATGATTTGCGATTACGCAGTTATCAAAACTTCTTCGCCACTCATCTTCTTGCAATCCTACCTTAGGCTCCCAATTCTCCCAGTTTCTTTCCTGGTCGATGACTTGGTGATCACCAGGTAATTTACTGATCAGTAATTTCAGTTGTAACAAGTAATCAGTAATGTTTTACTTTATCAGACTATGGATATCATTTGAATATGAATTTTATGGGGCAGATGTAAGCTGCTTTACACTGGATTCATATAAGTTACGTACCAAATGTTCTGAAAAAACTTTTCAGTACATCGAATGTGTGCAAGTTACATTGGATTCAACGTTGAGAAGGCCACCAGGATGTAGTTTCGGAAGGGAGCTTTGTATGACTATTAATTTCTAATGAGATTAGGAAATGTGTCCTTTTGCACATGAATCTCAATGTTCTAAAAGAAATGCATTGTTCTGCCGTTTTCTGTGTGGTTATTTCGGGCAAGTTACTAGTTATCGGCATCGTAAGGAGATTCACATTAAATATCATATGTAAATCCTATTTAATTCTACAATATTGGTTGTAACTTATTGTGATCTGGCACATAGATCCATCTGGTTTCGTATGGATACGCACAAATCCTTGTAATAAGGATCAGTTCAATTTAAAACAATTAAATTTATAAGATGCACCTTTCGTATCAGTGATTGGCAGTGCAAAATACGCTGAAAGACTCAGCTCGAGTTGAAGCAAGCGCAAAAATGTCGAGGTAAGACATTCTGCTGATATTTTAGCGAAAATATATCTATAATAGGGGGAGGGGGAAACCCCGAGTTCTTTCCCCCGGCGGCACTCGAAGAGGTGCCACTATCAAGATCTGACACTGAAAGACGTGAACCCCCAGTCATCTAGTGGTCCACATATTAATGATCACTAAAGGGTTTCGTGATATTTATGACCAGGGTATTTTTGCGAGTCAGTTTTTCACTCGAGCCGTTTTGCGTGGGAATGATAATGCAGCGTCGGAGACAGAACAGATAGAGCTTCCGGAACGAACGTCCGGTCAAGACGCTTCAAGCGTTTAACAAGGCTACGTACTGAGATTCCCCGCGCGATTTGGACCTCTATATATAGACTCGAACCTGTAGCAAAAACATAGTCGGTCTCACAGCTCGTTCGAGCAGACATCGCAGCTAGATCCGTGACCTTCTCAGCTTTCCCGAAACCACATTTTCTACACAGCAATGGCAGGCTCGTGCTGGCGGAGTGTGTTCCCACTCGTTTTCCTGGTGACTGCCACTCTGCAGGCTGAAGCAAGTGGTGCAGTTACCACCGAAGGCGTGCAGGCTGCAACAGAAGGCAGCCGGCCTACGGCAGAAGGCGCAGTGTCCACGGAAGTCGCTGGTGTGGAGCCCCTGCAGGCCAGAGCGCACGCCCTCTCTCGCCTGCCCGGCTGGGAGAGTGTGTTCAACAGCAGCGTGTGCCGCGCCCAGGTGCAGTACAGCGCCAGGCTGCGCGTCGTGCAGGCCTGGTGCGCCGACGGCGTCGACGGGCAGGAGTTCGACGCCCGCGGCCGGCAGTTCGTCTGCAGGAGCGTGCGCCTCACTCTGCCGGCGGCCGGCTCTGACGTCGACGTGCCCGCCGGCTGCGTCGCGCGCCTCCTGCCTGTCGTGCGCAGCGACGCCGTCCAGTCTGCAACAGACTGACGCTGCCACGCGACTTGTTCCGTCCCTTTCCTTAATGTCATCCCTTACTGCAGTTCCTAAGTTACGCATCACGATATTATATTCTCTATCGTAAATCATAGATCATAGGAAGTGTAGAAAGTGTACTGTAAGAGTATCATAATCCGAATTCTCTTACTGTGGTGAAAATTAAGAGTACCTCACAACTGATACTTAATACTTACCATCGACTGATATTGTACCGTTATCAAACCCCGTTGAATATTCCTACTGCTACAAAAGGATAAACAATTTGGTAAAAACGAGAAATAAAGCAGGAGGTGAAATCAAATTAAAGTCTGCAGTTATTAACAGTCATTTTAAAATCTTTGAGCAACTTAACAGTTAGACAGTAATGTCTCTACTTACGTTGCACTAAATTTGTACTTAATTTTTGATTTTGTTGTATTATTTATTGCTGAATGTGTAAACTATTAGCCTATATATAACTACTACTTTAGTTATATGATGTTCATTTAAACACAGTTGATAATAAAAATACTTTTTTTGAAACATTACAATGTGGTTGCTTTGTTGAATAGGAGTGATCGTCACCACAGAATTACACCCTTTTTCCTATCTCCTACTTTCTATACGCAATAGTTGTAAAATGCTTGAAACTAAAAACGGTCCTGGTACGTAGGAAGAAATCATCATACTATTATAAAACTCAGCTAAATCCTTTGCCAACATGAAGCACCGAAAATACGTGAAGAAAGTAGGCAGTATCGTTTGTCTTTAGCATAAGTTAATTTCAGTATTCTGTAACTTTAGGGACCGAAAACCTTCACAGTTTGGTCCCTTAGGTTTACAAACATTCGATTTCTTCAGTCTCCTTGAAAAACTGGCAGATTAAATCATACATAAATTTATTTACAATAAGCGTACGTGAATCAGTTATTCTGAACAACAAAATCAAATTTTCAATTGATAATGAGCCAAATACGTAATAGGAGTTGGCTAACATGGGAAAGAGGCATAGTCCACTTCCCCACAAATTAAAATAACAGTATAATCCATCGCACATATATTGATGATTCATCCTACAGAGCTTGAATATACTCTAGAACCTACTCCAAGCGAGTGTCTCCAAGCACCAACAGACACTAAGTAAAATGAAACTCTAATGGCTTAACATATTGGAGCTCATACATTGCAGAATAGGTGCTACTCCAAAATTTCCAACACGTCTCGTGGATTCGAGAGAAAAATTTCCGACAGCCATAAACAAAGAACGAAGGAAGGCTTTCGCAGTCATTATTGTCAAAATAAAAATTCTTCTGAGCTATTTGCTGCGTCATTATGATAAAATATTTCCAACGCTGTTGTTGACCAATCACATGCAAACACCAACAAGCGTACACCTTCCTGTTTTCCACAAGTAAGAACCGCAGATTAAAAACACCAATAAGCGCATCTTCCTCCCGTATTTCCATCTATGACAAACAGCAATGCAAGCACTAATAAAGTTATTCCTTTCCTTTCTGCTACCCAATTTCAACCAATCAGAACCACTCGTAGGGACATAATTGGCTTTGTAAGACAAGCACAGAAGGAAACACGTCAGTATTTCCTTAGGAAGGGTCCTGTAACGGAGCCAAGACATTGGAAATATTTTACCATAATGTAGCGGGCAAATAGCTCAGAAGAATTTTAATTTTAGCCTATAAAGACATCGATTAAATAGACAATATCTATAATCTTGAGCGCAAATTTATTAGCAGTGATGACAGTTTTAACTCATTTCTGAGTCATCCTCGGATCAGTTTACAGGTTTGTCAATAGTTGTATCTGCCAACAGGCAGTATAACTTTCCAATCAACTAATTAAAACTTCTTGTTGTGGTCTACAATGCGCAGACTGGTTTGATGCAGCTCTCCGCGCTACCACTTCCTATGCAAGTCTCTTCAACTGAGAATACGTTCGGCAACCTACATCCTTTTGAATCTGCTTACTATATTCGTCCCTCGGTCTCTCTCTACGATTTTTACCCCTCACGCTTTCTTCTAATGGTAAGTTGAGCATTCTTTGATATCTCAGAGTGTGTCCAACCAATCTATACCTTCTCTTAGTCAGGATATCCCAGAAACTTCTTTTCTCCCCGATTCGGTTAAGCACCTCCTCATTACTTACGTGATTTTCATAGCACCACACATCGAAAGCTTCTATCATCTTTTTTATCTGAACTCCTTATCGTCCAGGTTTCACTCCCCTACAGTGCTACACTCCAGACAAATGCTTTCAGAAAGGACTTCCTAACATTTAAATTAATATTGGATGTTAACAAGTTTCGCTTCTTTAGAAACGCTTTTCTTCCCAGAGCCATTCTGCATTTTACATCTTCTTTACTTCGGCCATCAGAAGTTATCTTGCTACTCAAATAACTAAATTCATCTGTATCTTTTATTGTCTCATTCCTTCAGCATCGCTTGATTTTCTGACATTGCATCCCATTACCTTCGTTTCACTTTTGTTAATGTTCATCTTTTATCTTCCTTTAAAGACAATATCCATTCCATTCAATTGCTCTTCCAGATCTTTTGCTGTCTCTGACAGAACTACTATGTTATCGGCAAACCGCAATGTTTTTATTTCTTCTCCCTGCACTTTAAAGCCCTCTTCAAATTTCTGCTTCCATTCCTTCACTGACTGCTCAATGTACAAATTGAACAACATTGGGGAAAGGCTAGAACCCTGTCCACTCCCTTCCCAACCTCTGCATCCCTTTCTTGCCCTTCGACTCTAATAACCGCTGTCTGGTTTTTGTATAGGTTGAATATAACTCTTCGATCCGTATATTTTATCCCTGCTACCTTCAGAATTTGGAAGAGTGTATTCCAGTCGATACTGTCAATAGCTTACTCCAAATCGACAAACGCTAAAAACGTAGGTTTCTCTTTCCTTAGCCTATCTTCTAAGGTAAGTCGTAATTGCCTCCCGTGTTCCCACATTTCTCCTAAATCCGAACTGATCTTCCCCGAGATCGGATTCCACAAGTTTTTCCATTCGTCTGAAAATAATTCTTGTTAGTATTTTGCAACCTTGACTTATTAAACTGATAGTTCTGTAATTGTCACACTTGTCTGCACTTGATTTCTTTGGAATTGGAATTACGATATTCTTCTTGAAGACAGAGGGTATGTCCCCTTTCTCATACATCTTGCATACTAGGTGATAAAATTTTTTCACGACTGGCTCTCCTAACGATATCAGCAGTTCAGACGAAATATCATCTACTCCAGGGGCCTTGTTTCGGCTCTAGTCCTTCAGCGCTCTGTCAAAATTACAACTTATAAAACCAAAACATGCGGTACATTTGAAGAAAACCACATTGGTTGTTGCACATATATGACATTTTTGCAGAACAGTAGCTAAAATCAGGCATTACGGGTTAAAATTCACTGACAGTATCTATTATTCTTTAAACTTCTCAATCAAGGTATCTGTAGCAGGGGTCAGTGTGAGAATATTCTTTACATTTCTAAGAAGTGATGCCGAAGTACACTCGTATAGGCCCACTATGTTTTGCATGGTGTGCAACCTACAAAAAATACTTCACAATTTCTGCGGATTCAAGTTTTCGTTTTCCACTCACTTCGGAGCTAAGCTAAGCCTTCTGATTTCTTATGGATTTTAGATCTATTTGTAACTGTTTAAAGAGTCCGTATTTTCTCCAGTATCACGCGTTATCAGTTCCTTAATCATCAACTTTCGTAGCTGTTACTATGGTTGGTCACCTGCATTCCAACCTGTCAAATGAAGCACTTAGGATGTAGCTATCACAGGAGCACTCGGGATTCAAGTATTTCGTTGAGGATGGACTAATTTTCACTCCCTCTCCAATATACGGAGGCCGATTTTCGTCTTCTATGAAAAGATAATTTCGTAACAAAAATCATTAAAATCGCTTCACTAATCTCTAAATTATCGCAATTTTTCCAGTTTAGCACCCATTTTCGAGGGCCGTTTCACCAGTAGAATATGTTTTACCATCGCTAAAAAAGAACGTGTCCCTTAGTTTTTCATGTATTATTTCTATATTTTAGAAAAAAAGGAATGATACGTCCGTAGGTTTACTTTTAAGGGTAGCAACTGTCCGGCATCATATGCTGATATTTATTTATTTACTAACTGTACCTGGCATTAGTTTCTTTTCTCATATTAAAATGCAATGCTGTGTCATAATTTCAGACTAGTACGTGAGGAACTTTGCGGTATTTGCTATCAAAAACAGACTGACATTAAATATATATTCTCTTAATCGCAAATCTCCGAAAGTTCTCGACACTGCTTTTGCACTTTGATAGCTATATATGACATACCTCATTAAGTATATATCGTACGGTGATTTAGATTTGTTGACACATGCAGCTCTATATGTCGATACTGTATGTAAAATATATTGCAAATGAGTTGACTAGTTACGAAGTAATAAATTAAAATGGCATGCCTGGTACGACAGTGCTATGTCATAGTAAATAATAAACTATTTTCCGTAAAGATTTGAAACTGTAAGTAAAGTCTGTTGCATGTCACTAAGATAAATGCGGATATCCGCTTTCTCATTATTCCTGATGTATCGTACTGCTTTGTTTTGAGACCAGATACCTACGCAGACGTACACAGGAAACAACTCACCAAAGATTCAGCACAGATGTCTCGTATAGTAACGCGTAAAGGGCAAACATTCAGATATTCATTTTCTTATTTTTGCTTCTGTAGGAGCTTTCCAGCTCATGTGAAACTTTCAACTGTAGTGAAGACGTATGCTGGCAATTACATTGGTGACTTTAGATATTTTCGAAGATAAATCCATCGGTCCTCTTCTCACACCACTGTTGATAATATCCAGCGATACAGAAGATTTCATAAATAATTAATATGCGGGACTTATTGATTTACTTATACATTCTATCAAAACTATCAGTCAGCTGTTAATTCCTGCATTTAAAATCACATTAAGATTTAAAGTTTTGCCGCTGGCTGAAAGGTATCGCCCATAGCGGTGGCGCGTTTCGCTCCCTAGAAACGGCCGCAATATGAGAACACTAATCGATATCCAACAAACTATAAAATAAACTTTTAAAATTTTTTTCACTTTTCTCGTTCAGACGCTTGTTGCCATTGATTCAAGATTTTACTTCATTAGCAAAGTAAGTAGTCGTTTGCATCTGTTTTATGTATTTGAGTTCTACAACGTAAATATTCGGAGTTGGAGATTTGCTACATGGAAATAATGGCCCACAATGGTTTCTGCGACTACTGAGCCGCGTAGTTGCCTGGCGTTGCTGGGTATCTACAATAGTAAGTGGAACCTCTACCAGAAAACTTTCTGCCGCTACAAGTAAGTGTCAGATTCACTTTCACCAGGTATCTGGTGCAGGCGTCACATCTTTTACTGCTGCTACAACGGCATGTTATCACGATTATTCCCGTGGGGCCATTTCACGAGTGCACCGTCAATATCGGGAATCCGGTAAATCATCAAATCTCTGTCATCGCTGCGGCCGGAAACAGATCATACAATAACGGGACCAAAGACGAATGAAGAGAAGCGTTCTACTTGGGATAAGTCGCGCCCACTCGTGTGCCCTTGCTGACTGGAGGACGCAAGGCTTTACGCCTTACCTGGGACCGTCGATGCCCACATTGGAATGTTGATGTCTGGTCTGACGAGTGTCGTTTCCCATTTTATCGAACCGATTGACGTGTACGGGTATGGTTACTACTTCATTACTCTGTTAGCCTACATGACAGCAGGAAAGACCAAGCTGGTGGAGGCTCTGTAATCGTATGAGGCGTGTGCTGTTGGAGTAAAATGGGACCCCTGATACGTCTAGATACGAGTCTGACAGGTGTCACGTACGTACGCATCCTGGCTGATGGCATATATCCATTCATGCCCACTGTGCATTATGACTGATTTAGGCAATTCCAGCAGGACAATGCGATCCCCCACACGTCCAGAATTTTAACAGATGGCACTCTGCTGAGCTTAAACACTCCCGCCGGTCATCAAAATCCCCATACGTGAACATAATTGAGCATATTTGGAATGTGTGACATGTTGGACAGAAGAGATCTCCAGCCCCTTAGGAATTTATGCACAGCTCTGAAGGATGAAAGGTGTCAGTTCCATCCAGCACTACTTCAGACTTTACTCGAGTAAAAACCACGTCATGTTGCGACAATTCTGCGCGCTCTCGGGGTCATACACGATATTAGGCAGGTGTGCCAGTTTCTTTGGCTCTTCAGTGTATTGCGAGCAGTTGGTTCATGATACCCTTAGAATAGTAAGTGGTTGAAAAATACATTTGAACTCCCAGCAACAAATAATCCTGAGCTATCAACGAACACCGAAACAGAGATTATTGAATACAGAGTTGTCACAGAAAAACACAACACTGAAATTCTCAAATTCACCAAAAGGAAAAAGAACCCATCCACAAAAGAAGACTCAAATTCACTCTTTCTAAATTCACAATGTAAATAAAGTGTGGCTTAAACTCAGAAAAATAGTACCGATATCTATTGAGAGAACTATTTCAAAGAAATTAACGAAGGAAGGAACTGACACAAAACAGCTGACACAAAACACGTCAGAATAGTGTTGCAGAAACGACGATAAAAACATACTAAATCTGAACGAACACAAAATTTCAAGATTGGCGGTAATTTGCAGATTTTCGAAATGTGGTGCGAACTTAAATGCAATAAGCGTATATTGGAAAAAAATGTTCAAATGTTTGTAAATCTATGGGATTCGACTTCTCGGTTATTAGTCCCTATGCTTACAAACTACTTACACGAAGTTAAATTAACCTACGGATAACACACACAAACCCACGCACAAGGGCATGCTACGACGGCGCGCAACCACGCGCTCTGTGGCAAGGCGCCACTCTACTGTGGCATATATTGGAGATAACACCTATAAAATATTGAGGAAGGCAAAAAGAACTGTTTTCATTAACAGAGCAATTAGTAGATGTAACTGTTATAATAGAGCGATTGCATGCACAACACTTGTCTGACCTGCTTTGTAGTCTTGTGTAGTTCGCAAATGAAGTAGTTCGGAAGAGCGCTCCCACAGGCGAACTACGCGAACTAGTTCGCAGATCGCTCGCCTCTTAGTTCGTCCGCTCCTTTTCCGAAGACTGACGTGTAACAGCGGGAGAACGCGAAAGCGCGCAGAATGGCGTGAATCCCTTCTGCCAGTTGCCGTCATTTCGAGCTGATATGCAGCTCAGCTGTAGTTTTAGTAGTGGTAGCGAAAGCAAAAACGAGCGGAGGAACTAAAAAGAGCGACCTAAATCGCGGACGAGCTGCGAACTAAAAAGAGAGTTAACGGTCGCGAACTAAAATATGTGCGATAGGTCGCGAACTAAAATATGCGCGATAGGTCGCGAACAGAATTAAAAATCACGTGTTTGCCTTCTGCTGATGAGAGCCATTTCGAGATTAGCGTCTGCCTGCTAGATTACTTAGTTCAGTGCAACAAAATTTCTGCTTTGAAGTATTCTGCATTCTGAAATATCTGATTAATAAATTCCATAATGCCAAGATATAGAGATAACTCTAAACGTAAACGCGAGAAATTATCCACAAACTGTTTCTTTTGGTTTGAGTGATATCGTTAGCGGCTCAAGCAGCAAGCGCATGAAGCAGCTAGATGGGGGACCTTCTCCCTCCACCTGCATGCTCAGACCACGCCGCTCAGCCTTCACTGGTAGCGGACGAACTAAAAGAACGAACTAGTTCGCAGCAGAGCCGCGAACTAAAGTTAGCGCTCCCGATCGCGAACTATTATACGGAAGTCTAATGTTTTGGAGTATTTCTGCTCGTTGTGGGTTCCTCACGTGGTGGGACTAACGGAGGACATAGAGAGAGTTCATAGAACGTTAGTTAGTTTTTAGTTTTTGCGATACAGTGGAAAGATTGTCATAGAAATGATGTAGCACTGGAGTAAAAATCATTATAAAAGAACGTTCTTCATAGCGGCGAAATGCATTTACGAAATATATTTCAGTGTATCCTCCGAATACAAACATTTGAGAAAGAGACCCGAAAGAAACTCTTACACACCACCATCTACATCTATATTTTGCATGCCATCTCATGGTGTGGGTGGAGCGTACTTTGTGTATCATTGTCATTTCCTAATCAAATGTTCAAATGTTTGTAAATCTATCGGACCAAATTTCGTGGTCATCAGTCCGTAGCTTGCAAACTACTTAAACTACGGTAAACTAACCTAAGGTTAACACACACATACCCATGCCCCTGGGAGGACTCGAACCTCCGACGGCGAGCAAGCCGCGCTTCGCAGCGAGGATCCATAGACCGCTCGGGTACTCCACCGCGGCTGTCATTTCCTCCTCCCAAATACATTCGCGTTTGGTTGGCGGAGAAAACTACTGGTCGGTGCAATATAATGTTTGACTGTTCGTGAAACTTATGCCCTCGGAACTTTGTCAGAAGACCATCTTGTGGTCAGGATCTCACACTGGTGTGAGGTTACCTTAGTTTAAGTAGTTTGTAAGCTACGGACTAATGTCCAAGCAGTTGAGTCCGATAGATTTACAAACATTTGAAAGACATTTTGTAGTTGCCCCGAAATGGCTGCCGTTTCTAGATCTGTCTGTTCCTACTCAACTGAACTAGCAACTGTGCTATTTCGTATCGTACTAACCACATCCTTAGCGAACTTAAACACCGCTTTTAATTCCTCAGTTCTTCAACATCTCGCATCTTTGAGACGATCTCGTCTAATTCTACGTAACTACTATTCAAATCACATTTAAATGCTTGAAAAAGGTTTCATCGAACAGCTTTCATACTATTTCCTTCATTCTCTAATAGCGTGCGGGAAAAATCTTTCCATTTGATTTCTCTTATGTATTTCATGACTCTCTATACAGGTGGGTAGTAGCAAAATTTATTCGCATTCGGATAAGAAAGTTGGTGAACGACGCAACGAATAACACCATTCTTTTAATGAGTTCCACCCCAACTGTTGCATCACATTCGTGACCCACAACGAGCTGCCTTTCTCTGAGTTTTCTCTGTGTCCTCCGTCTTTCCAACTTGATGGGGATCCCACAATGCGCAGCAGTACTCGAAAATGGAACGGACAAATACAGTGTAGGCAGTTTCTTAGTAGAACTGTTCCATCTTGCAAGTGTTCTGCTGATGAAACTCAACCTACACTTACTCTTCCGGCGATAGTTTCTGTGCGTTTTTCCCAATTAAAGTATTTCGTAAAGGTAAGTATTTAACTGAACTTATCTCCCTTAGATGGAACTGATTAATTGTGTAAATAACGTTTAACGCATTTATTTTAATGCTCATATGGATGTCTCTACACTTTTCGTTATTTAGGGTCAACTGCCAATCTTCATATCATGCAAATGTCTACTTAAATAGCTTTGCAGTTGCTTTTGATCTTCTGGCCACATTTCTAATCCATGAACGACAGCATAAGCTGTGAACAGTCTAAGATTATCTGCTAAATCGATTATAAAGACAGGGAACATTAGGACCTTATAACACTTCCCTGAGGAACGCCACATATCACTTCATTTTATTCGATGAATTCTCGTCAATTACAACGCACTTTATCCTTACTGCAAGAAAACCGCGATTGTAATTACACGACTGTGGCGATATTCCATAATCATGCAGTTTGATTAAAAGACGCATGTGAGGTGCACTGTCAAAAACCTTCCGGACATCTATAAATATGGAATCGATTCGAGATTCCTTGTCGACAGCAATCGTTACTCCATATGACCAAACAGCTACACTATGTCATCTAAAGTATCAGGACACTCTCAAAAATGTTCCGTTGTCACCTACTACCAGGCACTCCATATCAGCGACCTCAGCAGTCATTAGACATCGTGAGAGAGCTGAATGGGGCGCTCTGCGGAATCACGGTTTTCGAACATGGTCAGGTGATTGAGTGTCACTTGTGTCAGAATTCTGCTCGCGAGATTTCCACACTGCTAACCATCACTAGGTTCACTATTTTGGATGAGATAGTGAAGTGGAAACTTGAAGGTACAAGAACAGCACGAAAGCTTTCAAGCCGACCTCGTTTGCTGACTGACGGAGACCGCAAACTGATGAAGAGGGTGGTATACAGTGTAATAGGCAGGCATCTATCCAGACCGTGACACAGGTATTGCAAACTGCATCATGATCCACTGCAAGTAATATGACAGTTAGGCGGGACATGAGAAAACTTCAATTTTATGGTCGAGCAGCTGCCGATAAGCCACACACAATGCAGGTCAATGCCAATCGACACCTCGCTTGACGCAAGGAGCGTATACTTTGGCGGATTGAACTGTGGAAATGCGTTGTGTAGAGTGACGAATCACGATACAGAATGTGGAGATGCGATGGCTGGGTGTGGGAAATGCCCGGTGAACGTCATCTGCCAGTGTGTGTAGTGCCAATAGCAAAATTCGGAGGCGGTGGTGCTATGGTGTGATCTTGTCTTTCATGGAGGGAGCTTGCACCCCTTGTTGTTTTGTGAGGCTGTATCACAGCACCAGCAATGGCCTACACTGATATTTTAATCACCTGTTGAATATCAATCCAGGAATGGCAATTGCAGCTGTTTAACACTATCGAGAACCTGTTCATAATGGACGGTCTGTGTCGGAGAGGGCACACGACAATAACATCCATGCAATGGACTGGTCTGCACAGAGTCTAAACTTAAATCGTATAGAATACCTTTTGGGTGTTTTCAAACGCCGACTTCGCGCCAGGCCTCACCGACGTACATCGATGACTCTCCTCAGTGCAGCACTTCGTGAAGAATGGGCTGCAATTCCCAAAGACTGAACATATGTCTGCAAGAGTTGAATCTGTGATCCAGGCTAGGGGTGGTCCAACACCAAACAGAATCCTAGCATTACCGATGGATGGCCCACCAATCTGTTAGTCATGTTCAGACAGGTATCCGGGTACTTTTGATCTGAATCGGTGTTCTCTTCGGGGTAGTTCATAATGTGTTGTAAACAATATGTTGGAAAATGCTGTTTCAAACCGACGTCAATGATATGCGCCTATAACTTACTCGGACCACTCCTATTCCAGTTTAGAATACTGGAGTGACCTGTGCTACTTCACAGTCTTTGGATCTTAATTGATTCCTCCGTCGCTTCTTGGTAGAACAAATTCATTATAAAAATTAAAATACACAATTTTGTTTGTTTATTTTGTGAATTCATCTTGTACACTGTCATTACAGTAATTATACATTCATTACTTCGCAATTTGCGAGAATTTTCGAATTTAGCTGCTCTTCCTCAAGTGGTCTATCACATTGTAAAATATGAGAATTTGTGCCTTAAGCATTCGGCCACCCGGATACGCTTCCCGGCCAGACCCAAACTTCCATATGTTACAGTTGTCTACTTCCCTTAGTACTCGCACGCGTATAGCAGTGATTCCCGCGACGGGGAGAGACATACTACACCATCTTTAGCTTGTCTTGACGTCGTATTTACCATGATACGTCTGTTCCTAAGGAAGAGACGTTGCTTATGATCTGAAACTATTAATAATAAATATGCATTCCTTAATTTGCAATTTTTGAAAATTTCCTGAAGAAGAGCAGCTAAAGTCGGAAATACTCGCAAATTGCGAAGTAATGAATGTAAATTTAACATTTTTATCTGCAGACCATCAGCAACGTCTCTTCCTTAGGAACAGACGTATCATGGTAAATGTTATAGTAATTTTTTATTTAATTGTGAACACTATAAATTAATATGTTTATTTTCACCGTATTTCAGTTCGAGTGTATACATCCGCTTTTGTTAAGCTTCTCTGTTCTCCACTGCACCCCATATATACCCTCCTAACCCACCTCTATATTTTTGTCTATTTGTTTATTTAAGTTATAATAGTGTGCCAGGTTTCAAATATTTGTAATATTTGTGTCACCTTATGTTTAGAACAACCCTTAAAACATTAGATTTTTGTTTAATTTTAATTTTATTCACTGTAGTCATGCTGTGAGCATTTATTTTCACACTATTCTCTATGTATGTTATTTATGTTTCCTTTTTCAGTACTATTAAGTTACAGATTTCATTCAAATACTTATTTACACTGTAACTGCTCCATCAAAGAAGTTAATTTACTTTTCTGTATGTAACATGTCTTCTGATTTACCGACATTCTTTGACTGAAAGTCTGTAAATGTTTGATGATGACCTAATAAGCCTAAATCGATTCACAAAATAAACAAACCTGTAGAACAAATACAAAATTGTGTATTTCAGTTTTCATTAGTCTTTGAGTACAGATTCTTCACTGAGCGAGGTATGGAGATATTGCGTCAACACACTCTAAATGAAACGTAATTGGTATAAAATCTGGACCGAAAGTCTTGCTTTGGAACTGATTTAAGTTGAATATTTCAAACATGACTTACAGGATAGCAAATTTATAATCATTGGAGTCATTCACGCTTACTGGTGGAAAGCAAGGAGCGTGCATACCGGGACCGGTGGCGCATGCGCCGTGGAACATAAACGTTCAGTGGCTTAAGTACCCATAGGGAGAACGTAGATTGAATTTACAACGATGTTAATAAATTGAATATTTGGATAAAAAGAGGGTAACATTTTGCACATGAGCAGCACTGTCAGAGGTGAAAGAAGTGGGAAGGGGCAGATAATAACCCTAGGACCTGGCGGGGATCGAACCCGTGACCTTTGGATTTGTAGTATGGCACTCTATCCCTGTGCAACCTAGGCGCACTGAGGAAAGCTATACAAACAAATTTTACATTGGTCAATTGTAAGAATATGCTAACAGTTACCGTTAAATACTTTGGTGAGGCGAGAGTCAATAGCAGTATTATATTTCATAAAATGCATTTTTAAAACCATCGCTATTTATTAAAAACCTTACTTATCAACCAGTTTCGGTCAATAGACCATCTTCATGTTGACTGATAGGTTTTACTTAACATGACCACTGTATTTTTAATATTTTTAGTTATACTGACCACTGTTTGTCTCTACTAGATGTATTTTATACGATGCATTTTACCATTCAGTTTTAACACCTATTTATTCATGAAGATGGTCAATTGACCTAAACTGGTTGATAAATAAAGTTTTTAATAAACAGCCGATGGTTTTAAAAATTCACTTTATGAGACCGTTAAAATACATTGCGTCAACGAACAACAATAACAGAAAAATGTACCAGATGAACAAAAATAAACTGGATTAGTATATAGCTTATAGTGTGATGTCGCAAATCATGTAAAATGGATAATAAATATCATGTCAATTGCAAATGTAAGCAGGTTTTAGATTTTTGAGGAAATAGACAAATCCGAAAGGCTACCTCCAGCAGTAAGAAGATTTCGTGACCAGTATGGGTTTGAAGCCTTCAAACTATTGTCTAGAGGCGAGATTTAACCGATCATTTAGTAAACTGCCATCGTTGTGTTCTAGATGTTTAAAGATCTCAAGTTCATCCCAAAGATCAAGCTTTAGCCCTTTAACTTCTCTGTGTAAAATGATTGTGTCTTCTAACATCTGTAAAGTTTCGAATTCTGGGTATCGAAAAGCGCCCCGCGGAACCTCTGCCGGACTCGATGTGGATGTCAGGGTCGACGGAGTCGTCGCATACGCAGATGACCTTCTAGTGGTTGTCTCCGCCAACAACAGGGCCCAGCTAGAGGAGAAGGCACCAGAAATACTGAAAACATTAACACAGTGGTACCAACACAACAAACTCAAGATAGCTACCAACAAAACGACATACGCTCTACTCAGAGGGTCATTACATCGAAATCCATCAGTTAAATTACACAACACAAATATAAAACGAAAAGTAGTCACACACCATCTGTTTGTAGACATTGATGAAAGTCAAAATTTCCACGAACCCATTAAGATAAGACAAAGCAGAGAAAATACTACACAAGTTGGCAAGGCTTAATTCTACCACGTACAGACTGCCTCTGTCAACTACATGAACATATCACTGTGCTCTCTTCGAGTCAGTACTATGCTTTGCAGCTAGTACCTATGCTCAAAGATTGAGCCTAGTAACCAACAAAACAATTGTGAGACGTGGGCAGTGAAGTGTGTTATGACACCTTACTGGTGCATTCAAATCAACACCGATAGAAACGCTATTCGTCTTTCACGGTATCTGTCCAGTTGACAACACAATAAAATATAGAGCTGCAGCGAACTGGCTTAAAATGGAGAATCTACACAAAGTGCACGAAATAACTGGCTCACATATCGTAACAAACCGCCAACTGAGAACATGGCGAACAGACACATAGCAACAGGAATGGGATGCCTGCGAAAAGAGACTTAGACTATATACACTACCACCAGACATTATAGAAAGAAAACGGATAAAGCATATCGACCCCAGACGCGGTATGGTTCACTTCCGTACAGAACATGGTACATCTCCCATTCACCTGTTCCGAATGGGACTGCGCGACACCAACACTTGCACCTGACAAAACACCGAAGGCTCCCCTGAACACATCGTCATACACTGCGGACGATACACACATGTCAGAGACACACAGCAGCTTGATTTTACAGCAGACGTTACGATATATGCCACAAAAAAAGACGAACAAAAATGGACAACACACTAGCAGACAAGATATCCAAAGCAACCTACGAAGAATACAAAAGGACAGGGCCCTACAGGAGGCGTGCCCATATGCCCGGCAGAGTGGAAAGGTATACTTGGGAACAAAAAGACGAGGAAGAAGGCGATGAAACTTTCATAAATGAAGGAAGTGACACCGATGAGACTCATCACTGACAGGGGAGCAATCTCCTACTGCCAACAACCCAAACCAGACCTTCTTTACATTAATATGGATACTAACACCTGAGACACAATAAAGAGAAAACAATATAAAGAACAGAGACTAATATCACCAAAACCATGGAAACTGTGCTGGCTGATCAGTGGCTTGAAGGAAACATTCCAAGATACTCAACGCCCAGCGCGGTTCAATGCAGCTAACCATAAGGACAGAAAACCTATAATATATATATTATTTCTTTCTTTCCTATTACGTTGTTTAGCCCAATTGAAATTAACAAATTTCAGAATACATTGAATTTCGACATATGTATAACAACCATGTAACCAATCTTGTTTTTATGTTTTCGAATATACCTAATTATTGTAAAATGCACGAATTTTAATTTGTTATAATTGTAGCAACAACTGTAAGCACTTGTATATATGTATTTTCTCTTTGCTTTTATTTTTTCCCTCTTATTTCTATTTATCTAAAATAATCAAATTATGTAACATTAACGAACTAATGTATAACATGTAAAACAACAAAAAAACTACAAATGTACGTCCTGCTTTATATTAAAAGGTAGCAGGATTCTTCATCAGGATTAAAAAGAAACAACTGGTGCAGACCAACCAGCCTACGCATGCGAAACAGCGGGGGTTCTGCTAGTAAATAAATAAAAATACTGGACCGCCGAGAAAAAGTTCTACAAAATAATTGATCCTGAAAATTTAAACTGTATCACTAATTTTGTGTCACAGTGTTTAATTGCTATGAAATAAATGTATTGACAAAGGGCATAAAAGTTCTTGTTATGTATTTATGTTCCAAGAGTTGGGTATTCACCATTACTGGGCATATTCTTCCAGAGTTTCATATTTACTTTATTTATGAATTGTGCAGCTTGTCTATTAGATTAATAATTAATAGGTTGCACTTAATTTGATTATTTACTGAACATAGATGGTACCCGGATAACTGAAGACTGGGATAGTATCTGTCAGCTTTGACGAATATCGTATCTTAGTCATAGTCAAGTTCACAGAATGTATTTGGGAAAGAAATTGCTACCAGATGGTGATTTGGGAAAGTACTTTGAGAACCAGTCAGTAGATGGATGTAACAGCTTGCTTTAGATATTGTAAATTGACTGAATTTATTCAGTGATAACTTCCATTTCTATGATGTCACAGATGAAAGCTGATGGGTGGTATCCCCTTCTTCAATTATGCTGAGGTGCCTCTGTAAAAGTTCTAGGCCTATCAGACAGATTTTTGATAACTGACTTTATAATGACTGCAGATGCATGGAACTGTTTAGTGGTTTAGGAACTGAATGAAAACCGACATGCTTATTAAAGATTACATTTTTATTTTATAGTCAATTTTCGTCAACAAATATGTAGTAAAAACTTGCTTGTGTTATTTCAGTGTTTGTAACCATCTCCAAGAAAAGCCTCTTTAATTTGCCCATTCTCATATTTAAATAGTGGCTGCACTTGATCATGAATTAAAGAAACTGCCCATTCTCACATTCTTGAAAATTAAGACAGGGTAAAATTATAGAAAAGGTGGCATATTTTCATACTGTGACTTGTTTGTTGGTAATGCCTACCAAAAGAGGTGATGGGAAGCTAAGATGGTGAAACAGCTGTTTTTCTAGCAAACAGAAATGTTTTAGTTTCAAATATTGGATTTTAATAACATGGTTTACCACAACCAGATTTTCTGCACTTTCCCATTCACTGGCTTCACCAACTCACAAACAAAATGTTACCTCCAAACCTAACCTCAGTCCCTAGTTATATTATGGATCAGCTCATCACAACAACCAGATTTTGAAATGTCAACCTCCAGCTTCCAAGTGACTGCTATACTGGCACAGCATTTTCATTACAGAATTTAGGCCAATGAGCTGCTTTGAAGTCATTGCACATCTTTATATCTCAGTTGCTTTTTTTATCAGTGTAGTCCAAATGAGATGCAAATTGATGGTAAGTATTTGTTTATTCACAATCATTTTGCTAGCCCCACCCCCTTTCTGTGCTGGCATTTTGTACACTTCTGATGCAGTAATATTCAAGGTTTCCATTAGATGGTGCTAACATTGTAGTTACAATCAGTTTAGCTTGGGGTATGGACTTTTTGTGTGTGTCCATTATCTAAGAAATGTTTTTTGGATATATATTGTACTGCCTAGTTTATATGATGAAACGTATTTTCAACTGTAAATATTAAGCAATGCCCTATGTCAATCTACAACTATTATTTGGTGTTAACGTTTTGGGCTTCACCAAGTCTCAACTGAATTTCTGATGTTCAATGTAACCTAGACTTTGGGCAACACTACACAATAATAATTTGGGTGGTGTGGTGGGTATGAAGGTTCATATTACACATCACACACTAGGTGAACATGTTAGTGGTGCTGACAGGTAAAGAATAAAGTCTAAATAATTTTTTACAGCAGATAAGTTTCTTGTTGCATTTCTTTGACTATAATAAATTTTAATCACTCTGAGACAAAGCTTATAAGATGAAGTATGAAACAAGTCTACAGACATGATATGATGGAGAATATTGTAAGTATGAAATAGGCCTACTACTATTGATAGCTTCTTCTGATTGAAACTATTGATGCTATAAATTGTTGTTGTAAAACTGATTTGCAACAGGTACATTATTTCTTGTCACTCTTAGCGTAAAATGAACAAGACATTGAATAAACATTGCCTGCTCCTAATTTCTGGTATTGTAGACAATTTGATCATTAAAAAAAATATAACACTAACTCTTCATAACTATTTGATCCAGAGAAGTAAGATTTTCATAAATCAGCAATAGTTTAATTCCTGATAACAGTTAATATAGTTACTGTACTGAAATGCAGTTAGCTTTAGACAAAACGATTTAGACGAAATTGGAAGTAGGAGTGCCACAACTTTGTTCCAACAGTTGAAAATACTCATCTTTGCCAAGTGGAACGTTTGAATGGAGGTTCTTGCAGTCATTTATGTGTTAAAAACAATAAACTCATCATTAGATTTCTTCCCTTCTTTTTACTGCAATGTATACTAAATTTTTCCACCAGTTGAATTTCCCTTATATTTAGAATATATGCTACTTGTTCACTGGCGTCTTTTCCGATTTTTCTAGCGTTGTTAGCAGAAAATGGAATAGAAAAGGAACGGCAAACAGATTCAGCTTTTAAGATTTCTCGCCACTACAAACTCGATTTTTCTGTTGCGGTGTTGGCGGTGTTTTCTCCTTTTGTAATATTTCTCAAAAAAATCAGTTGTTCCATACTTTTTTCGATTTAAGCCTCCGCCAACAATGAATGAAAACGAGTAAAAAAAATTAAAAAACACAACATAGGCATCAATGACTGAATAAGACGCTTTAATATTCCGGAAAAGCGTCTTAAGCAAAACAGAAAAAAATTGCACGTCGGAGAGAAGTCCCCGCCTGACGCGGTGTCCGTGCGTTGAGCAACCACGCCTCCGCCTCCGCGCTGGAGGAACTCGCGCGCTCTTAAGAGGACGCGGCCGCTGGCCCGGTACAGTCGCCCAGCGAGCTCCCTGGCCCGAGACACGCGACACTGCCACATCAGCAGCCACACACGGACAAGTGCTCGAGTGCTCCCCGCCGCCATGTCTCGCCTGAGCTTCAGCTGCGCCGCGCTGCTGGCTGTCGTCGCTTCTCTCGCCTACACCGCCTCGAGATTTCGCCAGCGGCGGTCCGCCGCCCCCGACGTCAGTGATCTGGAAGACTGGACCAGCATCGCCGAGTACAGCCTGTGCCCCGCGGAGGTCCAGTTCAACCGCAGACTGCGCGTGTACGAAGTGTGGTGCCAGAAAGAGGGAGACGAGGTGGAGGCCCGAGGTGGCAAGTACGCGTGCACCACGCTCAGGTACTCCCTGCCAGTGCCAGCAGCGGACTCTGACGCCGACATCGCCGGCGGCTGCGTCGCTCTCGTGTCGCACGTCTCTGAGGTCGACGCCAACCTGGAACCCCGGGACTGACACCTCTCGTCACACTTCGCATGTTTATTATAGCGTATTTATTTATTTATTATATTTCAAGCGAATTAAGGATCTAGTCATAATAACTACCACTTGATCATTTCCTCCATACTCCCCAAAACTATAATTTTCTCACAATGGGTTCTATACCCCTCATCACCATCTGACTCATTGTTTCATTCTCCTGAAAACATTTCAATTTATACAATTTCAGTCTCAATTCTGTTGTGAAATGACTCTGCTTAAATCTGCTACTCATCTAATTCATTTTTTGTCTTGCCCCAAACACTTTCTGGTTTGTTTCTCTGTGCAGAAACAATATGTCGATCTGATTTGTTAATGTGTCTTGCTTTTTTCTCTCTAGACGTCTATAGAATGTAACACGTTTTTTCTTCACCTCATCTGTCGTTTTTCATCATTTGGTTTCAGGACCTAATTTATTCTTCATTAGACCTGATAATTTCGCAAGATTTCTCAATCTTTTACGAAGCTTGTAAATTCCACTTTGCGGCCACATGAAAGTATTGTGTCTGAGCTATAGCGAACACTGGTATTACAACTACTTTAGAATGCTATAATTTATCATCCTTAGAAACACATTATTTTTATATTTAATATGCTGAGTGATTTATCTGATTAGGTTGTATGAAACCGTAGTTCCTAAACTTTTATAGTTCCTTGAAGTTCGAGTTTATATGAATCAGCCATTTAGAAAAGGCCATATACGCCAAAGTAAATGCCTCACGAGAAAAAGGGAATCTGTATTTCAATATCGAGATGTAAAATGTATTTTTATATGTAGATTACAAAGAGTAGGATATTATATTTTCGCAAAGAATGGATGTTTGTTCGAGTACTTTCCAGATTTCGAAATACAATGTAAATATGATGGGGATGGACATATGGCCTTTTCGAAATGACTCCTCAATTAAGTTCGATTTACATTAAGGCAGACGACTGAAACAGGGGCTTCGATGGAGATGTACTACATATCATTTAGTAGAAAAGCATAAGATCAATAAAATGCGTAGCAAATGAGTGTTTTGAATAGTAAAAAACATTCATACACAAATGATATGGTCTCATAATTTTTATTTATTTATTTTTGTCCCACTGCATGTTTATGTAAAATACCGATGCAGTTAACAGATATTGCCGTTGATGTATAAGACAAGTCTGCTTTGTACGGTTTTATGCATATTTTGGTACTGCAGGTGCATACTTAATACTCCATAGTTTGTTCTAGTTGTAAGAATTATTTGTCATCTCAGTTTCCAAATGCCAATACCGCCAAATATCTACGAGAAACTTCGTCATCTAAGTTCTCTCGTTTATTGCCATGGAATGTGATATGTAGTGACCTTAGTTATAGTAGATACTAATTAATCAATGTTCCTAGATTACGTGTTCATAAGTTTCTGATGTGATTCTCTGTTATTTATGTTAAGTTAATGAAGCTTTTTATAAAAATAAACGCATTGAAAAAATTTTCATTCAGTTTTTATTTTTAATATGTTGAATTACACCATGAAAATGAAGAAAGGATAAAGTTTATTACTGATGTAATTGTTTTTCAAAGGACTGTTTCAGTGAGGTAATGAATGCCTGTTATTAAAAAAAGCAGAGTGGATCTTCCAACATGTATTTGTAATTTCAGAAGAAATTTAGATTTCATACACAACAAGCGGTTTATTCTTGATCGTGTGGTTCTAATTCTGTAACATAATTAAACGAATAGCGTTTCTAGCAACTTCTAAGACGACGACTGGTCTCAGCTTTTACACGATGTCAAATTCAAGTGGATTTTAAACTGCCACTATTTATCAGCATTTAAATATTTAATATACTAGTTGAAATGTAATTCGTAGGTACCTAAAGAACAGGTAACTTAATGTATGCTGTATTATTTACGAAAGAGTGGATAAATGTAAAATATAACCTTAGAGAAGACTGCTATAAAATTTAGTAACACGCGAGGCAATAATGACCCAACGACTAATGTTAGAAAATAACTTAAGGAAAGTTTTTGTAGATTTGGCAAAATATTTTTAGAATTAAAATACACACTTTCAAATTCTGAAGTTATCAGGTGTAAAATACGGGGAACGAAAAGTTATATGCAATATGTAGAAAAATCTTGACCAGCTATAAAGAGTCGAAGGGCACAGTGGTTGAGAAGGAAATAAGACAGGGTTTCAGCATTTCACCATTGTTATTCAGCAAGATTTAAAGAAAGCTAACAAAGTTCAGGCAGCAGAAATAAAATATTTGCGTTTTGCCGATGATTTTCTAATTCTGACACAGATAGCAATGGAACTTGAAGAGCAACTGAACACAAGGCAGGCATAAGATGAACATTAACCAGGCCGAAATAAGCGTATTGGACTGTTCTACAAGTATATCAGGTGATGCTAAGGGAACTAGATTCGAGAACGAGACGATAAAAATAGGATGTGTGTTTTGTTATTTAGGCAGTGAAAACTGTGTGATTATCAGGCCAGAGAAGATAGATAATGAAGAATACCAATGGGAAGAAAAGCATTTTTTGTAGAAGAGATATTGAAGTTCTAGGAAATCTTTTCCGCATCTACATCTGTGACCCTTACAGATCCCTCATTGAACCAAAATCGGTAATTTTAAAACTACTGGGTTTATATAACAAGAAAACCATAGAATGGTATATTATTTTTTCGCTTTCAAAAAATTTTAGAACCAACACAAATGTGAGCGTGTGAACTATCTTAAATACAATACAATCATTTCCCAATTCATTTAAATCATTTATTACAGTGATATTCACGAAAGGAGATACTGTATTTTGACATACACCATGACAAGCATCATTTGCTTATTGTACATTGTTTTCATTGAGCTGAGTGGAAAAGTTATCCTGAACTTCTGCAGGCACTAACATTACTGTTGATTTAGTGACTTCATTTTCTCTCTTCATTCGAAAATTCAGAGCTGTCTCCCAGTCTGGGAGTATTATCTGCAAGATTCCAGGTTAAATCTGTCTTTTCATAATCGTCACTTAAGTTTTTCACTTCGAAATCAATCCCTAATAGTAGTATTTTCTCATCAGTAACCTCTCACAATAAAATAATGAATTTACTAGAACAGTAATATGTAAGCCCAATTGTAATATGAGCTATTTATTTCGTCATCTCTTCCTAATCAGAGCCTCATACATCGACGTCAAGTGAGCATACGCCAATGATATAGTCTCAACTTACACAATTGTGCGTATGGGAGTTACAGTCATTGTATTTACGAATGTATTTAAAATATTTTTACCCAAACTTTTAGATTAGATTAGCTTTTTGTTCCGTAGATCCATGTTGAGGAGATCCTCGTGGATGTGGAAATGTCTAAATACAAAATTTACAAGATGAATAATAGATAATACTAATAATATAAATACAGATACATACATTTTCTAAGCTTTCTTTTTTATTGATAATACAAAAATACTAATATAGTATGAATACCGATACAAGCATCATTTGGTACAATTTAGAAATTCACTATTGGAGTAGAAGGAGTTGGCCACTAGAAACTCTTTTAGGCTACTCTTAAACTGACCTTTATTTCTAGCTAAATTTTTTACAGTTAAAGGATAAACTATTGAAAATAAGTGTTCCTGAGTAGTGGACCCCTTTACGAACTATAGTAAGCGTTTTTAAGTCCTTGTGTAGATAATTTCTGTTCCTAGTATTGTATGTATGAACTGAGCTCTTTGTTGGGAAAAGGGGTATATTACTTATGAGAAATTTCATTAAAGAATAAATATACTGAGAGGCAATAGTTAATACACCCAGTTCTTTGAAGAGGATTCTACAGGACGTCCGTGAATTTACTCCACAAATAATACGTATTACACGCTTTTGGAATCTGAAGACTATTGACTGACTTGAAGAGTTACC
This sequence comes from Locusta migratoria, assembly GCA_026315105.1. NCBI lineage: Eukaryota > Metazoa > Arthropoda > Insecta > Orthoptera > Acrididae > Locusta > Locusta migratoria. Next base: position 182,313,062 of record CM048746.1, read on the forward strand.
CCAAAATATTATACTATATGACATCATGAAAAGAAAGTAAGCAAAGTATCCTAGCTTTCTTATTTTTATGTCTCATATATCTGATAACACTCGTATTGAAAATACAGATTTGTTGAGTCGTTTCTGCAGTTCTGTGGTGTTCTCCTCCCAACTGAATTTATGGATGTTATGGTTCACACAATCAAATCCCTTTGACAAATCACAGAAAATGCCTGCTGCTTGCAGTTTATTATCTAATGAATTAAGTACATTCAAACTTATGTTTACATATTTCTTTCGACTTTTCTGATTCTCAAAACGCACTTTTTCAAATGTTAAAGCACCATAAATAATGCAAAATTAAGACGTAGAACGATGTAGATTCTTTCGAACCACCATCTTGAAAGTTTTCATTGATTAATACACAATATCTTGCGTGTCCAAACAGGTAGCGATACGCTTAGAGGTTTATTCCATCTAGCGATTCCAGCACAATCCTTTCTCTTAGGAATCAACTTCGTAACACAATAATATGAAATGAAATTAACACAATTGTGCGTATCAGGTCCGAAAGGGGTATCCACAAAGCCACCTCTCATTGTGAGGCGGGGGGTATTTTGTGCATCATTGTGACTTCCTTTTTTCTGTTCCAGTCACGTATGGTTCGCGAGGAAACATACCGTCGGTAATCCTAAGCCACATTGCGGGCTCTAAGCTGTCTAATTTTATCCATGTTGCCTATTCGAGAATACATATAGAAGAAAGCCGGATACTGGTTGACTGAAAAATCGTATGCACTCTGCAGTGAACAGTGGTCCACATGGCTTCCGCCACGCCTGCCACTGGTCCAAGCAGGTCATCCCAGTGACTCTCCCACTCATGCGAAACAGACCTGTAGCCAAGTATGCCGCCCTTCCCTCATACCCATCTATTACGGTTCACACAATGACGAGCAATATTCGTTTGTTTTCCAAAGTACCTGCTTCCTTGATGGACTTCCTGAGTATCATTCCAAAGATTGTCAGTTTACCATCTGCCGTCCTCGTGATTAATTTTATGTGGCTTTCCACTTCAGTTCACCCAGTATATATGCTCCCAGATACTTCATGGAAGTAACTTTTTACAGTGACTATTCTCCAGTATTTTTTCCCTCAATGCATGTACTGTAGTGAAACTTGGGTGTTAGGCAGTTCGGACAAGAAGAGGATAGAAGCTCTTGTAATGTGGGGTCACAGAAGATTATCTGTGTAATGTAACTAATGAGGACATACTGAAGAGAATTCGAGAGAAAAGAAGTCTGTAGCACAAGAGGACTAAAAGAAGGGAGTAATTTACAGGATACATACTGAGACGTTAAGGACAAGTCTATTTAAATGTGTGGGAGGTAAAAGTCGTAGAGAGAAACTATGAGATCAGAACGGAAAACAGGATCTAATGGATGTGCGATCCACCTCTTATGATGAAGCTTGCACAGGATAGAGTAGCGAGGAGAGCTGCAACAGAAAAGTCTTCAGAGTGAAGGCCACAACGTACACACATACCGTATGTATGCTTATATGAGCTGTACAGCGTACAGCGCCATCTGTTAGCAGCTTTCGTAACTATTATTTCAAACTGCTGTATAAACTTCTTACAGCTTTCAGAATAAAAATACCGTTTACTGCATTCCTCTATCGATGTTTGTTTTCGAGATATTTAATTTTGAAATCAGGGAGCCCTTTTCTGGAAACCCTGTAGCAGCTGAGTTTGGGATTCCGGCAAGCACACAGTCAGCAATAATAAAGAATGAAGACCGCGTGATAAAGGGGCAGATCGGAAACGACAAAGGATGGCTGAGTTTTCAGATTTATAAGACGGTTTAGAGCAATGGTTCCGGCAGCATAGGAATAATGAAGTGATCAGTGGTAGATTTATTTTGAAAGAAAAGGCAAATTATTTTGCATCAGCGTTTGGATACGATACGATTCGTTCCAGTAATGGATGGCTTAAAATGTCAGGAAAAAAAACAGGGCATTATTTTCTAAAAAATTAGAGGGTAAGTGCCAGTGTAAATATTAAAATGTGTGGAAGAGAACGTGGAGAATGTTGGCAAGTGTTATATGAGGCAACGTGTTCCTGGAAAGTAAGCGCACGGTTATGATTTTGTGGCAGAGTGTTATCGGCAGTTTGCTTTTGCCTCGTTTATTTGAAAGTAGTAGACCTGTAGGGTTTACTCGTAATTTCACAGTATAAAAATTGTTCACCTTTATGTTAAGTTTATAGGACTTAACTACGGGGTCATCAGTCCCTAAACTTACAAATTACTGATGAACAAGCTTATCCAAAGACGGGACAAACATCCATGCCCGAGGGGGGATTTCAACCACCGACGGCGAACTGCCGCGCGCACCGCAACACGGCGCTCCAGTACGCACGGCTAATTCGCCGCGGCACAAATTACTTATAAACTTCATTAAAGACAGCACAAACATCGATGCCCGAGGTGGATTCGAACCCCCGACAGAGAACGCTCCCGAGCATCGGAGCATAGCGCCTCAATGCGCTCGGCCACTCCGCCGCGGCTGCATACAACCGAATATGAATCGTCCAAGGTCGTTAAGATAGCTTTACAATAGTTCGTAAATCTCTTACACCAACACAACCTTGTCTGTGAATAATATAAACAACATTAAAACATTCTGAGACAGACTGTGCTACATTCACGTATTCCCAAACTCAGGATGTTGCTACACAATACTAGACTGCTGTTGTTGTAATAACTACTCTTGGAAGGCAGCGCATAGGCCTTGTTCATGTCACGGACATATAGTACATTCAACGCCGTATACAGTATCACTGATGTCACATAAGGCTCGCCGTCATGTTTCTATCATATAAAGGTGTGAGCACAGAAAACAGTAGTAAAGATATGGATGAACTGACGTAACGACGCCGTCTTTATAGTTATGACATAATGGTCAATTTTTTCTTTCGAAATCTACAGCCTGCTTTGACATACATAGTACTGAGTCACATGCTTAACTATGTTTATTAGTCAGTTAAAAGTTTCGATTACCTTATACGTGTGCTTATTATAAAAGCATTGTTTATCGTTGAAAACAAATGTCTATTAATTTGAGTGTTCTTAACAAACCTACAATTTGCTATGACACATACAGTAATGAGTATCGTTAATTTGCTGATTTTATTAATCCGTTTCCAGTTTCGGGCAATTCTGGCTTTTCTTTTTCAATAGCAGTACTGCTATAAATGTGCGCCGCGGTGGAGAAGCCTAACTGTCTAAGGCGCCTCGCGGTTGCTCGCCGTCGGAGGTTCGAGTCCTCCCTGTGGCATGGATGTGCGTGTTTGTCCTCAGTTAGTTTACCGTAGTTTAAGTAGTTTTTAAGCTACGGATTGATGACCACGCAGTTTGGTCCGATAGATTTACAAACATTTGAACAAGTCGCTGGTCGACGGGCACTAGGCAGGAAGATGCTGGTCTCTGCGGCAGCCGTCGAAAATGTTTATTTCTATTCACATTATTAACCGAGATGATTTGTAAAATTAAAATGAATCAAAAGTTAGTCTTGGTTTAGCTCTTGTCGAGTGATGATCTGTATATTGTGACAACAATAAAAATGTTATAACGTTTTAAACTTTAATAGTGTGTTCAAGATTATTCTTTCAACCTTTTATAAATTTGCAAAATATATCCACAGTGATATTATTTGAAATATTATACATCGTCGAAGATTTTATTTATTTATTTATTTATTTATTACAATCTTGAGTGAAGAGATTGATATTAGTGAAAGTTAAACTTCCGACAAGCGAAGAACACAATTGAGAATTTACAGATGTTAACAAAATCGATTCTTTATATAGATCGATTACGAATGAGAGCAACTTATAATATCAGTGTTGATAAAAACATACATAGCTATGGAATTTTTAATTTTGACAGATCATTTCTGTTGGCAAGAGAACTTTTAAATATTTTATCTAAAGTGACAGTTTTATAAAAAAAAGGTGATAGTCAAATCGAATGCTTCTTCTCTCTAGGCAAGAACCTGACACTGAAAGTTGAATAACAGTGCAAAAGTCAATATGAGAAATTGTTACTATTATCTGAAACTGACATTTCGTTGAACGAACGAGTGGTTGCAGTGTCGTCCTAACGCAACCCTCTAGCACGCACTGGCAGTACACTAACCAGCCGGCGTTCCATTTCTCAAGTTTGCAGCCTGTTGTCCTCCCATACGTTTGGAGCTGGCCTACGACCACAACGAATCAGAATGATTTGCGATCACGCAGTTATCAAAACTTCTTCGCCACTCATCTTCTTGCAATCCTACCTTTGGCTCCTAATTCTCCCAGTTTCTTTCCTGGTCGATGATTTGGTGATCACCAGGTAATTCAGTAATTTCAGTTGTAAGAAGTAATCAGTAATGTTTTACTTTATCAGACTATGGATATCATTTGAATATGAATTTTATGGGGCAGATGAAAGCTGCTTTACACTGGATTCATATAAGTTACGTACAAAATGTTCTGAAAATACTTTTCAGTGCATCGAATGTGTGCAAGTTACATTGGATTCAACGTTGAGAAGGCCACCAGGATGTAGTTTCGGAAGGGAGCTTTGTATGACTATTAATTTCAAATGAGATTAGGAAATGTGTCCCTTTGCACATGAATCTCAATGTCCTAATGGAAATCCCTTCTCCTACCGCTCTCTGTGTGTTGTGAGATCTGGAGGTTATTTAGGAGATTCGTATTAAATATCATATGTAAAACCTATTTAATTCTACAATATTGGTTGTAACTAATTGTGATCTGGCACATAGATCCATCTGGTTTCGTATGGATACGCACAAATCCTTGTAATAAGGATCAGTTCAATTTAAAACAATTAAATTTATAAGATGCACCTTTCGTATCAGTGATTGGCAGTGCAAAATGCGCTGAAAGACTCAGCTCGAGTTGAAGCAAGCGCAAAAAAGTCGAGGTAAGACATTCTGCTGATATTTTAGCGAAAATATATCTATAATAGGGGGAGGGGGAAACCCCGAGTTCTTTCCCCCGGCGGCACTCGAAGAGGTGCCACTACCAAGATCTGACACTGAAAGACGTGAACCCCCAGTCATCTAGTGGTCCACATATTAATGATCACTAAAGGGTTTCGTGATATTTATGACCAGGGTATTTTTGCGAGTCAGTTTTTCACTCGAGCCGTTTTGCGTGGGAATGATTATGCAGCGTCGGAGACAGAACAGATAGAGCTTCCGGAACGAACGTCCGGTCAAGACGCTTCAAGCGTTTAACAAGGCTACGTACTGAGATTCCCCGCGCGATTTGGACCTCTATATATAGACTCGAACCTGTAGCAAAAACATAGTCGGTCACACAGCTCGTTCGAGTAGACATCGCAGCTAGATCCGTGGCCTTCTCAGCTTTCCCGAAACCACATTTTCTACACAGCAATGGCAGGCTCGTGCTGGCGGAGTGTGTTCCCACTCGTTTTCCTGGTGACTGCCACTCTGCAGGCTGAAGCAAGTGGTGCAGTTACCACCGAAGGCGTGCAGGCTGCAACAGAAGGCAGCCGGCCTACGGCAGAAGGCGCAGTGTCCACGGAAGTCGCTGGTGTGGAGCCCCTGCAGGCCAGAGCGCACGCCCTCTCTCGCCTGCCCGGCTGGGAGAGTGTGTTCAACAGCAGCGTGTGCCGCGCCCAGGTGCAGTACAGCGCCAGGCTGCGCGTCGTGCAGGCCTGGTGCGCCGACGGCGTCGACGGGCAGGAGTTCGACGCCCGCGGCCGGCAGTTCGTCTGCAGGAGCGTGCGCCTCACTCTGCCGGCGGCCGGCTCTGACGTCGACGTGCCCGCCGGCTGCGTCGCGCGCCTCCTGCCTGTCGTGCGCAGCGACGCCATCCAGTCTGCAACAGACTGACGCGTGGCACGCGATTTGTTCCGTCCCCTTCCTTAATGTCATCCCTTACTGCAGTTCCTAAGTTACGCACCATTATATTATATTCTCTATTGTAAATCATAGGACATTACAGAATGATGGAGTAACAAAAACTCACAGTAATTGCAGCGTTATATCAGTCGATCAGTCACATTCTTTCTCTTACCATCAGCTCCAAGACTTTCCAACAATATCATAGGAAGTGTTAAAAAGTGTACTGTAAAATTATCATAATCAGAATTTATGTGTTTCTGAATTCTCTTACAGTGGGGAAAACTGATTCTTAATACTTACCATCGACTGATGTACTGTTATGAAACCCACTTGAATATTCGCACTGCTGCAAAAGGATAAACAATTTCGTAAAAACGTGACATAAAGCAGGAGGTAAAATCAGCTTAAAGCCTGCAGTTACTACCAGTTATTTTAATATCTTCCAACAACTTAAGACTTAGATAGTAATGTCTCTACTTACTTTACACGAAATTTGTACATAATATTTTGATTTTGTTGTGTTATTTATTTCTGAATGTGTAAATAATTAGCCTATATATAACTACTACTTTAGTTATATGATGTTCATTTAAACACAGTTGATAATAAAAATACTTTTTTTGAAACATTAAAATGTGGTTGCTTTGTTGAATAGGAGTGATCGTCACCACAGAATTACACCCTTTTTCCTATCTCCTACTTTCTATACGCAATATTTGTAAAATGCTTGAAACTAAAAATGGCCCTGGTACGTAGGAAGAAATCATCATACTGTTAAACAACTCAACTAAATCCTTTGCCAACATGAAGCACCGAAAATATGAGAAAAAAGTAAGCAGTATCGTTTGCCTTTACCATAAGTTAATTTCAGTATTCTGTAACTTTACGCACCGAAAACCTTCACAGTTTGGTCCCTTAGGTTTACAAACATTCGATTTCTCTAGGATCCTTGAAAACTGGCAGATTAAATTATACATAAATTTATTTACAATAAGCATACGTGAATCAGTCATTCTGAACAACAAAATCAAGTTTTCAATTGATAATGAACCAAACCAAAACACATAATACGAGTTGGCTAACATGGGAAAGAGACATAGCCCACTTCCCAACAAATTAAAATAACAGAATAATTCATCGCACTTATATTGATGGTACAGTGCTTGAAATTTACTCTAGAACCTACTCCAAGCGAGTGTCTCCAAGCAGCAACAGACATTAAGTAAAATGAAACTCTGATGGCTTAACATACTGGCGCGATGCTGCTCATACGTTCCAACCGGTGCACCAAGGTCCGGCAGCTGAATAGTACCGTGCCTCACCAATGAAGCTCCGCGCCTTCATTTAGAGTCTCCTCCAACAGAATAGGGTCAGGTGCTGCTACAAAATTTCCAACACGTCTCGTGGATTCGAGAGAAAAATAGCCGACAGCCATAGGAAAGCTTTCGCAGTCATTATTGTTAAAATAAAAATTCTTCTTAGCTATTTGCTGCGTCATGATGATAAAATATTTCCAACGCTGTTGTTGCCAATTACATGCGAACACCAACAAGCGTACACCTTCCTGTTTTCCACAAGTAAGAACCACAGATTAAAAACACCAATAAACGCATCTTCCTCCCGAATTTCCATCTATGACAAACAGCAATGCAAGCACTAATAAAGTTATTCCTTTCCTTTCTGCTACCAAATTTCAACCAATCAGAACCACTCGTAGGGACATAATTGGCTTTGTAAGACAAGCACAGAAGGAAACACGTCAGTATTTCCTTAGGAAGGCTCCTGCAACGGAGCCGAGACATTGGAAATATTTTACCATAATGTAGCGGGCAAATAGCTCAGAAGAATTTTAATTTTAGCCTATAAAGACATCGATTAAATAGACAATATCTATAATCTTGACCGCAAATTTATTAGCAGTGATGACCGGTTTTAACTCATTTCTGAGTCATCCTCGGATCAGTTTACAGGTTTGTCAATAGTTGTATCTGCCAGGCAGTATAACCTTCCAATCAACTAATTAAAACTTCTTCTTGTTGTGGTCTTCAGTGCGCAGACTGGTTTGATGCAGCTCTCCACGCTACCCTGTCCTGTGCAAGTCTCTTCATCTGAGAATACGTTCGGCAACCTACATCCTTTTGAATCTGCTTACTATATTCGTCCCTCGGTCTCCCTCTACGATTTTTACCCCGCACGCTTCCTTCTAATGTTAAGTTGAACATTCCTTGATTTCGCAGAGTGTGTCCAACCAATCTATACCTTCTCTTAATCAGGATATGCCAGAAACTCCTTTTCTCCCCGATTCGGTTAAGCACCTCCTCATTAGTTACGTAATCAACCCATCTAATTTTCATAGCACCACACATCGAAAGCTTCTATCATCTTTTATCTGAACCCCTTATCGTCCAGGTTTCACTCCCATACAGTGCTACACTCCAGACAAATGCTTTCAGAAAGGACTTCCTAACATTTAAATTAATATTGGATGTTAACAAGTTTCGCTTCTTTAGAAACGCTTTTCTTCCCAGAGCCATTCTGCATTTTACATCTTCTTTACTTCGGCCATCAGAGGTTATCTTGCTACTCAAATAACTAAATTCATCTATATCTTTTATTGTATCATTCCTTCAGCATCGCTTGATTTCTGACATTGCATTCCATTACCTTCGTTTCACTTTTGTTAATGTTCATCTTTTATCTTCCTTTCAAGACAATATCCATTCCATTCAATTGCTCTTCCAGATCTTTTGCGTCTCTGACAGAATTACTATGTTATCGGCAAACCGCAATGTTTTTATTTTTTCTCCCCGCACTTCAATGCCCTCTTCAAATTTCTCCTTCCATTCCTTCACTGCCTGCTCAATGTACAAATTGAACAACATTGGGGAAAGGCTAGAACCCTGTCTCACTCCCTTCCTAACCTCTGCATCCCTTTCTTGCCCTTCGACTCTAATAACCGCTGTCTGGTTTTTGTATAGGTTGAATATAACTCTTCGATCCCTATATGTTACCCCTGCTACCTACAGAATTTGGAAAAGTGTATTCCAGTCGACACTGTCAAAAGCTTACTCCAAATCGACAAACGCTAAAAACGCAGGTTTCCCTTTCCTAAGCCTATCTTCTAAGGTAAGTCGTAATTGCCTCCCGTGTTCCCACATTTCTCCTAAATCCAAACTGATCTTCCCCGAGATCAGATTCCACAAGTTTTTCCATTCGTCTGAAAATAATTCTTGTTAGTATTTTGCAACCTTGACTTATTAAACTGATAGTTCTGTAATTGTCACACTTGTCTGCACTTGATTTCTTTGGAATTGGAATTACGATATTCTTCTTGAAGTCAGAGGGTATTTCCCCTTTCTCATACATCTTGCATATTACGTGATTAGTCCTGCAGCGCTCTGTCAAAATTACAACGTGATTAGTCCTGCAGCGCTCTGTCAAAATTACAACTTATAAAACCAAAAAATGCGGTACATTTGAAGAAAACCACATTGGTTATTGCATATATATGACATTTTTGCAGAACAGTACCTAAAGTCAGGCATTACGGGTTAAAATTCACTGACAGTATCTATTATTCTTTAAACTTCTCAATCAAGGTATCTGTAGCAGGGGTCAGTGTGAGAATATTCTGTACATTTCTAAGATGTGATGTCGAAGTACACTCGTATAGGCCCACTATGTTTTGCATGGTGTGCAACCTACATAAAATACTTCACAATTTCTGCGGATTCAATTTTTCGTTTTCCACTCACTTCGGAGCTAAACTAAGCCTTCTGATTTCTTATGGATTTTAGATCTATTTGTATTTGTTTAAAGAGTCCGTATTTTCTACAATATCACGCGTTATCAGTTCCTTAATCATGAACTTTCGTAGCTGTTACTATGGTTGGTCACCTGCATTCCAACCTGTCAAATGAAGCTCTTGGGATGTAGCTATCACAGGAGCACTCGGGATTCAAGTATTTCGTTGAGGATGGACTAATTTTCACTCCCTCTCCAATATACGGAGGCCGATTTTCGTCTTCTATGAAAAGATAATTTCGTAACAAAAATCATTAAAATCGCTTCACTAATCTTTAAATTATCGCAATTTTTCCAGTTTAGCACCCATTTTCGAGGGCCGTTTCACCAGTAGAATATGTTTTACCATCGCTAAAAAAGTACGTGTCCCTTAGTTTTTCATGTATTATGTCTAAATTTTAGAAAAAAAGGAATGATACGTCCGTAGGTTTACTTTAAAGGGTAGCAACTGTCCGGTATCATATGCTGATATTTATTTATTTACTAACTGTACCTGGCATTAGTTTCTTTTCTCCTATTAAAATGCAATGCTGTGTCATATATATATGCAGGAATTAACAGCTGACTGATAGTTTTGCTGAAATGTATAAGTAAATCAATAAGTCTTTCACACTAATTATTTATGAAATCTTCTGTATCACTGGATATTATCAACAGTGGTGTGAGAAGAGGACCGATGGATTTATCTTCGAAAATATCTAAAGTCACCAATGTAATTGCCAGCATACGTCTTCACTACAGTTGAAAATTTCACATGAGCTGGAAAGCTCCTACAGAAGCAAAAATAAGAAAATGAATATCTGAATATTTGCCCTTTATGCGTTACTACACGAGACATCTGTGGTGAATCTTTGGTGAGTTGTTTCCTGTGTACGTCTGCGTAGGTATCTGGTCTCAAAACAAAGCAGTACGATACATCAGGAATAATGAGAAAGCGGATATCCGCATTTATCTTAGTGACATGCAACAGACTTTACTTACAGTTTCAAATCTTTACGGAAAATAGTTTATTATTTACTATATTTTCACTGTACGTGACATAGCACTGTCGCACCAGGCATGCCATTTTAATTTATTACTTCGTAACTAGTCAACTCATTTGCAATATATTTTACATACAGTATCGACATATAGAGCTGCATGTGTCAACAAATTTAACTCACCGTACGATATATACTTCAGGAGGTATGTCATATCGTGAAACTGCGCGCAACAACTGACACAAAACAGCTGACACAAAACACGTCAGAACAGTGTTGCAGAAACGACGAAAAAAAACATACCAAATCTGAACGAACACAAAATTTCAAGATTGGCGGTAATTTGCAGATTTTCGAAATGTGGTGCGAACTTAAATGCAATAAGCGTATATTGAGGAAAAAATTTCAATTGTTTGTAAATCCATGAGACTCGACTTCTCGGTTATTAGTCCCTAGGCTTACAAACTACTTACACGAAGTTAAACTAAACTAAGGATAACACACACAAACCCACGCACAAGGGCATGCTCCGACGGCGCGCAACCACGCGCTCTGTGGCAAGGCGCCACTCTGCTGTGGCATATATTGGAGATAACACCTATAAAATATTGAGGAAGGCAAAAAGTGTTTTCATTAACAGAGCAATTAGTAGATGTAACTGTTATAATAGAGCGATTGCATGCACAACACTTGTCTGACCTGCTTTGTAGTCTTGTGTAGTTCGCAAATGAAGTAGTTAGGAAAAGCGCTCTCATAGTTGAACCAGTTCGCAGATCGCTCGCCTCTTAGTTCGTCCACTCCTTTTCCGAAGACACGTGTAACAGCGAGAGGACGCGAAAGCGCGCAGAATCGCGTGATTCCCTTCTGCCAGTTGCCGTCATTTAGAGCTGATAAGCAGCTCATCTGTAGTTTTAGTAGTGGTAACAAAAGCAAAAACGAGCGGAGGAACTAAAAAGAGCGACCTACATCGCGTAAGAGCTGCGAACTAAAAAGAGAGTTAACGGTCGCGAACTAAAATATGTGCGATAGGTCGCGAACTAAAATATGCGCGATAGGTCGCGAACAGAATTAAAAATCACGTGTTTGCCTTCTGCTGATGATAGCCATTTCGGGATTGCGTCTGCCTGCTACATTACATAGTTCAGTGCAACAAAATTTCTGCTTTGAAGTATTCTGCACTCTGCAATATCTGACTAATAAATTTCATAATGCCAAGATATAGAGATAACTCTAAACTTAAACGCCAGAAATTATCCACAAACTGTTTCTTTTGGTTTGAGTGATATCGTTAGCGGCTCAAGCAGCAAGCGCATGAAGCAGCTAGGTGGGGGAACTTCACCCTCCACCTCCATGCGCAGACCATGCCGCTCAGCCGTCACTGGGAGCGGACGAACTAAAAGAACGAACTAGTTCGCGGCAGAGCCGCGAACTGAAGTTAGCGCTCCCAATCGCGAACTCTTATACGGAAGTCTAATGTTTTGGAGTATTTCTGCTCGTTGTGGGTTCCTCATGTGGTGGGACTAACGGAGGACATAGAGATAGAGTTCATAGAACGTCAGTTAGTTTTTAGTTTTTGCGATGTAGCATTGGAGTAAAAATCATTATAAGAGGACGGTATTCATAGCGGCGAAATATATTTACGAAATATATTTCATGTATCCTCCAAATACAAACATTTGAGAAAGAAACCCGAAAGAAACTCTTACACACCACCATCTACATCTATATTTCGCATGCCATCTCATGGTGTGGGGTGGAGCGTACTTTGTGTATCATTGTCATTTCCTAATCAAATGTTCAAATGTTTGTAAATCTATCGGAGCAAACTGCGCGGTCATCAGTCCGTAGCTTGCAAACTACTTAAACTAAGGTAAACTAACCTAAGGTTAACACACATACACACACACACACACACACACACACACACACACACACACACACACCAATGCCCCAGCCAGGGAGGACTCGAACCTCCGACGGCGAGCAAGCCGCGCTCCGCAGCGAGGCGCCTTAGACCGCTCGGGTACTCCACCGCGGCTGTCATTTCCTCCTCCCAAATACATTCGCGTTTTGTTGGCGGAGAAAACTACTACCATTATGCCTCCATGTTTGCTCCAATCTCTCTCATTTTATCCTTGGGGACTTCTCGTGAGATATATGTAGGACGGTGCAATATAATGTTTGACTGTTCGTGAACCTTATGCTCTCGGAACTTTGTCAGAAGACCATCGTGTGGTCAGGATCTCATACTGATGTGAGGTTACTTAGTTTAAGTAGTTTGTAAGCTACGGACTAATGTCCAAGCAGTTGAGTCCGATAGATTTACAACCATTTGAAAGACATTTTGTAATTGCCCCGAAATGGCTGCCGTTTCTAGAGCTGTCTGTTCCTACTCAACTGAACTAGCAACTGTGCTATTTCTTATCGTAGTAACCACATCCTTAGCGAACTTAAACACCGCTTTTAATTCCTCAGTTCTTCAACATCTCGCATCTTTGAGACGATCTCGTCTAATTCTACGTAACTGCTATTCAAATCACATTTAAATGCTTGAAAAAAGTTTTCATCGAACCGCTTTCATACTATTTCCTTCATTCTCTAATAGCGTGCGGGAAAAATCTTTCCATTTAATTTCTCTTATGTATCTCATGACTCCCTATACAGGCGGGTAGTAGCAAAATGTATTCGCATTCGGATAAGAAATTTGTGAACGACGCAACGAATAACACCATTCTTTTAATGAGTTCCACCCCAACTGTTGCATCACATTCGTGATCCAAAACGACTGCCTTTCTCTGAACTTCCTCTGTGTCCTCCGTCTTTCCAACTTGATGGGGATCCCATAATGCGCAGCAGTACTCGAAAATGGAACGGACAAATACAGTGTAGGCAATTTCTTAGTAGAACTGTTCCATCTTGCTAATGAAACTCAATCTACACTTACCCTTCCCACGAAACTTTCTGTGCGTTCTTTCCACTTAACGTTGTTCGTAAAGGTAATTCCCAAGTATTTAACTGAACGTAACTCCCTTAGATGGAACTGATTGCTTGTGTAAATAACGTTTAACGCATTTATTTTAATGATCATGTGGATGACTCTACACTTTTCGTTATTTAGGGTCTACTGCCAATTTTCACATCATGCAAAGGTCTACTCTAAATAGTTTTGCAGTTGCTTTGGTCTTCTGGCCACATTACTAATCCATGAACGACAGCATAAGATGTGAACAGTGTAAGATTATCTGCTAGATCGATTATAAAGACAGGAAACTTTAGGACTTTATAACACTTCCCTGAGGAACGCCAGATATCACTTCATTTTATTCGATGACTTCTCGTCAATTACAACGCACTTTATCCTTACTGCAAGAAAACCGCGATTGTAATTACACGACTGTGGCGATATTCCATAATCATGCAATTTGATTAAAAGACGCATGTGAGGTGCACTGTCAAAAACCTTCCGGACATCTATAAATATGGAATTGATTCGAGATTCCTTGTCGACAGCAATCGTTACTCCATATGACCAAACAGCTACACTATGTCATCTAAAGTATCAGGACACTCTCAAAAATGTTCCGTTGTCACCTACTACCAGGCACTCCATATCAGCGACCTCAGCAGTCATTAGACATCGTGAGAGCTGAATGGGGCGCTCTGCGGAATCATGGTTTTCGAATGTGGTCAGGTGATTGAGTGTCACTTGTGTCAGAATTCTGCTCGCGAGATTTCCACACTGCTAACCATCACTAGGTTCACTGTTTTGTGGAAACTTGAAGGTACAAGCACAGCACGAAAGCGTTAAAACCGACCTCGCTTGCTGACTGACGGAGACTGCAAACTGTTGAAGAGGGTGGTATACAGTGTATTAGGCAGGCATCTATCCAGACCGTGACACAGGTATTGCAAACTGCATCATGATCCACTGCAAGTAATATGACAGTTAGGCGGGACATGAGAAAACTTCAATTTTATGGTTGAGCGGTTGCCGATAAGCCACACACAACGCAGGTCAATGCCAATCGACACCTCGCTTGACGCAAGGAGTGTATACATTGGCGGATTGAACTGTGGAAATGCGTTGTGTGAAGTGACGAATCACGATTCAGAATGTGGAGATGCGATGGCTGGGTGTGGGGAATGCCCGGTGAACGTCGTCTGCCAGTGTCTGTAGTGCCAATAGCAAAATTCGGAGGCGGTGGTGCTATGGTGTGGTCTTGTCTTTCATGGAGGGAGCTTGCACCCCATGTTGTTTTTCGAGGCTGTATCACAGCACCAGCAAAGGCCTACATTGATGTTTTAAGCACATTCTTGCTTCTCACTGTTGAATCGCAATCCGGGAGTGGCAATTGC
Source organism: Locusta migratoria (assembly GCA_026315105.1). Lineage (NCBI taxonomy): Eukaryota > Metazoa > Arthropoda > Insecta > Orthoptera > Acrididae > Locusta > Locusta migratoria. The sequence goes on from CM048746.1 coordinate 182,328,117, forward strand.
AGCTGTTTAACACTATCGAGCACCTGTTCATAATGGACGGTCTGTGTCGGAGAGGTCACACGACAATAACATCCATGCAATGGACTGGTCTGCACAGAGTCCTACCGCAAATCGTATAGAATACCTTTGGGGTGTTTTCAAACGCCGACTTCGCGCCAGGACTCACCGACGTACTTCGATGACTCTCCTCAGTGCAGCACTTCGTGCAGAATGGACTGCCATTCCCAAAGACTGAACGTATGTCTGCAAGAGTTGAATCTGTGATCCAGGCTAGGGGTGGTCCAACACCAAACAGAATCCCAGCATTACCGATGGAGGGCCCACCAATCTGTTAGTCATGTTCAGACAGGTATCCGGGTACTTTTATCTGAATCGGTGTTCTCTTCGGGGTAGTTCATAATGTGTTGTAAATAATATGTTGGAAAATGCTATTGCAAACCGACGTCAATGATATGCGCCTATAATTTTCTCGGATCACTCTTATTCCAGTTTAGAATACTGGAGTGACCTGTGCTACTTCATAGTCTTTGCATATTATCTGATTCTTACGTCACTTCTTGGTAGAACAAAATCATTATAAAAATTAAAATACACAATTTTGTTTGTTTATTTTGTGAATCCATCTTGTACACTGTCATTACAGTAATTATACATTCATTACTTCGCAATTTGCGAGAATTTTCGAATTTAGCTGCTCTTCCTCAAGTGATCTAGCACATTGTAAAATATGAGAATTTGTGCCGGACCGGGACTCGAACCCGGGTCTCCCGCGTTTCGCGAGTGGTCGCCTTAACCACTCGGCCACCCGGATACGCTTCCCGGCCAGACCCAAACTTCCACATGTTAACAGTCGTCTACTTCCCTTAGTGCTCGCACGCGTATGGCAGTAATTCCCGCGACGAGGAGAGACATACTACACCATCTTTAGCCTGTCTTGACGTCATATTTACTATGATACGTCTGTTCCTAAGGAAGAGACATTGCTTATGATCTGAAGCTCTAAATATTAAATATGCATTCCTTAATTCGCAATTTTTGAAAATTTCCTGAAGAAGAGCAGCTACAGTCGGAAATACTCGCAAATTGCGAAGTAATGAATGTAAATTTAACATTTTTAGCTGCAGACCATGGTAAATGTTACAGTATTTTTTTATTTAATTGTGAACACTATAACTTAATATGTTTATTTTCACCGTATTTCAGTTCGAGTGCATACATCCGCTTTTGTTAAGCTTCTCTGTTCTCCACTGCACCCCATCTATACCCTCCTATCCCACCTCTATATTTTTGTCTATTTGTTTATTTAAGTTATAATAGTGTGCCGGGTTTCAAATATTTGTAATATTTGTGTCATCTTATGTTTAGAACAACCCTTAAAACATTAGATTCTTGTTTAATTTTATTTTTATTCACTATAGTCATGCTGTACTCATTTATGTTCACACTATTCTCTACGTATGTTATTTATGTTTCCTTTTTTCAGTACTATTAAGTAACAGATTTCATTCAAATACTTATTAACACTGTAACTGCTCCATCAAAGAAGTTAATTTACTTTTCTGTATGTAACATGTCTTCTGATTCACCGACATTCTTTGAATGAAAGTCTGTAAATGTTTGATGATGGCCTAATAAGCCGAAAATCGTTTCACAAAATAAACAAATCTGTAGAACAAAGACAAAATTGTGTATTTTAGTTTTCATTAGTCTTTGAGTATGGATTCTTCACTGAGCGAGGTTTGGAGATATTGCGTCAACATACTCTCCAAGAAACGTAATTGGTATAAAATCTGGACCGAAAGTCTTGCTTTGTGTGATTTAAGTTGAATATTTTAAACATGACTTACAGGATAGCAAATTAATAATCAGCCAACCATTTGCAATAATAGTAGTTTCAAAAAAAAAATTGACGACATCTTCCACGGTTATAAACCAGTCTTCTTCAGACATACATGTTATACCTATACACAATGTGACATCATAAATTGCAAATTCATAATCATTTTGCCTAAAACATGCGTCATACCAAGCCTGTTGTGTAAAATATTGTGAAATACAGAATCAGAATAAAACTGTCACTTACTCTACATGCATATCACAGTAATTGAATGTCCTGGGAGTGTGATTTAGACAAAAGATACTTCAGCGTGTTTGGAGTCATTCACGCTTACTGATGGGAAGCAAGGAGCGTGCATACCGGGACCGGTGGCGCATGCGCCGTGGAACAAAAATGTTCAAATGTTTGTATAGTCTATGGGACTTAACTAGGGGGTCATCAGTCCCTAAACTTACAAACTACTTATGAACTACTTACGAACTAGGACGACACAAATATCCATGCCCGAGGGGGGATTCGAACCCCCGACCGTAGTGGCCGTGCAGACCGTGGCTGGACGCCTCAGTCCCCTCGGCCACCGTGGCCGGCGCCGTGGAACATAAACGTTCAGTGGCTTAAGTAGCCATTGGGAGAATGTACATTGAATTTACAATGATGTTAATAAATGGAATATTTGGATAAAAAGAGGGTAAGAAGGTCGAGGGAAGCTAAAAGGTAAAACAGTCAACTATACGAAGATTGGTTTGAACACCACAGTACTTTACTAGGCTCTGGTGCTGTTTGGAGATGGTATGCTGTTGCCTTCCTCCGACCTTCGAACCACGGCGCTACTCGGTATTTTTCACATGAGCAGCACTGTCAGAGGTGAAAGAAGTGGGAAGGGGCAGATAATAACCCTAGGACCTGGCGGGGATCGAACCCGTGACCTTTGGATTTGTAGTATGGCACTCAACGCCTGTGCAACCGAGGCGCACTGAGGAAAGCTATACAAACAAATTTTACATTGGTCAATTGTAAGAATATGCTAACAGTTACCGTTAAATACTTTGGTCAGGCTAGAGTCAACAGCAGTATTATATTCCATAAAATGCATTTTTAAAACCATCGCTGTTTATTAAAAACCTTACTTATCAACCAGATTCGGTCAATAGACCATCTTCATGTTGACTGATAGGTTTTACCTAACATGACCACTGTATTTTTAATATTTTTAGTTATATTGACCCCTGTTTGTCTATACTAGAGGTATATTACACGATGCATTTTACCATTCAGTTTTAACACCTATTTATCCATGAAGATGGTCAATTGACCGAAACTGGTTGATAAATAAGGTTTTTAATAAACAGCAGATAGTTTTAAAAATGCACTTTATGAGACCGTTAAAATACACTGCATAAACGAACAACAATAACAGAAAAATGTACTAGATGAACAAAAAAAACTGTATTAGTACATAGCTTATAGTATGGTGTCGCAAATCATGTAAAATGGATAATAAATGTCATGTCAATTGCAAATGTAAGCAGGTTTTAGATTTTTGAGGAAATAGACAAATCCGAAAGGCTACCTCCAGCAGTAAGAAGATTTCGTGACCAGTATGGGTTTGAAGCCTTCAAACTATTGTCTAGAGGCGAGATTTAACCGATCATTTAGTAAACTGCCATCGTTGTGTTCTAGATGTTTAAAGATCTCAAGTTCATCCCAAAGATCAAGCTTTAGCCCTTTAACTTCTCTGTGTAAAATGATTGTGTCTTCTAACATCTGTAAAGTTTCGAATTCTGGGTATCGAAAAGCGCCCCGCGGAACCTCTGCCGGACTCGATGAGGATGTCAGGGTTGACGGAGTCGTCGCATACGCAGATGACCTTCTAGTGGTTGTCTGCGCGACCAACAGCGCCCAGCTAGAAAAGAAGGCACGAGAAACACTGACAACAATAACACAGTGGTGCCAACACAACAAACTCAAGATAGCTACCAACAAAACGACATACACTCTACTCAAAGGGTCATTACAACGAAACCCATCAGTTAAATTACACAACACAAATATAAAACGAAAAGTACTCACACGCCATCTGTTTGTCCACATTGATGAAAGTCAAAATTTCCACGAACCCATTAAGATAAGACAAAGCAGAGAAAATACTACACAAGTTGTCAAGGCTTAATTCAACCACGTACAGACTGCCTCTGTCAACTATGCGAACATATCACTGTGCTCTCTTCGAGTCAGTATTATGCTTTGCAGCTAGTACCTATGCTCCAAGATTGAGCCTAGTAACCAACAAAACAATTGTGAGACGTGGGCAGAGAAGTGTGTTATTACAACTTACAGGTGCATTCAAATCAACACCGATAGAAACGCTATTCGTCCTTCTCGGTATCTGTCCAGTTGACAATACAATACAACACAGAGCTGCAGCGTACTGGCTTAAAATGGAGAATCTAGACAAAGTGCACGAAATAAATGGCACACATATCGTAACAAACCTCCAATAGAGGACATGGGGAACAGACACATAGCAACAGGAATGAGAGGCCTGCGAAAAGGGACGTAGACTATATACACTACTTCCTGCCATTAGAGAAAGAAAACGGATAAAGCATTTCGACCTCAGACGCGGTATGGTTCACTTCCGTACAGGACATGGTACATATGCCATTCACCTGTTCCAAATGGGACTGGGAGACACCAACACTTGCACCTGCCAAAACACTGAAGGCTCCCCTGAACACATCGTCATACACTGCGGACGATACACACATGTCAGAGAGACACAGCAGCTTGACTTTACAGAAGACGATACGAAATATGACATAATAACAGACGAACAAAAACGGACACAACTCAACACACTAGCAGACCAGATACCCAAAGCAACCTACGAAGAATACAAAAGGACAAGGCCGTACAGGAGGCGTGTAACTAATGTATAACATTACAAATGTACGTGCTGCTTTATATCAAAAGGTAGCAGGATTATAAATGAGAAATAACTAAATAAATAATAACAATACTGGACCACCGAGAACGCCCGGGGCGCCCGCGCCGGAGAAAAGTCCCCGCCTGACGCGGTGTCCTCGCGTTGAGCAACCACGCCTCCGCCTCCGCGCTGGAGGAACTCGCGCGCTCTTAAGAGGACGCGGCCGCTGGCCCGGTACAGTCGCCCAGCGAGCTCCCTGGCCCGAGACACGCGACACTGCCACATCAGCAGCCACACACGGACAAGTGCTCGAGTGCTCCCCGCCGCCATGTCTCGCCTGAGCTTCAGCTGCGCCGCGCTGCTGGCTGTCGTCGCTTTTCGCCTACGCCGCCCCGAGATTTCGCCAGCGGCGGTCCGCCGCCCCCGACGTCAGTGATCTGGAAGACTGGACCAGCATCGCCGAGTACAGCCTGTGCCCCGCGGAGGTCCAGTTCAACCGCAGACTGCGCGTGTACGAAGTGTGGTGCCAGAAAGAGGGAGACGAGGTGGAGGCCCGAGGTGGCAAGTACGCGTGCACCACGCTCAGGTACTCCCTGCCAGTGCCAGCAGCGGACTCTGACGTCGACATCGCCGGCGGCTGCGTCGCTCTCGTGTCGCACGTCTCTGAGGTCGACGCCAACCTGGAACCCCGAGACTGACACCTCTCGTCACACTTCACATATTTATTATAGCGTATTTATTTATTTATTTATTATTTCAAGCGAACTAAGGATCTAGTCAAAATAACTACTACGTAATCATTTCCTTCATTCTCCCCAAAACTATAATTTTCTCTCAATGGGTTCTTTATCCCTCTTATCACCATGTGACTCATCGTTTCATTATCCTGAAAACATCTCAGTTTATACAATTTCAGTCTCAATTCATTTGTAAAATGACTCTGCTTAAATCTGCTACTCATCTAATTCATTTTTTGTCTTGCCCCAAACACTTTCTAGTTTGTTTCTCTGTGCAGAAGCAATATATCAATCTGATTTGTTAATGTTTCTAGCTTTTTTCTCTCTAGACGTCTATAGAATTTAACACGTTTTTTCTTCACCTCATGTGTCGTTTTTCATCATTTGGTTTCAGAACCTAATTTATTCTTCATTAGACCTTATATTTTTTAAAGATTTCTCGATCTTTTACGAAGCTTGTAAATTACACTTTGCGGCCAGATGAAACTATTCTTTCTGAGCTATAGCGGACACTGGTATTACAACTATATTAGAATGCTTTAATTTATCATCCTCAGCAACAAATTATTTTTATACTGATTTATTTATTTATTTGTTTATTTATTTCCTTACCACGTCAAGAAAGTATGTCCTGTGATTCCGTCAATTTATCGAATACTCATTACTTTTTTAGTTATTTATTATTTATATACTTATTTATTTTCTTGCCGTGATGGCAAAGTGTGTCTACTTATTCCACTAGTTCATGGAATAGTTTATTCGGCACTGTAATCTGTATGTTAGGAAGTTTTACAACATGGTAGCGCATATCGCTTTGCGACGAGACTTGGAAGTTATGCTGTGATATTATTTAATATGCTGTGTGATTTATCGGATTAGGTTGTATGAAACCGTAGTTCCTAAACTTTTATAGTTCCTTGAAGTTCGAGTTTATATGAATCAGCCATTTAGAAAAGGCCATATACGTCAAAGTAAATGCCTCACGAGAAAAAAAGAATCTATTTGTATTTCAATATCGAGATGTACAGTGTATTTTTATATGTAGATTACAAAGTGTAGGATATTATATTTTCGCAGAGAATGGACGTTTGTTCGGGTACTTTCCAGATTTCGATCTAAAATGGTAATGTGATGGGGATGGACATAATGCCTTTTCGAAATGACTGCCTCAATTGCGTTGGACTTACATTAAAGCAGACGACTGAAACAGGGCCTTGGATGGAGATGTACTACATATCATTTAGTAGAAAAGCATAAAATCAACAAATGCGTAGCAAATGAGTGTTTTGAATAGTAAATAACATTCATACACAAATGCTATAGTCTCATAATTTTTATTTATTTATTTTTGTCCCACTGCATTTTTATGTAAAATACCGATGCAGTTAACAGATATTGCCGTTGATGTATAAGACAAGTCTGCTTTGTACTGTTTTATGCATATTTTGGTACTGCAGGTGCATACTTGATACTCCATAGTTTGTTCTAGTTGTAAGAATTATTTGTGATCTCAGTTTTCAAATGCTACTACCGCCAAATATCTACGAGAAACTTCGTCATCTAAGTTCTCTCGTTTATTGCCATGTAATGTGATATGTAGTGACCTTAGTTATAGTAGATACTAATTAATCAATGTTCCTAGATTACGTATTCATAAGTTTCTGATGTGATTCTCTGTTGTTTATGTAAATTGAATGAAGCTTTTTATAAAAATAAACGCATTGAAATACATTTTCATTCAGTTTTTATTTTTAATATGTTGAATTACACCATGAAATTGAAGCAAGGATAAAGTTTGTTACTGATGTAATTGTTTTTCAAAGGACTGTTTCAGTGAGGTAATGAATACCTGTTATTAAAAAAAGCAGAGTGGAACTTCCAACATGTATTTGTAATTTCAGAAGAAATTTAGATGTCATACACAACAAGCGGTTTATTCTTGATCGTGTGGTTCTAATTCCGTAACAGAATAATTAAACGAATAGCGTTTCTAGCAACTTCTAAGACGACGACTGGTCTCAGCTTTTACACGATGTCAAATTCAAGTGGATTTTAAACTGCCACTATTTATCAGCATTTAAATATTTAATATACTAGTTGAAAAGTAATTCGTAGGTACATAAAGAATAGGTAACTTAATGTATGCTGTATTATTTACGAAAGAGTGGATAAATGTAAAATATAACCTTAGAGAAGATTGCTATAAAATTTAGTAACACGCAAGGCAATAACGACCCAACGACTAATGTTAGAAAATAACTTAAGGAAAGCTTTTGTAGATTTGGCAAAATATTTTTAGAATTGAAATACACACTTTCAAATTCTGAAGTTATCAGGTGTAAAATACGGGGAACGAAAAGTTATATACAATATGTAGAAAAATCTTGACCAGCTATAAAGAGTCGAAGGGCACAGTGGTTGAGAAGGTAATAAGACAGGGTTTCAGCATTTCACCATTGTTATTGAGCAAGATTTAAAGAAAGCTAACAAAGCTCATGGAGCAGAAATAAAATATTTGTGTTTTGCCGATGATTTTCTAATTCTGTCACGGATAGCAATGGAACTTGAAGAGCAACTGAACACAAGGTAGGCATAAGATGAACATTAACCAGGCCGAAATAAGCGTATTGGACTGTTCTACAAATATATCAGATGATGCTAAGGGAACTAGATTAGAAAACGAGACGATAGAAATAGGATATGTGTTTTGTTATTTAGGCAGTGAAAACTGTGTGATTATCAGGCCAGAGAAGATAGAAAATGAAGAATGCCAATGGGAAGAAAAGCATTTTTGTAGAAGAGATATTTGTTAACATAGAATATTATTGATATTCTAGGAAATCTTTTCCGCATCTACAACTTTAACCCTTTCAGAGCCCTCATTGAACCAAAATCGGTAATTTTAAAACCACTGGGTTTATATAACAAAAACCATAGAATTGTATATTATTTTTTCGCTTTCAAAAAAATTTAGAACCAACAAATGTGAGCGTCAGAACTATCTTAACCCTCCGTCGGGCGCAGTCGGCCTCACAGGCCAGCAAAACACTTTTTTGATTCCCGTGCTTAACAGTGGTGGCCCAGCGGCCCGCCTCTCCGTTTACTCGCGTAACTTTGGGAACCTCACACAGTGCCATCGATTTCCACGCGGATCACGGGGAACTCCTTGGGCCTCACAGGCCGTCTGCGCCCGATTACGTTATAGTTTTTAAGGTGAGATTTTTCAAGATATTTTTCCTTTATTACTTCGTTTCAATCAAACTATGTCTGTGCTCTGTGATTTTCACCGTTACCTTCGGAAAAAAAGAAGACTTTGACGACTCTGGCCCTTCAGACTGAGTGCGCCTGATCGATTTCTAATTTCAGTTTTCCCTTCTTTTCCTATGTTATCACATCCTTATTTTCTGCTGAAATGCCCAGAAAAGTATATTATGCCTCTAAGCCAATGATCTTGTGGAAATAATGCACCTCCTCGAGGACGAAACTGCTGAAGATCCAGCCGCGCTCGAAGATTTAGTCGATGAGAGAGACACCCACTCTCAGGGTGAGGTAGCAGAAGGCAAGAGGACTGAGCAGCTGAACAGGAAGTTTAGGGAACAGCTCGGAAATATGAAGAAGAGAAGAAAATATGTGAGGAGTTTCTATTTTGCAAACGATAAGCGACGAAGTAGTCTAAGTAGATACCTTCTACTATTCATAGTGTGAAGAGTCACATCATTATTACACAACATCCAGTGCAAAAGATATTGCTACAAATGACGCCACCAATTGCAAAACCTTGTGTCATCAACTTCTAACTGGACAATTTAGCCTGTGTATGCTATGAATATATGTGGAATGTCGATTCGGCTGCAAACTCGACTGAAACAATTTTTAGCCCACAAGAGACGGGAAAGTTCTCCCACACTACCTCCCAAATGGCTAAAACGTCGACCGGCTGAAACAAGAGTTAGGAGGATGAAGAATCACGAATGTTCAGCTTGTCATCAACCAATCTGCTTGAGCGACGTATACGTTCTGTGCCATACCTGTGTTTCAGCTGTTGATTTGGGAGCTATGGCATCGGTTTTTGGCTGCAAATGTGGCGAGAAAAGATGATTACATGTCAATAGACTGCTTAATGTCCTTTAAAAATAACTTCACTACTTTTATGGATGTCTGTTCGACCAATTTTTAATGCTCATTGTGGGAAATTGGTAATTTTGGTTACTTTAGTTTAAGGTGTATTGTGTTTAATAAATCCATTATTATGCTTTAAGTTTGCTGTAATTCCTTCCTTTAGATCCTCTTCAAGACTAGCCAACACGCATTTTGAATTTGATTTAACATGGCGGAGCTAGTCCACAAAATATGTGGGTGGCCTCTCAGGCCGGGTGCGCCTGATTTTGTTTCATCTGGAGGTGCGCCCGACGGAGGGTTAAATACAATACAATCATTTCCTATTTATTTCAATCATTTATTACAGTGATATTCACGAAAGGAGATACTGTATTTTGACATACACCATGACAAGCATCATTTGCTTGTTGTACATTGTTTTCATTGAGCTGAGTGGAAAAGTTATCCTGAACTTCTGCAGTCACTAACATTACTGCTGATTTAGTGACTTCGTTTTCTCTCTTCATTCGAAAATTCAGAGCTGTCTCCCAGTCTGGGAGTATTATCTGCAAGATTCCAGGTTAAATCTGACAATTCATAATCGTCACTGAAGTTTTTCACTTCGAAATCATTCCCTAATACTAGTATTTCCTCATCAGTAAGCTCTCACAATAAAATAATGAATTTACTAGAACAATAATATGTAAGCCCAATTGTAATATGAGCTATTTATTTCGTCATCTCTTCCTAATCAGAGCCTCATACATCGACGTCAAGTGAGCATACGCCAATTAGTCTCAACCTACACAATTGTGCGTATAGAAGTTACAGTCATTGTATTTACGAATGTATTTAAAATAATTTTATCCAAACTTTTAGATTAGATTAGCTTTTTGTTCCGTAGATCCATGTTGAGGAGATCCTCGTGGATGTGGAAATGTCTAAAAACAAAATTTACAAGCTGAATAATAGATAATACTAATAATATAAATACATATACATACAGTTTCTAAGCTTTCTTTTACCTGATAATACAAAAATACTAATATAGTATGAATACCGATACAAGCATCATTTGGTACAATTTAGAAATTCACTATTGGAGTAGATAGAAGGAGTTGGCCACTAGAAAGTCTTTTAGGCTACTCTCAAACTGATCTTTATTTCTAGCTAAATTTTTTACAGTTAAAGGATAAACTATTGAAAATAAGTGTTCCTGAGTAGTGGACCCCTTTTTGAACTATAGTAAGTGTTTTTAAGAATTTCTGTTCCTAGTATTGTATGTATGAACTGAGCTCTTTGTTAGGAAAAGGGGTATATTATTTATGAGAAATTTCATTAAAGAATAAATATACTGAGAGGCAATAGTTAATATACCCAGTTCTTTGAAGAGGATTCTAAAGGACGTGCGTGAATTTACTCCACATATAATACGTATTACACGCTTTTGGAATCTGTAGACTATTGACTGACTTGAAGAGTTACCCCAAAATATTATACTATATGACATTATGGAAAGAAAGTAAGCAAAGTATCCTAGCTTTCTTATTTTTATGTCTCATATGTCTGATAACACTCGTATTGAAAATACAGATTTGTTGAGTCGTTTCTGCAGTTCTGTGGTGTTCTCCTCACAACTGAATTTATTATCAAACCGTAATCCCACAAATTTAATACTGTTAACCTCTTCTATCTGCTCTTCTTCATACTTAATGCATATGCTGGCGGGAAATCTCTTACATGTTCTGAACTGCATGTAGTGAGTCTTTCCAGAGTTTAATGACAATGAGTTGTCTTTAAACCATTTATTTATGTTCATGAAAATATCATTAGCAGACCTTTCTATAACTATGCTTGACATATTTTTATTGCAATACTTTTATCATCTGCAAACAAAACGAACTCAGGTTCTGGTAGTGTAACTGATGAGAGATCATTAATGTACACGAGAAAAAGCAATGGCCCTAATGACAACATGTAATTTCTTCCCAATCCGACGATGATTGTTGGCTTAATTCACTAGTCACTTGCACTGACACCCTTTGTTTCCTGTTAGTGAGGTACGACTTGAACCATTTTGCAGTATTTTCCGTGACACCATAGAATTCTAATTTACATAAAAGGATGTTAAGGTTCACACAATCAAATCCCTTTGACAAATCACAGAAAATGCCTGCTGATTGCAGTTTATTATCTAATGAATTAGGTACATTCAAACTTATGTTTACATATTTCTTTAGACTTTTCTGATTCTCAAAACGCACTTTTTCAAATGTTAAAGCACCATAAATAATGCAAAATTAAGACGTAGCTCGATGTAGATTCTTTCGACCCACCATCTTGAAAATTTTCATTGATTAATACACAATATCTTGCGTGTCCAAACAGGTAGCGATACGCTTAGAGGTTTATTCTATGTAGGGATTACTGCTCAATCCTTCCTCTCTGGAATCAACTTCTTACCGCAATAATATGTAAAGTAATTAACACAATTGTGCGTATCGGGTCCGAAAGGGGTATCCAAAAAGCCACCTCACAATGTGAGGCGTGGGGTATTTTGTGCATCATTGTGACTTCCTTTTTTCTGTTCCAGTCACGTATGGTTCGCGGGGAAACCTACCGTCGGTAATCCTAAGCCACATTGCGGGCTCTAAAGCTGTCTAATTTCATCCATGTTGCCTATTCGAAAATACATATAGGAGAAAACCGGATACTGGATGACTTTGAGGAACATATGCAGTCTGCAGTGAACAGTAGTCCACAATGCGCCCTCTGGGCCTGCCACTGGTCCAAGCAGGTCATCCCAGTGACTCTCCCACTCCTGCTAAACAGACCTGTAGCGGAGTATGCCGCCCTTCCCGCATACCCATCTATTACGGTGCACACAATGACGAGCAATATTCGTTTGTTTTTCAAGGTACCTGCTTCCTTGATGGACTTCCTGAGTATCCTTCCAAAGAATGTCAGTTTACCATCTGCCTTCCTCGGGATTAATTTTATGTGATCTTTCCACTTCAGTTCACCCAGTATATATGCTCCCAGACACTTCATGGAAGTAACTTTTTACAGTGACTATTCTCGAGTATTTTTTCCCTCAAGGCATGTAATGTAGTGAAACTTGGGTGTTAGGCAGTTCGGACAAGAAGAGGATAGAAGCTCTTGTAATGTGGGGTCACAGAAGATTATCTGTGTAATGTAACTAATGAGGACATACTGAAGAGACTTCAGGAGAAAAGAAGTCTGTAGCACAAGAGGACTAAAAGAAGCGAGTAATTTACAGGATACATACTGAGACGTTAATGACAAGTCTATTTAAATGTGTGGGAGGTAAAAGTCGTAGAGAGAAACTATGAGATGAGAACGGAAAACAGGTTGTAATGGGTGTGCGATCCACCTCTTATGATGAGGCTTGCACAGGATAGAGTAGCGATGAGAGCTGCAACAGAAAAGTCTTCAGAGTGAAGGCCACAACGTACACACATACCGTATGTATGCTTATATGAGCTGTACAGCGTACAGCGCCATCTGTTAGCAGCTTTCGTAACTATTATTTCAAACTGGTGTATAAACTTCTTACAGCTTTCAGAATAAAAATACCGTTTACTGCATTCCTCTATCCATCTTTGTTTTCGAGATATTTAATTTTGAAATCAGAAAGCACTTTTCTGGGCACCCTGTAGCAGCTGAGTTTGGGATTCCGGCAAGCACACTGTCAGCAATAATGAAGAATGAAGACCGCGTGATAAAGGGGCAGATCGGAAACGACAAAGGATGGCTGAGTTTCCAGATTTCGAAGACGGTTTAGAGCAGTCGTTCCGGCAGCAGAGGAATAATAAAGTGATTAGTTGTAGATTTATTTTGAAAGGAAAGGCAAATTATTTTGCATCAGCGTAGGGATATGATACGATTCGTTCGAGTAATGGATGGATTAAAAATGACAGGAAAAAAATACAGGGCATTATTTTCTTAAAAAGGAGAGGGGAAGTGCCAGTGTAAATATCAAAATTTGTGATGAGTGGAAGAGAAATGGAGAATGTTGGCAAGTGTTATATGAGGCAACCTGTTCCTGGAAAGTAAGCGCACGGTTATGATTTTGTAGCAGAGTGTTATTGGCAGTTTGCATCTGCCTCGTTTATTTGAAAGTAGCAGACCTGTAGAGATTGCTCTTAATTTCACAGTATAAAAATTGTTCACCTTTATGTGAAGTTTATAGGACTTAACTACGGGGTCATCAGTCCCTAAACTTACAAATAACTTATGAACAAGCTTATCCAAAGACGGGACAAACATCCATGCCCGAGGGGGATTTCAACCACCGACGGCGAACTGCCGCGCGCACCGCAACACGGCGCTCCAGTACGCACGGCTAATCCGCCGCGGCAAAAATTACTTATAAACTTCATTAAAGACAGCACAAACATCGACGCCCGAGGTGGATTCGAACCCCTACAGAGAACGCTGCAGAGGATCGGAGCATAGCGCCTCAATGCGCTCGGCCACTCCGCCGCGGCTGCTGGTAGCAGACAAACGAATATGAATCGTCCAAGGTCGTTAAGATAGCTTTACAACTGTGCTACATCCACGTATTCCCAAACTCACCATGTTGCTACACAATACTAGACTTCTGTTGTTGTAATAACTACTCTTAGCAGACAGTGCATAGACCTTGTTCATCTCACGACATATAGTACATTCAATGCCGTATACAGTATCACTGATGTCACAGAAGGCTCGTCGTCATGTTTCTATCATATAAAGGTGTGAGCACAGAAAACAGTAGTAAAGATATGGATGAACTGACGTAGCTACGCCGTCTTTACAGTTATGACATAATGGTCAATTTTTTCTTACGAAATCTACAGCCTGCTTTGACACACACAGTACTGAGTCACATGCGTAACTATGTTTATTAGTCAGATAAAAATTTCGAATACCTTATACGTGAGCTTATTATAAAAGCATTGTTTATCGTTGATAACAAATGTCTATTAATTTGAGTGTTCTTACGAAACCTACAATCTGCTATGACACATACAGTAATGAGTATCGTTAATTTGCTGTTTTTATTAATCCGTTTCCAGTTTCGGACAACTCTGGCTTTCTTTTTCAATAGCAGTACTGCTATAAATGTGCGCCACGGTGGAGAAGCCTAACGGTCTAAGGCGCCTCGAGGTTGGTCGCCGTCGGAGGTTCGAGTCCTCCCTGTGGCATGGATGTGTGTGTTTGTCCTCAGTTAGTTTACAGTAGTTTAAGTAGTTTTTAAGCTACGGACTGATGACCACGCAGTTTGGTCCGATAGATTTACAAACATTTGAACATTTTGAATTTGAACAAGTGGCGGGGCCGGCCGCAGTGGCCGAGCGGTCTGCGGCGCGCCACTCACCGTCTGCACAGCCGCTACGGTCGGGCTTGGATGTTTGTGTCGTCTTTAGTATAAGGTAGTTCATAAGCAGTGTATAAGTTTAGTAACTGATGACCCCGCAGTTCAGTCCCTTAACCTTAACAAACATTTGAACAAGTCGCGGGTCGACGGCCACTAGGCAGGAAGATGCTGGTCTCTGCGGTTGCCGCCGAAAATGTTTATTTCTATTCACATTATTAACAGAGATGATTTGTAAAATTGAAATGACTCAAAAGCTAGTGTTTGTTTAGCTCTTGCCGAGTTATGATCTGTATATTGTGACAACAATAAAAATGTTATAACGTCTTAAACTTTAATAGTGTGTTCAAGATTATTCCTTCACCTTTTATAAATTTGCAAAATATATCCACAGTGATATTATTTGAAATATTATACATCGTCGAAGATTTTATTTATTTATTACAATCTTGAGTGAAGATATTGATATTAGTGAAAGTTAAACTTCCGACAAGCGAAGAACACACTTGAGAATTTACAGATGTTAACAAAATCCATTCTTTACATAGATGGATTACGAATGAGAGCAACTTATAATATCTGTGTTGACAAAAACATACATAGCTATGGAATTTTAATTTTGACAGATCATTTCTGTTGGTAAGAGAACTTTGAAATATTTTATCTAAAGTGACAGTTTTATAAAAAGGTGATAGTCAAATCGAACGCTTCTTCTCTCTGGGCAAGAACCTGACACTGAAAGTTGAATAATAGTCCAAAAGTCAATATGAGAAATTGTTATTATTATCTGAAACTGACATTTCGTTGAACGAACGACTGGTTGCAGTGTCGTCCTGGCGCAACCGTCTAGCACGCACTGGCGGTACACTAACCAGTCGGCGTTCCATTTCTCAAGTTTGCAGCCTGTTGTCCTCCCATATCTTTGGAGGTGACCTACGACCACAATGAATCAGAATGATTTGCGATCACGCAGTTATCAAAACTTCTTCGCCACTCATCTTCTTGCAATCCTACCTTTGGCTCCCAATTCTCCCAGTTTCTTTCCTGGTCGATGATTCCGGAACGATTGGCCTGGGATACACCATCCGTTGTTCCACCGGATAAACTTTCGCATATGTGGAAACAGCAAGGACTACTGTATCTCCAACAACCTATCCGAAGAATCTTCCTTTTAATGTCGAGGCGTGTAGCAGGATTTACAGCCAACAATGATAGCAACCACCAGTACTGATTTCGTCATGTACCTCACTTCCAATGGGACTGCAGTACAACGTGGTACCTCCCAAATTAATTTGTCTGTGATACGTCCGGGAGTTTTACTGCTGACAACGATGGCGGAGCTTGCCATCGAAAGCTCTTGGATTTAATTCGACGTGACGCGGCTTGTACACAGAGAAAATTCATAGATTCTCCGGCCTTACTTTGTGTTGCAATTTGAATGGCCAGCAGCGCATGTACCTGTCAAACAGAACTTGTGACAATCTCAGTGTAGTGCACACTGCAGCGTTTCTCATCCATACTCCACATTCTTGAACCCCACATAAATTCCCACAATCGGACTTCGTTTGTACAAACGCTCAGATATTGCCCATTCTGTCAAGCTATATACAATTATGAGAATGTTGTATGTTCTTTGATGCAAAAGTCTGGCATAATTCCAGAACTAAAGTTAGTTTGGCACAAAGTCGCCACCTATGTTTTAATTCACTTAACTTCGTTGAACTTAAATTATTAAGAGATTTCTAATAACCTGTCACCCGTTAATACTGTAAAATTTTATTTTATTGTCTTCGCTGTGAAAAGCAGGTACAACGGAGTTATCTGTTCACTCAATCCGACAGTTTCTCTTCCGTTTGTCTAAGCAAGTGTGTGGTTCCAATGTGAACTTGGTTACATATACACGGAATTTTCAACATGCCAGCTGTCACTAGTACCCGACGTAATCTCCCTCCGTTTATTTTACCGGTGCAATTAAAACCCCAAACTCCACAAAACTATCCGATGCGACCAGTAAAATTGTTAATGAAATTAAGGAAAACTTTTTCTATAGGCAGCTATCGTTTGTTCCTCATTAGTATCAAATTCTTTCAGTTTCGTCGTCGTGCTTGTTACGTAATCTCAATGAGAAATCTTTCTTGCGAAAGTCAACTATAACCGAACTTTTCTTACGAGCATTTTTTGTTCTTCCTCTCCTTCGACTTTTAGGATCCCTTAGGGAGAAAATATGTTTGTGTACTTTGTATCTTTCACGGTGCATAGTTCCGTCCGCCTATTCCATCACTAATACGCCTAGGAAATTAGGTGGTCCTTGTCTCCTTTGTCCAAAGTGAATTAAACTTTGTTCTTGTAGTGGTCTTCAGTCTGCAGACCACGAGCAGCATCTATACAGTGTGCTCAACGCATTGCAACGTAGAACTCTGTCAGATTTATCTAACGCAAGATACTTTTTGTTAAATATGACATCCAATCGTCTGCTTTAAGCGATTTTGTCACTAGAAACAGATCGCCAGGTGTGTAATTAATCATATTCACGGAAAGTGTGACATTAACTGCGAATGGGAATAGTTGAAAATGTATACTCAGTCGGGATTCGAACCCGGGTCTCCTGGTTACTAGGCAGTTGCGCTGAACCCTACACCACTAGGAACACAGTGATCAGCACACCAGCACGGAATTACTCAAGTACGCCTCCCATCAGATACAAATTCTCAACTTTACTCTGCCCATTAGAACTCAAACTCGTAGTTTTTGTAAAAGATTCCTGTAACAGTAAGAGCCTAGGAGTGTCTCCGCACTGAAGAACCGCACATTTCCCATCCTCAGTGGTGCAGGGGTCAGCACAACTTCCTAGAAAGCAGGAGGCCGGGGTTCGAATCCTAGCTGGGTGCACATTTTCAACTTTACCCATTCCTAGTTAATGTCATTCCGTGAATATGAAATGATAATAACTGCAAGATCAAAAAGTGGCGTCTGTTCATTCTGACATGTACGAAAGAACAGACACCATATACAACATGCCGATGACGGGCAAGGATCCTTACTTCTGTGCGGTGTCACTCCTAGGCCCTTACTCTTACGGAAGTTTACAAAAATTACGAGTTCGGATTTTAATGGGCAGAGTAAAGTTGCGAATTTGCATCTGACGGGAGGCGTACTTGAGTAATTCCGTGCAGGTGAGGTGATCGCTGTGTCCCCAGTGGAGTAGTCTTGCTTGCGACGCGGTAGAGCGAGCACCTCTCTGAGCGCTCCGTGTCAATAGCGTTTTATGTTGTGTACGTGTGGATCGTCTTGTTGATTTGAAATTCTTGGTATCGAGTTTTCGCCTGTCTCTCTATTAGTGTTCGTTTTCTGTGTGTATTGCGCATTATTTGTAGATAACTCTTTCAGATTAATTTGCATAATGGCTCCAACCGTTACGAGGAGCCGCGGCGGAGCGGCCGAGCGCATTGAGGCGCTATGCTAAGCTGTGCGAGGTCGTTCCCCGTCGGGGGTTCGAATCCCTCCTCGGACATGGATGTTTGTGTCGTCTTTAGCCTAAGCAAGTTCATAAGTTGTTTTTAAGTTTAGGTACTGATGACACCGTAGTTAAGACCCATAAGCTCTACAAACATTTGAACCAGTACTAACACCGTGTCGCCCAAGTTACAAAGTTACACTTCCAGGTGTACAGAGCAAAATATGGTCTCTTTACTGGAGACGCCTTGCTGCCAATCCCGCAGATGCAGACATAACAAGTAGCCGTAGTGCCGGACGCGCTGCCGGTTTTAAACACTCCGGTCAGCGAAGTGAGCGAAGAGGCGCGCGAGGTAAACACACACGTCACGAGGGGAGCGTCTGCCTGCAAGCCGTCGCTAGGCAACAGCAGCGCGGCGATACACAGCACACTACGGAACCTGCCACCGAACAGCACGTTACCGCTACTGTCGCGCAACAGCCAGACTCCAAACGAGCACACAGAAAAAAGAAAACCACGAGGAGGCACATGCCGAACACGTGGAGAATGTGAATAGGAATCAAGACGTATACCGTGACCTTCCTTCGGTAGTCTCCGCGGTAAAAGCTACCGTCAGTCGAAAGCTAAAAAAGTCGCGTCGTGGCCATCGGTATGCTGGCTATCTGCCTTGGGAGCGCGTGTGATTCTGTTGCTAGTGTGTTTCATTTGGTAACTGTAATTACTAAAGGGGGAAAGCCCTTATTAATGTCGTTGTATTATATTGAGTAGCTATAAGGTGTTTTTCTGTAACTGTTGCATCGATTGGAGTTATTACTATACAGTGAGCTAAGATGTCACTTAACTGAGCCTAATATTATTTCTTGTTTTCTTAACGTTTTTTGAAACATGACCGCGGTTGTGATCTTTTGGTTATTCGTGGTGGTTTTAAGTACCTTCCGCCGGATCTTGAATTGTGTATTTGAAATTGCCCCAATTATTTATTACATGTGTTGTTTATACAAGCAAATTTTCCTTTGGTTGACTAGTTTTCTCAAGAGGGGCGAAATTTTTTTAATTGTTAACAATTGTTTCCAACACCAGTAACCTATTCAAGTTGTACGAAATTTTTCTTAAACGAGTGCAAGAGTTCTCTAAAAAAAATTGCTTATGTGATCTTGCAGTTCAGATTTTAAATTTGCTGAATGCAGCTTCCCGGGGAAAAAAATGGAAGGTTGGAGAAGGGCAGCACGTTTTGTTTTATCACGTTACAGTGGGGAAAGCGTCACGGAAATTTTGCACGATTTGAGGTGGAAATCGTTAAAATAACGACGTTATACTAGACGGCGAAATCTATTTGCGAAATTTCAATCACGGACTTTTACTTCAGAATGTGAAAATATTTTGCTAGCACCCACCTACATAGGAAGACATGACCATCCCAATAAAATAAGAAAAATGAGATCGAAAAGGGAACGGTTTAGGTGTTCTTTCTTCCTGCGCGCTTTAGAGAATGGAACGGTAGAGAAAGATTATAAAAGTGGTTAATGAACCCTCTGCCAGGCACTTAAATGTGATTTGCAGAGTATCTATGTAGATGTAGATATCTGATTCATTTATTTATTCTAAAGTATTTCATTTGGCTTATCTTTCATTTATGTAACTCCTTAATAAATCTTAATTGAAGTCGTTGTTTCTTAAGCTATATGTTTGACTGCCCTATTCATATTTATATTTTATATTGCTTACCATTTGTTTTAATAAATTGTGATTTGAAGAAGCAATTGGTTCATTTCCTTGTGACCTTATCCTTGGGGTGGTTTCAAATGTCCAGATGTTTGTAATTCTGTGGGACGTAACTGCTTGGTTATTAGTCCCTAGCTTACATACTACTTAAATTAAGTGGAACTGACCTAAGGACAACACACACATCCATGACCGAGGAAGGATTCGAACCCCCGAATCGGAACGGCGCGCGAACTGTAACGTGGCGCTCCAGACCGCACGGCTAATGCCGCGCGGCCCTTGGGGTGGGTCTCAGACTTATTTTGACTCCTATCAACACATATAAGAAAAGGTATTAAAGTTAATAACACATTACGTGTAGAATGGTGGCTGTAAAGTGCTTCTCATTAAAGTGGTCGACTTTCACGCAGTGTAGTCCAAAAGCATGCGATTTAAAAAATCCTTAACATAAACGGAGAACGATTTATTCACACACACCCCAGGCGCCAATGAAAGTGCATGTTCATGTGCACATTCATATGTTCTTGATGCACCGGGGGATCAAAAAGTCAGTATAAATTTGAAAAATCACGGAATAATGTAGATACAGAGGTAAAAATTGACATACATGCTTGGAATGACATGGGGTTTTGTTAGAACAAAAAATAAAGAAAAGTTCAAAAAATATCCGACAGATGGCGCTTCATCAGATCAGGAAAACAATAATTAGCATAATAAATTAAGACAAAGGAAAAGATGATGTTCTTTACAGAAAATGCTCAATATGTTCACCATCATTCCTCAACAATAGTTGCAGTCGACGAATAATGTTGTGAACAGCACTGTAAAGCATGTTCGAAGTTATGGTGAGGCATTGGCATCGGATGTTGTCTTTCAGCATCCCCTAGAGATGTCGGTCGATCACGATACACTTGCGACTTCAGGAAACCCCAAAGCCAATAATCGCACGGACTGAGGTCTGGAGACCTGGGAGGCCAAGCATGACGAAAGTGGTGGCTTGAGCACACGATCATCACCAAATTACATGGGCAAGAGAACTTTTACGCGTCCAGCAATTTTTTTTTTTTTTTTTTTTTTTTTTTTTTTTTTTTTTTTTTCTAATAAAACCACATGTCATTCCAAGCACGTGTGTCAATTTTTAGTTCTGTAAGTACATTATTCCGTGATTTTTATTAAGTTATCACATTTATACTGACTTGTTGAGCACCAGGTTATTTACTGATCAGTAATTTCAATTGTACCAAGTAATCAGTAATGTTTTACTTTATCAGACTATGGATATCATTTGAATATGAATTTTACGGGGCAGATGTAAGCTGCTTTACACTGGATTCATATAAATTACGAACAAAATTTTCTGAAAAAACTTTTCAGTACATTGAATGTGTGCAAGTTACATTGTATTCAACGTTGAGAAGGCCACCAGGATGTAGTTTCGGAAGGGAGCTTTGTATGACTATTAATTTCAAATGAGATTAGGAAATGTGTCCTTTTGCACATGAATCTCAATGTTCTAAAGGAATTGCATTGTTGTGCCGTTCTCTGTGTGGTTATTTCGGGCAAGTTACTAGTTATCGGCATCGTAAGGAGATTCACATTACATATCATATGTAAATTCTATTTAATTCTACAATATTGGTTGTAACTTATTGTGATCTGACACATAAATCCATCTGGTTTCGTATGGATAAGCACAAATCCTTGTAATAAGGATCAGTTTAATATAAAACAATTAAATTCATAAGATTCACCTTTCGTATCAGTGATTGGATGTGCAAATTGCGCTGAAACACTCTTATCGGCACTAAAGAAACTTGGTAGGCTGACGCCTCAGCTCGAGTTGAAGCAACCGCAAAAATGTCGAGGTAAGACATTCCGCTGATATTTTAGCAAAAATATATCTAAAATGGGGGAGGGGGAAAACTCGTGTTCTTTCCCCCGGCGCCACTCGAAGAGGTGCCACTATCAAGGTCTGACACTGAAAGACGTGAACCCCCAGTCATCTGAAGCACCAGCCTCTACAGATAACAGACGATTTATTTACAATTACAATTACAATAACAATTTAGGTCTGTTACCTGGATAACTAAAACAGACCTTTACAATCAATTATTATACATCACAAATTACACCACTGCAACTCATATTAATTTATCAGATTGTTAAATTTACAAAACAAAATACAGTAAAGTAAAGTAAAATAAGTAACAAAGTAAATTACACTACTACTACTAGTGGTGCGCTGATTTACACTATCCATCTCATTTACACCACTGGATTTCTAGTCTAGATTGGATTTGGAAGGTAGCGAGGCAGCCAACACCAGAGAACTTATTCCAGTGACTTCTCTCTTATACCTTGCTCACAGCTAGTGGCCCACATATTAATGTTCACTAATGGGTTTCGGGATATTTATGAACGGGGTATTTTTGCGAGTCAGTTTTTCACTCGAGCCGTTTTGCGTGGGAGTGATAATGCAGCGTCGGAGACAGAACAGATAGAGCTTCCGGAACGAACGTCCGGTCAAGACACTTCAAGCGATTAAGAAGGCTACGTACTGAGATTCCCCGCGCGATTTGGACCTCTATATATATACTCGGACCTGTAGCAAAAACATAGTCGGTCACGCAGCTCGGTCGAGTAGATATCGCAGCTAGATCCGTGGCCTTCTCAGCTTTCCCGAAACCACATTTTCTACACAGCAATGGCAGGCTCGTGCTGGCGGTGTGTGTTCCCACTCGTTTTCCTGGTGACTGCCACTCTGCAGGCTGAAGCAAGTGGTGCAGCTACCACCGAAGGCGTGCAGGCTGCAACAGAAGGCAGCCGGCCTACGGCAGAAGACGCAGTGTCCACGGAAGTGGCTGGTGTGGAGCCCCTGCAGGCCAGAGCGCACGCCCTCTCTCGCCTGCCCGGCTGGGAGAGTGTGTTCAACAGCAGCGTGTGCCGCGCCCAGGTGCAGTACAGCGCCAGGCTGCGCGTCGTGCAGGCCTGGTGCGCCGACGGCGTCGACGGGCAGGAGTTCGACGCCCGCGGCCGGCAGTTCGTCTGCAGGAGCGTGCGCCTCACTCTGCCGGCGGCCGGCTCTGACGTCGACGTGCCCGCCGGCTGCGTCGCGCGCCTCCTGCCTGTCGTGCGCAGCGACGCCATCCAGTCTGCAACAGACTGACGCGTGCCACGCGATTTGTTCCGTCCCTTTCCTAATAAGTTACGCATCACGATATTATATTCTCTATTGTAAATCATAGATCATAGGAAGTGTAAAAGTTTCGTAATCGGTATTCTCTTACTGTGGTGAAAATTAAGAGTACCACACAACTGATACTTAATATTTACCATCGACTGATATTGTACCGTTATCAAACCCAGTTGAATATTCCTACTGGTACAAAAGGATAAACAATTTGGTAAAAACGAGAGATAAAGCAGGAGGTGAAATCAACTTAAAGTCTCCAGTTATTACCAGTCATTTTAAAATCTTTGAACAACTTAACAGTTCGATAGTAATGTCTCTGCTTACGTTACACGAAATTTGTACATAATTTTTGATTTTGTTGTATTATTTATTGCTGAATGTGTAAATTATTAGTCTATATATAACTTACTACTTTAGTTATATGATGTTGATTTAAACACAGTTCATAATAAAAATACTTGTTTTGAAACATTAAAATGTGGTTGCTTTGTTGAATAGGAGTGATCGTCACCACAGAATTACACCCTTTTTCCTATCTCTTACTTTGTATGCGCAATAGTTGTAAAATGCTTGAAACTAAATATGGCCCTGGTACGTAGGAAGAAATCATCATACTATTAAACAACTCAACTAAACCCTTTGCCAACATGAAGCATCGCAAATATTTGAAGAAAGTAGGCAGTATCGTTTGTCTTTAGCATACGTTAATTGCAGTATTCTGTAACTTTAGGGACCGAAAACCTTCACAGTTTGGTCCCTTATGTTTACAAACATTCGATTTCTTCAGCATCCTTGAAAAACTGGCAGATTAAATTATACATCAATTTATTTACAATAAGCGTACGTGAATCAGTAGTTCTGAACAACAAAATCAAGTTTTCAATTGATAATGAACCAAATACGTAATAGGAGTTGGCTAACATGGGAAAGAGTCATAGTCCACTTCCCCACAAATTAAAATAACAGTATAATCCATCGCACATATATTGATGATTCAACCTACAGTGCTTGTATATACTCTAGAACCTACTCCTAGCGAGTGTCTCCAAGCAGCAACAGACACTAAGTAAAATGAAACTCTGACGGCTTAAAATACTGGAGCGATACTGCTCATACATTCCAGCAGAATAGGGTTAGGTGCTACTCCAAAATTTCCAACACGTCTCGTGGATTCGAGAGAAAAATATCCGACAGCCATAAACAAAGAACGAAGGAAGGCTTTCGCAGTCATTATTGTCAAAATAAAAATTCTTCTGAGCTATTTGCTGCGTCATTATGATAAAATATTTCCAACTCTGTTGTTGACCAATCACATGCAAACACCAACAAGCGTACCCCTTCCTGTTTTCCACAAGTAAGAACCGCAGATTAAAAACACCAATAAGCGCATCTTCCTCCCGTATTTCCATCTATGACAAACAGCACTGCAAGCACTAATAAAGTTATTCGTTTCCTTTCTGCTACCAAATTTCAACCAATCAGAACCACTCGTAGGGACATAATTGGCTTTGTAAGACAAGCACAGAAGGAAACAAGTCAGTATTTCCTTAGGAAGGCTCCTGCAACGGAGCCGAGACATTGGAAATATTTTACCATAATGTAGCGGGCAAATAGCTCAGAAGAATTTTAATTTTAGCCTTTAAAAACATCGATTAAATAGACAATATCTATAATCTTGACCGCAAATTTATTAGCAGTGATGACCGGTTTTAACTCATTTCTGAGTCATCCTCGGATCAGTTTACAGGTTTGTCAATAGTTGTATCTGCCAGGCAGTATAACCTTCCAATCAACTAATTAAAACATCTTCCTGTTGTGGTCTTCATTGCGCAGACTGGTTTGATGCAGCTCTCCACGCTATCCTGTCCTGTGCAAGTCTCTTCAACTGAGAATACGTTCGGCAACCTACATCCTTTTGAATCTGCTTACTATATTCGTCCCTCGGTCTCCCGCACGCTTCCTTCTAATGGTAAGTAGGTGTGTCCAACCAATCTATACCTTCTCTTAGTCAGGATATGCCAGAAACTCCTTTTCTCCCCGATTCGGTTAAGCACCTCATCATTAGTTACGTGATCAACCCATCTAATTTTCATAGCTCCACACATCAAAAGCTTCTATCATCTTTTTATCTGAACTCCTTATCGTCCACGTTTCACTCCCATACAGTGCTACACTCCAGACAAATGCTTTCAGAAAGGACTTCCTAAGACAATATCCATTCCATTCAATTGCTCTTCCAGATCTTTTGCTGTCTCTGACAGAATTGCTATGTTATCGGCAAACCGCAATGGTTTTATTTCTTCTCCCTGCACTTTAATGCCCTCTTCAAATTTCTCCTTCCATTCCTTCACTGACTGCTCAATGTACAAATTGAACAACATTGGGGAAAGGCTAGAACCCTGTCTCACTCCCTTCCTAACCTCTGCATCCCTTTCTTGCCCTTGGACTCTAATAACCGCTGTCTGGTTTTTGTATAGGTTGAATATAACTCTTCGATCCCTATATTTTACCCCTGCTACCTTCAGAATTTGGAAGAGTGTATTCCAGTCGACACTGTCAAAAGCTTACTCCAAATCGAAAAACGCTAAAAACGTAGGTTTCCCTTTCCTTAGCCTATCTTCTAAGGTAAGTCGTAATTGCCTCCCGTGTTCCTATATTTCTCCTAAATGCAAACTGATCTTCCCCGAGATCGGATTCCACAAGTTTTTCCATTCGTCTGAAAATAATTCTTGTTAGTATTTTGCAACCTTGACTTATTAAACTGATAGTTCTGTAATTTTCACACTTGTCTGCACTTGATTTCTTTGGAATTGGAATTACTATATTCTTCTTGAAGTTAGAGGGTATTTCCCGTTTCTCATACATCTTGCATACTTGGTGATACAATTTTTTCACGACTGGCTCTCCTAACGATATCAGCAGTTCACACGGAATATCATCTACTCCAGGGGCCTTGTTTCGTCTCAAGTCCTTCAGCGCTCTGTCAAAATTACAACTTATAAAACCAAAACATGCGGCACATTTGAAGAAAACCACATTGGTTGTTGCACATATATGACTTTTTTGCAGAACAGTAGCTAAAATCAGGCATTACGGGTTAAAATTCACTGACAGTATCTATTATTCTTTAAACTTCTCAATCAAGGTATCTGTAGCAGGGGTCAGTGTGAGAATATTCTGTACATTTCTAAGAAGTGAT
Organism: Locusta migratoria; assembly: GCA_026315105.1. NCBI lineage: Eukaryota > Metazoa > Arthropoda > Insecta > Orthoptera > Acrididae > Locusta > Locusta migratoria. Next base: position 182,354,663 of record CM048746.1, read on the forward strand.
GTCGAAGTACACTCGTACAAATGAAGCACTTGGGATGTAGCTATCACAGGAACACTCGGGATTCAAGTATTTCGTTGAGGATGGACTAATATTCACTCCCTCTCCAATATACGGAGGCCGATTTTCGTCTTCTATGAAAAGATAATTTCGTAACAAAAATCGTTAAAAACGCTTCACTAATCTCTAAATTATCGCAATTTTTTCAGTTTAGCACCCAGGGCCGTTTCACCAGTGAAATATGTTTTACCATCGCTAAAAAAATACGTGTCCTTTAGTTTTTCATGTATTATGTCTAAATTTTAGAATAAAAGGTTTGACACGTCCGTAGGTTTACTTGTAAGGGTAGCAACTGTCCGGCATCATATGCTGATATTTATTTATTTACTAACTGTACCTGGCATTAGTTTCTTTTCTCATATTAAAATGCAATGCTGTGTCATAATTTCAGACTAGTAAGTGAGGAACTTTGCGGTATTTGCTATCAAAAACAGACTGACATTAAATATATATTCTCTCAATCGCAAATCTCCGAAAGTTCTCGAATCTGCTTTTCCACTATATATGTATATATATACATTTGTTGTGCGCAGTTTCACGATATGACATACCTCCTGAAGTATATATCATACGGTGATTTACATTTGTTGACACATGCAGCTCTATATGTCGATACTGTATCTAAAATATATTGCAGATGAGTTGACTAGTTACGAAGTAATAAATTAAAATGGCATGCCTGGTGCGACAGTGCTATGTCACGTACAGCGAAAATATAGTAAATAATAAACTATTTCCCGTAAAGATTTGAAACTGTAAGTAAAGTCTGTTGCATGTCACTAAGATAAATGCGGATATCCGCTATCTCATTATTCATGATGTATCGTACTGCTTTGCTTTGAGACCAGATACCTAAGCAGACGTACACAGGTAACAACTCACCAAAGATTCACCACAGATGTCTCGTATAGTAACGCATAAAGGGCAAACATTCAGATATTCATTTTCTTATTTTTGCTTCTGTAGGAGCTTTCCAGCTCAAGTGAAATTTTCAACTGTAGTGAAGACGTATGCTGGCAATTACACTGGTGACTTAAGATATTTTCGAAGACAAATCCATCGGTCCTCTTCTCACACCACTGTTGATAATATCCAGTGATACAGAAGATTTCATAAATAATTGATTTACTTATTCATTTCAGCAAAACTATCAGTCAGATGTTAATTCCTGCATGAAAAATCACATTAAAATTTAAAGTTCTGCCCCTGGCTGAAACGTATCGCCCATAGCGCGTGCACGTTTCGCTCCCTAGAAACGGCCACAGTATGAGAACACTAATCGATATCCAACAAAATATAAAATAAACTTTTAAAATTTTCTTCGCTTTTTCTCGTTCATACGCCCCTTGCCATTGATTCAAGATTTTACTTCATTAACAAAGTAAGTAGTCGTTTTCATCTGTTTTATGTATGGGAGTTCTACTGCGTAAATATTCGGAGTTGGAGATTTGCTACATGGAAATAATGGCCCACAATGGTTTCTGCGACTACTGAGCCGCGTAGTTGCCTGGCGTTGCTGGGTATCTACAATAGTAAGTGGAACCTCTACCAGAAAACTTTCTGCCACTACAAGTAAGTGTTAGATTCACATTCACCAGGTATCTGGTGCAGGCGTCATATCTTTTACTGCTGCTACAACGGCAGGTTATCACGATTTAAGAGAGTTTGTACCTAGTGTTACTGTCGGCGGACGAGAAATTGGACATAGCATTTCCAAGGTAGCGACGAGGTAGGGGTTTTCCCGTGGGGTCATTTCACGAGTGCACCGTGAATATCGGGAATCCGGTAAATCATCAAATCTCCGTCATCGCTGCGGCCGGAAACAGATCATACAATAACGGCACCAAAGACGAATGAAGAGAACCGTTCTACTTGGCTGAAGTCACGCCCACTCGTGAGCCCTTGCTGACTAGAGGACGCAAGGCTTTACGCCTTACCTGGGACTGTCGATGCCCACATTGGAATGTTGATGTCTGGTCTGACGAGTGTCGTTTTCCATTTTATCGAACGGATTGACGTGTACGGGTATGGATACTACTTCATTACTCTGTTACCCTACATGACAGCAGGGAAGACCAAGCTGGTGGAGGCTCTGAAATCGTATGAGGCGTGTGCTGTTGGAGTAAAATAGGACCCCTGATACGTCTAGATACGAGTCTGACAGGTGTCACGTACGTTCGCATCCTGGCTGATGGCATATATCCATTCATGCCCACTGAGCATTATGACTGATTTAGGCAATTCTAGCAGGACAATGCGACACGCCACACGTCCAGAATTTTAACAGATGGCTCCAGGAACACTCTCCGGAGTTTAAACACTCCCGCCGCTCATCAAAATCCCCATACGTGAATATAATTGAGCATATTTGGAATGTGTGACATGTTGGACAGAAGAGATCTCCAGCCCCTAGTACTCTTAGGAATTTATGCACACCTCTGAAGGTTGAAAGGTGTCAATTCCTTCCAGCACTACTTCAGACATTACTCGAGTACATCCCACGTCATGATGCGACACTTCTGCGTGCTCTCGGGGGCCGTACACGATATTACACAGGTGTGCCAGTTTCTTTGGATCTTCAGTGTACTGCGAGCAGTTGCTTCATGATACCATTAGAATAGTAAGTGGTTGAGAAATACATTTGAACTCCCAGCAACAAATAATCCTGAGCTATCAACGAACATCAAAACCGAAACAGAGATAATTGAATCAGAGTTGTCACAGAAAAACAGAACACTGAAATTCTCAAATTCACCAAACGAAAAATGAACCTATCCACAAAAGAAGACTCAAATTCACTCTTTCTAAATTCACGATGTAGATAAAGTGTGGCTTACAGGATAGCAAATTAATAATCAGGCAACAATTTGCAATAATAGTAGTTTCAAAAAAAATTGACGACATCTTCCACGGTTATAAACCAGTCTTCTTCAAACATACATGTTATACCTATAGACAATGTGACATCATAAATTGCAAATTCATAATCATTTTGCCTAAAACATGCGTCATACCAAGCCTGTTGTGTAAAATATTGTGAAATACAGAATCAGAATAAAATTGTCACTTATTCTATATGCATATCACAGTAATTGAATGTCCTGGGAGTGTGATTCAGACGAAAGATACGTCAGCGTGTTTGGAGTCATTCACGCTTACTGGTGGGAAGCAAGGAGCGTGCATACCGGGACCGGTGGCGCATGCGCCGAGGGACATAAACGTTCAGTGGCTTAAGTAGCCATTGGGAGAACGTACATTGAATTTACAACGATGTTAATAAATGGGATATTTGGATAAAAAGAGGGTAACAAGGTCGAGGGAAGCGAAAAGGTAAAGCAGTCAACAATCCGAAGATTGGTTTGAACACCACAGTACTTTACTAGGCATGGTCCTGTTTGGAGGTGGTATGCCGTTGCCTTCCTCCGACCTTCGAACTGACTTACCCAGCCAGTTATAGGGGGACCTACAGTTTAACGTGGGTTTCGAACCACGGCGCTACTCGGTATTTTGCACATGAGCAGCACTGTCAGAGGTGAAAGAAGTGGGAAGAGGCAGATAATAACCCTAGGACCTGGCGGGGATCGAACCCGTGACCTTTGGATTTGTAGTATGGCACTCTAACCCTGTGCAACCGAGGCGCACTGAGGAACGCTATACAAACAAATTTTACATTGGTCAATTGTAAGAATATGCTAACAGTTACCGTTAAATACTTTGGTGATGCGAGAGTCAATAGCAGTATTATATTTCATAAAATGCATTTTTAAAACCATCGCTATTTATTAAAAACCTTACTTATCAACCAGTTTCGGCCAATAGACCATCTTCATGTTGACTGATAGGTTTTACCTAACATGACCACTGTATTTTTAATATTTTTAGTTATACTGACCCCTGTTTGTCTCTACTAGATGTATTTTATACGATGCATTTTACCATTCAGTTTATTTTGCAACCTTCACTTATTAAACTGATAGTTCTGTAATTTTCATACTTGTCTGCACTTGATTTCTTTGGAATTGGAATTACGATATTCTTCTTGAAGTCAGAGGGTATTTCCCCTTTCTCATACATCTTGCATATTAGGTGATACAATTTTTTCACGACTGGCTCTCCTAACGATATCAGCAGTTCAGACGAAATATCATCTACTCCAGGGGCCTTGTTTCGGCTCTAGTCCTTCAGCGCTCTGTCAAAATTACAACTTATAAAACCAAAACATGCGGTACATTTGAAGAAAACCACATTGGTTGTTGCACATATATGACATTTTTGCAGAACAGTAGCTAAAATCAGGCATTACGGGTTAAAATTCACTGACAGTATCTATTATTCTTTAAACATCTCAATCAAGATACCTGTAGCAGGGGTCAGTGTGAGAATATTCTTTACATTTCTAAGGTGTGATGTCGAAGTACACTCGTATAGGCCCACAATGTTTTGCATGGTGTGCAACCTACATAAAATAATTCACAATTTCTGCGGATTCAATTTTTCGTTTTCCACTCACGTCGGAGCTAAACTAAGCCTTCTGACTTCTTATGGATTTTAGATCTATTTGTAATTGTTTAAAGAGTCCGTATTTTCTCCAATATCACGCGTTATCAGTTCCTTAATCATGAACTTTCGTAGCTGTTACTATGGTTGGTCACCTGCATTCCAACCTGTCAAATGAAGCACTTGGAATGTAGCTATCACAGGAGCACTCGGGATTCAAGTATTTCTGTAAGGATGGACCAATATTGCAAATGAGTTGACTAGTTACGAAGTAATAAATTAAAATGGCATGCCTGGTACGACAGTGCTATGTCACGTACAGCGAAAGAAAATATAGTAAATAATAAACTATTTTCGGTAAAGATTCGAAATTGTAAGTAAAGTCTGTTGCATGTCACTAAGACAAATGCGGATGTCCGCTATCTCATTATTCATGATGTATCGTACTGCTTTGCTTTGAGACCAGAAACCTATGCAGACGTACACAGGAAACAACTCACCAAAGATTCAGTACAGTTAGATGTCTCGTATAATAACGCATAAAGGGCAAACATTCAGATATTCATTTTCTTATTTTTGCTTCTGTAGGAGCTTTCCAGCTCATGTGAAATTTTCAACTGTATTGTATGCTGGCAATTATATAAGTGACTTTAGACTTTTTCAAAGACAAATCCATCGGTCCTCTTCCCACACCACTGTTGATAATATCCAGTGATACAGAAGATTTCACAAATAATTAGTATGCAGGACTTATTGATTTACTTATACATTTCAGCAAAACTATCAGTCAGCTGTTCATTCCTGCATTTAAAATCACATTAAAATTTAAAGTTTTGCCGCTGGCTGAACCGTATCGCCCATAGCGGTGGCGCGTTTCGCTCCCTAGAAACGGCCGCAGTATGAGAACGCTCATCGATATCCAACAAACTATAAAATAAACTTTTAAAATTTTCTTCACTTTTTCTCGTTCATACGCTTGTTGCCATTGATTTAAGATTTTACTTCATTAATCAAGTAAGTAGTCGTTTGCATCTGTTTTATGAATGAGAGTTCTACTGCGTAAATATTCGGAGTTGGAGATTTGCTACGTGGAAATAATGGCCCCAGAATGGTTTATGCGACTACTGAGCTGCGTAGTTGCCTGACGTTGCTGGGTATCTAAAATAGTAAGTGGAATCTCTACCAGAAAACTTTCTACCGCTACAAGTAAGTGTCAGATTCACATTCACAGGTATCAGGTGCAGGCGTCACATCTTTTACTGCTGCTAAAACGGCAGGTTATCACGATTTAAGAGATGAACCTAGTGTTACAGTCGGCGGACGAGAAATGGGACATAGCATTTCCAAGATAGCGACGAGGTAGTAATTTACCCGTGAGGCCATCTCACGAGTGCACCGTCAATATCGGGAATCCAGTAAATCATCAAATCTCCGTCATCGCTGCGGCCGGAAACAGATCATACAATAACGGGACCAAAGACGAATGAAGAGAACCGTTCAACGAGGCATAAGTCGCTCCCACTCGTGTGCCCTTGCTGACTAGAGGACGCAAGGCTTTACGCCTTGCCTGGGACCTTCGATACCCACATTGTTATGCTGATGTCTGGTCTGACGAGTGTCGTTTTCCATTTTATCGAACCGACTGACGTGTACGGGTATGGATACTACTTCATTACTCTGTTACCCTACATGACAGCAGGGAAGACTAAGCTGGTGGAGGCTGTGAAATGGTATGAGGCGTGTGCTGTTGGAATGACATGGGACCCCTGATACGTATACATACGAGTTTGACAGTTGTCACGTACGTACGCATCCTGGCTGATGGCATATATCCATTCATGCCCACTGAGCATTATGACTAATTTGGGCAATTCCAGCAGGACAATGCGACACGCCACACGTCCAGAATTTTAACAGATGGCTCCAGGAACACTCTCCGGAGTTTAAACACTCCCGCCGGTCATCAAAATCCCCATACGTGAATATAATTGAGCATATTTGGAATGTGTGACATGTTGGACAGAAGAGATCTCCAGCCCCTAGTACTCTTAGGAATTTATGCACAGCTCTGAAGGATGGTAGGTGTCAATTCCTTCCAGCACTACTTCAGACTTTACTCGAGTCCATACCACGTCACGTTGCTACAATTCTGCAGGCTCGCGGGGGCCGTACACGATATTAGGCAGGTGTGCCAGTTTCTTTGGCTCTTCAGTGTATTGCGAGCAGTTGGTTCATGATACCCTTAGAATAGTAAGTGGTTGAAAAATACATTTGAACTCCCAGCAACAAATAATCCTGAGCTATCAACGAACATCAAAACCAAAACAGAGATTATTGAATACAGAGTTGTCACAGAAAAACACAACACTGAAATTCTCAAATTCACCAAACGAAAAATGAACCTATCCACAAACGAAGACTCAAATTCACTCTTTCTAAATTCACAATGTAGGTAAAGTGTGGCTTAAACTCAGAAAAATAGTACCGACATCTATTTAGAGAACTATTTCAAAGAAATTAACGAAGGAAGGAGCTGACACAAAACAGCTGACACAAAACACGTCAGAACAGTATTGCAGAAACGACGAAAAAACGTACCAAATCTGAACGAACACAAAAATTTCAAGATTGGCGGTAATTTGCAGATTTTCGAAATGTGGAGCGAACTTAAATGCAATAAGCGTATATTGGAAAAAAATGTTCAAATGTTTGTAAATCTATAGGACTCAACTTCTCGGTTATTAGTCCCTAGGCTTACAAACTACTTAAACTAAGTTAAACTAACCTAAGGATAACACACACAAACCCACGCACAAGGGCATGCTCCGACGGCGAGCAACTGCGCGCTCTGCGGCAAGGCGCCACTCTACTGCGGCATATATTGGAGGTAACACCTATAAAATATTGAGGAAGGCAAAAAAATGTTTTCATTATCAGAGCAATTAGTAGATGTAACAGTTATAGTAAAGAATTGCATGCGCAACACTTGTCTGACCTGTTTTGTAGTCTTGTGTAGTTCGCAAACGAAGTAGCTCCCACAGGCGACCTACGCGAACTAGTTCGCAGATCGCTCGCCTCTTAGTTCGTCCGCTCCTTTTCCGAAGACTGACGTGTAACAGCGAGAGGACGCGAAAGCGCGCAGAATCGCGTGATTCCCTTCTGCCAGTTGCCGTCATTTCGAGCTGACATGCAGCTCAGCTGTAGTTTTAGTAATGGTAGAGAAAGCAAAAACGAGCGGAGAAACTAAAAAGAGCGACCTAAATTGCGGACGAGCTGCGAACTAAAAAGAGATCTGCTTTGAAGTATTCTGCACTCTGCAATAGCTGACTAATAAATTCCATTATGCCAAGATATAGAGATAACTCTAAACTTAAACGCGAGAAAGTATCCACAAACTGTTCCTTTTGGTTTGAGTGATATTGTTAGCGGCTCAAGCAGCAAGAGGGAACTTCTCCCTCCACCTGCATGCGCAGACCACGCCGCTCAGCCGTCACTGGGAGCGGACGAACTAAAAGAAGGAACTAGTACGCGGCTCTGCCGCGATCTAAAGTTAGCGCTCCCCATAGCGGCGAAATGTATTTACGAAATATATTTCAGTGTATCCTCCGAATACAAACATTTGAGAAAGAAACCCGAAAGAAACTCTTACACACCACCATCTACATCTATATTTCGCATGCCATCTCATGGAGTGGGGTGGAGCGTACTTTGTGTATCATTGTCATTTCCTAATCAAATGTTCAAATATTTGTAAATCTATCGGACCAAACTTCGTGGTCATCAGTCCGTAGCTTGCAAACTACTTACACTAAGGTAAACTAACCTAAGGTTAACACAAACATACACCCATGCCCCAGGGAGGACTCGAACCTCCGACGGCGAGCTATCCGCGCTCCGCAGCGAGGCGCCATAGACCGCTCGGGTACTCCACCGCGGCTGTCATTTCCTCCTCCCAAATACATTCGCGTTTAGTTGGCGGAGAAAACTACTGCCACTATGCCTCCATGTGTGCTACAATCTCTCTCATTTTATCCTTGGGGACTTCTCGTGAGTTATATGTAGGAGGGTGCAATATAATGTTTGACTGTTCGTGAAACTTACGCTCTCGGAACTTTGTCAGAAGACCAACTTGTGGTCAGGATCTCATACTGATGTGAGATTACCTTAGTTTAAGTAGTTTGTAAGCTACGGACTAATGTCCAAGCAGTTGAGGCCGATAGATGTACAAACATTTGAAAGATATTTTGTAATTGCCCCGAAATGGCTGCCGTTTCTAGAGCTGTCTGTTCCTACTCAACTGAACTAGAAATTGTGCTATTTCTTATCGTAGTAACCACATCCTTAGAGAACTTAAACACCGCTTTTAATTCCTCAGTTCTTCAACATCTCGCATCTTTGAGACGATCTCGTCTAATTCTACGTTACTACTATTCAAATCACATTTAAATGCTTGAAAAAGGTTTCATCGAACCGCTTTCATACTATTTGCTTCATTCTCTAATAGCGTGCGGGAAAAATCTTTCCATTTGATTTCTCTTATGTATCTCATGACTCTCAATATAGGCGGGTAGTAGCAAAATGTATTCGCATTCGGATAAGAAAGTTGGTGAACGACGCAACGAATAACACCATTCTTTTAATGAGTTCTACCCCAACTGTTGCATCACATTCGTGATCCAAAACGACTGCCTTTCTCTGAACTTTCTCTGTGTCTTTCCAACTTGATGGGGATCCCTTAATGCGCAGCAGTACTCGAAAATGGAACGGACAAGTGTTCTGCTGATGAAACTCAACCTACACTTACCCTTCCCACGATAGTTTCCGTGCGTTCTTTCCAATTAAAGTTGTTCGTAAAGGTAATTCCCAAGTATTTAACTGGACGTATCTCCCTTAGATGGAACTGATTGATTGTGTAAATAACGTTTAACGCATTTATTTTAATGCTCATATGGATGACTCTATGCTTTTCGTTATTTAGGGTCAACTGCCAATTTTCACATCATGTAAATGTCTACTCTAAATAGCTTTGCAGTTACTTTTGATCTTCTGGCCACATTACTAATCCATGAACGACAGCCTAAGCTGTGAACAGTGTAAGATTATCTGCTAAATCGATTATAAAGACAGGGGACATTAGGACCTTACAGCACTTCCCTGAGGAACGCCAGATATCACTTTATTTTATTCGATGACTTCTCGTCAATTACAACGCACTTTATCCTTACTGCAAGAAAACCGCGATTGTAATTACACGACTGTGGCAATATTCCATAATCATGTAGTTTGATTAAAAGACGCATGTGAGGTGCACTGTCTAAAACCTTCCGGATATCTATAAATATGGAATCGATTCGAGATTCCTTGTCGACAGCAATCGTTACTCCATGTGACCAAACAGCTACACTATGTCATCTAAAGTATCAGGACACTCTCAAAAATGTTCCGTTGTCACCTACTACCAGGCACTCCATATCAGCGACCTCAGCAGTCATTAGACATCGTGAGAGAGCTGAATGGGGCGCTCTGCGGAATCACGGTTTTCGAATGTGGTCAGGTGATTGAGTGTCACTTGTGTCAGAATTCTGCTCGCGAGAATTCCACACTGCTAACCATCACTAGGTTCACTATTTTGGATGAGATAGTGAAGCGGAAACTTGAGGGTACAAGCACAGCACGAAAGCGTTAAAGCCGACCTCGTTTGCTGACTGACGGAGACCGCAAACTGTTGAAGAGGGTGGTATACAGTGTATTAGGCAGGCATCTATCCAGACCGTGACACAGGTATTGCAAACTGCATCAGGATCCACTCCAAGTAATATGACAGTTAGGCGGGACGTGAGAAAACTTCAATTTCATGGTTGAGCGGTTGCCGATAAGCCACACACAATGCAGGTGAATGCCAATCGACACCTCGCTTGACGCAAGGAGTGTATACATTGGCGGATTGAACTGTGGAAATGCGTTGTGTGGAGTGACGAATCACGATTCAGAATGTGGAGATGCGATGGCTGGGTGTGGGGAATGCCCGGTGAACGTCGTCTGCCAGTGTCTGTAGTGCCAATAGCAAAATTCTGAGGCGGTGGTGCTATGGTGTGGTCGGGTCTTTCATGGAGAATTTAGAATACCTTTGGGGTGTTTTCGAACGCCCGACTTCGCGCCAGGCCTCACCGACGTACATCGATGACTCTCCTCAGTGCAGCACTGATCGTTTAATGTACTTATTTTTAAGTAGCAACTGAAGCAATTATGTCATTTCAAAGAAGAAATGTTTTCGTTCCTTGAATTAAAAGAGCACAAAGCAATCACCTCACGCTTTTTGAACTACGGTTCTTTTTTTCCGAACGGTCTGCACTGCGGCTGGGCAGGGCGGCGTGGGACTATGTGCGTGACGTCACAAGACGAGTGCGCAGGCTTTCTTCCATAGGGGGTGCTGCCGGGGCGCCCGCGCCGGAGAGAAGTCCCCGCCTGACGCGGTGCCCGCGCGTTGAGCAACCACGCCTCCGCCTCCGCGCTGGAGGAACTCGCGCGCTCTTAAGAGGACGCGGCCGCTGGCCCGGTACAGTCGCCCAGCGAGCTCCCTGGCCCGAGACACGCGACACTGCCACATCAGCAGCCACACACGGACAAGTGCTCGAGTGCTCCCCTCCGCCATGTCTCGCCTGAGCTTCAGCTGCGCCGCGCTGCTGGTTGTCGTCGCTTCTCTCGCCTACGCCGCCCCGAGATTTCGCCAGCGGCGGTCCGCCGCCCCCGACGTCAGTGATCTGGAAGACTGGACCAGCATCGCCGAGTACAGCCTGTGCCCCGCGGAGGTCCAGTTCAACCGCAGACTGCGCGTGTACGAAGTGTGGTGCCAGAAAGAGGGAGACGAGGTGGAGGCCCGAGGTGGCAAGTACGCGTGCACCACGCTCAGGTACTCCCTGCCAGTGCCAGCAGCGGACTCTGACGTCGACATCGCCGGCGGCTGCGTCGCTCTCGTGTCGCACGTCTCTGAGGTCGACGCCAACCTGGAACCCCGAGACTGACACCTCTCGTCACACTTCGCATGTTTATTATAGCGTATTTATTTATTTATTATATTTCAAGCGAATTAAGGATCTAGTCATAATAACTACCACTTGATCATTTCCTCCATACTCCCCAAAACTATAATTTTCTCACAATGGGTTCTATACCCCTCATCACCATCTGACTCATTGTTTCATTCTCCTGAAAACATTTCAATTTATACAATATCAGTCTCAATTCAGTTGTAAAATGACTCTGCTTAAATCTGCTACTCATCTAATTCATTTTTTGTCTTGCCCCAAACTCTTTCTGGTTTGTTTCTCTGTGCAGAAACAATATACCGATCTGATTTGTTAATGTGTCTTGCTTTTTTCTCTCTAGACGTCTATAGAATGTAACACGTTTTTTCTTCACCTCATCTGTCGTTTTTCATCATTTGGTTTCAGAACCTAATTTATTCTTCATTAGACCTGATAATTTCGCAAGATTTCTCAATCTTTTACGAAGCTTGTAAATTCCACTTTGCGGCCACATGAAAGTATTGTGTCTGAGCTATAGCGAACACTGGTATTACAACTATTTTAGAATGCTATAATTTATCATCCATAGAAACACATTATTTTTATATTTATTTATTTGTTTATTTGCTTACCACGTCAAGAAAGTGTGTTATGTGATTCCGCTAATTTATCGAATACTCATTTTTACTTATTTATTATTTATATACTTATTTATTTTCTTGCCGTGATGGCAAAGTGTGACGAATTATTCCACCAGTTTATGGAATAGTTTATTCGGCACTGTAATCTGTATGTTAGGAAGTTTTACAACATGGTAGCGCATGTCGCTTTGCTACGAGACTTGGAAGTTATGCTGTGATATTATTTAATATGCTGTGTGATTTATCGGATTAGGTTGTATGAAACCGTAGTTCCTAAACTTTTATAGTTCCTTGAAGTTCGAGTTTATATGAATCAGCCATTTAGAAAAGGCCATATACGCCAAAGTAAATGCCTCACGAGAAAAAGAGAATCTGTATTTCAATACCGAGATGTAAAATGTATTTTTTATATGTAGATTACAAAGAGTAGGATATTATATTTTCGCAAAGAATGGACGTTTGTTCGAGTACTTTCCAGATTTCGAACTACAATGGAAATGTGATGGGGATGGACATATGGCCTTTTCGAAATGACTGCCTCAATTAAGTTCGATTTACATTAAGGCAGACGACTGAAACAGGGGCTTGGATGGAGATGTACTACATATAATTTAGTAGAAAAGCATAAAATCAATAAAATGCGTAGCAAATGAGTGTTTTGAATAGTAAATAACATTCATACACAAATGATATGGTCTCATAATTTTTATTTATTTATTTTTGTCCCACTGCATGTTTATGTAAAATACCGATGCAGTTAACAGATATTGCCGTTGATGTATAAGACAAGTCTGCTTTGTACCGTTTTATGCATATTTTGGTACTGCAGGTGCATACTTAATACTCCATAGTTTGTTCTAGTTGTAAGAATTATTTGTCATCTCAGTTTTCAAATGCCAATACCGCCAAATATCTACGAGAAACTTCGTCATCTAAGTTCTCTCGTTTATTGCCATGGAATGTGATATGTAGTGACCTTAGTTATAGTAGATACTAATTAATCAATGTTCCTAGATTACGTGTTCATAAGTTTCTGATGTGATTCTCTGTTATTTATGTTAAGTTAATGAAGCTTTTTATAAAAATAAACGCATTGAAAAGATTTTCATTCAGTTTTTATTTTTAATATGTTGAATTACACCATGAAAATGAAGAAAGGATAAAGTTTATTACTGATGTAAGTGTTTTTCAAAGGACTGTTTCAGTGAGGTAATGAATGCCTGTTATTAAAAAAAGCAGAGTGGAACTTCCAACATGTATTTGTAATTTCAGAAGAAATTTAGATTTCATACACAACAAGCGGTTTATTCTTGATCGTGTGGTTCTAATTCTGTAACATAATTAAACGAATAGCGTTTCTAGCAACTTCTAAGACGACGACTGGTCTCAGCTTTTACACGATGTCAAATTCAAGTGGATTTTAAACTGCCACTATTTATCAGCATTTAAATATTTAATATACTAGTTGAAATGTAATTCGTAGGTACCTAAAGAACAGGTAACTTAATGTATGCTGTATTATTTACGAAAGAGTGGATAAATGTAAAATATAACCTTAGAGAAGACTGCTATAAAATTTAGTAACACGCGAGGCAATAATGACCCAACGACTAATGTTAGAAAATAACTTAAGGAAAGTTTTTGTAGATTTGGCAAAATATTTTTAGAATTAAAATACACACTTTCAAATTCTGAAGTTATCAGGTGTAAAATACGGGGAACGAAAAGTTATATGCAATATGTAGAAAAATCTTGACCAGCTATAAAGAGTCGAAGGGCACAGTGGTTGAGAAGGAAATAAGACAGGGTTTCAGCATTTCACCATTGTTATTCAGCAAGATTTAAAGAAAGCTAACAAAGTTCAGGCAGCAGAAATAAAATATTTGCGTTTTGCCGATGATTTTCTAATTCTGACACAGATAGCAATGGAACTTGAAGAGCAACTGAACACAAGGCAGGCATAAGATGAACATTAACCAGGCCGAAATAAGCGTATTGGACTGTTCTACAAGTATATCAGGTGATGCTAAGGGAACTAGATTCGAGAACGAGACGATAAAAATAGGATGTGTGTTTTGTTATTTAGGCAGTGAAAACTGTGTGATTATCAGGCCAGAGAAGATAGATAATGAAGAATACCAATGGGAAGAAAAGCATTTTTTGTAGAAGAGATATTGAAGTTCTAGGAAATCTTTTCCGCATCTACATCTGTGACCCTTACAGATCCCTCATTGAACCAAAATCGGTAATTTTAAAACTACTGGGTTTATATAACAAGAAAACCATAGAATGGTATATTATTTTTTCGCTTTCAAAAAATTTTAGAACCAACACAAATGTGAGCGTGTGAACTATCTTAAATACAATACAATCATTTCCCAATTCATTTAAATCATTTATTACAGTGATATTCACGAAAGGAGATACTGTATTTTGACATACACCATGACAAGCATCATTTGCTTATTGTACATTGTTTTCATTGAGCTGAGTGGAAAAGTTATCCTGAACTTCTGCAGGCACTAACATTACTGTTGATTTAGTGACTTCATTTTCTCTCTTCATTCGAAAATTCAGAGCTGTCTCCCAGTCTGGGAGTATTATCTGCAAGATTCCAGGTTAAATCTGTCTTTTCATAATCGTCACTTAAGTTTTTCACTTCGAAATCAATCCCTAATAGTAGTATTTTCTCATCAGTAACCTCTCACAATAAAATAATGAATTTACTAGAACAATAATATGTAAGCCCAATTGTAATATGAGCTATTTATTTCGTCATCTCTTCCTAATCAGAGCCTCATACATCGACGTCAAGTGAGCATACGCCAATGATATAGTCTCAACTTACACAATTGTGCGTATGGGAGTTACAGACATTGTATTTACGAATGTATTTAAAATATTTTTACCCAAACTTTTAGATTAGTTTAGCTTTTTGTTCCGTAGATCCATGTTGAGGAGATCCTCGTGGATGTGGAAATGTCTAAAAACAAAATTTACAAGATGAATAATAGATAATACTAATAATATAAATACAGATACATACATTTTCTAAGCTTTCTTTTTTATTGATAATACAAAAATACTAATATAGTATGAATACCGATACAAGCATCATTTGGTACAATTTAGAAATTCACTATTGGAGTAGAAGGAGTTGGCCACTAGAAACTCTTTTAGGCTACTCTTAAACTGACCTTTATTTCTAGCTAAATTTTTTACAGTTAAAGGATAAACTATTGAAAATAAGTGTTCCTGAGTAGTGGACCCCTTTACGAACTATAGTAAGCGTTTTTAAGTCCTTGTGTAGATAATTTCTGTTCCTAGTATTGTATGTATGAACTGAGCTCTTTGTTGGGAAAAGGGGTATATTACTTATGAGAAATTTCATTCAAGAATAAATATACTGAGAGGCAATAGTTAATACACCCAGTTCTTTGAAGAGGATTCTACAGGACGTCCGTGAATTTACTCCACAAATAATACGTATTACACGCTTTTGGACTCTGAAGACTATTGACTGACTTGAAGAGTTACCCCAAAATATTATACTATATGACATCATGAAAAGAAAGTAAGCAAAGTATCCTAGCTTTCTTATTTTTATGTCTCATATATCTGATAACACTCGTATTGAAAATACAGATTTGTTGAGTCGTTTCTGCAGTTCTGTGGTGTTCTCCTCCCAACTGAATTTATGGATGTTATGGTTCACACAATCAAATCCCTTTGACAAATCACAGAAAATGCCTGCTGCTTGCAGTTTATTATCTAATGAATTAAGTACATTCAAACTTATGTTTACATATTTCTTTCGACTTTTCTGATTCTCAAAACGCACTTTTTCAAATGTTAAAGCACCATAAATAATGCAAAATTAAGACGTAGAACGATGTAGATTCTTTCGAACCACCATCTTGAAAGTTTTCATTGATTAATACACAATATCTTGCGTGTCCAAACAGGTAGCGATACGCTTAGAGGTTTATTCCATCTAGCGATTCCAGCACAATCCTTTCTCTTAGGAATCAACTTCGTAACACAATAATATGAAATGAAATTAACACAATTGTGCGTATCAGGTCCGAAAGGGGTATCCAAAAAGCCACCTCTCATTGTGAGGCGGGGGGTATTTTGTGCATCATTGTGACTTCCTTTTTTTTGTTCCAGTCACGTATGGTTCGCGAGGAAACCTACCGTCGGTAATCCTAAGCCACATTGCGGGCTCTAAGCTGTCTAATTTTATCCATGTTGCCTATTCGAGAATACATATAGAAGGAAGCCGGATACTGGATGACTGAAAAATCGTATGCACTCTGCAGTGAACAGTGGTCCACATGGCTTCCGCCACGCCTGCCACTGGTCCAAGCAGGTCATCCCAGTGACTCTCCCACTCATGCGAAACAGACCTGTAGCCAAGTATGCCGCCCTTCCCTCATACCCATCTATTACGGTTCACACAATGACGAGCAATATTCATATATTTTCCAAGGTAGGCCTACCTGTTTCCTTGATGGACTTTCTGAGTATCTTTCCAAAGAATGTCAGTTTACCATCTGCCGTCCTCGGGATTAATTTTATGTGATCTTTCCACTTCAGTTCACCCAGTATATATGCTCCCAGATACTTCATGGAAGTAACTTTTTACAGTGACTATTCTCCAGTATTTTTTCCCTCAATGCATGTACTGTAGTGAAACTTGGGTGTTAGGCAGTTCGGACAAGAAGAGGATAGAAGCTCTTGTAATGTGGGGTCACAGAAGATTATCTGTGTAATGTAACTAATGAGGACATACTGAAGAGAATTCGAGAGAAAAGAAGTCTGTAGCACAAGAGGACTAAAAGAAGGGAGTAATTTACAGGATACATACTGAGACGTTAAGGACAAGTCTATTTAAATGTGTGGGAGGTAAAAGTCGTAGAGAGAAACTATGAGATCAGAACGGAAAACAGGATCTAATGGATGTGCGATCCACCTCTTATGATGAAGCTTGCACAGGATAGAGTAGCGAGGAGAGCTGCAACAGAAAAGTCTTCAAAGTGAAGGCCACAACGTACACACATACCGTATGTATGCTTATATGAGCTGTACAGCGTACAGCGCCATCTGTTAGCAGCTTCCGTAACTATTATTTCAAACTGCTGTATAAACTTCTTACAGCTTTCAGAATAAAAATACCGTTTACTGCATTCCTCTATCGATGTTTGTTTTCGAGATATTTAATTTTGAAATCAGGGAGCCCTTTTCTGGAAACCCTGTAGCAGCTGAGTTTGGGATTCCGGCAAGCACACAGTCAGCAATAATAAAGAATGAAGACCGCGTGATAAAGGGGCAGATCGGAAACGACAAAGGATGGCTGAGTTTTCAGATTATAAGACGGTTTAGAGCAATGGTTCCGGCAGCATAGGAATAATGAAGTGATCAGTGGTAGATTTATTTTGAAAGAAAAGGCAAATTATTTTGCATCAGCGTTGGGATACGATACGATTCGTTCCAGTAATGGATGGCTTAAAATGTCAGGAAAAAAAACAGGGCATTATTTTCTTAAAAAGGAGAGGGTAAGTGCCAGTGTAAATATTAAAATGTGTGGAAGAGAACGTGGAGAATGTTGGCAAGTGTTATATGAGGCAACGTGTTCCTGGAAAGTAAGCGCACGGTTATGATTTTGTGGCAGAGTGTTATCGGCAGTTTGCTTTTGCCTCGTTTATTTGAAAGTAGTAGACCTGTAGGGTTTACTCGTAATTTCACAGTATAAAAATTGTTCACCTTTATGTTAAGTTTATAGGACTTAACTACGGGGTCATCAGTCCCTAAACTTACAAATTACTTATGAACAAGCTTATCCAAAGACGGGACAAACATCCATGCCCGAGGGGGGATTTCAACCACCGACGGCGAACTGCCGCGCGCACCGCAACACGGCGCTCCAGTACGCACGGCTAATTCGCCGCGGCACAAATTACTTATAAACTTCATTAAAGACAGCACAAACATCGATGCCCGAGGTGGATTCGAGCCCCGACAGAGAACGCTCCCGAGCATCGGAGCATAGCGCCTCAATGCGCTCGGCCACTCCGCCGCGGCTGCATACAACCGAATATGAATCGTCCAAGGTCGTTAAGATAGCTTTACAATAGTTCGTAAATCTCTTACACCAACACAACCTTGTCTGTGAATAATATAAACAACATTAAAACATTCTGAGACAGACTGTGCTACATTCACGTATTCCCAAACTCAGGATGTTGCTACACAATACTAGACTGCTGTTGTTGTAATAACTACTCTTGGAAGGCAGCGCATAGGCCTTGTTCATGTCACGGACATATAGTACATTCAACGCCGTATACAGTATCACTGATGTCACATAAGGCTCGCCGTCATGTTTCTATCATATAAAGGTGTGAGCACAGAAAACAGTAGTAAAGATATGGATGAACTGACGTAACGACGCCGTCTTTATAGTTATGACATAATGGTCAATTTTTTCTTTCGAAATCTACAGCCTGCTTTGACATACACAGTACTGAGTCACATGCTTAACTATGTTTATTAGTCAGTTAAAAGTTTCGATTACCTTATACGTGTGCTTATTATAAAAGCATTGTTTATCGTTGAAAACAAATGTCTATTAATTTGAGTGTTCTTAACAAACCTACAATTTGCTATGACACATACAGTAATGAGTATCGTTAATTTGCTGATTTTATTAATCCGTTTCCAGTTTCGGGCAATTCTGGCTTTTCTTTTTCAATAGCAGTACTGCTATAAATGTGCGCCGCGGTGGAGAAGCCTAACTGTCTAAGGCGCCTCGCGGTTGCTCGCCGTCGGAGGTTCGAGTCCTCCCTGTGGCATGGATGTGTGTGTTTGTCCTCAGTTAGTTTACCGTAGTTTAAGTAGTTTTTAAGCTACGGATTGATGACCACGCAGTTTGGTCCGATAGATTTACAAACATTTGAACAAGTCGCTGGTCGACGGGCACTAGGCAGGAAGATGCTGGTCTCTGCGGCAGCCGTCGAAAATGTTTATTTCTATTCACATTATTAACCGAGATGATTTGTAAAATTAAAATGAATCAAAAGTTAGTCTTGGTTTAGCTCTTGTCGAGTGATGATCTGTATATTGTGACAACAATAAAAATGTTATAACGTTTTAAACTTTAATAGTGTGTTCAAGATTATTCTTTCAACCTTTTATAAATTTGCAAAATATATCCACAGTGATATTATTTGAAATATTATACATCGTCGAAGATTTTATTTATTTATTTATTACAATCTTGAGTGAAGAGATTGATATTAGTGAAAGCTAAACTTCCGACAAGCGAAGAACACAATTGAGAATTTACAGATGTTAACAAAATCGATTCTTTATATAGATCGATTACGAATGAGAGCAACTTATAATATCAGTGTTGATAAAAACATACATAGCTATGGAATTTTTAATTTTGACAGATCATTTCTGTTGGCAAGAGAACTTTTAAATATTTTATCTAAAGTGACAGTTTTATAAAAAAAAGGTGATAGTCAAATCGAATGCTTCTTCTCTCTAGGCAAGAACCTGACACTGAAAGTTGAATAACAGTGCAAAAGTCAATATGAGAAATTGTTACTATTATCTGAAACTGACATTTCGTTGAACGAACGAGTGGTTGCAGTGTCGTCCTAACGCAACCCTCTAGCACGCACTGGCAGTACACTAACCAGCCGGCGTTCCATTTCTCAAGTTTGCAGCCTGTTGTCCTCCCATACGTTTGGAGCTGGCCTACGACCACAACGAATCAGAATGATTTGCGATCACGCAGTTATCAAAACTTCTTCGCCACTCATCTTCTTGCAATCCTACCTTTGGCTCCTAATTCTCCCAGTTTCTTTCCTGGTCGATGATTTGGTGATCACCAGGTAATTCAGTAATTTCAGTTGTAAGAAGTAATCAGTAATGTTTTACTTTATCAGACTATGGATATCATTTGAATATGAATTTTATGGGGCAGATGAAAGCTGCTTTACACTGGATTCATATAACTTACGTACAAAATGTTCTGAAAATACTTTTCAGTGCATCGAATGTGTGCAAGTTACATTGGATTCAACGTTGAGAAGGCCACCAGGATGTAGTTTCGGAAGGGAGCTTTGTATGACTATTAATTTCAAATGAGATTAGGAAATGTGTCCCTTTGCACATGAATCTCAATGTCCTAATGGAAATCCCTTCTCCTACCGCTCTCTGTGTGTTGTGAGATCTGGAGGTTATTTAGGGCAAGTGTACCAGTTATCGGCATCGTAAGGAGATTCGCATTAAATATCATATGTAAAACCTATTTAATTCTACAATATTGGTTGTAACTAATTGTGATCTGGCACATAGATCCATCTGGTTTCGTATGGATACGTACAAATCCTTCTAATAAGGATCAGTTCAATTTAAAACAATTAAATTTATAAGATGCACCTTTCGTATCAGTGATTGGCAGTGCAAAATGCGCTGAAAGACTCAGCTCGAGTTGAAGCAAGCGCAAAAAAGTCGAGGTAAGACATTCTGCTGATATTTTAGCGAAAATATATCTATAATAGGGGGAGGGGGAAACCCCGAGTTCTTTCCCCCGGCGGCACTCGAAGAGGTGCCACTACCAAGATCTGACACTGAAAGACGTGAACCCCCAGTCATCTAGTGGTCCACATATTAATGATCACTAAAGGGTTTCGTGATATTTATGACCAGGGTATTTTTGCGAGTCAGTTTTTCACTCGAGCCGTTTTGCGTGGGAATGATAATGCAGCGTCGGAGACAGAACAGATAGAGCTTCCGGAACGAACGTCCGGTCAAGACGCTTCAAGCGTTTAACAAGGCTACGTACTGAGATTCCCCGCGCGATTTGGACCTCTATATATAGACTCGAACCTGTAGCAAAAACATAGTCGGTCACACAGCTCGTTCGAGTAGACATCGCAGCTAGATCCGTGGCCTTCTCAGCTTTCCCGAAACCACATTTTCTACACAGCAATGGCAGGCTCGTGCTGGCGGAGTGTGTTCCCACTCGTTTTCCTGGTGACTGCCACTCTGCAGGCTGAAGCAAGTGGTGCAGTTACCACCGAAGGCGTGCAGGCTGCAACAGAAGGCAGCCGGCCTACGGCAGAAGGCGCAGTGTCCACGGAAGTCGCTGGTGTGGAGCCCCTGCAGGCCAGAGCGCACGCCCTCTCTCGCCTGCCCGGCTGGGAGAGTGTGTTCAACAGCAGCGTGTGCCGCGCCCAGGTGCAGTACAGCGCCAGGCTGCGCGTCGTGCAGGCCTGGTGCGCCGACGGCGTCGACGGGCAGGAGTTCGACGCCCGCGGCCGGCAGTTCGTCTGCAGGAGCGTGCGCCTCACTCTGCCGGCGGCCGGCTCTGACGTCGACGTGCCCGCCGGCTGCGTCGCGCGCCTCCTGCCTGTCGTGCGCAGCGACGCCATCCAGTCTGCAACAGACTGACGTTACACGAAATTTGTACATAATTTTTGATTTTGTTGTGTTATTTATTTCTGAATGTGTAAATTATTAGCCTATATATAACTACTACTTTAGTTATATGATGTTCATTTAAACACAGTTGATAATAAAAATACTTGTTTTGAGACATTAAAATGTGTTGCTTTGTTGAATAGGAGTGATCGTCACCACAGAATTACACCCTTTTTCCTATCTCCTACTTTCTATACGCAATATTTGTAAAATGCTTGAAACTAAAAATGGCCCTGGTACGTAGGAAGAAATCATCATACTGTTAAACAACTCAACTAAATCCTTTGCAACATGAAGCACCGAAAATATGAGAAAAAAGTAAGCAGTATCGTTTGCCTTTACCATAAGTTAATTTCAGTATTCTGTAACTTTACGCACCGAAAACCTTCACAGTTTGGTCCCTTAGGTTTACAAACATTCGATTTCTCTAGGATCCTTGAAAACTGGCAGATTAAATTATACATAAATTTATTTACAATAAGCATACGTGAATCAGTCATTCTGAACAACAAAATCAAGTTTTCAATTGATAATGAACCAAACCAAAACACATAATACGAGTTGGCTAACATGGGAAAGAGACATAGCCCACTTCCCAACAAATTAAAATAACAGAATAATTCATCGCACTTATATTGATGGTACAGTGCTTGAAATTTACTCTAGAACCTACTCCAAGCGAGTGTCTCCAAGCAGCAACAGACATTAAGTAAAATGAAACTCTGATGGCTTAACATACTGGCGCGATGCTGCTCATACGTTCCAACCGGTGCACCAAGGTCCGGCAGCTGAATAGTACCGTGCCTCACCAATGAAGCTCCGCGCCTTCATTTAGAGTCTCCTCCAACAGAATAGGGTCAGGTGCTGCTACAAAATTTCCAACACGTCTCGTGGATTCGAGAGAAAAATAGCCGACAGCCATAGGAAAGCTTTCGCAGTCATTATTGTTAAAATAAAAATTCTTCTTAGCTATTTGCTGCGTCATGATGATAAAATATTTCCAACGCTGTTGTTGCCAATTACATGCGAACACCAACAAGCGTACACCTTCCTGTTTTCCACAAGTAAGAACCACAGATTAAAAACACCAATAAACGCATCTTCCTCCCGAATTTCCATCTATGACAAACAGCAATGCAAGCACTAATAAAGTTATTCCTTTCCTTTCTGCTACCAAATTTCAACCAATCAGAACCACTCGTAGGGACATAATTGGCTTTGTAAGACAAGCACAGAAGGAAACACGTCAGTATTTCCTTAGGAAGGCTCCTGCAACGGAGCCGAGACATTGGAAATATTTTACTATAATGTAGCGGGCAAATAGCTCAGAAGAATTTTAATTTTAGCCTATAAAGACATCGATTAAATAGACAATATCTATAATCTTGACCGCAAATTTATTAGCAGTGATGACCGGTTTTAACTCATTTCTGAGTCATCCTCGGATCAGTTTACAGGTTTGTCAATAGTTGTATCTGCCAGGCAGTATAACCTTCCAATCAACTAATTAAAACTTCTTCTTGTTGTGGTCTTCAGTGCGCAGACTGGTTTGATGCAGCTCTCCACGCTACCCTGTCCTGTGCAAGTCTCTTCATCTGAGAATACGTTCGGCAACCTACATCCTTTTGAATCTGCTTACTATATTCGTCCCTCGGTCTCCCTCTACGATTTTTACCCCGCACGCTTCCTTCTAATGTTAAGTTGAACATTCCTTGATTTCGCAGAGTGTGTCCAACCAATCTATACCTTCTCTTAATCAGGATATGCCAGAAACTCCTTTTCTCCCCGATTCGGTTAAGCACCTCCTCATTAGTTACGTAATCAACCCATCTAATTTTCATAGCACCACACATCGAAAGCTTCTATCATCTTTTATCTGAACCCCTTATCGTCCAGGTTTCACTCCCATACAGTGCTACACTCCAGACAAATGCTTTCAGAAAGGACTTCCTAACATTTAAATTAATATTGGATGTTAACAAGTTTCGCTTCTTTAGAAACGCTTTTCTTCCCAGAGCCATTCTGCATTTTACATCTTCTTTACTTCGGCCATCAGAGGTTATCTTGCTACTCAAATAACTAAATTCATCTATATCTTTTATTGTATCATTCCTTCAGCATCGCTTGATTTCTGACATTGCATTCCATTACCTTCGTTTCACTTTTGTTAATGTTCATCTTTTATCTTCCTTTCAAGACAATATCCATTCCATTCAATTGCTCTTCCAGATCTTTTGCGTCTCTGACAGAATTACTATGTTATCGGCAAACCGCAATGTTTTTATTTTTTCTCCCCGCACTTCAATGCCCTCTTCAAATTTCTCCTTCCATTCCTTCACTGCCTGCTCAATGTACAAATTGAACAACATTGGGGAAAGGCTAGAACCCTGTCTCACTCCCTTCCTAACCTCTGCATCCCTTTCTTGCCCTTCGACTCTAATAACCGCTGTCTGGTTTTTGTATAGGTTGAATATAACTCTTCGATCCCTATATGTTACCCCTGCTACCTACAGAATTTGGAAGAGTGTATTCCAGTCGACACTGTCAAAAGCTTACTCCAAATCGACAAACGCTAAAAACGCAGGTTTCCCTTTCCTAAGCCTATCTTCTAAGGTAAGTCGTAATTGCCTCCCGTGTTCCCACATTTCTCCTAAATCCAAACTGATCTTCCCCGAGATCGGATTCCACAAGTTTTTCCATTCGTCTGAAAATAATTCTTGTTAGTATTTTGCAACCTTGACTTATTAAACTGATAGTTCTGTAATTGTCACACTTGTCTGCACTTGATTTCTTTGGAATTGGAATTACGATATTCTTCTTGAAGTCAGAGGGTATTTCCCCTTTCTCATACATCTTGCATATTACGTGATTAGTCCTGCAGCGCTCTGTCAAAATTACAACTTATAAAACCAAAAAATGCGGTACATTTGAAGAAAACCACATTGGTTATTGCATATATATGACATTTTTGCAGAACAGTACCTAAAGTCAGGCATTACGGGTTAAAATTCACTGACAGTATCTATTATTCTTTAAACTTCTCAATCAAGGTATCTGTAGCAGGGGTCAGTGTGAGAATATTCTGTACATTTCTAAGATGTGATGTCGAAGTACACTCGTATAGGCCCACTATGTTTTGCATGGTGTGCAACCTACATAAAATACTTCACAATTTCTGCGGATTCAATTTTTCGTTTTCCACTCACTTCGGAGCTAAACTAAGCCTTCTGATTTCTTATGGATTTTAGATCTATTTGTATTTGTTTAAAGAGTCCGTATTTTCTACAATATCACGCGTTATCAGTTCCTTAATCATGAACTTTCGTAGCTGTTACTATGGTTGGTCACCTGCATTCCAACCTGTCAAATGAAGCTCTTGGGATGTAGCTATCACAGGAGCACTCGGGATTCAAGTATTTCGTTGAGGATGGACTAATTTTCACTCCCTCTCCAATATACGGAGGCCGATTTTCGTCTTCTATGAAAAGATAATTTCGTAACAAAAATCATTAAAATCGCTTCACTAATCTTTAAATTATCGCAATTTTTCCAGTTTAGCACCCATTTTCGAGGGCCGTTTCACCAGTAGAATATGTTTTACCATCGCTAAAAAAGTACGTGTCCCTTAGTTTTTCATGTATTATGTCTAAATTTTAGAAAAAAAGGAATGATACGTCCGTAGGTTTACTTTAAAGGGTAGCAACTGTCCGGTATCATATGCTGATATTTATTTATTTACTAACTGTACCTGGCATTAGTTTCTTTTCTCCTATTAAAATGCAATGCTGTGTCATATATATATGCAGGAATTAACAGCTGACTGATAGTTTTGCTGAAATGTATAAGTAAATCAATAAGTCTTTCACACTAATTATTTATGAAATCTTCTGTATCACTGGATATTATCAACAGTGGTGTGAGAAGAGGACCGATGGATTTATCTTCGAAAATATCTAAAGTCACCAATGTAATTGCCAGCATACGTCTTCACTACAGTTGAAAATTTCACATGAGCTGGAAAGCTCCTACAGAAGCAAAAATAAGAAAATGAATATCTGAATGTTTGCCCTTTATGCGTTACTATTCGAGACATCTAACTGTGCTGAATCTTTGGTGAGTTGTTTCCTGTGTACGTCTGCGTAGGTTTCTGGTCTCAAAACAAAGCAGTACGATACATCAGGAATAATGAGAAAGCGGATATCCGCATTTATCTTAGTGACATGCAACAGACTTTACTTACAGTTTCAAATCTTTACGGAAAATAGTTTATTATTTACTATATTTTCACTGTACGTGACATAGCACTGTCGCACCAGGCATGCCATTTTAATTTATTACTTCGTAACTAGTCAACTCATTTGCAATATATTTTACATACAGTATCGACATATAGAGCTGCATGTGTCAACAAATTTAACTCACCGTACGATATATACTTCAGGAGGTATGTCATATCGTGAAACTGCGCGCAACAACTGACACAAAACAGCTGACACAAAACACGTCAGAACAGTGTTGCAGAAATGACGAAAAAAAACATACCAAATCTGAACGAACACAAAATTTCAAGATTGGCGGTAATTTGCAGATTTTCGAAATGTGGTGCGAACTTAAATGCAATAAGCGTATATTGAGGAAAAAATTTCAATTGTTTGTAAATCCATGAGACTCGACTTCTCGGTTATTAGTCCCTAGGCTTACAAACTACTTACACGAAGTTAAACTAAACTAAGGATAACACACACAAACCCACGCACAAGGGCATGCTCCGACGGCGCGCAACCACGCGCTCTGTGGCAAGGCGCCACTCTGCTGTGGCATATATTGGAGATAACACCTATAAAATATTGAGGAAGGCAAAAAGTGTTTTCATTAACAGAGCAATTAGTAGATGTAACTGTTATAATAGAGCGGTTGCATGCACAACACTTGTCTGACCTGCTTTGTAGTCTTGTGTAGTTCGCAAATGAAGTAGTTAGGAAAAGCGCTCTCATAGTTGAACCAGTTCGCAGATCGCTCGCCTCTTAGTTCGTCCACTCCTTTTCCGAAGACACGTGTAACAGCGAGAGGACGCGAAAGCGCGCAGAATCGCGTGATTCCCTTCTGCCAGTTGCCGTCATTTAGAGCTGATAAGCAGCTCATCTGTAGTTTTAGTAGTGGTAACAAAAGCAAAAACGAGCGGAGGAACTAAAAAGAGCGACCTACATCGCGTAAGAGCTGCGAACTAAAAAGAGAGTTAACGGTCGCGAACTAAAATATGTGCGATAGGTCGCGAACTAAAATATGCGCGATAGGTCGCGAACAGAATTAAAAATCACGTGTTTGCCTTCTGCTGATGATAGCCATTTCGGGATTGCGTCTGACTGCTACATTACATAGTTCAGTGCAACAAAATTTCTGCTTTGAAGTATTCTGCACTCTGCAATATCTGACTAATAAATTTCATAATGCCAAGATATAGAGATAACTCTAAACTTAAACGCCAGAAATTATCCACAAACTGTTTCTTTTGGTTTGAGTGATATCGTTAGCGGCTCAAGCAGCAAGCGCATGAAGCAGCTAGGTGGGGGAACTTCACCCTCCACCTGCATGCGCAGACCATGCCGCTCAGCCGTCACTGGGAGCGGACGAACTAAAAGAACGAACTAGTTCGCGGCAGAGCCGCGAACTGAAGTTAGCGCTCCCAATCGCGAACTCTTATACGGAAGTCTAATGTTTTGGAGTATTTCTGCTCGTTGTGGGTTCCTCATGTGGTGGGACTAACGGAGGACATAGAGAGAGAGTTCATAGAACGTCAGTTAGTTTTTAGTTTTTGCGATGTAGCATTGGAGTAAAAATCATTATAAGAGGACGGTATTCATAGCGGCGAAATATATTTACGAAATATATTTCATGTATCCTCCAAATACAAACATTTGAGAAAGAAACCCGAAAGAAACTCTTACACACCACCATCTACATCTATATTTCGCATGCCATCTCATGGTGTGGGGTGGAGCGTACTTTGTGTATCATTGTCATTTCCTAATCAAATGTTCAAATGTTTGTAAATCTATCGGAGCAAACTGCGCGGTCATCAGTCCGTAGCTTGCAAACTACTTAAACTAAGGTAAACTAACCTAAGGTTAACACACATACACACACACACACACACACACACACACACACACACACACACACACACACACACACACCAATGCCCCAGCCAGGGAGGACTCGAACCTCCGACGGCGAGCAAGCCGCGCTCCGCAGCGAGGCGCCTTAGACCGCTCGGGTACTCCACCGCGGCTGTCATTTCCTCCTCCCAAATACATTCGCGTTTTGTTGGCGGAGAAAACTACTACCATTATGCCTCCATGTTTGCTCCAATCTCTCTCATTTTATCCTTGGGGACTTCTCGTGAGATATATGTAGGACGGTGCAATATAATGTTTGACTGTTCGTGAACCTTATGCTCTCGGAACTTTGTCAGAAGACCATCGTGTGGTCAGGATCTCATACTGATGTGAGGTTACTTAGTTTAAGTAGTTTGTAAGCTACGGACTAATGTCCAAGCAGTTGAGTCCGATAGATTTACAAACATTTGAAAGACATTTTGTAATTGCCCCGAAATGGCTGCCGTTTCTAGAGCTGTCTGTTCCTACTCAACTGAACTAGCAACTGTGCTATTTCTTATCGTAGTAACCACATCCTTAGCGAACTTAAACACCGCTTATAATTCCTCAGTTCTTCAACATCTCGCATCTTTGAGACGATCTCGTCTAATTCTACGTAACTGCTATTCAAATCACATTTAAATGCTTGAAAAAGTTTTCATCGAACCGCTTTCATACTATTTCCTTCATTCTCTAATAGCGTGCGGGAAAAATCTTTCCATTTAATTTCTCTTATGTATCTCATGACTCCCTATACAGGCGGGTAGTAGCAAAATGTATTCGCATTCGGATAAGAAATTTGTGAACGACGCAACGAATAACACCATTCTTTTAATGAGTTCCACCCCAACTGTTGCATCACATTCGTGATCCAAAACGACTGCCTTTCTCTGAACTTCCTCTGTGTCCTCCGTCTTTCCAACTTGATGGGGATCCCATAATGCGCAGCAGTACTCGAAAATGGAACGGACAAATACAGTGTAGGCAATTTCTTAGTAGAACTGTTCCATCTTGCTAATGAAACTCAATCTACACTTGCCCTTCCCACGAAACTTTCTGTGCGTTCTTTCCACTTAACGTTGTTCGTAAAGGTAATTCCCAAGTATTTAACTGAACGTAACTCCCTTAGATGGAACTGATTGCTTGTGTAAATAACGTTTAACGCATTTATTTTAATGATCATATGGATGACTCTACACTTTTCGTTATTTAGGGTCTACTGCCAATTTTCACATCATGCAAAGGTCTACTCTAAATAGTTTTGCAGTTGCTTTGGTCTTCTGGCCACATTACTAATCCATGAACGACAGCATAAGATGTGAACAGTGTAAGATTATCTGCTAGATCGATTATAAAGACAGGAAACTTTAGGACTTTATAACACTTCCCTGAGGAACGCCAGATATCACTTCATTTTATTCGATGACTTCTCGTCAATTACAACGCACTTTATCCT
Source organism: Locusta migratoria (assembly GCA_026315105.1). Lineage (NCBI taxonomy): Eukaryota > Metazoa > Arthropoda > Insecta > Orthoptera > Acrididae > Locusta > Locusta migratoria. The sequence continues at coordinate 182,383,992 of CM048746.1, forward strand.
TACTGCAAGAAAACCGCGATTGTAATTACACGACTGTGGCGATATTCCATAATCATGCAATTTGATTAAAAGACGCATGTGAGGTGCACTGTCAAAAACCTTCCGGACATCTATAAATATGGAATTGATTCGAGATTCCTTGTCGACAGCAATCGTTACTCCATATGACCAAACAGCTACACTATGTCATCTAAAGTATCAGGACACTCTCAAAAATGTTCCGTTGTCACCTACTACCAGGCACTCCATATCAGCGACCTCAGCAGTCATTAGGCATCGTGAGAGCTGAATGGGGCGCTCTGCGGAATCACGGTTTTCGAATGTGGTCAGGTGATTGAGTGTCACTTGTGTCAGAATTCTGCTCGCGAGATTTCCACACTGCTAACCATCACTAGGTTCACTGTTTTGTGGAAACTTGAAGGTACAAGCACAGCACGAAAGCGTTAAAACCGACCTCGCTTGCTGACTGACGGAGACTGCAAACTGTTGAAGAGGGTGGTATACAGTGTATTAGGCAGGCATCTATCCAGACCGTGACACAGGTATTGCAAACTGCATCATGATCCACTGCAAGTAATATGACAGTTAGGCGGGACATGAGAAAACTTCAATTTTATGGTTGAGCGGTTGCCGATAAGCCACACACAACGCAGGTCAATGCCAATCGACACCTCGCTTGACGCAAGGAGTGTATACTTTGGCGGATTGAACTGTGGAAATGCGTTGTGTGAAGTGACGAATCACGATTCAGAATGTGGAGATGCGATGGCTGGGTGTGGGGAATGCCCGGTGAACGTCGTCTGCCAGTGTCTGTAGTGCCAATAGCAAAATTCGGAGGCGGTGGTGCTATGGTGTGGTCTTGTCTTTCATGGAGGGAGCTTGCACCCCATGTTGTTTTTCGAGGCTGTATCACAGCACCAGCAAAGGCCTACATTGATGTTTTAAGCACATTCTTGCTTCTCACTGTTGAATCGCAATCCGGGAGTGGCAATTGCAGCTGTTTAACACTATCGAGCACCTGTTCATAATGGACGGTCTGTGTCGGAGAGGTCACACGACAATAACATCCATGCAATGGACTGGTCTGCACAGAGTCCTACCGCAAATCGTATAGAATACCTTTGGGGTGTTTTCAAACGCCGACTTCGCGCCAGGACTCACCGACGTACATCGATGACTCTCCTCAGTGCAGCACTTCGTGCAGAATGGACTGCCATTCCCAAAGACTGAACGTATGTCTGCAAGAGTTGAATCTGTGATCCAGGCTAGGGGTGGTCCAACACCAAACAGAATCCCAGCATTACCGATGGAGGGCCCACCAATCTGTTAGTCATGTTCAGACAGGTATCCGGGTACTTTTATCTGAATCGGTGTTCTCTTCGGGGTAGTTCATAATGTGTTGTAAATAATATGTTGGAAAATGCTATTGCAAACCGACGTCAATGATATGCGCCTATAATTTTCTCGGATCACTCCTATTCCAGTTTAGAATACTGGAGTGACCTGTGCTACTTCACAGTCTTTGCATATTAACTGATTCTTCCGTCGCTTCTTGGTAGAACAAATTCATTATAAAAATTAAAATACACAATTTTGTTTGTTTATTTTGTGAATCCATCTTGTACACTGTCATTACAGTAATTATACATTCATTACTTCGCAATTTGCGAGAATTTTCGAATTTAGCTGCTCTTCCTCAAGTGATCTAGCACATTGTAAAATATGAGAATTTGTGCCGGACCGGGACTCGAACCCGGGTCTCCCGCGTTTCGCGAGTGGTCGCCTTAACCACTCGGCCACCCGGATACGCTTCCCGGCCAGACCCAAACTTCCACATGTTAACAGTCGTCTACTTCCCTTAGTGCTCGCACGCGTATGGCAGTAATTCCCGCGACGAGGAGAGACATACTACACCATCTTTAGCCTGTCTTGACGTCATATTTACTATGATACGTCTGTTCCTAAGGAAGAGACATTGCTTATGATCTGAAGCTCTAAATATTAAATATGCATTCCTTAATTCGCAATTTTTGAAAATTTCCTGAAGAAGAGCAGCTAAAGTCGGAAAAACTCGAAAATTGCGAAGTAATGAATGTAAATTTAACATTTTTAGCTGCAGACCATGGTAAATGTTACAGTATTTTTTTATTTAATTGTGAACACTATAACTTAATATGTTTATTTTCACCGTATTTCAGTTCGAGTGCATACATCCGCTTTTGTTAAGCTTCTCTGTTCTCCACTGCACCCCATCTATACCCTCCTATCCCACCTCTATATTTTTGTCTATTTGTTTATTTAAGTTATAATAGTGTGCCGGGTTTCAAATATTTGTAATATTTGTGTCATCTTATGTTTAGAACAACCCTTAAAACATTAGATTCTTGTTTAATTTTATTTTTATTCACTATAGTCATGCTGTACTCATTTATGTTCACACTATTCTCTACGTATGTTATTTATGTTTCCTTTTTTCAGTACTATTAAGTAACAGATTTCATTCAAATACTTATTAACACTGTAACTGCTCCATCAAAGAAGTTAATTTACTTTTCTGTATGTAACATGTCTTCTGATTCACCGACATTCTTTGAATGAAAGTCTGTAAATGTTTGATGATGGCCTAATAAGCCGAAAATCGTTTCACAAAATAAACAAATCTGTAGAACAAAGACAAAATTGTGTATTTTAGTTTTCATTAGTCTTTGAGTATGGATTCTTCACTGAGCGAGGTTTGGAGATATTGCGTCAACATACTCTCCAAGAAACGTAATTGGTATAAAATCTGGACCGAAAGTCTTGCTTTGTGTGATTTAAGTTGAATATTTTAAACATGACTTACAGGATAGCAAATTAATAATCAGCCAACCATTTGCAATAATAGTAGTTTCAAAAAAAAATTGACGACATCTTCCACGGTTATAAACCAGTCTTCTTCAGACATACATGTTATATCTATACACAATGTGACATCATAAATTGCAAATTCATAATCATTTTGCCTAAAACATGCGTCATACCAAGCCTGTTGTGTAAAATATTGTGAAATACAGAATCAGAATAAAACTGTCACTTACTCTACATGCATATCACAGTAATTGAATGTCCTGGGAGTGTGATTTAGACAAAAGATACTTCAGCGTGTTTGGAGTCATTCACGCTTACTGATGGGAAGCAAGGAGCGTGCATACCGGGACCGGTGGCGCATGCGCCGTGGAACAAAAATGTTCAAATGTTTGTATAGTCTATGGGACTTAACTAGGGGGTCATCAGTCCCTAAACTTACAAACTACTTATGAACTACTTACGAACTAGGACGACACAAATATCCATGCCCGAGGGGGGATTCGAACCCCCGACCGTAGTGGCCGTGCAGACCGTGGCTGGACGCCTCAGTCCCCTCGGCCACCGTGGCCGGCGCCGTGGAACATAAACGTTCAGTGGCTTAAGTAGCCATTGGGAGAATGTACATTGAATTTACAATGATGTTAATAAATGGAATATTTGGATAAAAAGAGGGTAAGAAGGTCGAGGGAAGCTAAAAGGTAAAACAGTCAACTATACGAAGATTGGTTTGAACACCACAGTACTTTACTAGGCTCTGGTGCTGTTTGGAGATGGTATGCTGTTGCCTTCCTCCGACCTTCGAACCACGGCGCTACTCGGTATTTTTCACATGAGCAGCACTGTCAGAGGTGAAAGAAGTGGGAAGGGGCAGATAATAACCCTAGGACCTGGCGGGGATCGAACCCGTGACCTTTGGATTTGTAGTATGGCACTCAACGCCTGTGCAACCGAGGCGCACTGAGGAAAGCTATACAAACAAATTTTACATTGGTCAATTGTAAGAATATGCTAACAGTTACCGTTAAATACTTTGGTCAGGCTAGAGTCAACAGCAGTATTATATTCCATAAAATGCATTTTTAAAACCATCGCTGTTTATTAAAAACCTTACTTATCAACCAGATTCGGTCAATAGACCATCTTCATGTTGACTGATAGGTTTTACCTAACATGACCACTGTATTTTTAATATTTTTAGTTATTTTGACCCCTGTTTGTCTATACTAGAGGTATATTACACGATGCATTTTACCATTCAGTTTTAACACCTATTTATCCATGAAGATGGTCAATTGACCGAAACTGGTTGATAAATAAGGTTTTTAATAAACAGCAGATAGTTTTAAAAATGCACTTTATGAGACCGTTAAAATACACTGCATAAACGAACAACAATAACAGAAAAATGTACTAGATGAACAAAAAAAACTGTATTAGTACATAGCTTATAGTATGGTGTCGCAAATCATGTAAAATGGATAATAAATGTCATGTCAATTGCAAATGTAAGCAGGTTTTAGATTTTTGAGGAAATAGACAAATCCGAAAGGCTACCTCCAGCAGTAAGAAGATTTCGTGACCAGTATGGGTTTGAAGCCTTCAAACTATTGTCTAGAGGCGAGATTTAACCGATCATTTAGTAAACTGCCATCGTTGTGTTCTAGATGTTTAAAGATCTCAAGTTCATCCCAAAGATCAAGCTTTAGCCCTTTAACTTCTCTGTGTAAAATGATTGTGTCTTCTAACATCTGTAAAGTTTCGAATTCTGGGTATCGAAAAGCGCCCCGCGGAACCTCTGCCGGACTCGATGAGGATGTCAGGGTTGACGGAGTCGTCGCATACGCAGATGACCTTCTAGTGGTTGTCTGCGCGACCAACAGCGCCCAGCTAGAAAAGAAGGCACGAGAAACACTGACAACAATAACACAGTGGTGCCAACACAACAAACTCAAGATAGCTACCAACAAAACGACATACACTCTACTCAAAGGGTCATTACAACGAAACCCATCAGTTAAATTACACAACACAAATATAAAACGAAAAGTACTCACACGCCATCTGTTTGTCCACATTGATGAAAGTCAAAATTTCCACGAACCCATTAAGATAAGACAAAGCAGAGAAAATACTACACAAGTTGTCAAGGCTTAATTCAACCACGTACAGACTGCCTCTGTCAACTATGCGAACATATCACTGTGCTCTCTTCGAGTCAGTATTATGCTTTGCAGCTAGTACCTATGCTCCAAGATTGAGCCTAGTAACCAACAAAACAATTGTGAGACGTGGGCAGAGAAGTGTGTTATTACAACTTACAGGTGCATTCAAATCAACACCGATAGAAACGCTATTCGTCCTTCTCGGTATCTGTCCAGTTGACAATACAATACAACACAGAGCTGCAGCGTACTGGCTTAAAATGGAGAATCTAGACAAAGTGCACGAAATAAATGGCACACATATCGTAACAAACCTCCAATAGAGGACATGGGGAACAGACACATAGCAACAGGAATGAGAGGCCTGCGAAAAGGGACGTAGACTATATACACTACTTCCTGCCATTAGAGAAAGAAAACGGATAAAGCATTTCGACCTCAGACGCGGTATGGTTCACTTCCGTACAGGACATGGTACATATGCCATTCACCTGTTCCAAATGGGACTGGGAGACACCAACACTTGCACCTGCCAAAACACTGAAGGCTCCCCTGAACACATCGTCATACACTGCGGACGATACACACATGTCAGAGAGACACAGCAGCTTGACTTTACAGAAGACGATACGAAATATGACATAATAACAGACGAACAAAAACGGACACAACTCAACACACTAGCAGACCAGATACCCAAAGCAACCTACGAAGAATACAAAAGGACAAGGCCGTACAGGAGGCGTGTAACTAATGTATAACATTACAAATGTACGTGCTGCTTTATATCAAAAGGTAGCAGGATTATAAATGAGAAATAACTAAATAAATAATAACAATACTGGACCACCGAGAACGCCCGGGGCGCCCGCGCCGGAGAAAAGTCCCCGCCTGACGCGGTGTCCTCGCGTTGAGCAACCACGCCTCCGCCTCCGCGCTGGAGGAACTCGCGCGCTCTTAAGAGGACGCGGCCGCTGGCCCGGTACAGTCGCCCAGCGAGCTCCCTGGCCCGAGACACGCGACACTGCCACATCAGCAGCCACACACGGACAAGTGCTCGAGTGCTCCCCGCCGCCATGTCTCGCCTGAGCTTCAGCTGCGCCGCGCTGCTGGCTGTCGTCGCTTCTCTCGCCTACGCCGCCCCGGCGGCAGAGCCGAGATTTCGCCAGCGGCGGTCCGCCGCCCCCGACGTCAGTGATCTGGAAGACTGGACCAGCATCGCCGAGTACAGCCTGTGCCCCGCGGAGGTCCAGTTCAACCGCAGACTGCGCGTGTACGAAGTGTGGTGCCAGAAAGAGGGAGACGAGGTGGAGGCCCGAGGTGGCAAGTACGCGTGCACCACGCTCAGGTACTCCCTGCCAGTGCCAGCAGCGGACTCTGACGTCGACATCGCCGGCGGCTGCGTCGCTCTCGTGTCGCACGTCTCTGAGGTCGACGCCAACCTGGAACCCCGAGACTGACACCTCTCGTCACACTTCACATATTTATTATAGCGTATTTATTTATTTATTTATTATTTCAAGCGAACTAAGGATCTAGTCAAAATAACTACTACGTAATCATTTCCTTCATTCTCCCCAAAACTATAATTTTCTCTCAATGGGTTCTTTATCCCTCTTATCACCATGTGACTCATCGTTTCATTATCCTGAAAACATCTCAGTTTATACAATTTCAGTCTCAATTCATTTGTAAAATGACTCTGCTTAAATCTGCTACTCATCTAATTCATTTTTTGTCTTGCCCCAAACACTTTCTAGTTTGTTTCTCTGTGCAGAAGCAATATATCAATCTGATTTGTTAATGTTTCTAGCTTTTTTCTCTCTAGACGTCTATAGAATTTAACACGTTTTTTCTTCACCTCATGTGTCGTTTTTCATCATTTGGTTTCAGAACCTAATTTATTCTTCATTAGACCTTATATTTTTTAAAGATTTCTCGATCTTTTACGAAGCTTGTAAATTACACTTTGCGGCCAGATGAAACTATTCTTTCTGAGCTATAGCGGACACTGGTATTACAACTATATTAGAATGCTTTAATTTATCATCCTCAGCAACAAATTATTTTTATACTGATTTATTTATTTATTTGTTTATTTATTTCCTTACCACGTCAAGAAAGTATGTCCTGTGATTCCGTCAATTTATCGAATACTCATTACTTTTTTAGTTATTTATTATTTATATACTTATTTATTTTCTTGCCGTGATGGCAAAGTGTGTCTACTTATTCCACTAGTTCATGGAATAGTTTATTCGGCACTGTAATCTGTATGTTAGGAAGTTTTACAACATGGTAGCGCATATCGCTTTGCGACGAGACTTGGAAGTTATGCTGTGATATTATTTAATATGCTGTGTGATTTATCGGATTAGGTTGTATGAAACCGTAGTTCCTAAACTTTTATAGTTCCTTGAAGTTCGAGTTTATATGAATCAGCCATTTAGAAAAGGCCATATACGTCAAAGTAAATGCCTCACGAGAAAAAAAGAATCTATTTGTATTTCAATATCGAGATGTACAGTGTATTTTTATATGTAGATTACAAAGTGTAGGATATTATATTTTCGCAGAGAATGGACGTTTGTTCGGGTACTTTCCAGATTTCGATCTAAAATGGTAATGTGATGGGGATGGACATAATGCCTTTTCGAAATGACTGCCTCAATTGCGTTGGACTTACATTAAAGCAGACGACTGAAACAGGGCCTTGGATGGAGATGTACTACATATCATTTAGTAGAAAAGCATAAAATCAACAAATGCGTAGCAAATGAGTGTTTTGAATAGTAAATAACATTCATACACAAATGCTATAGTCTCATAATTTTTATTTATTTATTTTTGTCCCACTGCATTTTTATGTAAAATACCGATGCAGTTAACAGATATTGCCGTTGATGTAGTATAAGACAAGTCTGCTTTGTACTGTTTTATGCATATTTTGGTACTGCAGGTGCATACTTGATACTCCATAGTTTGTTCTAGTTGTAAGAATTATTTGTGATCTCAGTTTTCAAATGCTACTACCGCCAAATATCTACGAGAAACTTCGTCATCTAAGTTCTCTCGTTTATTGCCATGTAATGTGATATGTAGTGACCTTAGTTATAGTAGATACTAATTAATCAATGTTCCTAGATTACGTATTCATAAGTTTCTGATGTGATTCTCTGTTGTTTATGTAAATTGAATGAAGCTTTTTATAAAAATAAACGCATTGAAATACATTTTCATTCAGTTTTTATTTTTAATATGTTGAATTACACCATGAAATTGAAGCAAGGATAAAGTTTGTTACTGATGTAATTGTTTTTCAAAGGACTGTTTCAGTGAGGTAATGAATACCTGTTATTAAAAAAAGCAGAGTGGAACTTCCAACATGTATTTGTAATTTCAGAAGAAATTTAGATTTCATACACAACAAGCGGTTTATTCTTGATCGTGTGGTTCTAATTCCGTAACAGAATAATTAAACGAATAGCGTTTCTAGCAACTTCTAAGACGACGACTGGTCTCAGCTTTTACACGATGTCAAATTCAAGTGGATTTTAAACTGCCACTATTTATCAGCATTTAAATATTTAATATACTAGTTGAAAAGTAATTCGTAGGTACATAAAGAATAGGTAACTTAATGTATGCTGTATTATTTACGAAAGAGTGGATAAATGTAAAATATAACCTTAGAGAAGATTGCTATAAAATTTAGTAACACGCAAGGCAATAACGACCCAACGACTAATGTTAGAAAATAACCTAAGGAAAGCTTTTGTAGATTTGGCAAAATATTTTTAGAATTGAAATACACACTTTCAAATTCTGAAGTTATCAGGTGTAAAATACGGGGAACGAAAAGTTATATACAATATGTAGAAAAATCTTGACCAGCTATAAAGAGTCGAAGGGCACAGTGGTTGAGAAGGTAATAAGACAGGGTTTCAGCATTTCACCATTGTTATTGAGCAAGATTTAAAGAAAGCTAACAAAGCTCATGGAGCAGAAATAAAATATTTGTGTTTTGCCGATGATTTTCTAATTCTGTCACGGATAGCAATGGAACTTGAAGAGCAACTGAACACAAGGTAGGCATAAGATGAACATTAACCAGGCCGAAATAAGCGTATTGGACTGTTCTACAAATATATCAGATGATGCTAAGGGAACTAGATTAGAAAACGAGACGATAGAAATAGGATATGTGTTTTGTTATTTAGGCAGTGAAAACTGTGTGATTATCAGGCCAGAGAAGATAGAAAATGAAGAATGCCAATGGGAAGAAAAGCATTTTTGTAGAAGAGATATTTGTTAACATAGAATATTATTGATATTCTAGGAAATCTTTTCCGCATCTACAACTTTAACCCTTTCAGAGCCCTCATTGAACCAAAATCGGTAATTTTAAAACCACTGGGTTTATATAACAAAAGCCATAGTATTGTATATTATTTTTTCGCTTTCAAAAAAATTTAGAACCAACAAATGTGAGCGTCAGAACTATCTTAACCCTCCGTCGGGCGCAGTCGGCCTCACAGGCCAGCAAAACACTTTTTTGATTCCCGTGCTTAACAGTGGTGGCCCAGCGGCCCGCCTCTCCGTTTACTCGCGTAACTTTGGGAACCTCACACAGTGCCATCGATTTCCACGCGGATCACGGGGAACTCCTTGGGCCTCACAGGCCGTCTGCGCCCGATTACGTTATAGTTTTTAAGGTGAGATTTTTCAAGATATTTTTCCTTTATTACTTCGTTTCAATCAAACTATGTCTGTGCTCTGTGATTTTCACCGTTACCTTCGGAAAAAAAGAAGACTTTGACGACTCTGGCCCTTCAGACTGAGTGCGCCTGATCGATTTCTAATTTCAGTTTTCCCTTCTTTTCCTATGTTATCACATCCATATTTTCTGCTGAAATGTCCAGAAAAGTATATTATGCCTCTAAGCCAATGATCTTGTGGAAATAATGCACCTCCTCGAGGACGAAACTGCTGAAGATCCAGCCGCGCTCGAAGATTTAGTCGATGAGAGAGACACCCACTCTCAGGGTGAGGTAGCAGAAGGCAAGAGGACTGAGCAGCTGAACAGGAAGTTTAGGGAACAGCTCGGAAATATGAAGAAGAGAAGAAAATATGTGAGGAGTTTCTATTTTGCAAACGATAAGCGACGAAGTAGTCTAAGTAGATACCTTCTACTATTTATAGTGTGAAGAGTCACATCATTATTACACAACATCCAGTGCAAAAGATATTGCTACAAATGACGCCACCAATTGCAAAACCTTGTGTCATCAACTTCTAACTGGACAATTTAGCCTGTGTATGCTATGAATATATGTGGAATGTCGATTCGGCTGCAAACTCGACTGAAACAATTTTTAGCCCACAAGAGACGGGAAAGTTCTCCCACATTACCTCCCAAATGGCTAAAACGTCGACCGGCTGAAACAAGAGTTAGGAGGATGAAGAATCACGAATGTTCAGCTTGTCATCAACCAATCTGCTTGAGCGACGTATACGTTCTGTGCCATACCTGTGTTTCAGCTGTTGATTTGGGAGCTATGGCATCGGTTTTTGGCTGCAAATGTGGCGAGAAAAGATGATTACATGTCAATAGACTGCTTAATGTCCTTTAAAAATAACTTCACTACTTTTATGGATGTCTGTTCGACCAATTTTTAATGCTCATTGTGGGAAATTGGTAATTTTGGTTACTTTAGTTTAAGGTGTATTGTGTTTAATAAATCCATTATTATGCTTTAAGTTTGCTGTAATTCCTTCCTTTAGATCCTCTTCAAGACTAGCCAACACGCATTTTGAATTTGATTTAACATGGCGGAGCTAGTCCACAAAATATGTGGGTGGCCTCTCAGGCCGGGTGCGCCTGATTTTGTTTCATCTGGAGGTGCGCCCGACGGAGGGTTAAATACAATACAATCATTTCCTATTTATTTCAATCATTTATTACAGTGATATTCACGAAAGGAGATACTGTATTTTGACATACACCATGACAAGCATCATTTGCTTATTGTACATTGTTTTCATTGAGCTGAGTGGAAAAGTTATCCTGAACTTCTGCAGTCACTAACATTACTGCTGATTTAGTGACTTCGTTTTCTCTCTTCATTCGAAAATTCAGAGCTGTCTCCCAGTCTGGGAGTATTATCTGCAAGATTCCAGGTTAAATCTGACAATTCATAATCGTCACTGAAGTTTTTCACTTCGAAATCATTCCCTAATACTAGTATTTCCTCATCAGTAAGCTCTCACAATAAAATAATGAATTTACTAGAACAATAATATGTAAGCCCAATTGTAATATGAGCTATTTATTTCGTCATCTCTTCCTAATCAGAGCCTCATACATCGACGTCAAGTGAGCATACGCCAATTAGTCTCAACCTACACAATTGTGCGTATAGAAGTTACAGTCATTGTATTTACGAATGTATTTAAAATATTTTTACCCAAACTTTTAGATTAGATTAGCTTTTTGTTCCGTAGATCCATGTTGAGGAGATCCTCGTGGATGTGGAAATGTCTAAAAACAAAATTTACAAGCTGAATAATAGATAATACTAATAATATAAATACATATACATACAGTTTCTAAGCTTTCTTTTACCTGATAATACAAAAATACTAATATAGTATGAATACCGATACAAGCATCATTTGGTACAATTTAGAAATTCACTATTGGAGTAGATAGAAGGAGTTGGCCACTAGAAAGTCTTTTAGGCTACTCTCAAACTGATCTTTATTTCTAGCTAAATTTTTTACAGTTAAAGGATAAACTATTGAAAATAAGTGTTCCTGAGTAGTGGACCCCTTTTTGAACTATAGTAAGTGTTTTTAAGAATTTCTGTTCCTAGTATTGTATGTATGAACTGAGCTCTTTGTTAGGAAAAGGGGTATATTATTTATGAGAAATTTCATTAAAGAATAAATATACTGAGAGGCAATAGTTAATATACCCAGTTCTTTGAAGAGGATTCTAAAGGACGTGCGTGAATTTACTCCACATATAATACGTATTACACGCTTTTGAAATCTGTAGACTATTGACTGACTTGAAGAGTTACCCCAAAATATTATACTATATGACATTATGGAAAGAAAGTAAGCAAAGTATCCTAGCTTTCTTATTTTTATGTCTCATATGTCTGATAACACTCGTATTGAAAATACAGATTTGTTGAGTCGTTTCTGCAGTTCTGTGGTGTTCTCCTCACAACTGAATTTATTATCAAACCGTAATCCCACAAATTTAATACTGTTAACCTCTTCTATCTGCTCTTCTTCATACTTAATGCATATGCTGGCGGGAAATCTCTTACATGTTCTGAACTGCATGTAGTGAGTCTTTCCAGAGTTTAATGACAATGAGTTGTCTTTAAACCATTTATTTATGTTCATGAAAATATCATTAGCAGACCTTTCTATAACTATGCTTGACATATTTTTATTGCAATACTTTTATCATCTGCAAACAAAACGAACTCAGGTTCTGGTAGTGTAACTGATGAGAGATCATTAATGTACACGAGAAAAAGCAATGGCCCTAATGACAACATGTAATTTCTTCCCAATCCGACGATGATTGTTGGCTTAATTCACTAGTCACTTGCACTGACACCCTTTGTTTCCTGTTAGTGAGGTACGACTTGAACCATTTTGCAGTATTTTCCGTGACACCATAGAATTCTAATTTACATAAAAGGATGTTAAGGTTCACACAATCAAATCCCTTTCACAAATCACAGAAAATGCCTGCTGATTGCAGTTTATTATCTAATGAATTAGGTACATTCAAACTTATGTTTACATATTTCTTTAGACTTTTCTGATTCTCAAAACGCACTTTTTCAAATGTTAAAGCACCATAAATAATGCAAAATTAAGACGTAGCTCGATGTAGATTCTTTCGACCCACCATCTTGAAAATTTTCATTGATTAATACACAATATCTTGCGTGTCCAAACAGGTAGCGATACGCTTAGAGGTTTATTCTATGTAGGGATTACTGCTCAATCCTTCCTCTCTGGAATCAACTTCTTACCGCAATAATATGTAAAGTAATTAACACAATTGTGCGTATCGGGTCCGAAAGGGGTATCCAAAAAGCCACCTCACAATGTGAGGCGTGGGGTATTTTGTGCATCATTGTGACTTCCTTTTTTCTGTTCCAGTCACGTATGGTTCGCGGGGAAACCTACCGTCGGTAATCCTAAGCCACATTGCGGGCTCTAAAGCTGTGTAATTTCATCCATGTTGCCTATTCGAAAATACATATAGGAGAAAACCGGATACTGGATGACTTTGAGGAACATATGCAGTCTGCAGTGAACAGTAGTCCACAATGCGCCCTCTGGGCCTGCCACTGGTCCAAGCAGGTCATCCCAGTGACTCTCCCACTCCTGCTAAACAGACCTGTAGCGGAGTATGCCGCCCTTCCCGCATACCCATCTATTACGGTGCACACAATGACGAGCAATATTCGTTTGTTTTTCAAGGTACCTGCTTCCTTGATGGACTTCCTGAGTATCCTTCCAAAGAATGTCAGTTTACCATCTGCCTTCCTCGGGATTAATTTTATGTGATCTTTCCACTTCAGTTCACCCAGTATATATGCTCCCAGACACTTCATGGAAGTAACTTTTTACAGTGACTATTCTCGAGTATTTTTTCCCTCAAGGCATGTAATGTAGTGAAACTTGGGTGTTAGGCAGTTCGGACAAGAAGAGGATAGAAGCTCTTGTAATGTGGGGTCACAGAAGATTATCTGTGTAATGTAACTAATGAGGACATACTGAAGAGACTTCAGGAGAAAAGAAGTCTGTAGCACAAGAGGACTAAAAGAAGCGAGTAATTTACAGGATACATACTGAGACGTTAATGACAAGTCTATTTAAATGTGTGGGAGGTAAAAGTCGTAGAGAGAAACTATGAGATGAGAACGGAAAACAGGTTGTAATGGGTGTGCGATCCACCTCTTATGATGAGGCTTGCACAGGATAGAGTAGCGATGAGAGCTGCAACAGAAAAGTCTTCAGAGTGAAGGCCACAACGTACACACATACCGTATGTATGCTTATATGAGCTGTACAGCGTACAGCGCCATCTGTTAGCAGCTTTCGTAACTATTATTTCAAACTGCTGTATAAACTTCTTACAGCTTTCAGAATAAAAATACCGTTTACTGCATTCCTCTATCCATCTTTGTTTTCGAGATATTTAATTTTGAAATCAGAAAGCACTTTTCTGGGCACCCTGTAGCAGCTGAGTTTGGGATTCCGGCAAGCACACTGTCAGCAATAATGAAGAATGAAGACCGCGTGATAAAGGGGCAGATCGGAAACGACAAAGGATGGCTGAGTTTCCAGATTTCGAAGACGGTTTAGAGCAGTCGTTCCGGCAGCAGAGGAATAATAAAGTGATTAGTTGTAGATTTATTTTGAAAGGAAAGGCAAATTATTTTGCATCAGCGTAGGGATATGATACGATTCGTTCGAGTAATGGATGGATTAAAAATGACAGGAAAAAAATACAGGGCATTATTTTCTTAAAAAGGAGAGGGGAAGTGCCAGTGTAAATATCAAAATTTGTGATGAGTGGAAGAGAAATGGAGAATGTTGGCAAGTGTTATATGAGGCAACCTGTTCCTGGAAAGTAAGCGCACGGTTATGATTTTGTAGCAGAGTGTTATTGGCAGTTTGCTTCTGCCTCGTTTATTTGAAAGTAGTAGACCTGTAGGGTTTACTCGTAATTTCACAGTATAAAAATTGTTCACCTTTATGTGAAGTTTATAGGACTTAACTACGGGGTCATCAGCCCCTAAACTTACAAATAACGTATGAACAAGCTTATCCAAAGACGGGACAAACATCCATGCCCGAGGGGGATTTCAACCACCGACGGCGAACTGCCGCGCGCACCGCAACACGGCGCTCCAGTACGCACGGCTAATCCGCCGCGGCAAAAATTACTTATAAACTTCATTAAAGACAGCACAAACATCGACGCCCGAGGTGGATTCGAACCCCTACAGAGAACGCTGCAGAGGATCGGAGCATAGCGCCTCAATGCGCTCGGCCACTCCGCCGCGGCTGCTGGTAGCAGACAAACGAATATGAATCGTCCAAGGTCGTTAAGATAGCTTTACAACTGTGCTACATCCACGTATTCCCAAACTCACCATGTTGCTACACAATACTAGACTTCTGTTGTTGTAATAACTACTCTTAGCAGACAGTGCATAGACCTTGTTCATCTCACGACATATAGTACATTCAATGCCGTATACAGTATCACTGATGTCACAGAAGGCTCGTCGTCATGTTTCTATCATATAAAGGTGTGAGCACAGAAAACAGTAGTAAAGATATGGATGAACTGACGTAGCTACGCCGTCTTTACAGTTATGACATAATGGTCAATTTTTTCTTACGAAATCTACAGCCTGCTTTGACACACACAGTACTGAGTCACATGCGTAACTATGTTTATTAGTCAGATAAAAATTTCGAATACCTTATACGTGAGCTTATTATAAAAGCATTGTTTATCGTTGATAACAAATGTCTATTAATTTGAGTGTTCTTACGAAACCTACAATCTGCTATGACACATACAGTAATGAGTATCGTTAATTTGCTGTTTTTATTAATCCGTTTCCAGTTTCGGACAACTCTGGCTTTCTTTTTCAATAGCAGTACTGCTATAAATGTGCGCCGCGGTGGAGAAGCCTAACGGTCTAAGGCGCCTCGAGGTTGGTCGCCGTCGGAGGTTCGAGTCCTCCCTGTGGCATGGATGTGTGTGTTTGTCCTCAGTTAGTTTACAGTAGTTTAAGTAGTTTTTAAGCTACGGACTGATGACCACGCAGTTTGGTCCGATAGATTTACAAACATTTGAACATTTTGAATTTGAACAAGTGGCGGGGCCGGCCGCAGTGGCCGAGCGGTCTGCGGCGCGCCACTCACCGTCTGCACAGCCGCTACGGTCGGGCTTGGATGTTTGTGTCGTCTTTAGTATAAGGTAGTTCATAAGCAGTGTATAAGTTTAGTGACTGATGACCCCGCAGTTCAGTCCCTTAACCTTAACAAACATTTGAACAAGTCGCGGGTCGACGGCCACTAGGCAGGAAGATGCTGGTCTCTGCGGTTGCCGCCGAAAATGTTTATTTCTATTCACATTATTAACAGAGATGATTTGTAAAATTGAAATGACTCAAAAGCTAGTGTTTGTTTAGCTCTTGCCGAGTTATGATCTGTATATTGTGACAACAATAAAAATGTTATAACGTCTTAAACTTTAATAGTGTGTTCAAGATTATTCCTTCACCTTTTATAAATTTGCAAAATATATCCACAGTGATATTATTTGAAATATTATACATCGTCGAAGATTTTATTTATTTATTTATTGATTACAATCTTGAGTGAAGATATTGATATTAGTGAAAGTTAAACTTCCGACAAGCGAAGAACACACTTGAGAATTTACAGATGTTAACAAAATCCATTCTTTACATAGATGGATTACGAATGAGAGCAACTTATAATATCTGTGTTGACAAAAACATACATAGCTATGGAATTTTAATTTTGACAGATCATTTCTGTTGGTAAGAGAACTTTGAAATATTTTATCTAAAGTGACAGTTTTATAAAAAGGTGATAGTCAAATCGAACGCTTCTTCTCTCTGGGCAAGAACCTGACACTGAAAGTTGAATAATAGTCCAAAAGTCAATATGAGAAATTGTTATTATTATCTGAAACTGACATTTCGTTGAACGAACGACTGGTTGCAGTGTCGTCCTGGCGCAACCGTCTAGCACGCACTGGCGGTACACTAACCAGTCGGCGTTCCATTTCTCAAGTTTGCAGCCTGTTGTCCTCCCATATCTTTGGAGGTGACCTACGACCACAATGAATCAGAATGATTTGCGATCACGCAGTTATCAAAACTTCTTCGCCACTCATCTTCTTGCAATCCTACCTTTGGCTCCCAATTCTCCCAGTTTCTTTCCTGGTCGATGATTCCGGAACGATTGGCCTGGGATACACCATCCGTTGTTCCACCGGATAAACTTTCGCATATGTGGAAACAGCAAGGACTACTGTATCTCCAACAACCTATCCGAAGAATCTTCCTTTTAATGTCGAGGCGTGTAGCAGGATTTACAGCCAACAATGATAGCAACAACCAGTACTGATTTCATCATGTACCTCACTTCCAATGGGACTGCAGTACAACGTGGTACCTCCCAAATTAATTTGTCTGTGATACGTCCGGGAGTTTTACTGCTGACAACGATGGCGGAGCTTGCCATCGAAAGCTCTTGGATTTAATTCGACGTGACGCGGCTTGTACACAGAGAAAATTCATAGATTCTCCGGCCTTACTTTGTGTTGCAATTTGAATGGCCAGCAGCGCATGTACCTGTCAAACAGAACTTGTGACAATCTCAGTGTAGTGCACACTGCAGCGTTTCTCATCCATACTCCACATTCTTGAACCCCACATAAATTCCCACAATCGGACTTCGTTTGTACAAACGCTCAGAAATTGTCCATTCTGTCAAGCTATATACAATTATGAGAATGTTGTATGTTCTTTGATGCAAAAGTCTGGCATAATTCCAGAACTAAAGTTAGTTTGGCACAAAGTCGCCACCTATGTTTTAATTCACTTAACTTCGTTGAACTTAAATTATTAAGAGATTTCTAATAACCTGTCACCCGTTAATACTGTAAAATTTTATTTTATTGTCTTCGCTGTGAAAAGCAGGTACAACGGAGTTATCTGTTCACTCAATCCGACAGTTTCTCTTCCGTTTGTCTAAGCAAGTGTGTGGTTCCAATGTGAACTTGGTTACATATACACGGAATTTTCAACATGCCAGCTGTCACTAGTACCCGACGTAATCTCCCTCCGTTTATTTTACCGGTGCAATTAAAACCCCAAACTCCACAAAACTATCCGATGCGACCAGTAAAATTGTTAATGAAATTAAGGAAAACTTTTTCTATAGGCAGCTATCGTTTGTTCCTCATTAGTATCAAATTCTTTCAGTTTCGTCGTCGTGCTTGTTACGTAATCTCAATGAGAAATCTTTCTTGCGAAAGTCAACTATAACCGAACTTTTCTTACGAGCATTTTTTGTTCTTCCTCTCCTTCGACTTTTAGGATCCCTTAGGGAGAAAATATGTTTGTGTACTTTGTATCTTTCACGGTCCATAGTTCCGTCCGCCTATTCCATCACTAATACGCCTAGGAAATTAGGTGGTCCTTGTCTCCTTTGTCCAAAGTGAATTAAACTTTGTTCTTGTAGTGGTCTTCAGTCTGCAGACCACGAGCAGCATCTATACAGTGTGCTCAACGCATTGCAACGTAGAACTCTGTCAGATTTATCTAACGCAAGATACTTTTTGTTAAATATGACATCCAATCGTCTGCTTTAAGCGATTTTGTCACTAGAAACAGATCGCCAGGTGTGTAATTAATCATATTCACGGAAAGTGTGACATTAACTGCGAATGGGAATAGTTGAAAATGTATACTCAGTCGGGATTCGAACCCGGGTCTCCTGGTTACTAGGCAGTTGCGCTGAACCCTACACCACTAGGAACACAGTGATCAGCACACCAGCACGGAATTACTCAAGTACGCCTCCCATCAGATACAAATTCTCAACTTTACTCTGCCCATTAGAACTCAAACTCGTAGTTTTTGTAAAAGATTCCTGTAACAGTAAGAGCCTAGGAGTGTCTCCGCACTGAAGAACCGCACATTTCCCATCCTCAGTGGTGCAGGGGTCAGCACAACTTCCTAGAAAGCAGGAGGCCGGGGTTCGAATCCTAGCTGGGTGCACATTTTCAACTTTACCCATTCCTAGTTAATGTCATTCCGTGAATATGAAATGATAATAACTGCAAGATCAAAAAGTGGCGTCTGTTCATTCTGACATGTACGAAAGAACAGACACCATATACAACATGCCGATGACGGGCAAGGATCCTTACTTCTGTGCGGTGTCACTCCTAGGCCCTTACTCTTACGGAAGTTTACAAAAATTACGAGTTCGGATTTTAATGGGCAGAGTAAAGTTGCGAATTTGCATCTGACGGGAGGCGTACTTGAGTAATTCCGTGCAGGTGAGGTGATCGCTGTGTCCCCAGTGGAGTAGTCTTGCTTGCGACGCGGTAGAGCGAGCACCTCTCTGAGCGCTCCGTGTCAATAGCGTTTTATGTTGTGTACGTGTGGATCGTCTTGTTGATTTGAAATTCTTGGTATCGAGTTTTCGCCTGTCTCTCTATTAGTGTTCGTTTTCTGTGTGTATTGCGCATTATTTGTAGATAACTCTTTCAGATTAATTTGCATAATGGCTCCAACCGTTACGAGGAGCCGCGGCGGAGCGGCCGAGCGCATTGAGGCGCTATGCTAAGCTGTGCGAGGTCGTTCCCCGTCGGGGGTTCGAATCCCTCCTCGGACATGGATGTTTGTGTCGTCTTTAGCCTAAGCAAGTTCATAAGTTGTTTTTAAGTTTAGGTACTGATGACACCGTAGTTAAGACCCATAAGCTCTACAAACATTTGAACCAGTACTAACACCGTGTCGCCCAAGTTACAAAGTTACACTTCCAGGTGTACGGAGCAAAATATGGTCTCTTTACTGGAGACGCCTTGCTGCCAATCCCGCAGATGCAGACATAACAAGTAGCCGTAGTGCCGGACGCGCCGCCGGTTTTAAACACTCCGGTCAGCGAAGTGAGCGAAGAGGCGCGCGAGGTAAACACACACGTCACGAGGGGAGCGTCTGCCTGCAAGCCGTCGCTAGGCAACAGCAGCGCGGCGATACACAGCACACTACGGAACCTGCCACCGAACAGCACGTTACCGCTACTGTCGCGCAACAGCCAGACTCCAAACGAGCACACAGAAAAAAGAAAACCACGAGGAGGCACATGCCGAACACGTGGAGAATGTGAATAGGAATCAAGACGTATACCGTGACCTTCCTTCGGTAGTCTCCGCGGTAAAAGCTACCGTCAGTCGAAAGCTAAAAAAGTCGCGTCGTGGCCATCGGTATGCTGGCTATCTGCCTTGGGAGCGCGTGTGATTCTGTTGCTAGTGTGTTTCATTTGGTAACTGTAATTACTAAAGGGGGAAAGCCCTTATTAATGTCGTTGTATTATATTGAGTATCTATAAGGTGTTTTTCTGTAACTGTTGCATCGATTGGAGTTATTACTATACAGTGAGCTAAGATGTCACTTAACTGAGCCTAATATTATTTCTTGTTTTCTTAACGTTTTTTGAAACATGACCGCGGTTGTGATCTTTTGGTTATTCGTGGTGGTTTTAAGTACCTTCCGCCGGATCTTGAATTGTGTATTTGAAATTGCCCCAATTATTTATTACATATGTTGTTTATACAAGCAAATTTTCCTTTGGTTGACTAGTTTTCTCAAGAGGGGCGAAATTTTTTTAATTGTTAACAATTGTTTCCAACACCAGTAACCTATTCAAGTTGTACGAAATTTTTCTTAAACGAGTGCAAGAGTTCTCTAAAAAAAATTGCTTATGTGATCTTGCAGTTCAGATTTTAAATTTGCTGAATGCAGCTTCCCGGGGAAAAAAATGGAAGGTTGGAGAAGGGCAGCACGTTTTGTTTTATCACGTTACAGTGGGGAAAGCGTCACGGAAATTTTGCACGATTTGAGGTGGAAATCGTTAAAATAACGACGTTATACTAGACGGCGAAATCTATTTGCGAAATTTCAATCACGGACTTTTACTTCAGAATGTGAAAATATTTTGCTAGCACCCACCTACATAGGAAGACATGACCATCCCAATAAAATAAGAAAAATGAGATCGAAAAGGGAACGGTTTAGGTGTTCTTTCTTCCTGCGCGCTTTAGAGAATGGAACGGTAGAGAAAGATTATAAAAGTGGTTAATGAACCCTCTGCCAGGCACTTAAATGTGATTTGCAGAGTATCTATGTAGATGTAGATATCTGATTCATTTATTTATTCTAAAGTATTTCATTTGGCTTATCTTTCATTTATGTAACTCCTTAATAAATCTTAATTGAAGTCGTTGTTTCTTAAGCTATATGTTTGACTGCCCTATTCATATTTATATTTTATATTGCTTACCATTTGTTTTAATAAATTGTGATTTGAAGAAGCAATTGGTTCATTTCCTTGTGACCTTATCCTTGGGGTGGTTTCAAATGTCCAGATGTTTGTAATTCTGTGGGACGTAACTGCTTGGTTATTAGTCCCTAGCTTACATACTACTTAAATTAAGTGGAACTGACCTAAGGACAACACACACATCCATGACCGAGGAAGGATTCGAACCCCCGAATCGGAACGGCGCGCGAACTATAACGTGGCGCTCCAGACCGCACGGCTAATGCCGCGCGGCCCTTGGGGTGGGTCTCAGACTTATTTTGACTCCTATCAACACATATAAGAAAAGGTATTAAAGTTAATAACACATTACGTGTAGAATGGTGGCTGTAAAGTGCTTCTCATTAAAGTGGTCGACTTTCACGCAGTGTAGTCCAAAAGCATGCGATTTAAAAAATCCTTAACATAAACGGAGAACGATTTATTCACACACACCCCAGGCGCCAATGAAAGTGCATGTTCATGTGCACATTCATATGTTCTTGATGCACCGGGGGATCAAAAAGTCAGTATAAATTTGAAAAATCACGGAATAATGTAGATACAGAGGTAAAAATTGACATACATGCTTGGAATGACATGGGGTTTTGTTAGAACAAAAAATAAAGAAAAGTTCAAAAAATATCCGACAGATGGCGCTTCATCAGATCAGGAAAACAATAATTAGCATAATAAATTAAGACAAAGGAAAAGATGATGTTCTTTACAGAAAATGCTCAATATGTTCACCATCATTCCTCAACAATAGTTGCAGTCGACGAATAATGTTGTGAACAGCACTGTAAAGCATGTTCGAAGTTATGGTGAGGCATTGGCATCGGATGTTGTCTTTCAGCATCCCCTAGAGATGTCGGTCGATCACGATACACTTGCGACTTCAGGAAACCCCAAAGCCAATAATCGCACGGACTGAGGTCTGGAGACCTGGGAGGCCAAGCATGACGAAAGTGGTGGCTTGAGCACACGATCATCACCAAATTACATGGGCAAGAGAACTTTTACGCGTCCAGCAATTTTTTTTTTTTTTTTTTTTTTTTTTTTTTTTTTTTTTTTTTTTTGTTTCTAATAAAACCACATGTCATTCCAAGCACGTGTGTCAATTTTTAGTTCTGTAAGTACATTATTCCGTGATTTTTATTAAGTTATCACATTTATACTGACTTGTTGAGCACCAGGTTATTTACTGATCAGTAATTTCAATTGTACCAAGTAATCAGTAATGTTTTACTTTATCAGACTATGGATATCATTTGAATATGAATTTTACGGGGCAGATGTAAGCTGCTTTACACTGGATTCATATAAATTACGAACAAAATTTTCTGAAAAAACTTTTCAGTACATTGAATGTGTGCAAGTTACATTGTATTCAACGTTGAGAAGGCCACCAGGATGTAGTTTCGGAAGGGAGCTTTGTATGACTATTAATTTCAAATGAGATTAGGAAATGTGTCCTTTTGCACATGAATCTCAATGTTCTAAAGGAATTGCATTGTTGTGCCGTTCTCTGTGTGGTTATTTCGGGCAAGTTACTAGTTATCGGCATCGTAAGGAGATTCACATTACATATCATATGTAAATTCTATTTAATTCTACAATATTGGTTGTAACTTATTGTGATCTGACACATAAATCCATCTGGTTTCGTATGGATAAGCACAAATCCTTGTAATAAGGATCAGTTTAATATAAAACAATTAAATTCATAAGATTCACCTTTCGTATCAGTGATTGGATGTGCAAATTGCGCTGAAACACTCTTATCGGCACTAAAGAAACTTGGTAGGCTGACGCCTCAGCTCGAGTTGAAGCAAGCGCAAAAATGTCGAGGTAAGACATTCCGCTGATATTTTAGCAAAAATATATCTAAAATGGGGGAGGGGGAAAACTCGTGTTCTTTCCCCCGGCGCCACTCGAAGAGGTGCCACTATCAAGGTCTGACACTGAAAGACGTGAACCCCCAGTCATCTGAAGCACCAGCCTCTACAGATAACAGACGATTTATTTACAATTACAATTACAATAACAATTTAGGTCTGTTACCTGGATAACTAAAACAGACCTTTACAATCAATTATTATACATCACAAATTACACCACTGCAACTCATATTAATTTATCAGATTGTTAAATTTACAAAACAAAATACAGTAAAGTAAAGTAAAATAAGTAACAAAGTAAATTACACTACTACTACTAGTGGTGCGCTGATTTACACTATCCATCTCATTTACACCACTGGATTTCTAGTCTAGATTGGATTTGGAAGGTAGCGAGGCAGCCAACACCAGAGAACTTATTCCAGTGACTTCTCTCTTATACCTTGCTCACAGCTAGTGGCCCACATATTAATGTTCACTAATGGGTTTCGGGATATTTATGAACGGGGTATTTTTGCGAGTCAGTTTTTCACTCGAGCCGTTTTGCGTGGGAGTGATAATGCAGCGTCGGAGACAGAACAGATAGAGCTTCCGGAACGAACGTCCGGTCAAGACACTTCAAGCGATTAAGAAGGCTACGTACTGAGATTCCCCGCGCGATTTGGACCTCTATATATATACTCGGACCTGTAGCAAAAACATAGTCGGTCACGCAGCTCGGTCGAGTAGACATCGCAGCTAGATCCGTGGCCTTCTCAGCTTTCCCGAAACCACATTTTCTACACAGCAATGGCAGGCTCGTGCTGGCGGTGTGTGTTCCCACTCGTTTTCCTGGTGACTGCCACTCTGCAGGCTGAAGCAAGTGGTGCAGCTACCACCGAAGGCGTGCAGGCTGCAACAGAAGGCAGCCGGCCTACGGCAGAAGACGCAGTGTCCACGGAAGTCGCTGGTGTGGAGCCCCTGCAGGCCAGAGCGCACGCCCTCTCTCGCCTGCCCGGCTGGGAGAGTGTGTTCAACAGCAGCGTGTGCCGCGCCCAGGTGCAGTACAGCGCCAGGCTGCGCGTCGTGCAGGCCTGGTGCGCCGACGGCGTCGACGGGCAGGAGTTCGACGCCCGCGGCCGGCAGTTCGTCTGCAGGAGCGTGCGCCTCACTCTGCCGGCGGCCGGCTCTGACGTCGACGTGCCCGCCGGCTGCGTCGCGCGCCTCCTGCCTGTCGTGCGCAGCGACGCCATCCAGTCTGCAACAGACTGACGCGTGCCACGCGATTTGTTCCGTCCCTTTCCTAATAAGTTACGCATCACGATATTATATTCTCTATTGTAAATCATAGATCATAGGAAGTGTAAAAGTTTCGTAATCGGTATTCTCTTACTGTGGTGAAAATTAAGAGTACCACACAACTGATACTTAATATTTACCATCGACTGATATTGTACCGTTATCAAACCCAGTTGAATATTCCTACTGGTACAAAAGGATAAACAATTTGGTAAAAACGAGAGATAAAGCAGGAGGTGAAATCAACTTAAAGTCTCCAGTTATTACCAGTCATTTTAAAATCTTTGAACAACTTAACAGTTCGATAGTAATGTCTCTGCTTACGTTACACGAAATTTGTACATAATTTTTGATTTTGTTGTATTATTTATTGCTGAATGTGTAAATTATTAGTCTATATATAACTTACTACTTTAGTTATATGATGTTGATTTAAACACAGTTCATAATAAAAATACTTGTTTTGAAACATTAAAATGTGGTTGCTTTGTTGAATAGGAGTGATCGTCACCACAGAATTACACCCTTTTTCCTATCTCTTACTTTGTATGCGCAATAGTTGTAAAATGCTTGAAACTAAATATGGCCCTGGTACGTAGGAAGAAATCATCATACTATTAAACAACTCAACTAAACCCTTTGCCAACATGAAGCATCGCAAATATTTGAAGAAAGTAGGCAGTATCGTTTGTCTTTAGCATACGTTAATTGCAGTATTCTGTAACTTTAGGGACCGAAAACCTTCACAGTTTGGTCCCTTATGTTTACAAACATTCGATTTCTTCAGCATCCTTGAAAAACTGGCAGATTAAATTATACATCAATTTATTTACAATAAGCGTACGTGAATCAGTAGTTCTGAACAACAAAATCAAGTTTTCAATTGATAATGAACCAAATACGTAATAGGAGTTGGCTAACATGGGAAAGAGTCATAGTCCACTTCCCCACAAATTAAAATAACAGTATAATCCATCGCACATATATTGATGATTCAACCTACAGTGCTTGTATATACTCTAGAACCTACTCCTAGCGAGTGTCTCCAAGCAGCAACAGACACTAAGTAAAATGAAACTCTGACGGCTTAAAATACTGGAGCGATACTGCTCATACATTCCAGCAGAATAGGGTTAGGTGCTACTCCAAAATTTCCAACACGTCTCGTGGATTCGAGAGAAAAATATCCGACAGCCATAAACAAAGAACGAAGGAAGGCTTTCGCAGTCATTATTGTCAAAATAAAAATTCTTCTGAGCTATTTGCTGCGTCATTATGATAAAATATTTCCAACTCTGTTGTTGACCAATCACATGCAAACACCAACAAGCGTACCCCTTCCTGTTTTCCACAAGTAAGAACCGCAGATTAAAAACACCAATAAGCGCATCTTCCTCCCGTATTTCCATCTATGACAAACAGCACTGCAAGCACTAATAAAGTTATTCGTTTCCTTTCTGCTACCAAATTTCAACCAATCAGAACCACTCGTAGGGACATAATTGGCTTTGTAAGACAAGCACAGAAGGAAACAAGTCAGTATTTCCTTAGGAAGGCTCCTGCAACGGAGCCGAGACATTGGAAATATTTTACCATAATGTAGCGGGCAAATAGCTCAGAAGAATTTTAATTTTAGCCTTTAAAAACATCGATTAAATAGACAATATCTATAATCTTGACCGCAAATTTATTAGCAGTGATGACCGGTTTTAACTCATTTCTGAGTCATCCTCGGATCAGTTTACAGGTTTGTCAATAGTTGTATCTGCCAGGCAGTATAACCTTCCAATCAACTAATTAAAACATCTTCCTGTTGTGGTCTTCATTGCGCAGACTGGTTTGATGCAGCTCTCCACGCTATCCTGTCCTGTGCAAGTCTCTTCAACTGAGAATACGTTCGGCAACCTACATCCTTTTGAATCTGCTTACTATATTCGTCCCTCGGTCTCCCGCACGCTTCCTTCTAATGGTAAGTAGGTGTGTCCAACCAATCTATACCTTCTCTTAGTCAGGATATGCCAGAAACTCCTTTTCTCCCCGATTCGGTTAAGCACCTCATCATTAGTTACGTGATCAACCCATCTAATTTTCATAGCTCCACACATCAAAAGCTTCTATCATCTTTTTATCTGAACTCCTTATCGTCCACGTTTCACTCCCATACAGTGCTACACTCCAGACAAATGCTTTCAGAAAGGACTTCCTAAGACAATATCCATTCCATTCAATTGCTCTTCCAGATCTTTTGCTGTCTCTGACAGAATTGCTATGTTATCGGCAAACCGCAATGGTTTTATTTCTTCTCCCTGCACTTTAATGCCCTCTTCAAATTTCTCCTTCCATTCCTTCACTGACTGCTCAATGTACAAATTGAACAACATTGGGGAAAGGCTAGAACCCTGTCTCACTCCCTTCCTAACCTCTGCATCCCTTTCTTGCCCTTGGACTCTAATAACCGCTGTCTGGTTTTTGTATAGGTTGAATATAACTCTTCGATCCCTATATTTTACCCCTGCTACCTTCAGAATTTGGAAGAGTGTATTCCAGTCGACACTGTCAAAAGCTTACTCCAAATCGAAAAACGCTAAAAACGTAGGTTTCCCTTTCCTTAGCCTATCTTCTAAGGTAAGTCGTAATTGCCTCCCGTGTTCCTATATTTCTCCTAAATGCAAACTGATCTTCCCCGAGATCGGATTCCACAAGTTTTTCCATTCGTCTGAAAATAATTCTTGTTAGTATTTTGCAACCTTGACTTATTAAACTGATAGTTCTGTAATTTTCACACTTGTCTGCACTTGATTTCTTTGGAATTGGAATTACTATATTCTTCTTGAAGTTAGAGGGTATTTCCCGTTTCTCATACATCTTGCATACTTGGTGATACAATTTTTTCACGACTGGCTCTCCTAACGATATCAGCAGTTCACACGGAATATCATCTACTCCAGGGGACTTGTTTCGTCTCAAGTCCTTCAGCGCTCTGTCAAAATTACAACTTATAAAACCAAAACATGCGGCACATTTGAAGAAAACCACATTGGTTGTTGCACATATATGACTTTTTTGCAGAACAGTAGCTAAAATCAGGCATTACGGGTTAAAATTCACTGACAGTATCTATTATTCTTTAAACTTCTCAATCAAGGTATCTGTAGCAGGGGTCAGTGTGAGAATATTCTGTACATTTCTAAGAAGTGATGTCGAAGTACACTCGTACAAATGAAGCACTTGGGATGTAGCTATCACAGGAACACTCGGGATTCAAGTATTTCGTTGAGGATGGACTAATATTCACTCCCTCTCCAATATACGGAGGCCGATTTTCGTCTTCTATGAAAAGATAATTTCGTAACAAAAATCGTTAAAAACGCTTCACTAATCTCTAAATTATCGCAATTTTTTCAGTTTAGCACCCAGGGCCGTTTCACCAGTGAAATATGTTTTACCATCGCTAAAAAAATACGTGTCCTTTAGTTTTTCATGTATTATGTCTAAATTTTAGAATAAAAGGTTTGACACGTCCGTAGGTTTACTTGTAAGGGTAGCAACTGTCCGGCATCATATGCTGATATTTATTTATTTACTAACTGTACCTGGCATTAGTTTCTTTTCTCATATTAAAATGCAATGCTGTGTCATAATTTCAGACTAGTAAGTGAGGAACTTTGCGGTATTTGCTATCAAAAACAGACTGACATTAAATATATATTCTCTCAATCGCAAATCTCCGAAAGTTCTCGAATCTGCTTTTCCACTATATATGTATATATATACATTTGTTGTGCGCAGTTTCACGATATGACATACCTCCTGAAGTATATATCATACGGTGATTTACATTTGTTGACACATGCAGCTCTATATGTCGATACTGTATCTAAAATATATTGCAGATGAGTTGACTAGTTACGAAGTAATAAATTAAAATGGCATGCCTGGTGCGACAGTGCTATGTCACGTACAGCGAAAATATAGTAAATAATAAACTATTTCCCGTAAAGATTTGAAACTGTAAGTAAAGTCTGTTGCATGTCACTAAGATAAATGCGGATATCCGCTATCTCATTATTCATGATGTATCGTACTGCTTTGCTTTGAGACCAGATACCTAAGCAGACGTACACAGGTAACAACTCACCAAAGATTCACCACAGATGTCTCGTATAGTAACGCATAAAGGGCAAACATTCAGATATTCATTTTCTTATTTTTGCTTCTGTAGGAGCTTTCCAGCTCAAGTGAAATTTTCAACTGTAGTGAAGACGTATGCTGGCAATTACACTGGTGACTTAAGATATTTTCGAAGACAAATCCATCGGTCCTCTTCTCACACCACTGTTGATAATATCCAGTGATACAGAAGATTTCATAAATAATTGATTTATTTATACATTTCAGCAAAACTATCAGTCAGATGTTAATTCCTGCATGAAAAATCACATTAAAATTTAAAGTTCTGCCCCTAGCTGAAACGTATCGCCCATAGCGCGTGCACGTTTCGCTCCCTAGAAACGGCCACAGTATGAGAACACTAATCGATATCCAACAAAATATAAAATAAACTTTTAAAATTTTCTTCGCTTTTTCTCGTTCATACGCCCCTTGCCATTGATTCAAGATTTTACTTCATTAACAAAGTAAGTAGTCGTTTTCATCTGTTTTATGTATGGGAGTTCTACTGCGTAAATATTCGGAGTTGGAGATTTGCTACATGGAAATAATGGCCCACAATGGTTTCTGCGACTACTGAGCCGCGTAGTTGCCTGGCGTTGCTGGGTATCTACAATAGTAAGTGGAACCTCTACCAGAAAACTTTCTGCCACTACAAGTAAGTGTTAGATTCACATTCACCAGGTATCTGGTGCAGGCGTCATATCTTTTACTGCTGCTACAACGGCAGGTTATCACGATTTAAGAGAGTTTGTACCTAGTGTTACTGTCGGCGGACGAGAAATTGGACATAGCATTTCCAAGGTAGCGACGAGGTAGGGGTTTTCCCGTGGGGTCATTTCACGAGTGCACCGTGAATATCGGGAATCCGGTAAATCATCAAATCTCCGTCATCGCTGCGGCCGGAAACAGATCATACAATAACGGCACCAAAGACGAATGAAGAGAACCGTTCTACTTGGCTGAAGTCACGCCCACTCGTGAGCCCTTGCTGACTAGAGGACGCAAGGCTTTACGCCTTACCTGGGACTGTCGATGCCCACATTGGAATGTTGATGTCTGGTCTGACGAGTGTCGTTTTCCATTTTATCGAACGGATTGACGTGTACGGGTATGGATACTACTTCATTACTCTGTTACCCTACATGACAGCAGGGAAGACCAAGCTGGTGGAGGCTCTGAAATCGTATGAGGCGTGTGCTGTTGGAGTAAAATGGGACCCCTGATACGTCTAGATACGAGTCTGACAGGTGTCACGTACGTTCGCATCCTGGCTGATGGCATATATCCATTCATGCCCACTGAGCATTATGACTGATTTAGGCAATTCTAGCAGGACAATGCGACACGCCACACGTCCAGAATTTTAACAGATGGCTCCAGGAACACTCTCCGGAGTTTAAACACTCCCGCCGCTCATCAAAATCCCCATACGTGAATATAATTGAGCATATTTGGAATGTGTGACATGTTGGACAGAAGAGATCTCCAGCCCCTAGTACTCTTAGGAATTTATGCACACCTCTGAAGGTTGAAAGGTGTCAATTCCTTCCAGCACTACTTCAGACATTACTCGAGTACATCCCACGTCATGATGCGACACTTCTGCGTGCTCTCGGGGGCCGTACACGATATTACACAGGTGTGCCAGTTTCTTTGGATCTTCAGTGTACTGCGAGCAGTTGCTTCATGATACCATTAGAATAGTAAGTGGTTGAGAAATACATTTGAACTCCCAGCAACAAATAATCCTGAGCTATCAACGAACATCAAAACCGAAACAGAGATAATTGAATCAGAGTTGTCACAGAAAAACAGAACACTGAAATTCTCAAATTCACCAAACGAAAAATGAACCTATCCACAAAAGAAGACTCAAATTCACTCTTTCTAAATTCACGATGTAGATAAAGTGTGGCTTACAGGATAGCAAATTAATAATCAGGCAACAATTTGCAATAATAGTAGTTTCAAAAAAAATTGACGACATCTTCCACGGTTATAAACCAGTCTTCTTCAAACATACATGTTATACCTATAGACAATGTGACATCATAAATTGCAAATTCATAATCATTTTGCCTAAAACATGCGTCATACCAAGCCTGTTGTGTAAAATATTGTGAAATACAGAATCAGAATAAAATTGTCACTTATTCTATATGCATATCACAGTAATTGAATGTCCTGGGAGTGTGATTCAGACGAAAGATACGTCAGCGTGTTTGGAGTCATTCACGCTTACTGGTGGGAAGCAAGGAGCGTGCATACCGGGACCGGTGGCGCATGCGCCGAGGGACATAAACGTTCAGTGGCTTAAGTAGCCATTGGGAGAACGTACATTGAATTTACAACGATGTTAATAAATGGGATATTTGGATAAAAAGAGGGTAACAAGGTCGAGGGAAGCGAAAAGGTAAAGCAGTCAACAATCCGAAGATTGGTTTGAACACCACAGTACTTTACTAGGCATGGTCCTGTTTGGAGGTGGTATGCCGTTGCCTTCCTCCGACCTTCGAACTGACTTACCCAGCCAGTTATAGGGGGACCTACAGTTTAACGTGGGTTTCGAACCACGGCGCTACTCGGTATTTTGCACATGAGCAGCACTGTCAGAGGTGAAAGAAGTGGGAAGAGGCAGATAATAACCCTAGGACCTGGCGGGGATCGAACCCGTGACCTTTGGATTTGTAGTATGGCACTCTAACCCTGTGCAACCGAGGCGCACTGAGGAACGCTATACAAACAAATTTTACATTGGTCAATTGTAAGAATATGCTAACAGTTACCGTTAAATACTTTGGTGATGCGAGAGTCAATAGCAGTATTATATTTCATAAAATGCATTTTTAAAACCATCGCTATTTATTAAAAACCTTACTTATCAACCAGTTTCGGCCAATAGACCATCTTCATGTTGACTGATAGGTTTTACCTAACATGACCACTGTATTTTTAATATTTTTAGTTATACTGACCCCTGTTTGTCTCTACTAGATGTATTTTATACGATGCATTTTACCATTCAGTTTTAACACCTATTTATTCATGAAGATGGTCAATTGACCGAAACTGGTTGATAAATAAGGTTTTTAATAAACAGCCGATGGTTTTAAAAATTCACTTTATGAGACCGTTAAAATACATTGCGTCAACGAACAACAATAACAGAAAAATGTACCAGATGAACAAAAATAAACTGGATTAGTATATAGCTTATAGTGTGATGTCGCAAATCATGTAAAATGGATAATAAATATCATGTCAATTGCAAATGTAAGCAGGTTTTAGATTTTTGAGGAAATAGACAAATCCGAAAGGCTACCTCCAGTAGTAAGAAGATTTCGTGACCAGTATGGGTTTGAAGCCTTCAAACTATTGTCTAGAGGCGAGATTTAACCGATCATTTAGTAAACTGCCATCGTTGTGTTCTAGATGTTTAAAGATCTCAAGTTCATCCCAAAGGTCAAGCTTTAGCCCTTTAACTTCTCTGTGTAAAATGATTGTGTCTTCTAACATCTGTAAAGTTTCGAATTCTGGGTATCGAAAAGCGCCCCGCGGAACCTCTGCCGGACTCGATGTGGATGTCAGGGTCGACGGAGTCGTCGCATACGCAGATGACCTTCTAGTGGTTGTCTCCGCCAACAACAGGGCCCAACTAGAGGAGAAGGCACGAGAAACACTGACAACAATAACACAGTGGTGCCAACACAACAAACTCAAGATAGCAACCAACAAAACGACATACACTCTACTCAAATGGTCATTACAACAAAACCGATCAGTTAAATTAGACAACACAAATATAAAACGAACAGTAGTCACTCGTTATCTGAGTGTCCACATTGATGAAAGACAAAATTTCCACGAACACATTAAGATAACCACAGACAAAGCAGAGAAAATACTACACAAGTTGACAAGCCATAATTCTACCTCGTACAGACTGCCTCTGTCAACTATACGAACATATCAATGTGCTCTCTTCGAGTCAGTATTATGCTTTGCAGCTAGTACCTATGCTCAAAGATTGAGCCTAGTAACCAACAAAAGAATTGTGAGACGTGGGCAGAGAAGTGTGTTATGACAACTTACTGGTGCATTCAAATCAACACCGATAGAAACGCTATTCGTCCTTCTCGGTATCTGTCCAGTTGACAACACAATAAAATATAGAGCTGCAGCGAACTGGCTTAAAATGGAGAATCTACACAAAGTGCACGAAATAATTGGCACACATATCGTAACAAACCGCCAACTGAGAACATGGCGAACAGACACATAGCAACAGGAATGGGAGGCCTGCGAAAAGAGACTTAGACTATATACACTACCACCAGACATTAGAGAAAGAAAACGAATAAAGCATATCGACCCCAGACGCGGTATGGTTCACTTCCGTACAGAACATGGTACATATCCCATTCACCTGTTCCGAATGGGACTGGGCGACACCAACACTTGCACCTGACAAAACACCGAAGGCTCCCCTGAACACATCGCCAAACACTGCGGACGATACACACATGTCAGAGACACACAGCAGCTTGATTTTACAGCAGACGTTACGATATATGCCACAAAAAAGACGAACAAAAATGGACAACACACTAGCAGACAAGATATCCAAAGCAACCTACGAAAAATACAAAAGGACAGGGCCCTACAGGAGGCGTGTCCATATGCCCGGCAGAGTGGAAAGGTATACTTGGGAACAAAAAGACGAGGAAGAAGGCGATGAAACTTTCATAAATGAAGGAAGTGACACCGATGAGACTCAACACTGACAGGGGAGCAATCTCCTACTGTCAACAACCCAAACCAGACCTTCTTTACATTAATATGGATACTAACACCTGAGACACAATAAAGAGAAAACAATATAAAGAACAGAGACTAATATTACCAAAACCATGGAAACTGTTCTGGGTGATCAGTGGCTTGAAGGAAACATTCCCAGATACTCAACGCCCAGCGCGGTTCAATGCAGCTAACCATAAGGACAGAAAACCTATAATATACATATTATTCCTTTCTTTCCTATTACGTCGTTTAGCCCAATTAAAATTAACAAATTTCAGAATACATTGAATTTCGACATATGTATAACAACCATGTAACCAATCCTGTTTTTATGTTTCCCAATATACCTAATTATTGTAAAATGCACGAATTTTAATTTGTTATAATTGTAGCAACAACTGTAAGCACTTGTATATATGTATTTTCTCTTTGCTTTTATTTTTTCCCTCTTATTTCTATTTATCTAAAATAATCAAATTATGTAACATTAACGAACTAATGTATAACATGTAAAACAACAACAAAACTACAAATGTACGTCCTGCTTTATATTAAAAGGTAGCAGGATTCTTCATCAGGATTAAAAAGAAACAACTGGTGCAGACCAACCAGCCTACGCATGCGAAGCAGCGGGGGTTCTGCTAGTAAATAAATAAAAATACTGGACCGCCGAGAAAAAGTTCTACAAAATAATTGATCCTGAAAATTTAAACTGTATCACTAATTTTGTGTCACGGTGTTTAATTGCTATGAAATAAATGTATTGACAAAGGGCATAAAAGTTCTTGTTATGTATTTATGTTCCAAGAGTTGGGTATTCACCATTACTGGGCATATTCTTCCAGAGTTTCATATTTACTTTATTTATGAATTGTGCAGCTTGTCTATTAGATTAATAATTAATAGGTTGCACTTAATTTGATTATTTACTGAACATAGATGGTACCCGGACAACTGAAGACTGGGATAGTATCTGTCAGCTTTGACGAATATCGTATCTTAGTCATAGTCAATTTGCCCATTCTCATATTTAAATAGTGGCTGCACTTGATCATGAATTAAAGAAACTGCCCATTCTCACATTCTTGAAAATTAAGACAGGGTAAAATTATAGAAAAGGTGGCATATTTTCATACTGTGACTTGTTTGTTGGTAATGCCTACCAAAAGAGGTGATGGGAAGCTAAGATGGTGAAACAGCTGTTTTTCTAGCAAACAGAAATGTTTTAGTTTCAAATATTGGATTTTAATAACATGGTTTACCACAACCAGATTTTCTGCACTTTCCCATTCACTGGCTTCACCAACTCACAAACAAAATGTTACCTCCAAACCTAACCTCAGTCCCTAGTTATATTATGGATCAGCTCATCACAACAACCAGTTTTTGAAATGACAACCTCCAGCTTCCAAGTGACCGCTATACTGGCACAGCATTTTCATTACAGAATTTAGGCCAATGAGCTGCTTTGAAGTCATTGCACATCTTTATATCTCAGTTGCTTTTTTTATCAGTGTAGACCAAATGAGATGCAAATTGATGGTAAGTATTTGTTTATTCACAATCATTTTGCTAGCCCCACCCCCTTTCTGTGCTGGCATTTTGGACACTTCTGATGCAGTAATACTCAAGGTTTCCATTAGATGGTGCTAACATTGTAGTTACAATCAGTTTATCTTGGGGTATGGACTTTTTGTGTGTGTCCATTATCTAAGAAATGTTTTTTGGATATATTGTACTGCCTAGTTTATATGATGAAACGTATTTTCAACTGTAAATATTAAGCAATGCCCTATGTCAATCTACAACTATTATTTGGTGTTAACGTTTTGGGCTTCACCAAGTCTCAACTGAATCTCTGCTGTTCAATGTAACCTAGACTTTGGGCAACACTACACAATAATAATTTGGGTGGTGTGGTGGGTATGAAGGTTCATATTACACATCACAACTAGGTGAACATGTTAATGGTGCTGACAGGTAAAGAATAAAGTCTAAATAATTTTTTACAGCAGATAAGTTTCTTGTTGCATTTCTTTGACTATAATAAATTTTAATCACTCTGAGACAAAGCTGATAAGATGAAGTATGAAATAAGTCTACAGACGTGATATGATGGAGAATATTGTAAGTATGAAATAGGCCTACTACTATTGATAGCTTCTTGTGATTGAAACTATTGATGCTATAAATTGTTGTTGTAGAACTGATTTGCAACAGGTACATGATTTCTTGTCACTCTTAGCGTAAAATGAACACGACATTGAATAAACATTGCCTGCTCCTAATTTCTAGTATTGTAGACAATTTGATCATTAAAAAAATATAACACTAACTCTTCATAACTATTTGATCCAGAGAAGTAAGATTTTCATTAATCAGTTTAATTCCTTATAACAGTTAATATAGTTACTGTACTGAAATGCAGTTAGCTTTAGACAAAACGATTTAGACGAAATTGGAAGTAGGGGTGCCACAACTTTGTTCCAACAGTTGAAAATACTCATCTTTGCCAAGTGGAACGTTTGAATGGAGGTTCTTGCAGTAATTTATGTGTTAAAAACAATAAACTCATCATTAGATTTCTTCCCTTCTTTTTACTGCAATGTATATTAAATTTTTCCACCAGTTGAATTTCCCTTATATTTAGAATATATGCTACTTGTTCACTGGCGTCTTATCCGATTTTTCTAGCGTTTTTAGCAGAAAATGGAATAGAAAAGGAACGGCAAACAGATTCAGCTTTTAAGATTTCTCGCCACTACAAACTCGATTTTTCTGTTGCGGTGTTGGCGGTGTTTTCTCCTTTTGTAATATTTCTCAAAAAAATCAGTTGTTCCATACTTTTTTCGATTTAAGCCTCCGTCAACAATGAATGAAAACGAGTAAAAAAAATTAAAAAACACAACATAGGCATCAATGACTGAATAAGACGCTTTAATATTCCGGAAAAGCGTCTTAAGCAAAACGGAAAAAAATTGCACGAAGAACAAGGCTGTTAGAAACAATAACTGATAGATATCTGCTGCAGAAGTTCCCCATGCAAATGAATATACATAATTTTGTTCCTGATCGTTTAATGTACTTATTTTTAAGTAGCAAGTGAAGCAATTATGTCATTTCAAAGAAGAAATGTTTTCGTTCCCTGAATTAAAAGAGCACAAAGCAATCACCTCACGCTTTTTGAACTACGGTTCTTTTTTCCGAACGGTCTGCACTGCGGCTGGGCAGGGCGGCGTGGGACTATGTGCGTGACGTCACAAGACGAGTGCGCAGGCTTTCTTCCATAGGGGGTGCTGCCGGGGCGCCCGCGCCGGAGAGAAGTCCCCGCCTGACGCGGTGCCCGCGCGTTGAGCAACCACGCCTCCGCCTCCGCGCTGGAGGAACTCGCGCGCTCTTAAGAGGACGCGGCCGCTGGCCCGGTACAGTCGCCCAGCGAGCTCCCTGGCCCGAGACACGCGACACTGCCACATCAGCAGCCACACACGGACAAGTGCTCGAGTGCTCCCCGCCGCCATGTCTCGCCTGAGCTTCAGCTGCGCCGCGCTGCTGGCTGTCGTCGCTTCTCTCGCCTACGCCGCCCCGAGATTTCGCCAGCGGCGGTCCGCCGCCCCCGACGTCAGTGATCTGGAAGACTGGACCAGCATCGCCGAGTACAGCCTGTGCCCCGCGGAGGTCCAGTTCAACCGCAGACTGCGCGTGTACGAAGTGTGGTGCCAGAAAGAGGGAGACGAGGTGGAGGCCCGAGGTGGCAAGTACGCGTGCACCACGCTCAGGTACTCCCTGCCAGTGCCAGCAGCGGACTCTGACGTCGACATCGCCGGCGGCTGCGTCGCTCTCGTGTCGCACGTCTCTGAGGTCGACGCCAACCTGGAACCCCGAGACTGACACCTCTCGTCACGTATTTATTATAGCGTATTTATTTATTTATATATTATTTCAAGCGAACTAAGGATCTAGTCAAAATAACTACTACGTAATCATTTCCTTCATTCTCCCCAAAACTATAATTTTCTCACAATGGGTTCTTTACCCCTCTTATCACCATCTGACTCATTGTTTCATTCTCCTGAAAACATTTCAATTTATACAATATCAGTCTCAATTCAGTTGTAAAATGACTCTGCTTAAATCTGCTACTCATCTAATTCATTTTTTGTCTTGCCCCAAACTCTTTCTGGTTTGTTTCTCTGTGCAGAAACAATATACCGATCTGATTTGTTAATGTGTCTTGCTTTTTTCTCTCTAGACGTCTATAGAATGTAACACGTTTTTTCTTCACCTCATCTGTCGTTTTTCATCATTTGGTTTCAGGACCTAATTTACTCTTCATTAGACCTGATATTTTCGAAAAATTTCTCAATCTTTTACGAAGCTTGTAACTTCCACTTTGCGGCCACTTGAAAGTATTGTGTCTGAGCTATAGCGAACACTGGTATTACAACTATTTTAGAATGCTATAATTTATCATCCTTAGAAACACATTATTTTTATATTTATTTATTTGTTTATTTGCTTACCACGTCAAGAAAGTGTGTTCTGTGATTCCGCTAATTTATCGAATACTCATTTTTATTTATTTATTATTTATATACTTATTTATTTTCTTGCCGTGATGGCAAAGTGTGACGAATTATTCCACCAGTTTATGGAATAGTTTATTCGGCACTGTAATCTGTATGTTAGGAAGTTTTACAACATGGTAGCGCATGTCGCTTTGCTACGAGACTTGGAAGTTATGCTGTGATATTATTTAATATGCTGTATGATTTATCTGATTAGGTTGTATGAAAGCGTAGTTCCTAAACTTTTATAGTTCCTTGAAGTTCGAGATTATATGAATCAGCCATTTAGAAAAGGCCATATACGCCAAAGTAAATGCCTCACGAGAAAAAGAGAATCTGTATTTCAATATCGAGTTTTAAAATGTATTTTTTATATGTAGATTACAAAGAGTAGGATATTATATTTTCGCAAAGAATGGACGTTTGTTCGAGTACTTTCCAGATTTCGAACTACAATGGAAATGTGATGGGGATGGACATATGGCCTTTTCGAAATGACTGCCTCAATTAAGTTCGATTTACATTAAGGCAGACGACTGAAACAGGGGCTTGGATGGAGATGTACTACATATAATTTAGTAGAAAAGCATAAATTCAATAAAATGCGTAGCAAATGAGTGTTTTGAATAGTAAAAAACATTCATACACAAATGATATGGTCTCATAATTTTTATTTATTTATTTTTGTCCCACTGCATTTTTATGTAAAATACCGATGCAGTTAACAGATATTGCCGTTGATGTATAAGACAAGTCTGCTTTGTACCGTTTTATGCATATTTTGGTACTGCAGGTGCATACTTGATACTCCATAGTTTGTTCTAGTTGTAAGAATTATTTGTGATCTCAGTTTTCAAATGCCACTACCGCCAAATATCTACGAGAAACTTCGTCATCTAAGTTCTCTCTTTTATTGCCATGTAATGTAATATGTAGTGACCTTAGTTATAGTAGATACTAATTAATAAATGTTCCTAGATTACGTGTTCATAAGTTTCTGATGTGATTCTCTGTTATTTATGTTAAGTGAATGAAGCTTTTTGTAAAAATAAACGCATTGAAATACATTTTCCTTGAGTTTTTATTTTAAATATGTTGAATTACACCATGAAAATGAAGCAAGGATAAAGTTTGTTACTGATGTAATTGTTTTTCAAAGGACTGTTTCAGTGAGGTAATGAATGCCTGTTATTAAAAAAGGCAGAGTGGAACTTCCAACATGTATTTGTAATTTCAGAAGAAATTTAGATTTCATACACAACAAGCGGTTTATTCTTGATCGTGTGGTTCTAATTCTGTAACAGAATAATTAAACGGATAGCGTTTCTAGCAACTTCTAAGACGACGACTGGTCTCAGCTTTTACACGATGTCAAATTCACGTGGATTTTAAACTGCCATTGTAATATTTATCAGCTTTTAAATATTTAATATACTAGTTGAAATATAATTCGTTTGTACATAAAGAACAGGTAACTTAATGTATGCTGTATTATTTACGAAAGAGTGGATAAATGTAAAATATAACTTTAGAGAAGATTGCTATAAAATTTAGTAACACTTGAGACAATAATGACCCAACGACTAATATTAGAAAATAACTTAAGGAAAGCTTTTGTAGAGTTGGCAAAATATTTTTAGAATTGAAATACACACTTTCAAATTCTGAAGTTATCAGGTGTAAAATACGGGGAACGAAAAGTTATATGCAATATGTAGAAAAATCTTGACCAGCTATAAAGAGTCGAAGGGCACAGTGGTTGAGAAGGAAATAAGACAGGGTTTCAGCATTTCACCATTGTCATTGAGCAAGATTTAAAGAAAGCTAACAAAGTTCAGGCAGCAGAAATAAAATATTTGCGTTTTGCCGATGATTTTCTAATTCTGACACAGATAGCAATGGAACTTGAAGAGCAACTGAACACAAGGCAGCCATAAGATGAACATTAACCAGGCCGAAATAAGCGTATTGGACTGTTCTACAAGTATATCAGGTGATGCTAAGGGAACTAGATTCGAAAACGAGACGATAAAAATAGGATGTGTGTTTTGTTATTTAGGCAGTGAAAACTGTGTGATTATCAGGCCAGAGGAGATAGAAAATGAAGAATGCCAATGGGAAGAAAAGCATTTTTGTAGAAGAGATATTGATGTTCTAGGAAATCTTTTCCGCATCTACATCTGTAACCCTTTCAGACCCCTCATTGAACCAAAATCGGTAATTTTAAAACCACTGGGTTTATATAACAAAAAGACCATAGAATGGTATATTATTTTTTCGCTTTCAAAAAAATTTAGAACCAACACAAATGTGAGCGTCTGAATTATCTTAAATACAATACAATCATTTCCCAATTCATTTAAATCATTTATTACAGTGATATTCACGAAAGGAGATACTGTATTTTGACATACACCATGACAAGCATCATTTGTTTGTTGTACATTGTTTTCATTGAGCTGAGTGGAAAAGTTATCGTGAACTTCTGCAGTCAGTAACATTACTGCTGATTTAGTGACTTCATTTTCTCTCTTCATTCGAAAATTCATAGCTCTCTCCCAGTCTGGGAGTATTATCTGCAATATTCCAGGTTAAATCTGACTTTTCATAATCGTCACTTAAGTTTTTCACTTCGAAATCAATCCCTAATAGTAGTATTTCCTCATAAGTAAGCTCTCACAATAAAATAATGAATTTACTAGAACAATAATATGTAAGCCCAATTGTAATATGAGCTATTTATTTCGTCATCTCTTCCTAATCAGAGCCTCATACATCGACGTCAAGTGAGCATACGCCAATGGTATGGTCTCAACCTACACAATTGTGCGTATGGGAGTTACAGTCATTGTATTTACGAATGTATTTAAAATATTTTTATCCAAACTTTTAGATTAGATTAGCTTTTTGTTCCGTAGATCCATGTTGAGGAGATCCTCGTGGATGTGGAAATGTCTAAAAACACAATTTACAAGCTGAATAATAGATAATACTAATAATATAAATACAGATACATGCATTTTCTACGCTTTCTTTTACCTGATAATACAAAAATACTAATATAGTATGAATACCGATACAAGCATCATTTGGTACAATTTAGAAATTCACTATTGGAGTAGAAGGAGTTGGCCACTAGAAACTCTTTTAGGCTACTCTTAAACTGATCTTTATTTCTAGCTAAATTTTTTACAGTTAAAGGATAAACTATTGAAAATAAGTGTTCCTGAGTAGTGGACCCCTTTTTGAACTATAGTAAGCGTTTTTAAGTCCTTGTGTAGATAATTTCTGTTCCTAGTATTGTATGTATGAACTGAGCTCTTTGTTGGGAAAAGGGGTATATTACTTATGAGAAATTTCATTAAAGAATAAATATACTGAGAGGCAATAGTTAA
The DNA here is from genome assembly GCA_026315105.1 of Locusta migratoria. Lineage (NCBI taxonomy): Eukaryota > Metazoa > Arthropoda > Insecta > Orthoptera > Acrididae > Locusta > Locusta migratoria. The sequence continues at coordinate 182,425,298 of CM048746.1, forward strand.
TACACCCAGTTCTTTGAAGAGGATTCTACAGGACGTCCGTGAATTTACTCCACAAATAATACGTATTACACGCTTTTGGACTCTGAAGACTATTGACTGACTTGAAGAGTTACCCCAAAATATTATACTATATGACATCATGAAAAGAAAGTAAGCAAAGTATCCTAGCTCTTTTATTTTTATGTCTCATATATCTGATAACACTCGTATTGAAAATACAGATTTGTTGAGTCGTTTCTGCAGTTCTGTGGTGTTCTCCTCCCAACTGAATTTATGGATGTTATGGTTCACACAATCAAATCCCTTTGACAAATCGCAGAAAATGCCGGCTGCTTGCAGTTTATTATCTAATGAATTAAGTACATTCAAACTTATGTTTACATATTTCTTTCGACTTTTCTGATTCTCAAAACGCACTTTTTCAAATGTTAAAGCACCATAAATAATGCAAAATTAAGACGTAGCTCGATGTAGATTCTTTCGACCCACCATCTTGAAAGTTTTCATTGATTAATACACAATATCTTGCGTGTCCAAACAGGTAGCGATACGCTTAGAGGTTTATTCCATCTAGCGATTCCAGCACAATCCTTTCTCTTAGGAATCAACTTCGTAACACAATAATATGAAATGAAATTAACACAATTGTGCGTATCAGGTCCGAAAGGGGTATCCAAAAAGCCACCTCTCATTGTGAGGCGGGGGGTATTTTGTGCATCATTGTGACTTCCTTTTTTCTGTTCCAGTCACGTATGGTTCGCGAGGAAACCTACCGTCGGTAACCCTAAGCCACATTGCGGGCTCTAAGCTGTCTAATTTTATCCATGTTGCCTATTCGAGAATACATATAGAAGAAAGCCGGATACTGGATGACTTTGAAAAATCGTATGCACTCTGCAGTGAAAAGTGGTCCACATGGCTTCCGCCGCGCCTGCCACTGGTCCAAGCAGGTCATCCCAGTGACTCTCCCACTCCTGCTAAACAGAACTGTAGCCAAGTATGGCGCCCTTCCCTCATACCCATCTATTACGTTTCACACAATGACGAGCAATATTCGTTTGTTTTCCAAGGTACCTGCTTCCTTGATGGACTTCCTGAGTATCATTCCAAAGAATGTCAGTTTACCATCTGCCGTCCTCGGGATTAATTTTATGTGATCTTTCCACTTTAGTTCACCCAGTATATATGCTCCCAGATACTTCATGGAAGTAACTTTTTACAGTGACTATTCCCCAGTATTTTTTCCTTCAAGGCATGTACTGTAGTGAAACTTGGGTGTTAGGCAGTTCGGACAAGAAGAGGATAGAAGCTCTTGTAATGTGGGGTCACAGAAGATTATCTGTGTAATGTAACTAATGAGGACATACTGAAGAGAATTCGAGAGAAAAGAAGTCTGTAGCACAAGAGGACTAAAAGAAGGGAGTAATTTACAGGATACATACTGAGACGTTAAGGACAAGTCTATTTAAATGTGTGGGAGGTAAAAGTCGTAGAGAGAAACTATGAGATCAGAACGGAAAACAGGATCTAATGGATGTGCGATCCACCTCTTATGATGAAGCTTGCACAGGATAGAGTAGCGAGGAGAGCTGCAACAGAAAAGTCTTCAGAGTGAAGGCCACAACGTACACACATACCGTATGTATGCTGATGTGAACTGTACAGCGTACAGCGCCATCTGTTAGCAGCTTTCGTAACTATTATTTCAACTGCTGTATAAACTTCTTACAGCTTTCAGAATAAAAATACCGTTTACTGCATTCCTCTATCGATGTTTGTTTTCGAGATATTTAATTTTGAAATCAGGGAGCCCTTTTCTGGACATCCTGTAGAAGCTGAGTTTGGGATTCCGGCAAGCACACAGTCAGCAATAATAAAGAATGAAGACCGCGTGATAAAGGGGTAGATCGGAAACGACAAAGGATGGCTGAGTTTCCAGATTTAGAAGACGGTTTAGAGCAGTGGTTCTGGCAGCAGAGGAATAATGAAATGATCAGTGGTAGATTTATTTTGAAAGAAAATGCAAATTATTTTGCATCAGCGTTGGGATACGATACGATTCGTTCGAGTAATGGATGGCTTAAAAATTTCAGGAAAAAAACAGGGCATTATTTTCTTAAAAAGGAGAGGGTGAAGTGCCGGTGTAAATATTAAAATGTGTGATGAGTGGAAGAGAACGTGGAGAATGTTGGCAAGTGTTATATGAGGCAACGTGTTCCTGGAAAGTAAGCGCACGGTTATGATTTTGTGGCAGAGTGTTATCGGCAGTTTGCTTTTGCCTCGTTTATTTGAAAGTAGTAGACCTGTAGGGTTTACTCGTAATTTCACAGTATAAAAATTGTTCACCTTTATGTTAAGTTTATAGGACTTAACTACGGGGTCATCAGTCCCTAAACTTACAAATTACTTATGAACAAGCTTATCCAAAGACGGGACAAACATCCATGCCCGAGGGGGGATTTCAACCCCCGACGGCGAACTGCCGCGCGCACCGCAACACGGCGCTCCAGTACGCACGGCTAATCCGCCGCGGCACAAATTACTTATAAACTTCATTAAAGACAGCACAAACATCGATGCCCGAGGTGGATTCGAACCCCCGACAGAGAACGCTCCCGAGCATCGGAGCATAGCGCCTCAATGCGCTCGGCCACTCCGCCGCGGCTGCAAACAACCGAATATGAATCGTCCAAGGTCGTTAAGATAGCTTTACAATAGTTCGTATATCTCTTACACCAACACAACCTTGTCTGTGAATAATATAAGCAACATTAAAACATTCTGAGACAGACTGTGCTACATTCACGTATTCCCAAACTCAGGATGTTGCTACACAATACTAGACTGCTGTTGTTGTAATAACTACTCTTGGCAGGCAGCGCATAGGCCTTGTTCATGTCACGGACATATAGTACATACAACGCCGTATACAGTAGCACTGATGTCACAGAAGGCTCGCCGTCATGTTTCTATCATATAAAGGTGTGAGCACAGAAAACAGTAGTAAAGATATGGATGAACTGACGTAACGACGCCGTCTTTATAGTTATGACATAATTTCTTTCGAAATCTACAGCCTGCTTTGACATACACAGTCACATGCGTAGCTATGTTTATTAGTCAGTTAAAAGTTTCGATTACCTTATACGTGTGCTTATTATAAAAGCATTGTTTATCGTTGAAAACAAATGTCTATTAATTTGAGTGTTCTTAACAAACCTACAATTTGCTATGACACATACAGTAATGAGTATCGTTAATTTGCTGTTTTTATTAATCCGTTTCCAGTTTCGGACAATTCTGGCTTTTCTTTTTCAATAGCAGTACTGCTATAAATGTGCGCCGCGGTGGAGAAGCCTAACTGTCTAAGGCGCCTCGCGGTTGCTCGCCGTCGGAGGTTCGAGTCCTCCCTGTGGCATGGATGTGTGTGTTTGTCCTCAGTTAGTTTACCGTAGTTTAAGTAGTTTTTAAGCTACGGATTGATGACCACGCAGTTTGGTCCGATAGATTTACAAACATTTGAACAAGTCGCTGGTCGACGGGCACTAGGCAGGAAGATGCTGGTCTCTGCGGCAGCCGTCGAAAATGTTGATTTCTATTCACATTATTAACCGAGATGATTTGTAAAATTGAAATGAATCAAAAGTTAGTCTTTGTTTAGCTCTTGCCGAGTGATGATCTGTATATTGTGACAACAATAAAAATGTTATAACGTCTTAAACTTTAATAGTGTGTTCAAGATTATTCTTTCAACGTTTTATATATTTGCAAAATATATCCACAGTGATATTATTTGAAATATTATACATCGTCGAAGATTGTATTTATTTATTTATTACAATCTTGAGTGAAGATATTGATATTAGTGAAAGTTAAACTTCCGACAAGCGAAGATGTTAACAAAATCGATTCTTTATATAGATCGCTTACGAATGAGAGCAACTTATAATATCTGTGTTGATAAAAACATACATAGCTATGGAATTTTAATTTTGACAGATCATTTCTGTTGGCAAGAGAACTTTGAAATATTTTATCTAAATTGACAGTTTTATAAAAAGGTGATAGTTAAATCGAACGCTTCTTCTCTCTGGGAAAGAACCTGACACTGAAAGTTGAATAACAGTGCAAAAGTCAATATGAGAAATTGTTATTATTATCTGAAACTGACATTTCGTTGAACGGATGAGTGGTTGCAGTGTCGTCTTGACGCAACCCTCTAGCACGCACTGGCGGTACACTAACCAGCCGGCGTTCCATTTCTCAAGTTTGCAGCCTGTTGCCCTCCCATACGTTTGGAGCTGGCCTACGACCACAACGAATCAGAATGATTTACGATCACGCAGTTATCAAAACTTCTTCGCCACTCATCTTCTTGCAATCCTACCTTTGGCTCCCAATTCTCCCAGTTTCTTTCCTGGTCGATGCTTCCGGAACGATTGGCCTGGGATACACCATCCATTGTTCCACCGGATAAACTTTCGCATATGTGGAAATAGCAAGGACTACTGTATCTCCAACAACCTATCCGAAGAATCTTCCTTTTAATGTCGAGGCGTGAAGCAGCATTTACAGCCAACAATGATAGCAACAATCAGTACTGATTTCATCACGTTCCTCACTTCCAATGGGACTGCAGTACAACGTGGTACCTCCCAAATTAATTTGGCTGTGATATGTCCGGGAGTTTTACTGCTGACAACGATGGCGGAGCTTGCCATCGAAAGCTCTTGGATTTAATTCGACGTGACGCGGCTTGTACACAGAGAAAATTCATAGAATCTCCGGCCTTACTTTGCGTTGCTATTTGAATGACCAGCAGCGTATGTAACTGTCAAACAGAACTTGTCAGATATCTTGGCTTTATAAGATGTTAAACTAAATTCGGATACTCCACTTCTCACGAAGGGTTTCTTTAACCATCTTGATCAACCTGCTCGTTTCCCTTCCGACAATCTCAATGTAGTGCACATCGCATTTTTCCTCGTCCATACTCCACATTCTTGACCCCACATAAATTCCCAAAATCGGACTTCGTTTGTACAAACGCTCAGAAATTGTCCAGTCTGTCAAGCTATATACGATTATAAGAATGTTGTATGTTCTTTGATGGAAAAGTCTGACATAATTCCAGAACTAAAGTTAGTTTGGTACAAAGTCGCCACCTACGTTTTAATTCACTTAACTTCGTTGAACTTAAATTATTAAGAGATTTCTAATAATCTGTCACCCGTTAATACTGTAAAATTTTATTTTATTGTCTTCGCTGTGAAAAGCAGGTACAACGGAGTTATCTGTTCACTCAATCCGACAGTTTCTCTTCCGTTCGCCTAAGCAAGTGTGTGGTTCCAATGTGAACTTGTTTACATATACACGGATTTTTCAATATGCTAGCTGTCACTAGTACCCGACGTAATCTCCCTCCGTTTATTTTACCGGTGCAATTAAAACCCCAAACTCCACAAAACTATCCGATACGACCAGTAAAATTGTTAATGAAATTAAGGAAACCTTTTTCTATAGCCAGCTATCGTTTGTTCCTCATTAGAATCAAATTCTTTCAGTTTCGTCGTCGTGCTTGTTACATAATCTCAATGAGAAAACTTTGTTGCGAAAGTCAACTATAACCGAACTCTTCTTACGAGCATTTTTATGTTCTTCCTCTCCTTCGACTTTTAGGATCCCTTAGGGAGAAAATATGTTTGTGTACTTTGTATCTTTCACGCTCCAGTTCGGTCCGCCTATTCCATCACTAATAAGCCTAGGAAATTAGGTGGTCCTTGTCTCCTTTGTCCAAAGTGAATTAAACTTTGTTCTTGTAGTGGTCTTCAGTCTGCAGACCACGAGCAGCATCTGTACAGTGTCCTCAACGCATTGCAACGTAGACAGCACAAACATCGATGCCCGAGGTGGATTTGAACCCCCGACAGAGAACGCTCCAGAGCATTGGAGCATAGCAACTCAATGCGCTCGGCCACTCCGCCGCGGCTGCAAACAACCGAATATGAATCGTCCAAGGTCGTTAAGATAGCTTTACAATAGTTCGTAAATCTCTTACACCAACACAACTTTGTCTGTGAATAATGTAAACAACATTAAAACATTCTGAGACAGACTGTGCTACATTCACATATTCCCAAACTCAGGATGTTGCTACACAATACTAGACTGCTGTTGTTGTAATAACTACTCTTGGCAGGCAGCGCATAGGCCTTGTTCATGTCACGGACATATAGTACATTCAACGCCGTATACAGTATCACTGATGTCACAGAAGGCTCGCCGTCATGTTTCTATCATATAAAGGTGTGAGCACAGAAAACAGTAGTAAAGATATGGATGAACTGACGTAACGACGCCGTCTTTATAGTTATGACATAATGGTCAATTTTTTCTTTCGAAATCTACAGTCTGCTTTGACATACACAGTACTGATTCACATGCGTAACTATGTTTATTAGTCAATTAAAAGTTTCGATTACCTTATACGTGTGCTTATTATAAAAGCATTGTTTATCGTTGAAAACAAATGTCTATTAATTTGAGTGTTCTTAACAAACCTACAATTTGCTATGACACATACAGTAATGAGTATCGTTAATTTGCTGTTTTTATTAATCCGTTTCCAGTTTCGGACAATTCTGGCTTTTCTTTTTCAATAGCAGTACTGCTACAAATGTGCGCCGCGGCGGAGAAGCCTAACTGTCTAAGGCGCCTTGCGGTTGCTCGCCGTCGGAGGTTCGAGTCCTCCCTGTGGCATGGATTTGTGTGTTTGTCCTCAGTTAGTTTACCGTAGTTTAAGTAGTTTTTAAGCTACGGATTGATGACCACGCAGTTTGGTCCGATAGATTTACAAACATTTGAACAAGTCGCTGGTCGACGGGCACTAGGCAGGAAGATGCTGGTCTCTGCGGCAGCCGTCGAAAATGTTTATTTCTATTCACATTATTAACCGAGATGATTTGTAAAATTAAATTGAATCAAAAGTTAGTCTTTGTTTAGCTCTTGCCGAGTGATGATCTGTATATTGTGACAACAATAAAAATGTTATAACGTCTTAAACTTTAATAGTGTGTTCAAGATTATTCTTTCAACCTTTTATAAATTTGCAAAATATATCCACAGTGATATTATTTGAAATATTATACATTGTCGAAGATTTTATTTATTTATTTATTTATTACAATCTTGAGTGAAGATATTGATATTAGTGAAAGTTAAACTTCCGACAAGCGAAGATGTTAACAAAATCGATTCTTTACATAGATCGATTAGGAATGAGAGCAACTTATAATATCTGTGTTGATAAAAACATACATAGCTATGGAATTTTAATTTCGACAGATCATTTCTGTTGGCAAGAGAACTTTGAAATATTTAATCTAAAGTGACAGCTTTATAAAAAGGTGATAGTCAAATCGAACGCTTCTTCTCTCTAGGCAAGAACCTGACACTGAAAATTGAATAACAGTGCAAAAGTCAATATGAGAAATTGTTATTATTATCTGAAACTGACATTTCGTTGAACGAACGAGTGGTTGCAGTGTCGTCCTGGCGCAATCGCCTAGCACGCACTGGCGTTCCATTTCTCAAGTTTGCAGCCTGTTGTCCTCCCATACGATTGGAGCTGGCCTACGACCACAACGAATCAGAATGATTTGCGATCACGCAGTTATCAAAACTTCTTCGCCACTCATCTTCTTGCAATCCTACCTTTGGTTCCCAATTCTCCCAGTTTCTTTCCTGGTCGATGACTTGGTGATCACCAGGTAATTTACTGATCAGTAATTTCAGTTGTAACAAGTAATCAGTAATGTTTTACTTTATCAGACTATGGATATCATTTGAATATGAATTTTATGGGCAGATGTAAGCTGCTTTACACTGGATTCATATAAGTTACGTACAAAATGTTCTGAAAAAACTTTTCAGTACATCGAATGTGTGCAAGTTACATTGGATTCAACGTTGAGAAGGCCACCAGGATGTAGTTTCGGAAAGGAGCTTTGTATGACTATTAATTTCAAATGAGATTAGGAAATGTGTCCCTTTGCACATGAATCTCAATGTCCTAATGGAAATCCCTTGTCCTAACGCTCTCTGTGTGTTGTGAGATCTGGAGGTTATTTAGGGCAAGTGTACGAGTTATCGGCATCGTAAGGAGATTCGCATGAAATATCATGTCTAAATCCTATTTAATTCTACAATATTGGTTGTAACTTATTGTGATCTGACACATAGATCCATCTGGTTTCGTATGGATACGCACAAATCCTTGTAATAAGGATCAGTTCAATTTAAAACAATTAAATTTAAAATGCGCTGAAAGGCTCGGCTCGAGTTGAAGCAAGCGCAAAAAAATCGAGGTAAGACATTCTGCTGATATTTTAGCGAAAATATATCTATAATAGGGGGAGGGGGAAACCCCGAGTTCTTTCACCGGCGGCACTCGAAGAGGTGCCACTATCAAGATCTGACACTGAAAGACGTGAACCCCCAGTCATCTAGTGGTCCACATATTAATGATTACTAAAGGGTTTCGTGATATTTATGACCGGGGTATTTTTGCGAGTCAGTTTTTCACTCGAGCCGTTTTGCGTGGGAATGATAATGCAGCGTCGGAGACAGAACAGATAGAGCTTCCGGAACGAACGTCCGGTCAAGACGCTTCAAGCGTTTAACAAGGCTACGTACTGAGATTCCCCGCGCGATTTGGACCTCTATATATAGACTCGAACCTGTAGCAAAAACATAGTCGGTCACACAGCTCGTTCGAGTAGACTTCGCAGCTAGATCCGTGGTCTTCTCAGCTTTCCCGAAACCACATTTGCTACACAGCAATGGCAGGCTCGTGCTGGCGGTGTGTGTTCCCACTCGTTTTCCTGGTGACTGCCACTCTGCAGGCTGAAGCAAGTGGTGCAGCTACCACCGAAGGCGTGCAGGCTGCAACAGAAGGCAGCCGGCCTACGGCAGAAGGCGCAGTGTCCACGGAAGTGGCTGGTGTGGAGCCCCTGCAGGCCAGAGCGCACGCCCTCTCTCGCCTGCCCGGCTGGGAGAGTGTGTTCAACAGCAGCGTGTGCCGCGCCCAGGTGCAGTACAGCGCCAGGCTGCGCGTCGTGCAGGCCTGGTGCGCCGACGGCGTCGACGGGCAGGAGTTCGACGCCCGCGGCCGGCAGTTCGTCTGCAGGAGCGTGCGCCTCACTCTGCCGGCGGCCGGCTCTGACGTCGACGTGCCCGCCGGCTGCGTCGCGCGCCTCCTACCTGTCGTGCGCAGCGACGCCATCCAGTCTGCAACAGACTGACGTTACACGAAATTTGTACATAATTTTTGATTTTATTGTATTATTAATTTCTGAATGTGTAAATTATTAGTCTATATATAACTTACTACTTTAGTTATTTGATGTTCATTTAAACACAGTTGATAATAAAAATACTTGTTTCGAAACATTGAAATGTGGTTGCTTTGTTGAATAGGAGTGATCGTCACCACAGAATCACACCCTTTTTCCTATCTCCTACTTTCTATATGCAATAGTTGTAAAATGCTTGAAACTAAAAATGGCCCTGGTACGTAGGAAGAAATCATCATACTGTTAAACAACTCAACTAAATCCTTTGCAACATGAAGCACCGAAAATATGAGAAAAAAGTAAGCAGTATCGTTTGCCTTTACCATAAGTTAATTTCAGTATTCTGTAACTTTACGCACCGAAAACCTTCACAGTTTGGTCCCTTAGGTTTACAAACATTCGATTTCTCTAGGATCCTTGAAAACTGGCAGATTAAATTATACATAAATTTATTTACAATAAGCATACGTGAATCAGTCATTCTGAACAACAAAATCAAGATTTCAATTGATAATGAACCAAACCAAAACATATAATACGAGTTGGCTAACATGGGAAAGAGACATAGCCCACTTCCCAACAAATTAAAATAACAGAATAATCCATCGCACTTATATTGATGGTACAGTGGTTGAAATTTACTCTAGAACCTACTCCAAGCGAGTGTCTCCAAGCAGCAACAGACATTAAGTAAAATGAAACTCTAATGGCCAACGCTGTTGTTGGCCAATTACATGCAAACACCAACAAGCGTACACCTTCCTGTTTTCCACAAGTAAGAACCGCAGATTAAAAACACCAATAAGCGCATCTTCCTCCCGTATTTCCATCTATGACAAACAGCAATGCAAGCACTAATAAAGTTATTCCTTTCCTTTCTGCTACCAAATTTCAACCAATCAGAACCACTAGTAGGGACATAATTGGCTTTGTAAGACAAGCACAGAAGGAAACACGTCAGTATTTCCTTAGGAGGGCTCCTGCAACGGAGCCGAGACATTGGAAATATTTTACCATAATGTAGCGGGCAAATAGCTCAGAAGAATTTTAATTTTAGCCTATAAAGACATCGATTAAATAGACAATATCTATAATCTTGACCGCAAATTTATTAGCAGTGATGACCGGTTTTAACTCATTTCTGAGTCATCCTCGGATCAGTTTACAGGTTTGTCAATAGTTGTATCTGCCAACAGGCAATATAACCTTCCAATCAACTAATTAAAACTTCTTCTTGTTGTGGTCTTCAGTGCGCAGACTGCACGCTACCCTGTCCTGTGCAAGTCTCTTCATCTGAGAATACGTTCGGCAACCTACATCCTTTTGAATCTGCTTACTATATTCGTCCCTTGGTCTCCCTCTACGATTTTTACCCCGCACGCTTCCTTCTAATGTTAAGTTGAACATTCCTTGATGTTTCAGAGTGTGTCCAACCAATCTATACCTTCTCTTAATCAGGATATGCCAGAAACTCCTTTTCTCCCCGATTCGGTTAAGCACCTACTCATTAGTTACGTGATCAACCCATCTAATTTTCATAGCACCACACATCGAAAGCTTCTATCATCTTTTATCTGAACCCCTTATCGTCCAGGTTTCACTCCCATACAGTGCTACACTCCAGACAAATGCTTTCAGAAAGGACTTCCTAACATTTAAATTAATATTGGATGTTAACAAGTTTCGCTTCTTTAGAAACGCTTTTCTTCCCAGAGCCATTCTGCATTTTACATCTTCTTTAGTTCGTCCATCAGAAGTTATCTTGCTACTCAAATAACTAAATTCATCTAAATCTTTTATTGTATCATTCCTTCAGCATCGCTTGATTTTCTGACATTGCATTCCATTACCTTCGTTTCACTTTTGTTAATGTTCATCTTTTATCTTCCTTTCAAGACAATATCCATTCCATTCAATTGCTCTTCCAGATCTTTTGCGTCTCTGACAGAATTACTATGTTATCGGCAAACCGCAATGTTTTTATTTTTTCTCCCCGCACTTTATGCCCTCTTCAAATTTCTCCTTCCATTCCTTCACTGCCTGTTCAATGTACAGATTGAACAACATTGGGGAAAGGCTACAACCCTGTCTCACTCCCTTCCCAACGTCTGCGTCCCTTCCTTGCCCTTCGACTCTAATAACCGCTGTCTGGTTTTTGTATAGGTTGAATATAACTCTTCGATCCCTATATGTTACCCCTGCTACCTTCAGAATTTGGAAGAGTGTATTCCAGTCGACACTGTCAAAAGCTTACTCAAAATCGACAAACGCTAAAAACGCAGGTTTCCCTTTCCTAAGCCTATCTTCTAAGGTAAGTCGTAATTGCCTCCCGTGTTCCCACATTTCTCCTAAATCCAAACTGATCTTCCCCGAGATCGGATTCCACAAGTTTTTCCATTCGTCTGAAAATAATTCTTGTTAGTATTTCGCAACCTTGACTCATTAAACTGATAGTTCTGTAATTGTCACACTTGTCTGCACTTGATTTCTTTGGAATTGGAATTACGATATTCTTCTTGAAGTCAGAGGGTATTTCCCCTTTCTCATACATCTTACATATTAGGTGATACAATTTTTTCACGACTGGCTCTCCTAACGATATCAGCAGTTCAGACGGAATATCATCTACTCCAGGGGCCTTGTTTCGGCTCTCGTCCTTCAGCGCTCTGTCAAAATTACAACTTATAAAACCAAAAAATGCGGTACATTTGAAGAAAACCAACTTGGTTATTGCACATATATGACATTTTTGTAGAACAGTAGCTAAAATCAGGCATTACGGGTTAAAATTCACTGACAGTATCTATTATTCTTTAAACTTCTCAATCAAGGTATCTGTAGCAGGGGTCAGTGTGAGAATATTCTGTACATTTCTAAGATGTGATGTCGAAGTACACTCGTATAGGCCCACTATGTTTTGCATGGTGTGCAACCTACATAAAATACTTCACAATTTCTGCGGATTCAATTTTTCGTTTTCCACTCACTTCGGAGCTAAACTAAGCCTTCTTATTTCTTATGGATTTTAGATCTATTTGTATTTGTTTAAAGAGTCCGTATTTTCTATAATATCACGCGTTATCAGTTCCTTCATCATGAACTTTCGTAGCTGTTACTATGGTTGGTCACCTGCATTCCGACCTGTCAAATGAAGCACTTGGGATGTAGCTATCACAGGAGCACTCGGGATTCAAGTATTTCGTTGAGGATGGACTAATTTTCACTCCCTCTCCAATATACGGAGGCCGATTTTCGTCTTCTATGAAAAGATAATTTCGTAACAAAAATCATTAAAATCCCTTCACTAATCTCTAAATTATCGCAATTTTTCCAGTTTAGCACCCATTTTCGAGGGCCGTTTCACTAGTGAAATATGTTTTACCATCACTAAAAAAAATACTTGTCCCTTAGTTTTTCATGTATTATTTCTAAACTTTAGAAAAAAAAGGAATGATACGTCCGTAGGTTTACTTGTAAGGGTAGCAACTGTCAGGCATCATATGCTGATATTTATTTATTTACTAACTGTACCTGGCATTTGTGGCTTTTCTCCTATTAAAATGCAATGCTGTGTCATAATTTCAGACTAGTACATGAGGAAATATATATATATATATATATATATTAAATGCAGGAATTAACAGCTGACTGATAGTTTTGCTGAAATGTATAAGTAAATCAATAAGTCTTTCACACTAATTATTTATGAAATCTTCTGTATCACTGGATATTATCAACAGTGGTGTGAGAAGACGACCGATGGATTTATCTTCGAAAATATCTAAAGTCACCAATGTAATTGCCAGCATACGTCTTCACTACAGTTGAAAATTTCACATGAGCTGGAAAGCTCCTACAGAAGCAAACATAAGAAAATGAATATCTGAATGTTTGCCCTTTATGCGTTACTATACGAGACATCTAACTGTGCTGAATCTTTGGTGAGTTGTTTCCTGTGTACGTCTGCGTAGGTATCTGGTCTCAAAACAAAGCAGTACGATACATTAGGAATAATGAGAAAGCGGATATCCGCATTTATCTTAGTGACATGCAACAGACTTTACTTACAGTTTCAAATCTTTACGGAAAATAGTTTATTATTTACTATATTTTCACTGTACGTGACATAGCACTGTCGCACCAGGCATGCCATTTTAATTTATTACTTCGTAACTAGTCAACTCATTTGCAATATATTTTACATGCAGTATCGACATATAGAGCTGCATGTGTCAACAAATTTAAATCACCGTACATATATACTTCAGGAGGTATGTCATATCGTGAAACTGCGCGCAACAACTGACACAAAACAGCTGACACAAAACACGTCAGAACAGTGTTTCAGAAACGACGAAAAAAACATACCAAATCTGAACGAACACAAAATTTCAAGATTGGCGGTAATTTGCAGATTTTCGAAATGTGGTGCGAACTTAAATGCAATAAGCGTATATTGGGAAAAAAAGTTCAAATGTTTGTAAATCTATGGGATCGACTTCTCGGTTATTAGTCCCTAGGCTTACAAACTACTTACACGAAGTTAAACTAACCTAAGGATAACACACACAAACCCACGCACAAGGGCATGCTACGACGGCGCGCTACCACGCGCTCTGTGGCAAGGCGCCACTCTACTGTGGTATATATTGGAGATAACACCTATAAAATATTGAGGAAGGCAAAAAAAGTGTTTTCATTAACAGAGCAATTAGTAGGTGTAACTGTTATAATAAAGCGATTGCATGCACAACACTTGTCTGACCTGCTTTGTAGTCTTGTGTAGTTCGCAAATGAAGTAGTTAGGAAACGCGCTCTCATAGTTGAACCAGTTCGCAGATCGCTCGCCTCTTAGTTAGACACGTGTAACAGTGAGAGGACGCGAAAGCGGGCAGAATCGCGTGATTCCCTTCTGCCAGTTGCCGTCATTTCGAGCTGATAAGCAGCTCAGCTGTAGTTTTAGTAGTGGTAACAAAAACAAAAACGAGTGGAGGAACTAAAAAGAGCGACCTACATCGCGTAAGAGCTGCGAACTAAAAAGAGAGTTAACGGTCGCGAACAAAAATATGTGCGATGGGTCGCGAACTAAAATATGCGCGATAGGTCGCGAACAGAATTAAAAATCACGTGCTTGCCTTCTGCTGATGATAGCCATTTCGGGATTAGCGTCTGCCTGCTAGATTACATAGTTCAGTGCAACAAAATTTCTGCTTTGAAGTATTCTGCACTCTGCAATATCTGACTAATAAATTCCATAATGCCAAGATATAGAGATAACTCTAAACTTAAACGCCAGAAATTATCCACAAACTGTTTCTTTTGGTTTGAGTGATATCGTTAGCGGCTCAAGCAGCAAGCGCATGAAGCAGCTAGTTGGGGGAACTTCACCCTCCACCTGCATGCGCAGACCACGCCGCTCAGCCGTCACTGGGAGCGGACGAACTAAAAGAACGAACTAGTTCGCGGCAGAGCCGCGAACTGAAGTTAGCGCTCCCAATCGCGAACTCTTATACGGAAGTTTAATGTTTTGGAGTATTTCTGCTCGTTGTGGGTTCCTCATGTGGTGGGACTAACGGAGGACATAGAGAGAGAGTTCATAGAACGTCAGTTAGTTTTTAGTTTTTGCGATGTAGCATTGGAGTAAAAATCATTATAAAAGGACGGTATTCATAGCGGCGAAATATATTTACGAAATATATTTCATGTATCCTCCAAATACAAACATTTGAGAAAGAGACCCGAAAGAAACTCTTACACACCACCATCTACATCTATATTTCGCATGCCATCTCATGGTGTGGGGTGGAGCGTACTTTGTGTATCATTGTCATTTCCTAATCAAATGTTCAAATGTTTGTAAATCTATCGGAGCAAACTGCGCGGTCATCAGTCCGTAACTTGCAAACTACTTAACCTAAGGTAAACTAACCTAAGTTTAACACACACACACACACACAGACACAGACACACACACACCAATGCCCCAGCCAGGGAGGACTTGAAAC
Source organism: Locusta migratoria (assembly GCA_026315105.1). Taxonomy (NCBI): domain Eukaryota; kingdom Metazoa; phylum Arthropoda; class Insecta; order Orthoptera; family Acrididae; genus Locusta; species Locusta migratoria. The sequence goes on from CM048746.1 coordinate 182,440,656, forward strand.
TCCGACGGCGAGCAAGCCGCGCTCCGCAGCGAGGCGCCTTAGACCGCTCGGGTACTCCACCGCGGCTGTCATTTCCTCCTCCCAAATACATTCGCGTTTTGTTGGCGGAGAAAACTACTGCCATTATGCCTCCATGTTTGCTCCAATCTCCCTCATTTTATCCTTGGGGACTTCTCGTGAGATATATGTAGGACGGTGCAATATAATGTTTGACTGTTCGTGAAACTTACGCTCTCGGAACTTTGTCAGAAGACCATCTTGTGGTCAGGATCTCATACTGATGTGAGGTTACTTAGTTTAAGTAGTTTGTAAGCTACGGACTAATGTCCAAGCAGTTGAGTCCGATAGATTTACAAACATTTGAAAGACATTTTGTAATTGCCCCGAAATGGCTGCCGTTTCTAGATCTGTCTGTTCCTACTCAACTGAACTAGCAACTGTGCTATTTCTTATCGTAGTAACCACATCCTTAGCGAACTTAAACACCGCTTTTAATTCCTCAGTTCTTCAACATCTCGCATCTTTGAGACGATCTCATCCAATTCTACGTAACTACTATTCAAATCACATTTAAATGCTTGAAAAAGATTTCATCGAACCGCTTTCATACTATTTCCTTCATTCTCTAATAGCGTGCGGGAAAAATCTTTCCTTTTTGATTTCTCTTATGTATCTCATGACTCCCTATACAGGCGGGTAGTAGCAAAATGTATTCGCATTCGGATAAGAAATTTGTGAACGACGCAACGAATAACACCATTCTTTTAATGAGTTCCACCCCAACTGTTGCATCACATTCGTGATCCAAAACGACTGCCTTTCTCTGAACTTCCTCTGTGTCCTCCGTCTTTCCAACTTGATGGGGATCCCATAATGCGCAGCAGTACTCGAAAATGGAACGGACAAATAGAGTGTAGGCAATTTCTTAGTAGAACTGTTCCATCTTGCTAATGAAACTCAATCTACACTTACCCTTCCCACGATACTTTCTGTGCGTTCTTTCCACTTAACGTTGTTCGTAAAGGTAATTCCCAAGTATTTAACTGAACGTAACTCCCTTAGATGGATCTGATTGCTTGTGTAAATAACGTTTAACGCGTTTATTTTAATGATCATATGGATGACTCTACACTTTTCGTTCACATCATGCAAAGGTCTACTCTAAATAGTTTTGCAGTTGCTTTGGTCTTCTGGCCACATTACTAATCCATGAACGACAGCATAAGATGTGAACAGTGTAAGATTATCTGCTAAATCGATTATAAAGACAGGAAACTTTAGGACATTATAACACTTCCCTGAGGAACGCCAGATATCACTTCATTTTATTCGATGACTTCTCGTCAATTACAACGCACTTTATCCTTACTGCAAGAAAACCGCGATTGTAATTACACGACTGTGGCGATATTCCATAATCATGCAATTTGATTAAAAGACGCATGTGAGGTGCACTGTCAAAAACCTTCGGGATATCTATAAAAATGGAATCGATTCGAGATTCCTTGTCGACAGCAATCGTTACTCCATGTGACCAAACAGCTACAGTATGTCATCTAAAGTATCAGGACACTCCCAAAAAAGTTGCGTTGTCACCTACTACCAGGCACTCCATATCAGCGACCTCAGCAGTCATTAGACATCGTGAGAGCTGAATGGGGCGCTCTGCGGAATCATGGATTTCGAACGTGGTCAGGTGATTGAGTGTCACTTGTGTCAGAATTCTGCTCGCGAGATTTCCACACTGCTAACCATCACTAGGTTCACTGTTTTGGATAAGATAGTGAAGTGCAAACTTGAAGGTACAAGCACAGCACGAAAGCGTTCAAGCCGACCTCGTTTGCTGACTGACGGAGACCGCAAACTGTTGAAGAGGGTGCTATACAGTGTAATAGGCAGGCATCTGTCCAGACCGTGACACAGGTATTGCAAACTGCATCATGATCCACTGCACTTCGTGAAGAATGGGCTGCCATTCCCAAAGACTGAACGTATGTCTGCAAGAGTTGAATCTGTGATCCAGGCTAGGGGTAGTCCAACACCAAACAGAATCCCAGCATTACCGATGGAGGGCCCACCAATCTGTTAGTCATGTTCAGACAGGTATCCGGGTACTTTTATCTGAATCGGTGTTCTCTTCGGGGTAGTTCATAATGTGTTGTAAATAATATGTTGGAAAATGCTATTGCAAACCGACGTCAATGATATGCGCCTATAATTTTCTCGGATCACTCCTATTCCAGTTTAGAATACTGGAGTGACCTGTGCTACTTCACAGTCTTTGCATATTAACTGATTCTTCCGTCGCTTCTTGGTAGAACAAATTCATTATAAAAATTAAAATACACAATTTTGTTTGTTTATTTTGTGAATCCATCTTGTACACTGTCATTACAGTAATTATACATTCATTACTTCGCAATTTGCGAGAATTTTCGAATTTAGCTGCTCTTCCTCAAGTGGTCTATCACATTGTAAAATATGAGAATTTGTGCCTTAACCATTCGGCCACCCGGACACGCTTCCCGGCCAGACCCAAACTTCCACATGTTACAGTTGTCTACTTCCCTTAGTACTCGCACGCGTATGGCAGTAATTCCCGCGACGAGGAGAGACATACTACACCATCTTTAGCCTGTCTTGACGTCATTTTTACTATGATACGTCTGTTCCTAAGGAAGAGACGTTGCTTATGATCTGAAGCTCTAAATATTAAATATGCATTCCTTAATTCGCAATTTTTGAAAATTTCCTGAAGAAGAGCAGCTAAAGTCGGAAATACTCGCAAATTAAGAAGTAATGAATGTAAATTTAACATTTTTAGCTGCAGACCATGGTAAATGTTACAGTATTTTTTTATTTAATTGTGAACACTATAACTTAATATGTTTATTTTCACCGTATTTCAGTTCGAGTGCACACATCCGCTTTTGTTAAGCTTCTCTGTTCTCCACTGCACCCCATCTATACCCTCCTATCCCACCTCTATATTTTTGTCTATTTGTTTATTTAAGTTATAATATTGTGCCAGGTTTCAAATATTTGTAATATTTGTGTCACCTTATGTTTAGAACAACAATTAAATCATTAGATTGTTGTTTAATTTTATTTTTATTCACAATAGTCATGCTGTAATCATTTATGTTCACACTATTCCCTATGTATGTTATTTATGTTTCCTTTTTTCAGTACTATTAAGTAACAGATTTCATTCAAATACTTATTTACACTGTAACTGCTCCATCAAAGAAGTTAATTTACTTGTCTGTATGTAACATGTCTTCTGATTTACCGACATTCTTTGACTGAAAGTCTGTAAATGTTTGATGATGGCCTAATAAGCCGAAAATCGTTTCACAAAATAAACAAATCTGTAGAACAAAGACAAAATTGTGTATTTCAGTTTTCATTAGTCTTTGAGTATGGATTCTTCACTGAGCGAGGTTTGGAGATATTGCGTCAACATACTCTCCAAGAAACGTAATTGGTATAAAATCTGGACCGAAAGTCTTGCTTTGGAAGTGATTTAAGTTGAATATTTTAAACATGACTTACAGGATAGCAAATTAATAATCATCCAACCATTTGCAATAATAGTAGTTTAAAAAAAATTGACGACATCTTCAACGGTTATAAACCAGTCTTCTTCAGACATACATGTTATACCTATAGACAATTTGACATCATAAATTGCAAATTCATAATCATTTTGCCTAAAACATGCGTCATACCAAGCCTGTTGTGTAAAATATTGTGAAATACAGAATCAGAATAAAACTGTCACTTACTCTACATGCATACCACAGTAATTGAATGTCCTGCGAGTGTGACTTAGACGAAAGATACGTCAGAGTGTTTGGAGTCAATCACGCTTACTGGTGGGAAGCAAGGAGCGTGCATACCGGGACCGGTGGCGCATGCGCCGTGGGACATAAACGTTCAGTGGCTTAAGTAGCCATTGGGAGAACATACATTGAATTTATAACGATGTTAATAAATGGGATATTTGGATAAAAAGAGGGTAACAAGGTCGAGGGAAGCTAAAAGGTAAAGCAGTCAACAATCCGAAGATTGGTTTGAACACCACAGTACTTTACTAGGCATGGTCCTGTTTGGAGGTGGTATGCCGTTGCCTTCCTCCGACCTTCGAACTGACTTACCCAGCCAGTTATAGGGGGACCTACAGTTTAACGTGGGTTCCGAACCACGGCGCTACTCGGTATTTTGCACATGAGCAGCACTGTCAGAGGTGAAAGAAGTGGGAAGGGGCAGATAATAACCCTAGGACCTAGCGGGGATCGAACCCGTGACCTTTGGATTTGTAGTATGGCACTCTATCCCTATGCAACCGAGGCGCACTGAGGAAAGCTATACAAACAAATTTTACATTGGTCAATTGTAAGAATATGCTAACAGTTACCGTTATATACTTTGGTGAGGCGAGAGTCAATAGCAGTATTATATTTCATAAAATGTATTTTTAAAACCATCGGCTGTTTATTAAAAACCTTACTTATCAACCAGTTTCGGTCAATAGACCATCTTCATGCTGACTGTATTTTTAATATTTTTAGTTATACTGACCCCTGTTTGTCTCTACTAGATGTATTTTATACGATGCATTTTACCATTCAGATTTAACACTTATTTATTCATGAAGATGGTCAATTGACCGAAACTGGTTGATAAATAAGGTTTTTAATAAACAGCCGATGGTTTTAAAAATTCACTTTATGAGACCGTTAAAATACATTGCGTCAACGAACAACAATAACAGAAAAATGTACCAGATGAACAAAAATAAACTGGATTAGTATATAGCTTATAGTGTGATGTCGCAAATCATGTAAAATGGATAATAAATATCATGTCAATTGCAAATGTAAGCAGGTTTTAGATTTTTGAGGAAATAGACAAATCCGAAAGGCTACCTCCAGTAGTAAGAAGATTTCGTGACCAGTATGGGTTTGAAGCCTTCAAACTATTGTCTAGAGGCGAGATTTAACCGATCATTTACTAAACTGCCATCGTTGTGTTCTAGATGTTTAAAGATCTCAAGTTCATCCCAAAGATCAAGCTTTAGCCCTTTAACTTCTCTGTGTAAAATGATTGTGTCTTCTAACATCTGTAAAGTTTCGAATTCTGGGTATCGAAAAGCGCCCCGCGGAACCTCTGCCGGACTCGATGAGGTTGTCAGGGTCGACGGAGTCGTCGCATACGCAGATTTCCTTCTAGTGGTTGTCTCCGCCAACAACAGGGCCCAGCTAGAAGAGAAGGCACGAGAAACACTGACAACAATAACACAGTGGTGTGAACACAACAAACTCAAGATAGCAACCAACAAAACTACATACACTCTACTCAAAGGGTCATTACAACGAAACCCATCAGTTAAATTACACAACACAAATATAAAACGAACAGTAGTCACTCGCTATCTGAGTGTCCACATTGATGAAAGACAAATTTTCCACGAACACATTAAGATAACCACAGACAAAGCAGAGAAAATACTACACAAGTTGGCAAGGCTTAATTCTACCTCGTACAGACTGCCTCTGTCAACTATACGAACATATCACTGTGCTCTCTTCGAGTCAGTATTATGCTTTGCAGCTAGTACCTATGCTCAAAGATTGAGCCTAGTAACCAACAAAACAATTGTGAGACGTGGGCAGAGAAGTGTGTTATGACAACTTACTGGTGCATTCAAATCAACACCGATAGAAACGCTATTCGTCCTTCTCGGTATCTGTCCAGTTGACAACACAATAAAATATAGAGCTGCAGCGAACTGGCTTAAAATGGAGAATCTACACAAAGTGCACGAAATAACTGGCACACATATCGTAACAAACCGCCAACTGAGAACATGGCGAACAGACACATAGCAACAGGAATGGGAGGCCTGCGAAAAGAGACTTAGACTATATACACTACCACCAGACATTAGAGAAAGAAAACGGATAAAGCATATCGACCCCAGACGTGGTATGGTTCACTTCCGTACAGAACATGGTACATATCCCATTCACCTGTTCCGAATGGGACTGGGCGACACCAACACTTGCACCTGACAAAACACCGAAGGCTCCCCTGAACACATCGTCATACACTGCGGACGATACACACATGTCAAGGACACACAGCAGCTTGATTTTACAGCAGATGTTACGATATGTGCCACAAAAAAAGACGAACAAAAATGGACAACACACTAGCAGACAAGATATCCAAAGCAACCTACGAAGGATACAAAAGGACAGGGCCCTACAGGAGGCGTGCCCATATGCCCGGCAGAGTGGAAAGGTATACTTGGGAACAAAAAGACGAGGAAGAAGGCGATGAAACTTTCATAAATGAAGGAAGTGACACCGATGAGACTCAACACTGACAGGGGAGCAATCTCCTACTGTCAACAACCCAAACCAGACCTTCTTTACATTAATATGGATACTAACACCTGAGACACAATAAAGAGAAAACAATATAAAGAACAGAGACTAATATCACCAAAACCATGGAAACTGTGCTGGGTGATCAGTGGCTTGAAGGAAACATTCCAAGATACTCAACGCCCAGCGCGGTTCAATGCAGCTAACCATAAGGACAGAAAACCTATAATATATATATATTATTCCTTTCTTTCCTATTACGTTGTTTAGCCCAATTAAAATTAACAAATTTCAGAATACATTGAATTTCGACATATGTATAACAACCATGTAACCAATCTCGTTTTTATGTTTTCCTATATACCTAATTATTGTAAAATGCACGAATTTTAATTTGTTATAATTGTAGCAACAACTGTAAGCACTTGTATATATGTATTTTCTCTTTGCTTTTATTTTTTCCCTCTTATTTCTATTTATCTAAAATAATCAAATTATGTAAAATTAACGAACTAATGTATAACATGTAAAACAAGAAAAAACTACAAATGTACGTCCTGCTTTAAATTAAAAGGTAGCAGGATTCTTCATCAGGATTAAAAAGAAACAACTGGTGCAGACCAACCAGCCTACGCATGCGAAGCAGCGGGGGTTCTGCTAGTAAATAAATAAAATACTGGACCGCCGAGAAAAAGTTCTACAAAATAATTGATCCCGAAAATTTAAACTGTATCACTAATTTTGTGTCACAGTGTGTTTAATTGCTATGAAATAAATGTATTGACAAAGGGCATAAAAGTTCTTGTTATGTATTTATGTTCCAAGAGTTGGGTATTCACCATTACTGGGCATATTCTTCCAGAGTTTCATATTTACTTTATTTACGAATTGTGCAGCTTGTCTATTAGATTAATAATTAATAGGTTGCACTTAATTTGATTATTTACTGAACATAGATGGTACCCGGACAACTGATGACAGGGATAGTATCTGTCAGCTTTGACGAATATCGTATCTTAGTCATAGTCAAGTTCACAGAATGTATTTGGGAATGAAATTGCTACCAGATGGTGATTTGGGGAAATACTTTGAGAACCAGTCAGTAGATGGATGTAACAGCTTGATTTAGATATTGTAAATTGACTGAATTTATTCAGTGATAACTTCCATTTCTATGATGTCACAGATGAAAGCTGATGGGTGGTATCCCCTTCTTCAATTATGCTGAGGTGCCTCTGTAAAAGTTCTAGGCCTATCAGACAGATTTTTGATAACTGACTTTATAATGAATGCAGATGCATGGAACTGTTTATTGGTTTAGGAACTGAATGAAAACCGACATGCTTATTAAAGATTACATTTTTTATTTTATAGTGAATTTTCCTCAACAAATATGTAGTAAAAACTTGCTTGTGTTATTTCAGTGTTTGTAACCATCTCCAAGAAAAGCCTCTTTAATTTGCCCATTCTCATATTTAAATAGTGGCTGCACTTGATCATGAATTAAAGAAACTGCCCATTCTCACATTCTTGAAAATTAAGACAGGGTAAAATTATAGAAAAGGTGGCATATTTTCATACTGTGACTTGTTTGTTGGTAATGCCTACCAAAAGAGGTGATGGGAAGCTAAGATGGTGGAACAGCTGTTTTTCTAGCAAACAGAAATGTTTTAGTTTCAAATATTGGATTTTAATAACATGGTTTACCACAACCAGATTTTCTGCACTTTCCCATTCACTGGCTTCACCAACTCACAAACAAAATGTTACCTCCAAACCTAACCTCAGTCCCTAGTTATATTATGGATCAGCTCATCACAACAACCAGATTTTGAAATGTCAACCTCCAGCTTCCAAGTGACTGCTATACTGGCACAGCATTTTCATTACAGAATTTAGGCCAATGAGCTGCTTTGAAGTCATTACACATCTTTATATCTCAGTTGCTTTTTTTATTAGTGTAGTCCAAATGAGATGCAAATTGATGGTAAGTATTTGTTTATTTACAATCATTTTGCTAGCCCCACCCCCTTTCTGTGCTGGCATTTTGGACACTTCTGATGCAGTAATATTCAAGGTTTCCATTAGATGGTGCTAACATTGTAGTTACAATCAGTTTAGCTTGGGGTATGGACTTTTTGTGTGTGTCCATTATCTAAGAAATGTTTTTTGGATATATTGTACTGCCTAGTTTATATGATGAAACGTATTTTCAACTGTAAATATTAAGCAATGCCCTATGTCAATCTACAACTATTATTTGGTGTTAACGTTTTGGGCTTCACCAAGTCTCAACTGAATTTCTGCTGTTCAATGTAACCTAGACTTTGGGCAACACTACACAATAATAATTTGGGTGGTGTGGTGGGTATGAAGGTTCATATTACACATCACACACTAGGTGAACATGTTAGTGGTGCTGACAGGTAAAGAATAAAGTCTAAATAATTTTTTACAGCAGATAAGTTTCTTGTTGCAGTTCTTTGACTATAATAAATTTTAATCACTCTGAGACAAAGCTGATAAGATGAAGTATGAAACAAGTCTACAGACATGATATGATGGAGAATATTGTAAGTATGAAATAGGCCTACTACTATTGATAGCTTCTTGTGATTGAAACTATTGATGCTATAAATTGTTGTTGTAAAACTGATTTGCAACAGGTATATGATTTCTTGTCACTCTTGGCGTAAAATGAACAAGACATTGAATAAACAGTGCCTGCTCCTAATTTCTGGTATTGTAGACAATTTGATCATTAAAAAAAATATAACACTAACTCTTCAAAACTATTTGATCCAGAGAAGTAAGATTTTTATTAATCAGCAATAGTTTAATGCCTGATAACAGTTAATATAGTTACTGTACTGAAATGCAGTTAGCTTTAGACAAAACGATTTAGACGAAATTGGAAGTAGGGGTACCACAACTTTGTTCCAACAGTTGAAAATACCCATCTTTGCCAAGTGGAACGTTTGAATGGAGGTTCTTGCAGTCATTTATGTGTTAAAAACAATAAACTCATCATTAGATTTCTTCCCTTCTTTTTACTGCAATGTATATTAAATTTTTCCACCAGTTGAATTTCCCTTATATTTAGAATATATGCTACTTGTTCACTGGCGTCTTTTCCGATTTTTCTAGCGTTTTTAGCAGAAAATGGAATAGAAAAGGAACGGCAAACAGATTCAGCTTTTAAGATTACTCGCCACTACAAACTCGATTTTTCTGTTGCGGTGTTGGCGGTGTTTTCTCCTTTTGTAATATTTCTCAAAAAAATCAGTTGTTCCATACTTTTTTCGATTTAAGCCTCCGTCAACAATGAATGAAAACAAGTAAAAAAAATTAAAAAACACAACATAGGCATCAATGACTGAATAAGACGCTTTAATATTCCGGAAAAGCGACTTAAGCAAAACGGAAAAAAATTGCACGAAGAACAAGGCTGTTAGAAACAATAACTGATAGATATCTGCTGCAGAAGTTCCCCATGCAAATGAATATACATAGGCTTTCTTCCATAGGGGGTGCTGCCAGGTCGCCCGCGCCGGAGAGAAGTCCCCGCCTGACGCGGTGCCCGCGCGTTGAGCAACCACGCCTCCGCCTCCGCGCTGGAGGAACTCGCGCGCTCTTAAGAGGACGCGGCCGCTGGCCCGGTACAGTCGACCAGCGAGCTCCCTGGCCCGAGACACGCGACACTGCCACATCAGCAGCCACACACGGACAAGTGCTCGAGTGCTCCCCGCCGCCATGTCTCGCCTGAGCTTCAGCTGCGCCGCGCTGCTGGCTGTCGTCGCTTCTCTCGCCTACGCCGCCCCGGCGGCAGAGCCGAGATTTCGCCAGCGGCGGTCCGCCGCCCCCGACGTCAGTGATCTGGAAGACTGGACCAGCATCGCCGAGTACAGCCTGTGCCCCGCGGAGGTCCAGTTCAACCGCAGACTGCGCGTGTACGAAGTGTGGTGCCAGAAAGAGGGAGACGAGGTGGAGGCCCGAGGTGGCAAGTACGCGTGCACCACGCTCAGGTACTCCCTGCCAGTGCCAGCAGCGGACTCTGACGTCGACATCGCCGGCGGCTGCGTCGCTCTCGTGTCGCACGTCTCTGAGGTCGACGCCAACCTGGAAACCCGAGACTGACACCTCTCGTCACACTTCGCATGTTTATTATAGTGTATTTATTTATTTATTTATTTATTATTTCAAGCGAACTAAGAATCTAGTCAGAATAACTACTACTCAATCATTTCCTTCATTCACCCCAAAACTATAATTTTCTCACAATGGGTTCTTTACCCCTCATCACCATCTGACTCATTGTTTCATTCTCCTGAAAACATTTCAATTTATACAATTTCAGTCTCAATTCAGTTGTAAAATGACTCTGGTTAAATCTGCTACTCATCTAATTCATTTTTTTGTCTTGCCCCAAACTCTTTCTGGTTTGTTTCTCTGTGCAGAAACAATATATCGATCTGATTTGTTAATGTGTCTTGCTTTTTTCTCTCTAGACGTCTATAGAATGTAACACGTTTTTTCTTCACCTCATCTGTCGTTTTTCATCATTTGGTTTCAGAACCTAATTTATTCTTCATTAGACCTGATAATTTCGCAAGATTTCTCAATCTTTTACGAAGCTTGTAACTTCCACTTTGCGGCCACTTGAAAGTATTGTGTCTGAGCTATAGCGAACACTGGTATTACAACTATTTTAGAATGCTATAATTTATCATCCTTAGAAACACATTATTTTTATACTTATTTATTTGTTTATTTGCTTACCACGTCAAGAAAGTGTGTTCTGTGACTCCGCTAATTTATCGAATACTCATTTTTATTTATTTTTTTATTTATATACTTATTTATTTTCTTGCCGTGATGGCAAAGCGTGACGAATTATTCCACCAGTTTATGGAATAGTTTATTCGGCACTGTAATCTGTATGTTAGGAAGTTTTACAACATGGTAGCGCATGTCGCTTTGCTACGAGACTTGGAAGTTATGCTGTGATATTATTTAATATGCTGTGTGATTTATCTGATTAGGTTGTATGAAACCGTAGTTCCTAAACTTTTATAGTTCCTTGAAGTTCGAGTTTATATGAATCAGCCATTTAGAAAAGGCCATATACGCCAAAGTAAATGCCTCACGAGAAAAAGAGAATCTGTATTTCAATATCGAGATGTAAAATGTATTTTTTATATGTAGATTACAAAGAGTAGGATATTATATTTTCGCAAAGAATGGACGTTTGTTCGAGTACTTTCCAGATTTCTAACTACAATGGAAATGTGATGGGGATGGACATATGGCCTTTTCGAAATGACTGCCTCAATTAAGTTCGATTTACATTAAGGCAGACGACTGAAACAGGGGCTTGGATGGAGATGTACTACATATAATTTAGTAGAAAAGCATAAAATCAATAAAATGCGTAGCAAATGAGTGTTTTGAATAGTAAAAAACATTCATACACAAATGATATGGTCTCATAATTTTTATTTATTTATTTTTGTCCCACTGCATTTTTATGTAAAATACCGATGCAGTTAACAGATATTGCCGTTGATGTATAAGACAAGTATGCTTTGTACCGTTTTATGCATATTTTGGTACTGCAGGTGCATACTTGATACTCCATAGTTTGTTCTAGTTGTAAGAATTATTTGTGATCTCAGTTTTCAAATGCCACTACCGCCAAATATCTACGAGAAACTTCGTCATCTAAGTTCTCTCGTTTATTGCCATGTAATGTGATATGTAGTGACCTTAGTTATAGTAGATACTAATTAATCAATGTTACTAGATTACGTGTTCATAAGTTTCTGATGTGATTCTCTGTTATTTATGTAAAGTGAATGAAGCTTTTCATAAAAATAAACGCACTGAATTACATTTTCAATGAGTTTTTATTTTAAATATGTTGAATTACACCATGAAAATGAAGCAAGGATAAAGTTTGTTACTGATGTAATTGTTTTTCAAAGGACTGGTTCAGTGAGGTAATGAATGCCTGTTATTAAAAAAAGCAGAGTGGAACTTCCAACATGTATTTGTAATTTCAGAAGAAATTTAGATTTCATACACAACAAGCGGTTTATTCTTGATCGTGTGGTTCTAATTCTGTAACAGAATAATTAAACGAATAGATTTTCCAGCAACTACTAAGACGACGACTGGTCTCAGCTTTTACACGATGTCAAATTCAAGTGGATTTTAAACTGCCATTGTAATATTTATCAGCTTTTAAATATTTAATATACTAGTTGAAATGTAATTCGTAGGTAGATAAAGAACAGGTAACTTAATGTATGCTGTATTATTTACGAAAGAGTGGATAAATGTAAAATATAACCTTAGAGAAGATTGCTATAAAATTTAGTAACACGCGAGACAATAATGACCGAACGACTAACGTTAGAAAATAACTTAAGGAAAGCTTTTGTAGAGTTGGCAAAATATTTTTAGAATTGAAATACACACTTTCAAATTCTGAAGTTATCAGGTGTAAAATACGGGGAACGAAAAGTTATATGCAATATAAGAGTCGAAGGGCACAGTGGTTGAGAAGGAAATAAGACAGGGTTTCAGCATTTCACCATTGTCATTGAGCAAGATTTAAAGAAAGCTAACAAAGTTCAGGCAGCAGAAATAAAATATTTGCGTTTTGCCGATGATTTTCTAATTCTGACACAGATAGCAATGGAACTTGAAGAGCAACTGAACACAAGGCAGGCATAAGATGAACATTAACCAGGCCGAAATAAGCGTATTGGACTGTTCTACAAGTATATCAGGTGATGCTAAGGGAACTAGATTCGAAAACGAGACGATAAAAATAGGATGTGTGTTTTGTTATTTAGGCAGTGAAAACTGTGTGATTATCAGGCCAGAGAAGATAGAAAATGAAGAATACCAATGGGAAGAAAATCATTTTTGTAGAAGAGATATTGATGTTCTAGGAAATCTTTTCCGCATCTACATCTGTAACCCTTTCAGACCCCTCATTGAACCAAAATCGGTAATTTTAAAACCACTGGGTTTATATAACAAAAAAACCATAGAATGGTATATTATTTTTCCGCTTTCAAAAAAATTTAGAACCAACACAAATGTGAGCGTCTGAACTATCTTAAATACAATACAATCATTTCCCAATTCATTTAAATCATTTATTACAGTGATATTCACGAAAGGAGATACTGTATTTTGACATACACCATGACAAGCATCATTTGTTTGTTGTACATTGTTTTCATTGAGCTGAGTGGAAAAGTTATCCTGAACTTCTGCAGTCACTAACATTACTGCTGATTTAGTGACTTCATTTTCTTCTTCATTAGAAAATTCAGAGCTGTTTCCCAGTCTGGGAGTATTATCTGCAAGATTCCAGGTTAAATCTGACTTTTCATAATCGTCACTTAAGTTTTTCACTTCGAAATCAATCCCTAATAGTAGTATTTCCTCATCAGTAAGCTCTCACAATAAAATAATGAATTTACTAGAACAATAATATGTAAGCCCCATTGTAATATGAGCTATTTATTTCGTCATCTCTTCCTAATCAGAGCCTCATACATCGACGTCAAGTGAGCATACGCCAATGATATAGTCTCAACCTACACAATTGTGCGTATGGGAGTTACAGTCATTGTATTTACGAATGTATTTAAAATATTTTAATCCAAACTTTGAGATTAGATTAGCTTTTTGTTCCGTAGATCCATGTTGAGGAGATCCTCGTGGATGTGGAAATGTCTAAAAACAAAATTTACAAGCTGAATAATAGATAATACTAATAATATAAATACAGATACATACATTTTCTAAGCTTTCTTTTACCTGATAATACAAAAATACTAATGTAGTACTAATAAAGCATCATTTGGTACAATTTAGAAATTCACTATTGGAGTAGAAGGAGTTGGCCACTAGAAACTCTTTTAGGCTACTCTTAAACTGACCTTTATTTCTAGCTAAATTTTTTACAGTTAAAGGATAAACTATTGAAAATAAGTCTTCCTGAGTAGTGGACCCCTTTTTTGAAGTATAGTAAGCGTTTTTAAGTCCTTGTGTAGATAATTTCTGTTCCTAGTATTGTATGTATGAACTGAGCTCTTTGTTGACTGACTTGAAGAGTTACCCCAAAATATTATACTATATGACATCATGAAAAGAATGTAAGCAAAGTATCCTAGCTTTCTTATTTTTATGTCTCATATATCTGATAACACTCGTACTGAAAATACAGATTTGCTGAGTCGTTTCTGCACTTCTGTGGTGTTCTCCTCCCAACTGAATTTATGGATGTTATGGTTCACACAATCAAATCCCTTTGACAAATCACAAAAAATGCCTGCTGCTTGCAGTTTATTATCTAATGAATTAAGTACATTCAAACTTATGTTTACATATTTCTTTCGACTTTTCTGATTCTTAAAACGCACTTTTTCAAATGTTAAAGCACCATAAATAATGCAAAAGTATGACGTAGCTCGATGTAGATTCTTTCGACCCACCATCTTGAAAGTTTTCATTGATTAATACACAATATCTTGCGTGTCCAAACAGGTAGCGATACGCTTAGAGGTTTATTCCATCTAGCGATTCCAGCACAATCCTTTCTCTTAGGAATCAACTTCGTAACACAATAATATGAAATGAAATTAACACAATTGTGCGTATCGGGTCCGAAAGGGGTATCCAAAAAGCCACCTCACAATGTGAGGCGTGGGGTATTTTGTGCATCATTGTGACTTCCTTTTTTCTGTTCCAGTCACGTATGGTTCGCGAGGAAACCTACCGTCGGTAATCCTAAGCCACATTGCGGGCTCTAAGCTGTCTAATTTTATCCATGTTGCCTATTCGAGAATACATATAGAAGAAAGCCGGATACTGGATGACTTTGAAAAATCGTATGCACTCTGCAGTGAAAAGTGGTCCACATGGCTTCCGCCGCGCCTGCCACTGGTCCAAGCAGGTCATCCCAGTGACTCTCCCACTCCTGCTAAACAGAACTGTAGCCAAGTATGGCGCCCTTCCCTCATACCCATCTATTACGTTTCACACAATGACGAGCAATATTCGTTTGTTTTCCAAGGTACCTGCTTCCTTGATGGACTTCCTGAGTATCATTCCAAAGAATGTCAGTTTACCATCTGCCGTCCTCGGGATTAATTTTATGTGATCTTTCCACTTTAGTTCACCCAGTATATATGCTCCCAGATACTTCATGGAAGTAACTTTTTACAGTGACTATTCCCCAGTATTTTTTCCTTCAAGGCATGTACTGTAGTGAAACTTGGGTGTTAGGCAGTTCGGACAAGAAGAGGATAGAAGCTCTTGTAATGTGGGGTCACAGAAGATTATCTGTGTAATGTAACTAATGAGGACATACTGAAGAGAATTCGAGAGAAAAGAAGTCTGTAGCACAAGAGGACTAAAAGAAGGGAGTAATTTACAGGATACATACTGAGACGTTAAGGACAAGTCTATTTAAATGTGTGGGAGGTAAAAGTCGTAGAGAGAAACTATGAGATCAGAACGGAAAACAGGATCTAATGGATGTGCGATCCACCTCTTATGATGAAGCTTGCACAGGATAGAGTAGCGAGGAGAGCTGCAACAGAAAAGTCTTCAGAGTGAAGGCCACAACGTACACACATACCGTATGTATGCTGATATGAACTGTACAGCGTACAGCGCCATCTGTTAGCAGCTTTCGTAACTATTATTTCAAACTGCTGTATAAACTTCTTACAGCTTTCAGAATAAAAATACCGTTTACTGCATTCCTCTATCGATGTTTGTTTTCGAGATATTTTATTTTGAAATCAGGGAGCCCTTTTCTGGACATCCTGTAGCAGCTGAGTTTGGGATTCCGGCAAGCACACAGTCAGCAATAATAAAGAATGAAGACCGCGTGATAAAGGGCCAGATCGGAAACGACAAAGGATGGCTGAGTTTCCAGATTTAGAAGACGGTTTAGAGCAATGGTTCCGGCACCATAGGAATAATGAAGTGATCAGTGGTAGATTTATTTTGAAGGAAAAGGCAAATTATTTTGCATCAGCGTTGGGATACGATACGATACCGTAGTTTAACTAGTTTTTAAGCTACGGATTGATGACCACGCAGTTTGGTCCGATAGATTTACAAACATTTGAACAAGTCGCTGGTCGACGGGCACTAGGCAGGAAGATGCTGGTCTCTGCGGCAGCCGTCGAAAATGTTTATTTCTATTCACATTATTAACCGAGATGATTTGTAAAATTGAAATGAATCAAAAGTTAGTCTTTGTTTAGCTCTTGCCGAGTGATGATCTGTGGATTGTGACAACAGTAAAAATGTTATAACGTCTTAAACTTTAATAGTGTGTTCATGATTATTCTTTCAACCTTTTATATATTTGCAAAATATATCCACAGTGATATTATTTGAAATATTATACATCGTCGAAGATTTTATTTATTTATTTATTACAATCTTGAGTGAAGATATTGATATTAGTGAAAGTTAAACTTCCGACAAGCGAAGATGTTAACAAAATCGTTTCTTTATATAGATTGATTACGAATGAGAGCAACTTATAATATCTGTGTTGATAAAAACATACAGAGCTATGGAATTTTAATTTTGACAGATCATTTCTGTTGGCAAGAGAACTTTGAAATATTTTATCTAAAGTGACAGTTTTATACAAAGGTGATAGTTAAATCGAACGCTTCTTCTCTCTGGGAAAGAACCTGACACTGAAAGTTGAATAACAGTGCAAAAGTCAATATGAGCAAATGTTATTATTATCTGAAACTGACATTTCGTTGAACGGATGAGTGGTTGCAGTGTCGTCCTGGCGCAATCGCCTAGCACGCACTGGCGTTCCATTTCTCAAGTTTGCAGCCTGTTGTCCTCCCATACGTTTGGAGCTGGCCTACGACCACAACGAATCAGAATGATTTGCGATCACGCAGTTATCAAAACTTCTTCGCCACTCATCTTCTTGCAATCCTACCTTTGGCTCCCAATTCTCCCAGTTTCTTTCCTGGTCGATGACTTGGTGATCACCAGGTAATTTACTGATCAGTAATTTCAGTTGTAACAAGTAATCAGTAATGTTTTACTTTATCAGACTATGGATATCATTTGAATATGAATTTTATGGGGCAGATGTAAGCTGCTTTACACTGGATTCATATGGGTTACGTACAAAATGTTCTGAAAAACTTTTCAGTACATCGAATGTGTGCAAGTTACATTGGATTCAACGTTGAGAAGGCCACCAGGATGTAGTTTCGGAAGGGAGCTTTGTATGACTATTAATTTCAAATGAGATTAGGAAATGTGTCCCTTTGCACATGAATCTCAATGTCCTAATGGAAATCCCTTGTCCTACCGCTCTCTGTGTGTTGTGAGATCTGGAGGTTATTTAGGGCAAGTGTACCAGTTATCGGCATCGTAAGGAGATTCGCATTAAATATCATATGTAAAACCTATTTAATTCTACAATATTGGTTGTAACTTATTGTGATCTGGCACATAGATCCATCTGGTTTCGTATGGATACGCACAAATCCTTGTAATAAGGATCAGTTCAATTTAAAACAATTAAATTTATAAGATGCACCTTTCGTATCAGTGATTGGCAGTGCAAAATGCGCTGAAAGACTCGGCTCGAGTTGAAGCAAGCGCAAAAAAGTCGAGGTAAGACATTCTGCTGATATTTTAGCGAAAATATATCTATAATAGGGGGATGGGGAAACCCCGAGTTCTTTCCCCCGACGGCGCTCGAAGAGGTGCCACTATCAAGATCTGACACTGAAAGACGTCAACCTCCAGTCATCTAGTGGTCCACATATTAATGATCACTAAAGGGTTTCGTGATATTTATGACCAGGGTATTTTTGCGAGTCAGTTTTTCACTCGAGCCGTTTTGCGTGGGAATGATAATGCAGCGTCGGAGACAGAACAGATAGAGCTTCCGGAACGAACGTCCGGTCAAGACGCTTCAAGCGTTTAACAAGGCTACGTACTGAGATTCCCCGCGCGATTTGGACCTCTATATATAGACTCGAAACCTGTAGCAAAAACACAGTCGGTCACACAGCTCGTTCGAGTTGACATCGCAGCTAGATCCGTGGCCTTCTCAGCTTTCCCGAAACCACATTTTCTATACGGCAATGGCAGGCTCGTGCTGGCGGTGTGTGTTCCCACTCGTTTTCCTGGTGACTGCCACTCTACAGGCTGCAGCAAGTGGTGCAGCTACCACCGAAGGCGTGCAGGCTGCAACAGAAGGCAGCCGGCCTACGGCAGAAGGCGCAGTGTCCACGGAAGTCGCTGGTGTGGAGCCCCTGCAGGCCAGAGCGCACGCCCTCTCTCGCCTGCCCGGCTGGGAGAGTGTGTTCAACAGCAGCGTGTGCCGCGCCCAGGTGCAGTACAGCGCCAGGCTGCGCGTCGTGCAGGCCTGGTGCGCCGACGGCGTCGACGGGCAGGAGTTCGACGCCCGCGGCCGGCAGTTCGTCTGCAGGAGCGTGCGCCTCACTCTGCCGGCGGCCGGCTCTGACGTCGACGTGCCCGCCGGCTGCGTCGCGCGCCTCCTGCCTGTCGTGCGCAGCGACGCCATCCAGTCTGCAACAGACTGACGTTACACGAAATTTGTACATAATTTTTGATTTTATTGTATTATTAATTTCTGAATGTGTAAATTATTAGTCTATATATAACTTACTACTTTAGTTATTTGATGTTCATTTAAACACAGTTGATAATAAAAATACTTTTTTTGAAACATTAAAATGTGGTTGCTTTGTTGAATAGGAGTGATCGTCACCACAGAATTACACCCTTTTTCCTATCTCCTACTTTCTATATGCAATAGTTGTAAAATGCTTGAAACTAAAAATGGCCCTGGTACGTAGGAAGAAATCATCATACTGTTAAACAACTCAACTAAATCCTTTGCAACATGAATCACCGAAAATATGAGAAAAAAGTAAGCAGTATCGTTTGCCTTTACCATAAGTTAATTTCAGTATTCTGTAACTTTACGCACCGAAAACCTTCATAGTTTGGTCCCTTAGGTTTACAAACATTCGATTTCTCTAGGATCCTTGAAAACTGGCAGATTAAATTATACATAAATTTATTTACAATAAGCATACGTGAATCAGTCATTCTGAACAACAAAATCAAGTTTTCAATTGATAATGAACCAAACCAAAACACATAATACGAGTTGGCTAACGTGGGAAAGAGACATAGCCCACTTCCCAACAAATTAAAATAACAGAATAATCCATCTCACTTATATTGATGGTACAGTGCTTGAAATTTACTCTAGAACCTACTCCAAGCGAGTGTCTCCAAGCAGCAACAGACATTAAGTAAAATGAAACTCTGATGGCTTAGCATACTGGCGCGATGCTGCTCATACGTTCCAACCGGTGCACCAAGGTCCGGCACTGAATAGGACCGTGCCTCACCAATGAAACTCCGCGCCTTCATTTAGAGTCTCCTCCAACAGAATAGGGTCAGGTGCTGCTACAAAATTTCCAACACGTCTCGTGGATTCGAGAGAAAAATAGCCGACAGCCATAAACGAAGAACGAAGGAAAGCTTTCGCAGTCATTATTGTTAAAATAAAAATTCTTCTTAGCTATTTGCTGCGTCATGATGATAAAATATTTCCAACGCTGTTGTTGGCCAATTACATGCAAACACCAACAAGCGTACACCTTCCTGTTTTCCACAAGTAAGAACCACAGATTAAGAACACCAATAAATGCATCTTCCTCCCGAATTTCCATCTATGACAAACAGCAATGCAAGCACTAATAAAGTTATTCCTTTCCTTTCTGCTACCAAATTTCAACCAATCAGAACCACTCGTAGGGACATAATTGGCTTTGTAAGACAAGCACAGAAGGAAACACGTCAGCATTCCCTTAGGAAGGCTCCTGCAACGGAGCCGAGACATTGGAAATATTTTACCATAATGTAGCGGGCAAATAGCTCAGAAGAATTTTAATTTTAGCCTATAAAGACATCGATTAAATAGACAATATCTATAATCTTGACCGCAAATTTATTAGCAGTGATGACCGGTTTTAACTCATTTTTGAGTCATCCTTGGATCAGTTTACAGGTTTGTCAATAGTTGTATCTGCCAGGCAGTATAACCTTCCAATCAACTAATTAAAACTTCTTCTTGTTGTGGTCTTCAGTGCACAGACTGGTTTGATGCAGCTCTCCACGCTACCCTGTCCTGTGCAAGTCTCTTCATCTGAGAATACGTTCGGCAACCTACATCCTTTTGAATCTGCTTACTATATTCGTCCCTCGGTCTCCCTCTACGATTTTAACCCCGCACGCTTCCTTCTAATGTTAAGTTGAACATTCCTTGATGTCTCAGAGTGTGTCCAACCAATCTATACCTTCTCTTAATCAGGATATGCCAGAAACTCCTTTTCTCCCCGATTCGGTTAAGCACCTCCTTATTAGTTACGTGATCAACCCATCTAATTTTCAAAGCACCACACATCGAAAGCTTCTATCATCTTTTATCTGAACCCCTTATCGTCCAGGTTTCACTCCCATACAGTGCTACACTCCAGACAAATGCTTTCAGAAAGGACTTCCTAACATTTGAATTAATATTGGATGTTAACAAGTTTCGCTTCTTTAGAAACGCGTTTCTTCCCAGAGCCATTCTGCATTTTACATCTTCTTTACTTCGGCCATCAGAAGTTATCTTGCTACTCAAATAACTAAATTCATCTATATCTTTTATTGTATCATTCCTTCAGCATCGCTTGATTTTCTGACATTGCATTCCATTACCTTCGTTTCACTTTTGTTAATGTTCATCTTTTATCTTCCTTTCAAGACAATATCCATTCCATTCAATTGCTCTTCCAGATCTTTTGCGCCTCTGACAGAATTACTATGTTATCGGCAAACCGCAATGTTTTTATGTTTTCTCCCCGCACTTTAATGCCCTCTTCAAATTTCTCCTTCCATTCCTTCACTGCCTGCTCAATGTACAGATTGAACAACATTGGGGAAAGGCTACAACCCTGTCTCACTCCCTTCCCAACCTCTGCGTCCCTTTCTTGCCCTTCGACTCTAATAACCGCTGTCTGGTTTTTGTATAGGTTGAATATAACTCTTCGATCCCTATATGTTACCCCTGCTACCTTCAGAATTTGGAAGAGTGTATTCCAGTCGACACTGTCAAAAGCTTACTCCAAATCGACAAACGCTAAAAACGCAGGTTTCCCTTTCCTAAGCCTATCTTCTAAGGTAAGTCGTAATTGCCTCCCGTGTTCCCACATTTCTCCTAAATCCAAACTGATCTTCCCCGAGATCGGATTCCACAAGTTTTTCCATTCGTCTGAAAATAATTCTTGTTAGTATTTTGCAACCTAGACTCATTAAACTGATAGTTCTGTAATTGTCACACTTGTCTGCACTTGATTTCTTTGGAATTGGAATTACGATATTCTTCTTGAAGTCAGAAGGTATTTCATCTTTCTCATACATCTTGCATATTAGGTGATACAATTTTCTCACGACTGGCTCTCCTAACGATATCAGCAGTTCAGACGAAATATCATCTACTCCAGGGGCCTTGTTTCGGCTCTAGTTCTTCAGCGCTCTGTCAAAATTACAACTTATAAAACCAAAAAATGCGGTACATTTGAAGAAAACCACATTGGTTATTGCACATATATGACATTTTTGCAGAACAGTAGCTAAAATCAGGCATTACGGGTTAAAATTCACTGACAGTATCTATTATTCTTTAAACTTCTCAATCAAGGTATCTGTAGCAGGGGTCAGTGTGAGAATATTCTGTACATTTCTAAGATGTGATGTCGAAGTACACTCGTATAGGCCCACTATGTTTTGCATGGTGTGCAACCTACATAAAATACTTCACAATTTCTGCGGATTCAATTTTTCGTTTTCCACTCACTTCGGAGCTAAACTAAGCCTTCTGATTTCTTATGGATTTTAGATTTATTTGTATTTGTTTAAAGAGTCGGTATTTTCTACAATATCACGCGTTATCAGTTCCTTAATCATGAACTTTCGTAGCTGTTACTATGGTTGGTCACCTGCATTCCATCCTGTCAAATGAAGCACTTGGGACGTAGCTGTCACAGGAGTACTCGGGATTCAAGTATTTCGTTGAGGATGGACTAATTTTCACTCCCTCTCCAATATACGGAGGCCGATTTTCGTCTTCTACGAAAAGATAATTTCGTAACAAAAATCATTAAAATCGCTTCACTAATCTCTAAATTATCGCAATTTTTCCAGTGTAGCACCCATTTTCGAGGGCCGTTTCACTAGAGAAATATGTTTTACCATCGCTAAAAAAATACTTGTCCCTTAGTTTTCCATGTATTATTTCTAAATTTTAGAAAAAAAAAATTTAGAAAAACAAAGGAATGACACGTCCGTAGGTTTACTTGTAAGGGTAGCAACTGTCCGGCATCATATGCTGATATTTATTTATTTACTAACTGTACCTGGCATTAGTTTCTTTTCTCCTATTAAAATGCAATGCTGTGTCATAATTTCAGACTAGTACGTGAGGATATATATATATATATATATATATATATATATATATATATATATATATATATGTGTGTGTGTGTGTGTGTGTGTGTGTGTGTGTGTGTGTGTGTGTGTGTGTGTGTGTTTATTAAATGCAGGAATTAACAGCTGACTGATAGTTTTGCTGAAATGTATAAGTAAATCAATAAGTCTTTCACACTAATTATTTATGAAATCTTCTGTATCACTGGATATTATCAACAGTGGTGTGAGTAGAGGACCGATGGATTTATCTTCGAAAATATCTAAAGTCACCAATGTAATTGCCAGCATACGTCTTCACTACAGTTGAAAATTTCACATGAGCTGGAAAGCTCCTACAGAAGCAAAAATAAGAAAATGAATATCTGAATGTTTGCCCTTTATGCGTTACTATACGAGACATCTAACTGTGCTGAATCTTTGGTGAGTTGTTTCCTGTGTACGTCTGCGTAGGTATCTCGTCTCAAAACAAAGCAGTACGATACATCAGGAATAATGAGAAAGCGGATATCCGCATTTATCTTAGTGACATGCAACAGACTTTACTTACAGTTTCAAATCTTTACGGAAAATAGTTTATTTTTTACTATATTTTCACTGTACGTGACATAGCACTGTTGCACCAGGCATGCCATTTTAATTTATTACTTCGTAACTAGTCAACTCATTTGCAATATATTTTACATACAGTATCGACATATAGAGCTGCATGTGTCAACAAATTTAAATCACCGTACGATATATACTTCAGGAGGTATGTCATATCGTGAAACTGCGCGCAACAACTGACACAAAACAGCTGACACAAAACACGTCAGAACAGTGTTGTAGAAACGACGAAAAAAACATACCAAATCTGAACGAATACAAAATTTCAAGATTGGCGGTAATTTGCAGATTTTCGAAATGTGGTGCAAACTTAAATGCAATAAGCGTATATTGGGAAAAAAAAGTTCAAATGTTTGTAAATCCATGAGACTCGACTTCTCGGTTATTAGTCCCTAGGCTTACAAACTACTTACACGAAGTTAAACTAACCTAAGGATAACACACACAAACCCACGCACAAGGGCATGCTACGACGGCGCGCAACCACGCGCTCTGTGGCAAGGCGCCACTCTACTGTGGTATATATTGGAGATAACACCTATAAAATATTGAGGAAGGCAAAAAAATGTTTTCATTAACAGAGCAATTAGTAGATGTAACTGTTATAATAAAGCGATTGCATGCACAACACTTGTCTCACCTGCTTTGTAGTCTTGTGCAGTTCGCAAATGAAGTAGTTAGGAAAAGCGCTCTCATAGTTGAACCAGTTAGCAGATCGCTCGCCTCTTAGTTAGACACGTGTAACAGTGAGAGGACGCGAAAGCGCGCAGAATCGCGTGATTCCCTTCTGCCAGTTGCCGTCATTTCGAGCTGATAAGCAGCTCAGCTGTAGTTTTAGTAGTGGTAACTGTGGTGTCGCACAAGTACAAAGTGCGCGCCACCTACTTTCGCCGCGCGCCGCCATGCACGCACGGCGCGGCGTTCTCATGACGCCAGCCACGAGCGCCCTCTGCTGCAACCCCGCTCGTGGCCACCACGGAAAGACACCGGTCTCTTCGGACTGAGATAGCAACGAGTTAGGACCTTCGTAATCAGATAGGCACCAGTGAAGACTTTGCTATTGTACAGGCACCAGGCAGGCCTCTAACAACTATGTATCAACATTCTGCAGTACTATGTAAAAGTTAAGTATTGTTACATTCTGTGCAATATATATCTCTTTCTAATTTACTCGAGTGTTTATAGTTTCTGGCTGCTCCCCTCCGTACCTGCACCAGCGTGCTGTCTTTGTTCCTGTGTCGGTCTTGTTCCACTCGGCCACCGACACCTACGACGACGCTGGGACACAAAACCGGCGACGAAGTTGGGACACAAAAGTGGCGACGAGGATAGGATAGAACCTTGGACCAGCCCGCTTGCAGCAGCCAGACAGCAGCAGTCGGAGCACGTAGAAATTGCTCCCGCCCACCCACCCTTATTATAAGAATTTTGGGGGAACATATTCAGTTGCGTGTTTTGTGGACATTTTTGTTGCAGATCGAGCGTCCTCATTTATCTTGCATTTGTGTTTTGTTATAATTTACTTGTATGCGCGGCGCCTAATCGGTCAGCATGGCCACTACCCCGAACCCAAACTTAATGGAAATTATTCAGTTACAGACGGCGCAAATAACACAACTTCTCCAGGCTGTGGCCCAGCTCACGGCGCAAGCAGCTAACCAACAACAACAGCCGTCGCATCAGCAGCCCACACCTGCCGCCGCACCGCTTCCGACGTTCCGCCAGTACAACGAACGTGAGGAAGAATGGAGCGACTATTTCGCGCAGTTTCAAGAACTCGTCGCAGCTCATCAACTTACAGGTCAGACTGTTAAGCATCTTTTATTGTCAGTGGTGGGCCCCAAGACTTTCGTATTACTGAAAAAACTATTCCCCAACGCATCTCCTCGTGATGTTGACTTTGAACAAATTGTAGATGCACTAAATGCTTATTATGAGAGAAAAGTTCTTGTAGCCGCTGCACGATACCGATTTTTCAGACTTAAAAAATTACCGCAGCAGGCACACCAAGAGTGGATTACGGAATTGAAGGGCTTAACCCGCCAATGTAAATTTACTTGCTCTTGTGGACTTTCGTATAGTGACGTGATGTTGAGGGATGCGATTACGCAGTATATTCAGGACCCCAGAATTAGAGCAGCAATTCTGAAACAGTCTGACCCCTCATTAGACAGTGTACTGCAGCTTATAGAAGCGCATGATACCTTTGACTTAGCAGATGTAGAAATGCAAAGCCACAGTGTAAATTCAGTGCGCCACAACGGACGCTTTCGTAGTCACAGTTCTCAGTCTAGCCCTAGTGATTCTTTAAATTCTACCGGCCGTGCTGAACAGACAGTGAACAGTAGCCAGTGTAAAAGTGCGACCCAAAGATCGCCCCGTCGTGTTAGACAATGTCATTTGAATAACGGACGCCAACGTTCATTTCAGAAAAATGTACGTAAATCTTGCCCTCAGTGTGTGTCTCGCCACAAGCGTGCTCATTGCCCTAGTCGCAACGCAACCTGTTATCAATGTGGCAAATCGGGACATGTGCAGTCTGTGTGTATGCAAATTGGAAACTCGGAGAGCGGTACCGTTGGAGGCAGTGCTTTGCAGAGTGCGAGAGCAGTGCATACAGTAAATGTTATAGACGCTGTGGAGTTGAACAGTGCTTTAGTTGTTTCTCAATTGCAAGAAAGTTCTTCTGCACCTATTGCAAAACTATATAGTGCACCACGTGGCAAGCGCCGACGAGCGCGTAAAACAGTGCAACGGAAAAGGGTTCGGGACAAGCAAAATGACTATGAACAGTGCATTCCTGTAGTGAAAATAGTGCCTTCTGCAACTGCTCCTTGCAATAGTGCCCAGTACTGTGTAGCTAGTAACAGTAGACTTGGTGTAGCTACTGAAAAGTGTAGTGCAGTAGTTAGTAAATCTGGAGTAGCTTCGCAGGCTTGCGCGGACGCCGATCCGGCGGTAGTGTCATCTAGTGACAGTGTGGTTAATCCGCTGCGTGCCGAGTCTGCGCCGCTTACTTCACTACGCGGCCCGCGCAGACGCAGCAAACAAACCGTAGCAGACGTTGCCCACATTCGCGCACCTGTCGAGCGCCGCAAGCAAAAACTTTTTGTGAATCTTTCCATTGACAATAAGACTGTGCAATTTCAGCTTGATACTGGTTCCGCTGTTACCTTAATTAATAAAGATACTTATGAACTTCTGGGTTCGCCAAAATTATCGCTGTGTCAACAAGTGTTAACAGCTTATACAGGTCAAAATATTCCCGTGCTAGGAACGTGTAGCCTGCCTGCCTCTTTTCAAGGTGTTACGAAAACAGTTGCTTTTGTTGTTCTTCAGGCCAAATCTACGCAGAACATTTTTGGACTAGATGCTTTTGACTTGTTTGGTTTATCAATTCAAAGAGATGTGCTTCAAATTTCGTCAATAGTGCCTCAGGATAAAATCAATGCATTGTGTGACAAATATAGTGACTTGTTTTCGCCGGAACTAGGTTGTGCAAAAGACTTCGTGGCACATGTAACTTTAAAAGAATCTGCAGTTCCAAAATTTCGTAAAGCTAGACCAGTGCCTATCGCATTGCGTGATACAGTTGCCGAAGAACTTAAACGTTGGCAAGATAGTGTGGTGATTTCTCCTTTTTCTGCGAGTCAGTGGGCCTCGCCTATAGTAATTATACCCAAGCCGTCAGGAAAACTTCGTCTCTGTGCGGACTTTAAATCAACAGTGAACAGTCAAACAATTGTAGACACTTACCCTCTGCCCAGACCTGAGGAACTGATGGACAAATTAGGACAGTCTCGCTTCTTTTCCAAGATTGATTTAGCAGAGGCATACTTACAGATTCCACTTGATGACGAGTCAAAAAAGTTTTTCGTCATTAATACTCACATGGGCCTTTTTCAATTTCAACGCCTACCCTTTGGCAGTTCTTCCGCTCCCGCTATTTTTCAGCGTTTTTTGGAACAGCTGACAGTTTCTGTACCGTGTTGTTCGAACTATTTAGATGATATTGTGGTATCCGGACGTACAGTTGAAGAACATTTAGCAAACCTGGAGTGCCTTTTCAAAGTTTTGACTGCAGCAGGTCTACGTTGTAATAAAGCAAAGTGTTCGTTTTTTTCAAACTGAAATAGAGTACCTAGGCCATGTGATTAATGCCCAAGGAATTCATCCCTTACAGACACATCTTCGAGCAATCAAAGACTTGCCTCCTCCTAAGAATGTGCATGAATTGCAAGCAGTAATGGGAAAGCTTAACTATTATTTCCGGTTTATTCCCAATGCCTCTCAGATTGCAGCTCCACTGCATCACTTACGTAGGAAGAATGTTCCTTTTGTATGGTCTAAAGATTGCCAGGTTGCCTTTGACAAATTAAAGTCTGCACTACTCAGTGATGCATGTTTGATTCCCTTTGACCCACAGAAGCCTGTAGTGTTAGCAGTTGACGCCTCGTCGTATGGTCTGGGCGCGGTAATCTCACATCGCATTGGATCTCACGATCGTCCTATTGCCTTTGCAACCAAGCTACTGACGCCAACGCAACAGAATTACAGTCAGATAGAAAAGGAGGCCTTAGCAATCATTTACGGCGTCACAAAGTTTCATCATTATCTGTATGGCAGAAAATTCTATTTGTTGACAGACCACAAGCCTCTCACGTCGTTGTTCTCACCCACAAAGCCAATTCCGCCACGTACGGCAAAAAAGCTTCAGAGATGGTCCTTGATATTGTCAAATTATCAGTATGAGATTTTGTACCGACCTACCACTAAACATGCCAACGCGGACACACTTTCCCGACTTCCGGTTGGCCAGGATGTATCATTTGATTCTTCAGAAATGGCATGTTGTCAGATAGACTCCAGAGATGCTTCCGCTGTCGCAGACTTTCCTTTAAACTCTCGTCGGGTTGCACAGGAAACAGCTGCGGATGCAGACTTAAGTGTGGTAGCACGTTTTGTTCGCTTTGGTTGGCCTGCCAGAGCCAAAGACATTGATCGGCCTCTGGTTCGACGTTATTTTGCACAACGTCATGCATTACCTTTAAGTCAGGATGTACTGTTGTTACATACGGACAACGACCAAACAAGAGTGATAGTTACCTGTTCCCTGCAACGAGAAGTGTTACGCCTCCTGCATCAAGGACATTGGGGTATTGTTAGGACAAAGCAACTGGCCAGACGTCATTGTTCTTGGGTTGGTATGGACGCTCAGATAGAGAACATGACGTCACAGTGTACTGTTTGTGCGGAGCATCAGGCGGCTCCTCCGCAACGTTTCTCGGACTGGCCACGCCCCAAGGGACCATGGCAACGTTTACACATTGACTTTGCCGGACCTTTCTGGAACACGCGCTGGTTAATTGTTGTAGACGCTTTCAGCAAGTTTCCTTTCGTGATTGCCATGAACTCAACGACAGCGTCTAGTACAATCAGTGCCTTAACATCAGTGTTTTGCATCGAAGGCTTGCCTGAATCTATCGTCAGTGACAATGGACCTCAGTTTGTTAGTGCGGAATTTCAACAGTTTTGTCGTGTGAATGGCATTCAGCATATTACCACTGCACCTTTTCACCCTCAGTCCAATGGTGAAGCAGAACGTTTCGTTCGAACATTCAAATCTCACATGGAGAAGATGAAAGGTCAGCACTCCAGGCAGCAAGCTCTTCAAATTTTCCTGTCTACGTATCGGTGCATGCCACGTGACGGCCCGTCTCCTGCCGAGCTGCTACACGGCCGCCGTCACCGCACTCTCCTTCACCTGCTGCAGCCTCCCACGCACCGAGTCGGTTCGTATGGCGCTACGCGTTTTCAGGTTTCCACGCCGGTGCTGTACAGGGTGTTTGCTGGAAACAAGAAGAAACTATGGCTGCCGGGCACCATTCAACGCGTGCTTGGTCGCAATATGTTTATTGTACGTTCTTCCACAGGTTCGGAGCTGCGGCGCCACGCAAACCAATTGCGCTTGCACAGGCCGCGCGATCCTGTCTCCGGTTTCTTGATTCCATACCCAGTTCACCGCCAGGGAGCACAAACACATCGTTCGTCAACGGGTCCAGCGTCCCCGGACTACGAGATCGTCCCGATGGAGATCGACGCGACGCCGCCGCTGTCGCCGCCGCAGATGACAGCGTCACCGAGAGGGACTCCGGGACCGTGCGTGCCGCCGCCGCCTGGGCCACGCACCTCAGAAGATGACCTGCTCCCTCTGGGCGGGAGGGTGCGCTCTTCCCCAGGTTTCGGTGGGTTCCCTGGAGGATCGCAAGGCGGATGCCGGGGCGCGGACGGCGTCTCGATCCCAGCCTCAGCTACGACGCCCGTCCCACCAGTAACGCCCCCGCCCAGGCCCTCTTCCCAGTGCCGTCGCCGTGGCCCTCAGCCCTACGCCACGACGGCGCGGCGGTTTGGGGGGGGAGGGGTGTGGTGTCGCACAAGTCCAAAGTGCGCGCCACCTACTTTCGCCGCGCGCCGCCATGCACGCACGGCGCGGCGTTCTCATGACGACAGCCACGAGCGCCCTCTGCTGCAACCCCGCTCGTGGCCACCACGGAAAGACACCGGTCTCTTCGGACTGAGATAGCAACGAGTTAGGACCTTCGTAATCAGATAGGCACCAGTGAAGACTTTGCTATTGTACAGGCACTAGGCAGGCCTCTAACAACTATGTATCAACATGCTGCAGTACTATGTAAAAGTTAAGTATTGTTACATTCTGTGCAATATATATCTCTTTCTAATTTACTCGAGTGTTTATAGTTTCTGGCTGCTCCCCTCCGTACCTGCACCAGCGTGCTGTCTTTGTTCCTGTGTCGGTCTTGTTCCACTCGGCCACCGACACCTACGACGACGCTGGGACACAAAACCGGCGACGAAGTTGGGACACAAAAGTAACAAAAGCAAAAACGAGCGGAGGAACTAAAAAGAGCGACCTACATCGCGGACGAGCTGCGAACTAAAAAGAGAGTTAACGGTCGCGAACTAAAATATGTGCGATAGGTCGCGAACTAAAATATGCGCGATAGGTCGGGAACAGAATTAAAAATCACGTGTTTGCCTTCTGCTGATGATAGCCATTTCGGGATTAGCGTCTGCCTGCTAGATTACATAGTTCAGTGCAACAAAATTTCTGCTTTGAAGTATTCTGCACTCTGTAATATCTGACTAATAAATTCCATAATGCCAAGATATAGAGATAACTCTAAACTTAAACGCCAGAAATTATCCACAAACTGTTTCTTTTGGTTTGATTGATATCGTTAGCGGCTCAAGCAGCAAGCGCATGAAGCAGCTAGGTGGGGGAACTTCACCCTCCATCTGCATGCGCAGACCACGCCGCTCAGCCGTCACTGGGAGCGGACGAACTAAAAGAACGAACTGAAGTTAGCGCTCCCAATCGCTAACTCTTATACGGAAGTCTAATGTTTTGGAGTATTTCTGCTCGTTGTGGGTTCCTCATGTGGTGGGACTAACGGAGGACATAGAGAGAGAGTTCATAAAACGTAAGTTAGTTTTTAGTTTTTGCGATGTAGCATTGGAGTAAAAATCATTATAAAAAGACGGTATTCATAGCGGCGAAATATATTTACGAAATATATTTCATGTATCCTCCAAATACAAACAGTAGGACATTATAACACTTCCCTGAGGAACGCCAGATATCACTTCATTTTATTCGATGACTTCTCGTCAATTACAACACACTTTATCCTTACTGCAAGAAAACCGCGATTGTAATTACACGACTGTAGCGATATTCCATAATCATGCAATTTGATTAAAAGACGCATGTGAGGTGCACTGTCAAAAACCTTCCGGATATCTATAAATATGGAATTGATTCGAGATTCCTTGTCGACAACAATCGTTACTCCATATGACCAAACAGCTACAGTATGTCATCTAAAGTATCAGGACACTCTCAAAAATGTTCCGTTGTCACCTACTACCAGGCACTCCATATCAGCGACCTCAGCAGTCACTAGACAACGTGAGAGAGCTGAATGGGGCGCTCTGCGGAATCACGGTTTTCGAATGTGGTCAGGTGATTGAGTGTCACTTGTGTCAGATTTCTGCTCGCGAGATTTCCACACTGATAACCATCACTAGGTTCACTGTTTTGGATAAGATAGTGAAGTGGAAACTTGAAGGTACAAGCACAGCACGAAAGCGTTCAAGCCGACCTCGTTTGCTGACTGACGGAGACCGCAAACTGTTGAAGAGGGTGGTATACAGTGTATTAGGCAGGCATCTATCCAGACCGTGACACAGGTATTGCAAACTGCATCAGGATCCACTCCAAGTAATATGACAGTTAGGCGGGACATGAGAAAACTTCAATTTTATGGTTGAGCGGTTGCCGATAAGCCACACACAATGCAGGTCAATGCCAATCAACACCTCGCTTGACGCAAGGAGTGTATACATTGGCGGATTGAACTGTGGAAATGCGTTGTGTGGAGTGACGAATCACGATTCAGAATGTGGAGATGCGATGGCCGGGTGTGGGGAATGCCCGGTGAACGTCGTCTGCCAGTGCCTGTAGTGCCAATAGCAAAATTCGGAGGCGGTGGTGCTATGGTGTGATCTTGTCTTTCATGCAGGGAGCTTGCACCCCTTGTTGTTTTTTGAGGCTGTATAACAGCACCAGCAAAGGCCTACATTGATGTTTTAAGCACATTCTTGCTTCTCACTGTTGAATCGCAATCCGAGACTGGCAATTGCAGCTGTTTAACACTATGGAGCACCTGTTCATAATGGACGGTCTGTGTCGGAGAGGTCACACGACAATAACATCTATGCAATGGACTGGTCTACACAGACTCCTACCTTAAATCGTATAGAATACCTTTGGGGTGTTTTCAAACGCCGACTTCGCGCCAAGCCTCACCGACCTACATCGATGACTCTCCTCAGTGCAGCACTTCGTGAAGAATGGGCTGCCATTCACGAAGACAACGTATGTCTTCATGAGTTGAATCTGTGATCCAGGCTAGGGGTGGTCCAACACCAAACAGAATCCCAGCATTACCGATGGAGGGCCCACCAATCTGTTAGTCATATTCAGACAGGTATCCGGGTACTTTTATCTGAATCGGTGTTCTCTTCGGGGTAGTTCATAATGTGATGTAAATAATATGTTGGAAAATGCTATTGCAAACCGACGTCAATGATATGCGCCTATAATTTTCTCGGATCACTCCCATTCCAGTTTAGAATACTGGAGTGACCTGTGCTACTTCACAGTCTTTGCATATTAACTGATTCTTCCGTCGCTTCTTGGTAGAACAAATTCATTATAAAAATTAAAATACACAATTTTGTTTGTTTATTTTGTGAATCCATCTTGTACACTGTCATTACAGTAATTATACATTCATTACTTCGCAATTTGCGAGAATTTTCGAATTTAGCTGCTCTTCCTCAAGTGGTCTATCACATTGTAAAATATGAGAATTTGTGCCTTAAAGCATTCGGCCACAGTTGTCTACTTCCCTTAGTGCTCGCACGCGTATGGCAGTAATTCCCGCGACGAGGAGAGACATACTACACCATCATTATCCTGTCTTGACGTCATATTTACTACGATACGTCTGTTCCTAAGGAAGAGACGTTGCTTATGATCTGAAGCTCTAAATATTAAATATGCATTCCTTAATTCGCAATTTTTGAAAATTTCCTGAAGAAGAGCAGCTACAGTCGGAAATACTCGCAAATTGCGAAGTAATGAATGTAAATTTAACATTTTTAGCTGCAGACCCTGGTAAATGTTATAGTATTTTTTTATTTAATTGTGAACACTATAACTTAATATGTTTATTTTCACCGTATTTCAGTTCGAGTGCATACATCCGCTTTTGTTAAGCTTCTCTGTTCTCCACTGCACCCCATCTATACCCTCCTACCACACCTCTATATTTTTGTCTATTTGTTTATTTAAGTTATAATAGTGTGCCGGGTTTCAATTATTTGTAATATTTGTGTCACCTTATGTTTACAACAACCCTTAAAACATTAGATTCTTGTTTAATTTTATTTTTATTCACTATAGTCATGCTGTAATCATTTATGTTCACACTATTCTCTACATATGTTATTTATGTTTCCTTTTTTCAGTACTATTAAGTAACAGATTTCATTCAAATACTTATTTACACTGTAACTGCTCCATCAAAGAAGTTAATTTACTTGTCTGTATGTAACATGTCTTCTGATTTACCGACATTCTTTGACTGAAAGTCTGTAAATGTTTGATGATGGCCTAATAAGCCGAAAATCGTTTCACAAAATAAATAAATCTGTAGAACAAAGACAAAATTGTTTTCATTAGTCTTTGAGTATGGATTCTTCACTGAGCGAGGTTTGGAGATATTGCGTCAACATACTCTCCAAGAAACGTAATTGGTATAAAATCTGGACCGAAAGTCTTGCTTTGTGTGATTTAAGTTGAATATTTTAAACATGACTTACAGGATAGCAAATTAATAATCAGCCAACCATTTGCAATAATAGTAGTTTCAAAAAAAATTGACGACATCTTCAACGGTTATAAACCAGTCTTCTTCAGACATACATGTTATACCTAAATTGCAAATTCATAATCATTTTGCCTAAAACATGCGTCATACCAAGCCCGTTGTGTAAAATATTGTGAAATACAGAATCAGAATAAAACTGTCACTTACTCTACGTGCATACCACAGTAATTGAATGTCCTGGGAGTGTGACTTAGACGAAAGATACGTCAGCGTGTTTGGATCATTCACGCTTACTGGTGGGAAGCAAGGAGCGTTCATACCGGGACCGGTGGCGCATGCGCCGTGGGACATAAACGTCCAGTGGCTTAAGTAGCCATTGGGAGAACGTACATTGAATTTATAACGATGTTAATAATTGGGATATTTGGATAAAAAGATGGTAACAAGGTCGAGGGAAGCTAAAAGGTAAAGCAGTCAACAATCCGAAGATTGGTTTGAACACCACAGTACTTTACTAGGCATGGTCCTGTTTGGAGGTGGTATGCCGTTGCCTTCCTCCGACCTTCGAACTGACTTACCCAGCCAGTTATAGGGGGACCAACAATTTAACGTGGGTTCCGAACCACGGCGCTACTCGGTATTTTGCACATGAGCAGCACTGTCAGAGGTGAAAGAAGTGGGAAGAGGCAGATAATAACCCTAGGACCTGGCGGGGATCGAACCCGTGACCTTTGGATTTGTAGTATGGACTTTAACCCTGTGCAACCGAGGCGCGCTGAGGGAAGCTATACAAACAAATTTTACATTTGTCAATTGTAAAAATATGCTAACAGTTACCGTCAAAATACTTTGGTGAGGCGAGAGTCAACAGCAGTATTATATTTCATAAAATGCATTTTTGATACCATCGGTTGTTTTTAAAAAAACACCTTACTTATCAACCAGTTTCGGTCAATAGACCATCTTCATGTTGACTGATAGGTTTTACCTAACATTACCACTGTATTTTTAATATTTTTAGTTATACTGACCCCTGTTTGTCTCTACTAGATGTATTTTATACGATGCATTTTACCATTCAGTTTTAACACCTATTTATTCATGAAGATGGTCAATTGACCGAAACTGGTTGATAAATAAGGTTTTTAATAAACAGCCGATGGTTTTAAAAATTCACTTTATGAGACCGTTAAAATACATTGCGTCAACGAACAACAATAACAGAAAAATGTACCAGATGAAAAAAAATAAACTGGATTAGTATATAGCTTATAGTGTGATGTCGCAAATCATGTAAAATGGATAATAAATATCATGTCAATTGCAAATGTACGCAGGTTTTAGATTTTTGAGGAAATAGACAAATCCGAAAGGCTACCTCCAGCAGTAAGAAGATTTCGTGACCAGTATGGGTTTGAAGCCTTCAAACTATTGTCTAGAGGCGAGATTTAACCGATCATTTAGTAAACTGCCATCGTTGTGTTCTAGATGTTTAAAGATCTCAAGTTCATCCCAAAGATCAAGCTTTAGCCCTTTAACTTCTCTGTGTAAAATGATTGTGTCTTCTAACATCTGTAAAGTTTCGAATTCTGGGTATCGAAAAGCGCCCCGTGGAACCTCTGCCGGACTCGATGTGGATGTCAGGGTCGACGGAGTCGTCGCATACGCAGATGACCTTCTAGTGGTTGTCTCCGCCAACAACAGGGCCCAGCTAGAGGTGAAGGCACGAGAAACACTGACAACAATAACACAGTGGTGCGAACACAACAAACTCAAGATAGCAACCAACAAAACTACATACACTCTACTCAAAGGGTCATTACAACGAAACCCATCAGTTAAATTACACAACACAAATATAAAACGAACAGTAGTCACTCGTTATCTGAGTATCCACATTGATGAAAGTCAAAATTTCCACGAACACATTAAGACAACCACAGTCAAAGCAGAGAAAATACTACACAAGTAGTCAAGGCTAAATTCGAACACGTCCAGACTGCCTCTGTCAACTATACGAACATATCACTGTGCTCTCTTCGAGTCAGTATTATGCTTTGCAGCTAGTACCTATGCTCAAAGATTGAGCCTAGTAACCAACAAAACAATTGTGACACGTGGGCAGAGAAGTGTGTTATGACAACTTACTAGTGCATTCAAATCAACACCGATAGAAACGCTATTCGTCCTTCTCGGTATCTGTCCAGTTGACAACACAATAAAATATAGAGCTGCAGCGAACTGGCTTAAAATGGAGAATCTACACAAAGTGCACGAAATAACTGGCACACATATCGTAACAAACTGCCAACTGAGAACA
The DNA here is from genome assembly GCA_026315105.1 of Locusta migratoria. NCBI lineage: Eukaryota > Metazoa > Arthropoda > Insecta > Orthoptera > Acrididae > Locusta > Locusta migratoria. The sequence continues at coordinate 182,477,060 of CM048746.1, forward strand.
TGGCGAACAGACACATAGCAACAGGAATGGGAGGCCTGCGAAAAGAGACTTAGACTATATACACTACCACCAGACATTAGAGAAAGAAAACGGATAAAGCATATCGACCCCAAACGCGGTATGGTTTACTTCCGTACAGAACATGGGACATATCCCATTCACCTGTTCCGAATGGGACTGGGCGACACCAACACTTGCACCTGACAAAACACCAAAGGCTCCCCTGAACACATCGTCATACACTGCGGACGATACACACATGTCAGAGACACACAGCAGCTTGATTTTACAGCAGACGTTACGATATGTGCCACAAAAAAAGAAGAACAAAAATGGACAACACACTAGCAGACAAGATATCCAAAGCAACCTACGAAGAATACAAAAGGACAGGGCCCTACAGGAGGCGTGCCCATATGCCTGGCAGAGTGGAAAGGTATACTTGGGAACAAAAAGACGAGGAAGAAGGCGATGAAACTTTCATAAATGAAGGAAGTGACACCGATGAGACTCAACACTGACAGGGGAGCAATCTCCTACTGTCAACAACCCAAACCAGACCTTCTTTACATTAATATGGATACTAACACCTGAGACACAATAAAGAGAAAACAATATAAAGAACAGAGACTAATATCACCAAAACCATGGAAACTGTGCTGGGTGATCAGTGGCTTGAAGGAAACATTCCAAGATACTCAACGCCCAGCGCGGTTCAATGCAGCTAACCATAAGGAGAGAAAACCTATAATATATATATTCCTTTCTTTCCTATTACGTTGTTTAGCCCAATTAAAATTAACAAGTTTCAGAATACATTGAATTTCGACATATGTATAACAACCATGTAACCAATCTCGTTTTTATGTTTTCCAATATACTTAATTATTGTAAAATGCACGAATTTTAATTTGTTATAATTGTAGCAACAACTGTAAGCACTTGTATATATGTATTTTCTCTTTGCTTTTATTTTTCCCTCTTATTTCTATTTATCTAAAATAATCAAATTATGTAACATTAACGAACTAATGTATAACATGTAAAACAACAAAAAAAAACTAATTTTGTGTCACAGTGTTTAATTGCTATGAAATAAATGTATTGACAAAGGGCATAAAAGTTCTTGTTATGTATTTATGTTCCAAGAGTTGGGTATTCACCATTACTGGGCATATTCTTCCAGAGTTTCATATTTACTTTATTTATGAATTGTGCAGCTTGTCTATTAGATTAATAATTAATAGGTTGCACTTAATTTGATTATTTACTGAACATAGATGGTACCCGGACAACTGAAGACTGGGATAGTATCTGTCAGCCTTGACGAATATCGTATCTTACTCATAGTCAAGTTCACAGAATGTATTTGGGAAAGAAATTGCTACCAGATGGTGATTTGGGGAAGTACTTTGAGAACCAGTCAGTAGATGGATGTAACAGCTTGCTTTAGATATTGTAAATTGACTGAATTTATTCAGTGATAACTTCCATTTCTATGATGTCAAAGATGAAAGCTGATGGGTGGTATCCCCTTCTTCAATTATGCTGAGGTGCCTCTGTAAAAGATCTAGGCCTATCAGACAGATTTTTGATAACTGACTTTATAATGACTGCAGCTGCATGGAAATGTTTAGTGGTTTAGGAACTGAATGACAACCGACATGCTTATTAAAGATTACATTTTTTATTTTACAGTCAATTTTCCTCAACAAATATGTAGTAAAAACTTGCTTGTGAGGTCATGGGAAGCTAAGATGGTGGAACAGCTGTTTTTCTAGCAAACAGAAATGTTTTAGTTTCAAATATTGGATTTTAATAACATGGTTTACCACAACCAGATTTTCTGCACTTTCCCATTCACTGGCTTCAACAACTCACAAACAAAATGTTACCTCCAAACCTAACCTCAGTCCCTAGTTATATTATGGATCAGCTCATCACAACAACCAGATTTCCATTAGATGGTGCTAACATTGTAGTTACAATAAGTTTAGCTTGGGTATGGACTTTTTGTGTGTGTCCATTATCTAAGAAATGTTTTTTGGATATATTGTACTGCCTAGTTTATATGATGAAACGTATTTTCAACTGTAAATATTAAGCAATGCCCTATGTCAATCTACAACTATTATTTGGTGTTAACGTTTTGGGCTTCACCAAGTCTCAACTGAATTTCTGCTGTTCAATGTAACCTAGACTTTGGGCAACACTACACAATAATAATTTGGGTGGTGTGGTGGGTATGAAGGTTCATATTACACATCACACATTAGGTGAACATGTTAGTGGTGCTGACAGGTAAAGAATAAAGTCTAAATAATTTTTTACAGCCGATAAGTTTCTTGTTGCATTTCTTTGACTAAAATAAATTTTAATCACTCTGAGACAAAGCTGATAAGATGAAGTATGAAACAAGTCTACAGACATGATATGATGGAGAATATTGTAAGTATGAAATAGGCCTACTACTATTGATAGCTTCTTGTGATTGAAACTATGATGCTATAAATTGTTGTTGTAAAACTGATTTGCAACAGGTACATGATTTCTCGTCACTCTTAGCGTAAAATGAACAAGACATTGCATAAACATTGCCTGCTCCTAAATTCTGGTATTGTAGACAATTTGATCATTAAAAAAATATAACACTAACTTTTCATAACTATTTGATCCAGAGAAGTAAGATTTTCATTAATCAGCAATAGTTTAATTCCTGATAACAGTTAATATAGTTACTGTACTGAAATGCAGTTAGCTTTAGACAAAACGATTTAGACGAAATTGGAAGTAGGGGTGCCACAACTTTGTTCCAACAGTTGAAAATACTCATCTTTGCCAAGTGGAACGTTTGAATGGAGGTTCTTGCAGTAATTTATGTGTTAAAAACAATAAACTCATCATTAGATTTCTTCCCTTCTTTTTACTGCAATGTATATTAAATTTTTCCACCAGTTGAATTTCCCTTATATTTAGAATATATGCTACTTGTTCACTAGCGTCTTTTCCGATTTTTCTAGCAGAAAATGAAATAGAAAAGGAACGGCAAACAGATTCAGCTTTTAAGATTTCTCGCCACTACAAACTCGATTTTTCTGTTGCGGTGTTGGCGGTGTTTTCTCCTTCTGTAATAAATAACAATAACTGATAGATATCTGCTGCAGAAGTTCCCCATGCAAATGAATATACATAATTTTGTTCCTGATCGTTTAATGTACTTATGTTTAAGTAGCAACTGAAGCAATTATGTCATTTCAAAGAAGAAATGTTTTCGTTCCCTGAATTAAAAGAGCACAAAGCAATCACCTCACGCTTTTTGAACTACGGTTCTTTTTTCCGAACGGTCTGCACTGCGGCTGGGCAGGGCGGCGTGGGACTATGTGCGTGACGTCACAAGACGAGTGCGCAGGCTTTCTTCCATAGGGGGTGCTGCCGGGGCGCCCGCGCCGGAGAGAAGTCCCCGCCTGACGCGGTGTCCGCGCGTTGAGCAACCACGCCTCCGCCTTCGCGCTGGAGGAACTCGCGCGCTCTTAAGAGGACGCGGCCGCTGGCCCGGTACAGTCGCCCAGCGAGCTCCCTGGCCCGAGACACGCGACACTGCCACATCAGCAGCCACACACGGACAAGTGCTCGAGTGCTCCCCGCCGCCATGTCTCGCCTGAGCTTCAGCTGCGCCGCGCTGCTGGCTGTCGTCGCTTCTCTCGCCTACGCCGCCCCGGCGGCAGAGCCGAGATTTCGCCAGCGGCGGTCCGCCGCCCCCGACGTCAGTGATCTGGAAGACTGGACCAGCATCGCCGAGTACAGCCTGTGCCCCGCGGAGGTCCAGTTCAACCGCAGACTGCGCGTGTACGAAGTGTGGTGCCAGAAAGAGGGAGACGAGGTGGAGGCCCGAGGTGGCAAGTACGCGTGCACCACGCTCAGGTACTCCCTGCCAGTGCCAGCAGCGGACTCTGACGTCGACATCGCCGGCGGCTGCGTCGCTCTCGTGTCGCACGTCTCTGAGGTCGACGCCAACCTGGAACCCCGAGACTGACACCTCTCGTCACACTTCGCATGTTTATTATAGCGTATTTATTTATTTATTTATTTATTATTTCAAGCGAACTAAGAATCTAGTCAGAATAACTACTACTCAATCATTTCCTTCATTCACCCCAAAACTATAATTTTCTCACAATGGGTTCTTTACCCCTCATCACCATCTGACTCATTGTTTCATTCTCCTGAAAACATTTCAATTTATACAATTTCAGTCTCAATTCAGTTGTAAAATGACTCTGGTTAAATCTGCTACTCATCTAATTCATTTTTTTGTCTTGCCCCAAACTCTTTCTGGTTTGTTTCTCTGTGCAGAAACAATATATCGATCTGATTTGTTAATGTGTCTTGCTTTTTTCTCTCTAGACGTCTATAGAATGTAACACGTTTTTTCTTCACCTCATCTGTCGTTTTTCATCATTTGGTTTCAGAACCTAATTTATTCTTCATTAGACCTGATAATTTCGCAAGATTTCTCAATCTTTTACGAAGCTTGTAACTTCCACTTTGCGGCCACATGAAAGTATTGTGTCTGAGCTATAGCGAACACTGGTATTACAACTATTTTAGAATGCTATAATTTATCATCCTTAGAAACACATTATTTTTATATTTATTTACCACGTCAAGAAAGTGTGTTCTGTGATTCCGCTAATTTATCGAATACTCATTTTTATTTATTTATTATTTATATACTTATTTATTTTCTTGCCGTGATGGCTATGTGTGACGAATTATTCCACCAGTTTATGGAATAGTTTATTCGGCACTGTAATCTGTATGTTAGGAAGTTTTACGACATGGTAGCGCATCTCGCTTTGCTACGAGACTTGGAAGTTATGCTGTGATATTATTTAATATGCTGTGTGATTTATCTGATTAGGTTGTATGAAACCGTAGTTCCTAAACTTTTATAGTTCCTTGAAGTTCGAGTTTATATGAATCAGCCATTTAGAAAAGGCCATATACGCCAAAGTAAATGCATCACGAGAAAAAGAGAATCTGTATTTCAATATCGAGATGTAAAATGTATTTTTTATATGTAGATTACAAAAAGTAGGATATTATATTTTCGCAAAGAATGGACGTTTGTTCGAGTACTTTCCAGACTTCGAACTACAATGGAAATGTGATGGGGATGGACATATGGCCTTTTCGAAATGACTGCCTCAATTAAGTTCGATTTACATTAAGGCAGACGACTGAAACAGGGGCTTGGATGGAGATGTACTACATATAATTTAGTAGAAAAGCATAAAATCAATAAAATGCGTAGCAAATGAGTGTTTTGAATAGTAAAAAACATTCATACACAAATGATATGGTCTCATAATTTTTATTTATTTATTTTTGTCCCACTGCATTTTTATGTAAAATACCGATGCAGTTAACAGATATTTCCGTTGATGTATAAGACAAGTCTGCTTTGTACCGTTTTATGCATATTTTGGTACTGCAGGTGCATACTTGATACTCCATAGTTTGTTCTAGTTGTAAGAATTATTTGTGATCTCAGTTTTCAAATGCCACTACCGCCAAATATCTACGAGAAACTTCGTCATCTAAGTTCTCTCGTTTATTGCCATGTAATGTGATATGTAGTGACCTTAGTTATAGTAGATACTAATTAATCAATGTTCCTAGATTACGTGTTCATGAGTTTCTGATGTGATTCTCTGTTATTTGTGTTAATTTAATGAAGCTTTTTGTAAAAATAAACGCATTGAAATACATTTTCCTTGAGTTTTTATTTTAAATATGTTGGATTACACCATGAAAATGAAACAAGGATAAAGTTTGTTACTGTTGTAATTGTTTTTCAAAGGACTCTTTCAGTGAGGTAATGAATGCCTGTTATTAAAAAAAGCAGTGGAACTTCCAACATGTATTTGTAATTTCAGAAGAAATTTAGATTTCATACACAACAAGCGGTTTATTCTTGATCGTGTGGTTCTAATTCTGTAACAGAATAATTAAACGAATAGCGTTTCTAGCAACTTCTAAGACGACGACTGGTCTCAGCTTTTACACGAAGTCAAATTCAAGTGGATTTTAAACTGCCATGTAATATTTATCAGCTTTTAAATATTTAATATACTAGTTGAAATGTAATTCGTAGGTACATAAAGAACAGGTAACTTAATGTATGCTGTATTATTTACGAAAGAGTGGATAAATGTAAAATATAACCTTAGAGAAGATTGCTATAAAATTTAGTAACACGCGAGACAATAATGACCCAACGACTAATGTCAGAAAATAACTTAAGGAAAGCTTTTGTAGATTTGGCAAAATATTTTTAGAATTGAAATACACACTTTCAAATTCTGAAGTTATCAGGTGTAAAATACGGGGAACGAAAAGTTATATGCAATATGTAGAAAAATCTTGACCAGCTATAAAGAATCGAAGGGCACAGTGGTTGAGAAGGAAATAAGACAGGGTTTCAGCATTTCACCATTGTTATTCAGCAAGATTTAAAGAAAGCTATCAAAGTTCAGGCAGCAGAAATAAAATATTTGCGTTTTGCCGATGATTTTCTAATTCTGACACAGACAGCAATGGAACTTGAAGAGCAACTGAACACAAGGCAGGCATAAGATGAACATTAACCAGGCCGAAATAAGCGTATTGGACTGTTCTACAAGTATATCAGGTGATGCTAAGGGAACTAGATTCGAAAACGAGACGATAAAAATAGGATGTGTGTTTTGTTATTTAGGCAGTGAAAACTGTGTGATTATCAGGCCAGAGGAGATAGAAAATGAAGAATGCCAATGGGAAGAAAAGCATTTTTGTAGAAGAGATATTGATGTTCTAGGAAATCTTTTCCGCATCTACATCTGTAACCCTTTCAGACCCCTCATTGAACCAAAATCGGTAATTTTAAAACCACTGGGTTTATATAACAAAAAGACCATAGAATGGTATATTATTTTTTCGCTTTCAAAAAAATTTAGAACCAACACAAATGTGAGCGTCTGAACTATCTTAAATACAATACAATCATTTCCCAATTCATTTAAATCATTTATTATAGTGATATTCAAGAAAGGAGATACTGTATTTTGACATACACCATGACAAGCATCATTTGTTTGTTGTTCATTGTTTTCATTGAGCTGAGTGGATAAGTTATCCTGAACTTCTGCAGTCACTAACATTACTGCTGATTTAGTGACTTCATTTTCTCTCTTCATTCGAAAATTCAGAGCTGTCTCCCAGTCTGGGAGTATTATCTGCAAGATTCCAGGTTAAATCTGACTTTTCATAATCGTCACTTAAGTTTTTCACTTCGAAATCATTCCCTAATAGTAGTATTTCCTCATCAGTAAGCTCTCACAATAAAATAATGAATTTACTAGAACAATAATATGTAAGCCCAATTGTAACAATTGTGCGTATGGGAGTTACAGTCATTGTATTTACGAATGTATTTAAAATATTTTTATCCAAACTTTTAGATTAGATTAGCTTTTTGTTCCGTATATCCATGTTGAGGAGATCCTCGTGGATGTGGAAATGTCTAAAAACACAATTTACAAGCTGAATAATAGATAATACTAATAATATAAATACAGATACATATATTTTCTAAGCTTTCTTTTACCTGATAATACAAAAATACTAATATAGTATGAATACCAATACAAGCATCATTTGGTACAATTTAGAAATTCACTATTGGAGTAGAAGGAGTTGGCCACTAGAAACTCTTTTAGGCTACTCTTAAATTGATCTTTATTTCTAGCTAAAGTTTTACAGTTAAAGGATAAACTATTGAAAATAAGTGTTCCTGAGTAGTGGACCCCTTTTTGAACTATAGTAAGCGTTTTTAAGTCCTTGTGTAGATAATTTCTGTTCCTAGTATTGTATGTATGAACTGAGCTCTTTGTTGGGAAAAGGGGTATATTACTTATGAGAAATTTCATTAAAGAATAAATATACTGAGAGGCAATAGTTAATACACCCAGTTCTTTGAAGAGGATTCTACAGGACGTCCGTGAATTTATTCCACAAATAATACGTATTACACGCTTTTGGACTCTGAAGACTATTGACTGACTTGAAGAGTTACCCCAAAATATTATACTATATGACATCATGAAAAGAAAGTAAGCAAAGTATCCTAGCTTTTTTATTTTTATGTCTCATATATCTGATAACATTCGTATTGAAAATACAGATTTGTTGAGTCGTTTCTGCAGTTCGGTGGTGTTCTCCTCCCAACTGAATTTATGGATGTTATGGTTCATAAATCAAATCACTTTGACAAATCACAGAAAATGCCTGCTGCTTGCAGTTTATTATCTAATGAATTAAGTACATTCAAACTTATGTTTACATATTTCTTTCGACTTTTCTGATTCTCAAAACGCACTTTTTCAAATGTTAAAGCACCATAAATAATGCAAAATTAAGACGTAGCTCGATGTAGATTCTTTCGACCCACCATCTTGAAAGTTTTCATTGATTAATACACAATATCTTGCGTGTCCAAACAGGTAGCGATACGCTTAGAGGTTTATTCCATCTTGCGATTCCAGCACAATCCTTTCTCTTAGGAATCAACTTCGTAACACAATAATATGAAATGAAATTAACACAATTGTGCGTATCAGGTCCGAAATGGGTATCCAAAAAGCCACCTCTCATTGTGAGGCGGGGGGTATTTTGTGCATCATTGTGACTTCCTTTTTTCTGTTCCAGTCACATATGGTTCGCGAGGAAACCTACCGTCGGTAATCCTAAGGCACATTGCGGGCTCTAAGCTGTCTAATTTTATCCATGTTGCCTATTCGAGAATACATATAGAAGAAAGCCGGATACTGGATGACTTTGAAAAATCGTATGCACTCTGCAGTGAACAGTGGTCCACATGGCTTCCGCCGCGCCTGCCACTGGTCCAAGCAGGTCATCCCAGTGACTCTCCCACTCCTGCTAAACAGACCTGTAGCCAAGTATGGCGCCCTTCCCTCATACCCATCTATTACGGTTCACACAATGACGAGCAATATTCGTTTGTTTTCCAAGGTACCTGCTTCCTTGATGGACTTCCTGAGTATCATTCCAAAGAATGTCAGTTTACCATCTGCCGTCCTCGGGATTAATTTTATGTGATCTTTCCACTTCAGTTCACCCAGTATATATGCTCCCAGATACTTCATGGAAGTAACTTTTTACAGTGACTATTCTCCAGTATTTTTTCCCTCAAAGCATGTACTGTAGTGAAACTTGGGTGTTAGGCAGTTCGGACAAGAAGAGGATAGGATCTCTTGTAATGTGGGGTCACAGAAGGTTATCTGTGTAATTTAACTAATGAGGACATACTGAAGAGAATTCGAGAGAAAAGAAGTCTGTAGCACAAGAGGACTAAAAGAAGGGAGTAATTTACAGGATACATACTGAGACGTTAAGGACAAGTCTATTTAAATGTGTGGGAGGTAAAAGTCGTAGAGAGAAACTATGAGATCAGAACGGAAAACAGGATCTAATGGATGTGCGATCCACCTCTTATGATGAAGCTTGCACAGGATAGAGTAGCGAGGAGAGCTGCAACAGAAAAGTCTTCAGAGTGAAGGCCACAACGTACACACATACCGTATGTATGCTGATGTGAACTGTACAGCGTACGGCGCCATCTGTTAGCAGCTTTCGTAACTATTATTTCAACTGCTGTATAAACTTCTTACAGCTTTCAGAATAAAAATACCGTTTACTGCATTCCTCTATCGATGTTTGTTTTCGAGATATTTTATTTTGAAATCAGGGAGCCCTTTTCTGGACATCCTGTAGCAGCTGAGTTTGGGATTCCGGCAAGCACACAGTCAGCAATAATAAAGAATGAAGACCGCGTGATAAAGGGGCAGATCGGAAACGACAAAGGATGGCTGACTTTCCAGATTTAGAAGACGGTTTAGAGCAGTGGTTCCGGCAGCATAGGAATAATGAAGTGATCAGTGGTAGATTTATTTTGAAAGGAAAGGCATATTATTTTGCATCAGCATTGGGATACGATACGATTCGTTCGAGTAATGGATGGCTTAAAAATTTCAGGAAAAAAAACAGGGCATTATTTTCTTAAAAAGGAGAGGGTGAAGTGCCAGTGTAAATATTAAAATGTGTGATGAGTGGAAGAGAACGTGGAGAATGTTGGCAAGTGTTATATGAGGCAACGTGTTCCTGGAAAGTAAGCGCACGGTTATGATTTTGTGGCAGAGTGTTATCGGCAGTTTGCTTTTGCCTCGTTTATTTGAAAGTAGTAGACCTGTAGGGTTTACTCGTAATTTCACAGTATAAAAATTGTTCACCTTTATGTTAAGTTTATAGGACTTAACTACGGGGTCATCAGTCCCTAAACTTACAAATTACTTATGAACAAGCTTATCCAAAGACGGGACAAACATCCATGCCCGAGGGGGGATTTCAACCCCCGACGGCGAACTGCCGCGCGCACCGCAACACGGCGCTCCAGTACGCACGGCTAATCCGCCGCGGCACATATTACTTATAAACTTCAATAAAGACAGCACAGACATCGATGCCCGAGGTGGATTCGAACCCCCGACAGAGAACGCTCCCGAGCATCGGAGCATAGCGCCTCAATGCGCTCGGCCACTCCGCCGCGGCTGCAAATAACCGAATATGAATCGTCCAAGGTCGTTAAGATAGCTTTACAATAGTTCGTAAATCTCTTACACCAACACAACCTTGTCTGTGAATAATATAAACAACATTAAAACATTCTGAGACAGACTGTGCTACATTCACGTATTCCCAAACTCAGGATGTTGCTACACAATACTAAACTGCTGTTGTTGTAATAACTACTCTTGGCAGGCAGCGCATAGGCCTTGTTCATGTCACGGACATATAGTACATTCAACGCCGTATACAGTATCACTGATGTCACAGAAGGCTCTTCGTCATGTTTCTATCATATAAAGGTGTGAGCACAGAAAACAGTAGTAAAGATATGGATGAACTGACGTAACGACGCCGTCTTTATAGTTATGACATAATGGTCAATTTTTTCTTTCGAAATCTACAGTCTGCTTTGACATACACAGTACTGATTCACATGCGTAACTATGTTTATTAGTCAGTTAAAAGTTTCGATTACCTTATATGTGTGCTTATTATAAAAGCATTGTTTATCGTTGAAAACAAATGTCTAATAATTTGAGTGTTCTTAACAAACCTACAATTTGCTATGACACATACAGAAATGAGTATCGTTAATTTGCTGTTTTTATTAATCCGTTTCCAGTTTCGGACAATTCTGGCTTTTCTTTTTCAATAGCAGTACTGCTACAAATGTGCGCCGCGGTGGAGAAGCCTAACTGTCTAAGGCGCCTCGCGGTTGCTCGCCGTCGGAGGTTCGAGTCCTCCCTGTGGCATGGATGTGTGTGTTTGTCCTCAGTTAGTTTACCGTAGTTTAAGTAGTTTTTAAGCTACGGATTAATGACCACGCAGTTTGGTCCGATAGATTTACAAACATTTGAACAAGTCGCTGGTCGACGGGCACTAGGCAGGAATATGCTGGTCTCTGCGGCAGCCGTCGAAAATGTTTATTTCTATTCACATTATTAACCGAGATGATTTGTAAAATTGAAATGAATCAAAAGTTAGTCTTTGTTTAGCTCTTGCCGAGTGATGATCTGTATATTGTGACAACAATAAAAATGTTATAACGTCTTAAACTTTAATAGTGTGTTCAAGATTATTCTTTCAGCCCTTTATAAATCTGCAAGATATATCCACAGTGATATTATTTGAAATATTATACGTCGTCGAAGATTTTATTTATTTATTTTTTACAATTTTGAGTGAAGATATTTATGTTAGCGTAAGTTAAACTTCCGACAAGCGAATAACACACTTGAGAATTTACAGATGTTAACAAAATCGATTCTTTATATAGATCGATTACGAATGAGAGCAGCTTATAATATCTGTGTTGACAAAAACATACATAGCTATGGAATTTTAATTTTGATAGATCATTTCTGTTGGCAAGAGAACTTTGAAATATTTTATCTAAAGTGACAGTTTTATAAAAAGGTGATAGACAAATAACGCTTCTTCTCTCTGGGCAAGAACCTGACACTGAAAGTTGAATAATAGTGCAAAAGTCAATATGAGGAATTGTTATTATTATCTGAAACTGACATTTCGTTGAACGAACGAGTGGTTGCAGTGTCGTCCCGGCGCAACCCTCTAGCACGCACTGGCGGTACACTAACCAGCCGGCGTTCCATTTCTCAAGTTTGCAGCCTGTTGTCCTCCCATACGATTGGAGCTGGCCTACGACCACAACGAATCAGAATGATTTGCGATCACGCAGTTATCAAAACTTCTTCGCCACTCATCTTCTTGCAATCATTTGAATATGAATTTTATGGAGCAGATGTAAGCTGCTTTCCACTGGATTCATATAAGTTACGTACAAAATGTTCTGAAAAAACTTTTCAGTACATCGAATGTGTGCAAGTTACATTGGATTCAACGTTGAGAAGGCCACCAGGATGTAGTTTCGGAAGGGAGCTTTGTATGACTATTAATTTCAAATGAGATTAGGAAATGTGTCCCTTTGCACATGAATCTCAATGTCCTAATGGAAATCCCTTGTCCTACCGCTCTCTGTGTGTTGAGAGATCTGGAGGTTATTTAGGGCAAGTGTACCAGTTATCGGCATCGTAAGGAGATTCGCATTAAATATCATATGTAAATCCTATTTAATTCTACAATATTGGTTGTAACTTATTGTGATCTGGCACATAGATCCATCTGGTTTCGTATGGATACGCACAAATCCTTGTAATAAGGATCAGTTCAATTTAAAACAATTAAATTTATAAGATGCACCTTACGTATCAGTGATTGGCAGTGCAAAATGCGCTGAAAGACTCAGCTCGAGTTGAAGCAAGCGCAAAAAAGTCGAGGTAAGACATTCTGCTGATATTTTAGCGAAAATATATCTATAATAGGGGGAGGGGGAAACCCCGAGTTCTTTCCCCCGGCGGCACTCGAAGAGGTACCACTATCAAGATCTGACACTGAAAGACGTGAACCCCCAGTCATCTAGTGGTCCACATATTAATGATCGCTAAAGGGTTTCGTGATATTTATGACCAGGGTATTTTTACGAGTCAGTTTTTCACTCGAGCCGTTTTGCGTGGGAATGATAATGCAGCGTCGGAGACAGAACAGATAGAACTTCCGGAACGAACGTCCGGTCAAGACGCTTCAAGCGTTTAACAAGGCTACGTACTGAGATTCCCCGCGCGATTTGGACCTCTATATATAGACTCGAACCTGTAGCAAAAACATAGTCGATCACACAGCTCGTTCGACTTGACATCGCAGCTAGATCCGTGGCCTTCTCAGCTATCCCGAAACCACATTTTCTACGAAGCAATGGCAGGGTCGTGCTGGCGGTGTGTGTTCCCACTCGTTTTCCTGGTGACTGCCACTCTGCAGGCTGAAGCAAGTGGTGCAGCTACCACCGAAGGCGTGCAGGCTGCAACAGAAGGCAGCCGGCCTACGGCAGAAGGCGCAGTGTCCACGGAAGTGGCTGGTGTGGAGCCCCTGCAGGCCAGAGCGCACGCCCTCTCTCGCCTGCCCGGCTGGGAGAGTGTGTTCAACAGCAGCGTGTGCCGCGCCCAGGTGCAGTACAGCGCCAGGCTGCGCGTCGTGCAGGCCTGGTGCGCCGACGGCGTCGACGGGCAGGAGTTCGACGCCCGCGGCCGGCAGTTCGTCTGCAGGAGCGTGCGCCTCACTCTGCCGGCGGCCGGCTCTGACGTCGACGTGCCCGCCGGCTGCGTCGCGCGCCTCCTGCCTGTCGTGCGCAGCGACGCCATCCAGTCTGCAACAGACTGACGTTACACGAAATTTGTACATAATTTTTGATTTTATTGTATTATTAATTTCTGAATGTGTAAATTATTAGTCTATATATAACTTACTACTTTAGTTATTTGATGTTCATTTAAACACAGTTGATAATAAAAATACTTGTTTCGAAACATTGAAATGTGGTTGCTTTGTTGAATAGGAGTGACCGTCACCACAGAATTACACCCTTTTTCCTATCTCCTACTTTCTATATGCAATAGTTGTAAAACGCTTGAAACTAAAAATGGCCCTGGTACGTAGGAAGAAATCATCATACTGTTAAACAACTCAACTAAATCCTTTGCAACATGAAGCACCGAAAATATGAGAAAAAAGTAAGCAGTATCGTTTGCCTTTACCATAAGTTAATTTCAGTATTCTGTAACTTTACGCACCGAAAACCTTCACAGTTTGGTCCCTTAGGTTTACAAACATTCGATTTCTCTAGGATCCTTGAAAACTGGCAGATTAAATTATACATAAATTTATTTACAATAAGCATACGTGAATCAGTCATTCTGAACAACAAAATCAAGTTTTCAATTGATAATGAACCAAACCAAAACATATAATACGAGTTGGCTAACATGGGAAAGAGACATAGCCCACTTCCCAACAAATTAAAATAACAGAATAATCCATCGCACTTATATTAATGGTACAGTGCTTGAAATTTACTCTAGAACCTATTCCAAGAGAGTGTCTCCAAGCAGCAACAGACATTAAGTAAAATGAAACTCTGATGGCTTAACATACTGGCGCGATGCTGCTCATACGTTCCAACCGGTGCACCAAGGTCCGGCAGCTGAATAGTACCGTGCCTCACCAATGAAGCTCCGCGCCTTCATTTAGAGTCTCCTCCAACAGAATAGGGTCAGGTGCTGCTACAAAATTTCCAACACGTCTCGTGGATTCTAGAGAAAAATAGCCGACAGCCATAAACAAAGAACGAAGGAAAGCTTTCGCAGTCATTATTGTTAAAATAAAAATTCTTCTTAGCTATTTGCTGCGTCATGATGATAAAATATTTCCAACGCTGTTGTTGGCCAATTACATGCAGACACCAACAAGCGTACACCTTCCTGTTTTCCACAAGTAAGAACCACAGATTAAAAACACCAATAAACGCATCTTCCTCCCGAATTTCCATCTATGACAAACAGCAATGCAAGCACTAATAAAGTTATTCCTTTCCTTTCTGCTACCAAATTTCAACCAATCAGAACCACTCGTAGGGACATAATTGGCTTTGTAAGACAAGCACAGAAGGAAACACGTCAGTATTTCCTTAGGAAGGCTCCTGCAACGGAGCCGAGACATTGGAAATATTTTACCATAATGTAGCGGGCAAATAGCTCAGATGAATTTTAATTTTAGCCTTAAAGACATCGATTAAATAGACAATATCTATAATCTTGACCGCAAATTTATTAGCAGTGATGACCGGTTTTAACTCATTTCTGAGTCATCCTCGGATCAGTTTACAGGTTTGTCAATAGTTGTATCTGCCAACAGGCAGTATAACCTTCCAATCAACTAATTAAAACTTCTTCTTGTTGTGGTCTTCAGTGCGCAGACTGCACGATACCCTGTCCTGTGCAAGTCTCTTCATCTAAGAATACGTTCGGCAACCTACATCCATTTGAATCTGCTTACTATATTCGTCCCTCGGTCTCCCTCTACGATTTTTACCCCGCACGCTTCCTTCTAATGTTAAGTTGAACATTCCTTGATGTCTCAGAGTGTGTCCAACCAATCTATATCTTCTCTTAATCAGGATATGCCAGAAATTCCTTTTCTCCCCGATTCGGTTAAGCACCTCCTCATTAGTTACGTGATCAACTCATCTAATTTTCATAGCACCACACATCGAAAGCTTCTATCATCTTTTATCTGAACCCCTTATCGTCCAGGTTTCACTCCCATACCTTGCTACACTCCAGACAAATGCTTTCAGAAAGGACTTCCTAACATTTAAATTAATATTGGATGTTAACAAGTTTCGCTTCTTTAGAAACGCTTTTCTTCCCAGAGCCATTCTGCATTTTACATCTTCTTTACTTCGGCCATCAGAAGTTATCTTGCTACTCAAATAACTAAATTCATCTATATCTTTTATTGTCTCATTCCTTCAGCATCGCTTGATTTTCTGACATTGCATTCCATTACCTTCGTTTCACTTTTGTTAATGTTCATCTTTTATCTTCCTTTCAAGACAATATCCATTCCATTCAATTGCTCTTCCAGATCTTTAGCGTCTCTGACAGAATTACTATGTTATCGGCAAACCACAATGTTTTTATTTTTTCTCCCCGCACTTTAATGCCCTCTTCAAATTTCTCCTTCCATTCCTTCACTGCCTGCTCAATGTACAGATTGAACAACATTGGGGAAAGACTACAACCCTGTCTCACTCCCTTCCCAACCTCTGCGTCCCTTTCTTGCCCTTCGACTCTAATAACCGCTGTCTGGTTTTTGTATAGGTTGAATATAACTCTTCGATCCCTATATTTTACCCCTGCTACCTTCAGAATTTGGAAGAGTGTATTCCAGTCGACACTGTCAAAAGCTTACTCCAAATCGACAAACGCTAAAAACGCAGGTTTCCCTTTCCTAAGCCTATCTTCTAAGGTAAGTCGTAATTGCCTCCCGTGTTCCCACATTTCTCCTAAATCCAAACTGATCTTCCCCGAGATCGGATTCCACAAGTTTTTCCATTCGTCTGAAAATAATTCTTGTTAGTATTTTGCAACCTTGACTCATTAAACTGATAGTTCTGTAATTGTCACACTTGTCTGCATTTGATTTCTTTGGAATTGGAATTACGATATTCTTCTTGAAGTCAGAGGGTATTTCCTCTTTCTCATACATCTTGCATATTAGGTGATACAATTTTTTCACGACTGGCTCTCCTAACGATATCAGCAGTTCAGACGAAATATCATCTACTCCAGGGGCCTTGTTTAGCTCTAGTCCTTCAGCGCTCTGTCAAAATTACAACTTATAAAACCAAAAAATGCGGTACATTTGAAGAAAACCACATTGGTTATTGCACATATATGACATTTTTGCAGAACAGTAGCTAAAATCAGGCATTACGGGTTAAAATTCACTGACAGTATCTATTATTCTTTAAACTTCTCAATCAAGGTATCTGTAGCAGGGGTCAGTGTGAGAATATTCTGTACATTTCTAAGATGTGATGTCGAAGTACACTCGTATAGGCCCACTATGTTTTGCATGGTGTGCAACCTACATAAAATACTTCACAATTTCTGCGGATTCAGTTTTTCGTTTTCCACTCACTTCGGAGCTAAACTAAGCCTTCTGATTTCTTATGGATTTTAGATCTATTTGTATTTGTTTAAAGAGTCCGTATTTTCTACAATATCACGCGTTATCAGTTCCTTAATCATGAACTTTCGTAGCTGTTACTATGGTTGGTCACCTGCATTCCAACCTGTCAAATGAAGCACTTGGGATGTAGCTATTACAGGAGCACTCGGGATTCAAGTATTTCTTTGAGGATGGACTAATTTTCACTCCCACTCCAATATACGGAGGCCGATTTTCGTCTTCTATGAAAAGATAATTTCGTAACAAAAATCATTAAAATCGCTTCACTAATCTCTAAATTATCGCAATATTTCCAGTTTAGAACCCATTTTCGAGGGCCGTTACACTAGTGAAATACGTTTTACCATCGCTAAAAAAAATACTTGTCCCTTAGTTTTTCATGTATTAATTCTAAATTATAGAAAAAAAAGGAATGAAACGTTCGTAGGTTTACTTGTAAGGGTAGCAACTGTCCGGCATCATATGCTGATATTCATTTATTTACCAATTGTACCTGGCATTAGTTTCTTTTCTCCTATTAAAATGCAATGCTGTGTCATAATTTCAGACTAGTATGTGAGGAACACTAAATATATACATTTCAGTTGTTGCGCGCACTTTCACGATATGACATACCTCCTGAAGTATATATCGTACGGTGATTTAAATTTGTTGACACATGCAGCTCTATATGTCGATACTGTATGTAAAATATATTGCAAGTGAGTTGACTAGTTACGAAGTAATAAATTAAAATGGCATGCCTGGTGCGACAGTGCTATGTCACGTACAGCGAAAATATAGTAAATAATAAACTATTTTCCGTAAAGATTTGAAATTGTAAGTAAAGTCTGTTGCATGTCACTAAGATAAATGCGGAAATCCGGTTATTTTCGTGCAGCGCTATTTCATTATTCCTGATGTATCGTACTGCTTTGTTTTGAGACCAGATACCTACGCAGACGTACACAGGAAACAACTCACCAAAGATTCAGCACAATTAGATGTCTCGTATGGTAACGCATAAAGGGCAAACATTCAGATATTCATTTTCTTATTTTTGCTTCTGTAGGAGCTTTCCAGCTCATGTGAAATTTTAAACTGTAGTGAAGTATGCTGGTAATTTCATTGGTGACTTTAGATATTTTCGAAGATAAATCCATCGGTCCTCTTCTCACACCACTGTTGATAATATCCAGTGATACAGAAGACTTCATAAATAATTAGTGTGAAGGACTTATTGATTTACTTATACATTTCAGCAAAACTATCAGTCAGCTGTTAATTCCTGCATTTAAAATCACATTAAAATTTAAAGTTTTGCCGCTGGCTGAAACGTATCGCCCATTGCAGTGGCGCGGTTTGCTCCCTAGAAACGGCCGCAATATGAGAACACTAATCGATATCCAACAAACTATAAAATAAACTTTTAAAATTTTTTTCACTTTTCTCGTTCAGACGCTTGTTGCCATTGATTCAAGATTTTATTTCATTAGCAAAGTAAGTAGTCGTTTGCATCTGTTTTATGTATTTGAGTTCTACAACGTAAATATTCGGAGTTGGAGATTTGCTACATGGAAATAATGGCCCACAATGGTTTCTGCGACTACTGAGCCGCGTAGTTGCCTGGCGTTGCTGGGTATCTACAATAGTAAGTGGAACCTCTACCAGAAAACTTTCTGCCGCTACAAGTAAGTGTCAGATTCACTTTCACCAGGTATCTGGTGCAGGCGTCACATCTTTTACTGCTGCTACAACGGCATGTTATCACGATTTAAGAGAGTTTGAACCTAGTGTTACAGTCGGCGGACGAGAAATGGGACATAGCATTTCCAAGGTAGCGACGAGGTAGGGGTTTTCACGTGGAGCCATTTCACGAGTGCACCGTCAATATCGGGAATCCGGTAAACCATCAAATCTCCGTCATCGCTGCGGCCGGAAACAGATCATACAATAACGGGAGCAAAGACGAATGAATAGAACCGTTCAACGAGGCATAAGTCGCTCCCACTCGTGTGCCCTTGCTGACTAGAGGACGCAAGGCTTTACGCCTTACCTGGGACCTTCGATGCCCACATTGTTATGCTGATGTCTGGTCTGACGAGTGTCGTTTTCCATTTTATCGAACCGATTGACGTGTACAGGTATGGATACTACTTCATTATTCTATTAGCCTACATGACAGCAGGCAAGACCAAGCTGGTGGAGGCTCTGAAATGGTATAAGGCGTGTGCTGTTGGAGTAAAATGGGACCCCTGATACGTCTAGATACGAGTGTGACAGGTGTCACGTATGTACGCATACTGGCTGATGGCATATATCCATTCATGCCCACTATTATGACTGATTTAGACAATTCCAGCAGGACAATGCGACACCCCACACGTCCAGAATTTTAACAGATGGCACTCTGCTGAGTTTAAACACTCCCGCCGGTCATCAAAATACCCATACGTGAACATAATTGAACATATTTGGAATGTGTGACATGTTGGACAGAAGAGATCTCCAGCCCCTAGTACTCTTAGGAATTTATGCACAGCTCTGAAGGATGAAAGGTGTCAATTCCTTCCAGCACTATTTCAGACATTACTCTATTGCACGTCATGATTAACACTTCTGCGTGCTCTCGGGGACCGTACACGATATTACACAGGTGTGCCAGTTTCTTTGGATCTTCAGTGTATTTAGAGTAGCTGGTTCATGATACCATCAGAATAGTAAATGGTTGAAAAATACATTTGAACTCCCAGCAACAAATAATCCTGAGGTATCAACGAATATCAAAATCGATGCAGAGATTATTGAATGAACACAGAGTTGTCGCAGAAAAACAGAACACTGAAATTCTCAAATTCACCAAACGAAAAATGAACCTATCCACAAACGAAGACTCAAATTCACTCTTTCTAAATTCACAATGTAGATAAAGTGTGGGTTAAACTCAGGAAAATAGTACCGACATCTATTGAGAGAACTATTTCAAAGAAATTAACGAAGGAAGGAGCTGACACAAAACAGCTGACACAAAACACGTCAGAACAGTGTTGCTGAAACGACGAAAAAAACATACCAAATCTGAACGAACACAAAATTTCAAGATTGGCGGTAATTTGCAGATTTTCGAAATATGGTGCGAACTTAAATGCAATAAACGTATATTGGAAAAAAATGTTCAAATGTTTGTAAATCTATGAGACTCAACTACCATACACAGCTCAAGAGGCATGCTCCGACGGCGAGCAACCGCGCGCTGTGCGGCAAGGCGCCACTCTACTGTGGCAGATATTGGACATAATACCTACAAAACATTGAGGAAGGCAATAAAATGTTTTCATTATCAGAGCAATTAGTAGATGTAACAATTATAGTAAAGAATTGCATGCGCAACACTTGTCTGACCTGTTTTGTAGTCTTGTGTAGTTCGCAAACGAAGTAGTTCGGAAGAGCGCTCCCACAGGCGACCTACGCGAACTAGTTCGCAGATCGCTCGCCTCTTAGTTCGTCCGCTCCTTTTCCGAAGACTGACGTGTAACAGCAAGACAACGCGAAAGCGCGCAGAATCGCGTGAATCCCTTCTGCCAGTTGCCGTCATTTCGAGCTGACATGCAGCTCAGCTGTAGTTTTAGTAGTGGTAGCAAAAGCCAAAACGAGCGGAGGAACTAAAAAGAGCGACACAGGGAGCGGACGAACTAAAAGTACAAACTAGTTCTTCGGCAGAGCCGCGAACGAAGTTAGCGCTCCCGATCGCGGACTATTATACGGAAGTCTAATGTTTTGGAGTATTTCTGCTCGTTGTGGGTTCCTCACGTGGTGGGACTAACGGAGGACATAGAGAGAGAGTTCATAGAACGTCAGTTAGTTTTTAGTTTTTGCGATACAGGGGAAAGATTGTCACAGAAATGATGTAGCATTGGAGTAAAAATCATTATAAAAGGATGTTATTCATAGCGGCGAAATGTATTTACGAAATATATTTCAGTGTATCCTCCGAATACAAACATTTGAGAAAGAGACCCGAAAGAAACTCTTACACGCCACCATCTACATCTATATTTCGCATGCCATCTCATGGTGTGGGGTGGAGCGTACTTTGTGCATCATTGTCATTTCCTAATGAAATGTTCAAATATTTGTAAATCTATTGGTAAGTATTTAACTGAACGTATCTCCCTTAGATGGAACTGATTAATTGTGTAAATAACGTTTAACGCATTTATTTTAATGCTCACATGGATGTCTCTACACTTTTCGTTATTTAGGGTCAACTGCCAAACTTCATATCATGCAAATGTCTACTTAAATAGCTTTGCAGTTGCTTTTGATCTTCTGGCCACATTTCTAATCCATGAACGACAGCATAAGCTGTGAACAGTGTAAGATTATCTGCTAAATCGATTATAAAGACAGGGAACATTAGGACCTTATAACACTTCCCTGAGGAACGCCACATATCACTTCATTTTATTCGATGACTTCTCGTCAGTTACAACGCACTTTATCCTTACTGCAAGAAAACCGCGATTGTAATTACAAGACTGTGGCGATATTCCATAATCATGCAATTTGATTAAAAGACGCATGTGAGGTGCACTGTCAAAAACCTTCGGGATATCTATAAAAATGGAATCGATTCGAGATTCCTTGTCGACAGCAATCGTTACTCCATGTGCCCAAACAGCTACAGTATGTCATCTAAAGTATCAGGACACTCCCAAAAAAGTTGCGTTGTCACCTGCTACCAGGCACTCCATATCAGCGACCTCAGCAGTCATTAGACATCGTGAGAGCTGAATGGGGCGCTCTGCGGAATCATGGTTTTCGAACGTGGTCAGGTGATTGAGTGTCACTTGTGTAGGAATTCTGCACGTGAGATTTCCACACTGCTAACCATCACTAGGTTCACTGTTTTGGATAAGATAGTGAAGTTGAAACTTGAAGGTACAAGCACAGCACGAAAGCGTTCAAGCCGACCTCGTTTGCTGACTGACGGAGACCGCAAACTGTTGAAGAGGGTGGTATACAGTGTATTAGGCAGGCATCTATCCAGACCGTGACACAGGTATTGCAAACTGCATCAGGATCCACTCCAAGTAATGTGACAGTTAGGCGGGACATGAGAAAACTTCAATTTTATGGTTGAGCGGTTGCCGATAAGCCACACACAATGCAGGTCAATGCCAATCAACACCTCGCTTGACGCAAGGAGTGTATACATTGGCTGATTGAACTGTGGAAATGCGTTGTGTGGAGTGACGAATCACGATTCAGAATGTGGAGATGCGATGCCTGGGTGTGGGGAATGCCCGGTGAACGTCGTCTGCCAGTGTCTGTAGTGCCAATAGCAAAATTCGGAGGCGGTGGTGCTATGGTGTGATCTTGTCTTTCATGGAGGGAGCTTGCACCCCATGTTGTTTTTCGAGGCTGTATCACAGCACCAGCAAAGGCCTACATTGATGTTTTAAGCACATTCTTGCTTCTCACTGTTGAATCGCAATCCGGGAGTGGCAATTGCAGCTGTTTAACACTATGGAGCACCTGTTCATAATGGACGGTCTGTGTCGGAGAGGTCACACGACAATAACATCCATGCAATGGACGGGTCTGCACAGAGTCCTACCGTAAATCGTATAGAATACCTTTGGGGTGTTTTCGAACGCCGACTTCGCGCCAGGCCTCACCGATGTACATCGATGACTCTCCTCAGTGCAGCACTTCGTGAAGAATGGGCTGCAATTCCCAAAGACTGAACGTATGTCTGCAAGAGTTGAATCTGTGATCCAGGCAGGGGGTGGTCCAACACCAAACAGAATCCCAGCATTATCGATGGAGGGCCCACCAATCTGTTAGTCATGTTCAGACAGGTATCCGGGTACTTTTATCTGAATCGGTGTTCTCTTCGGGGTAGTTCATAATGTGTTGTAAATAATATGTTGGAAAATGCTATTGCAAACCGACGTCAATGATATGCGCCTATAATTTTCTCGGATCACTCCTATTCCAGTTTAGAATACTGGAGTGACCTGTGCTACTTCACATTCTTTGCATATTAACTGATTCTTCCGTCGCTTCTTGGTAGAACAAATTCTTTATAAAAATTAAAATACACAATTTTGTTTGTTTATTTTGAGAATCCATCTTGTACACTGCCATTACAGTAATTATACATTCATTACTTCGCAATTTGCGAGAATTTTCGAATTTAGCTGCTCTTCCTCAAGTGGTCTATCACATTGTAAAATATGAGAATTTGTGCCTTAAGCATTCGGCCACCCGGACACGCTTCCCGGCCAGACCCAAACTTCCATATGTTACAGTTGTCTACTTCCCTTAGTACTCGCACGCGTATGGCAGTAATTCCCGCGACGAGGAGAGACATACTACACAATCTTTAGCCTGTCTTGACGTCATATTTACTATGATACGTCTGTTCCTAAGGAAGAGACGTTGCTTATGATCTGAAGCTCTAAATATTAAATATGTATTCCTTAATTCGCAATTTTTGAAAATTTCCTGAAGAAGAGCAGCTAAAGTCGGAAATACTCGCAAATTAAGAAGTAATGAATGTAAATTTAACATTTTTAGCTGCAGACCATGGTAAATGTTACAGTATTTTTTTATTTAATTGTGAACACTATAACTTAATATGTTTATTTTCACCGTATTTCAGTTCGAGTGCACACATCCGCTTTTGTTAAGGTTCTCTGTTCTTCACTGCACCCCATCTATACCCTCCTAACCCACCTCTATATTTTTGTCTATTTGTTTATTTAAGTTATAATAGTGTGCCGGGTTTCAAATATTTGTAATATTTGTGTCACATTATGTTTAGAACAACCCTTAAAACATTAGATTCTTTTTTAATTTTATTTTTATTCACTATAGTCATGCTGTAATCATTTATGTTCACACTATTCTCTACGTATGTTATTTATGTTTACTTTTTTCAGTACTATTAAGTAACAGATTTCATTCAAATACTTATTTACACTGTAACTGCTCCATCAAAGAAGTTAATTTACTTTTCTGTATGTAACATGTCTTCTGATTTACAGACATTCTTTGACTGAAAGTCTGTAAATGTTTGATGATGGCCTAATAAGCCGAAAATCGTTTCACAAAATAAACAAATCTGTAGAACAAAGACA
This sequence comes from Locusta migratoria, assembly GCA_026315105.1. Classification (NCBI taxonomy): domain Eukaryota; kingdom Metazoa; phylum Arthropoda; class Insecta; order Orthoptera; family Acrididae; genus Locusta; species Locusta migratoria. The sequence goes on from CM048746.1 coordinate 182,501,479, forward strand.
AAATTGTGTATTTTAGTTTTCATTAGTTTTTGAGTACAGATTCTTCACTGAGCGAGGTATGGAGATATTGCGTCAACACACTCTAAATGAAACGTAATTGGTATAAAATCTGGACCGAAAGTCTTGCTTTGGAAGTGATTTAAATTGAATATTTTAAACATGACTTACAGGATAGCAAATTAATAATCATCCAACCATTTGCAATAATAGTAGTTTAAAAATATTGACGACATCTTCAACGGTTATAAACCAGTCTTCTTCAGATATACATCTTATACCTATAGACAATGTGACATCATAAATTGCAAATTCATAATCATTTTGCCTAAAACATGCGTCATACCAAGCCTGTTGTGTAAAATGTTGTGAAATACAGAATCAGAATAAAACTGTCACTTACTCTACGTGCATACCACAGTAATTGAATGTCCTGGGAGTGTGACTTAGACGAAAGATACGTCAGCGTGTTTGGAGTCATTCACGCTTACTGGTGGGAAGCAAGGAGCGTGCATACCGGGACCGGTGGCGCATGCGCCGTGGAACATAAGCGTTCAGTGGCTTAAGTAGCCATTGGGAGAACGTACATTGAATTTATAACGATGTTAATAAATGGGATATTTGGATAAAAAGAGGGTAACAAGGTCGAGGAAAGCTAAAAGGTAAAGCAGTCAACAATCCGAAGATTGGTTTGCACACCACAGTACTTTACTAGGCATGGTCCTGTTTGGAGGTGGTATGCCGTTGCCTTCCTCCGACCTTCGAACTGACTTACCCAGCCAGTTATAGGGAGACCTACAGTTTAACTTGGGTTCCGAACCACGGCGCTACTCGGTATTTTGCACATGAGCAGCACTGTCAGAGGTGAAAGAAGTGGGAAGGGGCAGATAATAACCCTAGGACCTGGCGGGGATCGAACCCGTGACCTTTGGATTTGTAGTATGGCACTCTAACCCTGTGCAACCGAGGCGCACTGAGGAAAGCTATACAAACAAATTTTACATTGGTCAATTGTAAGAATATGCTAACAGTTACCGTTAAATACTTTGGTGAGGCGAGAGTCAATAGCAGTATTATATTTCATAAAATGCATTTTTAAAACCATCGCTATTTATTAAAAACCTTACTTATCAACCAGTTTCGGTCAATAGACCATCTTCATGTTGACTGATAGGTTTTACCTAACATGACCACTGTATTTTTAATAAATTTAGTTATACTGACCCCTGTTTGTCTCTACTAGATGTATTTTATACGATGCATTTTACAATTCAGTTTTAACACCTATTTATTCATGAAGATGGTCAATTGACCGAAACTGGTTGATAAATAATGTTTTTAATAAACAGCCGATGGTTTTAAAAATTCACTTTATGAGACCGTTAAAATACATTGCGTCAACGAACAACAATAACAGAAAAATGTACCAGATGAACAAAAATAAACTGGATTAGTATATAGCTTATAGTGTGATGTCGCAAATCATGTAAAATGGATAATAAATATCATGTCAATTGCAAATGTAAGCAGGTTTTAGATTTTTGAGGAATTAGACAAATCCGAAAGGCTACCTCCAGCAGTAAGAAGATTTCGTGACTAGTATGGGTTTGAAGCCTTCAAACTATTGCCTAGAGGCGAGATTTAACCGATCATTTAGTAAACTGCCATCGTTGTGTTCTAGATGTTTAAAGATCTCAAGTTCATCCCAAAGATCAAGCTTTAGCCCTTTAACTTCTCTGTGTAAAATGATTGTGTCTTCTAACATCTGTAAAGTTTAGAATTCTGGGTATCGAAAAGCGCCCCGCGGAACCTCTGCCGGACTCGATGAGGATGTCAGGGTCGACGGAGTCGTCGCATACGCAGATGACCTTCTAGTGGTTGTCTGCGCCAACAACAGGGCCCAGCTAGAGGAGAAGGCACGAGGAACACTGACAACAATAACACAGTGGTGCCAACACAACAAATTCAAGATAGCTACCAACAAAACGACATACGCTCTACTCAAAGGGTCATTACATCGAAATCCATCAGTTAAATTACACAACACAAATATAAAACGAAAAGTAGTCACACGCCATCTGTTTGTCCACATTGATGAAAGTCAAAATTTCCACGAACCCATTAAGATAAGACAAAGCAGAGAAAATACTACACAAGTTGGCAAGGCTTAATTCTACCACGTACAGACTGCCTCTGTCAACTATACGAACATATCACTGTGCTCTCTTCGAGTCATATTATGCTTTGCAGCTAGTACCTATGCTCAAAGATTGAGCCTAGTAACCAACAAAACAATTGTGAGACGTGGGCAGAGAAGTGTGTTATGACAACTTACTGGTGCATTCAAATCAACACCGATAGAAACGCTATTCGTCCTCCTCGGTATCTGTCCAGTTGACAACACAATAAAATATAGAGCTGCAGCGAACTGGCTTAAAATGGAGAATCTACACAAAGTGCACGAAATAACTGGCACACATATCGTAACAAACCGCCAACTGAGAACATGGGGAACAGACACATAGCAACAGGAATGAGAGGCCTGCGAAAAGGGACGTAGACTATATACACTACTTCCTGCCATTAGAGAAAGAAAACGGATAAAGCATTTCGACCTCAGACGCGGTATGGTTCACTTCCGTACAGGACATGGTACATATGCCATTCACCTGTTCCAAATGGGACTGGGAGACACCAACACTTGCACCTGCCAAAACACTGAAGGCTCCCCTGAACACATCGTCATACACTGCGGACGATACACACATGTCAGAGAGACACAGCAGCTTGACTTTACAGAAGACGATACGAAATATGACATAATAACAGACGAACAAAAACGGACACAACTCAACACACTAGCAGACCAGATACCCAAAGCAACCTACGAAGAATACAAAAGGACAAGGCCGTACAGGAGGCGTGTAACTAATGTATAACATTACAAATGTACGTGCTGCTTTATATCAAAAGGTAGCAGGATTATAAATGAGAAATAACTAAATAACACATAGCAACAGGAATGGGAGCCCTGCGAAAAGAGACTTATACACTACCACCAGACATTAGAGAAAGAAAACGGATAAAGCATATCGACCCCAGACGCGGTATGGTTCACTTCCGTACAGAACATGGTACATATCCCATTCACCTGTTCCGAATGGGACTGGGCGACACCAACACTTGCACCTGACAAAACACCGAAGGCTCCCCTGAACACATCGTCATACACTGCGGACGATACACACATGTCAGAGACACACAGCAGCTTGATTTTACAGCAGACGTTACGATATGTGCCACAAAAAAAGACGAACAAAAATGGACAACACACTAGCAGACAAGATATCCAAAGCAACCTACGAAAAATTCAAAAGGACAGGGCCCTACAGGAGGCGTGCCCATATGCATGGCAGAGTGGAAAGGTATACTTGGGAACAAAAAGACGAGGAAGAAGGCGATGAAACTTTCATAAATGAAGGAAGTGACACCGATGAGACTCAACACTGACAGGGGAGCAATCTCCTACTGTCAACAACCCAAACCAGACCTTCTTTACATTAATATGGATACTAACACCTGAGACACAATAAAGAGAAAACAATATAAAGAACAGAGACTAATATTACCAAAACCATGGAAACTGTGCTGGGTGATCAGTGGCTTGAAGGAAACATTCCAAGATACTCAACGCCCAGCGCGGTTCAATGCAGCTAACCATAAGGACAGAAAACCTATAATATATATATTATTCCTTTCTTTCCTATTACGTCGTTTAGCCCAATTAAAATTAACAAATTTCAGAATACATTGAATTTCGACATATGTATAACAACCATGTAACCAATCTTGTTTTTATGTTTTCCAATATACCTAATTATTGTGAAATGCACGGATTTTAATTTGTTATAATTGTAGCAACAACTGTAAGCACTTGTATATATGTATTTTCTCTTTGCTTTTATTTTTTCCCTCTTATTTCTATTTATCTAAAATAATCAAATTATGTAACATTAACGAACTAATGTATAACATGTAAAACAACAAAAAACTACAAATGTACGTCCTGCTTTATATTAAAAGGTAACAGGATTCTTCATCAGGATTAAAAAGAAACAACTGGTGCAGACCAACCAGCCTACGCATGCGAAGCAGCGGGGGTTCTGCTAGTAAATAAATAAAAATCCTGGACCGCCGAGAAAAAGTTCTACAAAATAATTGATCCTGAAAATTTAAACTGTATCACTAAATTTTGTGTCACAGTGTTTAATTGCTATGAAATAAATGTATTGACAAAGGGCATAAAAGTTCTTGTTATGTATTTATGTTCCAAGAGTTGGGTATTCACCATTACTGGGCATATTCTTCCAGAGTTTCATATTTACTTTATTTATGAATTGTGCAGCTTGTCTATTAGATTAATAATTAATAGGTTGCACTTAATTTGATTATTTACTGAACATAGATGTTACCCGGACAACTGAAGACTGGGATAGTATCTGTCAGCTTTGACGAATATCGTATCTTAGTCATAGTCAAGTTCACAGAATGTATTTGGGAAAGAAATTGCTACCAGATGGTGATTTGGGGAAGTACTTTGAGAACCAGTCAGTAGATGGATGTAACAGCTTGCTTTAGATATTGTAAATTGACTGAATTTATTCAGTGATAACTTCCATTTCTATGATGTCACAGATGAAAGCTGATGGGTGGTATCCCCTTCTTCAATTATGCTGAGGTGCCTCTGTAAAAGTTCTAGGCCTATCAGACAGATTTTTGATAACTGACTTTATAATGACTGCAGATGCATGGAACTGTTTAGTGGTTTAGGAACTGAATGAAAACCGACATGCTTATTAAAGATTACATTTTTATTTTATAGTCAATTTTCCTCAACAAATATGTAGTAGAAACTTGCTTGTGTTATTTCAGTGTTTGTAACCATCTCCAAGAAAAGCCTCTTTAATTTGCCCATTCTCATATTTAAATAGTGGCTGCACTTGATCATGAATTAAAGAAACTGCCCATTCTCACATTCTTGAAAATTAAGACAGGGTAAAATTATAGAAAAAGTGGCACATTTTCATACTGTGACTTGTTTGTTGGTAATGCCTACCAAAAGAGGTGATGGGAAGCTAAGATGGTGGAACAGCTGTTTTTCTAGCAAACAGAAATGTTTTAGTTTCAAATATTGGATTTTAATAACATGGTTTACCACAACCAGATTTTCTGCACTTTCCCATTCACTGGCTTCACCAACTCACAAACAAAATGTTACCTCCAAACCTAACCTCAGTCCCTAGTTATATTATGGATCAGCTCATCACAACAACCAGATTTTGAAATGTCAAACTCCAGCTTCCAAGTGACTGCTATATTGGCACAGCATTTTCATTACAGAATTTAGGCCAATGAGCTGCTTTGAAGTCATTGCACATCTTTATATCTCAGTTGCTTTTTTTATCAGTGTAGTCCAAATGAGATGTAAATTGATGGTAAGTATTTGTTTATTCACAATCATTTTGCTAGCCCCACCCCCTTTCTGTGCTGGCATTTTGGACACTTCTGATGCAGTAATATTCAAGGTTTGCATTAGATGGTGCTAACATTGTAGTTACAATCAGTTTAGCTTGGGGTATGGACTTTTTGTGTGTGTCCATTATCTAAGAAATGTTTTTTGGATATATATTGTACTGCCTAGTTTATATGATGAAACGTATTTTCAACTGTAAATATTAAGCAATGCCCTATGTCAATCTACAACTATTATTTGGTGTTAACGTTTTGGGCTTCACCAAGTCTCAACTGAATTTCTGCTGTTCAATGTAACCTAGACTTTGGGCAACACTGCACAATAATAATTTGGGTGGTGTGGTGGGTATGAAGGTTCATATTACACATCACACACTAGGTGAACATGTTAGTGGTGCTGACAGGTAAAGAATAAAGTCTAAATAATGTTTTACAGCAGATAAGTTTCTTGTTGCATTTCTTTGACTATAATAAATTTTAATCACTCTGAGACAAAGCTGATAAGATGAAGTATGAAACAAGTCTACAGACATGATATGATGGAGAATATTGTAAGTATGAAATAGGCCTACTACTATTGATAGCTTCTTGTGATTGAAACTATTGATGCTATAAATTGTTGTTGTAAAATTGATTTGCAACAGGTACATGATTTCTTGTCACTCTTAGCGTAAAATGAACAAGACATTGAATAAACATTGCCTGCTCCTAATTTCTGGTATTGTAGACAATTTGATCATTAAAAAAAAATATAACACTAACTCTTCATAACTATTTGATCCAGAGAAGTAAGATTTTCATTAATCAGCAATAGTTTAATTCCTGAAACAGTTAATATAGTTACTGTACTGAAATTCAGTTAGCTTTAGACAAAACGATTTAGACGAAATTGGAAGTAGGGGTGCCACAACTTTGTTCCAACAGTTGAAAATACTCATCTTTGCCAAGTGGAACGTTTGAATGGAGGTTCTTGCAGTAATTTATGTGTTAAAAACAATAAACTCATCATTAGATTTCTTCCCTTCTTTTTACTGCAATGTATATTAAATTTTTCGACCAGTTGAATATCCCTTATATTTAGAATATATGCTACTTGTTCACTGGCGTCTTTTCCGATTTTTCTAGCGTTTTTAGCAGAAAATGTAATAGAAAAGAAACGGTAAACAGATTCAGCTTTTAAGATTTCTCGCCACTACAAACTGGATTTTTCTGTTGCGGTGTTGGCGGTGTTTTCTCCTTTTGTAATATTTCTCAAAAAAATCAGTTGTTCCATACTTTTTTCGATTTAAGCCTCTGCCAACAATGAATGAAAACGAGTAAAAAAAATTAAAAAACACAACATAGGCATCAATGACTGAATAAGACGCTTTAATATTCCGGAAAAGCGTCTTAAGCAAAACGGAAAAAAATTGCACGAAGAACAAGGCTGTTAGAAACAATAACTGATAGATATCTGCTGCAGAAGTTCCCCATGCAAATGAATATACATAATTTTGTTCCTGATCGTTTAATGTACTTATTTTTAAGTAGCAACTGAAGCAATTATGTCATTTCAAAGAAGAAATGTTTTCGTTCCTTGAATTAAAAGAGCACAAAGCAATCACCTCACGCTTTTTGAACTACGGTTCTTTTTTCCGAACGGTCTGCACTGCGGCTGGGCAGGGCGGCGTGGGACTATGTGCGTGACGTCACAAGACGAGTGCGCAGGCTTTCTTCCATAGGGGGTGCTGCCAGGGCGCCCGCGCCGGAGAGAAGTCCCCGCCTGACGCGGTGCCCGCGCGTTGAGCAACCACGCCTCCGCCTCCGCGCTGGAGGAACTCGCGCGCTCTTAAGAGGACGCGGCCGCTGGCCCGGTACAGTCGCCCAGCGAGCTCCCTGGCCCGAGACACGCGACACTGCCACATCAGCAGCCACACACGGACAAGTGCTCGAGTGCTCCCCGCCGCCATGTCTCGCCTGAGCTTCAGCTGCGCCGCGCTGCTGGCTGTCGTCGCTTCTCTCGCCTACGCCGCCCCGGCGGCAGAGCCGAGATTTCGCCAGCGGCGGTCCGCCGCCCCCGACGTCAGTGATCTGGAAGACTGGACCAGCATCGCCGAGTACAGCCTGTGCCCCGCGGAGGTCCAGTTCAACCGCAGACTGCGCGTGTACGAAGTGTGGTGCCAGAAAGAGGGAGACGAGGTGGAGGCCCGAGGTGGCAAGTACGCGTGCACCACGCTCAGGTACTCCCTGCCAGTGCCAGCAGCGGACTCTGACGTCGACATCGCCGGCGGCTGCGTCGCTCTCGTGTCGCACGTCTCTGAGGTCGACGCCAACCTGGAACCCCGAGACTGACACCTCTCGTCACACTTCGCATGTTTATTGTAGCGTATTTATTTATTTATTATTTCAAGCGAACTAAGGATCTAGTCAAAATAACTACTACGTAATCATTTCCTTCATTCTCCCCAAAACTATAATTTTCTCACAATGGGTTCTTTACCCCTCTTATCACCATCTGACTCATTGTTTCATTCTCCTGAAAACATTTCAATTTATACAATTTCAGTCTCAATTCATTTGTGAAATGACTCTGCTTAAATCTGCTACTCATCTAATTCATTTTTTGTCTTGCCCCAAACACTTTCTGGTTTGTTTCTCTGTGCAGAAACAATATATCGATCTGATTTGTTAATGTGTCTTGCTTTTTTCTCTCTAGACGTCTATAGAATGTAACACGTTTTTTCTTCACCTCATCTGTCGTTTTTCATCATTTGGTTTCAGAACCTAATTTATTCTTCATTAGACCTGATAATTTCGCAAGATTTCTCAATCTTTTACGAAGCTTGTAACTTCCACTTTGCGGCCACATGAAAGTATTGTGTCTGAGCTATAGCGAACACTGGTATTACAACTATTTTAGAATGCTATAATTTATCATCCTTAGAAACACATTATTTTTATACTTATTTATTTGTTTATTTGCTTACCACGTCAAGAAAGTGTGTTCTGTGACTCCGCTAATTTATCGAATACTCATTTTTATTTATTTATTATTTATATACTTATTTATTTTCTTGCCGTGATGGCAAAGTGTGACGAATTATTCCACCAGTTTATGGAATAGTTTATTCGGCACTGTAATCTGTATGTTAGGAAGTTTTACAACATGGTAGCGCATGTCGCTTTGCTACGAGACTTGGAAGTTATGCTGTGATATTATTTAATATGCTGTGTGATTTATCTGATTAGGTTGTATGAAAGCGTAGTTCCTAAACTTTTATAGTTCCTTGAAGTTCGAGTTTATATGAATCAGCCATTTAGAAAAGGCCATATACACCAAAGTAAATGCCTCACGAGAAAAAGGGAATCTGCATTTCAATATCGAGATGTAAAATGTATTTTTATATGTAGATTACAAAGAGTAGGATATTATATTTTCGCAAAGAATGGATGTTTGTTCGAGTACTTTCCAGATTTCGAACTACAATGTAAATATGATGGGGATGGACATATGGCCTTTTCGAAATGACTCCTCAATTAAGTTCGATTTACATAAAGGCAGACGACTGAAACAGGGGCTTCGATGGAGATGTACTACATATCATTTAGTAGAAAAGCATAAGATCAATAAAATGCGTAGCAAATGAGTGTTTTGAATAGTAAAAAACATTCATACACAAATGATATGGTCTCATAATTTTTATTTATTTATTTTTGTCCCACTGCATTTTTATGTAAAACACCGATGCAGTTAACAGATATTGCCGTTAATGTATAAGACAAGTCTGCTTTGTACCGTTTTATGCATATTTTGGTACTGCAGGTGCATACTTGATACTCCATAGTTTGTTCTAGTTGTAAGAATTATTTGTGATCTCAGTTTTAAAATGCCACTACCGCCAAATATCTACGAGAAACTTCGTCATCTAAGTTCTCTCGTTTATTGCTATGTAATGTGGTATGTAGTGACCTTAGTTATAGTAGATACTAATTAATCAGTGTTCCTAGATTACGTGTTCATAAGTTTCTGATGTGATTCTCTGTTATTTATGTTAAGTGAATGAAGCTTTTTGTAAAAATAAACGCATTGAAATACATTTTCCTTGAGTTTTTATTTTAAATATGTTGAATTACACCATGAAAATGAAGCAAGGATAAAGTTTGTTACTGATGTAATTGTTTTTCAAAGGACTGTTTCAGTGAGGTAATGAATGCCTGTTATTAAAAAAGGCAGAGTGGAACTTCCAACATGTATTTGTAATTTCAGAAGAAATTTAGATTTCATACACAACAAGCGGTTTATTCTTGATCGTGTGGTTCTAATTCTGTAACAGAATAATTAAACGGATAGCGTTTCTAGCAACTTCTAAGACGATGACTGGTCTCAGCTTTTACACGATGTCAAATTCAAGTGGATTTTAAACTGCCATTGTAATATTTATCAGCTTTTAAATATTTAATATACTAGTTGAAATATAATTCGTTTGTACATAAAGAACAGGTAACTTAATGTATGCTGTATTATTTACGAAAGAGTGGATAAATGTAAAATATAACTTTAGAGAAGATTGCTATAAAATTTAGTAACACGTGAGACAATAATGACCCAACGACTAATATTAGAAAATAACTTAAGGAAAGCTTTTTTAGATTTGGCAAAATATTTTTAGAATTGAAATACACACTTTCAAATTCTGAAGTTATCAGGTGTAAAATACGGGGAACGAAAAGTTATATGCAATATGTAGAAAAATCTTGACCAGCTATAAAGAGTCGAAGGGCACAGTGGTTGAGAAGGAAATAAGACAGGGTTTCAGCATTTCACCATTGTTATTCAGCAAGATTTAAAGAAAGCTAACAAAGTTCAGGCAGCAGAAATAAAATATTTGCGTTTTGCCGATGATTTTCTAATTCTGACACAGATAGCAATGGAACTTGAAGAGCAACTGAACACAAGGCAGCCATAAGATGAACATTAACCAGGCCGAAATAAGCGTATTGGACTGTTCTACAAGTATATCAGGTGATGCTAAGGGAACTAGATTCGAAAACGAGACGATAAAAATAGGATGTGTGTTTTGTTATTTAGGCAGTGAAAACTGTGTGATTATCAGGCCAGAGGAGATAGAAAATGAAGAATGCCAATGGGAAGAAAAGCATTTTTGTAGAAGAGATATTGATGTTCTAGGAAATCTTTTCCGCATCTACATCTGTAACCCTTTCAGACCCCTCATTGAACCAAAATCGGTAATTTTAAAACCACTGGGTTTATATAACAAAAAAAACCATAGAATGGTATATTATTTTTTCGCTTTCAAAAAAATTTAGAACCAACACAAATGTGAGCGTCTGAATTATCTTAAATACAATACAATCATTTCCCAATTCATTTAAATTATTTATTACAGTGATATTCACGAAAGGAGATACTGTATTTTGACATACACCATGACAAGCATCATTTGTTTGTTGTACATTGTTTTCATTGAGCTGAGTGGAAAAGTTATCGTGAACTTCTGCAGTCAGTAACATTACTGCTGATTTAGTGACTTCATTTTCTCTCTTCATTCGAAAATTCATAGCTCTCTCCCAGTCTGGGAGTATTATCTGCAATATTCCAGGTTAAATCTGACTTTTCATAATCGTCACTTAAGTTTTTCACTTCGAAATCAATCCCTAATAGTAGTATTTCCTCATAAGTAAGCTCTCACAATAAAATAATGAATTTACTAGAACAATAATATATAAGCCCAATTGTAATATGAGCTATTTATTTCGTCATCTCTTCCTAATCAGAGCCTCATACATCGACGTCAAGTGAGCATACGCCAATGGTATGGTCTCAACCTACACAATTGTGCGTATGGGAGTTACAGTCATTGTATTTACGAATGTATTTAAAATATTTTTATCCAAACCTTTAGATTAGATTAGCTTTTTGTTCCGTAGATCCATGTTGAGGAGATCCTCGTGGATGTGGAAATGTCTAAAAACACAATTTACAAGCTGAATAATAGATAATACTAATAATATAAATACAGATACATGCATTTTCTACGCTTTCTTTTACCTGATAATACAAAAATACTAATATAGTATGAATACCGATACAAGCATCATTTGGTACAATTTAGAAATTCACTATTGGAGTAGAAGGAGTTGGCCACTAGAAACTCTTTTAGGCTACTCTTAAACTGATCTTTATTTCTAGCTAAATTTTTTACAGTTAAAGGATAAACTATTGAAAATAAGTGTTCCTGAGTAGTGGACCCCTTTTTGAACTATAGTAAGCGTTTTTAAGTCCTTGTGTAGATAATTTCTGTTCCTAGTATTGTATGTATGAACTGAGCTCTTTGTTGGGAAAAGGGGTATATTACTTATGAGAAATTTCATTAAAGAATAAATATACTGAGAGGCAATAGTTAATACACCCAGTTCTTTGAAGAGGATTCTACAGGACGTCCGTGAATTTACTCCACAAATAATACGTATTACACGCTTTTGGACTCTGAAGACTATTGACTGACTTGAAGAGTTACCCCAAAATATTATACTATATGACATCATGAAAAGAAAGTAAGCAAAGTATCCTAGCTTTTTTATTTTTATGTCTCATATATCTGATAACACTCGTATTGAAAATACAGATTTGTTGAGTCGTTTCTGCAGTTCTGTGGTGTTCTCTTTTGTGTCCCGACTTCGTCGCCGCTTTTGTGTCCCAGCCTCGTCGTAGGTGTCGGTGGCCGAGTGGAATGAGACCGACACGCTGGTGCAGGTATGGAGGGGAGCAGCCAGAAACTAAAAACACTCGAGTAAATTAGAAAAAGATATATATTGCACAGAATGTAACCATACTTAACTTTTACATAGTACGGCAGAATGTTGACACATAGTTGTTAGAGGCCTGCCTAGTGCCTGTACGATAACAAAGTCTTCACTCGTGCCTATCGGATTACGAAGGTCCTAACTCGTTGCTATCTCAGTCCGAAGTGACCGATGTTCTTCAGTGGTGGCCACGAGCGGCGTTCCAGCAGAGGGCGCTCGTGGCTGTCGTCGTGAGATCGCCGCGCCGTGCGTGCATGGCGGCGCGCGGCGAAAGTAGGTGGCGCGCACTTTGTACTTGTGCGACACCACACCCCTCCCCCCCAAACCGCCGCGCCGTCGTGGCGTAGGGCTGAGGGCCACGGCCACGGCGACGGCACTGGGAGGAGGGCCTGGGCGGGGGCGTTACTGGTGGGACGGGCGTCGTAGCTGAGGCCGGGATCGAGACGCCGTCCGCGCCCCGGCATCCGCCTTGCGATCCTCCAGGGAACCCGCCGAAACCTGGGGAAGGGCGCCCGCCCCCGCCCAGAGGGAGCAGGTCATCTTCTGAGGTGCGTGGCCCAAGCTGGGGGGGCCCGCACGGTCCCGGAGTCCCTCTCGGTGACGCTGTCATCTGCGGCGGCGACAGCGGCGGCGGCGACGACTGCGTCGGATGTACGTCGACGTCCATAGGGATCTCGTAGTCCGGGGACGAACGATGTGGCTGTGCTCCCTGGCGGTGAACTGGGTCTGGAATCAAGAAACCGGAGACAGGATCGCGCGGCCTGTGCAGGCGCAATTGGTTTGCGTGGCGCCGCAGCTCCGACCCTGTGGAAGAACGTACAATAAACATATTGCGACCAAGCACGCGCTGAATGGTGCCCGGCAACCATGTCTTCTTGTTTCCAGCAAACACCCTGTACAGCACCGGCGTGGAAACCTGAAAACGCGTAGCGCCATACGAACCGACTCGGTGCGTGGGAGGCTGCAGCAGGTGAAGGAGAGTGCGGTGACGGCGGCCGTGTAGCAGCTCGGCAGGAGACGGGCCGTCACGTGGCATGCACCGATACGTAGACAGGAAAATTTGAAGAGCTTGCTGCCTGGAGTGCTGACCTTTCATCTTCTCCATGTGAGACTTGAATGTTCGAACGAACCGTTCTGCTTCACCATTGGACTGAGGGTGAAAAGGTGCAGTGGTAATATGCTGAATACCATTCACACGACAAAACTGTTGAAATTCCGCGCTAACAAATTGAGGTCCATTGTCACTGACGATAGTTTCAGGCAAACCTTCGATACAAAACACTGATGTTAAGGCACTGATTGTACTAGACGCCGTCGTTGAGTTCATGGCAATCACAAAAGGAAACTTGCTGAAAGCGTCTACAACAATTAACCATCGCGTATTCCAGAAAGGTCCGGCAAAGTCAATGTGTAAACGTTGCCATGGTCCCTTGGGGCGTGGCCAGTCTGCGAAACGTTGCGGAGGAGCCGCCTGATGCTCCGCACAAACTGTACACTGTGATGTCATGCTCTCTATCTGAGCGTCCATACCAACCCAGGTACAATGACGTCTGGCCAATTGCTTTGTCCTAACAATGCCCCAATGTCCTTGATGCAGGAGGCGTAACACTTCTCGTTGCAGGGAACGAGGAACAATCACTCTTGCTTGGTCGTTGGCGGTATGCAACAACAGTACACCCTGACTTAAAGATAATGCATGACGTTGTGCAAAATAACGTCGAACCAGAGGCCGATCAATGTCTTTGGCTCTGGCAGGCCAACCAAAGCGAACAAAACGTGCTACCACACTTAAGTCTGCATCCGCAGCTGTTTCCTGTGCAACCCGACGAGAGTTCAAAGGAAAGTCTGCGACAGCGGAAGCATCTCTGGAGTCTATCTGACAACATGCCATTTCTGAAGAATCAAATGATACATCCTGGCCAACCGGAAGTCGGGAAAGTGTGTCCGCGTTGGCATGTTTAGTGGTAGGTCGGTACAAAATCTCATACTGATAATTAGACAGTACCAAGGACCATCTCTGAAGCTTTTGTGCCGTACGTGGCGGAATCGGCTTTGTGGGTGAGAACAACGACGTGAGAGGCTTGTGGTCTGTCAACAAATAGAATTTTCTGCCATACAGATAATGATGAAACTTTGTGACGCCGCAAATGATTGCTAAGGCCTCCTTTTCTATCTGACTGTAATTCTGTTGCGTTGGCGTCAGTAGCTTGGTTGCAAAGGCAATAGGACGATCGTGAGATCCAATGCGATGTGAGATTACCGCGCCCAGACCATACGACGAGGCGTCAACTGCTAACACTACAGGCTTCTGTGGGTCAAAGGGAATCAAACATGCATCACTGAGTAGTGCAGACTTTAATTTGTCAAAAGCAACCTGACAATCTTTAGACCATACAAAAGGAACATTCTTCCTACGTAAGTGATGCAGTGGAGCTGCAATCTGAGAGGCATTGGGAATAAACCTGAAATAATAGTTAAGCTTTCCCATCACTGCTTGCATTTCGTGCACATTCTTAGGAGGAGGCAAGTCTTTGATTGCTCGAATATGTGACTGTAAGGGATGGATTCCTTGGGCATTAATCACATGGCCTAGGTACTCTATTTCAGTTTGAAAAAACGAACACTTTGCTTTATTACAACGTAGACCTGCTGCAGTCAAAACTTTGAAAAGGCACTCCAGGTTTGCTAAATGTTCTTCAACTGTCCGTCCGGATACCACAATATCATCTAAATAGTTCGAGCGACACGGTACAGAAACTGTCAGCTATTCCAAAAAACGCTGAAAAATAGCGGGAGCAGAAGAACTGCCAAAGGGTAGGCGTTGAAATTGAAAAAGGCCCATGTGAGTATTAATGACGAAAAACCTTTTTGACTCGTCATCATGTGGAATCTGTAAGTATGCCTCTGCTAAATCAATCTTGGAAAAGAAGCGAGACTGTCCTAATTTGTCCATCAGTTCCTCAGGTCTGGGTAGAGGGAAAGTGTCTACAATTGTTTGACTGTTCACTGTTGATTTGAAGTCCGCACAGAGACGAAGTTTTCCTGACGGCTTGGGTATAATTACTATGGGCGAGGCCCACTGACTCGCAGAAACAGGAGAAATCACCCCACTATCTTGCCAACGTTTAAGTTCTTCGGCAACTGTATCACGCAAGGCGATAGGCACTG
This sequence comes from Locusta migratoria, assembly GCA_026315105.1. Lineage (NCBI taxonomy): Eukaryota > Metazoa > Arthropoda > Insecta > Orthoptera > Acrididae > Locusta > Locusta migratoria. The sequence continues at coordinate 182,516,980 of CM048746.1, forward strand.
GTCTAGCTTTACGAAATTTTGGAACTGCAGATTCTTTTAAAGTTACATGTGCCACGAAGTCTTTTGCACAACCTAGTTCCGGCGAAAACAAGTCACTATATTTGTCACACAATGCATTGATTTTATCCTGAGGCACTATTGACGAAATTTGAAGCACATCTCTTTGAATTGATAAACCAAACAAGTCAAAAGCATCTAGTCCAAAAATGTTCTGGGTCGATTTGGCCTGAAGAACTACAAAAGCAACAGTTTTCGTTACACCTTGAAAAGAGGCAGGCAGGCTACATGTTCCTAGCACGGGAATAGTTTGTCCTGTATATGCTGTTAACACTTGCTGTGACGGCGACAATTTTGGCGAACCCAGAAGTTCATAAGTATCCTTATTTATCAATGTGACAGCGGAACCAGTATCGAGCTGAAATTGCACAGTCGTATTGTCAATGGAAAGATTCACAAAAAGTTTTTGCTTTCGGCGCTCGACAGGTGCGCAAATGTGGGCAACGTCTGCTACGGTTTGTGTACTGCGCTTGCGCGGGTTGCGTGCGGTAGGAAGCGGCGCATACTCGGCACACAGGGAATTAACAACACTGTCACTAGATGACACTACCGCCGGATCGGCGTCCGCGCAATGCGAGGCTACTGCACTAAAATTACTTTCAGTATCTACAACAAGTCTACTGTCACTAGCTACACAGTACTGGGCACTATTGCAAGGAGCAGTTGCAGAAGGCACTATTTTCACTACAGGAATGCACTGTTCATAGTCATTTTGCTTGTCCCGAACCCGTTTCCGTTGCACTGTTTTACGCGCTCGTTGGCGCTTGCTACGTGGTGCACTATATAGTTTTGCCATAGGCGCAGAACTACTTTCTTGCAATTGAGATCCAACGAAAGCACTGTTCAATTCCACAGCCCGTATAACATTTACAGAATGAACTGTTCTCGCACTCTGCGAAGCACTGTTTCTAACAGTACCGTTCTTTGAGTTTTTAATTTGCATACACACAGACTGCACATGTCCCGATTTGCCACATTGATAACAGGTTGCGTTGCGACTAGGGCAATGAGCACGCTTGTGGCGAGACACACACTGGGGGCAAGATTTACGTACATTTTTCTGAAATGAGCGTTGGCGCCCGTTATTCAAATTACTGTGTCTAACACTACGGGGCGACCTTTGCGTCGCACTTTTACACTGGCTACTGTTCACTGTCTGTTCAGCACGGCCGGTAGAAAAATAAGAATCACTAGTGCTATACTGAGAACTACGGCTAGGAAAGCGTCCGTTGCGGCGCACTGAATTTACACTGTGGCTTTGCATTTCTACATCTGCTAAGTGAAAAGTATCATGAGCTTCAATAAGCTGCAGTACACTGTCTAATGAGGGGTCAGACTGTTTCAGAATTGCTGCTCTAATTCTGGGGTCCTGAATATTCTGCGTAATCGCATCCCTCAACATCACGTCACTATACGAAAGTCCACAAGAGCAAGTAAATTTACATTGGCGGGTTAAGCCCTTCAATTCCGTAATCCACTCTTGGTGTGACTGCTGCGGTAATTTTTTAAGTCTGAAAAATCGGTATCGTGCAGCGGCTACAAGAACTTTTCTCTCATAATGAGCATTCAGTGCATCTACAATTTGTTCAAAGTCTACATCACGAGGAGATGCGTGCGGGAATAGTTTTTGCAGTAACACAAAAGTTTTGGGGCCCACCACAGACAATAAAAGATGCTTAACAGTCTGACCTGTAAGTTGATGAGCCGCGACGAGTTCTTGAAACTGCGCCAAGTAGTCGCTCCATTCTTCCTCACGTTCGTTGTACTGGCGGAACGTAGGAAGTGTTGCGGCGGCAGGTGTGGGCTGCTGAAGCGGCGGCTGTTGTTGTTGTTGGTTGGCTGCTTGCGCTGTGAGCTGGGACACAGCCTGGAGAAGCTGGGTAATTTGCGCCGTCTGTAACTGAATAATTTCCATTAAGTTTGGGTTCGGGGTAGTGGCCATGCTGACCGATTAGGCGCCGCGTATACAAGTAAATTAGTACAAAACACAAATGCAAGATAAATGAGGACGCTCTGCAACAAAAAAAGTCCACAAAATACGTAACAGAATATGTTCCCCCAAAAATCTTAGAATAAGGGTGGGTGGGCGGGAGCAATTTCTGTGTGCTCCGACTGCTGCTGTCTGGCTGCTGCAAGCGGGCTGATCCAAGGTTCTATCACTCCTCGTCGCCACTTTTGTGTCCCGACTTCGTCGCCGCTTTTGTGTCCCAGCCTCGTCGTAGGTGTCGGTGGCCGAGTGGAATGAGACCGACACGCTGGTGCAGGTATGGAGGGGAGCAGCCAGAAACTAAAAACACTCGAGTAAATTAGAAAAAGATATATATTGCACAGAATGTAACCATACTTAACTTTTACATAGTACGGCAGAATGTTGACACATAGTTGTTAGAGGCCTGCCTAGTGCCTGTACGATAACAAAGTCTTCACTCGTGCCTATCGGATTACGAAGGTCCTAACTCGTTGCTATCTCAGTCCGAAGTGACCGATGTTCTTCAGTGGTGGCCACGAGCGGCGTTCCAGCAGAGGGCGCTCGTGGCTGTCGTCGTGAGATCGCCGCGCCGTGCGTGCATGGCGGCGCGCGGCGAAAGTAGGTGGCGCGCACTTTGTACTTGTGCGACACCACATTCTCCTCCCAACTGAATTTATGGATGTTATGGTTCACACAATCAAATCCCTTTGACAAATCGCAGAAAATGCCGGCTGCTTGCAGTTTATTATCTAATGAATTAAGTACATTCAAACTTATGTTTACATATTTCTTTCGACTTTTCTGATTCTCAAAACGCACTTTTTCAAATGTTAAAGCACCATAAATAATGCAAAATTAAGACGTAGCTCGATGTAGATTCTTTCGACCCACCATCTTGAAAGTTTTCATTGATTAATACACAATATCTTGCGTGTCCAAACAGGTAGCGATACGCTTAGAGGTTTATTCCATCTAGCGATTCCAGCACAATCCTTTCTCTTAGGAATCAACTTCGTAACACAATAATATGAAATGAAATTAACACAATTGTGCGTATCAGGTCCGAAAGGGGTATCCAAAAAGCCACCTCTCATTGTGAGGCGGGGGGTATTTTGTGCATCATTGTGACTTCCTTTTTTCTGTTCCAGTCACGTATGGTTCGCGAGGAAACGTACCGTCGGTAACCCTAAGCCACATTGCGGGCTCTAAGCTGTCTAATTTTATCCATGTTGCCTATTCGAGAATACATATAGAAGAAAGCCGGATACTGGATGACTTTGAAAAATCGTATGCACTCTGCAGTGAAAAGTGGTCCACATGGCTTCCGCCGCGCCTGCCACTGGTCCAAGCAGGTCATCCCAGTGACTCTCCCACTCCTGCTAAACAGAACTGTAGCCAAGTATGGCGCCCTTCCCTCATACCCATCTATTACGTTTCACACAATGACGAGCAATATTCGTTTGTTTTCCAAGGTACCTGCTTCCTTGATGGACTTCCTGAGTATCATTCCAAAGAATGTCAGTTTACCATCTGCCGTCCTCGGGATTAATTTTATGTGATCTTTCCACTTTAGTTCACCCAGTATATATGCTCCCAGATACTTCATGGAAGTAACTTTTTACAGTGACTATTCTCCAGTATTTTTTCCCTCAAGGCATGTACTGTAGTGAAACTTGGGTGTTAGGCAGTTCGGACAAGAAGAGGATAGAAGCTCTTGTAATGTGGGGTCACAGAAGATTATCTGTGTAATGTAACTAATGAGGACATACTGAAGAGAATTCGAGAGAAAAGAAGTCTGTAGCACAAGATGACTAAAAGAAGGGAGTAATTTACAGGATACATACTGAGACGTTAAGGACAATTCTATGTAAATGTATGGGAGGTAAAAGTCGTAGAGAGAAACTATGAGACCAGAACGGAAAACAGGATCTAATGGATGTGCGATCCACCTCTTATGATGAAGCTTGCACAGGATAGAGTAGCGAGGAGAGCTGCAACAGAAAAGTCTTCAGAGTGAAGGCCACAACGTACACACATACCGTATGTATGCTGATGTGAACTGTACAGCGTACAGCGCCATCTGTTAGCAGCTTTCTAACTATTATTTCAACTGCTGTATAAACTTCTTACAGCTTTCAGAATAAAAATACCGTTTACTGCATTCCTCTATCGATGTTTGTTTTCGAGATATTTAATTTTGAAATCAGGGAGCCCTTTTCTGGACATCCTGTAGCAGCTGAGTTTGGGATTCCGGCAAGCACACAGTCAGCAATAATAAAGAATGAAGACCGCGTGATAAAGGGGCAGATCGGAAACGACAAAGGATGGCTGAGTTTCCAGATTTAGAAGACGGTTTAGAGCAATGGTTCCGGCAGCATAGGAATAATGCAGTGATCAGTGGTAGATTTATTTTGAAAGAAAAGGCAAATAATTTTGCATCAGCGTTGGGTACGATACGATTCGTTCGAGTAATGGATGGCTTAAAAATTTCAGGAAAAAAACAGGGCATTATTTTCTTAAAAAGGAGAGGGTGAAGTGCCGGTGTAAATATTAAAATGTGTGATGAGTGGAAGAGAACGTGAAGAATGTTGGCAAGTGTTATATGAGGCAACGTGTTCCTGGAAAGTAAGCGCACGGTTATGATTTTGTGGCAGAGTGTTATCGGCAGTTTGCTTTTGCCTCGTTTATTTGAAAGTAGTAGACCTGTAGGGTTTACTCGTAATTTCACAGTATAAAAATTGTTCACCTTTATGTTAAGTTTATAGGACTTAACTACGGGGTCATCTGTCCCTAAACTTACAAATTACTTATGAACAAGCTTATCCAAAGACGGGACAAACATCCATGCCCGAGGGGGGATTTCAACCCCCGACGGCGAACTGCCGCGCGCACCGCAACACGGCGCTCCAGTACGCACGGCTAATCCGCCGCGGCACAAATTACTTATAAACTTCATGAAAGACAGCACAAACATCGATGCCCGAGGTGGATTCGAACCCCCGACAGAGAACGCTCCCGAGCATCGGAGCATAGCGCCTCAATGCGCTCGGCCACTCCGCCGCGGCTGCAAACAACCGAATATGAATCGTCCAAGGTCGTTAAGATAGCTTTACAATAGTTCGTAAATCTCTTACACCAACACAACTTTGTCTGTGAATAATGTAAACAACATTAAAACATTCTGAGACAGACTGTGCTACATTCACATATTCCCAAACTCAGGATGTTGCTACACAATACTAGACTGCTGTTGTTGTAATAACTACTCTTGGCAGGCAGCGCATAGGCCTTGTTCATGTCACGGACATATAGTACATTCAACGCCGTATACAGTATCACTGATGTCACAGAAGGCTCGCCGTCATGTTTCTATCATATAAAGGTGTGAGCACAGAAAACAGTAGTAAAGATATGGATGAACTGACGTAACGACGCCGTCTTTATAGTTATGACATAATGGTCAATTTTTTCTTTCGAAATCTACAGTCTGCTTTGACATACACAGTACTGATTCACATGCGTAACTATGTTTATTAGTCAATTAAAAGTTTCGATTACCTTATACGTGTGCTTATTATAAAAGCATTGTTTATCGTTGAAAACAAATGTCTATTAATTTGAGTGTTCTTAACAAACCTACAATTTGCTATGACACATACAGTAATGAGTATCGTTAATTTGCTGTTTTTATTAATCCGTTTCCAGTTTCGGACAATTCTGGCTTTTCTTTTTCAATAGCAGTACTGCTATAAATGTGCGCCGCGGTGGAGAAGCCTAACTGTCTAAGGCGCCTCGCGGTTGCTCGCCGTCGGAGGTTCGAGTCCTCCCTGTGGCATGGATGTGTGTGTTTGTCCTCAGTTAGTTTACCGTAGTTTAAGTAGTTTTTAAGCTACGGATTGATGACCACGCAGTTTGGTCCGATAGATTTACAAACATTTGAACAAGTCGCTGGTCGACGGGCACTAGGCAGGAAGATGCTGGTCTCTGCGGCAGCCGTCGAAAATGTTTATTTCTATTCACATTATTAACCGAGATGATTTGTAAAATTAAAATGATCTAAAGTTAGTCTTTGTTTAGCTCTTGCCGAGTGATGATCTGTATATTGTGACAACAATAAAAATGTTATAACGTCTTAAACTTTAATAGTGTGTTCAAGATTATTCTTTCAACCTTTTATAAATTTGCAAAATATATCCACAGTGATATTATTTGAAATATTATACATTGTCGAGGATTTTATTTATTTATTTATTTATTACAATCTTGAGTGAAGATATTGATATTAGTGAAAGTTAAACTTCCGACAAGCGAAGATGTTAACAAAATCGATTCTTTACATAGATCGATTACGAATGAGAGCAACTTATAATATCTGTGTTGATAAAAACATACATAGCTATGGAATTTTAATTTCGACAGATCATTTCTGTTGGCAAGAGAACTTTGAAATATTTTATCTAAAGTGACAGCTTTATAAAAAGGTGATAGTCAAATCGAACGCTTCTTCTCTCTAGGCAAGAACCTGACACTGAAAATTGAATAACAGTGCAAAAGTCAATATGGGAAATTGTTATTATTATCTGAAACTGACATTTCGTTGAACGAACGAGTGGTTGCAGTGTCGTCCTGGCGCAATCGCCTAGCACGCACTGGCGTTCCATTTCTCAAGTTTGCAGCCTGTTGTCCTCCCATACGTTTGGAGCTGGCCTACGACCACAACGAATCAGAATGATTTGCGATCACGCAGTTATCAAAACTTCTTCGCCACTCATCTTCTTGCAATCCTACCTTTGGCTCCCAATTCTCCCAGTTTCTTTCCTGGTCGATGACTTGGTGATCACCAGGTAATTTACTGATCAGTAATTTCAGTTGTAACAAGTAATCAGTAATGTTTTACTTTATCAGACTATGGATATCATTTGAATATGAATTTTATGGGCAGATGTAAGCTGCTTTACACTGGATTCATATAAGTTACGTACAAAATGTTCTGAAAAAACTTTTCAGTACATCGAATGTGTGCAAGTTACATTGGATTCAACGTTGAGAAGGCCACCAGGATGTAGTTTCGGAAAGGAGCTTTGTATGACTATTAATTTCAAATGAGATTAGGAAATGTGTCCCTTTGCACATGAATCTCAATGTCCTAATGGAAATCCCTTGTCCTAACGCTCTCTGTGTGTTGTGAGATCTGGAGGTTATTTAGGGCAAGTGTACCAGTTATCGGCATCGTAAGGAGATTCGCATGAAATATCATGTCTAAATCCTATTTAATTCTACAATATTGGTTGTAACTTATTGTGATCTGACACATAGATCCATCTGGTTTCGTATGGATACGCACAGATCCTTGTAATAAGGATCAGTTCAATTTAAAACAATTAAATTTAAAATGCGCTGAAAGACTCAGCTCGAGTTGAAGCAAGCGCAAAAAAGTCGAGGTAAGACATTCTGCTGATATTTTAGCGAAAATATATCTATAATAGGGGGAGGGGGAAACCCCGAGTTCTTTCACCGGCGGCACTCGAAGAGGTGCCACTATCAAGATCTGACACTGAAAGACGTGAACCCCCAGTCATCTAGTGGTCCACATATTAATGATTACTAAAGGGTTTCGTGATATTTATGACCGGGGTATTTTTGCGAGTCAGTTTTTCACTCGAGCCGTTTTGCGTGGGAATGATAATGCAGCGTCGGAGACAGAACAGATAGAGCTTCCGGAACGAACGTCCGGTCAAGACGCTTCAAGCGTTTAACAAGGCTACGTACTGAGATTCCCCGCGCGATTTGGACCTCTATATATAGACTCGAACCTGTAGCAAAAACATAGTCGGTCACACAGCTCGTTCGAGTAGACTTCGCAGCTAGATCCGTGGTCTACTCAGCTTTCCCGAAACCACATTTGCTACACAGCAATGGCAGGCTCGTGCTGGCGGTGTGTGTTCCCACTCGTTTTCCTGGTGACTGCCACTCTGTAGGCTGAAGCAAGTGGTGCAGCTACCACCGAAGGCGTGCAGGCTGCAACAGAAGGCAGCCGGCCTACGGCAGAAGGCTCAGTGTCCACGGAAGTCGCTGGTGTGGAGCCCCTGCAGGCCAGAGCGCACGCCCTCTCTCGCCTGCTCGGCTGGGAGAGTGTGTTCAACAGCAGCGTGTGCCGCGCCCAGGTGCAGTACAGCGCCAGGCTGCGCGTCGTGCAGGCCTGGTGCGCCGACGGCGTCGACGGGCAGGAGTTCGACGCCCGCGGCCGGCAGTTCGTCTGCAGGAGCGTGCGCCTCACTCTGCCGGCGGCCGGCTCTGACGTCGACGTGCCCGCCGGCTGCGTCGCGCGCCTCCTGCCTGTCGTGCGCAGCGACGCCATCCAGTCTGCAACAGACTGACGTTACACGAAATTTGTACGTAATTTTTGATTTTATTGTATTATTAATTTCTGAATGTGTAAATTATTAGCCTATATATATAACTTACTACTTTAGTTATATGATGTTCATTTAAACACAGTTGATAATAAAAATACTTGTTTTGAGACATTAAAATATGTTGCTTTGTTGAATAGGAGTGATCGTCACCACAGAATTACACCCTTTTTCCTATCTCCTACTTTCTATACGCAATAGTTGTAAAATCCTTAAACTAAAAATGGCCCTGGTACGTAGGAAGAAATCATCATACTGTTAAACAACTCAACTAAATCCTTTGCCAACATGAAGCACCGAAAATATGAGAAAAAAGTAAGCAGTATCGTTTGCCTTTACCATAAGTTAATTTCAGTATTCTGTAACTTTACGCACCGAAAACCTTCACAGTTTGGTCCCTTAGGTTTACAAACATTCGATTTCTCTAGGATCCTTGAAAACTGGCAGATTAAATTATACATAAATTTATTTACAATAAGCATACGTGAATCAGTCATTCTGAACAACAAAATCAAGATTTCAATTGATAATGAACCAAACCAAAACATATAATACGAGTTGGCTAACATGGGAAAGAGACATAGCCCACTTCCCAATAAATTAAAATAACAGAATAATCCATCGCACTTATATTGATGGTACAGTGGTTGAAATTTACTCTAGAACCTACTCCAAGCGAGTGTCTCCAAGCAGCAACAGACATTAAGTAAAATGAAACTCTGATGGCCAACGCTGTTGTTGGCCAATTACATGCAAACACCAACAAGCGTACACCTTCCTGTTTTCCACAAGTAAGAACCGCAGATTAAAAACACCAATAAGCGCATCTTCCTCCCGTATTTCCATCTATGACAAACAGCAATGCAAGCACTAATAAAGTTATTCCTTTCCTTTCTGCTACCAAATTTCAACCAATCAGAACCACTAGTAGGGACATAATTGGCTTTGTAAGACAAGCACAGAAGGAAACAAGTCAGTATTTCCTTAGGAAGGCTCCTGCAACGGAGCCGAGACATTGGAAATATTTTACCATAATGTAGCGGGCCAATAGCTCAGAAGAATTTTAATTTTAGCTTATAAAGACATCGATTAAATAGACAATATCTATAATCTTGACCGCAAATTTATTAGCAGTGATGACCGGTTTTAACTCATTTCTGAGTCATCCTCGGATCAGTTTACAGGTTTGTCAATAGTTGTATCTGCCAACAGGCAATATAACCTTACAATCAACTAATTAAAACTTCTTCTTGTTGTGGTCTTCAGTGCGCAGACTGCACGCTACCCTGTCCTGTGCAAGTCTCTTCATCTGAGAATACGTTCGGCAACCTACATCCTTTTGAATCTGCTTACTATATTCGTCCCTTGGTCTCCCTCTACGATTTTTACCCCTCACGCTTCCTTCTAATGTTAAGTTGAACATTCCTTGATGTTTCAGAGTGTGTCCAACCAATCTATACCTTCTCTTAATCAGGATATGCCAGAAACTCCTTTTCTCCCCGATTCGGTTAAGCACCTACTCCTTAGTTACGTGATCAACCCATCTAATTTTCATAGCACCACACATCGAAAGCTTCTATCATCTTTTATCTGAACCCCTTATCGTCCAGGTTTCACTCTCATACAGTGCTACACTCCAGACAAATGCTTTCAGAAAGGACTTCCTAACATTTAAATTAATATTGGATGTTAACAAGTTTCGCTTCTTTAGAAACGCTTTTCTTCCCAGAGCCATTCTGCAATTTACATCTTCTTTAGTTCGGCCATCAGAAGTTATCTTGCTACTCAAATAACTAAATTCATCTAAATCTTTTATTGTATCATTCCTTCAGCATCGCTTGATTTTCTGACATTGCATTCCATTACCTTCGTTTCACTTTTGTTAATGTTCATCTTTTATCTTCCTTTCAAGACAATATCCATTCCATTCAATTGCTCTTCCAGATCTTTTGCGTCTCTGACAGAATTACTATGTTATCAGCAAACCGCAATGTTTTTATTTTTTCTCCCCGCACTTTATGCCCTCTTCAAATTTCTCCTTCCATTCCTTCACTGCCTGCTCAATATACAGATTGAACAACATTGGGGAAAGGCTACAACCCTGTCTCACTCCCTTCCCAACGTCTGCGTCCCTTCCTTGCCCTTCGACTCTAATAACCGCTGTCTGGTTTTTGTATAGGTTGAATATAACTCTTCGATCCCTATATTTTACCCCTGCTACCTTCAGAATTTGGAAGAGTGTATTCCAGTCGACACTGTCAAAAGCTTACTTCAAATCGACAAACGCTAAAAACGCAGGTTTCCCTTTCCTAAGCCTATCTTCTAAGGTAAGTTGTAATTGCCTCCCGTGTTCCCACATTTCTCCTAAATCCAAACTGATCTTCCCCGAGATCGGATTCCACAAGTTTTTCCATTCGTCTGAAAATAATTCTTGTTAGTATTTCGCAACCTTGACTCATTAAACTGATAGTTCTGTAATTGTCACACTTGTCTGCACTTGATTTCTTTGGAATTGGAATTACGATATTCTTCTTGAAGTCAGAGGGTATTTCCCCTTTCTCATACATCTTACATATTAGGTGATACAATTTTTTCACGACTGGCTCTCCTAACGATATCAGCAGTTCAGACGGAATATCATCTACTCCAGGGGCCTTGTTTCGGCTCTCGTCCTTCAGCGCTCTGTCAAAATTACAACTTATAAAACCAAAAAATGCGGTACATTTGAAGAAAACCAACTTGGTTATTGCACATATATGACATTTTTGTAGAACAGTAGCTAAAATCAGGCATTACAGGTTAAAATTCACTGACAGTATCTATTATTCTTTAAACTTCTCAATCAAGGTATCTGTAGCAGGGGTCAGTGTGAGAATATTCTGTACATTTCTAAGATGTGATGTCGAAGTACACTCGTATAGGCCCACTATGTTTTGCATGGTGTGCAACCTACATAAAATACTTCACAATTTCTGCGGATTCAATTTTTCGTTTTCCACTCACTTCGGAGCTAAACTAAGCCTTCTTATTTCTTATGGATTTTAGATCTATTTGTATTTGTTTAAAGAGTCCGTATTTTCTATAATATCACGCGTTATCAGTTCCTTAATCATGAACGTTCGTAGCTGTTACTATGGTTGGTCACCTGCATTCCGACCTGTCAAATGAAGCACTTGGGATGTAGCTATCACAGGAGCACTCGGGATTCAAGTATATCGTTGAGGATGGACTAATTTTCACTCCCTCTCCAATATACGGAGGCCGAATTTCGTCTTCTATGAAAAGATAATTTCGTAACAAAAATCATTAAAATCGCTTCACTAATCTCTAAATTATCGCAATTTTTCCAGTTTAGCACCCATTTTCGAGGGCCGTTTCACTAGTGAAATATGTTTTACCATCACTAAAAAAAATACTTGTCCCTTAGTTTTTCATGTATTATTTCTAAACTTTAGAAAAAAAAGGAATGATACGTCCGTAGGTTTACTTGTAAGGGTAGCAACTGTCAGGCATCATATGCTGATATTTATTTATTTACTAACTGTACCTGGCATTTGTGTCTTTTCTCCTATTAAAATGCAATGCTGTGTCATAATTTCAGACTAGTACGTGAGGAAATATATATATATATATATATTAAATGCAGGAATTAATATCTGACTGATAGTTTTGCTGAAATGTATAAGTAAATCAATAAGTCTTTCACACTAATTATTTATGAAATCTTCTGTATCACTGGATATTATCAACAGTGGTGTGAGAAGACGACCGATGGATTTATCTTCGAAAATATCTAAAGTCACCAATGTAATTGCCAGCATACGTCTTCACTACAGTTGAAAATTTCACATGAGCTGGAAAGCTCCTACAGAAGCAAACATAAGAAAATGAATATCTGAATGTTTGCCCTTTATGCGTTACTATACGAGACATCTAACTGTGCTGAATCTTTGGTGAGTTGTTTCCTGTGTACGTCTGCGTAGGTATCTGGTCTCAAAACAAAGCAGTACGATACATTAGGAATAATGAGAAAGCGGATATCCGCATTTATCTTAGTGACATGCAACAGACTTTACTTACAGTTTCAAATCTTTACGGAAAATAGTTTATTATTTACTATATTTTCACTGTACGTGACATAGCACTGTCGCACCAGGCATGCCATTTTAATTTATTACTTCGTAACTAGTCAACTCATTTGCAATATATTTTGCATGCAGTATCGACATATAGAGCTGCATGTGTCAACAAATTTAAATCACCGTACATATATACTTCAGGAGGTATGTCATATCGTGAAACTGCGCGCAACAACTGACACAAAACAGCTGACACAAAACACGTCAGAACAGTGTTTCAGAAACGACGAAAACAACATACCAAATCTGAACGAACACAAAATTTCAAGATTGGCGGTAATTTGCAGATTTTCGAAATGTGGTGCGAACTTAAATGCAATAAGCGTATATTAGGAAAAAAAGTTCAAATGTTTGTAAATCTATGGGATCGACTTCTCGGTTATTAGTCCCTAGGCTTACAAACTACTTACACGAAGTTAAACTAACCTAAGGATAACACACACAAACCCACGCACAAGGGCATGCTACGACGGCGCGCTACCACGCGCTCTGTGGCAAGGCGCCACTCTACTGTGGCAGATATTGGAGATAACACCTATAAAATATTGAGGAAGGCAAAAAAAGTGTTTTCATTAACAGAGCAATTAGTAGATGTAACTGTTATAATAAAGCGATTGCATGCACAACACTTGTCTCACCTGCTTTGTAGTCTTGTGCAGTTCGCAAATGAAGTAGTTAGGAAAAGCGCTCTCATAGTTGAACCAGTTAGCAGATCGCTCGCCTCTTAGTTAGACACGTGTAACAGTGAGAGGACGCGAAAGCGCGCAGAATCGCGTTATTCCCTTCTGCCAGTTGCCGTCATTTCGAGCTGATAAGCAGCTCAGCTGTAGTTTTAGTAGTGGTAACAAAAACAAAAACGAGCGGAGGAACTAAAAAGAGCGACCTACATCGCGGACGAGCTGCGAACTAAAAAGAGAGTTAACGGTCGCGAACAAAAATATGTGCGATGGGTCGCGAACTAAAATATGCGCGATAGGTCGCGAACAGAATTAAAAATCACTTGCTTGCCTTCTGCTGATGATAGCCATTTCGGGATTAGCGTCTGCCTGCTAGATTACATAGTTCAGTGCAACAAAATTTCTGCTTTGAAGTATTCTGCAATCTGCAATATCTGACTAATAAATTCCATAATGCCAAGATATAGAGATAACTCTAAACTTAAACGCCAGAAATTATCCACAAACTGTTTCTTTTGGTTTGAGTGATATCGTTAGCGGCTCAAGCAGCAAGCGCATGAAGCAGCTAGTTGGGGGAACTTCACCCTCCACCTGCATGCGCAGACCACGCCGCTCAGCCGTCACTGGGAGCGGACGAACTAAAAGAACGAACTAGTTCGCGGCAGAGCCGCGAACTGAAGTTAGCGCTCCCAATCGCGAACTCTTATACGGAAGTTTAATGTTTTGGAGTATTTCTGCTCGTTGTGGGTTCCTCATGTGGTGGGACTAACGGAGGACATACAGAGAGAGTTCATAGAACGTCAGTTAGTTTTTAGTTTTTGCGATGTAGCATTGGAGTAAAAATCATTATAAAAGGACGGTATTCATAGCGGCGAAATATATTTACGAAATATATTTCATGTATCCTCCAAATACAAACATTTGAGAAAGAGACCCGAAAGAAACTCTTACACACCACCATCTACATCTATATTTCGCATGCCATCTCATGGTGTGGGGTGGAGCGTACTTTGTGTATCATTGTCATTTCCTAATCAAATGTTCAAATGTTTGTAAATCTATCGGAGCAAACTGCGCGGTCATCAGTCCGTAACTTGCAAACTACTTAACCTAAGGTAAACTAACCTAAGTTTAACACACACACACACACACACACACAGACACAGACACACACACACCAATGCCCCAGCCAGGGAGGACTTGAAACTCCGACGGTGAGCAAGCCGCGCTCCGCAGCGAGGCGCCTTAGACCGCTCGGGTACTCCACCGCGGCTGTCATTTCCTCCTCCCAAATACATTCGCGTTTTGTTGGCGGAGAAAACTACTGCCATTATGCCTCCATGTTTGCTCCAATCTCCCTCATTTTATCCTTGGGGACTTCTCGTGAGATATATGTAGGACGGTGCAATATAATGTTTGACTGTTCGTGAAACTTACGCTCTCGGAACTTTGTCAGAAGACCATCTTGTGGTCAGGATCTCATACTGATGTGAGGTTACTTAGTTTAAGTAGTTTGTAAGCTACGGACTAATGTCCAAGCAGTTGAGTCCGATAGATTTACAAACATTTGAAAGACATTTTGTAATTGCCCCGAAATGGCTGCCGTTTCTAGATCTGTCTGTTCCTACTCAACTGAACTAGCAACTGTGCTATTTCTTATCGTAGTAACCACATCCTTAGCGAACTTAAACACCGCTTTTAATTCCTCAGTTCTTCAACATCTCGCATCTTTGAGACGATCTCATCCAATTCTACGTAACTACTATTCAAATCACATTTAAATGCTTGAAAAAGGTTTCATCGAACCGCTTTCATACTATTTCCTTCATTCTCTAATAGCGTGCGGGAAAAATCTTTCCTTTTTGATTTCTCTTATGTATCTCATGACTCCCTATACAGGCGGGTAGTAGCAAAATGTATTCGCATTCGGATAAGAAATTTGTGAACGACGCAACGAATAACACCATTCTTTTAATGAGTTCCACCCCAACTGTTGCATCACATTCGTGATCCAAAACGACTGCCTTTCTCTGAACTTCCTCTGTGTCCTCCGTCTTTCCAACTTGATGGGGATCCCATAATGCGCAGCAGTACTCGAAAATGGAACGGACAAATAGAGTGTAGGCAATTTCTTAGTAGAACTGTTAAATCTTGCTAATGAAACTCAATCTACACTTACCCTTCCCACGATACTTTCTGTGCGTTCTTTCCACTTAACGTTGTTCGTAAAGGTAATTCCCAAGTATTTAACTGAACGTAACTCCCTTAGATGGATCTGATTGCTTGTGTAAATAACGTTTAACGCATTTATTTTAATGATCATATGGATGACTCTACACTTTTCGTTATTTAGGGTCTACTGCCAATTTTCACATCATGCAAAGGTCTACTCTAAATAGTTTTGCAGTTGCTTTGGTCTTCTGGCCACATTACTAATCCATGAACGACAGCATAAGATGTGAACAGTGTAAGATTATCTGCTAAATCGATTATAAAGACAGGAAACTTTAGGACATTATAACACTTCCCTGAGGAACGCCAGATATCACTTCATTTTATTCGATGACTTCTCGTCAATTACAACGCACTTTATCCTTACTGCAAGAAAACCGCGATTGTAATTACACGACTGTGGCGATATTCCATAATCATGCAATTTGATTAAAAGACGCATGTGAGGTGCACTGTCAAAAACCTTCGGGATATCTATAAAAATGGAATCGATTCGAGATTCCTTGTCGACAGCAATCGTTACTCCATGTGACCAAACAGCTACAGTATGTCATCTAAAGTATCAGGACACTCCCAAAAAAGTTGCGTTGTCACCTACTACCAGGCACTCCATATCAGCGACCTCAGCAGTCATTAGACATCGTGAGAGCTGAATGGGGCGCTCTGCGGAATCATGGTTTTCGAACGTGGTCAGGTGATTGAGTGTCACTTGTGTAGGAATTCTGCACGCGAGATTTCCACACTGCTAACCGTCACTATGTTCACTATTTTGGATGAGATAGTGAAGTGGAAACTTGAAGGTACAAGCACAGCACGAAAGCGTTCAAGCCGACCTCGTTTGCTGACTGACGGAGACCGCAAACTGTTGAAGAGGGTGCTATACAGTCTAATAGGCAGGCATCTGTCCAGACCGTGACACAGGTATTGCAAACTGCATCATGATCCACTGCAAGTAATATGACAGTTAGGCGGGACATGAGAAAACTTCAATTTTATGGTTGAGCGGTTGCCGATAAGCCACACACAATGCAGGTCAATGCCAATCGACACCTCGCTTGACGCAAGGAGTGTATACATTGGCGGATTGAACTGTGGAAATGCGTTGTGTGGAGTGACGAATCACGATTCAGAATGTGGAGATGTGATGGCTGGGTGTGGGGAATGCCCGGTGAACGTCATCTGCCAGTGTCTGTAGTGCCAATAGCAAAATTCGGAGGCGGTGGTGCTATGGTGTGATCTTGTCTTTCATGCAGGGAGCTTGCACCCCTTGTTGTTTTTTGAGGCTGTATCACAGCACGAGCAAAGGCCTACATTGATGTTTTAAGCACATTCTTGCTTCTCACTGTTGAATCGCAATCCGAGACTGGCAATTGCAGCTGTTTAACACTATGGAGCACCTGTTCATAATGGACGGTCTGTGTCGGAGAGGTCACACGACAATAACATCTATGCAATGGACTGGTCTACACAGACTCCTACCTTAAATCGTATAGAATACCTTTGGGGTGTTTTCAAACGCCGACTTCGCGCCAGGCCTCACCGACCTACATCGATGACTCTCCTCAGTGCAGCACTTCGTGAAGAATGGGCTGCCATTCCCGAAGACAACGTATGTCTTCATGAGTTGAATCTGTGATCCAGGCTAGGGGTGGTCCAACACCAAACAGAACCCAGCATTACCGATGGAGGGCCCACCAATCTGTTAGTCATATTCAGACAGGTATCCGGGTACTTTTATCTGAATCGGTGTTCTCTTCGGGGTAGTTCATAATGTGTTGTAAATAATATGTTGGAAAATGCTATTGCAAACCGACGTCAATGATATGCGCCTATAATTTTCTCGGATCACTCCTATTCCAGTTTAGAATACTGGAGTGACCTGTGCTACTTCACAGTCTTTGCATATTAACTGATTCTTCCGTCGCTTCTTGGTAGAACAAATTCATTATAAAAATTAAAATACACAATTTTGTTTGTTTATTTTGTGAATCCATCTTGTACACTGTCATTACAGTAATTATACATTCATTACTTCGCAATTTGCGAGAATTTTCGAATTTAGCTGCTCTTCCTCAAGTGGTCTATCACATTGTAAAATATGAGAATTTGTGCCTTAAGCATTCGGCCACCCGGACACGCTTCCCGGCCAGACCCAAACTTCCACATGTTACAGTTGTCTACTTCCCTTAGTGCTCGCACGCGTATGGCAGTAATTCCCGCGACGAGGAGAGACATACTACACCATCTTTAGCCTGTCTTGACGTCATATTTACTATGATACGTCTGTTCCTAAGGAAGAGACGTTGCTTATGATCTGAAGCTCTAAATATTAAATATGCATTCCTTAATTCGCAATTTTTGAAAATTTCCTGAAGAAGAGCAGCTAAAGTCGGAAATACTCGCAAATTAAGAAGTAATGAATGTAAATTTAACATTTTTAGCTGCAGACCATGGTAAATGTTAAATTATTTTTTTATTTAATTGTGAACACTATAACTTAATATGTTTATTTTCACCGTATTTCAGTTCGAGTGCACACATCCGCTTTTGTTAAGCTTCTCTGTTCTCCACTGCACCCCATCTATACCCTCCTATCCCACCTCTATATTTTTGTCTATTTGTTTATTTAAGTTATAATATTGTGCCAGGTTTCAAATATTTGTAATATTTGTGTCACCTTATGTTTAGAACAACAATTAAATCATTAGATTGTTGTTTAATTTTATTTTTATTCACTATAGTCATGCTGTAATCATTTATGTTCACACTATTCCCTATGTATGTTATTTATGTTTCCTTTTTTCAGTACTATTAAGTAACAGATTTCATTCAAATACTTATTTACACTGTAACTGCTCCATCAAAGAAGTTAATTTACTTTTCTGTATGTAACATGTCTTCTGATTTACCGACATTCTTTGACTGAAAGTCTGTAAATGTTTGATGATGGCCTAATAAGCCGAAAATCGTTTCACAAAATAAACAAATCTGTAGAACAAAGACAAAATTGTGTATTTCAGTTTTCATTAGTCTTTGAGTATGGATTCTTCACTGAGCGAGGTTTGGAGATATTGCGTCAACATACTCTCCAAGAA
Organism: Locusta migratoria; assembly: GCA_026315105.1. NCBI lineage: Eukaryota > Metazoa > Arthropoda > Insecta > Orthoptera > Acrididae > Locusta > Locusta migratoria. Next base: position 182,535,562 of record CM048746.1, read on the forward strand.
ACGTAATTGGTATAAAATCTGGACCGAAAGTCTTGCTTTGGAAGTGATTTAAGTTGAATATTTTAAACATGACTTACAAGATAGCAAATTAATAATCAGCCAACCATTTGCAATAATAGTAGTTTCAAAAAAAAATTGACGACATCTTCAACGGTTATAAACCAGTCTTCTTCAGACATACATGTTATACCTATAGACAATGTGACATCATAAATTGCAAATTCATAATCATTTTGCCTAAAACATGCGTCATACCAAGCCTGTTGTGTAAAATATTGTGAAATACAGAATCAGAATAAAACTGTCACTTACTCTACATGCATACCACAGTAATTGAATGTCCTGCGAGTGTGACTTAGACGAAAGATACGTCAGAGTGTTTGGAGTCAATCACGCTTACTGGTGGGAAGCAAGGAGCGTGCATACCGGGACCGGTGGCGCATGCGCCGTGGGACATAAACGTTCAGTGGCTTAAGTAGCCATTGGGAGAACATACATTGAATTTATAACGATGTTAATAAATGGGATATTTGGATAAAAAGAGGGTAACAAGGTCGAGGGAAGCTAAAAGGTAAAGCAGTCAACAATCCGAAGATTGGTTTGAACACCACAGTACTTTACTAGGCATGGTCCTGTTTGGAGGTGGTATGCCGTTGCCTTCCTCCGACCTTCGAACTGACTTACCCAGCCAGTTATAGGGGGACCTACAGTTTAACGTGGGTTCCGAACCACGGCGCTACTCGGTATTTTGCACATGAGCAGCACTGTCAGAGGTGAAAGAAGTGGGAAGGGGCAGATAATAACCCTAGGACCTAGCGGGGATCGAACCCGTGACCTTTGGATTTGTAGTATGGCACTCTATCCCTATGCAACCGAGGCGCACTGAGGAAAGCTATACAAACAAATTTTACATTGGTCAATTGTAAGAATATGCTAACAGTTACCGTTAAATACTTTGATGAGGCGAGAGTCAATAGCAGTATTATATTTCATAAAATGTATTTTTAAAACCATCGGCTGTTTATTAAAAACCTCACTTATCAACCAGTTTCGGTCAATAGACCATCTTCATGCTGACTGTATTTTTAATATTTTTAGTTATACTGACCCCTGTTTGTCTCTACAAGATGTATTTTATACGATGCATTTTACCATTCAGATTTAACACTTATTTATTCATGAAGATGGTCAATTGACCGAAACTGGTTGATAAATAACGTTTTTAATAAACAGCCGATGGTTTTAAAAATTCACTTTATGAGACCGTTAAAATACATTGCGTCAACGAACAACAATAACAGAAAAATGTACCAGATGAACAAAAATAAACTGGATTAGTATATAGCTTATAGTGTGATGTCGCAAAACATGTAAAATGGATAATAAATATCATGTCAATTGCAAATGTAAGCAGGTTTTACATTTTTGAGGAAATAGACAAATCCGAAAGGCTACCTCCAGCAGTAAGAAGATTTCGTGACCAGTATGGGTTTGAAGCCTTCAAACTATTGTCTAGAGGCGAGATTTAACCGATCATTTAGTAAACTGCCATCCTTGTGTTCTAGATGTTTAAAGATCTCAAGTTCATCCCAAAGATCAAGCTTTAGCCCTTTAACTTCTCTGTGTAAAATGATTGTGTCTTCTAACATCTGTAAAGTTTCGAATTCTGGGTATCGAAAAGCGCCCCGCGGAACCTCTGCCGGACTCGATGAGGTTGTCAGGGTCGACGGAGTCGTCGCATACGCAGATTTCCTTCTAGTGGTTGTCTCCGCCAACAACAGGACCCAGCTAGAGGAGAAGGCACGAGGAACACTGACAACAATAACACAGTGGTGTGAACACAACAAACTCAAGATAGCAACCAACAAAACTACATACACTCTACTCAAAGGGTCATTACAACGAAACCCATCAGTTAAATTACACAACACAAATATAAAACGAACAGTAGTCACTCGCTATCTGAGTGTCCACATTGATGAAAGACAAATTTTCCACGAACACATTAAGATAACCACAGACAAAGCAGAGAAAATACTACACAAGTTGGCAAGGCTTAATTCTACCTCGTACAGACTGCCTCTGTCAACTATACGAACAGATCAATGTGCTCTCTTCGAGTCAGTATTATGCTTTGCAGCTAGTACCTATGCTCAAAGATTGAGCCTAGTAACCAACAAAACAATTGTGAGACGTGGGCAGAGAAGTGTGTTATGACAACTTACTGGTGCATTCAAATCAACACCGATAGAAACGCTATTCGTCCTTCTCGGTATCTGTCCAGTTGACAACACAATAAAATATAGAGCTGCAGCGAACTGGCTTAAAATGGAGAATCTACACAAAGTGCACGAAATAACTGGCACACATATCGTAACAAACCGCCAACTGAGAACATGGCGAACAGACACATAGCAACAGGAATGGGAGGCCTGCGAAAAGAGACTTAGACTATATACACTACCACCAGACATTAGAGAAAGAAAACGGATAAAGCATATCGACCCCAGACGTGGTATGGTTCACTTCCGTACAGAACATGGTACATATCCCATTCACCTGCTCCGAATGGGACTGGGCGACACCAACACTTGCACCTGACAAAACACCGAAGGCTCCCCTGAACACATCGTCATACACTGCGGACGATACACACATGTCAAGGACACACAGCAGCTTGATTTTACAGCAGATGTTACGATATGTGCCACAAAAAAAGACGAACAAAAATGGACAACACACTAGCAGACAAGATATCCAAAGCAACCTACGAAGGATACAAAAGGACAGGGCCCTACAGGAGGCGTGCCCATATGCCCGGCAGAGTGGAAAGGTATACTTGGGAACAAAAAGACGAGGAAGAAGGCGATGAAACTTTCATAAATGAAGGAAGTGACACCGATGAGACTCAACACTGACAGGGGAGCAATCTCCTACTGTCAACAACCCAAACCAGACCTTCTTTACATTAATATGGATACTAACACCTGAGACACAATAAAGAGAAAACAATATAAAGAACAGAGACTAATATTACCAAAACCATGGAAACTGTGCTGGGTGATCAGTGGCTTGAAGGAAACATTCCAAGATACTCAACGCCCAGCGCGGTTCAATGCAGCTAACCATAAGGACAGAAAACCTATAATATATATATATTATTCCTTTCTTTCCTATTACGTTGTTTAGCCCAATTAAAATTAACAAATTTCAGAATACATTGAATTTCGACATATGTATAACAACCATGTAACCAATCTCGTTTTTATGTTTTCCTATATACCTAATTATTGTAAAATGCACGAATTTTAATTTGTTATAATTGTAGCAACAACTGTAAGCACTTGTATATATGTATTTTCTCTTTGCTTTTATTTTTTCCCCCTTATTTCTATTTATCTAAAATAATCAAATTATGTAAAATTAACGAACTAATGTATAACATGTAAAACAACAAAAAACTACAAATGTACGTCCTGCTTTATATTAAAAGGTAGCAGGATTCTTCATCAGGATTAAAAAGAAACAACTGGTGCAGACCAACCAGCCTACGCATGCGAAGCAGCAGGGGTTCTGCTAGTAAATAAATAAAAATACTGGACCGCCGAGAAAAAGTTCTACAAAATAATTGATCCCGAAAATTTAAACTGTATCACTAATTTTGTGTCACAGTGTCTTTAATTGCTATGAAATAAATGTATTGACAAAGGGCATAAAAGTTCTTGTTATGTATTTATGTTCCAAGAGTTGGGTATTCACCATTACTGGGCATATTCTTCCAGAGTTTCATATTTACTTTATTTACGAATTGTGCAGCTTGTCTATTAGATTAATAATTAATAGGTTGCACTTAATTTGATTATTTACTGAACATAGATGGTACCCGGACAACTGATGACTGGGATAGTATCTGTCAGCTTTGACGAATATCGTATCTTAGTCATAGTCAAGTTCACAGAATGTATTTGGGAATGAAATTGCTACCAGATGGTGATTTGGGGAAATACTTTGAGAACCAGTCAGTAGATGGATGTAACAGCTTGATTTAGATATTGTAAATTGACTGAATTTATTCAGTGATAACTTCCATTTCTATGATGTCACAGATGAAAGCTGATGGGTGGTATTCCCTTCTTCAATTATGCTGAGGTGCCTCTGTAAAAGTTCTAGGCCTATCAGACAGATTTTTGATAACTGACTTTATAATGACTGCAGATGCATGGAACTGTTTAGTGGTTTAGGAACTGAATGAAAACCGACATGCTTATTAAAGATTACATTTTTTATTTTATAGTGAATTTTCCTCAACAAATATGTAGTAAAAACTTGCTTGTGTTATTTCAGTGTTTGTAACCATCTCCAAGAAAAGCCTCTTTAATTTGACCAGTCTCATATTTAAATAGTGGCTGCACTTGATCATGAATTATAGAAACTGCCCATTCTCACATTCTTGAAAATTAAGACAGGGTAAAATTATAGAAAAGGTGGCATATTTTCATAATGTGACTTGTTTGTTGGTAATGCCTACCAAAAGAGGTGATGGGAAGCTAAGATGGTGGAACAGCTGTTTTTCTAGCAAACAGAAATGTTTTAGTTTCAAATATTGGATTTTAATAACATGGTTTACCACAACCAGATTTTCTGCACTTTCCCATTCACTGGCTTCACCAACTCACAAACAAAATGTTACCTCCAAACCTAACCTCAGTCCCATTACACATCTTTATATCTCAGTTGCTTTTTTTATCAGTGTAGTCCAAATGAGATGCAAATTGATGGTAAGTATTTGTTTATTTACAATCATTTTGCTAGCCCCACCCCCTTTCTGTGCTGGCATTTTGGACACTTCTGATGCAGTAATATTCAAGGTTTCCATTAGATGGTGCTAACATTGTAGTTACAATCAGTTTAGCTTGGGGTATGGACTTTTTGTGTGTGTCCATTATCTAAGAAATGTTTTTTGGATATATTGTACTGCCTAGTTTATATGATGAAACGTATTTTCAACTATAAATATTAAGCAATGCCCTATGTCAATCTACAACTATTATTTGGTGTTAACGTTTTGGGCTTCACCAAGTCTCAACTGAATTTCTGCTGTTCAATGTAACCTAGACTTTGGGCAACACTACACAATAATAATTTGGGTGGTGTGGTGGGTATGAAGGTTCATATTACACATCACACACTAGGTGAACATGTTAGTGGAGCTGACAGGTAAAGAATAAAGTCTAAATAATTTTTTACAGCAGATAAGTTTCTTGTTGCAGTTCTTTGACTATAATAAATTTTAATCACTCTGAGACAAAGCTGATAAGATGAAGTATGAAACAAGTCTACAGACATGATATGATGGAGAATATTGTAAGTATGAAATAGGCCTACTACTATTGATAGCTTCTTGTGATTGAAACTATTGATGCTATAAATTGTTGTTGTAAAACTGATTTGCAACAGGTATATGATTTCTTGTCACTCTTAGCGTAAAATGAACAAGACATTCAATAAACATTGCCTGCTCCTAATATCTGGTATTGTAGACAATTTGATCATTAAAAAAAATATAACACTAACTCTTCAAAACTATTTGATCCAGAGAAGTAAGATTTTTATTAATCAGCAATAGTTTAATGCCTGATAACAGTTAATACAGTTACTGTACTGAAATGCAGTTAGCTTTAGACAAAACGATTTAGACGAAATTGGAAGTAGGGGTACCACAACTTTGTTCCAACAGTTGAAAATACCCATCTTTTCTAAGTGGAACGTTTGAATGGAGGTTCTTGCAGTCATTTATGTGTTAAAAACAATAAACTCATCATTAGATTTCTTCCCTTCTTTTTACTGCAATGTATATTAAATTTTTCCACCAGTTGAATTTCCCTTATATTTAGAATATATGCTACTTGTTCACTGGCGTCTTTTCCGATTTTTCTAGCGTTTTTAGCAGAAAATGGAATAGAAAAGGAACGGCAAACAGATTCAGCTTTTAAGATTACTCGACACTACAAACTCGATTTTTCTGTTGCGGTGTTGGCGGTGTTTTCTCCTTTTGTAATATTTCTCAAAAAAATCAGTTGTTCCATACTTTTTTCGATTTAAGCCTCCGTCAACAATGAATGAAAACAAGTAAAAAAAATTAAAAAACACAACATAGGCATCAATGACTGAATAAGACGCTTTAATATTCCGGAAAAGCGACTTAAGCAAAACGGAAAAAAATTGCACGAAGAACAAGGCTGTTAGAAACAATAACTGATAGATATCTGCTGCAGAAGTTCCCCATGCAAATGAATATACATAATTTTGTTCCTGGTCGTTTAATGTACTTATTTTTAAGTAGCAACTGAAGCAATTATGTCATTTCAAAGAAGAAATGTTTTCGTTCCTTGAATTAAAAGAGCACAAAGCAATCACCTCACGCTTTTTGAACTACGGTTCTTTTTTCCGAACGGTCTGCACTGCGGCTGGGCAGGGCGGCGTGGGACTATGTGCGTGACGTCACAAGACGAGTGCGCAGGCTTTCTTCCATAGGGGGTGCTGCCGGGGCGCCCGCGCCGGAGAGAAGTCCCCGCCTGACGCGGTGTCCGCGCGTTGAGCAACCACGCCTCCGCCTTCGCGCTGGAGGAACTCGCGCGCTCTTAAGAGGACGCGACCGCTGGCCCGGTACAGTCGCCCAGCGAGCTCCCTGGCCCGAGACACGCGACACTGCCACATCAGCAGCCACACACGGACAAGTGCTCGAGTGCTCCCCGCCGCCATGTCTCGCCTGAGCTTCAGCTGCGCCGCGCTGCTGGCTGTCGTCGCTTCTCTCGCCTACGCCGCCCCGGCGGCAGAGCCGAGATTTCGCCAGCGGCGGTCCGCCGCCCCCGACGTCAGTGATCTGGAAGACTGGACCAGCATCGCCGAGTACAGCCTGTGCCCCGCGGAGGTCCAGTTCAACCGCAGACTGCGCGTGTACGAAGTGTGGTGCCAGAAAGAGGGAGACGAGGTGGAGGCCCGAGGTGGCAAGTACGCGTGCACCACGCTCAGGTACTCCCTGCCAGTGCCAGCAGCGGACTCTGACGTCGACATCGCCGGCGGCTGCGTCGCTCTCGTGTCGCACGTCTCTGAGGTCGACGCCAACCTGGAACCCCGAGACTGACACCTCTCGTCACACTTCGCATGTTTATTATAGCGTATTTATTTATTTATTTATTTATTATTTCAAGCGAACTAAGAATCTAGTCAGAATAACTACTACTCAATCATTTCCTTCATGCACCCCAAAACTATAATTTTCTCACAATGGGTTCTTTACCCCTCATCATCATCTGACTCATTGTTTCATTCTCCTGAAAAAAATTTCAATTTATACAATTTCAGTCTCAATTCAGTTGTAAAATGACTCTGCTTAAATCTGCTACTCATCTAATTCATTTTTTGTCTTGCCCCAAACTCTTTCAGAACCTAATTTATTCTTCATTAGACCTGATAATTTCGCAAGACTTCTCAATCTTTTACGAATCTTGTAACTTCCACTTTGCGGCCACATGAAAGTATTGTGTCTGAGCTATAGCGAACACTGGTATTACAACTATTTTAGAATGCTATAATTTATCATCCTTAGAAACACATTATTTTTATATTTATTTATTTGTTTATTTGCTTACCACGTCAAGAAAGTGTGTTCTGTGACTCCGCTAATTTATCGAATACTCATTTTTATTTATTTATTATTTATATACTTATTTATTTTCTTGCCGTGATGGCAAAGTGTGACGAATTATTCCACCAGTTTATGGAATAGTTTATTCGGCACTGTAATCTGTATGTTAGGAAGTTTTACAACATGGTAGCGCATGTCGCTTTGCTACGAGACTTGGAAGTTATGCTGTGATATTATTTAATATGCTGTGTGATTTATCTGATTAGGTTGTATGAAAGCGTAGTTCCTAAACTTTTATAGTTCCTTGAAGTTCGAGTTTATATGAATCAACCATTTAGAAAAGGCCATATACGCCAAAGTAAATGCCTCACGAGAAAAAGAGAATCTGTATTTCAATATCGAGATGTAAAATGTATTTTTTATATGTAGATTACAAAGAGTAGGATATTATATTTTCGCAAAGAATGGACGTTTGTTCCAGTACTTTCCAGATTTCGAACTACAATGGAAATGTGATGGGGATGGACATATGGCCTTTTCGAAATGACTGCCTCAATTAAGTTCGATTTACATTAAGGCAGACGACTGAAACAGGGGCTTGGATGTAGATGTACTACATATAATTTAGTAGAAAAGCATAAAATCAATAAAATGCGTAGCAAATGAGTGTTTTGAATAGTAAAAAACATTCATACACAAATGATATGGTCTCATAATTTTTATTTATTTATTTTTGTCCCACTGCATTTTTATGTAAAATACCGATGCAGTTAACAGATATTGCCGTTGATGTATAAGACAAGTTTGCTTTGTACCGTTTTATGCATATTTTGGTACTGCAGGTGCATACTTGATACTCCATAGTTTGTTCTAGTTGTAAGAATTATTTCTGATCTCAGTTTTCAAATGCCACTACCGCCAAATATCTACGAGAAACTTCGTCATCTAAGTTCTCTCGTTTATTGCCATGTAATGTGATATGTAGTGACCTTAGTTATAGTAGATACTAATTAATCAATGTTACTAGATTACGTGTTCATAAGTTTCTGATGTGATTCTCTGTTATTTATGTTAAGTGAATGAAGCTTTTTATAAAAATAAACGCATTGAAATACATTTTCCTTCACTTTTTATTTTTAATATGTTGAATTACACCATGAAAATGAAGCAAGGATAAAGTTTGTTACTGATGTAATTGTTTTTCAAAGGACTGGTTCAGTGAGGTAATGAATGCCTGTTATTAAAAAAAGCAGAGTGGAACTTCCAACATGTATTTGTAATTTCAGAAGAAATTTAGATTTCATACACAACAAGCGGTTTATTCTTGATCGTGTGGTTCTAATTCTGTAACAGAATAATTAAACGAATAGCGTTTCCAGAAACTACTAAGACGACGACTGGTCTCAGCTTTTACACGATGTCAAATTCAAGTGGATTTTAAACTGCCATTGTAATATTTATCAGCTTTTAAATATTTAATATACTAGTTGAAATGTAATTCGTAGGTAGATAAAGAACAGGTAACTTAATGTATGCTGTATTATTTACGAAAGAGTGGATAAATGTAAAATATAACCTTAGAGAAGATTGCTATAAAATTTAGTAACACGCGAGACAATAATGACCAAACGACTAATGTTAGAAAATAACTTAAGGAAAGCTTTTGTAGAGTTGGCAAAATATTTTTAGAATTGAAATACACACTTTCAAATTCTGAAGTTATCAGGTGTAAAATACGGGGAACGAAAAGTTATATGCAATATGTAGAAAAATCTTGACCAGCTATAAAGAGTCGAAGGGCACAGTGGTTGAGAAGGAAATAAGACAGGGTTTCAGCATTTCACCATTGTTATTCAGAAGATTTAAAGAAAGCTAACAAAGTTCAGGCAGCAGAAATAAAATATTTGCGTTTTGCCGATGATTTTCTAATTCTGACACAGATAGCAATGGAACTTGAAGAGCAACTGAACACAAGGCAGGCATAAGATGAACATTAACCAGGCCGAAATAAGCGTATTGGACTGTTCTACAAGTATATCAGGTGATGCTAAGGGAACTAGATTCGAAAACGAGACGATAAAAATAGGATGTGTGTTTTGTTATTTAGGCAGTGAAAACTGTGTGATTATCAGGCCAGAGAAGATAGAAAATGAAGAATGCCAATGGGAAGAAAAGCATTTTTGTAGAAGAGATATTGATGTTCTAGGAAATCTTTTCCGCATCTACATCTGTAACCCTTTCAGACCCCTCATTGAACCAAAATCGGTAATTTTAAAACCACTGGGTTTATATAACAAAAAGACCATAGAATGGTATATTATTTTTTCGCTTTCAAAAAAATTTAGAAGCAACACAAATGTGAGCGTCTGAAACATCTTAAATACAATACAATCATTTCCCAATTCATTTAAATCATTTATTACAGTGATATTCACGAAAGGAGATACTGTATTTTGACATACACCATGACAAGCATCATTTGTTTGTTGTACATTGTTTTCATTGAGCTGAGTGTAAAAGTTATCCTGAACTTCTGCAGTCACTAACATTACTGCTGATTTAGTGACTTCATTTTCTCTCTTCATTCGAAAATTCAGAGCTGTCTCCCAGTCTGGGAGTATTATCTGCAAGATTCCAGGTTAAATCTGACTTTTCATAATCGTCACTGAAGTTTTTCACTTCGAAATCAATCCCTAATAGTAGTATTTCCTCATCAGTAAGCTCTCACAATAAAATAATGAATTTACTAGAACAATAATATGTAAGCCCAATTGTAATATGAGCTATTTATTTCGTCATCTCTTCCTAATCAGAGCCTTATACATCGACGTCAAGTGAGCATACGCCAATGATATAGTCTCAACCTACACAATTGTGCGTATGGGAGTTACAGTCATTGTATTTACGAATGTATTTAAAATATTTTTATCCAAACTTTTAGATTAGATTAGCTTTTCGTTCCGTAGATCCATGTTGGGGAGATCCCCGTGGATGTGGAAATGTCTAAAAACAAAATTTACAACCTGAATAATAAATAATACTAATAATATAAATAAAGATACATATATTTTCTAAGATTTCTTTTACCTGATAATACAAAAATAGTAATATAGTATGAACACCCATACAAGCATCATTTGGTGCAATTTAGAAATTCACTATTGGAGTAGAAGGAGTTGGCCACTAGAAACTCTTTTAGGCTACTCTTAAACTGACCTTTATTTCTAGCTAAATTTTTTACAGTTAAAGGATAAACTATTGAAAATAAGTCTTCCTGAGTAGTGGACCCCTTTTTTGAAGTATAGTAAGCGTTTTTAAGTCCTTGTGTAGATAATTTCTGTTCCTAGTATTGTATGTATGAACTGAGCTCTTTGTTGACTGACTTGAAGAGTTACCCCAAAATATTATACTATATGACATCATGAAAAGAATGTAAGCAAAGTATCCTAGCTTTCTTATTTTTATGTCTCATATATCTGATAACACTCGTACTGAAAATACAGATTTGCTGAGTCGTTTCTGCAGTTCTGTGGTGTTCTCCTCCCAACTGAATTTATGGATGTTATGGTTCACACAATCAAATCCCTTTGACAAATCACAAAAAATGCCTGCTGCTTGCAGTTTATTATCTAATGAATTAAGTACATTCAAACTTATGTTTACATATTTCTTTCGACTTTTCTGATTCTTAAAACGCACTTTTTCAAATGTTAAAGCACCATAAATAATGCAAAATTAAGACGTAGCTCGATGTAGATTCTTTCGACCCACCATCTTGAAAGTTTTCATTTATTAATACACAATATCTTGCGTGTCCAAACAGGTAGCGATACGCTTAGAGGTTTATTCCATCTAGCGATTCCAGCACAATCCTTTCTCTTAGGAATCAACTTCGTAACACAATAATATGAAATGAAATTAACACAATTGTGCGTATCAGGTCCGAAATGGGTATCCAAAAAGCCACCTCTCATTGTGAGGCGGGGGGTATTTTGTGCATCATTGTGACTTCCTTTTTTCTGTTCCAGTCACATATGGTTCGCGAGGAAACCTACCGTCGGTAATCCTAAGCCACATTGCGGGCTCTAAGCTGTCTAATTTTATCCATGTTGCCTATTCGAGAATACATATAGAAGAAAGCCGGATACTGGATGACTTTGAAAAATCGTATGCACTCTGCAGTGAAAAGTGGTCCACATGGCTTCCGCCGCGCCTGCCACTGGTCCAAGCAGGTCATCCCAGTGACTCTCCCACTCCTGCTAAACAGATCTGTAGCCAAGTATGCCGCCCTTCCCTCATACCCATCTATTACGGTTCACACAATGACGAGCAATATTCGTTTGTTTTCCAAGGTACCTGCTTTCTTGATGGACTTCCTGAGTATCATTCCAAAGAATGTCATTTTACCATCTGCCGTCCTCGGGGTTAATTTTATGTGATCTTTCCACTTCAGTTCACCCAGTATATATGCTCCCAGATACTTCATGGAAGTAACTTTTTACAGTGACTATTCCCCAGTATTTTTTCCCTCAAGGCATGTACTGTAGTGAAACTTGGGTGTTAGGCAGTTCGGACAAGAAGAGGATAGAAGCTCTTGTAATGTGGGGTCACAGAAGATTATCTGTGTAATGTAACTAATGAGGACATACTGAAGAGAATTCGAGAGAAAAGAAGTCTGTGCACAAGAGGACTAAAAGAAGGGAGTAATTTACAGGATACATACTGAGACGTTAAGGACAAGTCTATTTAAATGTGTGGGAGGTAAAAGTCGTAGAGAGAAACTATGAGATCAGAACGGAAAACAGGATCTAATGGATGTGCGATCCACCTCTTATGATGAAGCTTGCACAGGATAGAGTAGCGAGGAGAGCTGCAACAGAAAAGTCTTCAGAGTGAAGGCCACAACGTACACACATACCGTATGTATGCTGATATGAACTGTACAGCGTACAGCGCCATCTGTTAGCAGCTTTCGTAACTATTATTTCAAACTGCTGTATAAACTTCTTACAGCTTTCAGAATAAAAATACCGTTTACTGCATTCCTCTATCGATGTTTGTTTTCGAGATATTTAATTTTGAAATCAGGGAGCCCTTTTCTGGACATCCTGTAGCAGCTGAGTTTGGGATTCCGGCAAGCACACAGTCAGCAATAATAAAGAATGAAGACCGCGTGATAAAGGTGCAGATCGGAAACGACAAAGGATGGCTGAGTTTCCAGATTTAGAAGACGGTTTAGAGCAATGGTTCCGGCAGCAAAGGAATAATGAAGTGATCAGTGGTAGATTTATTTTGAAGGAAAAGGCAAATTATTTTGCATCAGCGTTGGGATACGATACGATACCGTAGTTTAAGTAGTTTTTAAGCTACGGATTGATGACCACGCAGTTTGGTCCGATAGATTTACAAACATTTGAACAAGTCGCTGGTCGACGGGCACTAGGCAGGAAGATGCTGGTCTCTGCGGCAGCCGTCGAAAATGTTTATTTCTATTCACATTATTAACCGAGATGATTTGTAAAATTGAAATGAATCAAAAGTTAGTCTTTGTTTAGCTCTTGCCGAGTGATGATCTGCGTATTGTGACAACAATAAAAATGTTATAACGTCTTAAACTTTAATAGTGTGTTCATGATTATTCTTTCAACCTTTTATATATTTGCAAAATATATCCACAGTGATATTATTTGAAATATTATACATCGTCGAAGATTTTATTTATTTATTTATTACAATCTTGAGTGAAGATATTGATATTAGTGAAAGTTAAACTTCCGACAAGCGAAGATGTTAACAAAATCGTTTCTTTATATAGATTGATTACGAATGAGAGCAACTTATAATATCTGTGTTGATAAAAACATACATAGCTATGGAATTTTAATTTCGACAGATCATTTCTGTTGGCAAGAGAACTTTGAAATATTTTATCTAAAGTGACAGCTTTATAAAAAGGTGATAGTCAAATCGAACGCTTCTTCTCTCTAGGCAAGAACCTGACACTGAAAATTGAATAACAGTGCAAAAGTCAATATGAGAAATTGTTATTATTATCTGAAACTGACATTTCGTTGAACGAACGAGTGGTTGCAGTGTCGTCCTGGCGCAATCGCCTAGCACGCACTGGCGTTCCATTTCTCAAGTTTGCAGCCTGTTGTCCTCCCATACGTTTGGAGCTGGCCTACGACCACAACGAATCAGAATGATTTGCGATCACGCAGTTATCAAAACTTCTTCGCCACTCATCTTCTTGCAATCCTACCTTTGGCTCCCAATTCTCCCAGTTTCTTTCCTGGTCGATGACTTGGTGATCACCAGGTAATTTACTGATCAGTAATTTCAGTTGTAACAAGTAATCAGTAATGTTTTACTTTATCAGACTATGGATATCATTTGAATATGAATTTCATGGGGCAGATGTAAGCTGCTTTACACTGGATTCATATGGGTTACGTACAAAATGTTCTGAAAAACTTTTCAGTACATCGAATGTGTGCAAGTTACATTGGATTCAACGTTGAGAAGGCCACCAGGATGTAGTTTCGGAAGGGAGCTTTGTATTACTATTAATTTCAAATGAGATTAGGAAATGTGTCCCTTTGCACATGAATCTCAATGTCCTAATGGAAATCCCTTGTCCTACCGCTCTCTGTGTGTTGTGAGATCTGGAGGTTATTTAGGGCAAGTGTACCAGTTATCGGCATCGTAAGGAGATTCGCATTAAATATCATATGTAAAACTTATTTAATTCTACAATATTGGTTGTAACTTATTGTGATCTGGCACATAGATCCATCTGGTTTCGTATGGATACGCACAAATCCTTGTAATAAGGATCAGTTCAATTTAAAACAATTAAATTTATAAGATGCACCTTTCGTATCAGTGATTGGCAGTGCAAAATGCGCTGAAAGACTCGGCTCGAGTTGAAGCAAGCGCAAAAAAGTCGAGGTAAGACATTCTGCTGATATTTTAGCGAAAATATATCTATAATAGGGGGATGGGGAAACCCCGAGTTCTTTCACCGGCGGCACTCGAAGAGGTGCCACTATCAAGATCTGACACTGAAAGACGTGAACCCCCAGTCATCTAGTGGTCCACATATTAATGATCACTAAAGGATTTCGTGATATTTATGACCAGGGTATTTTTGCGAGTCAGTTTTTCACTCGAGCCGTTTTGCGTGGGAATGATAATGCAGCGTCGGAGACAGAACAGATAGAGCTTCCGGAACGAACGTCCGGTCAAGACGCTTCAAGCGTTTAACAAGGCTACGTACTGAGATTCCCCGCGCGATTTGGACCTCTATATATAGACTCGAAACCTGTAGCAAAAACACAGTCGGTCACACAGCTCGTTCGAGTTGACATCGCAGCTAGATCCGTGGCCTTCTCAGCTTTCCCGAAACCACATTTTCTACACGGCAATGGCAGGCTCGTGCTGGCGGTGTGTGTTCCCACTCGTTTTCCTGGTGACTGCCACTCTACAGGCTGCAGCAAGTGGTGCAGCTACCACCGAAGGCGTGCAGGCTGCAACAGAAGGCAGCCGGCCTACGGCAGAAGGCGCAGTGTCCACGGAAGTCGCTGGTGTGGAGCCCCTGCAGGCCAGAGCGCACGCCCTCTCTCGCCTGCCCGGCTGGGAGAGTGTGTTCAACAGCAGCGTGTGCCGCGCCCAGGTGCAGTACAGCGCCAGGCTGCGCGTCGTGCAGGCCTGGTGCGCCGACGGCGTCGACGGGCAGGAGTTCGACGCCCGCGGCCGGCAGTTCGTCTGCAGGAGCGTGCGCCTCACTCTGCCGGCGGCCGGCTCTGACGTCGACGTGCCCGCCGGCTGCGTCGCGCGCCTCCTGCCTGTCGTGCGCAGCGACGCCATCCAGTCTGCAACAGACTGACGTTACACGAAATTTGTACATAATTTTTGATTTTATTGTATTATTAATTTCTGAATGTGTAAATTATTAGCCTATATATATATAACTTACTACTTTAGTTATATGATGTTAATTTAAACACAGTTGATAATAAAAATACTTGTTTCGAAACATTGAAATGTGGTTGCTTTGTTGAATAGGAGTGATCGTCACCACAGAATTACACCCTTTTTCCTATCTCCTACTTTCTATATGCAATAGTTGTAAAATGCTTGAAACTAAAAATGGCCCTGGTACGTAGGAAGAAATCATCATACTGTTAAACAACTCAACTAAATCCTTTGCAACATGAATCACCGAAAATATGAGAAAAAAGTAAGCAGTATCGTTTGCCTTTACCATAAGTTAATTTCAGTATTCTGTAACTTTACGCACCGAAAACCTTCACAGTTTGGTCCCTTAGGTTTACAAACATTCGATTTCTCTAGGATCCTTGAAAACTGGCAGATTAAATTATACATAAATTTATTTACAATAAGCATACGTGAATCAGTCATTCTGAACAACAAAATCAAGTTTTCAATTGATAATGAACCAAACCAAAACACATAATACGAGTTGGCTAACGTGGGAAAGAGACATAGCCCACTTCCCAACAAATTAAAGTAACAGAATAATCCATCGCACTTATATTGATGGTACAGTGCTTGAAATTTACTCTAGAACCTACTCCAAGCGAGTGTCTCCAAGCAGCAACAGACATTAAGTAAAATGAAACTCTGATGGCTTAACATACTGGCGCGATGCTGCTCATACGTTCCAACCGGTGCACCAAGGTCCGGCACTGAATAGTACCGTGCCTCACCAATGAAACTCCGCGCCTTCATTTAGAGTCTCCTCCAACAGAATAGGGTCAGGTGCTGCTACAAAATTTCCAACACGTCTCGTGGATTCGAGAGAAAAATAGCCGACAGCCATAAACAAAGAACGAAGGAAAGCTTTCGCAGTCATTATTGTTAAAATAAAAATTCTTCTTAGCTATTTGCTGCGTCATGATGATAAAATATTTCCAACGCTGTTGTTGGCCAATTACATGCAAACACCAACAAGCGTACACCTTCCTGTTTTCCACAAGTATGAACCACAGATTAAGAACACCAATAAATGCATCTTCCTCCCGAATTTCCATCTATGACAAACAGCAATGCAAGCACTAATAAAGTTATTCCTTTCCTTTCTGCTACCAAATTTCAACCAATCAGACCCACTCGTAGGGACATAATTGGCTTTGTAAGACAAGCACAGAAGGAAACACGTCAGCATTCCCTTAGGAAGGCTCCTGCAACCGAGCCGAGACATTGGAAATATTTTACCATAATGTAGCGGGCAAATAGCTCAGAAGAATTTTAATTTTAGCCTATAAAGACATCGATTAAATAGACAATATCTATAATCTTGACCGCAAATTTATTAGCAGTGATGACCGGTTTTAACTCATTTCTGAGTCATCCTTGGATCAGTTTACAGGTTTGTCAATAGTTGTATCTGCCAGGCAGTATAACCTTCCAATCAACTAATTAAAACTTCTTCTTGTTGTGGTCTTCAGTGCGCAGACTGGTTTGATGCAGCTCTCCACGCTACCCTGTCCTGTGCAAGTCTCTTCATCTGAGAATACGTTCGGCAACCTACATCCTTTTGAATCTGCTTACTGTATTCGTCCCTCGGTCTCCCTCTACGATTTTAACCCCGCACGCTTCCTTCTAATGTTAAGTTGAACATCCCTTGATGTCTCAGAGTGTGTCCAACCAATCTATACCTTCTCTTAATCAGGATATGCCAGAAACTCCTTTTCTCCCCGATTCGGTTAAGCACCTCCTTATTAGTTACGTGATCAACCCATCTAATTTTCAAAGCACCACACATCGAAAGCTTCTATCATCTTTTATCTGAACCCCTTATCGTCCAGGTTTCACTCCCATACAGTGCTACACTCCAGACAAATGCTTTCAGAAAGGACTTCCTAACATTTAAATTAATATTGGATGTTAACAAGTTTCGCTTCTTTAGAAACGCTTTTCTTCCCAGAGCCATTCTGCATTTTACATCTTCTTTATTTCGGCCATCAGAAGTTATCTTGCTACTCAAATAACTAAATTCATCTATATCTTTTATTGTATCATTCCTTCAGCATCGCTTGATTTTATGACATTGCATTCCATTACCTTCGTTTCACTTTTGTTAATGTTCATCTTTTATCTTCCTTTCAAGACAATATCCATTCCATTCAATTGCTCTTCCAGATCTTTTGCGCCTCTGACAGAATTACTATGTTATCGGCAAACCGCAATATTTTTATGTTTTCTCCCCGCACTTTAATGCCCTCTTCAAATTTCTCCTTCCATTCCTTCACTGCCTGCTCAATGTACAGATTGAACAACATTGGGGAAAGGCTACAACCCTGTCTCACTCCCTTCCCAACCTCTGCGTCCCTTTCTTGCCCTTCGACTCTAATAACCGCTGTCTGGTTTTTGTATAGGTTGAATATAACTCTTCGATCCCTATATGTTACCCCTGCTACCTTCAGAATTTGGAAGAGTGTATTCCAGTCGACACTGTCAAAAGCTTACTTCAAATCGACAAACGCTAAAAACGCAGGTTTCCCTTTCCTAAGCCTATCTTCTAAGGTAAGTCGTAATTGCCTCCCGTGTTCCCACATTTCTCCTAAATCCAAACTGATCTTCCCCGAGATCGGATTCCACAAGTTTTTCCATTCGTCTGAAAATAATTCTTGTTAGTATTTTGCAACCTAGACTCATTAAACTGATAGTTCTGTAATTGTCACACTTGTCTGCACTTGATTTTTTTGAAATTGGAATTACGATATTCTTCTTGAAGTCAGAGGGTATTTCCTCTTTCTCATACATCTTGCATATTAGGTGATACAATTTTTTCACGACTGGCTCTCCTAACGATATCAGCAGTTCAGACGAAATATCATCTACTCCAGGGGCCTTGTTTAGCTCTAGTCCTTCAGCGCTCTGTCAAAATTACAACTTATAAAACCAAAAAATGCGGTACATTTGAAGAAAACCACATTGGTTATTGCACATTTATGACATTTTTGCAGAACAGTAGCTAAAATCAGGCATTACGGGTTAAAATTCACTGACAGTATCTATTATTCTTTAAACTTCTCAATCAAGGTATCTGTAGCAGGGGTCAGTGTGAGAATATTCTGTACATTTCTAAGATGTGATGTCGAAGTACACTCGTATAGGCCCACTATGTTTTGCATGGTGTGCAACCTACATAAAATACTTCACAATTTCTGCGGATTCAATTTTTCGTTTTCCACTCACTTCGGAGCTAAACTAAGCCTTCTGATTTCTTATGGATTTTAGATTTATTTGTATTTGTTTAAAGAGTCGGTATTTTCTACAATATCACGCGTTATCAGTTCCTTAATCATGAACTTTCGTAGCTGTTACTATGGTTGGTCACCTGCATTCCATCCTGTCAAATGAAGCACTTGGGACGTAGCTGTCACAGGAGTACTCGGGATTCAAGTATTTCGTTGAGGATGGACTAATTTTCACTCCCTCTCCAATATACGGAGGCCGATTTTCGTCTTCTATGAAAAGATAATTTCGTAACAAAAATCATTAAAATCGCTTCAATAATCTCTAAATTATCGCAATTTTTCCAGTGTAGCACCCATTTTCGAGGGCCGTTTCACTAGTGAAATATGTTTTACCATCACTAAAAAAAATACTTGTCCCTTAGTTTTCCATGTATTATTTCTAAATTTTAGAAAAAAAAATTTAGAAAAAAAAAGGAATGACACGTCCGTAGGTTTACTTGTAAGGGTAGCAACTGTCCGGCATCATATGCTGATATTTATTTATTTACTAACTGTACCTGGCATTAGTTTCTTTTCTCCTATTAAAATGCAATGCTGTGTCATAATTTCAGACTAGTACGTGAGGATATATATATATATATATATATATATATATATATATATATATATATATATATATATGTGTGTGTGTGTGTGTGTGTGTGTGTGTATGTGTGTGTGTGTGTGTGTGTGTGTATTAAATGCAGGAATTAACAGCTGACTGATAGTTTTGCTGAAATGTATAAGTAAATCAATAAGTCTTTCACACTAATTATTTATGAAATCTTCTGTATCACTGGATATTATCAACAGTGGTGTGAGAAGAGGACCGATGGATTTATCTTCGAAAATATCTAAAGTCACCAATGTAATTGCCAGCATACGTCTTCACTACAGTTGAAAATTTCACATGAGCTGGAAAGCTCCTACAGAAGCAAAAATAAGAAAATGAATATCTGAATGTTTGCCCTTTATGCGTTACTATACGAGACATCTAAATGTGCTGAATCTTTGGTGAGTTGTTTCCTGTGTACGTCTGCGTAGGTATCTGGTCTCAAAACAAAGCAGTACGATACATCAGGAATAATGAGAAAGCGGATATCCGCATTTATCTTAGTGACATGCAACAGACTTTACTTACAGTTTCAAATCTTTACGGAAAATAGTTTATTTTTTACTATATTTTCACTGTACGTGACATAGCACTGTTGCACCAGGCATGCCATTTTAATTTATTACTTCGTAACTAGTCAACTCATTTGCAATATATTTTACATACAGTATCGACATATAGAGCTGCATGTGTCAACAAATTTAAATCACCGTACATATATACTTCAGGAGGTATGTCATATCGTGAAACTGCGCGCAACAACTGACACAAAACAGCTGACACAAAACACGTCAGAACAGTGTTGTAGAAACGACGAAAAAAAACATACCAAATCTGAACGAACACAAAATTTCAAGATTGGCGGTAATTTGCAGATTTTCGAAATGTGGTGCGAACTTAAATGCAATAAGCGTATATTGGGAAAAAAAAGTTCAAATGTTTGTAAATCCATGAGACTCGACTTCTCGGTTATTAGTCCCTAGGCTTACAAACTACTTACATGAAGTTAAACTAACCTAAGGATAACACACACGCACAAGGGCACAAGGGCATGCTACGACGGCGCGCAACCACGCGCTCTGTGGCAAGGCGCCACTCTACTGTGGTATATATTGGAGATAACACCTATAAAATATTGAGGAAGGCAAAAAAATGTTTTCATTAACAGAGCAATTAGTAGATGTAACTGTTATAATAAAGCGATTGCATGCACAACACTTGTCTGACCTGCTTTGTAGTCTTGTGCAGTTCGCAAATGAAGTAGTTAGGAAAAGCGCTCTCATAGTTGAACCAGTTAGCAGATCGCTCGCCTCTTAGTTAGACACGTGTAACAGTGAGAGGACGCGAAAGCGAGCAGAATCGCGTGATTCCCTTCTGCCAGTTGCCGTCATTTCGAGCTGATAAGCAGCTCAGCTGTAGTTTTAGTAGTGGTAACTGTGGTGTCGCACAAGTACAAAGTGCGCGCCACCTACTTTCGCCGCGCGCCGCCATGCACGCACGGCGCGGCGTTCTCTTGACGACAGCCACGAGCGCCCTCTGCTGCAACCCCGCTCGTGGCCACCACGGAAAGACACCGGTCTCTTCGGACTGAGATAGCAACGAGTTAGGACCTTCGTAATCAGATAGGCACCAGTGAAGACTTTGCTATTGTACAGGCACTAGGCAGGCCTCTAACAACTATGTATCAACATTCTGCAGTACTATGTAAAAGTTAAGTAATGTTACATTCTGTGCAATATATATCTCTTTCTAATTTACTCGAGTGTTTATAGTTTCTGGCTGCTCCCCTCCGTACCTGCACCAGCGTGCTGTCTTTGTTCCTGTGTCGGTCTTGTTCCACTCGGCCACCGACACCTACGACGACGCTGGGACACAAAACCGGCGACGAAGTTGGGACACAAAAGTGGCGACGAGGATGGGATAGAACCTTGGACCAGCCCGCTTGCAGCAGCCAGACAGCAGCAGTCGGAGCACGTAGAAATTGCTCCCGCCCACCCACCCTTATTATAAGAATTTTGGGGGAACATATTCAGTTGCGTGTTTTGTGGACATTTTTGTTGCAGATCGAGCGTCCTCATTTATCTTGCATTTGTGTTTTGTTATAATTTACTTGTATGCGCGGCGCCTAATCGGTCAGCATGGCCACTACCCCGAACCCAAACTTAATGGAAATTATTCAGTTACAGACGGCGCAAATAACACAACTTCTCCAGGCTGTGGCCCAGCTCACGGCGCAAGCAGCTAACCAACAACAACAGCCGTCGCATCAGCAGCCCACACCTGCCGCCGCACCGCTTCCGACGTTCCGCCAGTACAACGAACGTGAGGAAGAATGGAGCGACTATTTCGCGCAGTTTCAAGAACTCGTCGCAGCTCATCAACTTACAGGTCAGACTGTTAAGCATCTTTTATTGTCAGTGGTGGGCCCCAAGACTTTCGTATTACTGAAAAAACTATTCCCCAACGCATCTCCTCGTGATGTTGACTTTGAACAAATTGTAGATGCACTAAATGCTTATTATGAGAGAAAAGTTCTTGTAGCCGCTGCACGATACCGATTTTTCAGACTTAAAAAATTACCGCAGCAGGCACACCAAGAGTGGATTACGGAATTGAAGGGCTTAACCCGCCAATGTAAATTTACTTGCTCTTGTGGACTTTCGTATAGTGACGTGATGTTGAGGGATGCGATTACGCAGAATATTCAGGACCCCAGAATTAGAGCAACAATTCTGAAACAGTCTGACCCCTCATTAGACAGTGTACTGCAGCTTATAGAAGCGCATGATACCTTTGACTTAGCAGATGTAGAAATGCAAAGCCACAGTGTAAATTCAGTGCGCCACAACGGACGCTTTCGTAGTCACAGTTCTCAGTCTAGCCCTAGTGATTCTTTAAATTCTACCGGCCGTGCTGAACAGACAGTGAACAGTAGCCAGTGTAAAAGTGCGACCCAAAGGTCGCCCCGTCGTGTTAGACAATGTCATTTGAATAACGGACGCCAACGTTCATTTCAGAAAAATGTACGTAAATCTTGCCCTCAGTGTGTGTCTCGCCACAAGCGTGCTCATTGCCCTAGTCGCAACGCAACCTGTTATCAATGTGGCAAATCGGGACATGTGCAGTCTGTGTGTATGCAAATTGGAAACTCGGAGAGCGGTACCGTTGGAGGCAGTGCTTCGCAGAGTGCGAGAGCAGTGCATACAGTAAATGTTATAGACGCTGTGGAGTTGAACAGTGCTTTAGTTGTTTCTCAATTGCAAGAAAGTTCTTCTGCACCTATTGCAAAACTATATAGTGCACCACGTGGCAAGCGCCGACGAGCGCGTAAAACAGTGCAACGGAAAAGGGTTCGGAACAAGCAAAATGACTATGAACAGTGCATTCCTGTAGTGAAAATAGTGCCTTCTGCAACTGCTCCTTGCAATAGTGCCCAGTACTGTGTAGCTAGTAACAATAGACTTGGTGTAGCTACTGAAAAGTGTAGTGCAGTAGTTAGTAAATCTGGAGTAGCTTCGCAGGCTTGCGCGGACGCCGATCCGGCGGTAGTGTCATCTAGTGACAGTGTGGTTAATCCGCTGCGTGCCGAGTCTGCGCCGCTTACTTCACTACGCGGCCCGCGCAGACGCAGCAAACAATCCGTAGCAGACGTTGCCCACATTCGCGCACCTGTCGAGCGCCGCAAGCAAAAACTTTTTGTGAATCTTTCCATTGACAATAAGACTGTGCAATTTCAGCTTGATACTGGTTCCGCTGTTACCTTAATTAATAAAGATACTTATGAACTTCTGGGTTCGCCAAAATTATCGCTGTGTCAACAAGTGTTAACAGCTTATACAGGTCAAAATATTCCCGTGCTAGGAACGTGTAGCCTGCCTGCCTCTTTTCAAGGTGTTACGAAAACAGTTGCTTTTGTTGTTCTTCAGGCCAAATCTACGCAGAACATTTTTGGACTAGATGCTTTTGACTTGTTTGGTTTATCAATTCAAAGAGATGTGCTTCAAATTTCGTCAATAGTGCCTCAGGATAAAATCAATGCATTGTGTGACAAATATAGTGACTTGTTTTCGCCGGAACTAGGTTGTGCAAAAGACTTCGTGGCACATGTAACTTTAAAAGAATCTGCAGTTCCAAAATTTCGTAAAGCTAGACCAGTGCCTATCGCATTGCGTGATACAGTTGCCGAAGAACTTAAACGTTGGCAAGATAGTGTGGTGATTTCTCCTTTTTCTGCGAGTCAGTGGGCCTCGCCTATAGTAATTATACCCAAGCCGTCAGGAAAACTTCGTCTCTGTGCGGACTTTAAATCAACAGTGAACAGTCAAACAATTGTAGACACTTACCCTCTGCCCAGACCTGAGGAACTGATGGACAAATTAGGACAGTCTCGCTTCTTTTCCAAGATTGATTTAGCAGAGGCATACTTACAGATTCCACTTGATGACGAGTCAAAAAAGTTTTTCGTCATTAATACTCACATGGGCCTTTTTCAATTTCAACGCCTACCCTTTGGCAGTTCTTCCGCCCCCGCTATTTTTCAGCGTTTTTTGGAACAGCTGACAGTTTCTGTACCGTGTTGTTCGAACTATTTAGATGATATTGTGGTATCCGGACATACAGTTGAAGAACATTTAGCAAACCTGGAGTGCCTTTTCAAAGTTTTGACTGCAGCAGGTCTACGTTGTAATAAAACAAAGTGTTCGTTTTTTTCAAACTGAAATAGAGTACCTAGGCCATGTGATTAATGCCCAAGGAATTCATCCCTTACAGACACATCTTCGAGCAATCAAAGACTTGCCTCCTCCTAAGAATGTGCATGAATTGCAAGCAGTAATGGGAAAGCTTAACTATTATTTCCGGTTTATTCCCAATGCCTCTCAGATTGCAGCTCCACTGCATCACTTACGTAGGAAGAATGTTCCTTTTGTATGGTCCAAAGATTGCCAAGTTGCTTTTGACAAACTAAAGTCTGCACTACTCAGTGATGCATGTTTGATTCCCTTTGACCCACAGAAGCCTGTAGTGTTAGCAGTTGACGCCTCGTCGTATGGTCTGGGCGCGGTAATCTCACATCGCATTGGATCTCACGATCGTCCTATTGCCTTTGCAACCAAGCTACTGACGCCAACGCAACAGAATTACAGTCAGATAGAAAAGGAGGCCTTAGCAATCATTTACGGCGTCACAAAGTTTCATCATTATCTGTATGGCAGAAAATTCTATTTGTTGACAGACCACAAGCCTCTCACGTCGTTGTTCTCACCCACAAAGCCAATTCCGCCACGTACGGCACAAAAGCTTCAGAGATGGTCCTTGATATTGTCAAATTATCAGTATGAGATTTTGTACCGACCTACCACTAAACATGCCAACGCGGACACACTTTCCCGACTTCCGGTTGGCCAGGATGTATCATTTGATTCTTCAGAAATGGCATGTTGTCAGATAGACTCCAGAGATGCTTCCGCTGTCGCAGACTTTCCTTTAAACTCTCGTCGGGTTGCACAGGAAACAGCTGCGGATGCAGACTTAAGTGTGGTAGCACGTTTTGTTCGCTTTGGTTGGCCTGCCAGAGCCAAAGACATTGATCGGCCTCTGGTTCGACGTTATTTTGCACAACGTCATGCATTACCTTTAAGTCAGGATGTACTGTTGTTACATACGGACAACGACCAAACAAGAGTGATAGTTACCTGTTCCCTGCAACGAGAAGTGTTACGCCTCCTGCATCAAGGACATTGGGGTATTGTTAGGACAAAGCAACTGGCCAGACGTCATTGTTCTTGGGATGGTATGGACGCTCAGATAGAGAACATGACGTCACAGTGTACTGTTTGTGCGGAGCATCAGGCGGCTCCTCCGCAACGTTTCTCGGACTGGCCACGCCCCAAGGGACCATGGCAACGTTTACACATTGACTTTGCCGGACCTTTCTGGAACACGCGCTGGTTAATTGTTGTAGACGCTTTCAGCAAGTTTCCTTTCGTGATTGCCATGAACTCAACGACAGCGTCTAGTACAATCAGTGCCTTAACATCAGTGTTTTGCATCGAAGGCTTGCCTGAATCTATCGTCAGTGACAATGGACCTCAGTTTGTTAGTGCGGAATTTCAACAGTTTTGTCGTGTGAATGGCATTCAGCATATTACCACTGCACCTTTTCACCCTCAGTCCAATGGTGAAGCAGAACGTTTCGTTCGAACATTCAAATCTCACATGGAGAAGATGAAAGGTCAGCACTCCAGGCAGCAAGCTCTTCAAATTTTCCTGTCTACGTATCGGTGCATGCCACGTGACGGCCCGTCTCCTGCCGAGCTGCTACACGGCCGCCGTCACCGCACTCTCCTTCACCTGCTGCAGCCTCCCACGCACCGAGTCGGTTCGTATGGCGCTACGCGTTTTCAGGCTCCCACGCCGGTGCTGTACAGGGTGTTTGCTGGAAACAAGAAGAAACTATGGCTGCCGGGCACCATTCAACGCGTGCTTGGTCGCAATATGTTTATTGTACGTTCTTCCACAGGGTCGGAGCTGCGGCGCCACGCAAACCAATTGCGCTTGCACAGGCCGCGCGATCCTGTCTCCGGTTTCTTGATTCCAGACCCAGTTCACCGCCAGGGAGCACAAACACATCGTTCGTCAACGGGTCCAGCGTCCCCGGACTACGAGATCGTCCCGATGGAGATCGACGCGACGCCGCCGCTGTCGCCGCCGCAGATGACAGCGTCACCGAGAGGGACTCCGGGACCGTGCGTGCCGCCGCCGCCTGGGCCACGCACCTCAGAAGATGACCTGCTCCCTCTGGGCGGGAGGGTGCGCTCTTCCCCAGGTTTCGGTGGGTTCCCTGGAGGATCGCAAGGCGGATGCCGGGGCGCGGACGGCGTCTCGATCCCAGCCTCAGCTACGACGCCCGTCCCACCAGTAACGCCCCCGCCCAGGCCCTCCTCCCAGTGCCGTCGCCGTGGCCCTCAGCCCTACGCAACGACGGCGCGGCGGTTTGGGGGGGGGAGGGGTGTGGTGTCGCAAAAGTACAAAGTGCGCGCCACCTACTTTCGCCGCGCGCCGCCATGCACGCACGGCGCGGCGTTCTCATGACGACAGCCACGAGCGCCCTCTGCTGCAACCCCGCTCGTGGCCACCACGGAAAGACACCGGTCTCTTCGGACTGAGATAGCAACGAGTTAGGACCTTCGTAATCAGATAGGCACCAGTGAAGACTTTGCTATTGTACAGGCACTAGGCAGGCCTCTAACAACTATGTATCAACATTCTGCAGTACTATGTAAAAGTTAAGTAATGTTACATTCTGTGCAATATATATCTCTTTCTAATTTACTCGAGTGTTTATAGTTTCTGGCTGCTCCCCTCCGTACCTGCACCAGCGTGCTGTCTTTGTTCCTGTGTCGGTCTTGTTCCACTCGGCCACCGACACCTACGACGACGCTGGGACACAAAACCGGCGACGAAGTTGGGACACAAAAGTAACAAAAGCAAAAACGAGCGGAGGAACTAAAAAGAGCGACCTACATCGCGGACGAGCTGCGAACTAAAAAGAGAGTTAACGGTCGCGAACTAAAATATGTGCGATAGGTCGCGAACTAAAATATGCGCGATAGGTCGGGAGCAGAATTAAAAATCACGTGTTTGCCTTCTGCTGATGATAGCCATTTCGGGATTAGCGTCTGCCTGCTAGATTACATAGTTCAGTGCAACAAAATTTCTGCTTTGAAGTATTCTGCACTCTGTAATATCTGACTAATAAATTCCATAATGCCAAGATATAGAGATAACTCTAAACTTAAACGCCAGAAATTATCCACAAACTGTTTCTTTTGGTTTGATTGATATCGTTAGCGGCTCAAGCAGCAAGCGCATGAAGCAGCTAGGTGGGGGAACTTCACCCTCCATCTGCATGCGCAGACCACGCCGCTCAGCCGTCACTGGGAGCAGACGAACTAAAAGAACGAACTGAAGTTAGCGCTCCCAATCGCTAACTCTTATACGGAAGTCTAATGTTTTGGAGTATTTCTGCTCGTTGTGGGTTCCTCATGTGGTGGGACTAACGGAGGACATAGAGAGAGAGTTCATAAAACGTCAGTTAGTTTTTAGTTTTTGCGATGTAGCATTGGAGTAAAAATCATTATAAAAAGACGGTATTCATAGCAGCGAAATATATTTACGAAATATATTTCATGTATCCTCCAAATACAAACAGTAGGACATTATAACACTTCCCTGAGGAACGCCAGATATCACTTCATTTTATTCGATGACTTCTCGTCAATTACAACACACTTTATCCTTACTGCAAGAAAACCGCGATTGTAATTACACGACTGTAGCGATATTCCATAATCATGCAATTTGATTAAAAGACGCATGTGAGGTGCACTGTCGAAAACCTTCCGGATATCTATAAATATGGAATTGATTCGAGATTCCTTGTCGACAACAATCGTTACTCCATATGACCAAACAGCTACAGTATGTCATCTAAAGTATCAGGACACTCTCAAAAATGTTCCGTTGTCACCTACTACCAGGCACTCCATATCAGCGACCTCAGCAGTCATTAGACAACGTGAGAGAGCTGAATGGGGCGCTCTGCGGAATCACGGTTTTCGAATGTGGTCAGGTGATTGAGTGTCACTTGTGTCAGATTTCTGCTCGCGAGATTTCCACACTGATAACCATCACTAGGTTCACTGTTTTGGATAAGATAGTGAAGTGGAAACTTGAAGGTACAAGCACAGCACGAAAGTGTTCAAGCCGACCTCGTTTGCTGACTGACGGAGACCGCAAACTGTTGAAGAGGGTGGTATACAGTGTATTAGGCAGGCATCTATCCAGACCGTGACACAGGTATTGCAAACTGCATCAGGATCCACTCCAAGTAATATGACAGTTAGGCGGGACATGAGAAAACTTCAATTTTATGGTTGAGCGGTTGCCGATAAGCCACACACAATGCAGGTCAATGCCAATCAACACCTCGCTTGACGCAAGGAGTGTATACATTGGCGGATTGAACTGTGGAAATGCGTTGTGTGGAGTGACGAATCACGATTCAGAATGTGGAGATGCGATGGCCGGGTGTGGGGAATGCCCGGTGAACATCGTCTGCCAGTGTCTGTAGTGCCAATAGCAAAATTCGGAGGCGGTGGTGCTATGGTGTGATCTTGTCTTTCATGCAGGGAGCTTGCACCCCTTGTTGTTTTTTGAGGCTGTATAACAGCACCAGCAAAGGCCTACATTGATGTTTTAAGCACATTCTTGCTTCTCACTGTTGAATCGCAATCCGAGACTGGCAATTGCAGCTGTTTAACACTATGGAGCACCTGTTCATAATGGACGGTCTGTGTCGGAGAGGTCACACGACAATAACATCTATGCAATGGACTGGTCTACACAGACTCCTACCTTAAATCGTATAGAATACCTTTGGGGTGTTTTCAAACGCCGACTTCGCGCCAGGCCTCACCGACCTACATCGATGACTCTCCTCAGTGCAGCACTTCGTGAAGAATGGGCTGCCATTCCCGAAGACAACGTATGTCTTCATGAGTTGAATCTGTGATCCAGGCTAGGGGTGGTCCAACACCAAACAGAACCCAGCATTACCGATGGAGGGCCCACCAATCTGTTAGTCATATTCAGACAGGTATCCGGGTACTTTTATCTGAATCGGTGTTCTCTTCGGGGTAGTTCATAATGTGTTGTAAATAATATGTTGGAAAATGCTATTGCAAACCGACGTCAATGATATGCGCCTATAATTTTCTCGGATCACTCCTATTCCAGTTTAGAATACTGGAGTGACCTGTGCTACTTCACAGTCTTTGCATATTAACTGATTCTTCCGTCGCTTCTTGGTAGAACAAATTCATTATAAAAATTAAAATACACAATTTTGTTTGTTTATTTTGTGAATCCATCTTGTACACTGTCATTACAGTAATTATACATTCATTACTTCGCAATTTGCGAGAATTTTCGAATTTAGCTGCTCTTCCTCAAGTGGTCTATCACATTGTAAAATATGAGAATTTGTGCCTTAAAGCATTCGGCCACAGTTGTCTACTTCCCTTAGTGCTCGCACGCGTATGGCAGTAATTCCCGCGACGAGGAGAGACATACTACACCATCATTAGCCTGTCTTGACGTCATATTTACTATGATACGTCTGTTCCTAAGGAAGAGACGTTGCTTATGATCTGAAGCTCTAAATATTAAATATGCATTCCTTAATTCGCAATTTTTGAAAATTTCCTGAAGAAGAGCAGCTAAAGTCGGAAATACTCGCAAATTAAGAAGTAATGAATGTAAATTTAACATTTTTAGCTGCAGACCATGGTAAATGTTAAAGTATTTTTTTATTTAATTGTGAACACTATAACTTAATATGTTTATTTTCACCGTATTTCAGTTCGAGTGCATACATCCGCTTTTGTTAAGCTTCTCTGTTCTCCACTGCACCCCATCTATACCCTCCTACCCACCTCTATATTTTTGTCTATTTGTTTATTTAAGTTATAATAGTGTGCCGGGTTTCAATTATTTGTAATATTTGTGTCACCTTATGTTTACAACAACCCTTAAAACATTAGATTCTTGTTTAATTTTATTTTTATTCACTATAGTCATGCTGTAATCATTTATGTTCACACTATTCTCTACATATGTTATTTTTGTTTCCTTTTTTCAGTACTATTAAGTAACAGATTTCATTCAAATACTTATTTACACTGTAACTGCTCCATCAAAGAAGTTAATTTACTTGTCTGTATGTAACATGTCTTCTGATTTACCGACATTCTTTGACTGAAAGTCTGTAATTGTTTGATGATGGCCTAATAAGGCGAAAATCGTTTCACAAAATAAACAAATCTGTAGAACAAAGACAAAATTGTTTTCATTAGTCTTTGAGTATGGATTCTTCACTGAGCGAGGTTTGGAGATATTGCGTCAACATACTCTCCAAGAAACGTAATTGGTATAAAATCTGGACCGAAAGTCTTGCTTTGTGTGATTTAAGTTGAATATTTTAAACATGACTTACAAGATAGCAAATTAATAATCAGCCAACCATTTGCAATAATAGTAGTTTCAAAAAAAATTGACGACATCTTCAACGGTTATAAACCAGTCTTCTTCAGACATACATGTTATACCTATAGACAATGTGACATCATAAATTGCAAATTCATAATCATTTTGCCTAAAACATGCGTCATACCAAGCCCGTTGTGTAAAATATTGTGAAATACAGAATCAGAATAAAACTGTCACTTACTCTACGTGCATACCACAGTAATTGAATGTCCTGGGAGTGTGACTTAGACGAAAGATACGTCAGCGTGTTTGGATCATTCACGCTTACTGGTGGGAAGCAAGGAGCGTTCATACCGGGACCGGTGGCGCATGCGCCGTGGGACATAAACGTCCAGTGGCTTAAGTAGCCATTGGGAGAACGTACATTGAATTTATAACGTTGTTAATAATTGGGATATTTGGATAAAAAGAGGGTAACAAGGTCGAGGGAAGCTAAAAGGTAAAGCAGTCAACAATCCGAAGATTGGTTTGAACACCACAGTACTTTACTAGGCATGGTCCTGTTTGGAGGTGGTATGCCGTTGCCTTCCTCCGACCTTCGAACTGACTTACCCAGCCAGTTATAGGGGGACCAACAATTTAACGTGGGTTCCGAACCACGGCGCTACTCGGTATTTTGCACATGAGCAGCACTGTCAGAGGTGAAAGAAGTGGGAA
This sequence comes from Locusta migratoria, assembly GCA_026315105.1. Lineage (NCBI taxonomy): Eukaryota > Metazoa > Arthropoda > Insecta > Orthoptera > Acrididae > Locusta > Locusta migratoria. The sequence goes on from CM048746.1 coordinate 182,566,856, forward strand.
GAGGCAGATAATAACCCTAGGACCTGGCGGGGATCGAACCCGTGACCTTTGGATTTGTAGTATGGACTTTAACCCTGTGCAACCGAGGCGCACTGAGGAAAGCTATACAAACAAATTTTACATTGGTCAATTGTAAGAATATGCTAACAGTTACCGTTAAATACTTTGGTGAGGCGAGAGTCAGTAGCAGTATTATATTTCATAAAATGCATTTTTAAAACCATCGCTATTTATTAAAAACCTTACTTATCAACCAGTTTCGGTCAATAGACCATCTTCATGTTGACTGATAGGTTTTACCTAACATGACCACTGTATTTTTAATATTTTTAGTTATACTGACCCCTGTTTGTCTCTACTAGATGTATTTTATACGATGCATTTTACCATCGGGGTTTTAACACCCATTTATTCATGAAGATGGTCAATTGACCGAAACTGGTTGATAAATAAGGTTTTTAATAAACAGCCGATGGTTTTAAAAATTCACTTTATGAGACCGTTAAAATACATTGCGTCAACGAACAACAATAACAGAAAAATGTACCAGATGAACAAAAATAAACTGGATTAGTATATAGCTTATAGTGTGATGTCGCAAATCATGTAAAATGGATAATAAATATCATGTCAATTGCAAATGTACGCAGGTTTTAGATTTTTGAGGAAATAGACAAATCCGAAAGGCTACCTCCAGCAGTAAGAAGATTTCGTGACCAGTATGGGTTTGAAGCCTTCAAACTATTGTCTAGAGGCGAGATTTAACCGATCATTTAGTAAACTGCCATCGTTGTGTTCTAGATGTTTAAAGATCTCAAGTTCATCCCAAAGATCAAGCTTTAGCCCTTTAACTTCTCTGTGTAAAATGATTGTGTCTTCTAACATCTGTAAAGTTTCGAATTCTGGGTATCGGAAAGCGCCCCGTGGAACCTCTGCCGCACTCGATGTGGATGTCAGGGTCGACGGAGTCGTCGCATACGCAGATGACCTTCTAGTGGTTGTCTCCGCCAACAACAGGGCCCAGCTAGAGGAGAAGGCACGAGAAACACTGACAACAATTACACAGTGGTGCCAACACAACAAATTCAAGATAGCTACTAACAAAACGACATACACTCTACTCAAAGGGTCATTACAACGAAACCCATCAGTTAAATTACACAACACAAATATAAAACGAACAGTAGTCACTCGTTATCTGAGTATCCACATTGATGAAAGTCAAAATTTCCACGAACACATTAAGACAACCACAGTCAAAGCAGAGAAAATACTACACAAGTTGTCAAGGCTAAATTCGAAAACGTCCAGACTGCCTCTGTCAACTATACGAACAGATCAATGTGCTCTCTTCGAGTCAGTATTATGCTTTGCAGCTAGTACCTATGCTCAAAGATTGAGCCTAGTAACCAACAAAACAATTGTGAGACGTGGGCAGAGAAGTGTGTTATGACAACTTACTGGTGCATTCAAATCAACACCGATAGAAACGCTATTCGTCCTTCTCGGTATCTGTCCAGTTGACAACACAATAAAATATAGAGCTGCAGCGAACTGGCTTAAAATGGAGAATCTACACAAAGTGCACGAAATAACTGGCACACATATCGTAACAAACTGCCAACTGAGAACATGGCGAACAGACACATAGCAACAGGAATGGGAGGCCTGCGAAAAGAGACTTAGACTATATACACTACCACCAGACATTAGAGAAAGAAAACGGATAAAGCATATCGACCCCAGACGCGGTATGGTTTACTTCCGTACAGAACATGGTACATATCCCATTCAACTGTTCCGAATGGGACTGGGCGACACCAACACTTGCACCTGACAAAACACCGAAGGCTCCCCTGAACACATCGTCATACACTGCGGACGATACACACATGTCAGAGACACACAGCAGCTTGATTTTACAGCAGACGTTACGATATATGCCACAAAAAAAGACGAACAAAAATGGACAACACACTAGCAGACAAGATATACAAAGCAACCTACGAAGAATACAAAAGGACAGGGCCCTACAGGAGGCGTGCCCATATGCCTGGCAGAGTGGAAAGGTATACTTGGGAACAAAAAGACGAGGAAGAAGGCGATGAAACTTTCATAAATGAAGGAAGTGACACCGATGAGACTCAACACTGACAGGGGAGCAATCTCCTACTGTCAACAACCCAAACCAGACCTTCTTTACATTAATATGGATACTAACACCTGAGACACAATAAAGAGAAAACAATATAAAGAACAGAGACTAATATCACCAAAACCATGGAAACTGTGCTGGGTGATCAGTGGCTTCAAGGAAACATTCCAAGATACTCAACGCCCAGCGCGGTTCAATGCAGCTAACCATAAGGAGAGAAAACCTATAATATATATATATATATATATATATATATATATATATATATATATATATATATATTATTCCTTTCTTTCCTATTACGTTGTTTAGCCCAATTAAAATTAACAAGTTTCAGAATACATTGAATTTCGACATATGTATAACAACCATGTAACCAATCTCGTTTTTATGTTTTCCAATATACCTAATTATTCTAAAATGCACGAATTTTAATTTGTTATAATTGTAGCAACAACTGTAAGCACTTGTATATATGTATTTTAACTTTACTTTTATTTTTCCCTCTTATTTCTATTTATCTAAAATAATCAAATTATGTAACATTAACGAACTAATGTATAACATGTAAAACAACAAAAAACTAATTTTGTGTCACAGTGTTTAATTGCTATGAAATAAATGTATTGACAAAGGGCATAAAAGTTCTTGTTATGTATTTATGTTCCAAGAGTTGGGTATTCACCATTACTGGGCATATTCTTCCAGAGTTTCATATTTACTTTATTTATGAATTGTGCAGCTTGTCTATTAGATTAATAATTAATAGGTTGCACTTAATTTGATTATTTACTGAACATAGATGGTACCCGGACAACTGAAGACTGAGATAGTATCTGTCAGCCTTGACGAATATCGTATCTTAGTCATAGTCAAGTTCACAGAATGTATTTGGGAAAGAAATTGCTACTAGATGGTGATTTGGGGAAGTACTTTGAGAACCAGTCAGTAGATGGATGTAACAGCTTGCTTTAGATATTGTAAATTGACTGAATTTATTCAGTGATAACTTCCATTTCTATGATGTCAAAGATGAAAGCTGATGGGTGGTATCCCCTTCTTCAATTATGCTGAGGTGCCTCTGTAAAAGATCTAGGCCTATCAGACAGATTTTTGATAACTGACTTTATAATGACTGCAGCTGCATGGAAATGTTTAGTGGTTTAGGAACTGAATGACAACCGACATGCTTATTAAAGATTACATTTTTTATTTTATAGTCAATTTTCCTCAACAAATATGTAGTATAAACTTGCTTGTGAGGTCATGGGAAGCTAAGATGGTGGAACAGCTGTTTTTCTAGCAAACAGAAATGTTTTAGTTTCAAATATTGGATTTTAATAACATGGTTTACCACAACCAGATTTTCTGCACTTTCCCATTCACTGGCTTCAACAACTCACAAACAAAATGTTACCTCCAAACCTAACCTCAGTCCCTAGTTATATTATGGATCAGCTCATCACAACAACCAGATTTCCATTAGATGGTGCTAACATTGTAGTTACAATAAGTTTAGCTTGGGTATGGACTTTTTGTGTGTGTCCATTATCTAAGAAATGTTTTTTGGATATATTGTACCGCCTAGTTTATATGATGAAACGTATTTTCAACTGTAAATATTAAGCAATGCCCTATGTCAATCTACAACTATTATTTGGTGTTAACGTTTTGGGCTTCACCAAGTCTCAACTGAATTTCTGCTGTTCAATGTAACCTAGACTTTGGGCAACACTACACAATAATAATTTGGGTGGTGTGGTGGGTATGAAGGTTCATATTACACATCACACATTAGGTGAACATGTTAGTGGTGCTGACAGGTAAAGAATAAAGTCTAAATAATTTTTTACAGCAGATAAGTTTCTTGTTGCATTTCTTTGACTAAAATAAATTTTAATCACTCTGAGACAAAGCTGATAAGATGAAGTATGAAACAAGTCTACAGACATGATATGATGGAGAATATTGTAAGTATGAAATAGGCCTACTACTATTGATAGCTTCTTGTGATTGAAACTATTGATGCTATAAATTGTTGTTGTAAAACTGATTTGCAACAGGTACATGATTTCTCGTCACTCTTAGCGTAAAATGAACAAGACATTGCATAAACATTGCCTGCTCCTAAATTCTGGTATTGTAGACAATTTGATCATTAAAAAAATATAACACTAACTTTTCATAACTATTTGATCCAGAGAAGTAAGATTTTCATTAATCAGCAATAGTTTAATTCCTGATAACAGTTAATATAGTTACTGTACTGAAATGCAGTTAGCTTTAGACAAAACGATTTAGACGAAATTGGAAGTAGGGGTGCCACAACTTTGTTCCAACAGTTGAAAATACTCATCTTTGCCAAGTGGAACGTTTGAATGGAGGTTCTTGCAGTAATTTATGTGTTAAAAACAATAAACTCATCATTAGATTTCTTCCCTTCTTTTTACTGCAATGTATATTAAATTTTTCCACCAGTTGAATTTCCCTTATATTTAGAATATATGCTACTTGTTCACTGGCGTCTTTTCCGATTTTTCAAGCGTTTTTAGCAGAAAATGAAATAGAAAAGGAACGGCAAACAGATTCAGCTTTTAAGATTTCTCGCCACTACAAACTCGATTTTTCTGTTGCGGTGTTGGCGGTGTTTTCTCCTTCTGTAATAAATAACAATAACTGATAGATATCTGCTGCAGAAGTTCCCCATGCAAATGAATATACATAATTTTGTTCCTGATCGTTTAATGTACTTATTTTTAAGTAGCAACTGAAGCAATTATGTCATTTCAAAGAAGAAATGTTTTCGTTCCTTGAATTAAAAGAGCACAAAGCAATCACCTCACGCTTTTTGAACTACGGTTCTTTTTTCCGAACGGTCTGCACTGCGGCTGGGCAGGGCGGCGTGGGACTATGTGCGTGACGTCACAAGACGAGTGCGCAGGCTTTCTTCCATAGGGGGTGCTGCCGGGGCGCCCGCGCCGGAGAGAAGTCCCCGCCTGACGCGGTGCCCGCGCGTTGAGCAACCACGCCTCCGCCTCCGCGCTGGAGGAACTCGCGCGCTCTTAAGAGGACGCGGCCGCTGGCCCGGTACAGTCGCCCAGCGAGCTCCCTGGCCCGAGACACGCGACACTGCCACATCAGCAGCCACACACGGACAAGTGCTCGAGTGCTCCCCGCCGCCATGTCTCGCCTGAGCTTCAGCTGCGCCGCGCTGCTGGCTGTCGTCGCTTCTCTCGCCTACGCCGCCCCGGCGGCAGAGCCGAGATTTCGCCAGCGGCGGTCCGCCGCCCCCGACGTCAGTGATCTGGAAGACTGGACCAGCATCGCCGAGTACAGCCTGTGCCCCGCGGAGGTCCAGTTCAACCGCAGACTGCGCGTGTACGAAGTGTGGTGCCAGAAAGAGGGAGACGAGGTGGAGGCCCGAGGTGGCAAGTACGCGTGCACCACGCTCAGGTACTCCCTGCCAGTGCCAGCAGCGGACTCTGACGTCGACATCGCCGGCGGCTGCGTCGCTCTCGTGTCGCACGTCTCTGAGGTCGACGCCAACCTGGAACCCCGAGACTGACACCTCTCGTCATACTTCGCATGTTTATTATAGCGTATTTATTTATTTATTTATTTATTATTTCAAGCGAACTAAGAATCTAGTCAGAATAACTACTACTCAATCATTTCCTTCATTCACCCCAAAACTATAATTTTCTCACAATGGGTTCTTTACCCCTCATCACCATCTGACTCATTGTTTCATTCTCCTGAAAACATTTCAATTTATACAATTTCAGTCTCAATTCAGTTGTAAAATGACTCTGCTTAAATCTGCTACTCATCTAATTCATTTTTTGTCTTGCCCCAAACTCTTTCTGGTTTGTTTCTCTGTGCAGAAACAATATATCGATCTGATTTGTTAATGTGTCTTGCTTTTTTCTCTCTAGACGTCTATAGAATGTAACACGTTTTTTCTTCACCTCATCTGTCGTTTTTCATCTTTTGGTTTCAGAACCTAATTTATTCTTCATTAGACCTGATAATTTCGCAAGATTTCTCAATCTTTTACGAAGCTTGTAACTTCCACTTTGCGGCCACATGAAAGTATTGTGTCTGAGCTATAGCGAACACTGGTATTACAACTATTTTAGAATGCTATAATTTATCATCCTTAGAAACACATTATTTTTATATTTATTTACCACGTCAAGAAAGTGTGTTCTGTGATTCCGCTAATTTATCGAATACTCATTTTTATTTATTTATTATTTATATACTTATTTTTTTTCTTGCCGTGATGGCTATGTGTGACGAATTATTCCACCAGTTTATGGAATAGTTTATTCGGCACTGTAATCTGTATGTTAGGAAGTTTTACGACATGGTAGCGCATCTCGCTTTGCTACGAGACTTGGAAGTTATGCTGTGATATTATTTAATATGCTGTGTGATTTATCTGATTAGGTTGTATGAAACCGTAGTTCCTAAACTTTTATAGTTCCTTGAAGTTCGAGTTTATATGAATCAGCCATTTAGAAAAGGCCATATACGCCAAAGTAAATGCATCACGAGAAAAAGAGAATCTGTATTTCAATATCGAGATGTAAAATGTATTTTTTATATGTAGATTACAAAGAGTAGGATATTATATTTTCGCAAAGAATGGACGTTTGTTCGAGTACTTTCCAGACTTCGAACAACAATGGAAATGTGATGGGGATGGACATATGGCCTTTTCGAAATGACTGCCTCAATTAAGTTCGATTTACATTAAGGCAGACGACTGAAACAGGGGCTTGGATGGAGATGTACTACATATAATTTAGTAGAAAAGCATAAATTCAATAAAATGCGTAGCAAATGAGTGTTTTGAATAGTAAAAAACATTCATACACAAATGATATGGTCTCATAATTTTTATTTATTTATTTTTGTCCCACTGCATTTTTATGTAAAATACCGATGCAGTTAACAGATATTGCCGTTGATGTATAAGACAAGTCTGCTTTGTACCGTTTTATGCATATTTTGGTACTGCAGGTGCATACTTGATACTCCATAGTTTGTTCTAGTTGTAAGAATTATTTGTGATCTCAGTTTTCAAATGCCACTACCGCCAAATATCTACGAGAAACTTCGTCATCTAAGTTCTCTCGTTTATTGCCATGTAATGTGATATGTAGTGACCTTAGTTATAGTAGATACTAATTAATCAATGTTCCTAGATTACGTGTTCATGAGTTTCTGATGTGATTCTCTGTTATTTGTGTTAATTTAATGAAGCTTTTTGTAAAAATAAACGCATTGAAATACATTTTCCTTGAGTTTTTATTTTAAATATGTTGGATTACACCATGAAAATGAAACAAGGATAAAGTTTGTTACTGTTGTAATTGTTTTTCAAAGGACTCTTTCAGTGAGGTAATGAATGCCTGTTATTAAAAAAAGCAGAGTGGAACTTCCAACATGTATTTGTAATTTCAGAAGAAATTTAGATTTCATACACAACAAGCGGTTTATTCTTGATCGTGTGGTTCTAATTCTGTAACAGAATAATTAAACGAATAGCGTTTCTAGCAACTTCTAAGACGACGACTGGTCTCAGCTTTTACACGAAGTCAAATTCAAGTGGATTTTAAACTGCCATGTAATATTTATCAGCTTTTAAATATTTAATATACTAGTTGAATTGTAATTCGTAGGTAGATAAAGAACAGGTAACTTAATGTATGCTGTATTATTTACGAAAGAGTGGATAAATGTAAAATATAACCTTAGAGAAGATTGCTATAAAATTTAGTAACACGCGAGACAATAATGACCCAACGACAAATTTAAGAAAATAACTTAAGGAAAGCTTTTGTAGATTTGGCAAAATATTTTTAGAATTGAAATACACACTTTCAAATTCTGAAGTTATCAGGTGTAAAATACGGGGAACGAAAAGTTATATGCAATATGTAGAAAAATCTTGACCAGCTATAAAGAATCGAAGGGCACAGTGGTTGAGAAGGAAATAAGACAGGGTTTCAGCATTTCACCATTGTTATTCAGCAAGATTTAAAGAAAGCTAACAAAGTTCAGGCAGCAGAAATAAAATATTTGCGTTTTGCCAATGATTTTCTAATTCTGACACAGATAGCAATGGAACTTGAAGAGCAACTGAACACAAGGCAGGCATAAAATGAACATTAACCAGGCCGAAATAAGCGTATTGGACTGTTCTACAAGTATATCAGGTGATGCTAAGGGAACTAGATTCGAAAACGAGACGATAAAAATAGGATGTGTGTTTTGTTATTTAGGCAGTGAAAACTGTGTGATTATCAGGCCAGAGAAGATAGAAAATGAAGAATACCAATGGGAAGAAAAGCATTTTTGTAGAAGAGATACTTGTTAACCGCATCTACATCTGTAACCCTTTCAGACCCCTCATTGAACCAAAATCGGTAATTTTAAAACCACTGGGTTTATATAACAAAAAAACCATAGAATGTTATGTTATTTTTTCGCTTTCAAAAAAATTTAGAACCAACACAAATGTGAGCGTCTGAACTATCTTAAATACAATACAATCACTTCCCAATTCATTTAAATCATTTATTACAGTGATATTCACGAAAGGAGATACTGTATTTTGACATACACCATGACAAGCATCATTTGTTTGTTGTTCATTGTTTTCATTGAGCTGAGTGGAAAAGTTATCCTGAACTTCTGCAGTCACTAACATTACTGCTGATTTAGTGACTTCATTTTCTCTCTTCATTCGAAAATTCAGAGCTGTCTCCCAGTCTGGGAGTATTATCTGCAAGATTCCAGGTTAAATCTGACTTTTCATAATCGTCACTTAAGTTTTTCACTTCGAAATCAATCCCTAATAGTAGTATTTCCTCATCAGTAAGCTCTCACAATAAAATAATGAATTTACTAGAACAATAATATGTAAGCCCAATTGTAACAATTGTGCGTATGGGAGTTACAGTCATTGTATTTACGAATGTATTTAAAATATTTTTATCCAAACTTTTAGATTAGATTAGCTTTTTGTTCCGTATATCCATGTTGAGGAGATCCTCGTGGATGTGGAAATGTCTAAAAACACAATTTACAAGCTGAATAATAGATAATACTAATAATATAAATACAGATACATACATTTTCTAAGCTTTCTTTTACCTGATAATACAAAAATACTAATATAGTATGAATACCGATACAAGCATCATTTGGTACAATTTAGAAGTTCACTATTGGAGTAGAAGGAGTTGGCCACTAGAAACTCTTTTAGGCTACTCTTAAACTGATCTTTATTTCTAGCTAAATTTTTACAGTTAAAGGATAAACTATTGAAAATAAGTGTTCCTGAGTAGTGGACCCCTTTTTGAACTATAGTAAGCGTTTTTAAGTCCTTGTGTAGATAATTTCTGTTCCTAGTATTGTATGTATGAACTGACCTCTTTGTTGGGAAAAGGGGTATATTACTTATGAGAAATTTCATTAAAGAATAAATATACTGAGAGGCAATAGTTAATACACCCAGTTCTTTGAAGAGGATTCTACAGGACGTCCGTGAATTTATTCCACAAATAATACGTATTACACGCTTTTGGACTCTGAAGACTATTGACTGACTTGAAGAGTTACCCCAAAATATTATACTATATGACATCATGAAAAGAAAGTAAGCAAAGTATCCTAGCTTTCTTATTTTTATGTCTCATATATCTGATAACACTCGTATTGAAAATACAGATTTGTTGAGTCGTTTCTGCAGTTCGGTGGTGTTCTCCTCCCAACTGAATTTATGGATGTTATGGTTCATAAATCAAATCCCTTTGACAAATCACAGAAAATGCCTGCTGCTTGCAGTTTATTATCTAATGAATTAAGTACATTCAAACTTATGTTTACATATTTCTTTCGACTTTTCTGATTCTCAAAACGCACTTTTTCAAATGTTAAAGCACCATAAATAATGCAAAATTAAGACGTAGCTCGATGTAGATTCTTTCGACCCACCATCTTGAAAGTTTTCATTGATTAATACACAATATCTTGCGTGTCCAAACAGGTAGCGATACGCTTAGAGGTTTATTCCATCTAGCGATTCCAGCACAATCCTTTCTCTTAGGAATCAACTTCGTAACACAATAATATGAAATGAAATTAACACAATTGTGCGTATCAGGTCCGAAATGGGTATCCAAAAAGCCACCTCTCATTGTGAGGCGGGGGGTATTTTGTGCATCATTGTGACTTCCTTTTTTCTGTTCCAGTCACGTATGGTTCGCGAGGAAACCTACCGTCGGTAATCCTAAGCCACATTGCGGGCTCTAAGCTGTCTAATTTTATCCATGTTGCCTATTCGAAAATACATATAGAAGAAAGCCGGATACTGGATGACTTTGAAAAATCGTATGCACTCTGCAGTGAACAGTGGTCCACATGGCTTCCGCCGCGCCTGCCACTGGTCCAAGCAGGTCATCCCAGTGACTCTCCCACTCCTGCTAAACAGACCTGTAGCCAAGTATGGCGCCCTTCCCTCATACCCATCTATTACGGTTCACACAATGACGAGCAATATTCGTTTGTTTTCCAAGGTACCTGCTTCCTTGATGGACTTCCTGAGTATCATTCCAAAGAATGTCAGTTTACCATCTGCCGTCCTCGGGATTAATTTTATGTGATCTTTCCACTTCAGTTCACCCAGTATATATGCTCCCAGATACTTCATGGAAGTAACTTTTTACAGTGACTATTCTCCAGTATTTTTCCCTCAAAGCATGTACTGTAGTGAAACTTGGGTGTTAGGCAGTTCGGACAAGAAGAGGATAGAAGCTCTTGTAATGTGGGGTCACAGAAGATTATCTGTGTAATTTAACTAATGAGGACATACTGAAGAGAATTCGAGAGAAAAGAAGGGAGTAATTTACAGGATACATACTGAGACGTATGTCGTAAAACACACACACAGTCAGTAAAAACAACCGGCCACGGTGACAAGTTTAAAAGTACATTGCGGAGACACGAAGTTCACACACGGAGACAGCTGACGGCGTAAAGAATAAAACATGGGGACGGCGATTATGGAGGCACTGAGTAAAACACACGACACTGGAGACACTTGCACTGAACACATAGATAAAAAGTCGAGACGCCCCCACAGGGAGTGGGGAGGGGATGGAGGGGGGGGAGGTGGGGCAGGGACGGGGGAAGTGCGGGGGAGGGGGAGAAGGGGAGGGAAGAGAGCGTAAGGAGGGAAGGAGTGACGAGACTCTGGGCATGGGAGAGGGTAGCCAAGCGGGCGGGAAGGAAAAGGGACGGGAGAGAGGGGAGGGGCGCTGATGCTACGGGGAAGGGATCAGAGGTGGTAGGAGGGGTAGATATCGGGCCGAAGTTCGGTATCCGGTAGAGGAAGGGTGCGGAAATTGCCTTGGGAGAGGATACGGAGCGTATGGAGGTGAAGGCCGGGAGGGACGGTTTGGCGGAGGCGTGGCAGAGGCCCGGGATTCGTAAGAATAGGGTAGACCAGAGGGTTATTGGACTCTATTTTGCGGGATGCGTAAAGGAGCCGGAGATGTTCGAGGTGTTGTAGGAGAGGAGGGAAGGGGATGAGGTCATAGAGGATCCGCGTGGGGGAAGGGAGTCTGATACGGTATGCGAGGCGGAGGGCGTGGCGTTCTAGAATCTGGAGGGACTTGTAGAAAGTAGGAGGGGCTGATATCCAGGCGGGGTGGAAGGAACAAAGGACGGGGCGCATGATTGATTTGTAGGTGTGAAGGACAGTGGAAGGGTGGAGGCCCCACGTCCGGCCAGTGAGGAGTTTTAGGAGGTTTAGGCGGGACAGAGCTTTCTCACGGAGGGATTTGAGGTATGGAGTCCAGGACAGTTGGCGGTCAAGGGTAAGGCCAAGGTACTTGAGGGTGGGGGTGTGGCGGATGGGTCGGTTGTGAAGGGTAAGATAGAAATCGTGGAGGCGGAAGGTGCGGGTAGTACGACCTATGACTATTGCCTGGGATTTGTCGGGATTGACGGAGAGGAGCCACCGGTTACACCAGGAGGCGAACTCGGTGAGGTGGGACTGGAGCAAAACCTGGGAACGGGCAAGGGAGGGGGCGAGGGCCAGGAAGGCGGTGTCGTCAGCATATTGGAGGAGATAGACGGGAGGTTGGGGTTGAGGCATGTCGGCAGAGTAGAGGAGATAGAGGAGGGGAGAGAGGACTGAGCCTTGGGGCACCCCGGCGGAGGGGTAGAAAATACGGGAGTTGGAGTTGCAGACAGTGACGTAGGAGGGGCGGCGGGTAAGGAAGGAAGCGATGAGGCGGACGTAATTAATGGGAAGGGCGTAGAGCTGGATCTTGAAGAGGAGACCGGAATGCCATACTCGGTCGTAGGCTTTTTGGATGTCGAGGGATACAAAAATTGCGGAGCGACGGGAGTTGAGTTGGACGGAGAGGAGATGAGTCAGGCGAAGGAGCTGGTCGTCGGCGGAGAAGGAGGGTCGGAAGCCACATTGGGAGGAGGGGAGAAACTGGTGGCGGTGGAGGTGCTGGTGGATTCGACGAGAAAGGATGGTTTCCAGGACCTTGCTGAACACGGAGGTAAGACTGATGGGACGGTAGGATGAGGTCTGGGACGGGGGCTTGTCAGGCTTGAGGAACATGAGAATACGGGAGATTTTCCACAGGTCGGGGTAGAAGCCAGTGTAAAGGATGACGTTGTAGAGTTTGGCAAGGACTTCATGAAATGAGAGGGGGCATGCGCGAAGGTGGCGGTAGGTTAGCCGGTCGTGACCGGGGGCGGTGTTTCGTTTCGTGCGAAGAGTGTCTATTATGTCACGGGCAGTAATGGGAGTGTTCAATTCTGAGGGAGGAATGCGGTCCAAGTACTGGAAGCCAGGGGCGAGCGGAGGAGAGGAGGTGTCGGTGCGCTCATGGACATCCGGGAAGAGAGAGTAGTCAAAGAGGGGATCATCAGGAATGGAAAATACATCAGAAAGGTAGGAGGCAAAATGTTCTGCCTTACTGGCGTTGTCAGGGAAAGGACGACCACCATGGAGAAGTGGGTAGTGGGGGGAGGAGTGACTGCCAGTAAGGCGGCGGAAGGCACGCCAGTACTTGGCGGAGTAGACCGGGAGGAGCGAGTTAAGGCGGGTGCATGTCTGACGCCAGTCCCGGCGTTTCTTCGCGGTCAAAAGGTTTCTTATGTGTCGTTGGAGTTGCCGGTGGCGTTGGAGAGTATCCCGGTCACGGGTCCGGAGAAAGGAGCGGTACAGACGGCGGGATTCGCGGAGGAGAAGGACGGCCTGTGGAGGAAGGGTAGGGCGGTGAGGATAGATCGCCCGGGTAGGGATGTGGGCATGGACCGCGTCAGCAACGGTCTGCTGGAGAAAGGAGGAGGCATGGTCAATATCGGCGGGAGTATGGAGGGGTAATGGGTGGCTTTCGACCGAGGTGTCGATGGAGCGACGGTAGGCATCCCAGTCGGCACGGGAATAATCATGGACGAGTTTGGGAGGGGGCATGGGACGAGGAGCGCGGGCAGGGCGGGGGCGGTGGTCAAAGGTAAGTAGGACAGGGGCGTGGTCACTGCCTATTAGGTCTAGGACGTCCGCCGTGATGCGCCCAAGGAGGTTGGGAGACACCAGTACTGCATCGGGTGTGGTGTTGCTTTCGGGGCGGGTTGGGCGGGGAAGGGGAAGGATGTCGCCCCGGAGCGAGGTGGTGACGAACTGATGCCACCGCCGGAGTTCAGCGGGGTGACGGGAATGAAGGTTGAGGTCAGCGGCAATGACATAGGTCGGGAAGGTGCGGTCGACATGGGAGAGGAAATCGTACGGGAGAGGAGAGGTGGAGCGAATGTAAATGGTGGCGAGAGTGACAGTGAGGGAGGGAAGAAAGAGGCTGAGGATCAAGTGTTCAGTGGGGTCATTGAGGAGAGGGTGTAGCCGGACGGGGTGGTGACGGAGATGGCCGATCGCCACTCCGCCTCGGGCCAGGGGTGGGGGTCCGTCGGTGCGGTGGAGAAGGTAAGGATTGGTGTTGACTGGTCGGCGGGGTTGCAGGAAGGTCTCGTTGAGTAGGAAGGCATCCACGCGGTGTTGGGAGAGAGTGTGGAGGAAGAGGTTCTTATTGGCTGGGAGGGAGCGGATGTTGTGGTAGAGGAGGGTATAGGATGGGCCTGCCATGATGGGATAGAGGGAGGGTTGGGGAGGGTAGAGGAGGGGTGGGGAAAGGAAGGGGACCGGAGGGACTTAAACTTGGGTCTCGAGGCGGGAAAAGGCGAAGTGGGAGTGGGCACGGGAGAAGGTGGCAAAGGTGTCCAGATTGAACACGGACCTGGCGGCCAGTGCAATCTGTTGGAGGGTGTGGGGACGCTGGAAGGGGTGGATGTTGGCGAGGACGGTGGTGACGAACCGGATAACGTCTTCGGCGGTGGGGGGAGGGACCAAGGATTGATTGGGGTGCATGGGAGGATCTATGGGGCGGATGGGGACGGTGAGTTCGGGTTTGGAGGGAGCAGGTGGAGGGACGGATTTGCACTTGTAGGAGTAGGTAGGGTGAGGGCCGCCACAGGTGTTGCAGGTGGGAGGAGAGGTGAGGTTGGGACAGTGTTTATGGAGGTGGGAGTCTTTGCAGTGGGGACAGGTGGGAGGGTTTTTGCAGTTCTGCGTCAGGTGATCATTATAAACGAGGCACCTGGCGCAGCGGTAGGCTTGCGGGGGGGAACGGGAGGGTTCTACCGTGTGGCGGCGATCGTAGATCAGCGCACCCTCGAGGAAGAGGTGGTCAAGGGAAGATGCGGATTCAGTAAATATCCGCATCAAACGGGTGGGGCCAGAGTCATTGTTGATCCGCTTGGCGGAACGGATGGAGATGTCGGGGTGAGAGTTGAGTTGCTCCAACACCTCTTCCTCCGTAATCAAAGGACTAAGCCTTGTGATCACGGCGGTGAGGGTCGGAGGGCGGCGGGGGGGAGGTGGTTGGCGGGCAGAGGAGGCTGTATAGTAGGGGGTGAGGGAGGCATGAGGGCCGAAAAGGACCTTGGGGATGCGAGCGAGGATGTCTGTGTGGAGGGTGGGGCTGGGGGACTTCAGGAGGACAGAGTCTCGGCGGGGAATAATTTGGGAGATGGGGGCGGAGGGGAAATACTTCCGAATTTGGAGGGAGAGGTTTTTATGTTCAAGGAATCGGGGATCAGGATGGGACAGTACATACGTGAACATGTCGGGTTGGGGGCGTGGGAGAATGGGGGCGGTGTCCATAGAGTCCGTAAGAGGGGGAGGAGAAGGGGGCGGGGGAGGGGGGGAAGCTTTCTTCGATTTGGTGGAGGCGGGGGAAGGGTCCGCACTTCCCCGTTTCTGGGTGCGCTTGGGGATGGCGCCAGTAGAGGCAGGTAGAGATGCTGGAGCAGAGGCGGTGACGGAGGCATAGGTAGGAGGGGCTGGGAGGGAGACACGATCAAGTGGGATTTCGATGGGAGGCGGATGGTGGGGTAGAAGGTGAGAGGGGGGCGGGGGCGACAGCGGCGTATCTGCCACCGTGGCTCGGCGGTGCGTCACATGGGCGGAATTGACCGGTGCAGTGTAGGGGGTAGTGAGGGGGAGGTAGAGCGGAGGGGGAGGGGGGACCTCATGGGATGGTGAAGCGGAGAGGATGACATGGAGCGGGAGAGTAGTTTGGGGCAGGCTGGAGGGGCTCCAGGTGATCGTTGTGGAGGCGAGGGAGGGGGTGGTAGTGAGAATGATGGGTGCAGTATGGACAGGGGGCAGGGTTATTGTGGGAACTGCGGAGAGGGAGGAGGAAGTTGACGGGGTGGACGATGAGGTCGCCATGGGCAGCTCTTACGACAGGGGCGCAGTCCAGGGCGACGAGCGGAGACCGGCAGGGCGGCAGCGATGACGGCGGCGACGGCGGCGGCAGCGTGGACGTTGGTGCTGCTACGAAGACGACGGCGGCGGCGGCGGCGGCGGCGGCGGCGGCGGGGGGCCAGGGGCTGGGCCTGGGGGGCGGCGGCAGCGGCGGCGGCGGCGGCGGCGGAGGAGCAGGACCAGGTGCGGGGCCGGGCGGCGGCGGCGGCGGCGGCGGCGGCGGCGGCGGCGGCGGAGGAGGACCAGGTGCGGGGCCTGGGCGGCGGCGGCGGCGGCGGCGGCGGCGGACCAGGTGCGGGGCCTGGGCGGCGGCGGCGGCGGCGGCGGCGGACCAGGTGCGGGGCCTGGGCGGCGGCGGCGGACCAGGTGCGGGGCCTGGGCGGCGGCGGCGGCGGCGGCGGCGGCGGCGGCGGCGGCGGCGCAAGGCAGGAACGGAAGGAAGTAGCGTGAACAGGAAACCAACTGAAGTAGCCGAGATCAGCCCGGCAATAGCTACAGTCGGGGGGATTCGATGCTGAGACGTTAAGGACAAGTCTATTTAAATGTGTGGGAGGTAAAAGTCGTAGAGAGAAACTATGAGATCAGAACGGAAAACTGGATCTAATGGATGTGCGATCCACCTCTTATGATGAAGCTT
Organism: Locusta migratoria; assembly: GCA_026315105.1. Classification (NCBI taxonomy): domain Eukaryota; kingdom Metazoa; phylum Arthropoda; class Insecta; order Orthoptera; family Acrididae; genus Locusta; species Locusta migratoria. The sequence continues at coordinate 182,583,509 of CM048746.1, forward strand.
GCACAGGATAGAGTAGCGAGGAGAGCTGCGACAGAAAAGTCTTCAGAGTACACGTACACACATACCGTATATATGCTGATGTAAACTGTACAGCGTACGGCGCCATCTGTTAGCAGCTTTCGTAACTATTATTTCAACTGCTGTATAAACTTCTTACAGCTTTCAGAATAAAAATACCGTTTACTGCATTCCTCTATCGATGTTTGTTTTCGAGATATTTTATTTTGAAATCAGGGAGCCCTTTTCTGGACATCCTGTAGCAGCTGAGTTTGGGATTCCGGCAAGCACACAGTCAGCAATAATAAAGAATGAAGACCGCGTGATAAAGGGGCAGATCGGAAACGACAAAGGATGGCTGACTTTCCAGATTTAGAAGACGGTTTAGAGCAATGGTTCCGGCAGCATAGGATTAATGAAGTGATCAGTGGTAGATTTATTTTGAAAGGAAAGGCAAATTATTTTGCATCAGCATTGGGATACGATACGATTCGTTCGAGTAATGGATGGCTTAAAAATTTCAGAAAAAAAAACAGGGCATTATTTTCTTAAAAAGGAGAGGGTGAAGTGCCAGTGTAAATATTAAAATGTGTGATGAGTGGAAGAGAACGTGGAGAATGTTGGCAAGTGTTATATGAGGCAACGTGTTCCTGGAAAGTAAGCGCACGGTTATGATTTTGTGGCAGAGTGTTATCGGCAGTTTGCTTTTGCCTCGTTTATTTGAAAGTAGTAGACCTGTAGGGTTTACTCGTAATTTCACAGTATAAAAATTGTTCACCTTTATGTTAAGTTTATAGGACTTAACTACGGGGTCATCAGTCCCTAAACTTACAAATTACTTATGAACAAGCTTATCCAAAGACGGGACAAACATCCATGCCCGAGGGGGGATTTCAACCCCCGACGGCGAATTGCCGCGCGCACCGCAACACGGCGCTCCAGTACGCACGGCTAATCCGCCGCGGCACAAATTACTTATAAACTTCAATAAAGACAGCACAAACATCGATGCCCGAGGTGGATTCGAACCCCCGACAGAGAACGCTCCCGAGCATCGGAGCATAGCGCCTCAATGCGCTCGGCCACTCCGCCGCGGCTGCAAATAACCGAATACGAATCGTCCAAGGTCGTTAAGATAGCTTTACAATAGTTCGTAAATCTCCTACACCAACACAACCTTGTCTGTGAATAATATAAACAACATTAAAACATTCTGAGACAGACTGTGCTACATTCACGTATTCCCAAACTCAGGATGTTGCTACACAATACTAAACTGCTGTTGTTGTAATAACTACTCTTGGCAGGCAGCGCATAGGCCTTGTTCAAGTCACGGACATATAGTACATTCAACGCCGTATACAGTATCACTGATGTCACAGAAGGCTCTCCGTCATGTTTCTATCATATAAAGGTGTGAGCACAGAAAACAGTAGTAAAGATATGGATGAACTGACGTAACGACGCCGTCTTTATAGTTATGACATAATGGTCAATTATTTCTTTCGAAATCTACAGTCTGCTTTGACATACACAGTACTGATTCACATGCGTAACTATGTTTATTAGTCAGTTAAAAGTTTCGATTACCTTATATGTGTGCTTATTATAAAAGCATTGTTTATCGTTGAAAACAAATGTCTAATAATTTGAGTGTTCTTAACAAACCTACAATTTGCTATGACACATACAGAAATGAGTATCGTTAATTTGCTGTTTTTATTAATCCGTTTCCAGTTTCGGACAATTCTGGCTTTTCTTTTTCAATAGCAGTACTGCTACAAATGTGCGCCGCGGTGGAGAAGCCTAATTTACAGATGTTAACAAAATCGATTCTTTATATAGATCGATTACGAATGAGAGCAACTTATAATATCTGTGTTGACAAAAACATACATAGCTATGGAATTTTAATTTTGATAGATCATTTCTGTTGGCAAGAGAACTTTGAAATATTTTATCTAAAGTGACAGTTTTATAAAAAGGTGATAGACAAATAACGCTTCTTCTCTCTGGGCAAGAACCTGACACTGCAAGTTGAATAATAGTGCAAAAGTCAATATGAGGAATTGTTATTATTATCTGAAACTGACATTTCGTTGAACGAACGAGTGGTTGCAGTGTCGTCCCGGCGCAACCCTCTAGCACGCACTGGCGGTACACTAACCAGCCGGCGTTCCATTTCTCAAGTTTGCAGCCTGTTGTCCTCCCATACGATTGGAGCTGGCCTACGACCACAACGAATCAGAATGATTTGCGATCACGCAGTTATCAAAACTTCTTCGCCACTCATCTTCTTGCAATCATTTGAATATGAATTTTATGGAGCAGATGTAAGCTGCTTTACACTGGATTCATATAAGTTACGTACAAAATGTTCTGAAAAAACTTTTCAGTACATCGAATGTGTGCAAGTTACATTGGATTCAACGTTGAGAAGGCCACCAGGATGTAGTTTCGGAAAGGGAGCTTTGTATGACTATTAATTTCAAATGAGATTAGGAAATGTGTCCCTTTGCACATGAATCTCAATGTCCTAATGGAAATCCCTTGTCCTACCGCTCTCTGTGTGTTGTGAGATCTGGAGGTTATTTAGGGCAAGTGTACCAGTTATTGGCATCGTAAGGAGATTCGCATTAAATATCATATGTAAATCCTATTTAATTCTACAATATTGGTTGTAACTTATTGTGATCTGGCACATAGATCCATCTGGTTTCGTATGGATACGCACAAATCCTTGTAATAAGGATCAGTTCAATTTAAAACAATTAAATTTATAAGATGCACCTTACGTATCAGTGATTGGCAGTGCAAAATGCGCTGAAAGACTCAGCTCGAGTTGAAGCAAGCGCAAAAAAGTCGAGGTAAGACATTCTGCTGATATTTTACCGAAAATATATCTATAATAGGGGGAGGGGGAAACCCCGAGTTCTTTCCCCCGGCGGCACTCGAAGAGGTGCCACTATCAAGATCTGACACTGAAAGACGTGAACCCCCAGTCATCTAGTGGTCCACATATTAATGATCACTAAAGGGTTTCGTGATATTTATGACCAGGGTATTTTTGCGAGGCAGTTTTTCACTCGAGCCGTTTTGCGTGGGAATGATAATGCAGCGTCGGAGACAGAACAGATAGAGCTTCCGGAACGAACGTCCGGTCAAGACGCTTCAAGCGTTTAACAAGGCTACGTACTGAGATTCCCCGCGCGATTTGGACCTCTATATATAGACTCGAACCTGTAGCAAAAACATAGTCGATCACACAGCTCGTTCGAGTTGACATCGCAGCTAGATCCGTGGACTTCTCAGCTTTCCCGAAACCACATTTTCTACGAAGCAATGGCAGGGTCGTGCTGGCGGTGTGTGTTCCCACTCGTTTTCCTGGTGACTGCCACTCTGCAGGCTGAAGCAAGTGGTGCAGCTACCACCGAAGGCGTGCAGGCTGCAACAGAAGGCAGCCGGCCTACGGCAGAAGGCGCAGTGTCCACGGAAGTCGCTGGTGTGGAGCCCCTGCAGGCCAGAGCGCACGCCCTCTCTCGCCTGCCCGGCTGGGAGAGTGTGTTCAACAGCAGCGTGTGCCGCGCCCAGGTGCAGTACAGCGCCAGGCTGCGCGTCGTGCAGGCCTGGTGCGCCGACGGCGTCGACGGGCAGGAGTTCGACGCCCGCGGCCGGCAGTTCGTCTGCAGGAGCGTGCGCCTCACTCTGCCGGCGGCCGGCTCTGACGTCGACGTGCCCGCCGGCTGCGTCGCGCGCCTCCTGCCTGTCGTGTGCAGCGACGCCATCCAGTCTGCAACAGACTGACGCGTGCCACGCGACTTGTTCCGCCCCTTTCCTTAATGTCTTCCCTTACTGCAGTTCCTAAGTTACGCATCACGATATTATATTCCCTACTATGAATCATGGGGCATTACAGAATGATGGAGTAACAAAAACTCACAGTAATTGCAGCGTTATATCAGTCGATCAGTCACATTCTTTCTCTTACCATCAGCTCCAAGACTTTCCAACAATATCATAGGAAGTGTAAAAAAGTGTACTGTAAAAGTATCATAATCAGAATTTTTGTGTTTCTGAATTCTCTTACAGTGGGGAAAACTGATTCTTAATACTTACCATCGACTGATGTACTGTTATGGAACCCACTTGAATATTCGCACTGCTGCAAAAGGATAAACAATTTCGTAAAAACGTGAGATAAAGAAGGAGGTGTAAAAATAGCCGACAGCCATATACAAAGAACGAAGGAAAGCTTTCGCAGTCATTATTGTTAAAATAAAAATTCTTCTTAGCTATTTGCTGCGTCATGATGATCAAATATTTCCAACGCTGTTGTTGGCCAATTACATGCAGACACCAACAAGCGTACACCTTCCTGTTTTCCACAAGTAAGAACCACAGATTAAAAACACCAATAAACGCATCTTCCTCCCGAATTTCCATCTATGACAAACAGCAATGCAAGCACTAATAAAGTTATTCCTTTCCTTTCTGCTACCAAATTTCAACCAATCAGAACCACTCGTAGGGACATAATTGGCTTTGTAAGACAAGCACAGAAGGAAACACGTCAGTATTTCCTTAGGAAGGCTCCTGCAACGGAGCCGAGACATTGGAAATATTTTACCATAATGTAGCGGGCAAATAGCTCAGAAGAATTTTAATTTTAGCCTTAAAGACATCGATTAAATAGACAATATCTATAATCTTGACCGCAAATTTATTAGCAGTGATGACCGGTTTTAACTCATTTCTGAGTCATCCTCGGATCAGTTTACAGGTTTGTCAATAGTTGTATCTGCCAACAGGCAGTATAACCTTCCAATCAACTAATTAAAACTTCTTCTTGTTGTGGTCTTCAGTGCGCAGACTGCACGATACCCTGTCCTGTGCAAGTCTCTTCATCTAAGAATACGTTCGGCAACCTACATCCATTTGAATCTGCTTACTATATTCGTCCCTCGGTCTCCCTCTACGATTTTTACCCCGCACGCTTCCTTCTAATGTTAAGTTGTACATTCCTTGATTCCAACCAATCTATATCTTTTCTTAATCAGGATATGCCAGAAATTCCTTTTCTCCCCGATTCGGTTAAGCACCTCCTCATTAGTTACGTGATCAACTCATCTAATTTTCATAGCACCACACATCGAAAGCTTCTATCATCTTTTATCTGAACCCCTTATCGTCCAGGTTTCACTCCCATACCTTGCTACACTCCAGACAAATGCTTTCAGAAAGGACTTCCTAACATTTAAATTAATATTGGATGTTAACAAGTTTCGCTTCTTTAGAAACGCTTTTCTTCCCAGAGCCATTCTGCATTTTACATCTTCTTTACTTCGGCCATCAGAAGTTATCTTGCTACTCAAATAACTAAATTCATCTATATCTTTTATTGTCTCATTCCTTCAGCATCGCTTGATTTTCTGACATTGCATTCCATTACCTTCGTTTCACTTTTGTTAATGTTCATCTTTTATCTTCCTTTCAAGACAATATCCATTCCATTCATTTGCTCTTCCAGATCTTTAGCGTCTCTGACAGAATTACTATGTTATCGGCAAACCACAATGTTTTTATTTTTTCTCCCCGCACTTTAATGCCCTCTTCAAATTTCTCCTTCCATTCCTTCACTGCCTGCTCAATGTACAGATTGAACAACATTGGGGAAAGACTACAACCCTGTCTCACTCCCTTCCCAACCTCTGCGTCCCTTTCTTGCCCTTCGACTCTATTAACCGCTGTCTGGTTTTTGTATAGGTTGAATATAACTCTTCGATCCCTATATTTTACCCCTGCTACCTTCAGAATTTGGAAGAGTGTATTCCAGTCGACACTGTCAAAAGCTTACTCCAAATCGACAAACGCTAAAAACGCAGGTTTCCCTTTCCTAAGCCTATCTTCTAAGGTAAGTCGTAATTGCCTCCCGTGTTCCCACATTTCTCCTAAATCCAAACTGATCTTCCCCGAGATCGGATTCCACAAGTTTTTCCATTCGTCTGAAAATAATTCTTGTTAGTATTTTGCAACCTTGACTCATTAAACTGATAGTTCTGTAATTGTCACACTTGTCTGCATTTGATTTCTTTGGAATTGGAATTACGATATTCTTCTTGAAGTCAGAGGGTATTTCCTCTTTCTCATACATCTTGCATATTAGGTGATACAATTTTTTCACGACTGGCTCTCCTAACGATATCAGCAGTTCAGACGAAATATCATCTACTCCAGGGGCCTTGTTTAGCTCTAGTCCTTCAGCGCTCTGTCAAAATTACAACTTATAAAACCAAAAAATGCGGTACATTTGAAGAAAACCACATTGGTTATTGCACATATATGACATTTTTGCAGAACAGTAGCTAAAATCAGGCATTACGGGTTAAAATTCACTGACAGTATCTATTATTCTTTAAACTTCTCAATCAAGGTATCTGTAACAGGGGTCAGTGTGAGAATATTCTGTACATTTCTAAGATGTGATGTCGAAGTACACTCGTATAGGCCCACTATGTTTTGCATGGTGTGCAACCTACATAAAATACTTCACAATTTCTGCGGATTCAGTTTTTCGTTTTCCACTCACTTCGGAGCTAAACTAAGCCTTCTGATTTCTTATGGATTTTAGATCTATTTGTATTTGTTTAAAGAGTCCGTATTTTCTACAATATCACGCGTTATCAGTTCCTTAATCATGAACTTTCGTAGCTGTTACTATGGTTGGTCACCTGCATTCCAACCTGTCAAATGAAGCACTTGGGATGTAGCTATTACAGGAGCACTCGGGATTCAAGTATTTCTTTGAGGATGGACTAATTTTCACTCCCACTCCAATATACGGAGGCCGATTTTCGTCTTCTATGAAAAGATAATTTCGTAACAAAAATCATTAAAATCGCTTCACTAATCTCTAAATTATCGCAATATTTCCAGTTTAGAACCCATTTTCGAGGGCCGTTACACTAGTGAAATACGTTTTACCATCGCTAAAAAAAATACTTGTCCCTTAGTTTTTCATGTATTAATTCTAAATTATAGAAAAAAAAGGAATGAAACGTTCGTAGGTTTACTTGTAAGGGTAGCAACTGTCCGGCATCATATGCTGATATTCATTTATTTACTAATTGTACCTGGCATTAGTTTCTTTTCTCCTATTAAAATGCAATGCTGTGTCATAATTTCAGACTAGTATGTGAGGAACACTAAATATATACATTTCAGTTGTTGTGCGCACTTTCACGATATGACATACCTCCTGAAGTATATATCGTACGGTGATTTAAATTTGTTGACACATGCAGCTCTATATGTTGATACTGTATGTAAAATATATTGCAAATGAGTTGACTAGTTACGAAGTAATAAATTAAAATGGCATGCCTGGTGCGACAGTGCTATGTCACGTACAGCGAAAATATAGTAAATAATAAACTATTTTCCGTAAAGATTTGAAATTGTAAGTAAAGTCTGTTGCATGTCACTAAGATAAATGCGGAAATCCGGTTATTTTCGTGCAGCGCTATTTCATTATTCCTGATGTATCGTACTGCTTTGTTTTGAGACCAGATACCTACGCAGACGTACACAGGAAACAACTCACCAAAGATTCAGCACAATTAGATGTCTCGTATGGTAACGCATAAAGGGCAAACATTCAGATATTCATTTTCTTATTTTTGCTTCTGTAGGACCTTTCCAGCTCATGTGAAATTTTAAACTGTAGTGAAGTATGCTGGCAATTTCATTGGTGACTTTAGATATTTTCGAAGATAAATCCATCGGTCCTCTTCTCACACCACTGTTGATAATATCCAGTGATACAGAAGACTTCATAAATAATTAGTGTGAAGGACTTATTGATTTACTTATACATTTCAGCAAAACTATCAGTCAGCTGTTAATTCCTGCATTTAAAATCACATTAAAATTTAAAGTTTTGCCGCTGGCTGAAACGTATCGCCCATTGCAGTGGCGCGGTTTGCTCCCTAGAAACGGCCGCAGTATGAGAACATTCATCGATATCTAACCTACTATAAAATAAACTTTTAAAATTTTCTTCACTTTCTCTCGTTCATACGCTTTTTGCCATTGATTCGAGATTTTACTTCATTAACTAAGTAAGTAGTCGTTTGCATCTGTTTTATGAATGGGAGTTCTACTGCGTAAATATTCGGAGTTGGAGATTTGCTACATGGAAATAGGGCCCCAGAATGGTTTCTGTGACTACTGAGCTGCGTAGTTGCCTGACGTTGCTGGGTATCTAAAATAGTAAATGGAACCTCTACCAGAAAACTTTCTGCCGCTACAAGTAAGTGTCAGATTCACATTCACCAGGTATCTGGTGCAGGCGTCACATCTTTTACTGCTGCTACAACGGCAGGTTATCACGATTTAAGAGAGTTTGAACCTAGTGTTACAGTCGGCGGACGAGAAATGGGACATAGCATTTCCAAGGTAGCGACGAGGTAGGGGTTTTCACGTGGAGCCATTTCACGAGTGCACCGTCAATATCGGGAATCCGGTAAACCATCAAATCTCCGTCATCGCTGCGGCCGGAAACAGATCATACAATAACGGGAGCAAAGACGAATGAATAGAACCGTTCAACGAGGCATAAGTCGCTCCAACTCGTGTGCCCTTGCTGACTAGAGGACGCAAGGCTTTACGCCTTACCTGGGACCTTCGATGCCCACATTGTTATGCTGATGTCTGGTCTGACGAGTGTCGTTTTCCATTTTATCGAACCGATTGACGTGTACAGGTATGGATACTACTTCATTACTCTATTAGCCTACATGACAGCAGGCAAGACCAAGCTGGTGGAGGCTCTGAAATGGTATAAGGCGTGTGCTGTTGGAGTAAAATGGGACCCCTGATACGTCTAGATACGAGTGTGACAGGTGTCACGTATGTACGCATACTGGCTGATGGCATATATCCATTCATGCCCACTATTATGACTGATTTAGGCAATTCCAGCAGGACAATGCGACACCCCACACGTCCAGAATTTTAACAGATGGCTCTCTGCTGAGTTTAAACACTCCCGCCGGTCATCAAAATACCCATACGTGAACATAATTGAACATATTTGGAATGTGTGACATGTTGGACAGAAGAGATCTCCAGCCCCTAGTACTCTTAGGAATTTATGCACAGCTCTGAAGGATGAAAGGTGTCAATTCCTTCCAGCACTATTTCAGACATTACTCTATTGCACGTCATGATTAGCACTTCTGCGTGCTCTCGGGGACCGTACACGATATTACACAGGTGTGCCAGTTTCTTTGGATCTTCAGTGTATTTAGAGTAGCTGGTTCATGATACCATCAGAATAGTAAATGGTTGAAAAATACATTTGAACTCCCAGCAACAAATAATCCTGAGGTATCAACGAATATCAAAATCGATGCAGAGATTATTGAATGAACACAGAGTTGTCGCAGAAAAACAGAACACTGAAATTCTCAAATTCACCAAACGAAAAATGAACCTATCCACAAACGAAGACTCAAATTCACTCTTTCTAAATTCACAATGTAGATAAAGTGTGGGTTAAACTCAGGAAAATAGTACCGACATCTATTGAGAGAACTATTTCAAAGAAATTAACGAAGGAAGGAGCTGACACAAAACAGCTGACACAAAACACGTCAGAACAGTGTTGCTGAAACGACGAAAAAAACATACCAAATCTGAACGAACACAAAATTTCAAGATTGGCGGTAATTTGCAGATTTTCGAAATATGGTGCGAACTTAAATGCAATAAACGTATATTGGAAAAAAATGTTCAAATATTTGTAAATCTATGAGCCTCAACTACCATACACAGCTCAAGAGGCATGCTCCGACGGCGAGCAACCGCGCGCTGTGCGGCAAGGCGCCACTCTACTGTGGCAGATATTGGACATAATACCTACAAAACATTGAGGAAGGCAAAAAAATGTTTTCATTATCAGAGCAATTAGTAGATGTAACAGTTATAGTAAAGAATTGCATGCGCAACACTTGTCTGACCTGTTTTGTAGTCTTGTGTACTTCGCAAACGAAGTAGTTCGGAAGAGCGCTCCCACAGGCGACCTACGCGAACTAGTTCGCAGATCGCTCGCCTCTTAGTTCGTCCGCTCCTTTTCCGAAGACTGACGTGTAACAGCAAGACAACGCGAAAGCGCGCAGAATCGCGTGAATCCCTTCTGCCAGTTGCCGTCATTTCGAGCTGACATGCAGCTCAGCTGTAGTTTTAGTAGTGGTAGCAAAAGCCAAAACGAGCGGAGGAACTAAAAAGAGCGACACAGGGAGCGGACGAACTAAAAGTACAAACTAGTTCTTCGGCAGAGCCGCGAACGAAGTTAGCGCTCCCGATCGCGGACTATTATACGGAAGTCTAATGTTTTGGAGTATTTCTGCTCGTTGTGGGTTCCTCACGTGGTGGGACTAACGGAGGACATAGAGAGAGAGTTCATAGAACGTCAGTTAGTTTTTAGTTTTTGCGATACAGGGGAAAGATTGTCACAGAAATGATGTAGCATTGGAGTAAAAATCATTATAAAAGGATGTTATTCATAGCGGCGAAATGTATTTACGAAATATATTTCAGTGTATCCTCCGAATACAAACATTTGAGAAAGAGACCCGAAAGAAACTCTTACACGCCACCATCTACATCTATATTTCGCATGCCATCTCATGGTGTGGGGTGGAGCGTACTTTGTGCATCATTGTAATTTCCTAATGAAATGTTCAAATATTTGTAAATCTATTGGTAAGTATTTAACTGAACGTATCTCCCTTAGATGGAACTGATTAATTGTGTAAATAACGTTTAACGCATTTATTTTAATGCTCACATGGATGTCTCTACACTTTTCGTTATTTAGGGTCAACTGCCAATCTTCATATCATGCAAATGTCTACTTAAATAGCTTTGCAGTTGCTTTTGATCTTCTGGCCACATTTCTAATCCATGAACGACAGCATAAGCTGTGAACAGTGTAAGATTATCTGCTAAATCGATTATAAAGACAGGGAACATTAGGACCTTATAACACTTCCCTGAGGATCGCCACATATCACTTCATTTTATTCGATGACTTCTCGTCAGTTACAACGCACTTTATCCTTACTGCAAGAAAACCGCGATTGTAATTACAAGACTGTGGCGATATTCCATAATCATGCAATTTGATTAAAAGACGCATGTGAGGTGCACTGTCAAAAACCTTCGGGATATCTATAAAAATGGAATCGATTCGAGATTCCTTGTCGACAGCAATCGTTACTCCATGTGACCAAACAGCTACAGTATGTCATCTAAAGTATCAGGACACTCCCAAAAAAGTTGCGTTGTCACCTGCTACCAGGCACTCCATATCAGCGACCTCAGCAGTCATTAGACATCGTGAGAGCTGAATGGGGCGCTCTGCGGAATCATGGTTTTTGAACGTGGTCAGGTGATTGAGTGTCACTTGTGTAGGAATTCTGCACGCGAGATTTCCACACTGCTAACCATCACTAGGTTCACTGTTTTGGATAAGATAGTGAAGTGGAAACTTGAAGGTACAAGCACAGCACGAAAGCGTTCAAGCCGACCTCGTTTGCTGACTGACGGAGACCGCAAACTGTTGAAGAGGGTGGTATACAGTGTATTAGGCAGGCATCTATCCAGACCGTGACACAGGTATTGCAAACTGCATCAGGATCCACTCCAAGTAATATGACAGTTAGGCGGGACATGAGAAAACTTCAATTTTATGGTTGAGCGGTTGCCGATAAGCCACACACAATGCAGGTCAATGCCAATCAACACCTCGCTTGACGCAAGGAGTGTATACTTTGGCGGATTGAACTGTGGAAATGCGTTGTGTGGAGTGACGAATCACGATTCAGAATGTGGAGATGCGATGCCTGGGTGTGGGGAATGCCCGGTGAACGTCGTCTGCCAGTGTCTGTAGTGCCAATAGCAAAATTCGGAGGCGGTGGTGCTATGGTGTGATCTTGTCTTTCATGGAGGGAGCTTGCACCCCATGTTGTTTTTCGAGGCTGTATCACAGCACCAGCAAAGGCCTACATTGATGTTTTAAGCACATTCTTGCTTCTCACTGTTGAATCGCAATCCGGGAGTGGCAATTGCAGCTGTTTAACACTATGGAGCACCTGTTCATAATGGACGGTCTGTGTCGGAGAGGTCACACGACAATAACATCCATGCAATGGACGGGTCTGCACAGAGTCCTACCGTAAATCGTATAGAAAACCTTTGGGGTGTTTTCGAACGCCGACTTCGCGCCAGGCCTCACCGATGTACATCGATGACTCTCCTCAGTGCAGCACTTCGTGAAGAATGGGCTGCAATTCCCAAAGACTGAACGTATGTCTGCAAGAGTTGAATCTGTGATCCAGGCTGGGGGTGGTCCAACACCAAACAGAATCCCAGCATTACCGATGGAGGGCCCACCAATCTGTTAGTCATGTTCAGACAGGTATCCGGGTACTTTTATCTGAATCGGTGTTCTCTTCGGGGTAGTTCATAATGTGTTGTAAATAATATGTTGGAAAATGCTATTGCAAACCGACGTCAATGATATGCACCTATAATTCTCTCGGATCACTCCTATTCCAGTTTAGAATACTGGAGTGACCTGTGCTACTTCACAGTCTTTGCATATTAACTGATTCCTCCGTCGCTTCTTGGTAGAACAAATTCTTTATAAAAATTAAAATACACAATTTTGTTTGTTTATTTTGAGAATCCATCTTGTACACTGCCATTACAGTAATTATACATTCATTACTTCGCAATTTGCGAGAATTTTCGAATTTAGCTGCTCTTCCTCAAGTGGTCTATCACATTGTAAAATATGAGAATTTGTGCCTTAAGCATTCGGCCACCCGGACACGCTTCCCGGCCAGACCCAAACTTCCATATGTTACAGTTGTCTACTTCCCTTAGTGCTCGCACGCGTATGGCAGTAATTCCCGCGACGAGGAGAGACATACTACACAATCTTTAGCCTGTCTTGACGTCATATTTACTATGATACGTCTGTTCCTAAGGAAGAGACGTTGCTTATGATCTGAAGCTCTAAATATTAAATTTTTGAAAATTTCCTGAAGAAGAGCACCTAAGTCGGAAATGCTCGCAAATTAAGAAGTAATGAATGTAAATTTAACATTTTTAGCTGCAGACCATGATAAATGTTACAGTATTTTTTTATGTAATTGTGAACACTATAACTTAATATGTTTATTTTCACCGTATTTCAGTTCGAGTGCACACATCCGCTTTTGTTAAGGTTCTCTGTTCTTCACTGCACCCCATCTATACCCTCCTAACCCACCTCTATATTTTTGTCTATTTGTTTATTTAAGTTATAATAGTGTGCGGGTTTCAAATATTTGTAATATTTGTGTCACATTATGTTTACAACAACCCTTAAAACATTAGATTCTTTTTTGATTTTATTTTTATTCACTATAGTCATGCTGTAATCATTTATGTTCACACTATTCTCTACGTATGTTATTTATGTTTACTTTTTTCAGTACTATTAAGTAACAGATTTCATTCAAATACTTATTTACACTGTAACTGCTCCATCAAAGAAGTTAATTTACTTTTCTGTATGTAACATGTCTTCTGATTTACCGACATTCTTTGACTGAAAGTCTGTAAATGTTTGATGATGGCCTAATAAGCCGAAAATCGTTTCACAAAATAAAAAAAATCTGTAGAACAAAGACAAAATTGTGTATTTTAGTTTTCATTAGTCTTTGAGTACAGATTCTTCACTGAGCGAGGTATGGAGATATTGCGTCAACACACTCTAAATGAAACGTAATTGGTATAAAATCTGGACCGAAAGTCTTGCTTTGGAAGTGATTTAAGTTGAATATTTTAAACATGACTTACAGGATAGCAAATTAATAATCATCCAACCATTTGCAATAATAGTAGTTTAAAAATATTGACGACATCTTCAACGGTTATAAACCAGTCTTCTTCAGATATACGTCTTATACCTATAGACAATGTGACATCATAAATTGCAAATTCATAATCATTTTGCCTAAAACATGCGTCATACCAAGCCTGTTGTGTAAAATATTGTGAAATACAGAATCAGAATAAAACTGTCACTTACTCTACGTGCATACCACAGTAATTGAATGCCCTGGGAGTGTGACTTAGACGAAAGATACGTCAGCGTGTTTGGAGTCATTCACGCTTACTGGTGAGAAGCAAGGAGCGTGCATACCGGGACCGGTGGCGCATGCGCCGTGGAACATAAGCGTTCAGTGGCTTAAGTAGCCATTGGGAGAACGTACATTGAATTTATAACGATGTTAATAAATGGGATATTTGGATAAAAAGAGGGTAACAAGGTCGAGGGAAGCTAAAAGGTAAAGCAGTCAACAATCCGAAGATTGGTTTGAACACCACAGTACTTTACTAGGCATGGTCCTGTTTGGAGGTGGTATGCCGTTGCCTTCCTCCGACCTTCGAACTGACTTACCCAGGCAGTTATAGGGGGACCTACAGTTTTACGTGGGTTCCGAACCACGGCGCTACTCGGTATTTTGCACATGAGCAGCACTGTCAGAGGTGAAAGAAGTGGGAAGAGGCAGATAATAACCCTAGGACCTGGCGGGGATCGAACCCGTGACCTTTGGATTTGTAGTATGGCACTCTAACCCTGTGCAACCGAGGCGCACTGAGGAAAGCTATACAAACAAATTTTACATTGGTCAATTGTAAGAATATGCTAACAGTTACCGTTAAATACTTTGGTGAGGCGAGAGTCAATAGCAGTATTATATTTCATAAAATGCATTTTTAAAACCATCGCTATTTATTAAAAACCTTACTTATCAACCAGTTTCGGTCAATAGACCATCTTCATGTTGACTGATAGGTTTTACCTAACATGACCACTGTATTTTTAATATTTTAGTTATACTGACCCCTGTTTGTCTCTACTAGATGTATTTTATACGATGCATTTTACAATTCAGTTTTAACACCTATTTATTCATGAAGATGGTCAATTGACCGAAACTGGTTGATAAATAAGGTTTTTAATAAACAGCCGATGGTTTTAAAAATTCACTTTATGAGACCGTTAAAATACATTGCGTCAACGAACAACAATAACAGAAAAATGTACCAGATGAACAAAAATAAACTGGATTAGTATATAGCTTATAGTGTGATGTCGCAAATCATGTAAAATGGATAATAAATATCATGTCAATTGCAAATGTACGCAGGTTTTAGATTTTTGAGGAAATAGACAAATCCGAAAGGCTACCTCCAGCAGTAAGAAGATTTCGTGACCAGTATGGGTTTGAAGCCTTCAAACTATTGTCTAGAGGCGAGATTTAACCGATCATTTAGTAAACTGCCATCGTTGTGTTCTAGATGTTTAAAGATCTCAAGTTCATCCCAAAGATCAAGCTTTAGCCCTTTAACTTCTCTGTGTAAAATGATTGTGTCTTCTAACATCTGTAAAGTTTAGAATTCTGGGTATCGAAAAGCGCCCCGCGGAACCTCTGCCGGACTCGATGAGGATGTCAGGGTCGACGGAGTCGTCGCATACGCAGATGACCTTCTAGTGGTTGTCTGCGCCAACAACAGGGCCCAGCTAGAGGAGAAGGCACGAGGAACACTGACAACAATAACACAGTGGTGCCAACACAACAAATTCAAGATAGCTACCAACAAAACGACATACGCTCTACTCAAAGGGTCATTACATCGAAATCCATCAGTTAAATTACACAACACAAATATAAAACGAAAAGTAGTCACACGCCATCTGTTTGTCCACATTGATGAAAGTCAAAATTTCCACGAACCCATTAAGATAAGACAAAGCAGAGAAAATACTACACAAGGTGGCAAGGCTTAATTCTACCACGTACAGACTGCCTCTGTCAACTATACGAACATATCACTGTGCTCTCTTCGAGTCATATTATGCTTTGCAGCTAGTACCTATGCTCAAAGATTGAGCCTAGTAACCAACAAAACAATTGTGAGACGTGGGCAGAGAAGTGTGTTATGACAACTTACTGGTGCATTCAAATCAACACCGATAGAAACGCTATTCGTCCTCCTCGGTATCTGTCCAGTTGACAACACAATAAAATATAGAGCTGCAGCGAACTGGCTTAAAATGGAGAATCTACACAAAGTGCACGAAATAACTGGCACACATATCGTAACAAACCGCCAACTGAGAACATGGCGAACAGACACATAGCAACAGGAATGGGAGGCCTGCGAAAAGAGACTTAGACTATATACACTACCACCAGACATTAGAGAAAGAAAACGGATAAAGCATATCGACCCCAGATGCGGTATGGTTCACTTCCGTACAGAACATGGTACATATGTTCCGAATGGGACTGGGCGACACCAACACTTGCACCTGACAAAACACCGAAGGCTCCCCTGAACACATCGTCATACACTGCGGACGATACACACATGTCAGAGACACACAGCAGCTTGATTTTACAGCAGACGTTACGATATGTGCCACAAAAAAAGACGAACAAAAATGGACTACACACTAGCAGACAAGATATCCAAAGCAACCTACGAAGAATACAAAAGGACAGGGCCCTACAGGAGGCGTGCCCATATGCCCGGCAGAGTGGAAAGGTATACTTGGGAACAAAAAGACGAGGAAGAAGGCGATGAAACTTTCATAAATGAAGGAAGTGACACCGATGAGACTCAACACTGACAGGGGAGCAATCTCCTACTGTCAACAACCCAAACCAGACCTTCTTTACATTAATATGGATACTAACACCTGAGACACAATAAAGAGAAAACAATATAAAGAACAGAGACTAATATTACCAAAACCATGGAAACTGTGCTGGGTGATCAGTGGCTTGAAGGAAACATTCCAAGATACTCAACGCCCAGCGCGGTTCAATGCAGCTAACCATAAGGACAGAAAACCTATAATATATATATGATTCCTTTCTTTCCTATTACGTCGTTTAGCCCAATTAAAATTAACAAATTTCAGAATACATTGAATTTCGACATATGTATAACAACCATGTAACCAATCTTGTTTTTATGTTTTCCAATATACCTAATTATTGTAAAATGCACGGATTTTAATTTGTTATAATTGTAGCAACAACTGTAAGCACTTGTATATATGTATTTTCTCTTTGCTTTTATTTTTTCCCTCTTATTTCTATTTATCTAAAATAATCAAATTATGTAACATTAACGAACTAATGTATAACATGTAAAACAACAAAAAACTACAAATGTACGTCCTGCTTTATATTAAAATGTAACAGGATTCTTCATCAGGATTAAAAAGAAACAACTGGTGCAGACCAACCAGCCTACGCATGCGAAGCAGCGGGGGTTCTGCTAGTAAATAAATAAAAATACTGGACCGCCGAGAAAAAGTTCTACAAAATAATTGATCCTGAAAATTTAAACTGTATCACTAATTTTGTGTCACAGTGTTTAATTGCTATGAAATAAATGTATTGACAAAGGGCATAAAAGTTCTTGTTATGTATTTATGTTCCAAGAGTTGGGTATTCACCATTACTGGGCATATTCTTCCAGAGTTTCATATTTACTTTATTTATGAATTGTGCAGCTTGTCTATTAGATTAATAATTAATAGGTTGCACTTAATTTGATTATTTACTGAACATAGATGGTTCCCGGACAACTGAAGACTGGGATAGTATCTGTCAGCTTTGACGAATATCGTATCTTAGTCATAGTCAAGTTCACAGAATGTATTTGGGAAAGAAATTGCTACCAGATGGTGATTTTGGGAAGTACTTTGAGAACCAGTCAGTAGATGGATGTAACAGCTTGCTTTAGATATTGTAAATTGACTGAATTTATTCAGTGATAACTTCCATTTCTATGATGTCACAGATGAAAGCTGATGGGTGGTATCCCCTTCTTCAATTACGCTGAGGTGACTCTGTAAAAGTTCTAGGCCTATCAGACAGATTTTTGATAACTGACTTTATAATGACTGCAGATGCATGGAACTGTTTAGTGGTTTAGGAATTGAATGAAAACCGACATGCTTATTAAAGATTACATTTTTATTTTATAGTCAATTTTCCTCAACAAATATGTAGTAGAAACTTGCTTGTGTTATTTCAGTGTTTGTAACCATCTCCAAGAAAAGCCTCTTTAATTTGCCCATTCTCATATTTAAATAGTGGCTGCACTTGATCATGAATTAAAGAAACTGCCCATTCTCACATTCTTGAAAATTAAGACAGGGTAAAATTATAGAAAAAGCGGCATATTTTCATACTGTGACTTGTTTGTTGGTAATGCCTACCAAAAGAGGTGATGGGAAGCTAAGATGGTGGAACAGCTGTTTTTCTAGCAAACAGAAATGTTTTAGTTTCAAATATTGGATTTTAATAACATGGTTTACCACAACCAGATTTTCTGCACTTTCCCATTCACTGGCTTCACCAACTCACAAACAAAATGTTACCTCCAAACCTAACCTCAGTCCCTAGTTATATTATGGATCAGCTCATCACAACAACCAGATTTTGAAATGTCAAACTCCAGCTTCCAAGTGACTGCTATATTGGCACAGCATTTTCATTACAGAATTTAGGCCAATGAGCTGCTGTAAATATTAAGCAATGCCCTATGTCAATCTACAACTATTATTTGGTGTTAACGTTTTGGGCTTCACCAAGTCTCAACTGAATTTCTGCTGTTCAATGTAACCTAGACTTTGGGCAACACTGCACAATAATAATTTGGGTGGTGTGGTGGGTATGAAGGTTCATATTACACATTACGCACTAGGTGAACATGTTAGTGGTGCTGACAGGTAAAGAATAAAGTCTAAATAATTTTTTACAGCAGATAAGTTTCTTGTTGCAGTTCTTTGACTATAATAAATTTTAATCACTCTGAGACAAAGCTGATAAGATGAAGTATGAAACAAGTCTACAGACATGATATGATGGAGAATATTGTAAGTATGAAATAGGCCTACTACTATTGATAGCTTCTTGTGATTGAAACTATTGATGCTATAAATTGTTGTTGTAAAATTGATTTGCAACAGGTACATGATTTCTTGTCACTCTTAGCGTAAAATGAACAAGACATTGCATAAACATTGCCTGCTCCTAATTTCTGGTATTGTAGACAATTTGATCATTAAAAAAAATATAACACTAACTCTTCATAACTGTTTGATCCAGAGAAGTAAGATTTTCATTAATCAGCAATAGTTTAATTCCTGAAACAGTTAATATAGTTACTGTACTGAAATGCAGTTAGCTTTAGACAAAACGATTTAGACGAAATTGGAAGTAGGGGTGCCACAACTTTGTTCCAACAGTTGAAAATACTCATCTTTGCCAAGTGGAACGTTTGAATGGAGGTTCTTGCAGTCATTTATGTGTTAAAAACAATAAACTCATCATTAGATTTCTTCCCTTCTTTTTACTGCAATGTATATTAAATTTTTCGACCAGTTGAATATCCCTTATATTTAGAATATATGCTACTTGTTCACTGGCGTCTTTTCCGATTTTTCTAGCGTTTTTAGCAGAAAATGGAATAGAAAAGGAACGGTAAACAGATTCAGCTTTTAAGATTTCTCGCCACTACAAACTGGATTTTTCTGTTGCGGTGTTGGCGGTGTTTTCTCCTTTTGTAATATTTCTCAAAAAAATCAGTTGTTCCATACTTTTTTCGATTTAAGCCTCCGCCAACAATGAATGAAAACAAGTAAAAAAAATTAAAAAAACACAACATAGGCATCAATGACTGAATAAGACGCTTTAATATTCCGGAAAAGCGTCTTAAGCAAAACGGAAAAAAATTGCACGAAGAACAAGGCTGTTAGAAACAATAACTGATAGATATCTGCTGCAGAAGTTCCCCATGCAAATGAATATACATAATTTTGTTCCTGATCGTTTAATGTACTTATTTTTAAGTAGCAACTGAAGCAATTATGTCATTTCAAAGAAGAAATGTTTTCGTTCCTTGAATTAAAAGAGCACAAAGCAATCACCTCACGCTTTTTGAACTACGGTTCTTTTTTCCGAACGGTCTGCACTGCGGCTGGGCAGGGAGGCGTGGGACTATGTGAGTGACGTCACAAGACGAGTGCGCAGGCTTTCTTCCATAGGGGGTGCTGCCAGGGCGCCCGCGCCGGAGAGAAGTCCCCGCCTGACGCGGTGCCCGCGCGTTGAGCAACCACGCCTCCGCCTCCGCGCTGGAGGAACTCGCGCGCTCTTAAGAGGACGCGGCCGCTGGCCCGGTACAGTCGCCCAGCGAGCTCCCTGGCCCGAGACACGCGACACTGCCACATCAGCAGCCACACACGGACAAGTGCTCGAGTGCTCCCCTCCGCCATGTCTCGCCTGAGCTTCAGCTGCGCCGCGCTGCTGGTTGTCGTCGCTTCTCTCGCCTACGCCGCCCCGAGATTTCGCCAGCGGCGGTCCGCCGCCCCCGACGTCAGTGATCTGGAAGACTGGACCAGCATCGCCGAGTACAGCCTGTGCCCCGCGGAGGTCCAGTTCAACCGCAGACTGCGCGTGTACGAAGTGTGGTGCCAGAAGGAGGGAGACGAGGTGGAGGCCCGAGGTGGCAAGTACGCGTGCACCACGCTCAGGTACTCCCTGCCAGTGCCAGCAGCGGACTCTGACGTCGACATCGCCGGCGGCTGCGTCGCTCTCGTGTCGCACGTCTCTGAGGTCGACGCCAACCTGGAACCCCGAGACTGACACCTCTCGTCACACTTCGCATGTTTATTATAGCGTATTTATTTATTTATTATATTTCAAGCGAATTAAGGATCTAGTCATAATAACTACCACTTGATCATTTCCTCCATACTCCCCAAAACTATAATTTTCTCACAATGGGTTCTATACCCCTCATCACCATCTGACTCATTGTTTCATTCTCCTGAAAACATTTCAATTTATACAATATCAGTCTCAATTCAGTTGTAAAATGACTCTGCTTAAATCTGCTACTCATCTAATTCATTTTTTGTCTTGCCCCAAACTCTTTCTGGTTTGTTTCTCTGTGCAGAAACAATATACCGATCTGATTTGTTAATGTGTCTTGCTTTTTTCTCTCTAGACGTCTATGGAATGTAACACGTTTTTTTTTCACCTCATCTGTCGTTTTTCATCATTTGGTTTCAGGACCTAATTTACTCTTCATTAGACCTGATATTTTCGAAAAATTTTTCAATCTTTTACGAAGCTTGTAAATTCCACTTTGCGGCCACATGAAAGTATTGTGTCTGAGCTATAGCGAACACTGGTATTACAACTACTTTAGAATGCTATAATTTATCATCCTTAGAAACACATTATTTTTATATTTATTTATTTGTTTATTTGCTTACCACGTCAAGAAAGTGTGTTCTGTGATTCCGCTAATTTATCGAATACTCATTTTTATTTATTTTTTATTTATATACTTATTTATTTTCTTGCCGTGATGGCAAAGTGTGACGAATTATTCCACCAGTTTATGGAATAGTTTATTCGGCACTGTAATCTGTATGTTAGGAAGTTTTACAACATGGTAGCGCATGTCGCTTTGCTACGAGACTTGGAAGTTATGCTGTGATATTATTTAATATGCTGTGTGATTTATCTGATTAGGTTGTATGAAACCGTAGTTCCTAAACTTTTATAGTTCCTTGAAGTTCGAGTTTATATGAATCAGCCATTTAGAAAAGGCCATATACGCCAAAGTAAATGCCTCACGAGAAAAAGAGAATCTGTATTTCAATACCGAGATGTAAAATGTATTTTTTATATGTAGATTACAAAGAGTAGGATATTATATTTTCGCAAAGAATGGACGTTTGTTCGAGTACTTTCCAGATTTCGAACTACAATGGAAATGTGATGGGGATGGACATATGGCCTTTTCGAAATGACTGCCTCAATTAAGTTCGATTTACATTAAGGCAGACGACTGAAACAGGGGCTTGGATGGAGATGTACTACATATAATTTAGTAGAAAAGCATAAAATCAATAAAATGCGTAGCAAATGAGTGTTTTGAATAGTAAATAACATTCATACACAAATGGTATGGTCTCATAATTTTTATTTATTTATTTTTGTCCCACTGCATGTTTATGTAAAATACCGATGCAGTTAACAGATATTGCCGTTGATGTATAAGACAAGTCTGCTTTGTACCGTTTTATGCATATTTTGGTACTGCAGGTGCATACTTAATACTCCATAGTTTGTTCTAGTTGTAAGAATTATTTGTCATCTCAGTTTTCAAATGCCAATACCGCCAAATATCTACGAGAAACTTCGTCATCTAAGTTCTCTCGTTTATTGCCATGGAATGTGATATGTAGTGACCTTAGTTATAGTAGATACTAATTAATCAATGTTCCTAGATTACGTGTTCATAAGTTTCTGATGTGATTCTCTGTTATTTATGTTAAGTTAATGAAGCTTTTTATAAAAATAAACGCATTGAAAAAATTTTCATTCAGTTTTTATTTTTAATATGTTGAATTACACCATGAAAATGAAGAAAGGATAAAGTTTATTACTGATGTAAGTGTTTTTCAAAGGACTGTTTCAGTGAGGTAATGAATGCCTGTTATTAAAAAAAGCAGAGTGGAACTTCCAACATGTATTTGTAATTTCAGAAGAAATTTAGATTTCATACACAACAAGCGGTTTATTCTTGATCGTGTGGTTCTAATTCTGTAACAGAATAATTAAACGAATAGCGTTTCTAGCAACTTCTAAGACGACGACTGGTCTCAGCTTTTACACGATGTCAAATTCAAGTGGATTTTAAACTGCCACTATTTATCAGCATTTAAATATTTAATATACTAGTTGAAATGTAATTCGTAGGTACCTAAAGAACAGGTAACTTAATGTATGCTGTATTATTTACGAAAGAGTGGATAAATGTAAAATATAACCTTAGAGACGACTGCTATAAAATTTAGTAACACGCGAGGCAATAATGACCCAACGACTAATGTTAGAAAATAACATAAGGAAAGTTTTTGTAGATTTGGCAAAATATTTTTAGAATTAAAATACACACTTTCAAATTCTGAAGTTATCAGGTGTAAAATACGGGGAACGAAAAGTTATATGCAATATGTAGAAAAATCTTGACCAGCTATAAAGAGTCGAAGGGCACAGTGGTTGAGAAGGAAATAAGACAGGGTTTCAGCATTTCACCATTGTTATTCAGCAAGATTTAAAGAAAGCTAACAAAGTTCAGGCAGCAGAAATAAAATATTTGCGTTTTGCCGATGATTTTCTAATTCTGACACAGATAGCAATGGAACTTGAAGAGCAACTGAACACAAAGCAGGCATAAGATGAACATTAACCAGGCCGAAATAAGCGTATTGGACTGTTCTACAAGTATATCAAGTGATGCTAAGGGAACTAGATTCGAGAACGAGACGATAAAAATAGGATGTGTGTTTTGTTATTTAGGCAGTGAAAACTGTGTGATTATCAGGCCAGAGAAGATAGATAATGAAGAATACCAATGGGAAGAAAAGCATTTTTTGTAGAAGAGATATTGAAGTTCTAGGAAATCTTTTCCGCATCTACATCTGTGACCCTTACAGATCCCTCATTGAACCAAAATCGGTAATTTTAAAACTACTGGGTTTATATAACAAGAAAACCATAGAATGGTATATTATTTTTTCGCTTTCAAAAAATTTTAGAACCAACACAAATGTGAGCGTGTGAACTATCTTAAATACAATACAATCATTTCCCAATTCATTTAAATCATTTATTACAGTGATATTCACGAAAGGAGATACTGTATTTTGACATACACCATGACAAGCATCATTTGCTTATTGTACATTGTTTTCATTGAGCTGAGTGGAAAAGTTATCCTGAACTTCTGCAGGCACTAACATTACTGTTGATTTAGTGACTTCATTTTCTCTCTTCATTCGAAAATTCAGAGCTGTCTCCCAGTCTGGGAGTATTATCTGCAAGATTCCAGGTTAAATCTGTCTTTTCATAATCGTCACTTAAGTTTTTCACTTCGAAATCAATCCCTAATAGTAGTATTTTCTCATCAGTAACCTCTCACAATAAAATAATGAATTTACTAGAACAATAATATGTAAGCCCAATTGTAATATGAGCTATTTATTTCGTCATCTCTTCCTAATCAGAGCCTCATACATCGACGTCAAGTGAGCATACGCCAATGATATAGTCTCAACTTACACAATTGTGCGTATGGGAGTTACAGACATTGTATTTACGAATGTATTTAAAATATTTTTACCCAAACTTTTAGATTAGATTAGCTTTTTGTTCCGTAGATCCATGTTGAGGAGATCCTCGTGGATGTGGAAATGTCTAAAAACAAAATTTACAAGATGAATAATAGATAATACTAATAATATAAATACAGATACATACATTTTCTAAGCTTTCTTTTTTATTGATAATACAAAAATACTAATATAGTATGAATACCGATACAAGCATCATTTGGTACAATTTAGAAATTCACTATTGGAGTAGAAGGAGTTGGCCACTAGAAACTTTTTTAGGCTACTCTTAAACTGACCTTTATTTCTAGCTAAATTTTTTACAGTTAAAGGATAAACTATTGAAAATAAGTGTTCCTGAGTAGTGGACCCCTTTACGAACTATAGTAAGCGTTTTTAAGTCCTTGTGTAGATAATTTCTGTTCCTAGTATTGTATGTATGAACTGAGCTCTTTGTTGGGAAAAGGGGTATATTACTTATGAGAAATTTCATTCAAGAATAAATATACTGAGAGGCAATAGTTAATACACCCAGTTCTTTGAAGAGGATTCTACAGGACGTCCGTGAATTTACTCCACAAATAATACGTATTACACGCTTTTGGACTCTGAAGACTATTGACTGACTTGAAGAGTTACCCCAAAATATTATACTATATGACATCATGAAAAGAAAGTAAGCAAAGTATCCTAGCTTTCTTATTTTTATGTCTCATATATCTGATAACACTCGTATTGAAAATACAGATTTGTTGAGTCGTTTCTGCAGTTCTGTGGTGTTCTCCTCCCAACTGAATTTATGGATGTTATGGTTCACACAATCAAATCCCTTTGACAAATCACAGAAAATGCCTGCTGCTTGCAGTTTATTATCTAATGAATTAAGTACATTCAAACTTATGTTTACATATTTCTTTCGACTTTTCTGATTCTCAAAACGCACTTTTTCAAATGTTAAAGCACCATAAATAATGCAAAATTAAGACGTAGAACGATGTAGATTCTTTCGAACCACCATCTTGAAAGTTTTCATTGATTAATACACAATATCTTGCGTGTCCAAACAGGTAGCGATACGCTTAGAGGTTTATTCCATCTAGCGATTCCAGCACAATCCTTTCTCTTAGGAATCAACTTCGTAACACAATAATATGAAATGAAATTAACACAATTGTGCGTATCAGGTCCGAAAGGGGTATCCAAAAAGCCACCTCTCATTGTGAGGCGGGGGGTATTTTGTGCATCATTGTGACTTCCTTTTTTTTGTTCCAGTCACGTATGGTTCGCGAGGAAACCTACCGTCGGTAATCCTAAGCCACATTGCGGGCTCTAAGCTGTCTAATTTTATCCATGTTGCCTATTCGAGAATACATATAGAAGGAAGCCGGATACTGGATGACTGAAAAATCGTATGCACTCTGCAGTGAACAGTGGTCCACATGGCTTCCGCCACGCCTGCCACTGGTCCAAGCAGGTCATCCCAGTGACTCTCCCACTCATGCGAAACAGACCTGTAGCCAAGTATGCCGCCCTTCCCTCATACCCATCTATTACGGTTCACACAATGACGAGCAATATTCGTTTGTTTTCCAAAGTACCTGCTTCCTTGATGGACTTCCTGAGTATCATTCCAAAGATTGTCAGTTTACCATCTGCCGTCCTCGTGATTAATTTTATGTGGCTTTCCACTTCAGTTCACCCAGTATATATGCTCCCAGATACTTCATGGAAGTAACTTTTTACAGTGACTATTCTCCAGTATTTTTTCCCTCAATGCATGTACTGTAGTGAAACTTGGGTGTTAGGCAGTTCGGACAAGAAGAGGATAGAAGCTCTTGTAATGTGGGGTCACAGAAGATTATCTGTGTAATGTAACTAATGAGGACATACTGAAGAGAATTCGAGAGAAAAGAAGTCTGTAGCACAAGAGGACTAAAAGAAGGGAGTAATTTACAGGATACATACTGAGACGTTAAGGACAAGTCTATTTAAATATGTGGGAGGTAAAAGTCGTAGAGAGAAACTATGAGATCAGAACGGAAAACAGGATCTAATGGATGTGCGATCCACCTCTTATGATGAAGCTTGCACAGGATAGAGTAGCGAGGAGAGCTGCAACAGAAAAGTCTTCAAAGTGAAGGCCACAACGTACACACATACCGTATGTATGCTTATATGAGCTGTACAGCGTACAGCGCCATCTGTTAGCAGCTTTCGTAACTATTATTTCAAACTGCTGTATAAACTTCTTACAGCTTTCAGAATAAAAATACCGTTTACTGCATTCCTCTATCGATGTTTGTTTTCGAGATATTTAATTTTGAAATCAGGGAGCCCTTTTCTGGAAACCCTGTAGCAGCTGAGTTTGGGATTCCGGCAAGCACACAGTCAGCAATAATAAAGAATGAAGACCGCGTGATAAAGGGGCAGATCGGAAACGACAAAGGATGGCTGAGTTTTCAGATTTATAAGACGGTTTAGAGCAATGGTTCCGGCAGCATAGGAATAATGAAGTGATCAGTGGTAGATTTATTTTGAAAGAAAAGGCAAATTATTTTGCATCAGCGTTGGGATACGATACGATTCGTTCCAGTAATGGATGGCTTAAAATGTCAGGAAAAAAAAAACAGGGCATTATTTTCTTAAAAAGGAGAGGGTAAGTGCCAGTGTAAATATTAAAATGTGTGGAAGAGAACGTGGAGAATGTTGGCAAGTGTTATATGAGGCAACGTGTTCCTGGAAAGTAAGCGCACGGTTATGATTTTGTGGCAGAGTGTTATCGGCAGTTTGCTTTTGCCTCGTTTATTTGAAAGTAGTAGACCTGTAGGGTTTACTCGTAATTTCACAGTATAAAAATTGTTCACCTTTATGTTAAGTTTATAGGACTTAACTACGGGGTCATCAGTCCCTAAACTTACAAATTACTTTTGAACAAGCTTATCCAAAGACGGGACAAACATCCATGCCCGAGGGGGGATTTCAACCACCGACGGCGAACTGCCGCGCGCACCGCAACACGGCGCTCCAGTACGCACGGCTAATTCGCCGCGGCACAAATTACTTATAAACTTCATTAAAGACAGCACAAACATCGATGCCCGAGGTGGATTCGAACCCCCGACAGAGAACGCTCCCGAGCATCGGAGCATAGCGCCTCAATGCGCTCGGCCACTCCGCCGCGGCTGCATACAACCGAATATGAATCGTCCAAGGTCGTTAAGATAGCTTTACAATAGTTCGTAAATCTCTTACACCAACACAACCTTGTCTGTGAATAATATAAACAACATTAAAACATTCTGAGACAGACTGTGCTACATTCACGTATTCCCAAACTCAGGATGTTGCTACACAATACTAGACTGCTGTTGTTGTAATAACTACTCTTGGAAGGCAGCGCATAGGCCTTGTTCATGTCACGGACATATAGTACATTCAACGCCGTATACAGTATCACTGATGTCACAGAAGGCTCTCCGTCATGTTTCTATCATATAAAGGTGTGAGCACAGAAAACAGTAGTAAAGATATGGATGAACTGACGTAACGACGCCGTCTTTATAGTTATGACATAATGGTCAATTATTTCTTTCGAAATCTACAGTCTGCTTTGACATACACAGTACTGATTCACATGCGTAACTATGTTTATTAGTCAGTTAAAAGTTTCGATTACCTTATATGTGTGCTTATTATAAAAGCATTGTTTATCGTTGAAAACAAATGTCTATTAATTTGAGTGTTCTTAACAAACCTACAATTTGCTATGACACATACAGTAATGAGTATCGTTAATTTGCTGATTTTATTAATCCGTTTCCAGTTTCGGGCAATTCTGGCTTTTCTTTTTCAATAGCAGTACTGCTATAAATGTGCGCCGCGGTGGAGAAGCCTAACTGTCTAAGGCGCCTCGCGGTTGCTCGCCGTCGGAGGTTCGAGTCCTCCCTGTGGCATGGATGTGTGTGTTTGTCCTCAGTTAGTTTACCGTAGTTTAAGTAGTTTTTAAGCTACGGATTGATGACCACGCAGTTTGGTCCGATAGATTTACAAACATTTGAACAAGTCGCTGGTCGACGGGCACTAGGCAGGAAGATGCTGGTCTCTGCGGCAGCCGTCGAAAATGTTTATTTCTATTCACATTATTAACCGAGATGATTTGTAAAATTAAAATGAATCAAAAGTTAGTCTTGGTTTAGCTCTTGTCGAGTGATGATCTGTATATTGTGACAACAATAAAAATGTTATAACGTTTTAAACTTTAATAGTGTGTTCAAGATTATTCTTTCAACCTTTTATAAATTTGCAAAATATATCCACAGTGATATTATTTGAAATATTATACATCGTCGAAGATTTTATTTATTTATTTATTTATTTATTACAATCTTGAGTGAAGAGATTGATATTAGTGAAAGTTAAACTTCCGACAAGCGAAGAACACAATTGAGAATTTACAGATGTTAACAAAATCGATTCTTTATATAGATCGATTACGAATGAGAGCAACTTATAATATCAGTGTTGATAAAAACATACATAGCTATGGAATTTTTAATTTTGACAGATCATTTCTGTTGGCAAGAGAACTTTTAAATATTTTATCTAAAGTGACAGTTTTATAAAAAAAAGGTGATAGTCAAATCGAATGCTTCTTCTCTCTAGGCAAGAACCTGACACTGAAAGTTGAATAACAGTGCAAAAGTCAATATGAGAAATTGTTACTATTATCTGAAACTGACATTTCGTTGAACGAACGAGTGGTTGCAGTGTCGTCCTAACGCAACCCTCTAGCACGCACTGGCAGTACACTAACCAGCCGGCGTTCCATTTCTCAAGTTTGCAGCCTGTTGTCCTCCCATACGTTTGGAGCTGGCCTACGACCACAACGAATCAGAATGATTTGCGATCACGCAGTTATCAAAACTTCTTCGCCACTCATCTTCTTGCAATCCTACCTTTGGCTCCTAATTCTCCCAGTTTCTTTCCTGGTCGATGATTTGGTGATCACCAGGTAATTCAGTAATTTCAGTTGTAAGAAGTAATCAGTAATGTTTTACTTTATCAGACTATGGATATCATTTGAATATGAATTTTATGGGGCAGATGAAAGCTGCTTTACACTGGATTCATATAACTTACGTACAAAATGTTCTGAAAATACTTTTCAGTGCATCGAATGTGTGCAAGTTACATTGGATTCAACGTTGAGAAGGCCACCAGGATGTAGTTTCGGAAGGGAGCTTTGTATGACTATTAATTTCAAATGAGATTAGGAAATGTGTCCCTTTGCACATGAATCTCAATGTCCTAATGGAAATCCCTTCTCCTACCGCTCTCTGTGTGTTGTGAGATCTGGAGGTTATTTAGGGCAAGTGTACCAGTTATCGGCATCGTAAGGAGATTCGCATTAAATATCATATGTAAAACCTATTTAATTCTACAATATTGGTTGTAACTAATTGTGATCTGGCACATAGATCCATCTGGTTTCGTATGGATACGCACAAATCCTTGTAATAAGGATCAGTTCAATTTAAAACAATTAAATTTATAAGATGCACCTTTCGTATCAGTGATTGGCAGTGCAAAATGCGCTGAAAGACTCAGCTCGAGTTGAAGCAAGCGCAAAAAAGTCGAGGTAAGACATTCTGCTGATATTTTAGCGAAAATATATCTATAATAGGGGGAGGGGGAAACCCCGAGTTCTTTCCCCCGGCGGCACTCGAAGAGGTGCCACTACCAAGATCTGACACTGAAAGACGTGAACCCCCAGTCATCTAGTGGTCCACATATTAATGATCACTAAAGGGTTTCGTGATATTTATGACCAGGGTATTTTTGCGAGTCAGTTTTTCACTCGAGCCGTTTTGCGTGGGAATGATAATGCAGCGTCGGAGACAGAACAGATAGAGCTTCCGGAACGAACGTCCGGTCAAGACGCTTCAAGCGTTTAACAAGGCTACGTACTGAGATTCCCCGCGCGATTTGGACCTCTATATATAGACTCGAACCTGTAGCAAAAACATAGTCGGTCACACAGCTCGTTCGAGTAGACATCGCAGCTAGATCCGTGGCCTTCTCAGCTTTCCCGAAACCACATTTTCTACACAGCAATGGCAGGCTCGTGCTGGCGGAGTGTGTTCCCACTCTTTTTCCTGGTGACTGCCACTCTGCAGGCTGAAGCAAGTGGTGCAGTTACCACCGAAGGCGTGCAGGCTGCAACAGAAGGCAGCCGGCCTACGGCAGAAGGCGCAGTGTCCACGGAAGTCGCTGGTGTGGAGCCCCTGCAGGCCAGAGCGCACGCCCTCTCTCGCCTGCCCGGCTGGGAGAGTGTGTTCAACAGCAGCGTGTGCCGCGCCCAGGTGCAGTACAGCGCCAGGCTGCGCGTCGTGCAGGCCTGGTGCGCCGACGGCGTCGACGGGCAGGAGTTCGACGCCCGCGGCCGGCAGTTCGTCTGCAGGAGCGTGCGCCTCACTCTGCCGGCGGCCGGCTCTGACGTCGACGTGCCCGCCGGCTGCGTCGCGCGCCTCCTGCCTGTCGTGCGCAGCGACGCCATCCAGTCTGCAACAGACTGACGTTACACGAAATTTGTACATAATTTTTGATTTTGTTGTGTTATTTATTTCTGAATGTGTAAATTATTAGCCTATATATAACTACTACTTTAGTTATATGATGTTCATTTAAACACAGTTGATAATAAAAATACTTGTTTTGAGACATTAAAATGTGTTGCTTTGTTGAATAGGAGTGATCGTCACCACAGAATTACACCCTTTTTCCTATCTCCTACTTTCTATACGCAATATTTGTAAAATGCTTGAAACTAAAAATGGCCCTGGTACGTAGGAAGAAATCATCATACTGTTAAACAACTCAACTAAATCCTTTGCAACATGAAGCACCGAAAATATGAGAAAAAAGTAAGCAGTATCGTTTGCCTTTACCATAAGTTAATTTCAGTATTCTGTAACTTTACGCACCGAAAACCTTCACAGTTTGGTCCCTTAGGTTTACAAACATTCGATTTCTCTAGGATCCTTGAAAACTGGCAGATTAAATTATACATAAATTTATTTACAATAAGCATACGTGAATCAGTCATTCTGAACAACAAAATCAAGTTTTCAATTGATAATGAACCAAACCAAAACACATAATACGAGTTGGCTAACATGGGAAAGAGACATAGCCCACTTCCCAACAAATTAAAATAACAGAATAATTCATCGCACTTATATTGATGGTACAGTGCTTGAAATTTACTCTAGAACCTACTCCAAGCGAGTGTCTCCAAGCAGCAACAGACATTAAGTAAAATGAAACTCTGATGGCTTAACATACTGGCGCGATGCTGCTCATACGTTCCAACCGGTGCACCAAGGTCCGGCAGCTGAATAGTACCGTGCCTCACCAATGAAGCTCCGCGCCTTCATTTAGAGTCTCCTCCAACAGAATAGGGTCAGGTGCTGCTACAAAATTTCCAACACGTCTCGTGGATTCGAGAGAAAAATAGCCGACAGCCATAGGAAAGCTTTCGCAGTCATTATTGTTAAAATAAAAATTCTTCTTAGCTATTTGCTGCGTCATGATGATAAAATATTTCCAACGCTGTTGTTGCCAATTACATGCGAACACCAACAAGCGTACACCTTCCTGTTTTCCACAAGTAAGAACCACAGATTAAAAACACCAATAAACGCATCTTCCTCCCGAATTTCCATCTATGACAAACAGCAATGCAAGCACTAATAAAGTTATTCCTTTCCTTTCTGCTACCAAATTTCAACCAATCAGAACCACTCGTAGGGACATAATTGGCTTTGTAAGACAAGCACAGAAGGAAACACGTCAGTATTTCCTTAGGAAGGCTCCTGCAACGGAGCCGAGACATTGGAAATATTTTACCATAATGTAGCGGGCAAATAGCTCAGAAGAATTTTAATTTTAGCCTATAAAGACATCGATTAAATAGACAATATCTATAATCTTGACCGCAAATTTATTAGCAGTGATGACCGGTTTTAACTCATTTCTGAGTCATCCTCGGATCAGTTTACAGGTTTGTCAATAGTTGTATCTGCCAGGCAGTATAACCTTCCAATCAACTAATTAAAACTTCTTCTTGTTGTGGTCTTCAGTGCGCAGACTGGTTTGATGCAGCTCTCCACGCTACCCTGTCCTGTGCAAGTCTCTTCATCTGAGAATACGTTCGGCAACCTACATCCTTTTGAATCTGCTTACTATATTCGTCCCTCGGTCTCCCTCTACGATTTTTACCCCGCACGCTTCCTTCTAATGTTAAGTTGAACATTCCTTGATTTCGCAGAGTGTGTCCAACCAATCTATACCTTCTCTTAATCAGGATATGCCAGAAACTCCTTTTCTCCCCGATTCGGTTAAGCACCTCCTCATTAGTTACGTAATCAACCCATCTAATTTTCATAGCACCACACATCGAAAGCTTCTATCATCTTTTATCTGAACCCCTTATCGTCCAGGTTTCACTCCCATACAGTGCTACACTCCAGACAAATGCTTTCAGAAAGGACTTCCTAACATTTAAATTAATATTGGATGTTAACAAGTTTCGCTTCTTTAGAAACGCTTTTCTTCCCAGAGCCATTCTGCATTTTACATCTTCTTTACTTCGGCCATCAGAGGTTATCTTGCTACTCAAATAACTAAATTCATCTATATCTTTTATTGTATCATTCCTTCAGCATCGCTTGATTTCTGACATTGCATTCCATTACCTTCGTTTCACTTTTGTTAATGTTCATCTTTTATCTTCCTTTCAAGACAATATCCATTCCATTCAATTGCTCTTCCAGATCTTTTGCGTCTCTGACAGAATTACTATGTTATCGGCAAACCGCAATGTTTTTATTTTTTCTCCCCGCACTTCAATGCCCTCTTCAAATTTCTCCTTCCATTCCTTCACTGCCTGCTCAATGTACAAATTGAACAACATTGGGGAAAGGCTAGAACCCTGTCTCACTCCCTTCCTAACCTCTGCATCCCTTTCTTGCCCTTCGACTCTAATAACCGCTGTCTGGTTTTTGTATAGGTTGAATATAACTCTTCGATCCCTATATGTTACCCCTGCTACCTACAGAATTTGGAAGAGTGTATTCCAGTCGACACTGTCAAAAGCTTACTCCAAATCGACAAACGCTAAAAACGCAGGTTTCCCTTTCCTAAGCCTATCTTCTAAGGTAAGTCGTAATTGCCTCCCGTGTTCCCACATTTCTCCTAAATCCAAACTGATCTTCCCCGAGATCGGATTCCACAAGTTTTTCCATTCGTCTGAAAATAATTCTTGTTAGTATTTTGCAACCTTGACTTATTAAACTGATAGTTCTGTAATTGTCACACTTGTCTGCACTTGATTTCTTTGGAATTGGAATTACGATA
Source organism: Locusta migratoria (assembly GCA_026315105.1). Classification (NCBI taxonomy): domain Eukaryota; kingdom Metazoa; phylum Arthropoda; class Insecta; order Orthoptera; family Acrididae; genus Locusta; species Locusta migratoria. The sequence goes on from CM048746.1 coordinate 182,617,257, forward strand.
TTCTTCTTGAAGTCAGAGGGTATTTCCCCTTTCTCATACATCTTGCATATTACGTGATTAGTCCTGCAGCGCTCTGTCAAAATTACAACTTATAAAACCAAAAAATGCGGTACATTTGAAGAAAACCACATTGGTTATTGCATATATATGACATTTTTGCAGAACAGTACCTAAAGTCAGGCATTACGGGTTAAAATTCACTGACAGTATCTATTATTCTTTAAACTTCTCAATCAAGGTATCTGTAGCAGGGGTCAGTGTGAGAATATTCTGTACATTTCTAAGATGTGATGTCGAAGTACACTCGTATAGGCCCACTATGTTTTGCATGGTGTGCAACCTACATAAAATACTTCACAATTTCTGCGGATTCAATTTTTCGTTTTCCACTCACTTCGGAGCTAAACTAAGCCTTCTGATTTCTTATGGATTTTAGATCTATTTGTATTTGTTTAAAGAGTCCGTATTTTCTACAATATCACGCGTTATCAGTTCCTTAATCATGAACTTTCGTAGCTGTTACTATGGTTGGTCACCTGCATTCCAACCTGTCAAATGAAGCTCTTGGGATGTAGCTATCACAGGAGCACTCGGGATTCAAGTATTTCGTTGAGGATGGACTAATTTTCACTCCCTCTCCAATATACGGAGGCCGATTTTCGTCTTCTATGAAAAGATAATTTCGTAACAAAAATCATTAAAATCGCTTCACTAATCTTTAAATTATCGCAATTTTTCCAGTTTAGCACCCATTTTCGAGGGCCGTTTCACCAGTAGAATATGTTTTACCATCGCTAAAAAAGTATGTGTCCCTTAGTTTTTCATGTATTATGTCTAAATTTTAGAAAAAAAGGAATGATACGTCCGTAGGTTTACTTTAAAGGGTAGCAACTGTCCGGTATCATATGCTGATATTTATTTATTTACTAACTGTACCTGGCATTAGTTTCTTTTCTCCTATTAAAATGCAATGCTGTGTCATATATATATGCAGGAATTAACAGCTGACTGATAGTTTTGCTGAAATGTATAAGTAAATCAATAAGTCTTTCACACTAATTATTTATGAAATCTTCTGTATCACTGGATATTATCAACAGTGGTGTGAGAAGAGGACCGATGGATTTATCTTCGAAAATATCTAAAGTCACCAATGTAATTGCCAGCATACGTCTTCACTACAGTTGAAAATTTCACATGAGCTGGAAAGCTCCTACAGAAGCAAAAATAAGAAAATGAATATCTGAATGTTTGCCCTTTATGCGTTACTATTCGAGACATCTAACTGTGCTGAATCTTTGGTGAGTTGTTTCCTGTGTACGTCTGCGTAGGTTTCTGGTCTCAAAACAAAGCAGTACGATACATCAGGAATAATGAGAAAGCGGATATCCGCATTTATCTTAGTGACATGCAACAGACTTTACTTACAGTTTCAAATCTTTACGGAAAATAGTTTATTATTTACTATATTTTCACTGTACGTGACATAGCACTGTCGCACCAGGCATGCCATTTTAATTTATTACTTCGTAACTAGTCAACTCATTTGCAATATATTTTACATACAGTATCGACATATAGAGCTGCATGTGTCAACAAATTTAACTCACCGTACGATATATACTTCAGGAGGTATGTCATATCGTGAAACTGCGCGCAACAACTGACACAAAACAGCTGACACAAAACACGTCAGAACAGTGTTGCAGAAATGACGAAAAAAAACATACCAAATCTGAACGAACACAAAATTTCAAGATTGGCGGTAATTTGCAGATTTTCGAAATGTGGTGCGAACTTAAATGCAATAAGCGTATATTGAGGAAAAAATTTCAATTGTTTGTAAATCCATGAGACTCGACTTCTCCCTAGGCTTACAAACTACTTACACGAAGTTAAACTAAACTAAGGATAACACACACAAACCCACGCACAAGGGCATGCTCCGACGGCGCGCAACCACGCGCTCTGTGGCAAGGCGCCACTCTGCTGTGGCATATATTGGAGATAACACCTATAAAATATTGAGGAAGGCAAAAAGTGTTTTCATTAACAGAGCAATTAGTAGATGTAACTGTTATAATAGAGCGGTTGCATGCACAACACTTGTCTGACCTGCTTTGTAGTCTTGTGTAGTTCGCAAATGAAGTAGTTAGGAAAAGCGCTCTCATAGTTGAACCAGTTCGCAGATCGCTCGCCTCTTAGTTCGTCCACTCCTTTTCCGAAGACACGTGTAACAGCGAGAGGACGCGAAAGCGCGCAGAATCGCGTGATTCCCTTCTGCCAGTTGCCGTCATTTAGAGCTGATAAGCAGCTCATCTGTAGTTTTAGTAGTGGTAACAAAAGCAAAAACGAGCGGAGGAACTAAAAAGAGCGACCTACATCGCGTAAGAGCTGCGAACTAAAAAGAGAGTTAACGGTCGCGAACTAAAATATGTGCGATAGGTCGCGAACTAAAATATGCGCGATAGGTCGCGAACAGAATTAAAAATCACGTGTTTGCCTTCTGCTGATGATAGCCATTTCGGGATTGCGTCTGACTGCTACATTACATAGTTCAGTGCAACAAAATTTCTGCTTTGAAGTATTCTGCACTCTGCAATATCTGACTAATAAATTTCATAATGCCAAGATATAGAGATAACTCTAAACTTAAACGCCAGAAATTATCCACAAACTGTTTCTTTTGGTTTGAGTGATATCGTTAGCGGCTCAAGCAGCAAGCGCATGAAGCAGCTTGGTGGGGGAACTTCACCCTCCACCTGCATGCGCAGACCATGCCGCTCAGCCGTCACTGGGAGCGGACGAACTAAAAGAACGAACTAGTTCGCGGCAGAGCCGCGAACTGAAGTTAGCGCTCCCAATCGCGAACTCTTATACGGAAGTCTAATGTTTTGGAGTATTTCTGCTCGTTGTGGGTTCCTCATGTGGTGGGACTAACGGAGGACATAGAGAGAGAGTTCATAGAACGTCAGTTAGTTTTTAGTTTTTGCGATGTAGCATTGGAGTAAAAATCATTATAAGAGGACGGTATTCATAGCGGCGAAATATATTTACGAAATATATTTCATGTATCCTCCAAATACAAACATTTGAGAAAGAAACCCGAAAGAAACTCTTACACACCACCATCTACATCTATATTTCGCATGCCATCTCATGGTGTGGGGTGGAGCGTACTTTGTGTATCATTGTCATTTCCTAATCAAATGTTCAAATGTTTGTAAATCTATCGGAGCAAACTGCGCGGTCATCAGTCCGTAGCTTGCAAACTACTTAAACTAAGGTAAACTAACCTAAGGTTAACACACATACACACACACACACACACACACACACACACACACACACACCAATGCCCCAGCCAGGGAGGACTCGAACCTCCGACGGCGAGCAAGCCGCGCTCCGCAGCGAGGCGCCTTAGACCGCTCGGGTACTCCACCGCGGCTGTCATTTCCTCCTCCCAAATACATTCGCGTTTTGTTGGCGGAGAAAACTACTACCATTATGCCTCCATGTTTGCTCCAATCTCTCTCATTTTATCCTTGGGGACTTCTCGTGAGATATATGTAGGACGGTGCAATATAATGTTTGACTGTTCGTGAACCTTATGCTCTCGGAACTTTGTCAGAAGACCATCGTGTGGTCAGGATCTCATACTGATGTGAGGTTACTTAGTTTAAGTAGTTTGTAAGCTACGGACTAATGTCCAAGCAGTTGAGTCCGATAGATTTACAAACATTTGAAAGACATTTTGTAATTGCCCCGAAATGGCTGCCGTTTCTAGAGCCGTCTGTTCCTACTCAACTGAACTAGCAACTGTGCTATTTCTTATCGTAGTAACCACATCCTTAGCGAACTTAAACACCGCTTATAATTCCTCAGTTCTTCAACATCTCGCATCTTTGAGACGATCTCGTCTAATTCTACGTAACTGCTATTCAAATCACATTTAAATGCTTGAAAAAGTTTTCATCGAACCGCTTTCATACTATTTCCTTCATTCTCTAATAGCGTGCGGGAAAAATCTTTCCATTTAATTTCTCTTATGTATCTCATGACTCCCTATACAGGCGGGTAGTAGCAAAATGTATTCGCATTCGGATAAGAAATTTGTGAACGACGCAACGAATAACACCATTCTTTTAATGAGTTCCACCCCAACTGTTGCATCACATTCGTGATCCAAAACGACTGCCTTTCTCTGAACTTCCTCTGTGTCCTCCGTCTTTCCAACTTGATGGGGATCCCATAATGCGCAGCAGTACTCGAAAATGGAACGGACAAATAGAGTGTAGGCAATTTCTTAGTAGAACTGTTCCATCTTGCTAATGAAACTCAATCTACACTTGCCCTTCCCACGAAACTTTCTGTGCGTTCTTTCCACTTAACGTTGTTCGTAAAGGTAATTCCCAAGTATTTAACTGAACGTAACTCCCTTAGATGGAACTGATTGCTTGTGTAAATAACGTTTAACGCATTTATTTTAATGATCATATGGATGACTCTACACTTTTCGTTATTTAGGGTCTACTGCCAATTTTCACATCATGCAATGGTCTACTCTAAATAGTTTTGCAGTTGCTTTGGTCTTCTGGCCACATTACTAATCCATGAACGACAGCATAAGATGTGAACAGTGTAAGATTATCTGCTAGATCGATTATAAAGACAGGAAACTTTAGGACTTTATAACACTTCCCTGAGGAACGCCAGATATCACTTCATTTTATTCGATGACTTCTCGTCAATTACAACGCACTTTATCCTTACTGCAAGAAAACCGCGATTGTAATTACACGACTGTGGCGATATTCCATAATCATGCAATTTGATTAAAAGACGCATGTGAGGTGCACTGTCAAAAACCTTCCGGACATCTATAAATATGGAATTGATTCGAGATTCCTTTTCGACAGCAATCGTTACTCCATATGACCAAACAGCTACACTATGTCATCTAAAGTATCAGGACACTCTCAAAAATGTTCCGTTGTCACCTACTACCAGGCACTCCATATCAGCGACCTCAGCAGTCATTAGGCATCGTGAGAGCTGAATGGGGCGCTCTGCGGAATCACGGTTTTCGAATGTGGTCAGGTGATTGAGTGTCACTTGTGTCAGAATTCTGCTCGCGAGATTTCCACACTGCTAACCATCACTAGGTTCACTGTTTTGTGGAAACTTGAAGGTACAAGCACAGCACGAAAGCGTTAAAACCGACCTCGCTTGCTGACTGACGGAGACTGCAAACTGTTGAAGAGGGTGGTATACAGTGTATTAGGCAGGCATCTATCCAGACCGTGACACAGGTATTGCAAACTGCATCATGATCCACTGCAAGTAATATGACAGTTAGGCGGGACATGAGAAAACTTCAATTTTATGGTTGAGCGGTTGCCGATAAGCCACACACAACGCAGGTCAATGCCAATCGACACCTCGCTTGACGCAAGGAGTGTATACATTGGCGGATTGAACTGTGGAAATGCGTTGTGTGAAGTGACGAATCACGATTCAGAATGTGGAGATGCGATGGCTGGGTGTGGGGAATGCCCGGTGAACGTCGTCTGCCAGTGTCTGTAGTGCCAATAGCAAAATTCGGAGGCGGTGGTGCTATGGTGTGGTCTTGTCTTTCATGGAGGGAGCTTGCACCCCATGTTGTTTTTCGAGGCTGTATCACAGCACCAGCAAAGGCCTACATTGATGTTTTAAGCACATTCTTGCTTCTCACTGTTGAATCGCAATCCGGGAGTGGCAATTGCAGCTGTTTAACACTATCGAGCACCTGTTCATAATGGACGGTCTGTGTCGGAGAGGTCACACGACAATAACATCCATGCAATGGACTGGTCTGCACAGAGTCCTACCGCAAATCGTATAGAATACCTTTGGGGTGTTTTCAAACGCCGACTTCGCGCCAGGACTCACCGACGTACATCGATGACTCTCCTCAGTGCAGCACGTCGTGCAGAATGGACTGCCATTCCCAAAGACTGAACGTATGTCTGCAAGAGTTGAATCTGTGATCCAGGCTAGGGGTGGTCCAACACCAAACAGAATCCCAGCATTACCGATGGAGGGCCCACCAATCTGTTAGTCATGTTCAGACAGGTATCCGGGTACTTTTATCTGAATCGGTGTTCTCTTCGGGGTAGTTCATAATGTGTTGTAAATAATATGTTGGAAAATGCTATTGCAAACCGACGTCAATGATATGCGCCTATAATTTTCTCGGATCACTCTTATTCCAGTTTAGAATACTGGAGTGACCTGTGCTACTTCACAGTCTTTGCATATTATCTGATTCTTACGTCACTTCTTGGTAGAACAAAATCATTATAAAAATTAAAATACACAATTTTGTTTGTTTATTTTGTGAATCCATCTTGTACACTGTCATTACAGTAATTATACATTCATTACTTCGCAATTTGCGAGAATTTTCGAATTTAGCTGCTCTTCCTCAAGTGATCTAGCACATTGTAAAATATGAGAATTTGTGCCGGACCGGGACTCGAACCCGGGTCTCCCGCGTTTCGCGAGTGGTCGCCTTAACCACTCGGCCACCCGGATACGCTTCCCGGCCAGACCCAAACTTCCACATGTTAACAGTCGTCTACTTCCCTTAGTGCTCGCACGCGTATGGCAGTAATTCCCGCGACGAGGAGAGACATACTACACCATCTTTAGCCTGTCTTGACGTCATATTTACTATGATACGTCTGTTCCTAAGGAAGAGACATTGCTTATGATCTGAAGCTCTAAATATTAAATATGCATTCCTTAATTCGCAATTTTTGAAAATTTCCTGAAGAAGAGCAGCTAAAGTCGGAAAAACTCGAAAATTGCGAAGTAATGAATGTAAATTTAACATTTTTAGCTGCAGACCATGGTAAATGTTACAGTATTTTTTTATTTAATTGTGAACACTATAACTTAATATGTTTATTTTCACCGTATTTCAGTTCGAGTGCATACATCCGCTTTTGTTACGCTTCTCTGTTCTCCACTGCACCCCATCTATACCCTCCTATCCCACCTCTATATTTTTGTCTATTTGTTTATTTAAGTTATAATAGTGTGCCGGGTTTCAAATATTTGTAATATTTGTGTCATCTTATGTTTAGAACAACCCTTAAAACATTAGATTCTTGTTTAATTTTATTTTTATTCACTATAGTCATGCTGTACTCATTTATGTTCACACTATTCTCTACGTATGTTATTTATGTTTCCTTTTTTCAGTACTATTAAGTAACAGATTTCATTCAAATACTTATTAACACTGTAACTGCTCCATCAAAGAAGTTAATTTACTTTTCTGTATGTAACATGTCTTCTGATTCACCGACATTCTTTGAATGAAAGTCTGTAAATGTTTGATGATGGCCTAATAAGCCGAAAATCGTTTCACAAAATAAACAAATCTGTAGAACAAAGACAAAATTGTGTATTTTAGTTTTCATTAGTCTTTGAGTATGGATTCTTCACTGAGCGAGGTTTGGAGATATTGCGTCAACATACTCTCCAAGAAACGTAATTGGTATAAAATCTGGACCGAAAGTCTTGCTTTGTGTGATTTAAGTTGAATATTTTAAACATGACTTACAGGATAGCAAATTAATAATCAGCCAACCATTTGCAATAATAGTAGTTTCAAAAAAAAATTGACGACATCTTCCACGGTTATAAACCAGTCTTCTTCAGACATACATGTTATATCTATACACAATGTGACATCATAAATTGCAAATTCATAATCATTTTGCCTAAAACATGCGTCATACCAAGCCTGTTGTGTAAAATATTGTGAAATACAGAATCAGAATAAAACTGTCACTTACTCTACATGCATACCACAGTAATTGAATGTCCTGCGAGTGTGACTTAGACGAAAGATACGTCAGAGTGTTTGGAGTCAATCACGCTTACTGGTGGGAAGCAAGGAGCGTGCATACCGGGACCGGTGGCGCATGCGCCGTGGGACATAAACGTTCAGTGGCTTAAGTAGCCATTGGGAGAACATACATTGAATTTATAACGATGTTAATAAATGGGATATTTGGATAAAAAGAGGGTAACAAGGTCGAGGGAAGCTAAAAGGTAAAACAGTCAACTATACGAAGATTGGTTTGAACACCACAGTACTTTACTAGGCTCTGGTGCTGTTTGGAGATGGTATGCTGTTGCCTTCCTCCGACCTTCGAACCACGGCGCTACTCGGTATTTTTCACATGAGCAGCACTGTCAGAGGTGAAAGAAGTGGGAAGGGGCAGATAATAACCCTAGGACCTGGCGGGGATCGAACCCGTGACCTTTGGATTTGTAGTATGGCACTCAACGCCTGTGCAACCGAGGCGCACTGAGGAAAGCTATACAAACAAATTTTACATTGGTCAATTGTAAGAATATGCTAACAGTTACCGTTAAATACTTTGGTCAGGCTAGAGTCAACAGCAGTATTATATTCCATAAAATGCATTTTTAAAACCATCGCTGTTTATTAAAAACCTTACTTATCAACCAGATTCGGTCAATAGACCATCTTCATGTTGACTGATAGGTTTTACCTAACATGACCACTGTATTTTTAATATTTTTAGTTATTTTGACCCCTGTTTGTCTATACTAGAGGTATATTACACGATGCATTTTACCATTCAGTTTTAACACCTATTTATCCATGAAGATGGTCAATTGACCGAAACTGGTTGATAAATAAGGTTTTTAATAAACAGCAGATAGTTTTAAAAATGCACTTTATGAGACCGTTAAAATACACTGCATAAACGAACAACAATAACAGAAAAATGTACTAGATGAACAAAAAAAACTGTATTAGTACATAGCTTATAGTATGGTGTCGCAAATCATGTAAAATGGATAATAAATGTCATGTCAATTGCAAATGTAAGCAGGTTTTAGATTTTTGAGGAAATAGACAAATCCGAAAGGCCACCTCCAGCAGTAAGAAGATTTCGTGACCAGTATGGGTTTGAAGCCTTCAAACTATTGTCTAGAGGCGAGATTTAACCGATCATTTAGTAAACTGCCATCGTTGTGTTCTGGATGTTTAAAGATCTCAAGTTCATCCCAAAGATCAAGCTTTAGCCCTTTAACTTCTCTGTGTAAAATGATTGTGTCTTCTAACATCTGTAAAGTTTAGAATTCTGGGTATCGAAAAGCGCCCCGCGGAACCTCTGCCGGACTCGATGAGGATGTCAGGGTCGACGGAGTCGTCGCATACGCAGATGACCTTCTAGTGGTTGTCTGCGCCAACAACAGGGCCCAGCTAGAGGAGAAGGCACGAGGAACACTGACAACAATAACACAGTGGTGCCAACACAACAAATTCAAGATAGCTACCAACAAAACGACATACGCTCTACTCAAAGGGTCATTACATCGAAATCCATCAGTTAAATTACACAACACAAATATAAAACGAAAAGTAGTCACACGCCATCTGTTTGTCCACATTGATGAAAGTCAAAATTTCCACGAACCCATTAAGATAAGACAAAGCAGAGAAAATACTACACAAGTTGTCAAGGCTTAATTCAACCACGTACAGACTGCCTCTGTCAACTATGCGAACATATCACTGTGCTCTCTTCGAGTCAGTATTATGCTTTGCAGCTAGTACCTATGCTCCAAGATTGAGCCTAGTAACCAACAAAACAATTGTGAGACGTGGGCAGAGAAGTGTGTTATTACAACTTACAGGTGCATTCAAATCAACACCGATAGAAACGCTATTCGTCCTTCTCGGTATCTGTCCAGTTGACAATACAATACAACACAGAGCTGCAGCGTACTGGCTTAAAATGGAGAATCTAGACAAAGTGCACGAAATAAATGGCACACATATCGTAACAAACCTCCAATAGAGGACATGGGGAACAGACACATAGCAACAGGAATGAGAGGCCTGCGAAAAGGGACGTAGACTATATACACTACTTCCTGCCATTAGAGAAAGAAAACGGATAAAGCATTTCGACCTCAGACGCGGTATGGTTCACTTCCGTACAGGACATGGTACATATGCCATTCACCTGTTCCAAATGGGACTGGGAGACACCAACACTTGCACCTGCCAAAACACTGAAGGCTCCCCTGAACACATCGTCATACACTGCGGACGATACACACATGTCAGAGAGACACAGCAGCTTGACTTTACAGAAGACGATACGAAATATGACATAATAACAGACGAACAAAAACGGACACAACTCAACACACTAGCAGACCAGATACCCAAAGCAACCTACGAAGAATACAAAAGGACAAGGCCGTACAGGAGGCGTGTAACTAATGTATAACATTACAAATGTACGTGCTGCTTTATATCAAAAGGTAGCAGGATTATCAATGAGAAATAACTAAATAAATAATAACAATACTGGACCACCGAGAACGCCCGGGGCGCCCGCGCCGGAGAAAAGTCCCCGCCTGACGCGGTGTCCTCGCGTTTAGCAACCACGCCTCCGCCTCCGCGCTGGAGGAACTCGCGCGCTCTTAAGAGGACGCGGCCGCTGGCCCGGTACAGTCGCCCAGCGAGCTCCCTGGCCCGAGACACGCGACACTGCCACATCAGCAGCCACACACGGACAAGTGCTCGAGTGCTCCCCGCCGCCATGTCTCGCCTGAGCTTCAGCTGCGCCGCGCTGCTGGCTGTCGTCGCTTCTCTCGCCTACGCCGCCCCGGCGGCAGAGCCGAGATTTCGCCAGCGGCGGTCCGCCGCCCCCGACGTCAGTGATCTGGAAGACTGGACCAGCATCGCCGAGTACAGCCTGTGCCCCGCGGAGGTCCAGTTCAACCGCAGACTGCGCGTGTACGAAGTGTGGTGTCAGAAAGAGGGAGACGAGGTGGAGGCCCGAGGTGGCAAGTACGCGTGCACCACGCTCAGGTACTCCCTGCCAGTGCCAGCAGCGGACTCTGACGTCGACATCGCCGGCGGCTGCGTCGCTCTCGTGTCGCACGTCTCTGAGGTCGACGCCAACCTGGAACCCCGAGACTGACACCTCTCGTCACACTTCACATATTTATTATAGCGTATTTATTTATTTATTTATTATTTCAAGCGAACTAAGGATCTAGTCAAAATAACTACTACGTAATCATTTCCTTCATTCTCCCCAAAACTATAATTTTCTCTCAATGGGTTCTTTATCCCTCTTATCACCATGTGACTCATCGTTTCATTATCCTGAAAACATCTCAGTTTATACAATTTCAGTCTCAATTCATTTGTAAAATGACTCTGCTTAAATCTGCTACTCATCTAATTCATTTTTTGTCTTGCCCCAAACACTTTCTAGTTTGTTTCTCTGTGCAGAAGCAATATATCAATCTGATTTGTTAATGTTTCTAGCTTTTTTCTCTCTAGACGTCTATAGAATTTAACACGTTTTTTCTTCACCTCATGTGTCGTTTTTCATCATTTGGTTTCAGAACCTAATTTATTCTTCATTAGACCTTATATTTTTTAAAGATTTCTCGATCTTTTACGAAGCTTGTAAATTACACTTTGCGGCCAGATGAAACTATTCTTTCTGAGCTATAGCGGACACTGGTATTACAACTATATTAGAATGCTTTAATTTATCATCCTCAGCAACAAATTATTTTTATACTGATTTATTTATTTATTTGTTTATTTATTTCCTTACCACGTCAAGAAAGTATGTCCTGTGATTCCGTCAATTTATCGAATACTCATTACTTTTTTAGTTATTTATTATTTATATACTTATTTATTTTCTTGCCGTGATGGCAAAGTGTGTCTACTTATTCCACTAGTTCATGGAATAGTTTATTCGGCACTGTAATCTGTATGTTAGGAAGTTTTACAACATGGTAGCGCATATCGCTTTGCGACGAGACTTGGAAGTTATGCTGTGATATTATTTAATATGCTGTGTGATTTATCGGATTAGGTTGTATGAAACCGTAGTTCCTAAACTTTTATAGTTCCTTGAAGTTCGAGTTTATATGAATCAGCCATTTAGAAAAGGCCATATACGTCAAAGTAAATGCCTCACGAGAAAAAAAGAATCTATTTGTATTTCAATATCGAGATGTACAGTGTATTTTTATATGTAGATTACAAAGTGTAGGATATTATATTTTCGCAGAGAATGGACGTTTGTTCGGGTACTTTCCAGATTTCGATCTAAAATGGTAATGTGATGGGGATGGACATAATGCCTTTTCGAAATGACTGCCTCAATTGCGTTGGACTTACATTAAAGCAGACGACTGAAACAGGGCCTTGGATGGAGATGTACTACATATCATTTAGTAGAAAAGCATAAAATCAACAAATGCGTAGCAAATGAGTGTTTTGAATAGTAAATAACATTCATACACAAATGCTATAGTCTCATAATTTTTATTTATTTATTTTTGTCCCACTGCATTTTTATGTAAAATACCGATGCAGTTAACAGATATTGCCGTTGATGTATAAGACAAGTCTGCTTTGTACTGTTTTATGCATATTTTGGTACTGCAGGTGCATACTTGATACTCCATAGTTTGTTCTAGTTGTAAGAATTATTTGTGATCTCAGTTTTCAAATGCTACTACCGCCAAATATCTACGAGAAACTTCGTCATCTAAGTTCTCTCGTTTATTGCCATGTAATGTGATATGTAGTGACCTTAGTTATAGTAGATACTAATTAATCAATGTTCCTAGATTACGTATTCATAAGTTTCTGATGTGATTCTCTGTTGATTATGTAAATTGAATGAAGCTTTTTATAAAAATAAACGCATTGAAATACATTTTCATTCAGTTTTTATTTTTAATATGTTGAATTACACCATGAAATTGAAGCAAGGATAAAGTTTGTTACTGATGTAATTGTTTTTCAAAGGACTGTTTCAGTGAGGTAATGAATACCTGTTATTAAAAAAAGCAGAGTGGAACTTCCAACATGTATTTGTAATTTCAGAAGAAATTTAGATGTCATACACAACAAGCGGTTTATTCTTGATCGTGTGGTTCTAATTCCGTAACAGAATAATTAAACGAATAGCGTTTCTAGCAACTTCTAAGACGACGACTGGTCTCAGCTTTTACACGATGTCAAATTCAAGTGGATTTTAAACTGCCACTATTTATCAGCATTTAAATATTTAATATACTAGTTGAAAAGTAATTCGTAGGTACATAAAGAATAGGTAACTTAATGTATGCGGTATTATTTACGAAAGAGTGGATAAATGTAAAATATAACCTTAGAGAAGATTGCTATAAAATTTAGTAACACGCAAGGCAATAACGACCCAACGACTAATGTTAGAAAATAACTTAAGGAAAGCTTTTGTAGATTTGGCAAAATATTTTTAGAATTGAAATACACACTTTCAAATTCTGAAGTTATCAGGTGTAAAATACGGGGAACGAAAAGTTATATACAATATGTAGAAAAATCTTGACCAGCTATAAAGAGTCGAAGGGCACAGTGGTTGAGAAGGTAATAAGACAGGGTTTCAGCATTTCACCATTGTTATTGAGCAAGATTTAAAGAAAGCTAACAAAGCTCATGGAGCAGAAATAAAATATTTGTGTTTTGCCGATGATTTTCTAATTCTGTCACGGATAGCAATGGAACTTGAAGAGCAACTGAACACAAGGTAGGCATAAGATGAACATTAACCAGGCCGAAATAAGCGTATTGGACTGTTCTACAAATATATCAGATGATGCTAAGGGAACTAGATTAGAAAACGAGACGATAGAAATAGGATATGTGTTTTGTTATTTAGGCAGTGAAAACTGTGTGATTATCAGGCCAGAGAAGATAGAAAATGAAGAATGCCAATGGGAAGAAAAGCATTTTTGTAGAAGAGATATTTGTTAACATAGAATATTATTGATATTCTAGGAAATCTTTTCCGCATCTACAACTTTAACCCTTTCAGAGCCCTCATTGAACCAAAATCGGTAATTTTAAAACCACTGGGTTTATATAACAAAAACCATAGAATTGTATATTATTTTTTCGCTTTCAAAAAAATTTAGAACCAACAAATGTGAGCGTCAGAACTATCTTAACCCTCCGTCGGGCGCAGTCGGCCTCACAGGCCAGCAAAACACTTTTTTGATTCCCGTGCTTAACAGTGGTGGCCCAGCGGCCCGCCTCTCCGTTTACTCGCGTAACTTTGGGAACCTCACACAGTGCCATCGATTTCCACGCGGATCACGGGGAACTCCTTGGGCCTCACAGGCCGTCTGCGCCCGATTACGTTATAGTTTTTAAGGTGAGATTTTTCAAGATATTTTTCCTTTATTACTTCGTTTCAATCAAACTATGTCTGTGCTCTGTGATTTTCACCGTTACCTTCGGAAAAAAAGAAGACTTTGACGACTCTGGCCCTTCAGACTGAGTGCGCCTGATCGATTTCTAATTTCAGTTTTCCCTTCTTTTCCTATGTTATCACATCCATATTTTCTGCTGAAATGTCCAGAAAAGTATATTATGCCTCTAAGCCAATGATCTTGTGGAAATAATGCACCTCCTCGAGGACGAAACTGCTGAAGATCCAGCCGCGCTCGAAGATTTAGTCGATGAGAGAGACACCCACTCTCAGGGTGAGGTAGCAGAAGGCAAGAGGACTGAGCAGCTGAACAGGAAGTTTAGGGAACAGCTCGGAAATATGAAGAAGAGAAGAAAATATGTGAGGAGTTTCTATTTTGCAAACGATAAGCGACGAAGTAGTCTAAGTAGATACCTTCTACTATTCATAGTGTGAAGAGTCACATCATTATTACACAACATCCAGTGCAAAAGATATTGCTACAAATGACGCCACCAATTGCAAAACCTTGTGTCATCAACTTCTAACTGGACAATTTAGCCTGTGTATGCTATGAATATATGTGGAATGTCGATTCGGCTGCAAACTCGACTGAAACAATTTTTAGCCCACAAGAGACGGGAAAGTTCTCCCACATTACCTCCCAAATGGCTAAAACGTCGACCGGCTGAAACAAGAGTTAGGAGGATGAAGAATCACGAATGTTCAGCTTGTCATCAACCAATCTGCTTGAGCGACGTATACGTTCTGTGCCATACCTGTGTTTCAGCTGTTGATTTGGGAGCTATGGCATCGGTTTTTGGCTGCAAATGTGGCGAGAAAAGATGATTACATGTCAATAGACTGCTTAATGTCCTTTAAAAATAACTTCACTACTTTTATGGATGTCTGTTCGACCAATTTTTAATGCTCATTGTGGGAAATTGGTAATTTTGGTTACTTTAGTTTAAGGTGTATTGTGTTTAATAAATCCATTATTATGCTTTAAGTTTGCTGTAATTCCTTCCTTTAGATCCTCTTCAAGACTAGCCAACACGCATTTTGAATTTGATTTAACATGGCGGAGCTAGTCCACAAAATATGTGGGTGGCCTCTCAGGCCGGGTGCGCCTGATTTTGTTTCATCTGGAGGTGCGCCCGACGGAGGGTTAAATACAATACAATCATTTCCTATTTATTTCAATCATTTATTACAGTGATATTCACGAAAGGAGATACTGTATTTTGACATACACCATGACAAGCATCATTTGCTTATTGTACATTGTTTTCATTGAGCTGAGTGGAAAAGTTATCCTGAACTTCTGCAGTCACTAACATTACTGCTGATTTAGTGACTTCGTTTTCTCTCTTCATTCGAAAATTCAGAGCTGTCTCCCAGTCTGGGAGTATTATCTGCAAGATTCCAGGTTAAATCTGACAATTCATAATCGTCACTGAAGTTTTTCACTTCGAAATCATTCCCTAATACTAGTATTTCCTCATCAGTAAGCTCTCACAATAAAATAATGAATTTACTAGAACAATAATATGTAATCCCAATTGTAATATGAGCTATTTATTTCGTCATCTCTTCCTAATCAGAGCCTCATACATCGACGTCAAGTGAGCATACGCCAATTAGTCTCAACCTACACAATTGTGCGTATAGAAGTTACAGTCATTGTATTTACGAATGTATTTAAAATAATTTTATCCAAACTTTTAGATTAGATTAGCTTTTTGTTCCGTAGATCCATGTTGAGGAGATCCTCGTGGATGTGGAAATGTCTAAAAACAAAATTTACAAGCTGAATAATAGATAATACTAATAATATAAATACATATACATACAGTTTCTAAGCTTTCTTTTACCTGATAATACAAAAATACTAATATAGTATGAATACCGATACAAGCATCATTTGGTACAATTTAGAAATTCACTATTGGAGTAGATAGAAGGAGTTGGCCACTAGAAAGTCTTTTAGGCTACTCTCAAACTGATCTTTATTTCTAGCTAAATTTTTTACAGTTAAAGGATAAACTATTGAAAATAAGTGTTCCTGAGTAGTGGACCCCTTTTTGAACTATAGTAAGTGTTTTTAAGAATTTCTGTTCCTAGTATTGTATGTATGAACTGAGCTCTTTGTTAGGAAAAGGGGTATATTATTTATGAGAAATTTCATTAAAGAATAAATATACTGAGAGGCAATAGTTAATATACCCAGTTCTTTGAAGAGGATTCTAAAGGACGTGCGTGAATTTACTCCACATATATAATACGTATTACACGCTTTTGGAATCTGTAGACTATTGACTGACTTGAAGAGTTACCCCAAAATATTATACTATATGACATTATGGAAAGAAAGTAAGCAAAGTATCCTAGCTTTCTTATTTTTATGTCTCATATGTCTGATAACACTCGTATTGAAAATACAGATTTGTTGAGTCGTTTCTGCAGTTCTGTGGTGTTCTCCTCACAACTGAATTTATTATCAAACCGTAATCCCACAAATTTAATACTGTTAACCTCTTCTATCTGCTCTTCTTCATACTTAATGCATATGCTGGCGGGAAATCTCTTACATGTTCTGAACTGCATGTAGTGAGTCTTTCCAGAGTTTAATGACAATGAGTTGTCTTTAAACCATTTATTTATGTTCATGAAAATATCATTAGCAGACCTTTCTATAACTATGCTTGACATATTTTTATTGCAATACTTTTATCATCTGCAAACAAAACGAACTCAGGTTCTGGTAGTGTAACTGATGAGAGATCATTAATGTACACGAGAAAAAGCAATGGCCCTAATGACAACATGTAATTTCTTCCCAATCCGACGATGATTGTTGGCTTAATTCACTAGTCACTTGCACTGACACCCTTTGTTTCCTGTTAGTGAGGTACGACTTGAACCATTTTGCAGTATTTTCCGTGACACCATAGAATTCTAATTTACATAAAAGGATGTTAAGGTTCACACAATCAAATCCCTTTGACAAATCACAGAAAATGCCTGCTGATTGCAGTTTATTATCTAATGAATTAGGTACATTCAAACTTATGTTTACATATTTCTTTAGACTTTTCTGATTCTCAAAACGCACTTTTTCAAATGTTAAAGCACCATAAATAATGCAAAATTAAGACGTAGCTCGATGTAGATTCTTTCGACCCACCATCTTGAAAATTTTCATTGATTAATACACAATATCTTGCGTGTCCAAACAGGTAGCGATACGCTTAGAGGTTTATTCTATGTAGGGATTACTGCTCAATCCTTCCTCTCTGGAATCAACTTCTTACCGCAATAATATGTAAAGTAATTAACACAATTGTGCGTATCGGGTCCGAAAGGGGTATCCAAAAAGCCACCTCACAATGTGAGGCGTGGGGTATTTTGTGCATCATTGTGACTTCCTTTTTTCTGTTCCAGTCACGTATGGTTCGCGGGGAAACCTACCGTCGGTAATCCTAAGCCACATTGCGGGCTCTAAAGCTGTCTAATTTCATCCATGTTGCCTATTCGAAAATACATATAGGTGAAAACCGGATACTGGATGACTTTGAGGAACATATGCAGTCTGCAGTGAACAGTAGTCCACAATGCGCCCTCTGGGCCTGCCACTGGTCCAAGCAGGTCATCCCAGTGACTCTCCCACTCCTGCTAAACAGACCTGTAGCGGAGTATGCCGCCCTTCCCGCATACCCATCTATTACGGTGCACACAATGACGAGCAATATTCGTTTGTTTTTCAAGGTACCTGCTTCCTTGATGGACTTCCTGAGTATCCTTCCAAAGAATGTCAGTTTACCATCTGCCTTCCTCGGGATTAATTTTATGTGATCTTTCCACTTCAGTTCACCCAGTATATATGCTCCCAGACACTTCATGGAAGTAACTTTTTACAGTGACTATTCTCGAGTATTTTTTCCCTCAAGGCATGTAATGTAGTGAAACTTGGGTGTTAGGCAGTTCGGACAAGAAGAGGATAGAAGCTCTTGTAATGTGGGGTCACAGAAGATTATCTGTGTAATGTAACTAATGAGGACATACTGAAGAGACTTCAGGAGAAAAGAAGTCTGTAGCACAAGAGGACTAAAAGAAGCGACTAATTTACAGGATACATACTGAGACGTTAATGACAAGTCTATTTAAATGTGTGGGAGGTAAAAGTCGTAGAGAGAAACTATGAGATGAGAACGGAAAACAGGTTGTAATGGGTGTGCGATCCACCTCTTATGATGAGGCTTGCACAGGATAGAGTAGCGATGAGAGCTGCAACAGAAAAGTCTTCAGAGTGAAGGCCACAACGTACACACATACCGTATGTATGCTTATATGAGCTGTACAGCGTACAGCGCCATCTGTTAGCAGCTTTCGTAACTATTATTTCAAACTGGTGTATAAACTTCTTACAGCTTTCAGAATAAAAATACCGTTTACTGCATTCCTCTATCCATCTTTGTTTTCGAGATATTTAATTTTGAAATCAGAAAGCACTTTTCTGGGCACCCTGTAGCAGCTGAGTTTGGGATTCCGGCAAGCACACTGTCAGCAATAATGAAGAATGAAGACCGCGTGATAAAGGGGCAGATCGGAAACGACAAAGGATGGCTGAGTTTCCAGATTTCGAAGACGGTTTAGAGCAGTCGTTCCGGCAGCAGAGGAATAATAAAGTGATTAGTTGTAGATTTATTTTGAAAGGAAAGGCAAATTATTTTGCATCAGCGTAGGGATATGATACGATTCGTTCGAGTAATGGATGGATTAAAAATGACAGGAAAAAAAAACAGGGCATTATTTTCTTAAAAAGGAGAGGGGAAGTGCCAGTGTAAATATCAAAATTTGTGATGAGTGGAAGAGAAATGGAGAATGTTGGCAAGTGTTATATGAGGCAACCTGTTCCTGGAAAGTAAGCGCACGGTTATGATTTTGTAGCAGAGTGTTATTGGCAGTTTGCTTCTGCCTCGTTTATTTGAAAGTAGCAGACCTGTAGAGATTGCTCTTAATTTCACAGTATAAAAATTGTTCACCTTTATGTGAAGTTTATAGGACTTAACTACGGGGTCATCAGCCCCTAAACTTACAAATAACGTATGAACAAGCTTATCCAAAGACGGGACAAACATCCATGCCCGAGGGGGATTTCAACCACCGACGGCGAACTGCCGCGCGCACCGCAACACGGCGCTCCAGTACGCACGGCTAATCCGCCGCGGCAAAAATTACTTATAAACTTCATTAAAGACAGCACAAACATCGACGCCCGAGGTGGATTCGAACCCCTACAGAGAACGCTGCAGAGGATCGGAGCATAGCGCCTCAATGCGCTCGGCCACTCCGCCGCGGCTGCTGGTAGCAGACAAACGAATATGAATCGTCCAAGGTCGTTAAGATAGCTTTACAACTGTGCTACATCCACGTATTCCCAAACTCACCATGTTGCTACACAATACTAGACTTCTGTTGTTGTAATAACTACTCTTAGCAGACAGTGCATAGACCTTGTTCATCTCACGACATATAGTACATTCAATGCCGTATACAGTATCACTGATGTCACAGAAGGCTCGTCGTCATGTTTCTATCATATAAAGGTGTGAGCACAGAAAACAGTAGTAAAGATATGGATGAACTGACGTAGCTACGCCGTCTTTACAGTTATGACATAATGGTCAATTTTTTCTTACGAAATCTACAGCCTGCTTTGACACACACAGTACTGAGTCACATGCGTAACTATGTTTATTAGTCAGATAAAAATTTCGAATACCTTATACGTGAGCTTATTATAAAAGCATTGTTTATCGTTGATAACAAATGTCTATTAATTTGAGTGTTCTTACGAAACCTACAATCTGCTATGACACATACAGTAATGAGTATCGTTAATTTGCTGTTTTTATTAATCCGTTTCCAGTTTCGGACAACTCTGGCTTTCTTTTTCAATAGCAGTACTGCTATAAATGTGCGCCGCGGTGGAGAAGCCTAACGGTCTAAGGCGCCTCGAGGTTGGTCGCCGTCGGAGGTTCGAGTCCTCCCTGTGGCATGGATGTGTGTGTTTGTCCTCAGTTAGTTTACAGTAGTTTAAGTAGTTTTTAAGCTACGGACTGATGACCACGCAGTTTGGTCCGATAGATTTACAAACATTTGAACATTTTGAATTTGAACAAGTGGCGGGGCCGGCCGCAGTGGCCGAGCGGTCTGCGGCGCGCCACTCACCGTCTGCACAGCCGCTACGGTCGGGCTTGGATGTTTGTGTCGTCTTTAGTATAAGGTAGTTCATAAGCAGTGTATAAGTTTAGTGACTGATGACCCCGCAGTTCAGTCCCTTAACCTTAACAAACATTTGAACAAGTCGCGGGTCGACGGCCACTAGGCAGGAAGATGCTGGTCTCTGCGGTTGCCGCCGAAAATGTTTATTTCTATTCACATTATTAACAGAGATGATTTGTAAAATTGAAATGACTCAAAAGCTAGTGTTTGTTTAGCTCTTGCCGAGTTATGATCTGTATATTGTGACAACAATAAAAATGTTATAACGTCTTAAACTTTAATAGTGTGTTCAAGATTATTCCTTCACCTTTTATAAATTTGCAAAATATATCCACAGTGATATTATTTGAAATATTATACATCGTCGAAGATTTTATTTATTTATTTATTTATTACAATCTTGAGTGAAGATATTGATATTAGTGAAAGTTAAACTTCCGACAAGCGAAGAACACACTTGAGAATTTACAGATGTTAACAAAATCCATTCTTTACATAGATGGATTACGAATGAGAGCAACTTATAATATCTGTGTTGACAAAAACATACATAGCTATGGAATTTTAATTTTGACAGATCATTTCTGTTGGTAAGAGAACTTTGAAATATTTTATCTAAAGTGACAGTTTTATAAAAAGGTGATAGTCAAATCGAACGCTTCTTCTCTCTGGGCAAGAACCTGACACTGAAAGTTGAATAATAGTCCAAAAGTCAATATGAGAAATTGTTATTATTATCTGAAACTGACATTTCGTTGAACGAACGACTGGTTGCAGTGTCGTCCTGGCGCAACCGTCTAGCACGCACTGGCGGTACACTAACCAGTCGGCGTTCCATTTCTCAAGTTTGCAGCCTGTTGTCCTCTCATATCTTTGGAGGTGACCTACGACCACAATGAATCAGAATGATTTGCGATCACGCAGTTATCAAAACTTCTTCGCCACTCATCTTCTTGCAATCCTACCTTTGGCTCCCAATTCTCCCAGTTTCTTTCCTGGTCGATGATTCCGGAACGATTGGCCTGGGATACACCATCCGTTGTTCCACCGGATAAACTTTCGCATATGTGGAAACAGCAAGGACTACTGTATCTCCAACAACCTATCCGAAGAATCTTCCTTTTAATGTCGAGGCGTGTAGCAGGATTTACAGCCAACAATGATAGCAACAACCAGTACTGATTTCGTCATGTACCTCACTTCCAATGGGACTGCAGTACAACGTGGTACCTCCCAAATTAATTTGTCTGTGATACGTCCGGGAGTTTTACTGCTGACAACGATGGCGGAGCTTGCCATCGAAAGCTCTTGGATTTAATTCGACGTGACGCGGCTTGTACACAGAGAAAATTCATAGATTCTCCGGCCTTACTTTGTGTTGCAATTTGAATGGCCAGCAGCGCATGTACCTGTCAAACAGAACTTGTGACAATCTCAGTGTAGTGCACACTGCAGCGTTTCTCATCCATACTCCACATTCTTGAACCCCACATAAATTCCCACAATCGGACTTCGTTTGTACAAACGCTCAGAAATTGTCCATTCTGTCAAGCTATATACAATTATGAGAATGTTGTATGTTCTTTGATGCAAAAGTCTGGCATAATTCCAGAACTAAAGTTAGTTTGGCACAAAGTCGCCACCTATGTTTTAATTCACTTAACTTCGTTGAACTTAAATTATTAAGAGATTTCTAATAACCTGTCACCCGTTAATACTGTAAAATTTTATTTTATTGTCTTCGCTGTGAAAAGCAGGTACAACGGAGTTATCTGTTCACTCAATCCGACAGTTTCTCTTCCGTTTGTCTAAGCAAGTGTGTGGTTCCAATGTGAACTTGGTTACATATACACGGAATTTTCAACATGCCAGCTGTCACTAGTACCCGACGTAATCTCCCTCCGTTTATTTTACCGGTGCAATTAAAACCCCAAACTCCACAAAACTATCCGATGCGACCAGTAAAATTGTTAATGAAATTAAGGAAAACTTTTTCTATAGGCAGCTATCGTTTGTTCCTCATTAGTATCAAATTCTTTCAGTTTCGTCGTCGTGCTTGTTACGTAATCTCAATGAGAAATCTTTCTTGCGAAAGTCAACTATAACCGAACTTTTCTTACGAGCATTTTTTGTTCTTCCTCTCCTTCGACTTTTAGGATCCCTTAGGGAGAAAATATGTTTGTGTACTTTGTATCTTTCACGGTCCATAGTTCCGTCCGCCTATTCCATCACTAATACGCCTAGGAAATTAGGTGGTCCTTGTCTCCTTTGTCCAAAGTGAATTAAACTTTGTTCTTGTAGTGGTCTTCAGTCTGCAGACCACGAGCAGCATCTATACAGTGTGCTCAACGCATTGCAACGTAGAACTCTGTCAGATTTATCTAACGCAAGATACTTTTTGTTAAATATGACATCCAATCGTCTGCTTTAAGCGATTTTGTCACTAGAAACAGATCGCCAGGTGTGTAATTAATCATATTCACGGAAAGTGTGACATTAACTGCGAATGGGAATAGTTGAAAATGTATACTCAGTCGGGATTCGAACCCGGGTCTCCTGGTTACTAGGCAGTTGCGCTGAACCCTACACCACTAGGAACACAGTGATCAGCACACCAGCACGGAATTACTCAAGTACGCCTCCCATCAGATACAAATTCTCAACTTTACTCTGCCCATTAGAACTCAAACTCGTAGTTTTTGTAAAAGATTCCTGTAACAGTAAGAGCCTAGGAGTGTCTCCGCACTGAAGAACCGCACATTTCCCATCCTCAGTGGTGCAGGGGTCAGCACAACTTCCTAGAAAGCAGGAGGCCGGGGTTCGAATCCTAGCTGGGTGCACATTTTCAACTTTACCCATTCCTAGTTAATGTCATTCCGTGAATATGAAATGATAATAACTGCAAGATCAAAAAGTGGCGTCTGTTCATTCTGACATGTACGAAAGAACAGACACCATATACAACATGCCGATGACGGGCAAGGATCCTTACTTCTGTGCGGTGTCACTCCTAGGCCCTTACTCTTACGGAAGTTTACAAAAATTACGAGTTCGGATTTTAATGGGCAGAGTAAAGTTGCGAATTTGCATCTGACGGGAGGCGTACTTGAGTAATTCCGTGCAGGTGAGGTGATCGCTGTGTCCCCAGTGGAGTAGTCTTGCTTGCGACGCGGTAGAGCGAGCACCTCTCTGAGCGCTCCGTGTCAATAGCGTTTTATGTTGTGTACGTGTGGATCGTCTTGTTGATTTGAAATTCTTGGTATCGAGTTTTCGCCTGTCTCTCTATTAGTGTTCGTTTTCTGTGTGTATTGCGCATTATTTGTAGATAACTCTTTCAGATTAATTTGCATAATGGCTCCAACCGTTACGAGGAGCCGCGGCGGAGCGGCCGAGCGCATTGAGGCGCTATGCTAAGCTGTGCGAGGTCGTTCCCCGTCGGGGGTTCGAATCCCTCCTCGGACATGGATGTTTGTGTCGTCTTTAGCCTAAGCAAGTTCATAAGTTGTTTTTAAGTTTAGGTACTGATGACACCGTAGTTAAGACCCATAAGCTCTACAAACATTTGAACCAGTACTAACACCGTGTCGCCCAAGTTACAAAGTTACACTTCCAGGTGTACGGAGCAAAATATGGTCTCTTTACTGGAGACGCCTTGCTGCCAATCCCGCAGATGCAGACATAACAAGTAGCCGTAGTGCCGGACGCGCCGCCGGTTTTAAACACTCCGGTCAGCGAAGTGAGCGAAGAGGCGCGCGAGGTAAACACACACGTCACGAGGGGAGCGTTTGCCTGCAAGCCGTCGCTAGGCAACAGCAGCGCGGCGATACACAGCACACTACGGAACCTGCCACCGAACAGCACGTTACCGCTACTGTCGCGCAACAGCCAGACTCCAAACGAGCACACAGAAAAAAGAAAACCACGAGGAGGCACATGCCGAACACGTGGAGAATGTGAATAGGAATCAAGACGTATACCGTGACCTTCCTTCGGTAGTCTCCGCGGTAAAAGCTACCGTCAGTCGAAAGCTAAAAAAGTCGCGTCGTGGCCATCGGTATGCTGGCTATCTGCCTTGGGAGCGCGTGTGATTCTGTTGCTAGTGTGTTTCATTTGGTAACTGTAATTACTAAAGGGGGAAAGCCCTTATTAATGTCGTTGTATTATATTGAGTATCTATAAGGTGTTTTTCTGTAACTGTTGCATCGATTGGAGTTATTACTATACAGTGAGCTAAGATGTCACTTAACTGAGCCTAATATTATTTCTTGTTTTCTTAACGTTTTTTGAAACATGACCGCGGTTGTGATCTTTTGGTTATTCGTGGTGGTTTTAAGTACCTTCCGCCGGATCTTGAATTGTGTATTTGAAATTGCCCCAATTATTTATTACATGTGTTGTTTATACAAGCAAATTTTCCTTTGGTTGACTAGTTTTCTCAAGAGGGGCGAAATTTTTTTAATTGTTAACAATTGTTTCCAACACCAGTAACCTATTCAAGTTGTACGAAATTTTTCTTAAACGAGTGCAAGAGTTCTCTAAAACAAATTGCTTATGTGATCGTGCAGTTCAGATTTTAAATTTGCTGAATGCAGCTTCCCGGGGAAAAAAATGGAAGGTTGGAGAAGGGCAGCACGTTTTGTTTTATCACGTTACAGTGGGGAAAGCGTCACGGAAATTTTGCACGATTTGAGGTGGAAATCGTTAAAATAACGACGTTATACTAGACGGCGAAATCTATTTGCGAAATTTCAATCACGGACTTTTACTTCAGAATGTGAAAATATTTTGCTAGCACCCACCTACATAGGAAGACATGACCATCCCAATAAAATAAGAAAAATGAGATCGAAAAGGGAACGGTTTAGGTGTTCTTTCTTCCTGCGCGCTTTAGAGAATGGAACGGTAGAGAAAGATTATAAAAGTGGTTAATGAACCCTCTGCCAGGCACTTAAATGTGATTTGCAGAGTATCTATGTAGATGTAGATATCTGATTCATTTATTTATTCTAAAGTATTTCATTTGGCTTATCTTTCATTTATGTAACTCCTTAATAAATCTTAATTGAAGTCGTTGTTTCTTAAGCTATATGTTTGACTGCCCTATTCATATTTATATTTTATATTGCTTACCATTTGTTTTAATAAATTGTGATTTGAAGAAGCAATTGGTTCATTTCCTTGTGACCTTATCCTTGGGGTGGTTTCAAATGTCCAGATGTTTGTAATTCTGTGGGACGTAACTGCTTGGTTATTAGTCCCTAGCTTACATACTACTTAAATTAAGTGGAACTGACCTAAGGACAACACACACATCCATGACCGAGGAAGGATTCGAACCCCCGAATCGGAACGGCGCGCGAACTGTAACGTGGCGCTCCAGACCGCACGGCTAATGCCGCGCGGCCCTTGGGGTGGGTCTCAGACTTATTTTGACTCCTATCAACACATATAAGAAAAGGTATTAAAGTTAATAACACATTACGTGTAGAATGGTGGCTGTAAAGTGCTTCTCATTAAAGTGGTCGACTTTCACGCAGTGTAGTCCAAAAGCATGCGATTTAAAAAATCCTTAACATAAACGGAGAACGATTTATTCACACACACCCCAGGCGCCAATGAAAGTGCATGTTCATGTGCACATTCATATGTTCTTGATGCACCGGGGGATCAAAAAGTCAGTATAAATTTGAAAAATCACGGAATAATGTAGATACAGAGGTAAAAATTGACATACATGCTTGGAATGACATGGGGTTTTGTTAGAACAAAAAATAAAGAAAAGTTCAAAAAATATCCGACAGATGGCGCTTCATCAGATCAGGAAAACAATAATTAGCATAATAAATTAAGACAAAGGAAAAGATGATGTTCTTTACAGAAAATGCTCAATATGTTCACCATCATTCCTCAACAATAGTTGCAGTCGACGAATAATGTTGTGAACAGCACTGTAAAGCATGTTCGAAGTTATGGTGAGGCATTGGCATCGGATGTTGTCTTTCAGCATCCCCTAGAGATGTCGGTCGATCACGATACACTTGCGACTTCAGGAAACCCCAAAGCCAATAATCGCACGGACTGAGGTCTGGAGACCTGGGAGGCCAAGCATGACGAAAGTGGTGGCTTGAGCACACGATCATCACCAAATTACATGGGCAAGAGAACTTTTACGCATCCAGCAATTTTTTTTTTTTTTTTTTTTTTTTTTTTTTTTTTTTTTTTTTTTTCTAATAAAACCACATGTCATTCCAAGCACGTGTGTCAATTTTTAGTTCTGTAAGTACATTATTCCGTGATTTTTATTAAGTTATCACATTTATACTGACTTGTTGAGCACCAGGTTATTTACTGATCAGTAATTTCAATTGTACCAAGTAATCAGTAATGTTTTACTTTATCAGACTATGGATATCATTTGAATATGAATTTTACGGGGCAGATGTAAGCTGCTTTACACTGGATTCATATAAATTACGAACAAAATTTTCTGAAAAAACTTTTCAGTACATTGAATGTGTGCAAGTTACATTGTATTCAACGTTGAGAAGGCCACCAGGATGTAGTTTCGGAAGGGAGCTTTGTATGACTATTAATTTCAAATGAGATTAGGAAATGTGTCCTTTTGCACATGAATCTCAATGTTCTAAAGGAATTGCATTGTTGTGCCGTTCTCTGTGTGGTTATTTCGGGCAAGTTACTAGTTATCGGCATCGTAAGGAGATTCACATTACATATCATATGTAAATTCTATTTAATTCTACAATATTGGTTGTAACTTATTGTGATCTGACACATAAATCCATCTGGTTTCGTATGGATAAGCACAAATCCTTGTAATAAGGATCAGTTTAATATAAAACAATTAAATTCATAAGATTCACCTTTCGTATCAGTGATTGGATGTGCAAATTGCGCTGAAACACTCTTATCGGCACTAAAGAAACTTGGTAGGCTGACGCCTCAGCTCGAGTTGAAGCAAGCGCAAAAATGTCGAGGTAAGACATTCCGCTGATATTTTAGCAAAAATATATCTAAAATGGGGGAGGGGGAAAACTCGTGTTCTTTCCCCCGGCGCCACTCGAAGAGGTGCCACTATCAAGGTCTGACACTGAAAGACGTGAACCCCCAGTCATCTGAAGCACCAGCCTCTACAGATAACAGACGATTTATTTACAATTACAATTACAATAACAATTTAGGTCTGTTACCTGGATAACTAAAACAGACCTTTACAATCAATTATTATACATCACAAATTACACCACTGCAACTCATATTAATTTATCAGATTGTTAAATTTACAAAACAAAATACAGTAAAGTAAAGTAAAATAAGTAACAAAGTAAATTACACTACTACTACTAGTGGTGCGCTGATTTACACTATCCATCTCATTTACACCACTGGATTTCTAGTCTAGATTGGATTTGGAAGGTAGCGAGGCAGCCAAAACCAGAGAACTTATTCCAGTGACTTCTCTCTTATACCTTGCTCACAGCTAGTGGCCCACATATTAATGTTCACTAATGGGTTTCGGGATATTTATGAACGGGGTATTTTTGCGAGTCAGTTTTTCACTCGAGCCGTTTTGCGTGGGAGTGATAATGCAGCGTCGGAGACAGAACAGATAGAGCTTCCGGAACGAACGTCCGGTCAAGACACTTCAAGCGATTAAGAAGGCTACGTACTGAGATTCCCCGCGCGATTTGGACCTCTATATATATACTCGGACCTGTAGCAAAAACATAGTCGGTCACGCAGCTCGGTCGAGTAGACATCGCAGCTAGATCCGTGGCCTTCTCAGCTTTCCCGAAACCACATTTTCTACACAGCAATGGCAGGCTCGTGCTGGCGGTGTGTGTTCCCACTCGTTTTCCTGGTGACTGCCACTCTGCAGGCTGAAGCAAGTGGTGCAGCTACCACCGAAGGCGTGCAGGCTGCAACAGAAGGCAGCCGGCCTACGGCAGAAGACGCAGTGTCCACGGAAGTCGCTGGTGTGGAGCCCCTGCAGGCCAGAGCGCACGCCCTCTCTCGCCTGCCCGGCTGGGAGAGTGTGTTCAACAGCAGCGTGTGCCGCGCCCAGGTGCAGTACAGCGCCAGGCTGCGCGTCGTGCAGGCCTGGTGCGCCGACGGCGTCGACGGGCAGGAGTTCGACGCCCGCGGCCGGCAGTTCGTCTGCAGGAGCGTGCGCCTCACTCTGCCGGCGGCCGGCTCTGACGTCGACGTGCCCGCCGGCTGCGTCGCGCGCCTCCTGCCTGTCGTGCGCAGCGACGCCATCCAGTCTGCAACAGACTGACGCGTGCCACGCGATTTGTTCCGTCCCTTTCCTAATAAGTTACGCATCACGATATTATATTCTCTATTGTAAATCATAGATCATAGGAAGTGTAAAAGTTTCGTAATCGGTATTCTCTTACTGTGGTGAAAATTAAGAGTACCACACAACTGATACTTAATATTTACCATCGACTGATATTGTACCGTTATCAAACCCAGTTGAATATTCCTACTGGTACAAAAGGATAAACAATTTGGTAAAAACGAGAGATAAAGCAGGAGGTGAAATCAACTTAAAGTCTCCAGTTATTACCAGTCATTTTAAAATCTTTGAACAACTTAACAGTTCGATAGTAATGTCTCTGCTTACGTTACACGAAATTTGTACATAATTTTTGATTTTGTTGTATTATTTATTGCTGAATGTGTAAATTATTAGTCTATATATAACTTACTACTTTAGTTATATGATGTTGATTTAAACACAGTTCATAATAAAAATACTTGTTTTGAAACATTAAAATGTGGTTGCTTTGTTGAATAGGAGTGATCGTCACCACAGAATTACACCCTTTTTCCTATCTCTTACTTTGTATGCGCAATAGTTGTAAAATGCTTGAAACTAAATATGGCCCTGGTACGTAGGAAGAAATCATCATACTATTAAACAACTCAACTAAACCCTTTGCCAACATGAAGCATCGCAAATATTTGAAGAAAGTAGGCAGTATCGTTTGTCTTTAGCATACGTTAATTGCAGTATTCTGTAACTTTAGGGACCGAAAACCTTCACAGTTTGGTCCCTTATGTTTACAAACATTCGATTTCTTCAGCATCCTTGAAAAACTGGCAGATTAAATTATACATCAATTTATTTACAATAAGCGTACGTGAATCAGTAGTTCTGAACAACAAAATCAAGTTTTCAATTGATAATGAACCAAATACGTAATAGGAGTTGGCTAACATGGGAAAGAGTCATAGTCCACTTCCCCACAAATTAAAATAACAGTATAATCCATCGCACATATATTGATGATTCAACCTACAGTGCTTGTATATACTCTAGAACCTACTCCTAGCGAGTGTCTCCAAGCAGCAACAGACACTAAGTAAAATGAAACTCTGACGGCTTAAAATACTGGAGCGATACTGCTCATACATTCCAGCAGAATAGGGTTAGGTGCTACTCCAAAATTTCCAACACGTCTCGTGGATTCGAGAGAAAAATATCCGACAGCCATAAACAAAGAACGAAGGAAGGCTTTCGCAGTCATTATTGTCAAAATAAAAATTCTTCTGAGCTATTTGCTGCGTCATTATGATAAAATATTTCCAACTCTGTTGTTGACCAATCACATGCAAACACCAACAAGCGTACCCCTTCCTGTTTTCCACAAGTAAGAACCGCAGATTAAAAACACCAATAAGCGCATCTTCCTCCCGTATTTCCATCTATGACAAACAGCACTGCAAGCACTAATAAAGTTATTCGTTTCCTTTCTGCTACCAAATTTCAACCAAACAGAACCACTCGTAGGGACATAATTGGCTTTGTAAGACAAGCACAGAAGGAAACAAGTCAGTATTTCCTTAGGAAGGCTCCTGCAACGGAGCCGAGACATTGGAAATATTTTACCATAATGTAGCGGGCAAATAGCTCAGAAGAATTTTAATTTTAGCCTTTAAAAACATCGATTAAATAGACAATATCTATAATCTTGACCGCAAATTTATTAGCAGTGATGACCGGTTTTAACTCATTTCTGAGTCATCCTCGGATCAGTTTACAGGTTTGTCAATAGTTGTATCTGCCAGGCAGTATAACCTTCCAATCAACTAATTAAAACATCTTCCTGTTGTGGTCTTCATTGCGCAGACTGGTTTGATGCAGCTCTCCACGCTATCCTGTCCTGTGCAAGTCTCTTCAACTGAGAATACGTTCGGCAACCTACATCCTTTTGAATCTGCTTACTATATTCGTCCCTCGGTCTCCCGCACGCTTCCTTCTAATGGTAAGTAGGTGTGTCCAACCAATCTATACCTTCTCTTAGTCAGGATATGCCAGAAACTCCTTTTCTCCCCGATTCGGTTAAGCACCTCATCATTAGTTACGTGATCAACCCATCTAATTTTCATAGCTCCACACATCAAAAGCTTCTATCATCTTTTTATCTGAACTCCTTATCGTCCACGTTTCACTCCCATACAGTGCTACACTCCAGACAAATGCTTTCAGAAAGGACTTCCTAAGACAATATCCATTCCATTCAATTGCTCTTCCAGATCTTTTGCTGTCTCTGACAGAATTGCTATGTTATCGGCAAACCGCAATGGTTTTATTTCTTCTCCCTGCACTTTAATGCCCTCTTCAAATTTCTCCTTCCATTCCTTCACTGACTGCTCAATGTACAAATTGAACAACATTGGGGAAAGGCTAGAACCCTGTCTCACTCCCTTCCTAACCTCTGCATCCCTTTCTTGCCCTTGGACTCTAATAACCGCTGTCTGGTTTTTGTATAGGTTGAATATAACTCTTCGATCCCTATATTTTACCCCTGCTACCTTCAGAATTTGGAAGAGTGTATTCCAGTCGACACTGGCAAAAGCTTACTCCAAATCGAAAAACGCTAAAAACGTAGGTTTCCCTTTCCTTAGCCTATCTTCTAAGGTAAGTCGTAATTGCCTCCCGTGTTCCTATATTTCTCCTAAATGCAAACTGATCTTCCCCGAGATCGGATTCCACAAGTTTTTCCATTCGTCTGAAAATAATTCTTGTTAGTATTTTGCAACCTTGACTTATTAAACTGATAGTTCTGTAATTTTCACACTTGTCTGCACTTGATTTCTTTGGAATTGGAATTACTATATTCTTCTTGAAGTTAGAGGGTATTTCCCGTTTCTCATACATCTTGCATACTTGGTGATACAATTTTTTCACGACTGGCTCTCCTAACGATATCAGCAGTTCACACGGAATATCATCTACTCCAGGGGCCTTGTTTCGTCTCAAGTCCTTCAGCGCTCTGTCAAAATTACAACTTATAAAACCAAAACATGCGGCACATTTGAAGAAAACCACATTGGTTGTTGCACATATATGACTTTTTTGCAGAACAGTAGCTAAAATCAGGCATTACGGGTTAAAATTCACTGACAGTATCTATTATTCTTTAAACTTCTCAATCAAGGTATCTGTAGCAGGGGTCAGTGTGAGAATATTCTGTACATTTCTAAGAAGTGATGTCGAAGTACACTCGTACAAATGAAGCACTTGGGATGTAGCTATCACAGGAACACTCGGGATTCAAGTATTTCGTTGAGGATGGACTAATATTCACTCCCTCTCCAATATACGGAGGCCGATTTTCGTCTTCTATGAAAAGATAATTTCGTAACAAAAATCGTTAAAAACGCTTCACTAATCTCTAAATTATCGCAATTTTTTCAGTTTAGCACCCAGGGCCGTTTCACCAGTGAAATATGTTTTACCATCGCTAAAAAAATACGTGTCCTTTAGTTTTTCATGTA
Organism: Locusta migratoria; assembly: GCA_026315105.1. NCBI lineage: Eukaryota > Metazoa > Arthropoda > Insecta > Orthoptera > Acrididae > Locusta > Locusta migratoria. Next base: position 182,649,671 of record CM048746.1, read on the forward strand.
TTATGTCTAAATTTTAGAATAAAAGGTTTGACACGTCCGTAGGTTTACTTGTAAGGGTAGCAACTGTCCGGCATCATATGCTGATATTTATTTATTTACTAACTGTACCTGGCATTAGTTTCTTTTCTCATATTAAAATGCAATGCTGTGTCATAATTTCAGACTAGTAAGTGAGGAACTTTGCGGTATTTGCTATCAAAAACAGACTGACATTAAATATATATTCTCTCAATCGCAAATCTCCGAAAGTTCTCGAATCTGCTTTTCCACTATATATGTATATATATACATTTGTTGTGCGCAGTTTCACGATATGACATACCTCCTGAAGTATATATCATACGGTGATTTACATTTGTTGACACATGCAGCTCTATATGTCGATACTGTATCTAAAATATATTGCAGATGAGTTGACTAGTTACGAAGTAATAAATTAAAATGGCATGCCTGGTGCGACAGTGCTATGTCACGTACAGCGAAAATATAGTAAATAATAAACTATTTCCCGTAAAGATTTGAAACTGTAAGTAAAGTCTGTTGCATGTCACTAAGATAAATGCGGATATCCGCTATCTCATTATTCATGATGTATCGTACTGCTTTGCTTTGAGACCAGATACCTAAGCAGACGTACACAGGTAACAACTCACCAAAGATTCACCACAGATGTCTCGTATAGTAACGCATAAAGGGCAAACATTCAGATATTCATTTTCTTATTTTTGCTTCTGTAGGAGCTTTCCAGCTCAAGTGAAATTTTCAACTGTAGTGAAGACGTATGCTGGCAATTACACTGGTGACTTAAGATATTTTCGAAGACAAATCCATCGGTCCTCTTCTCACACCACTGTTGATAATATCCAGTGATACAGAAGATTTCATAAATAATTGATTTATTTATACATTTCAGCAAAACTATCAGTCAGATGTTAATTCCTGCATGAAAAATCACATTAAAATTTAAAGTTCTGCCCCTAGCTGAAACGTATCGCCCATAGCGCGTGCACGTTTCGCTCCCTAGAAACGGCCACAGTATGAGAACACTAATCGATATCCAACAAAATATAAAATAAACTTTTAAAATTTTCTTCGCTTTTTCTCGTTCATACGCCCCTTGCCATTGATTCAAGATTTTACTTCATTAACAAAGTAAGTAGTCGTTTTCATCTGTTTTATGTATGGGAGTTCTACTGCGTAAATATTCGGAGTTGGAGATTTGCTACATGGAAATAATGGCCCACAATGGTTTCTGCGACTACTGAGCCGCGTAGTTGCCTGGCGTTGCTGGGTATCTACAATAGTAAGTGGAACCTCTACCAGAAAACTTTCTGCCACTACAAGTAAGTGTTAGATTCACATTCACCAGGTATCTGGTGCAGGCGTCATATCTTTTACTGCTGCTACAACGGCAGGTTATCACGATTTAAGAGAGTTTGTACCTAGTGTTACTGTCGGCGGACGAGAAATTGGACATAGCATTTCCAAGGTAGCGACGAGGTAGGGGTTTTCCCGTGGGGTCATTTCACGAGTGCACCGTGAATATCGGGAATCCGGTAAATCATCAAATCTCCGTCATCGCTGCGGCCGGAAACAGATCATACAATAACGGCACCAAAGACGAATGAAGAGAACCGTTCTACTTGGCTGAAGTCACGCCCACTCGTGAGCCCTTGCTGACTAGAGGACGCAAGGCTTTACGCCTTACCTGGGACTGTCGATGCCCACATTGGAATGTTGATGTCTGGTCTGACGAGTGTCGTTTTCCATTTTATCGAACGGATTGACGTGTACGGGTATGGATACTACTTCATTACTCTGTTACCCTACATGACAGCAGGGAAGACCAAGCTGGTGGAGGCTCTGAAATCGTATGAGGCGTGTGCTGTTGGAGTAAAATGGGTCCCCTGATACGTCTAGATACGAGTCTGACAGGTGTCACGTACGTTCGCATCCTGGCTGATGGCATATATCCATTCATGCCCACTGAGCATTATGACTGATTTAGGCAATTCTAGCAGGACAATGCGACACGCCACACGTCCAGAATTTTAACAGATGGCTCCAGGAACACTCTCCGGAGTTTAAACACTCCCGCCGCTCATCAAAATCCCCATACGTGAATATAATTGAGCATATTTGGAATGTGTGACATGTTGGACAGAAGAGATCTCCAGCCCCTAGTACTCTTAGGAATTTATGCACACCTCTGAAGGTTGAAAGGTGTCAATTCCTTCCAGCACTACTTCAGACATTACTCGAGTACATCCCACGTCATGATGCGACACTTCTGCGTGCTCTCGGGGGCCGTACACGATATTACACAGGTGTGCCAGTTTCTTTGGATCTTCAGTGTACTGCGAGCAGTTGCTTCATGATACCATTAGAATAGTAAGTGGTTGAGAAATACATTTGAACTCCCAGCAACAAATAATCCTCAGCTATCAACGAACATCAAAACCGAAACAGAGATAATTGAATCAGAGTTGTCACAGAAAAACAGAACACTGAAATTCTCAAATTCACCAAACGAAAAATGAACCTATCCACAAAAGAAGACTCAAATTCACTCTTTCTAAATTCACGATGTAGATAAAGTGTGGCTTACAGGATAGCAAATTAATAATCAGGCAACAATTTGCAATAATAGTAGTTTCAAAAAAAATTGACGACATCTTCCACGGTTATAAACCAGTCTTCTTCAAACATACATGTTATACCTATAGACAATGTGACATCATAAATTGCAAATTCATAATCATTTTGCCTAAAACATGCGTCATACCAAGCCTGTTGTGTAAAATATTGTGAAATACAGAATCAGAATAAAATTGTCACTTATTCTATATGCATATCACAGTAATTGAATGTCCTGGGAGTGTGATTCAGACGAAAGATACGTCAGCGTGTTTGGAGTCATTCACGCTTACTGGTGGGAAGCAAGGAGCGTGCATACCGGGACCGGTGGCGCATGCGCCGTGGGACATAAACGTTCAGTGGCTTAAGTAGCCATTGGGAGAACGTACATTGAATTTACAACGATGTTAGTAAATGGGATATTTGGATAAAAAGAGGGTAACAAGGTCGAGGGAAGCGAAAAGGTAAAGCAGTCAACAATCCGAAGATTGGTTTGAACACCACAGTACTTTACTAGGCATGGTCCTGTTTGGAGGTGGTATGCCGTTGCCTTCCTCCGACCTTCGAACTGACTTACCCAGCCAGTTATAGGGGGACCTACAGTTTAACGTGGGTTTCGAACCACGGCGCTACTCGGTATTTTGCACATGAGCAGCACTGTCAGAGGTGAAAGAAGTGGGAAGAGGCAGATAATAACCCTAGGACCTGGCGGGGATCGAACCCGTGACCTTTGGATTTGTAGTATGGCACTCTAACCCTGTGCAACCGAGGCGCACTGAGGAACGCTATACAAACAAATTTTACATTGGTCAATTGTAAGAATATGCTAACAGTTACCGTTAAATACTTTGGTGATGCGAGAGTCAATAGCAGTATTATATTTCATAAAATGCATTTTTAAAACCATCGCTATTTATTAAAAACCTTACTTATCAACCAGTTTCGGCCAATAGACCATCTTCATGTTGACTGATAGGTTTTACCTAACATGACCACTGTATTTTTAATATTTTTAGTTATACTGACCCCTGTTTGTCTCTACTAGATGTATTTTATACGATGCATTTTACCATTCAGTTTATTTTGCAACCTTCACTTATTAAACTGATAGTTCTGTAATTTTCATACTTGTCTGCACTTGATTTCTTTGGAATTGGAATTACGATATTCTTCTTGAAGTCAGAGGGTATTTCCCCTTTCTCATACATCTTGCATATTAGGTGATACAATTTTTTCACGACTGGCTCTCCTAACGATATCAGCAGTTCAGACGAAATATCATCTACTCCAGGGGCCTTGTTTCGGCTCTAGTCCTTCAGCGCTCTGTCAAAATTACAACTTATAAAACCAAAACATGCGGTACATTTGAAGAAAACCACATTGGTTGTTGCACATATATGACATTTTTGCAGAACAGTAGCTAAAATCAGGCATTACGGGTTAAAATTCACTGACAGTATCTATTATTCTTTAAACATCTCAATCAAGATACCTGTAGCAGGGGTCAGTGTGAGAATATTCTTTACATTTCTAAGGTGTGATGTCGAAGTACACTCGTATAGGCCCACAATGTTTTGCATGGTGTGCAACCTACATAAAATAATTCACAATTTCTGCGGATTCAATTTTTCGTTTTCCACTCACGTCGGAGCTAAACTAAGCCTTCTGACTTCTTATGGATTTTAGATCTATTTGTAATTGTTTAAAGAGTCCGTATTTTCTCCAATATCACGCGTTATCAGTTCCTTAATCATGAACTTTCGTAGCTGTTACTATGGTTGGTCACCTGCATTCCAACCTGTCAAATGAAGCACTTGGAATGTAGCTATCACAGGAGCACTCGGGATTCAAGTATTTCTGTAAGGATGGACCAATATTGCAAATGAGTTGACTAGTTACGAAGTAATAAATTAAAATGGCATGCCTGGTACGACAGTGCTATGTCACGTACAGCGAAAGAAAATATAGTAAATAATAAACTATTTTCCGTAAAGATTCGAAATTGTAAGTAAAGTCTGTTGCATGTCACTAAGACAAATGCGGATGTCCGCTATCTCATTATTCATGATGTATCGTACTGCTTTGCTTTGAGACCAGAAACCTATGCAGACGTACACAGGAAACAACTCACCAAAGATTCAGTACAGTTAGATGTCTCGTATAATAACGCATAAAGGGCAAACATTCAGATATTCATTTTCTTATTTTTGCTTCTGTAGGAGCTTTCCAGCTCATGTGAAATTTTCAACTGTATTGTATGCTGGCAATTATATAAGTGACTTTAGACTTTTTCAAAGACAAATCCATCGGTCCTCTTCCCACACCACTGTTGATAATATCCAGTGATACAGAAGATTTCACAAATAATTAGTATGCAGGACTTATTGATTTACTTATACATTTCAGCAAAACTATCAGTCAGCTGTTCATTCCTGCATTTAAAATCACATTAAAATTTAAAGTTTTGCCGCTGGCTGAACCGTATCGCCCATAGCGGTGGCGCGTTTCGCTCCCTAGAAACGGCCGCAGTATGAGAACGCTCATCGATATCCAACAAACTATAAAATAAACTTTTAAAATTTTCTTCACTTTTTCTCGTTCATACGCTTGTTGCCATTGATTTAAGATTTTACTTCATTAATCAAGTAAGTAGTCGTTTGCATCTGTTTTATGAATGAGAGTTCTACTGCGTAAATATTCGGAGTTGGAGATTTGCTACGTGGAAATAATGGCCCCAGAATGGTTTATGCGACTACTGAGCTGCGTAGTTGCCTGACGTTGCTGGGTATCTAAAATAGTAAGTGGAATCTCTACCAGAAAACTTTCTACCGCTACAAGTAAGTGTCAGATTCACATTCACAGGTATCAGGTGCAGGCGTCACATCTTTTACTGCTGCTAAAACGGCAGGTTATCACGATTTAAGAGATGAACCTAGTGTTACAGTCGGCGGACGAGAAATGGGACATAGCATTTCCAAGATAGCGACGAGGTAGTAATTTACCCGTGAGGCCATCTCACGAGTGCACCGTCAATATCGGGAATCCAGTAAATCATCAAATCTCCGTCATCGCTGCGGCCGGAAACAGATCATACAATAACGGGACCAAAGACGAATGAAGAGAACCGTTCAACGAGGCATAAGTCGCTCCCACTCGTGTGCCCTTGCTGACTAGAGGACGCAAGGCTTTACGCCTTGCCTGGGACCTTCGATACCCACATTGTTATGCTGATGTCTGGTCTGACGAGTGTCGTTTTCCATTTTATCGAACCGACTGACGTGTACGGGTATGGATACTACTTCATTACTCTGTTACCCTACATGACAGCAGGGAAGACTAAGCTGGTGGAGGCTGTGAAATGGTATGAGGCGTGTGCTGTTGGAATGACATGGGACCCCTGATACGTATACATACGAGTTTGACAGTTGTCACGTACGTACGCATCCTGGCTGATGGCATATATCCATTCATGCCCACTGAGCATTATGACTAATTTGGGCAATTCCAGCAGGACAATGCGACACGCCACACGTCCAGAATTTTAACAGATGGCTCCAGGAACACTCTCCGGAGTTTAAACACTCCCGCCGGTCATCAAAATCCCCATACGTGAATATAATTGAGCATATTTGGAATGTGTGACATGTTGGACAGAAGAGATCTCCAGCCCCTAGTACTCTTAGGAATTTATGCACAGCTCTGAAGGATGGTAGGTGTCAATTCCTTCCAGCACTACTTCAGACTTTACTCGAGTCCATACCACGTCACGTTGCTACAATTCTGCAGGCTCGCGGGGGCCGTACACGATATTAGGCAGGTGTGCCAGTTTCTTTGGCTCTTCAGTGTATTGCGAGCAGTTGGTTCATGATACCCTTAGAATAGTAAGTGGTTGAAAAATACATTTGAACTCCCAGCAACAAATAATCCTGAGCTATCAACGAACATCAAAACCAAAACAGAGATTATTGAATACAGAGTTGTCACAGAAAAACACAACACTGAAATTCTCAAATTCACCAAACGAAAAATGAACCTATCCACAAACGAAGACTCAAATTCACTCTTTCTAAATTCACAATGTAGGTAAAGTGTGGCTTAAACTCAGAAAAATAGTACCGACATCTATTTAGAGAACTATTTCAAAGAAATTAACGAAGGAAGGAGCTGACACAAAACAGCTGACACAAAACACGTCAGAACAGTATTGCAGAAACGACGAAAAAACGTACCAAATCTGAACGAACACAAAAATTTCAAGATTGGCGGTAATTTGCAGATTTTCGAAATGTGGAGCGAACTTAAATGCAATAAGCGTATATTGGAAAAAAATGTTCAAATGTTTGTAAATCTATAGGACTCAACTTCTCGGTTATTAGTCCCTAGGCTTACAAACTACTTAAACTAAGTTAAACTAACCTAAGGATAACACACACAAACCCACGCACAAGGGCATGCTCCGACGGCGAGCAACTGCGCGCTCTGCGGCAAGGCGCCACTCTACTGCGGCATATATTGGAGGTAACACCTATAAAATATTGAGGAAGGCAAAAAAATGTTTTCATTATCAGAGCAATTAGTAGATGTAACAGTTATAGTAAAGAATTGCATGCGCAACACTTGTCTGACCTGTTTTGTAGTCTTGTGTAGTTCGCAAACGAAGTAGCTCCCACAGGCGACCTACGCGAACTAGTTCGCAGATCGCTCGCCTCTTAGTTCGTCCGCTCCTTTTCCGAAGACTGACGTGTAACAGCGAGAGGACGCGAAAGCGCGCAGAATCGCGTGATTCCCTTCTGCCAGTTGCCGTCATTTCGAGCTGACATGCAGCTCAGCTGTAGTTTTAGTAATGGTAGAGAAAGCAAAAACGAGCGGAGAAACTAAAAAGAGCGACCTAAATTGCGGACGAGCTGCGAACTAAAAAGAGATCTGCTTTGAAGTATTCTGCACTCTGCAATAGCTGACTAATAAATTCCATTATGCCAAGATATAGAGATAACTCTAAACTTAAACGCGAGAAAGTATCCACAAACTGTTCCTTTTGGTTTGAGTGATATTGTTAGCGGCTCAAGCAGCAAGAGGGAACTTCTCCCTCCACCTGCATGCGCAGACCACGCCGCTCAGCCGTCACTGGGAGCGGACGAACTAAAAGAAGGAACTAGTACGCGGCTCTGCCGCGATCTAAAGTTAGCGCTCCCCATAGCGGCGAAATGTATTTACGAAATATATTTCAGTGTATCCTCCGAATACAAACATTTGAGAAAGAAACCCGAAAGAAACTCTTACACACCACCATCTACATCTATATTTCGCATGCCATCTCATGGAGTGGGGTGGAGCGTACTTTGTGTATCATTGTCATTTCCTAATCAAATGTTCAAATATTTGTAAATCTATCGGACCAAACTTCGTGGTCATCAGTCCGTAGCTTGCAAACTACTTACACTAAGGTAAACTAACCTAAGGTTAACACAAACATACACCCATGCCCCAGGGAGGACTCGAACCTCCGACGGCGAGCTATCCGCGCTCCGCAGCGAGGCGCCATAGACCGCTCGGGTACTCCACCGCGGCTGTCATTTCCTCCTCCCAAATACATTCGCGTTTAGTTGGCGGAGAAAACTACTGCCACTATGCCTCCATGTGTGCTACAATCTCTCTCATTTTATCCTTGGGGACTTCTCGTGAGTTATATGTAGGAGGGTGCAATATAATGTTTGACTGTTCGTGAAACTTACGCTCTCGGAACTTTGTCAGAAGACCAACTTGTGGTCAGGATCTCATACTGATGTGAGATTACCTTAGTTTAAGTAGTTTGTAAGCTACGGACTAATGTCCAAGCAGTTGAGGCCGATAGATGTACAAACATTTGAAAGATATTTTGTAATTGCCCCGAAATGGCTGCCGTTTCTAGAGCTGTCTGTTCCTACTCAACTGAACTAGAAATTGTGCTATTTCTTATCGTAGTAACCACATCCTTAGAGAACTTAAACACCGCTTTTAATTCCTCAGTTCTTCAACATCTCGCATCTTTGAGACGATCTCGTCTAATTCTACGTTACTACTATTCAAATCACATTTAAATGCTTGAAAAAGGTTTCATCGAACCGCTTTCATACTATTTGCTTCATTCTCTAATAGCGTGCGGGAAAAATCTTTCCATTTGATTTCTCTTATGTATCTCATGACTCTCAATATAGGCGGGTAGTAGCAAAATGTATTCGCATTCGGATAAGAAAGTTGGTGAACGACGCAACGAATAACACCATTCTTTTAATGAGTTCTACCCCAACTGTTGCATCACATTCGTGATCCAAAACGACTGCCTTTCTCTGAACTTTCTCTGTGTCTTTCCAACTTGATGGGGATCCCTTAATGCGCAGCAGTACTCGAAAATGGAACGGACAAGTGTTCTGCTGATGAAACTCAACCTACACTTACCCTTCCCACGATAGTTTCCGTGCGTTCTTTCCAATTAAAGTTGTTCGTAAAGGTAATTCCCAAGTATTTAACTGGACGTATCTCCCTTAGATGGAACTGATTGATTGTGTAAATAACGTTTAACGCATTTATTTTAATGCTCATATGGATGACTCTATGCTTTTCGTTATTTAGGGTCAACTGCCAATTTTCACATCATGTAAATGTCTACTCTAAATAGCTTTGCAGTTACTTTTGATCTTCTGGCCACATTACTAATCCATGAACGACAGCCTAAGCTGTGAACAGTGTAAGATTATCTGCTAAATCGATTATAAAGACAGGGGACATTAGGACCTTACAGCACTTCCCTGAGGAACGCCAGATATCACTTCATTTTATTCGATGACTTCTCGTCAATTACAACGCACTTTATCCTTACTGCAAGAAAACCGCGATTGTAATTACACGACTGTGGCAATATTCCATAATCATGTAGTTTGATTAAAAGACGCATGTGAGGTGCACTGTCAAAAACCTTCCGGACATCTATAAATATGGAATTGATTCGAGATTCCTTGTCGACAGCAATCGTTACTCCATGTGACCAAACAGCTACACTATGTCATCTAAAGTATCAGGACACTCTCAAAAATGTTCCGTTGTCACCTACTACCAGGCACTCCATATCAGCGACCTCAGCAGTCATTAGACAACGTGAGAGAACTGAATGGGGCGCTCTGCGGAATCACGGTTTTCGAATGTGGTCAGGTGATTGAGTGTCACTTGTGTCAGAATTCTGCTCGCGAGAATTCCACACTGCTAACCATCACTAGGTTCACTATTTTGGATGAGATAGTGAAGCGGAAACTTGAGGGTACAAGCACAGCACGAAAGCGTTAAAGCCGACCTCGTTTGCTGACTGACGGAGACCGCAAACTGTTGAAGAGGGTGGTATACAGTGTATTAGGCAGGCATCTATCCAGACCGTGACACAGGTATTGCAAACTGCATCAGGATCCACTCCAAGTAATATGACAGGCGGGACGTGAGAAAACATCAATTTCATGGTTGAGCGGTTGCCGATAAGCCACACACAATGCAGGTGAATGCCAATCGACACCTCGCTTGACGCAAGGAGTGTATACATTGGCGGATTGAACTGTGGAAATGCGTTGTGTGGAGTGACGAATCACGATTCAGAATGTGGAGATGCGATGGCTGGGTGTGGGGAATGCCCGGTGAACGTCGTCTGCCAGTGTCTGTAGTGCCAATAGCAAAATTCTGAGGCGGTGGTGCTATGGTGTGGTCGGGTCTTTCATGGAGAATTTAGAATACCTTTGGGGTGTTTTCGAACGCCCGACTTCGCGCCAGGCCTCACCGACGTACATCGATGACTCTCCTCAGTGCAGCACTGATCGTTTAATGTACTTATTTTTAAGTAGCAACTGAAGCAATTATGTCATTTCAAAGAAGAAATGTTTTCGTTCCTTGAATTAAAAGAGCACAAAGCAATCACCTCACGCTTTTTGAACTACGGTTCTTTTTTTCCGAACGGTCTGCACTGCGGCTGGGCAGGGCGGCGTGGGACTATGTGCGTGACGTCACAAGACGAGTGCGCAGGCTTTCTTCCATAGGGGGTGCTGCCGGGGCGCCCGCGCCGGAGAGAAGTCCCCGCCTGACGCGGTGCCCGCGCGTTGAGCAACCACGCCTCGCGCGCTCTTAAGAGGACGCGGCCGCTGGCCCGGTACAGTCGCCCAGCGAGCTCCCTGGCCCGAGACACGCGACACTGCCACATCAGCAGCCACACACGGACAAGTGCTCGAGTGCTCCCCTCCGCCATGTCTCGCCTGAGCTTCAGCTGCGCCGCGCTGCTGGTTGTCGTCGCTTCTCTCGCCTACGCCGCCCCGAGATTTCGCCAGCGGCGGTCCGCCGCCCCCGACGTCAGTGATCTGGAAGACTGGACCAGCATCGCCGAGTACAGCCTGTGCCCCGCGGAGGTCCAGTTCAACCGCAGACTGCGCGTGTACGAAGTGTGGTGCCAGAAAGAGGGAGACGAGGTGGAGGCCCGAGGTGGCAAGTACGCGTGCACCACGCTCAGGTACTCCCTGCCAGTGCCAGCAGCGGACTCTGACGTCGACATCGCCGGCGGCTGCGTCGCTCTCGTGTCGCACGTCTCTGAGGTCGACGCCAACCTGGAACCCCGAGACTGACACCTCTCGTCACACTTCGCATGTTTATTATAGCGTATTTATTTATTTATTATATTTCAAGCGAATTAAGGATCTAGTCATAATAACTACCACTTGATCATTTCCTCCATACTCCCCAAAACTATAATTTTCTCACAATGGGTTCTATACCCCTCATCACCATCTGACTCATTGTTTCATTCTCCTGAAAACATTTCAATTTATACAATATCAGTCTCAATTCAGTTGTAAAATGACTCTACTTAAATCTGCTACTCATCTAATTCATTTTTTGTCTTGCCCCAAACTCTTTCTGGTTTGTTTCTCTGTGCAGAAACAATATACCGATCTGATTTGTTAATGTGTCTTGCTTTTTTCTCTCTAGACGTCTATAGAATGTAACACGTTTTTTCTTCACCTCATCTGTCGTTTTTCATCATTTGGTTTCAGAACCTAATTTATTCTTCATTAGACCTGATAATTTCGCAAGATTTCTCAATCTTTTACGAAGCTTGTAAATTCCACTTTGCGGCCACATGAAAGTATTGTGTCTGAGCTATAGCGAACACTGGTATTACAACTATTTTAGAATGCTATAATTTATCATCCTTAGAAACACATTATTTTTATATTTATTTATTTGTTTATTTGCTTACCACGTCAAGAAAGTGTGTTATGTGATTCCGCTAATTTATCGAATACTCATTTTTACTTATTTATTATTTATATACTTATTTATTTTCTTGCCGTGATGGCAAAGTGTGACGAATTATTCCACCAGTTTATGGAATAGTTTATTCGGCACTGTAATCTGTATGTTAGGAAGTTTTACAACATGGTAGCGCATGTCGCTTTGCTACGAGACTTGGAAGTTATGCTGTGATATTATTTAATATGCTGTGTGATTTATCGGATTAGGTTGTATGAAACCGTAGTTCCTAAACTTTTATAGTTCCTTGAAGTTCGAGTTTATATGAATCAGCCATTTAGAAAAGGCCATATACGCCAAAGTAAATGCCTCACGAGAAAAAGAGAATCTGTATTTCAATACCGAGATGTAAAATGTATTTTTTATATGTAGATTACAAAGAGTAGGATATTATATTTTCGCAAAGAATGGACGTTTGTTCGAGTACTTTCCAGATTTCGAACTACAATGGAAATGTGATGGGGATGGACATATGGCCTTTTCGAAATGACTGCCTCAATTAAGTTCGATTTACATTAAGGCAGACGACTGAAACAGGGGCTTGGATGGAGATGTACTACATATAATTTAGTAGAAAAGCATAAAATCAATAAAATGCGTAGCAAATGAGTGTTTTGAATAGTAAATAACATTCATACACAAATGATATGGTCTCATAATTTTTATTTATTTATTTTTGTCCCACTGCATGTTTATGTAAAATACCGATGCAGTTAACAGATATTGCCGTTGATGTATAAGACAAGTCTGCTTTGTACCGTTTTATGCATATTTTGGTACTGCAGGTGCATACTAAATACTCCACAGTTTGTTCTAGTTGTAAGAATTATTTGTCATCTCAGTTTTCAAATGCCACTACCGCCAAATATCTACGAGAAACTTCGTCATCTAAGTTCTCTCGTTTATTGCCATGGAATGTGATATGTAGTGACCTTAGTTATAGTAGATACTAATTAATCAATGTTCCTAGATTACGTGTTCATAAGTTTCTGATGTGATTCTCTGTTATTTATGTTAAGTTAATGAAGCTTTTTATAAAAATAAACGCATTGAAAAAATTTTCATTCAGTTTTTATTTTTAATATGTTGAATTACACCATGAAAATGAAGAAAGGATAAAGTTTATTACTGATGTAAGTGTTTTTCAAAGGACTGTTTCAGTGAGGTAATGAATGCCTGTTATTAAAAAAAGCAGAGTGGAACTTCCAACATGTATTTGTAATTTCAGAAGAAATTTAGATTTCATACACAACAAGCGGTTTATTCTTGATCGTGTGGTTCTAATTCTGTAACATAATTAAACGAATAGCGTTTCTAGCAACTTCTAAGACGACGACTGGTCTCAGCTTTTACACGATGTCAAATTCAAGTGGATTTTAAACTGCCACTATTTATCAGCATTTAAATATTTAATATACTAGTTGAAATGTAATTCGTAGGTACCTAAAGAACAGGTAACTTAATGTATGCTGTATTATTTACGAAAGAGTGGATAAATGTAAAATATAACCTTAGAGAAGACTTCTATAAAATTTAGTAACACGCGAGGCAATAATGACCCAACGACTAATGTTAGAAAATAACTTAAGGAAAGTTTTTGTAGATTTGGCAAAATATTTTTAGAATTAAAATACACACTTTCAAATTCTGAAGTTATCAGGTGTAAAATACGGGGAACGAAAAGTTATATGCAATATGTAGAAAAATCTTGACCAGCTATAAAGAGTCGAAGGGCACAGTGGTTGAGAAGGAAATAAGACAGGGTTTCAGCATTTCACCATTGTTATTCAGCAAGATTTAAAGAAAGCTAACAAAGTTCAGGCAGCAGAAATAAAATATTTGCGTTTTGCCGATGATTTTCTAATTCTGACACAGATAGCAATGGAACTTGAAGAGCAACTGAACACAAGGCAGGCATAAGATGAACATTAACCAGGCCGAAATAAGCGTATTGGACTGTTCTACAAGTATATCAGGTGATGCTAAGGGAACTAGATTCGAGAACGAGACGATAAAAATAGGATGTGTGTTTTGTTATTTAGGCAGTGAAAACTGTGTGATTATCAGGCCAGAGAAGATAGATAATGAAGAATACCAATGGGAAGAAAAGCATTTTTTGTAGAAGAGATATTGAAGTTCTAGGAAATCTTTTCCGCATCTACATCTGTGACCCTTACAGATCCCTCATTGAACCAAAATCGGTAATTTTAAAACTACTGGGTTTATATAACAAGAAAACCATAGAATGGTATATTATTTTTTCGCTTTCAAAAAATTTTAGAACCAACACAAATGTGAGCGTGTGAACTATCTTAAATACAATACAATCATTTCCCAATTCATTTAAATCATTTATTACAGTGATATTCACGAAAGGAGATACTGTATTTTGACATACACCATGACAAGCATCATTTGCTTATTGTACATTGTTTTCATTGAGCTGAGTGGAAAAGTTATCCTGAACTTCTGCAGGCACTAACATTACTGTTGATTTAGTGACTTCATTTTCTCTCTTCATTCGAAAATTCAGAGCTGTCTCCCAGTCTGGGAGTATTATCTGCAAGATTCCAGGTTAAATCTGTCTTTTCATAATCGTCACTTAAGTTTTTCACTTCGAAATCAATCCCTAATAGTAGTATTTTCTCATCAGTAACCTCTCACAATAAAATAATGAATTTACTAGAACAATAATATGTAAGCCCAATTGTAATATGAGCTATTTATTTCGTCATCTCTTCCTAATCAGAGCCTCATACATCGACGTCAAGTGAGCATACGCCAATGATATAGTCTCAACTTACACAATTGTGCGTATGGGAGTTACAGACATTGTATTTACGAATGTATTTAAAATATTTTTACCCAAACTTTTAGATTAGATTAGCTTTTTGTTCCGTAGATCCATGTTGAGGAGATCCTCGTGGATGTGGAAATGTCTAAAAACAAAATTTACAAGATGAATAATAGATAATACTAATAATACAAATACAGATACATACATTTTCTAAGCTTTCTTTTTTATTGATAATACAAAAATACTAATATAGTATGAATACCGATACAAGCATCATTTGGTACAATTTAGAAATTCACTATTGGAGTAGAAGGAGTTGGCCACTAGAAACTCTTTTAGGCTACTCTTAAACTGACCTTTATTTCTAGCTAAATTTTTTACAGTTAAAGGATAAACTATTGAAAATAAGTGTTCCTGAGTAGTGGACCCCTTTACGAACTATAGTAAGCGTTTTTAAGTCCTTGTGTAGATAATTTCTGTTCCTAGTATTGTATGTATGAACTGAGCTCTTTGTTGGGAAAAGGGGTATATTACTTATGAGAAATTTCATTCAAGAATAAATATACTGAGAGGCAATAGTTAATACACCCAGTTCTTTGAAGAGGATTCTACAGGACGTCCGTGAATTTACTCCACAAATAATACGTATTACACGCTTTTGGACTCTGAAGACTATTGACTGACTTGAAGAGTTACCCCAAAATATTATACTATATGACATCATGAAAAGAAAGTAAGCAAAGTATCCTAGCTTTCTTATTTTTATGTCTCATATATCTGATAACACTCGTATTGAAAATACAGATTTGTTGAGTCGTTTCTGCAGTTCTGTGGTGTTCTCCTCCCAACTGAATTTATGGATGTTATGGTTCACACAATCAAATCCCTTTGACAAATCACAGAAAATGCCTGCTGCTTGCAGTTTATTATCTAATGAATTAAGTACATTCAAACTTATGTTTACATATTTCTTTCGACTTTTCTGATTCTCAAAACGCACTTTTTCAAATGTTAAAGCACCATAAATAATGCAAAATTAAGACGTAGAACGATGTAGATTCTTTCGAACCACCATCTTGAAAGTTTTCATTGATTAATACACAATATCTTGCGTGTCCAAACAGGTAGCGATACGCTTAGAGGTTTATTCCATCTAGCGATTCCAGCACAATCCTTTCTCTTAGGAATCAACTTCGTAACACAATAATATGAAATGAAATTAACACAATTGTGCGTATCAGGTCCGAAAGGGGTATCCAAAAAGCCACCTCTCATTGTGAGGCGGGGGGTATTTTGTGCATCATTGTGACTTCCTTTTTTCTGTTCCAGTCACGTATGGTTCGCGAGGAAACCTACCGTCGGTAATCCTAAGCCACATTGCGGGCTCTAAGCTGTCTAATTTTATCCATGTTGCCTATTCGAGAATACATATAGAAGGAAGCCGGATACTGGATGACTGAAAAATCGTATGCACTCTGCAGTGAACAGTGGTCCACATGGCTTCCGCCACGCCTGCCACTGGTCCAAGCAGGTCATCCCAGTGACTCTCCCACTCATGCGAAACAGACCTGTAGCCAAGTATGCCGCCCTTCCCTCATACCCATCTATTACGGTTCACACAATGACGAGCAATATTCGTTTGTTTTCCAAAGTACCTGCTTCCTTGATGGACTTCCTGAGTATCATTCCAAAGATTGTCAGTTTACCATCTGCCGTCCTCGTGATTAATTTTATGTGGCTTTCCACTTCAGTTCACCCAGTATATATGCTCCCAGATACTTCATGGAAGTAACTTTTTACAGTGACTATTCTCCAGTATTTTTTCCCTCAATGCATGTACTGTAGTGAAACTTGGGTGTTAGGCAGTTCGGACAAGAAGAGGATAGAAGCTCTTGTAATGTGGGGTCACAGAAGATTATCTGTGTAATGTAACTAATGAGGACATACTGAAGAGAATTCGAGAGAAAAGAAGTCTGTAGCACAAGAGGACTAAAAGAAGGGAGTAATTTACAGGATACATACTGAGACGTTAAGGACAAGTCTATTTAAATGTGTGGGAGGTAAAAGTCGTAGAGAGAAACTATGAGATCAGAACGGAAAACAGGATCTAATGGATGTGCGATCCACCTCTTATGATGAAGCTTGCACAGGATAGAGTAGCGAGGAGAGCTGCAACAGAAAAGTCTTCAAAGTGAAGGCCACAACGTACACACATACCGTATGTATGCTTATATGAGCTGTACAGCGTACAGCGCCATCTGTTAGCAGCTTTCGTAACTATTATTTCAAACTGCTGTATAAACTTCTTACAGCTTTCAGAATAAAAATACCGTTTACTGCATTCCTCTATCGATGTTTGTTTTCGAGATATTTAATTTTGAAATCAGGGAGCCCTTTTCTGGAAACCCTGTAGCAGCTGAGTTTGGGATTCCGGCAAGCACACAGTCAGCAATAATAAAGAATGAAGACCGCGTGATAAAGGGGCAGATCGGAAACGACAAAGGATGGCTGAGTTTTCAGATTATAAGACGGTTTAGAGCAATGGTTCCGGCAGCATAGGAATAATGAAGTGATCAGTGGTAGATTTATTTTGAAAGAAAAGGCAAATTATTTTGCATCAGCGTTGGGATACGATACGATTCGTTCCAGTAATGGATGGCTTAAAATGTCAGGAAAAAAAACAGGGCATTATTTTCTTAAAAAGGAGAGGGTAAGTGCCAGTGTAAATATTAAAATGTGTGGAAGAGAACGTGGAGAATGTTGGCAAGTGTTATATGAGGCAACGTGTTCCTGGAAAGTAAGCGCACGGTTATGATTTTGTGGCAGAGTGTTATCGGCAGTTTGCTTTTGCCTCGTTTATTTGAAAGTAGTAGACCTGTAGGGTTTACTCGTAATTTCACAGTATAAAAATTGTTCACCTTTATGTTAAGTTTATAGGACTTAACTACGGGGTCATCAGTCCCTAAACTTACAAATTACTTATGAACAAGCTTATCCAAAGACGGGACAAACATCCATGCCCGAGGGGGGATTTCAACCACCGACGGCGAACTGCCGCGCGCACCGCAACACGGCGCTCCAGTACGCACGGCTAATTCGCCGCGGCACAAATTACTTATAAACTTCATTAAAGACAGCACAAACATCGATGCCCGAGGTGGATTCGAGCCCCGACAGAGAACGCTCCCGAGCATCGGAGCATAGCGCCTCAATGCGCTCGGCCACTCCGCCGCGGCTGCATACAACCGAATATGAATCGTCCAAGGTCGTTAAGATAGCTTTACAATAGTTCGTAAATCTCTTACACCAACACAACCTTGTCTGTGAATAATATAAACAACATTAAAACATTCTGAGACAGACTGTGCTACATTCACGTATTCCCAAACTCAGGATGTTGCTACACAATACTAGACTGCTGTTGTTGTAATAACTACTCTTGGAAGGCAGCGCATAGGCCTTGTTCATGTCACGGACATATAGTACATTCAACGCCGTATACAGTATCACTGATGTCACATAAGGCTCGCCGTCATGTTTCTATCATATAAAGGTGTGAGCACAGAAAACAGTAGTAAAGATATGGATGAACTGACGTAACGACGCCGTCTTTATAGTTATGACATAATGGTCAATTTTTTCTTTCGAAATCTACAGCCTGCTTTGACATACACAGTACTGAGTCACATGCTTAACTATGTTTATTAGTCAGTTAAAAGTTTCGATTACCTTATACGTGTGCTTATTATAAAAGCATTGTTTATCGTTGAAAACAAATGTCTATTAATTTGAGTGTTCTTAACAAACCTACAATTTGCTATGACACATACAGTAATGAGTATCGTTAATTTGCTGATTTTATTAATCCGTTTCCAGTTTCGGGCAATTCTGGCTTTTCTTTTTCAATAGCAGTACTGCTATAAATGTGCGCCGCGGTGGAGAAGCCTAACTGTCTAAGGCGCCTCGCGGTTGCTCGCCGTCGGAGGTTCGAGTCCTCCCTGTGGCATGGATGTGTGTGTTTGTCCTCAGTTAGTTTACCGTAGTTTAAGTAGTTTTTAAGCTACGGATTGATGACCACGCAGTTTGGTCCGATAGATTTACAAACATTTGAACAAGTCGCTGGTCGACGGGCACTAGGCAGGAAGATGCTGGTCTCTGCGGCAGCCGTCGAAAATGTTTATTTCTATTCACATTATTAACCGAGATGATTTGTAAAATTAAAATGAATCAAAAGTTAGTCTTGGTTTAGCTCTTGTCGAATGATGATCTGTATATTGTGACAACAATAAAAATGTTATAACGTTTTAAACTTTAATAGTGTGTTCAAGATTATTCTTTCAACCTTTTATAAATTTGCAAAATATATCCACAGTGATATTATTTGAAATATTATACATCGTCGAAGATTTTATTTATTTATTTATTACAATCTTGAGTGAAGAGATTGATATTAGTGAAAGCTAAACTTCCGACAAGCGAAGAACACAATTGAGAATTTACAGATGTTAACAAAATCGATTCTTTATATAGATCGATTACGAATGAGAGCAACTTATAATATCAGTGTTGATAAAAACATACATAGCTATGGAATTTTTAATTTTGACAGATCATTTCTGTTGGCAAGAGAACTTTTAAATATTTTATCTAAAGTGACAGTTTTATAAAAAAAAGGTGATAGTCAAATCGAATGCTTCTTCTCTCTAGGCAAGAACCTGACACTGAAAGTTGAATAACAGTGCAAAAGTCAATATGAGAAATTGTTACTATTATCTGAAACTGACATTTCGTTGAACGAACGAGTGGTTGCAGTGTCGTCCTAACGCAACCCTCTAGCACGCACTGGCAGTACACTAACCAGCCGGCGTTTCATTTCTCAAGTTTGCAGCCTGTTGTCCTCCCATACGTTTGGAGCTGGCCTACGACCACAACGAATCAGAATGATTTGCGATCACGCAGTTATCAAAACTTCTTCGCCACTCATCTTCTTGCAATCCTACCTTTGGCTCCTAATTCTCCCAGTTTCTTTCCTGGTCGATGATTTGGTGATCACCAGGTAATTCAGTAATTTCAGTTGTAAGAAGTAATCAGTAATGTTTTACTTTATCAGACTATGGATATCATTTGAATATGAATTTTATGGGGCAGATGAAAGCTGCTTTACACTGGATTCATATAACTTACGTACAAAATGTTCTGAAAATACTTTTCAGTGCATCGAATGTGTGCAAGTTACATTGGATTCAACGTTGAGAAGGCCACCAGGATGTAGTTTCGGAAGGGAGCTTTGTATGACTATTAATTTCAAATGAGATTAGGAAATGTGTCCCTTTGCACATGAATCTCAATGTCCTAATGGAAATCCCTTCTCCTACCGCTCTCTGTGTGTTGTGAGATCTGGAGGTTATTTAGGGCAAGTGTACCAGTTATCGGCATCGTAAGGAGATTCGCATTAAATATCATATGTAAAACCTATTTAATTCTACAATATTGGTTGTAACTAATTGTGATCTGGCACATAGATCCATCTGGTTTCGTATGGATACGCACAAATCCTTGTAATAAGGATCAGTTCAATTTAAAACAATTAAATTTATAAGATGCACCTTTCGTATCAGTGATTGGCAGTGCAAAATGCGCTGAAAGACTCAGCTCGAGTTGAAGCAAGCGCAAAAAAGTCGAGGTAAGACATTCTGCTGATATTTTAGCGAAAATATATCTATAATAGGGGGAGGGGGAAACCCCGAGTTCTTTCCCCCGGCGGCACTCGAAGAGGTGCCACTACCAAGATCTGACACTGAAAGACGTGAACCCCCAGTCATCTAGTGGTCCACATATTAATGATCACTAAAGGGTTTCGTGATATTTATGACCAGGGTATTTTTGCGAGTCAGTTTTTCACTCGAGCCGTTTTGCGTGGGAATGATAATGCAGCGTCGGAGACAGAACAGATAGAGCTTCCGGAACGAACGTCCGGTCAAGACGCTTCAAGCGTTTAACAAGGCTACGTACTGAGATTCCCCGCGCGATTTGGACCTCTATATATAGACTCGAACCTGTAGCAAAAACATAGTCGGTCACACAGCTCGTTCGAGTAGACATCGCAGCTAGATCCGTGGCCTTCTCAGCTTTCCCGAAACCACATTTTCTACACAGCAATGGCAGGCTCGTGCTGGCGGAGTGTGTTCCCACTCGTTTTCCTGGTGACTGCCACTCTGCAGGCTGAAGCAAGTGGTGCAGTTACCACCGAAGGCGTGCAGGCTGCAACAGAAGGCAGCCGGCCTACGGCAGAAGGCGCAGTGTCCACGGAAGTCGCTGGTGTGGAGCCCCTGCAGGCCAGAGCGCACGCCCTCTCTCGCCTGCCCGGCTGGGAGAGTGTGTTCAACAGCAGCGTGTGCCGCGCCCAGGTGCAGTACAGCGCCAGGCTGCGCGTCGTGCAGGCCTGGTGCGCCGACGGCGTCGACGGGCAGGAGTTCGACGCCCGCGGCCGGCAGTTCGTCTGCAGGAGCGTGCGCCTCACTCTGCCGGCGGCCGGCTCTGACGTCGACGTGCCCGCCGGCTGCGTCGCGCGCCTCCTGCCTGTCGTGCGCAGCGACGCCATCCAGTCTGCAACAGACTGACGTTACACGAAATTTGTACATAATTTTTGATTTTGTTGTGTTATTTATTTCTGAATGTGTAAATTATTAGCCTATATATAACTACTACTTTAGTTATATGATGTTCATTTAAACACAGTTGATAATAAAAATACTTGTTTTGAGACATTAAAATGTGTTGCTTTGTTGAATAGGAGTGATCGTCACCACAGAATTACACCCTTTTTCCTATCTCCTACTTTCTATACGCAATATTTGTAAAATGCTTGAAACTAAAAATGGCCCTGGTACGTAGGAAGAAATCATCATACTGTTAAACAACTCAACTAAATCCTTTGCAACATGAAGCACCGAAAATATGAGAAAAAAGTAAGCAGTATCGTTTGCCTTTACCATAAGTTAATTTCAGTATTCTGTAACTTTACGCACCGAAAACCTTCACAGTTTGGTCCCTTAGGTTTACAAACATTCGATTTCTCTAGGATCCTTGAAAACTGGCAGATTAAATTATACATAAATTTATTTACAATAAGCATACGTGAATCAGTCATTCTGAACAACAAAATCAAGTTTTCAATTGATAATGAACCAAACCAAAACACATAATACGAGTTGGCTAACATGGGAAAGAGACATAGCCCACTTCCCAACAAATTAAAATAACAGAATAATTCATCGCACTTATATTGATGGTACAGTGCTTGAAATTTACTCTAGAACCTACTCCAAGCGAGTGTCTCCAAGCAGCAACAGACATTAAGTAAAATGAAACTCTGA
Organism: Locusta migratoria; assembly: GCA_026315105.1. Classification (NCBI taxonomy): domain Eukaryota; kingdom Metazoa; phylum Arthropoda; class Insecta; order Orthoptera; family Acrididae; genus Locusta; species Locusta migratoria. Next base: position 182,671,796 of record CM048746.1, read on the forward strand.
TGGCTTAACATACTGGCGCGATGCTGCTCATACGTTCCAACCGGTGCACCAAGGTCCGGCAGCTGAATAGTACCGTGCCTCACCAATGAAGCTCCGCGCCTTCATTTAGAGTCTCCTCCAACAGAATAGGGTCAGGTGCTGCTACAAAATTTCCAATACGTCTCGTGGATTCGAGAGAAAAATAGCCGACAGCCATAGGAAAGCTTTCGCAGTCATTATTGTTAAAATAAAAATTCTTCTTAGCTATTTGCTGCGTCATGATGATAAAATATTTCCAACGCTGTTGTTGCCAATTACATGCGAACACCAACAAGCGTACACCTTCCTGTTTTCCACAAGTAAGAACCACAGATTAAAAACACCAATAAACGCATCTTCCTCCCGAATTTCCATCTATGACAAACAGCAATGCAAGCACTAATAAAGTTATTCCTTTCCTTTCTGCTACCAAATTTCAACCAATCAGAACCACTCGTAGGGACATAATTGGCTTTGTAAGACAAGCACAGAAGGAAACACGTCAGTATTTCCTTAGGAAGGCTCCTGCAACGGAGCCGAGACATTGGAAATATTTTACCATAATGTAGCGGGCAAATAGCTCAGAAGAATTTTAATTTTAGCCTATAAAGACATCGATTAAATAGACAATATCTATAATCTTGACCGCAAATTTATTAGCAGTGATGACCGGTTTTAACTCATTTCTGAGTCATCCTCGGATCAGTTTACAGGTTTGTCAATAGTTGTATCTGCCAGGCAGTATAACCTTCCAATCAACTAATTAAAACTTCTTCTTGTTGTGGTCTTCAGTGCGCAGACTGGTTTGATGCAGCTCTCCACGCTACCCTGTCCTGTGCAAGTCTCTTCATCTGAGAATACGTTCGGCAACCTACATCCTTTTGAATCTGCTTACTATATTCGTCCCTCGGTCTCCCTCTACGATTTTTACCCCGCACGCTTCCTTCTAATGTTAAGTTGAACATTCCTTGATTTCGCAGAGTGTGTCCAACCAATCTATACCTTCTCTTAATCAGGATATGCCAGAAACTCCTTTTCTCCCCGATTCGGTTAAGCACCTCCTCATTAGTTACGTAATCAACCCATCTAATTTTCATAGCACCACACATCGAAAGCTTCTATCATCTTTTATCTGAACCCCTTATCGTCCAGGTTTCACTCCCATACAGTGCTACACTCCAGACAAATGCTTTCAGAAAGGACTTCCTAACATTTAAATTAATATTGGATGTTAACAAGTTTCGCTTCTTTAGAAACGCTTTTCTTCCCAGAGCGATTCTGCATTTTACATCTTCTTTACTTCGGCCATCAGAGGTTATCTTGCTACTCAAATAACTAAATTCATCTATATCTTTTATTGTATCATTCCTTCAGCATCGCTTGATTTCTGACATTGCATTCCATTACCTTCGTTTCACTTTTGTTAATGTTCATCTTTTATCTTCCTTTCAAGACAATATCCATTCCATTCAATTGCTCTTCCAGATCTTTTGCGTCTCTGACAGAATTACTATGTTATCGGCAAACCGCAATGTTTTTATTTTTTCTCCCCGCACTTCAATGCCCTCTTCAAATTTCTCCTTCCATTCCTTCACTGCCTGCTCAATGTACAAATTGAACAACATTGGGGAAAGGCTAGAACCCTGTCTCACTCCCTTCCTAACCTCTGCATCCCTTTCTTGCCCTTCGACTCTAATAACCGCTGTCTGGTTTTTGTATAGGTTGAATATAACTCTTCGATCCCTATATGTTACCCCTGCTACCTACAGAATTTGGAAGAGTGTATTCCAGTCGACACTGTCAAAAGCTTACTCCAAATCGACAAACGCTAAAAACGCAGGTTTCCCTTTCCTAAGCCTATCTTCTAAGGTAAGTCGTAATTGCCTCCCGTGTTCCCACATTTCTCCTAAATCCAAACTGATCTTCCCCGAGATCGGATTCCACAAGTTTTTCCATTCGTCTGAAAATAATTCTTGTTAGTATTTTGCAACCTTGACTTATTAAACTGATAGTTCTGTAATTGTCACACTTGTCTGCACTTGATTTCTTTGGAATTGGAATTACGATATTCTTCTTGAAGTCAGAGGGTATTTCCCCTTTCTCATACATCTTGCATATTACGTGATTAGTCCTGCAGCGCTCTGTCAAAATTACAACTTATAAAACCAAAAAATGCGGTACATTTGAAGAAAACCACATTGGTTATTGCATATATATGACATTTTTGCAGAACAGTACCTAAAGTCAGGCATTACGGGTTAAAATTCACTGACAGTATCTATTATTCTTTAAACTTCTCAATCAAGGTATCTGTAGCAGGGGTCAGTGTGAGAATATTCTGTACATTTCTAAGATGTGATGTCGAAGTACACTCGTATAGGCCCACTATGTTTTGCATGGTGTGCAACCTACATAAAATACTTCACAATTTCTGCGGATTCAATTTTTCGTTTTCCACTCACTTCGGAGCTAAACTAAGCCTTCTGATTTCTTATGGATTTTAGATCTATTTGTATTTGTTTAAAGAGTCCGTATTTTCTACAATATCACGCGTTATCAGTTCCTTAATCATGAACTTTCGTAGCTGTTACTATGGTTGGTCACCTGCATTCCAACCTGTCAAATGAAGCTCTTGGGATGTAGCTATCACAGGAGCACTCGGGATTCAAGTATTTCGTTGAGGATGGACTAATTTTCACTCCCTCTCCAATATACGGAGGCCGATTTTCGTCTTCTATGAAAAGATAATTTCGTAACAAAAATCATTAAAATCGCTTCACTAATCTTTAAATTATCGCAATTTTTCCAGTTTAGCACCCATTTTCGAGGGCCGTTTCACCAGTAGAATATGTTTTACCATCGCTAAAAAAGTACGTGTCCCTTAGTTTTTCATGTATTATGTCTAAATTTTAGAAAAAAAGGAATGATACGTCCGTAGGTTTACTTTAAAGGGTAGCAACTGTCCGGTATCATATGCTGATATTTATTTATTTACTAACTGTACCTGGCATTAGTTTCTTTTCTCCTATTAAAATGCAATGCTGTGTCATATATATATGCAGGAATTAACAGCTGACTGATAGTTTTGCTGAAATGTATAAGTAAATCAATAAGTCTTTCACACTAATTATTTATGAAATCTTCTGTATCACTGGATATTATCAACAGTGGTGTGAGAAGAGGACCGATGGATTTATCTTCGAAAATATCTAAAGTCACCAATGTAATTGCCAGCATACGTCTTCACTACAGTTGAAAATTTCACATGAGCTGGAAAGCTCCTACAGAAGCAAAAATAAGAAAATGAATATCTGAATGTTTGCCCTTTATGCGTTACTATTCGAGACATCTAACTGTGCTGAATCTTTGGTGAGTTGTTTCCTGTGTACGTCTGCGTAGGTTTCTGGTCTCAAAACAAAGCAGTACGATACATCAGGAATAATGAGAAAGCGGATATCCGCATTTATCTTAGTGACATGCAACAGACTTTACTTACAGTTTCAAATCTTTACGGAAAATAGTTTATTATTTACTATATTTTCACTGTACGTGACATAGCACTGTCGCACCAGGCATGCCATTTTAATTTATTACTTCGTAACTAGTCAACTCATTTGCAATATATTTTACATACAGTATCGACATATAGAGCTGCATGTGTCAACAAATTTAACTCATCGTACGATATATACTTCAGGAGGTATGTCATATCGTGAAACTGCGCGCAACAACTGACACAAAACAGCTGACACAAAACACGTCAGAACAGTGTTGCAGAAATGACGAAAAAAAACATACCAAATCTGAACGAACACAAAATTTCAAGATTGGCGGTAATTTGCAGATTTTCGAAATGTGGTGCGAACTTAAATGCAATAAGCGTATATTGAGGAAAAAATTTCAATTGTTTGTAAATCCATGAGACTCGACTTCTCGGTTATTAGTCCCTAGGCTTACAAACTACTTACACGAAGTTAAACTAAACTAAGGATAACACACACAAACCCACGCACAAGGGCATGCTCCGACGGCGCGCAACCACGCGCTCTGTGGCAAGGCGCCACTCTGCTGTGGCATATATTGGAGATAACACCTATAAAATATTGAGGAAGGCAAAAAGTGTTTTCATTAACAGAGCAATTAGTAGATGTAACTGTTATAATAGAGCGGTTGCATGCACAACACTTGTCTGACCTGCTTTGTAGTCTTGTGTAGTTCGCAAATGAAGTAGTTAGGAAAAGCGCTCTCATAGTTGAACCAGTTCGCAGATCGCTCGCCTCTTAGTTCGTCCACTCCTTTTCCGAAGACACGTGTAACAGCGAGAGGACGCGAAAGCGCGCAGAATCGCGTGATTCCCTTCTGCCAGTTGCCGTCATTTAGAGCTGATAAGCAGCTCATCTGTAGTTTTAGTAGTGGTAACAAAAGCAAAAACGAGCGGAGGAACTAAAAAGAGCGACCTACATCGCGTAAGAGCTGCGAACTAAAAAGAGAGTTAACGGTCGCGAACTAAAATATGTGCGATAGGTCGCGAACTAAAATATGCGCGATAGGTCGCGAACAGAATTAAAAATCACGTGTTTGCCTTCTGCTGATGATAGCCATTTCGGGATTGCGTCTGACTGCTACATTACATAGTTCAGTGCAACAAAATTTCTGCTTTGAAGTATTCTGCACTCTGCAATATCTGACTAATAAATTTCATAATGCCAAGATATAGAGATAACTCTAAACTTAAACGCCAGAAATTATCCACAAACTGTTTCTTTTGGTTTGAGTGATATCGTTAGCGGCTCAAGCAGCAAGCGCATGAAGCAGCTAGGTGGGGGAACTTCACCCTCCACCTGCATGCGCAGACCATGCCGCTCAGCCGTCACTGGGAGCGGACGAACTAAAAGAACGAACTAGTTCGCGGCAGAGCCGCGAACTGAAGTTAGCGCTCCCAATCGCGAACTCTTATACGGAAGTCTAATGTTTTGGAGTATTTCTGCTCGTTGTGGGTTCCTCATGTGGTGGGACTAACGGAGGACATAGAGAGAGAGTTCATAGAACGTCAGTTAGTTTTTAGTTTTTGCGATGTAGCATTGGAGTAAAAATCATTATAAGAGGACGGTATTCATAGCGGCGAAATATATTTACGAAATATATTTCATGTATCCTCCAAATACAAACATTTGAGAAAGAAACCCGAAAGAAACTCTTACACACCACCATCTACATCTATATTTCGCATGCCATCTCATGGTGTGGGGTGGAGCGTACTTTGTGTATCATTGTCATTTCCTAATCAAATGTTCAAATGTTTGTAAATCTATCGGAGCAAACTGCGCGGTCATCAGTCCGTAGCTTGCAAACTACTTAAACTAAGGTAAACTAACCTAAGGTTAACACACATACACACACACACACACACACACACACACACACACACACACACACACCAATGCCCCAGCCAGGGAGGACTCGAACCTCCGACGGCGAGCAAGCCGCGCTCCGCAGCGAGGCGCCTTAGACCGCTCGGGTACTCCACCGCGGCTGTCATTTCCTCCTCCCAAATACATTCGCGTTTTGTTGGCGGAGAAAACTACTACCATTATGCCTCCATGTTTGCTCCAATCTCTCTCATTTTATCCTTGGGGACTTCTCGTGAGATATATGTAGGACGGTGCAATATAATGTTTGACTGTTCGTGAACCTTATGCTCTCGGAACTTTGTCAGAAGACCATCGTGTGGTCAGGATCTCATACTGATGTGAGGTTACTTAGTTTAAGTAGTTTGTAAGCTACGGACTAATGTCCAAGCAGTTGAGTCCGATAGATTTACAAACATTTGAAAGACATTTTGTAATTGCCCCGAAATGGCTGCCGTTTCTAGAGCTGTCTGTTCCTACTCAACTGAACTAGCAACTGTGCTATTTCTTATCGTAGTAACCACATCCTTAGCGAACTTAAACACCGCTTATAATTCCTCAGTTCTTCAACATCTCGCATCTTTGAGACGATCTCGTCTAATTCTACGTAACTGCTATTCAAATCACATTTAAATGCTTGAAAAAGTTTTCATCGAACCGCTTTCATACTATTTCCTTCATTCTCTAATAGCGTGCGGGAAAAATCTTTCCATTTAATTTCTCTTATGTATCTCATGACTCCCTATACAGGCGGGTAGTAGCAAAATGTATTCGCATTCGGATAAGAAATTTGTGAACGACGCAACGAATAACACCATTCTTTTAATGAGTTCCACCCCAACTGTTGCATCACATTCGTGATCCAAAACGACTGCCTTTCTCTGAACTTCCTCTGTGTCCTCCGTCTTTCCAACTTGATGGGGATCCCATAATGCGCAGCAGTACTCGAAAATGGAACGGACAAATACAGTGTAGGCAATTTCTTAGTAGAACTGTTCCATCTTGCTAATGAAACTCAATCTACACTTGCCCTTCCCACGAAACTTTCTGTGCGTTCTTTCCACTTAACGTTGTTCGTAAAGGTAATTCCCAAGTATTTAACTGAACGTAACTCCCTTAGATGGAACTGATTGCTTGTGTAAATAACGTTTAACGCATTTATTTTAATGATCATATGGATGACTCTACACTTTTCGTTATTTAGGGTCTACTGCCAATTTTCACATCATGCAAAGGTCTACTCTAAATAGTTTTGCAGTTGCTTTGGTCTTCTGGCCACATTACTAATCCATGAACGACAGCATAAGATGTGAACAGTGTAAGATTATCTGCTAGATCGATTATAAAGACAGGAAACTTTAGGACTTTATAACACTTCCCTGAGGAACGCCAGATATCACTTCATTTTATTCGATGACTTCTCGTCAATTACAACGCACTTTATCCTTACTGCAAGAAAACCGCGATTGTAATTACACGACTGTGGCGATATTCCATAATCATGCAATTTGATTAAAAGACGCATGTGAGGTGCACTGTCAAAAACCTTCCGGACATCTATAAATATGGAATTGATTCGAGATTCCTTGTCGACAGCAATCGTTACTCCATATGACCAAACAGCTACACTATGTCATCTAAAGTATCAGGACACTCTCAAAAATGTTCCGTTGTCACCTACTACCAGGCACTCCATATCAGCGACCTCAGCAGTCATTAGGCATCGTGAGAGCTGAATGGGGCGCTCTGCGGAATCACGGTTTTCGAATGTGGTCAGGTGATTGAGTGTCACTTGTGTCAGAATTCTGCTCGCGAGATTTCCACACTGCTAACCATCACTAGGTTCACTGTTTTGTGGAAACTTGAAGGTACAAGCACAGCACGAAAGCGTTAAAACCGACCTCGCTTGCTGACTGACGGAGACTGCAAACTGTTGAAGAGGGTGGTATACAGTGTATTAGGCAGGCATCTATCCAGACCGTGACACAGGTATTGCAAACTGCATCATGATCCACTGCAAGTAATATGACAGTTAGGCGGGACATGAGAAAACTTCAATTTTATGGTTGAGCGGTTGCCGATAAGCCACACACAACGCAGGTCAATGCCAATCGACACCTCGCTTGACGCAAGGAGTGTATACATTGGCGGATTGAACTGTGGAAATGCGTTGTGTGAAGTGACGAATCACGATTCAGAATGTGGAGATGCGATGGCTGGGTGTGGGGAATGCCCGGTGAACGTCGTTTGCCAGTGTCTGTAGTGCCAATAGCAAAATTCGGAGGCGGTGGTGCTATGGTGTGGTCTTGTCTTTCATGGAGGGAGCTTGCACCCCATGTTGTTTTTCGAGGCTGTATCACAGCACCAGCAAAGGCCTACATTGATGTTTTAAGCACATTCTTGCTTCTCACTGTTGAATCGCAATCCGGGAGTGGCAATTGCAGCTGTTTAACACTATCGAGCACCTGTTCATAATGGACGGTCTGTGTCGGAGAGGTCACACGACAATAACATCCATGCAATGGACTGGTCTGCACAGAGTCCTACCGCAAATCGTATAGAATACCTTTGGGGTGTTTTCAAACGCCGACTTCGCGCCAGGACTCACCGACGTACATCGATGACTCTCCTCAGTGCAGCACTTCGTGCAGAATGGACTGCCATTCCCAAAGACTGAACGTATGTCTGCAAGAGTTGAATCTGTGATCCAGGCTAGGGGTGGTCCAACACCAAACAGAATCCCAGCATTACCGATGGAGGGCCCACCAATCTGTTAGTCATGTTCAGACAGGTATCCGGGTACTTTTATCTGAATCGGTGTTCTCTTCGGGGTAGTTCATAATGTGTTGTAAATAATATGTTGGAAAATGCTATTGCAAACCGACGTCAATGATATGCGCCTATAATTTTCTCGGATCACTCCTATTCCAGTTTAGAATACTGGAGTGACCTGTGCTACTTCACAGTCTTTGCATATTAACTGATTCTTCCGTCGCTTCTTGGTAGAACAAATTCATTATAAAAATTAAAATACACAATTTTGTTTGTTTATTTTGTGAATCCATCTTGTACACTGTCATTACAGTAATTATACATTCATTACTTCGCAATTTGCGAGAATTTTCGAATTTAGCTGCTCTTCCTCAAGTGATCTAGCACATTGTAAAATATGAGAATTTGTGCCGGACCGGGACTCGAACCCGGGTCTCCCGCGTTTCGCGAGTGGTCGCCTTAACCACTCGGCCACCCGGATACGCTTCCCGGCCAGACCCAAACTTCCACATGTTAACAGTCGTCTACTTCCCTTAGTGCTCGCACGCGTATGGCAGTAATTCCCGCGACGAGGAGAGACATACTACACCATCTTTAGCCTGTCTTGACGTCATATTTACTATGATACGTCTGTTCCTAAGGAAGAGACATTGCTTATGATCTGAAGCTCTAAATATTAAATATGCATTCCTTAATTCGCAATTTTTGAAAATTTCCTAAAGAAGAGCAGCTAAAGTCGGAAAAACTCGAAAATTGCGAAGTAATGAATGTAAATTTAACATTTTTAGCTGCAGACCATGGTAAATGTTACAGTATTTTTTTATTTAATTGTGAACACTATAACTTAATATGTTTATTTTCACCGTATTTCAGTTCGAGTGCATACATCCGCTTTTGTTAAGCTTCTCTGTTCTCCACTGCACCCCATCTATACCCTCCTATCCCACCTCTATATTTTTGTCTATTTGTTTATTTAAGTTATAATAGTGTGCCGGGTTTCAAATATTTGTAATATTTGTGTCATCTTATGTTTAGAACAACCCTTAAAACATTAGATTCTTGTTTAATTTTATTTTTATTCACTATAGTCATGCTGTACTCATTTATGTTCACACTATTCTCTACGTATGTTATTTATGTTTCCTTTTTTCAGTACTATTAAGTAACAGATTTCATTCAAATACTTATTAACACTGTAACTGCTCCATCAAAGAAGTTAATTTACTTTTCTGTATGTAACATGTCTTCTGATTCACCGACATTCTTTGAATGAAAGTCTGTAAATGTTTGATGATGGCCTAATAAGCCGAAAATCGTTTCACAAAATAAACAAATCTGTAGAACAAAGACAAAATTGTGTATTTTAGTTTTCATTAGTCTTTGAGTATGGATTCTTCACTGAGCGAGGTTTGGAGATATTGCGTCAACATACTCTCCAAGAAACGTAATTGGTATAAAATCTGGACCGAAAGTCTTGCTTTGTGTGATTTAAGTTGAATATTTTAAACATGACTTACAGGATAGCAAATTAATAATCAGCCAACCATTTGCAATAATAGTAGTTTCAAAAAAAAAATTGACGACATCTTCCACGGTTATAAACCAGTCTTCTTCAGACATACATGTTATATCTATACACAATGTGACATCATAAATTGCAAATTCATAATCATTTTGCCTAAAACATGCGTCATACCAAGCCTGTTGTGTAAAATATTGTGAAATACAGAATCAGAATAAAACTGTCACTTACTCTACATGCATATCACAGTAATTGAATGTCCTGGGAGTGTGATTTAGACAAAAGATACTTCAGCGTGTTTGGAGTCATTCACGCTTACTGATGGGAAGCAAGGAGCGTGCATACCGGGACCGGTGGCGCATGCGCCGTGGAACAAAAATGTTCAAATGTTTGTATAGTCTATGGGACTTAACTAGGGGGTCATCAGTCCCTAAACTTACAAACTACTTATGAACTACTTACGAACTAGGACGACACAAATATCCATGCCCGAGGGGGGATTCGAACCCCCGACCGTAGTGGCCGTGCAGACCGTGGCTGGACGCCTCAGTCCCCTCGGCCACCGTGGCCGGCGCCGTGGAACATAAACGTTCAGTGGCTTAAGTAGCCATTGGGAGAATGTACATTGAATTTACAATGATGTTAATAAATGGAATATTTGGATAAAAAGAGGGTAAGAAGGTCGAGGGAAGCTAAAAGGTAAAACAGTCAACTATACGAAGATTGGTTTGAACACCACAGTACTTTACTAGGCTCTGGTGCTGTTTGGAGATGGTATGCTGTTGCCTTCCTCCGACCTTCGAACCACGGCGCTACTCGGTATTTTTCACATGAGCAGCACTGTCAGAGGTGAAAGAAGTGGGAAGGGGCAGATAATAACCCTAGGACCTGGCGGGGATCGAACCCGTGACCTTTGGATTTGTAGTATGGCACTCAACGCCTGTGCAACCGAGGCGCACTGAGGAAAGCTATACAAACAAATTTTACATTGGTCAATTGTAAGAATATGCTAACAGTTACCGTTAAATACTTTGGTCAGGCTAGAGTCAACAGCAGTATTATATTCCATAAAATGCATTTTTAAAACCATCGCTGTTTATTAAAAACCTTACTTATCAACCAGATTCGGTCAATAGACCATCTTCATGTTGACTGATAGGTTTTACCTAACATGACCACTGTATTTTTAATATTTTTAGTTATATTGACCCCTGTTTGTCTATACTAGAGGTATATTACACGATGCATTTTACCATTCAGTTTTAACACCTATTTATCCATGAAGATGGTCAATTGACCGAAACTGGTTGATAAATAAGGTTTTTAATAAACAGCAGATAGTTTTAAAAATGCACTTTATGAGACCGTTAAAATACACTGCATAAACGAACAACAATAACAGAAAAATGTACTAGATGAACAAAAAAAACTGTATTAGTACATAGCTTATAGTATGGTGTCGCAAATCATGTAAAATGGATAATAAATGTCATGTCAATTGCAAATGTAAGCAGGTTTTAGATTTTTGAGGAAATAGACAAATCCGAAAGGCTACCTCCAGCAGTAAGAAGATTTCGTGACCAGTATGGGTTTGAAGCCTTCAAACTATTGTCTAGAGGCGAGATTTAACCGATCATTTAGTAAACTGCCATCGTTGTGTTCTAGATGTTTAAAGATCTCAAGTTCATCCCAAAGATCAAGCTTTAGCCCTTTAACTTCTCTGTGTAAAATGATTGTGTCTTCTAACATCTGTAAAGTTTCGAATTCTGGGTATCGAAAAGCGCCCCGCGGAACCTCTGCCGGACTCGATGAGGATGTCAGGGTTGACGGAGTCGTCGCATACGCAGATGACCTTCTAGTGGTTGTCTGCGCGACCAACAGCGCCCAGCTAGAAAAGAAGGCACGAGAAACACTGACAACAATAACACAGTGGTGCCAACACAACAAACTCAAGATAGCTACCAACAAAACGACATACACTCTACTCAAAGGGTCATTACAACGAAACCCATCAGTTAAATTACACAACACAAATATAAAACGAAAAGTACTCACACGCCATCTGTTTGTCCACATTGATGAAAGTCAAAATTTCCACGAACCCATTAAGATAAGACAAAGCAGAGAAAATACTACACAAGTTGTCAAGGCTTAATTCAACCACGTACAGACTGCCTCTGTCAACTATGCGAACATATCACTGTGCTCTCTTCGAGTCAGTATTATGCTTTGCAGCTAGTACCTATGCTCCAAGATTGAGCCTAGTAACCAACAAAACAATTGTGAGACGTGGGCAGAGAAGTGTGTTATTACAACTTACAGGTGCATTCAAATCAACACCGATAGAAACGCTATTCGTCCTTCTCGGTATCTGTCCAGTTGACAATACAATACAACACAGAGCTGCAGCGTACTGGCTTAAAATGGAGAATCTAGACAAAGTGCACGAAATAAATGGCACACATATCGTAACAAACCTCCAATAGAGGACATGGGGAACAGACACATAGCAACAGGAATGAGAGGCCTGCGAAAAGGGACGTAGACTATATACACTACTTCCTGCCATTAGAGAAAGAAAACGGATAAAGCATTTCGACCTCAGACGCGGTATGGTTCACTTCCGTACAGGACATGGTACATATGCCATTCACCTGTTCCAAATGGGACTGGGAGACACCAACACTTGCACCTGCCAAAACACTGAAGGCTCCCCTGAACACATCGTCATACACTGCGGACGATACACACATGTCAGAGAGACACAGCAGCTTGACTTTACAGAAGACGATACGAAATATGACATAATAACAGACGAACAAAAACGGACACAACTCAACACACTAGCAGACCAGATACCCAAAGCAACCTACGAAGAATACAAAAGGACAAGGCCGTACAGGAGGCGTGTAACTAATGTATAACATTACAAATGTACGTGCTGCTTTATATCAAAAGGTAGCAGGATTATAAATGAGAAATAACTAAATAAATAATAACAATACTGGACCACCGAGAACGCCCGGGGCGCCCGCGCCGGAGAAAAGTCCCCGCCTGACGCGGTGCCCGCGCGTTGAGCAACCACGCCTCCGCCTCCGCGCTGGAGGAACTCGCGCGCTCTTAAGAGGACGCGGCCGCTGGCCCGGTACAGTCGCCCAGCGAGCTCCCTGGCCCGAGACACGCGACACTGCCACATCAGCAGCCACACACGGACAAGTGCTCGAGTGCTCCCCGCCGCCATGTCTCGCCTGAGCTTCAGCTGCGCCGCGCTGCTGGCTGTCGTCGCTTCTCTCGCCTACGCCGCCCCGGCGGCAGAGCCGAGATTTCGCCAGCGGCGGTCCGCCGCCCCCGACGTCAGTGATCTGGAAGACTGGACCAGCATCGCCGAGTACAGCCTGTGCCCCGCGGAGGTCCAGTTCAACCGCAGACTGCGCGTGTACGAAGTGTGGTGCCAGAAAGAGGGAGACGAGGTGGAGGCCCGAGGTGGCAAGTACGCGTGCACCACGCTCAGGTACTCCCTGCCAGTGCCAGCAGCGGACTCTGACGTCGACATCGCCGGCGGCTGCGTCGCTCTCGTGTCGCACGTCTCTGAGGTCGACGCCAACCTGGAACCCCGAGACTGACACCTCTCGTCACACTTCACATATTTATTATAGCGTATTTATTTATTTATTTATTATTTCAAGCGAACTAAGGATCTAGTCAAAATAACTACTACGTAATCATTTCCTTCATTCTCCCCAAAACTGTAATTTTCTCTCAATGGGTTCTTTATCCCTCTTATCACCATGTGACTCATCGTTTCATTATCCTGAAAACATCTCAGTTTATACAATTTCAGTCTCAATTCATTTGTAAAATGACTCTGCTTAAATCTGCTACTCATCTAATTCATTTTTTGTCTTGCCCCAAACACTTTCTAGTTTGTTTCTCTGTGCAGAAGCAATATATCAATCTGATTTGTTAATGTTTCTAGCTTTTTTCTCTCTAGACGTCTATAGAATTTAACACGTTTTTTCTTCACCTCATGTGTCGTTTTTCATCATTTGGTTTCAGAACCTAATTTATTCTTCATTAGACCTTATATTTTTTAAAGATTTCTCGATCTTTTACGAAGCTTGTAAATTACACTTTGCGGCCAGATGAAACTATTCTTTCTGAGCTATAGCGGACACTGGTATTACAACTATATTAGAATGCTTTAATTTATCATCCTCAGCAACAAATTATTTTTATACTGATTTATTTATTTATTTGTTTATTTATTTCCTTACCACGTCAAGAAAGTATGTCCTGTGATTCCGTCAATTTATCGAATACTCATTACTTTTTTAGTTATTTATTATTTATATACTTATTTATTTTCTTGCCGTGATGGCAAAGTGTGTCTACTTATTCCACTAGTTCATGGAATAGTTTATTCGGCACTGTAATCTGTATGTTAGGAAGTTTTACAACATGGTAGCGCATATCGCTTTGCGACGAGACTTGGAAGTTATGCTGTGATATTATTTAATATGCTGTGTGATTTATCGGATTAGGTTGTATGAAACCGTAGTTCCTAAACTTTTATAGTTCCTTGAAGTTCGAGTTTATATGAATCAGCCATTTAGAAAAGGCCATATACGTCAAAGTAAATGCCTCACGAGAAAAAAAGAATCTATTTGTATTTCAATATCGAGATGTACAGTGTATTTTTATATGTAGATTACAAAGTGTAGGATATTATATTTTCGCAGAGAATGGACGTTTGTTCGGGTACTTTCCAGATTTCGATCTAAAATGGTAATGTGATGGGGATGGACATAATGCCTTTTCGAAATGACTGCCTCAATTGCGTTGGACTTACATTAAAGCAGACGACTGAAACAGGGCCTTGGATGGAGATGTACTACATATCATTTAGTAGAAAAGCATAAAATCAACAAATGCGTAGCAAATGAGTGTTTTGAATAGTAAATAACATTCATACACAAATGCTATAGTCTCATAATTTTTATTTATTTATTTTTGTCCCACTGCATTTTTATGTAAAATACCGATGCAGTTAACAGATATTGCCGTTGATGTATAAGACAAGTCTGCTTTGTACTGTTTTATGCATATTTTGGTACTGCAGGTGCATACTTGATACTCCATAGTTTGTTCTAGTTGTAAGAATTATTTGTGATCTCAGTTTTCAAATGCTACTACCGCCAAATATCTACGAGAAACTTCGTCATCTAAGTTCTCTCGTTTATTGCCATGTAATGTGATATGTAGTGACCTTAGTTATAGTACATACTAATTAATCAATGTTCCTAGATTACGTATTCATAAGTTTCTGATGTGATTCTCTGTTGTTTATGTAAATTGAATGAAGCTTTTTATAAAAATAAACGCATTGAAATACATTTTCATTCAGTTTTTATTTTTAATATGTTGAATTACACCATGAAATTGAAGCAAGGATAAAGTTTGTTACTGATGTAATTGTTTTTCAAAGGACTGTTTCAGTGAGGTAATGAATACCTGTTATTAAAAAAAGCAGAGTGGATCTTCCAACATGTATTTGTAATTTCAGAAGAAATTTAGATGTCATACACAACAAGCGGTTTATTCTTGATCGTGTGGTTCTAATTCCGTAACAGAATAATTAAACGAATAGCGTTTCTAGCAACTTCTAAGACGACGACTGGTCTCAGCTTTTACACGATGTCAAATTCAAGTGGATTTTAAACTGCCACTATTTATCAGCATTTAAATATTTAATATACTAGTTGAAAAGTAATTCGTAGGTACATAAAGAATAGGTAACTTAATGTATGCTGTATTATTTACGAAAGAGTGGATAAATGTAAAATATAACCTTAGAGAAGATTGCTATAAAATTTAGTAACACGCAAGGCAATAACGACCCAACGACTAATGTTAGAAAATAACCTAAGGAAAGCTTTTGTAGATTTGGCAAAATATTTTTAGAATTGAAATACACACTTTCAAATTCTGAAGTTATCAGGTGTAAAATACGGGGAACGAAAAGTTATATACAATATGTAGAAAAATCTTGACCAGCTATAAAGAGTCGAAGGGCACAGTGGTTGAGAAGGTAATAAGACAGGGTTTCAGCATTTCACCATTGTTATTGAGCAAGATTTAAAGAAAGCTAACAAAGCTCATGGAGCAGAAATAAAATATTTGTGTTTTGCCGATGATTTTCTAATTCTGTCACGGATAGCAATGGAACTTGAAGAGCAACTGAACACAAGATAGGCATAAGATGAACATTAACCAGGCCGAAATAAGCGTATTGGACTGTTCTACAAATATATCAGATGATGCTAAGGGAACTAGATTAGAAAACGAGACGATAGAAATAGGATATGTGTTTTGTTATTTAGGCAGTGAAAACTGTGTGATTATCAGGCCAGAGAAGATAGAAAATGAAGAATGCCAATGGGAAGAAAAGCATTTTTGTAGAAGAGATATTTGTTAACATAGAATATTATTGATATTCTAGGAAATCTTTTCCGCATCTACAACTTTAACCCTTTCAGAGCCCTCATTGAACCAAAATCGGTAATTTTAAAACCACTGGGTTTATATAACAAAAGCCATAGTATTGTATATTATTTTTTCGCTTTCAAAAAAATTTAGAACCAACAAATGTGAGCGTCAGAACTATCTTAACCCTCCGTCGGGCGCAGTCGGCCTCACAGGCCAGCAAAACACTTTTTTGATTCCCGTGCTTAACAGTGGTGGCCCAGCGGCCCGCCTCTCCGTTTACTCGCGTAACTTTGGGAACCTCACACAGTGCCATCGATTTCCACGCGGATCACGGGGAACTCCTTGGGCCTCACAGGCCGTCTGCGCCCGATTACGTTATAGTTTTTAAGGTGAGATTTTTCAAGATATTTTTCCTTTATTACTTCGTTTCAATCAAACTATGTCTGTGCTCTGTGATTTTCACCGTTACCTTCGGAAAAAAAGAAGACTTTGACGACTCTGGCCCTTCAGACTGAGTGCGCCTGATCGATTTCTAATTTCAGTTTTCCCTTCTTTTCCTATGTTATCACATCCATATTTTCTGCTGAAATGTCCAGAAAAGTATATTATGCCTCTAAGCCAATGATCTTGTGGAAATAATGCACCTCCTCGAGGACGAAACTGCTGAAGATCCAGCCGCGCTCGAAGATTTAGTCGATGAGAGAGACACCCACTCTCAGGGTGAGGTAGCAGAAGGCAAGAGGACTGAGCAGCTGAACAGGAAGTTTAGGGAACAGCTCGGAAATATGAAGAAGAGAAGAAAATATGTGAGGAGTTTCTATTTTGCAAACGATAAGCGACGAAGTAGTCTAAGTAGATACCTTCTACTATTCATAGTGTGAAGAGTCACATCATTATTACACAACATCCAGTGCAAAAGATATTGCTACAAATGACGCCACCAATTGCAAAACCTTGTGTCATCAACTTCTAACTGGACAATTTAGCCTGTGTATGCTATGAATATATGTGGAATGTCGATTCGGCTGCAAACTCGACTGAAACAATTTTTAGCCCACAAGAGACGGGAAAGTTCTCCCACATTACCTCCCAAATGGCTAAAACGTCGACCGGCTGAAACAAGAGTTAGGAGGATGAAGAATCACGAATGTTCAGCTTGTCATCAACCAATCTGCTTGAGCGACGTATACGTTCTGTGCCATACCTGTGTTTCAGCTGTTGATTTGGGAGCTATGGCATCGGTTTTTGGCTGCAAATGTGGCGAGAAAAGATGATTACATGTCAATAGACTGCTTAATGTCCTTTAAAAATAACTTCACTACTTTTATGGATGTCTGTTCGACCAATTTTTAATGCTCATTGTGGGAAATTGGTAATTTTGGTTACTTTAGTTTAAGGTGTATTGTGTTTAATAAATCCATTATTATGCTTTAAGTTTGCTGTAATTCCTTCCTTTAGATCCTCTTCAAGACTAGCCAACACGCATTTTGAATTTGATTTAACATGGCGGAGCTAGTCCACAAAATATGTGGGTGGCCTCTCAGGCCGGGTGCGCCTGATTTTGTTTCATCTGGAGGTGCGCCCGACGGAGGGTTAAATACAATACAATCATTTCCTATTTATTTCAATCATTTATTACAGTGATATTCACGAAAGGAGATACTGTATTTTGACATACACCATGACAAGCATCATTTGCTTATTGTACATTGTTTTCATTGAGCTGAGTGGAAAAGTTATCCTGAACTTCTGCAGTCACTAACATTACTGCTGATTTAGTGACTTCGTTTTCTCTCTTCATTCGAAAATTCAGAGCTGTCTCCCAGTCTGGGAGTATTATCTGCAAGATTCCAGGTTAAATCTGACAATTCATAATCGTCACTGAAGTTTTTCACTTCGAAATCATTCCCTAATACTAGTATTTCCTCATCAGTAAGCTCTCACAATAAAATAATGAATTTACTAGAACAATAATATGTAATCCCAATTGTAATATGAGCTATTTATTTCGTCATCTCTTCCTAATCAGAGCCTCATACATCGACGTCAAGTGAGCATACGCCAATTAGTCTCAACCTACACAATTGTGCGTATAGAAGTTACAGTCATTGTATTTACGAATGTATTTAAAATATTTTTACCCAAACTTTTAGATTAGATTAGCTTTTTGTTCCGTAGATCCATGTTGAGGAGATCCTCGTGGATGTGGAAATGTCTAAAAACAAAATTTACAAGCTGAATAATAGATAATACTAATAATATAAATACATATACATACAGTTTCTAAGCTTTCTTTTACCTGATAATACAAAAATACTAATATAGTATGAATACCGATACAAGCATCATTTGGTACAATTTAGAAATTCACTATTGGAGTAGATAGAAGGAGTTGGCCACTAGAAAGTCTTTTAGGCTACTCTCAAACTGATCTTTATTTCTAGCTAAATTTTTTACAGTTAAAGGATAAACTATTGAAAATAAGTGTTCCTGAGTAGTGGACCCCTTTTTGAACTATAGTAAGTGTTTTTAAGAATTTCTGTTCCTAGTATTGTATGTATGAACTGAGCTCTTTGTTAGGAAAAGGGGTATATTATTTATGAGAAATTTCATTAAAGAATAAATATACTGAGAGGCAATAGTTAATATACCCAGTTCTTTGAAGAGGATTCTAAAGGACGTGCGTGAATTTACTCCACATATATAATACGTATTACACGCTTTTGGAATCTGTAGACTATTGACTGACTTGAAGAGTTACCCCAAAATATTATACTATATGACATTATGGAAAGAAAGTAAGCAAAGTATCCTAGCTTTCTTATTTTTATGTCTCATATGTCTGATAACACTCGTATTGAAAATACAGATTTGTTGAGTCGTTTCTGCAGTTCTGTGGTGTTCTCCTCACAACTGAATTTATTATCAAACCGTAATCCCACAAATTTAATACTGTTAACCTCTTCTATCTGCTCTTCTTCATACTTAATGCATATGCTGGCGGGAAATCTCTTACATGTTCTGAACTGCATGTAGTGAGTCTTTCCAGAGTTTAATGACAATGAGTTGTCTTTAAACCATTTATTTATGTTCATGAAAATATCATTAGCAGACCTTTCTATAACTATGCTTGACATATTTTTATTGCAATACTTTTATCATCTGCAAACAAAACGAACTCAGGTTCTGGTAGTGTAACTGATGAGAGATCATTAATGTACACGAGAAAAAGCAATGGCCCTAATGACAACATGTAATTTCTTCCCAATCCGACGATGATTGTTGGCTTAATTCACTAGTCACTTGCACTGACACCCTTTGTTTCCTGTTAGTGAGGTACGACTTGAACCATTTTGCAGTATTTTCCGTGACACCATAGAATTCTAATTTACATAAAAGGATGTTAAGGTTCACACAATCAAATCCCTTTGACAAATCACAGAAAATGCCTGCTGATTGCAGTTTATTATCTAATGAATTAGGTACATTCAAACTTATGTTTACATATTTCTTTAGACTTTTCTGATTCTCAAAACGCACTTTTTCAAATGTTAAAGCACCATAAATAATGCAAAATTAAGACGTAGCTCGATGTAGATTCTTTCGACCCACCATCTTGAAAATTTTCATTGATTAATACACAATATCTTTCGTGTCCAAACAGGTAGCGATACGCTTAGAGGTTTATTCTATGTAGGGATTACTGCTCAATCCTTCCTCTCTGGAATCAACTTCTTACCGCAATAATATGTAAAGTAATTAACACAATTGTGCGTATCGGGTCCGAAAGGGGTATCCAAAAAGCCACCTCACAATGTGAGGCGTGGGGTATTTTGTGCATCATTGTGACTTCCTTTTTTCTGTTCCAGTCACGTATGGTTCGCGGGGAAACCTACCGTCGGTAATCCTAAGCCACATTGCGGGCTCTAAAGCTGTCTAATTTCATCCATGTTGCCTATTCGAAAATACATATAGGAGAAAACCGGATACTGGATGACTTTGAGGAACATATGCAGTCTGCAGTGAACAGTAGTCCACAATGCGCCCTCTGGGCCTGCCACTGGTCCAAGCAGGTCATCCCAGTGACTCTCCCACTCCTGCTAAACAGACCTGTAGCGGAGTATGCCGCCCTTCCCGCATACCCATCTATTACGGTGCACACAATGACGAGCAATATTCGTTTGTTTTTCAAGGTACCTGCTTCCTTGATGGACTTCCTGAGTATCCTTCCAAAGAATGTCAGTTTACCATCTGCCTTCCTCGGGATTAATTTTATGTGATCTTTCCACTTCAGTTCACCCAGTATATATGCTCCCAGACACTTCATGGAAGTAACTTTTTACAGTGACTATTCTCGAGTATTTTTTCCCTCAAGGCATGTAATGTAGTGAAACTTGGGTGTTAGGCAGTTCGGACAAGAAGAGGATAGAAGCTCTTGTAATGTGGGGTCACAGAAGATTATCTGTGTAATGTAACTAATGAGGACATACTGAAGAGACTTCAGGAGAAAAGAAGTCTGTAGCACAAGAGGACTAAAAGAAGCGAGTAATTTACAGGATACATACTGAGGCGTTAATGACAAGTCTATTTAAATGTGTGGGAGGTAAAAGTCGTAGAGAGAAACTATGAGATGAGAACGGAAAACAGGTTGTAATGGGTGTGCGATCCACCTCTTATGATGAGGCTTGCACAGGATAGAGTAGCGATGAGAGCTGCAACAGAAAAGTCTTCAGAGTGAAGGCCACAACGTACACACATACCGTATGTATGCTTATATGAGCTGTACAGCGTACAGCGCCATCTGTTAGCAGCTTTCGTAACTATTATTTCAAACTGCTGTATAAACTTCTTACAGCTTTCAGAATAAAAATACCGTTTACTGCATTCCTCTATCCATCTTTGTTTTCGAGATATTTAATTTTGAAATCAGAAAGCACTTTTCTGGGCACCCTGTAGCAGCTGAGTTTGGGATTCCGGCAAGCACACTGTCAGCAATAATGAAGAATGAAGACCGCGTGATAAAGGGGCAGATCGGAAACGACAAAGGATGGCTGAGTTTCCAGATTTCGAAGACGGTTTAGAGCAGTCGTTCCGGCAGCAGAGGAATAATAAAGTGATTAGTTGTAGATTTATTTTGAAAGGAAAGGCAAATTATTTTGCATCAGCGTAGGGATATGATACGATTCGTTCGAGTAATGGATGGATTAAAAATGACAGGAAAAAAATACAGGGCATTATTTTCTTAAAAAGGAGAGGGGAAGTGCCAGTGTAAATATCAAAATTTGTGATGAGTGGAAGAGAAATGGAGAATGTTGGCAAGTGTTATATGAGGCAACCTGTTCCTGGAAAGTAAGCGCACGGTTATGATTTTGTAGCAGAGTGTTATTGGCAGTTTGCTTCTGCCTCGTTTATTTGAAAGTAGCAGACCTGTAGAGATTGCTCTTAATTTCACAGTATAAAAATTGTTCACCTTTATGTGAAGTTTATAGGACTTAACTACGGGGTCATCAGCCCCTAAACTTACAAATAACGTATGAACAAGCTTATCCAAAGACGGGACAAACATCCATGCCCGAGGGGGATTTCAACCACCGACGGCGAACTGCCGCGCGCACCGCAACACGGCGCTCCAGTACGCACGGCTAATCCGCCGCGGCAAAAATTACTTATAAACTTCATTAAAGACAGCACAAACATCGACGCCCGAGGTGGATTCGAACCCCTACAGAGAACGCTGCAGAGGATCGGAGCATAGCGCCTCAATGCGCTCGGCCACTCCGCCGCGGCTGCTGGTAGCAGACAAACGAATATGAATCGTCCAAGGTCGTTAAGATAGCTTTACAACTGTGCTACATCCACGTATTCCCAAACTCACCATGTTGCTACACAATACTAGACTTCTGTTGTTGTAATAACTACTCTTAGCAGACAGTGCATAGACCTTGTTCATCTCACGACATATAGTACATTCAATGTCGTATACAGTATCACTGATGTCACAGAAGGCTCGTCGTCATGTTTCTATCATATAAAGGTGTGAGCACAGAAAACAGTAGTAAAGATATGGATGAACTGACGTAGCTACGCCGTCTTTACAGTTATGACATAATGGTCAATTTTTTCTTACGAAATCTACAGCCTGCTTTGACACACACAGTACTGAGTCACATGCGTAACTATGTTTATTAGTCAGATAAAAATTTCGAATACCTTATACGTGAGCTTATTATAAAAGCATTGTTTATCGTTGATAACAAATGTCTATTAATTTGAGTGTTCTTACGAAACCTACAATCTGCTATGACACATACAGTAATGAGTATCGTTAATTTGCTGTTTTTATTAATCCGTTTCCAGTTTCGGACAACTCTGGCTTTCTTTTTCAATAGCAGTACTGCTATAAATGTGCGCCGCGGTGGAGAAGCCTAACGGTCTAAGGCGCCTCGAGGTTGGTCGCCGTCGGAGGTTCGAGTCCTCCCTGTGGCATGGATGTGTGTGTT
Source organism: Locusta migratoria (assembly GCA_026315105.1). NCBI lineage: Eukaryota > Metazoa > Arthropoda > Insecta > Orthoptera > Acrididae > Locusta > Locusta migratoria. The sequence continues at coordinate 182,694,502 of CM048746.1, forward strand.
TGTCCTCAGTTAGTTTACAGTAGTTTAAGTAGTTTTTAAGCTACGGACTGATGACCACGCAGTTTGGTCCGATAGATTTACAAACATTTGAACATTTTGAATTTGAACAAGTGGCGGGGCCGGCCGCAGTGGCCGAGCGGTCTGCGGCGCGCCACTCACCGTCTGCACAGCCGCTACGGTCGGGCTTGGATGTTTGTGTCGTCTTTAGTATAAGGTAGTTCATAAGCAGTGTATAAGTTTAGTGACTGATGACCCCGCAGTTCAGTCCCTTAACCTTAACAAACATTTGAACAAGTCGCGGGTCGACGGCCACTAGGCAGGAAGATGCTGGTCTCTGCGGTTGCCGCCGAAAATGTTTATTTCTATTCACATTATTAACAGAGATGATTTGTAAAATTGAAATGACTCAAAAGCTAGTGTTTGTTTAGCTCTTGCCGAGTTATGATCTGTATATTGTGACAACAATAAAAATGTTATAACGTCTTAAACTTTAATAGTGTGTTCAAGATTATTCCTTCACCTTTTATAAATTTGCAAAATATATCCACAGTGATATTATTTGAAATATTATACATCGTCGAAGATTTTATTTATTTATTTATTTATTACAATCTTGAGTGAAGATATTGATATTAGTGAAAGTTAAACTTCCGACAAGCGAAGAACACACTTGAGAATTTACAGATGTTAACAAAATCCATTCTTTACATAGATGGATTACGAATGAGAGCAACTTATAATATCTGTGTTGACAAAAACATACATAGCTATGGAATTTTAATTTTGACAGATCATTTCTGTTGGTAAGAGAACTTTGAAATATTTTATCTAAAGTGACAGTTTTATAAAAAGGTGATAGTCAAATCGAACGCTTCTTCTCTCTGGGCAAGAACCTGACACTGAAAGTTGAATAATAGTCCAAAAGTCAATATGAGAAATTGTTATTATTATCTGAAACTGACATTTCGTTGAACGAACGACTGGTTGCAGTGTCGTCCTGGCGCAACCGTCTAGCACGCACTGGCGGTACACTAACCAGTCGGCGTTCCATTTCTCAAGTTTGCAGCCTGTTGTCCTCCCATATCTTTGGAGCTGGCCTACGACCACAATGAATCAGAATGATTTGCGATCACGCAGTTATCAAAACTTCTTCGCCACTCATCTTCTTGCAATCCTACCTTTGGCTCCCAATTCTCCCAGTTTCTTTCCTGGTCGATGATTCCGGAACGATTGGCCTGGGATACACCATCCGTTGTTCCACCGGATAAACTTTCGCATATGTGGAAACAGCAAGGACTACTGTATCTCCAACAACCTATCCGAAGAATCTTCCTTTTAATGTCGAGGCGTGTAGCAGGATTTACAGCCAACAATGATAGCAACAACCAGTACTGATTTCATCATGTACCTCACTTCCAATGGGACTGCAGTACAACGTGGTACCTCCCAAATTAATTTGTCTGTGATACGTCCGGGAGTTTTACTGCTGACAACGATGGCGGAGCTTGCCATCGAAAGCTCTTGGATTTAATTCGACGTGACGCGGCTTGTACACAGAGAAAATTCATAGATTCTCCGGCCTTACTTTGTGTTGCAATTTGAATGGCCAGCAGCGCATGTACCTGTCAAACAGAACTTGTGACAATCTCAGTGTAGTGCACACTGCAGCGTTTCTCATCCATACTCCACATTCTTGAACCCCACATAAATTCCCACAATCGGACTTCGTTTGTACAAACGCTCAGAAATTGTCCATTCTGTCAAGCTATATACAATTATGAGAATGTTGTATGTTCTTTGATGCAAAAGTCTGGCATAATTCCAGAACTAAAGTTAGTTTGGCACAAAGTCGCCACCTATGTTTTAATTCACTTAACTTCGTTGAACTTAAATTATTAAGAGATTTCTAATAACCTGTCACCCGTTAATACTGTAAAATTTTATTTTATTGTCTTCGCTGTGAAAAGCAGGTACAACGGAGTTATCTGTTCACTCAATCCGACAGTTTCTCTTCCGTTTGTCTAAGCAAGTGTGTGGTTCCAATGTGAACTTGGTTACATATACACGGAATTTTCAACATGCCAGCTGTCACTAGTACCCGACGTAATCTCCCTCCGTTTATTTTACCGGTGCAATTAAAACCCCAAACTCCACAAAACTATCCGATGCGACCAGTAAAATTGTTAATGAAATTAAGGAAAACTTTTTCTATAGGCAGCTATCGTTTGTTCCTCATTAGTATCAAATTCTTTCAGTTTCGTCGTCGTGCTTGTTACGTAATCTCAATGAGAAATCTTTCTTGCGAAAGTCAACTATAACCGAACTTTTCTTACGAGCATTTTTTGTTCTTCCTCTCCTTCGACTTTTAGGATCCCTTAGGGAGAAAATATGTTTGTGTACTTTGTATCTTTCACGGTCCATAGTTCCGTCCGCCTATTCCATCACTAATACGCCTAGGAAATTAGGTGGTCCTTGTCTCCTTTGTCCAAAGTGAATTAAACTTTGTTCTTGTAGTGGTCTTCAGTCTGCAGACCACGAGCAGCATCTATACAGTGTGCTCAACGCATTGCAACGTAGAACTCTGTCAGATTTATCTAACGCAAGATACTTTTTGTTAAATATGACATCCAATCGTCTGCTTTAAGCGATTTTGTCACTAGAAACAGATCGCCAGGTGTGTAATTAATCATATTCACGGAAAGTGTGACATTAACTGCGAATGGGAATAGTTGAAAATGTATACTCAGTCGGGATTCGAACCCGGGTCTCCTGGTTACTAGGCAGTTGCGCTGAACCCTACACCACTAGGAACACAGTGATCAGCACACCAGCACGGAATTACTCAAGTACGCCTCCCATCAGATACAAATTCTCAACTTTACTCTGCCCATTAGAACTCAAACTCGTAGTTTTTGTAAAAGATTCCTGTAACAGTAAGAGCCTAGGAGTGTCTCCGCACTGAAGAACCGCACATTTCCCATCCTCAGTGGTGCAGGGGTCAGCACAACTTCCTAGAAAGCAGGAGGCCGGGGTTCGAATCCTAGCTGGGTGCACATTTTCAACTTTACCCATTCCTAGTTAATGTCATTCCGTGAATATGAAATGATAATAACTGCAAGATCAAAAAGTGGCGTCTGTTCATTCTGACATGTACGAAAGAACAGACACCATATACAACATGCCGATGACGGGCAAGGATCCTTACTTCTGTGCGGTGTCACTCCTAGGCCCTTACTCTTACGGAAGTTTACAAAAATTACGAGTTCGGATTTTAATGGGCAGAGTAAAGTTGCGAATTTGCATCTGACGGGAGGCGTACTTGAGTAATTCCGTGCAGGTGAGGTGATCGCTGTGTCCCCAGTGGAGTAGTCTTGCTTGCGACGCGGTAGAGCGAGCACCTCTCTGAGCGCTCCGTGTCAATAGCGTTTTATGTTGTGTACGTGTGGATCGTCTTGTTGATTTGAAATTCTTGGTATCGAGTTTTCGCCTGTCTCTCTATTAGTGTTCGTTTTCTGTGTGTATTGCGCATTATTTGTAGATAACTCTTTCAGATTAATTTGCATAATGGCTCCAACCGTTACGAGGAGCCGCGGCGGAGCGGCCGAGCGCATTGAGGCGCTATGCTAAGCTGTGCGAGGTCGTTCCCCGTCGGGGGTTCGAATCCCTCCTCGGACATGGATGTTTGTGTCGTCTTTAGCCTAAGCAAGTTCATAAGTTGTTTTTAAGTTTAGGTACTGATGACACCGTAGTTAAGACCCATAAGCTCTACAAACATTTGAACCAGTACTAACACCGTGTCGCCCAAGTTACAAAGTTACACTTCCAGGTGTACGGAGCAAAATATGGTCTCTTTACTGGAGACGCCTTGCTGCCAATCCCGCAGATGCAGACATAACAAGTAGCCGTAGTGCCGGACGCGCCGCCGGTTTTAAACACTCCGGTCAGCGAAGTGAGCGAAGAGGCGCGCGAGGTAAACACACACGTCACGAGGGGAGCGTCTGCCTGCAAGCCGTCGCTAGGCAACAGCAGCGCGGCGATACACAGCACACTACGGAACCTGCCACCGAACAGCACGTTACCGCTACTGTCGCGCAACAGCCAGACTCCAAACGAGCACACAGAAAAAAGAAAACCACGAGGAGGCACATGCCGAACACGTGGAGAATGTGAATAGGAATCAAGACGTATACCGTGACCTTCCTTCGGTAGTCTCCGCGGTAAAAGCTACCGTCAGTCGAAAGCTAAAAAAGTCGCGTCGTGGCCATCGGTATGCTGGCTATCTGCCTTGGGAGCGCGTGTGATTCTGTTGCTAGTGTGTTTCATTTGGTAACTGTAATTACTAAAGGGGGAAAGCCCTTATTAATGTCGTTGTATTATATTGAGTATCTATAAGGTGTTTTTCTGTAACTGTTGCATCGATTGGAGTTATTACTATACAGTGAGCTAAGATGTCACTTAACTGAGCCTAATATTATTTCTTGTTTTCTTAACGTTTTTTGAAACATGACCGCGGTTGTGATCTTTTGGTTATTCGTGGTGGTTTTAAGTACCTTCCGCCGGATCTTGAATTGTGTATTTGAAATTGCCCCAATTATTTATTACATGTGTTGTTTATACAAGCAAATTTTCCTTTGGTTGACTAGTTTTCTCAAGAGGGGCGAAATTTTTTTAATTGTTAACAATTGTTTCCAACACCAGTAACCTATTCAAGTTGTACGAAATTTTTCTTAAACGAGTGCAAGAGTTCTCTAAAAAAAATTGCTTATGTGATCTTGCAGTTCAGATTTTAAATTTGCTGAATGCAGCTTCCCGGGGAAAAAAATGGAAGGTTGGAGAAGGGCAGCACGTTTTGTTTTATCACGTTACAGTGGGGAAAGCGTCACGGAAATTTTGCACGATTTGAGGTGGAAATCGTTAAAATAACGACGTTATACTAGACGGCGAAATCTATTTGCGAAATTTCAATCACGGACTTTTACTTCAGAATGTGAAAATATTTTGCTAGCACCCACCTACATAGGAAGACATGACCATCCCAATAAAATAAGAAAAATGAGATCGAAAAGGGAACGGTTTAGGTGTTCTTTCTTCCTGCGCGCTTTAGAGAATGGAACGGTAGAGAAAGATTATAAAAGTGGTTAATGAACCCTCTGCCAGGCACTTAAATGTGATTTGCAGAGTATCTATGTAGATGTAGATATCTGATTCATTTATTTATTCTAAAGTATTTCATTTGGCTTATCTTTCATTTATGTAACTCCTTAATAAATCTTAATTGAAGTCGTTGTTTCTTAAGCTATATGTTTGACTGCCCTATTCATATTTATATTTTATATTGCTTACCATTTGTTTTAATAAATTGTGATTTGAAGAAGCAATTGGTTCATTTCCTTGTGACCTTATCCTTGGGGTGGTTTCAAATGTCCAGATGTTTGTAATTCTGTGGGACGTAACTGCTTGGTTATTAGTCCCTAGCTTACATACTACTTAAATTAAGTGGAACTGACCTAAGGACAACACACACATCCATGACCGAGGAAGGATTCGAACCCCCGAATCGGAACGGCGCGCGAACTATAACGTGGCGCTCCAGACCGCACGGCTAATGCCGCGCGGCCCTTGGGGTGGGTCTCAGACTTATTTTGACTCCTATCAACACATATAAGAAAAGGTATTAAAGTTAATAACACATTACGTGTAGAATGGTGGCTGTAAAGTGCTTCTCATTAAAGTGGTCGACTTTCACGCAGTGTAGTCCAAAAGCATGCGATTTAAAAAATCCTTAACATAAACGGAGAACGATTTATTCACACACACCCCAGGCGCCAATGAAAGTGCATGTTCATGTGCACATTCATATGTTCTTGATGCACCGGGGGATCAAAAAGTCAGTATAAATTTGAAAAATCACGGAATAATGTAGATACAGAGGTAAAAATTGACATACATGCTTGGAATGACATGGGGTTTTGTTAGAACAAAAAATAAAGAAAAGTTCAAAAAATATCCGACAGATGGCGCTTCATCAGATCAGGAAAACAATAATTAGCATAATAAATTAAGACAAAGGAAAAGATGATGTTCTTTACAGAAAATGCTCAATATGTTCACCATCATTCCTCAACAATAGTTGCAGTCGACGAATAATGTTGTGAACAGCACTGTAAAGCATGTTCGAAGTTATGGTGAGGCATTGGCATCGGATGTTGTCTTTCAGCATCCCCTAGAGATGTCGGTCGATCACGATACACTTGCGACTTCAGGAAACCCCAAAGCCAATAATCGCACGGACTGAGGTCTGGAGACCTGGGAGGCCAAGCATGACGAAAGTGGTGGCTTGAGCACACGATCATCACCAAATTACATGGGCAAGAGAACTTTTACGCGTCCAGCAATTTTTTTTTTTTTTTTTTTTTTTTTTTTTTTTTTTTTTTTTTTTTTTTTGTTTCTAATAAAACCACATGTCATTCCAAGCACGTGTGTCAATTTTTAGTTCTGTAAGTACATTATTCCGTGATTTTTATTAAGTTATCACATTTATACTGACTTGTTGAGCACCAGGTTATTTACTGATCAGTAATTTCAATTGTACCAAGTAATCAGTAATGTTTTACTTTATCAGACTATGGATATCATTTGAATATGAATTTTACGGGGCAGATGTAAGCTGCTTTACACTGGATTCATATAAATTACGAACAAAATTTTCTGAAAAAACTTTTCAGTACATTGAATGTGTGCAAGTTACATTGTATTCAACGTTGAGAAGGCCACCAGGATGTAGTTTCGGAAGGGAGCTTTGTATGACTATTAATTTCAAATGAGATTAGGAAATGTGTCCTTTTGCACATGAATCTCAATGTTCTAAAGGAATTGCATTGTTGTGCCGTTCTCTGTGTGGTTATTTCGGGCAAGTTACTAGTTATCGGCATCGTAAGGAGATTCACATTACATATCATATGTAAATTCTATTTAATTCTACAATATTGGTTGTAACTTATTGTGATCTGACACATAAATCCATCTGGTTTCGTATGGATAAGCACAAATCCTTGTAATAAGGATCAGTTTAATATAAAACAATTAAATTCATAAGATTCACCTTTCGTATCAGTGATTGGATGTGCAAATTGCGCTGAAACACTCTTATCGGCACTAAAGAAACTTGGTAGGCTGACGCCTCAGCTCGAGTTGAAGCAAGCGCAAAAATGTCGAGGTAAGACATTCCGCTGATATTTTAGCAAAAATATATCTAAAATGGGGGAGGGGGAAAACTCGTGTTCTTTCCCCCGGCGCCACTCGAAGAGGTGCCACTATCAAGGTCTGACACTGAAAGACGTGAACCCCCAGTCATCTGAAGCACCAGCCTCTACAGATAACAGACGATTTATTTACAATTACAATTACAATAACAATTTAGGTCTGTTACCTGGATAACTAAAACAGACCTTTACAATCAATTATTATACATCACAAATTACACCACTGCAACTCATATTAATTTATCAGATTGTTAAATTTACAAAACAAAATACAGTAAAGTAAAGTAAAATAAGTAACAAAGTAAATTACACTACTACTACTAGTGGTGCGCTGATTTACACTATCCATCTCATTTACACCACTGGATTTCTAGTCTAGATTGGATTTGGAAGGTAGCGAGGCAGCCAAAACCAGAGAACTTATTCCAGTGACTTCTCTCTTATACCTTGCTCACAGCTAGTGGCCCACATATTAATGTTCACTAATGGGTTTCGGGATATTTATGAACGGGGTATTTTTGCGAGTCAGTTTTTCACTCGAGCCGTTTTGCGTGGGAGTGATAATGCAGCGTCGGAGACAGAACAGATAGAGCTTCCGGAACGAACGTCCGGTCAAGACACTTCAAGCGATTAAGAAGGCTACGTACTGAGATTCCCCGCGCGATTTGGACCTCTATATATATACTCGGACCTGTAGCAAAAACATAGTCGGTCACGCAGCTCGGTCGAGTAGACATCGCAGCTAGATCCGTGGCCTTCTCAGCTTTCCCGAAACCACATTTTCTACACAGCAATGGCAGGCTCGTGCTGGCGGTGTGTGTTCCCACTCGTTTTCCTGGTGACTGCCACTCTGCAGGCTGAAGCAAGTGGTGCAGCTACCACCGAAGGCGTGCAGGCTGCAACAGAAGGCAGCCGGCCTACGGCAGAAGACGCAGTGTCCACGGAAGTCGCTGGTGTGGAGCCCCTGCAGGCCAGAGCGCACGCCCTCTCTCGCCTGCCCGGCTGGGAGAGTGTGTTCAACAGCAGCGTGTGCCGCGCCCAGGTGCAGTACAGCGCCAGGCTGCGCGTCGTGCAGGCCTGGTGCGCCGACGGCGTCGACGGGCAGGAGTTCGACGCCCGCGGCCGGCAGTTCGTCTGCAGGAGCGTGCGCCTCACTCTGCCGGCGGCCGGCTCTGACGTCGACGTGCCCGCCGGCTGCGTCGCGCGCCTCCTGCCTGTCGTGCGCAGCGACGCCATCCAGTCTGCAACAGACTGACGCGTGCCACGCGATTTGTTCCGTCCCTTTCCTAATAAGTTACGCATCACGATATTATATTCTCTATTGTAAATCATAGATCATAGGAAGTGTAAAAGTTTCGTAATCGGTATTCTCTTACTGTGGTGAAAATTAAGAGTACCACACAACTGATACTTAATATTTACCATCGACTGATATTGTACCGTTATCAAACCCAGTTGAATATTCCTACTGGTACAAAAGGATAAACAATTTGGTAAAAACGAGAGATAAAGCAGGAGGTGAAATCAACTTAAAGTCTCCAGTTATTACCAGTCATTTTAAAATCTTTGAACAACTTAACAGTTCGATAGTAATGTCTCTGCTTACGTTACACGAAATTTGTACATAATTTTTGATTTTGTTGTATTATTTATTGCTGAATGTGTAAATTATTAGTCTATATATAACTTACTACTTTAGTTATATGATGTTGATTTAAACACAGTTCATAATAAAAATACTTGTTTTGAAACATTAAAATGTGGTTGCTTTGTTGAATAGGAGTGATCGTCACCACAGAATTACACCCTTTTTCCTATCTCTTACTTTGTATGCGCAATAGTTGTAAAATGCTTGAAACTAAATATGGCCCTGGTACGTAGGAAGAAATCATCATACTATTAAACAACTCAACTAAACCCTTTGCCAACATGAAGCATCGCAAATATTTGAAGAAAGTAGGCAGTATCGTTTGTCTTTAGCATACGTTAATTGCAGTATTCTGTAACTTTAGGGACCGAAAACCTTCACAGTTTGGTCCCTTATGTTTACAAACATTCGATTTCTTCAGCATCCTTGAAAAACTGGCAGATTAAATTATACATCAATTTATTTACAATAAGCGTACGTGAATCAGTAGTTCTGAACAACAAAATCAAGTTTTCAATTGATAATGAACCAAATACGTAATAGGAGTTGGCTAACATGGGAAAGAGTCATAGTCCACTTCCCCACAAATTAAAATAACAGTATAATCCATCGCACATATATTGATGATTCAACCTACAGTGCTTGTATATACTCTAGAACCTACTCCTAGCGAGTGTCTCCAAGCAGCAACAGACACTAAGTAAAATGAAACTCTGACGGCTTAAAATACTGGAGCGATACTGCTCATACATTCCAGCAGAATAGGGTTAGGTGCTACTCCAAAATTTCCAACACGTCTCGTGGATTCGAGAGAAAAATATCCGACAGCCATAAACAAAGAACGAAGGAAGGCTTTCGCAGTCATTATTGTCAAAATAAAAATTCTTCTGAGCTATTTGCTGCGTCATTATGATAAAATATTTCCAACTCTGTTGTTGACCAATCACATGCAAACACCAACAAGCGTACCCCTTCCTGTTTTCCACAAGTAAGAACCGCAGATTAAAAACACCAATAAGCGCATCTTCCTCCCGTATTTCCATCTATGACAAACAGCACTGCAAGCACTAATAAAGTTATTCGTTTCCTTTCTGCTACCAAATTTCAACCAAACAGAACCACTCGTAGGGACATAATTGGCTTTGTAAGACAAGCACAGAAGGAAACAAGTCAGTATTTCCTTAGGAAGGCTCCTGCAACGGAGCCGAGACATTGGAAATATTTTACCATAATGTAGCGGGCAAATAGCTCAGAAGAATTTTAATTTTAGCCTTTAAAAACATCGATTAAATAGACAATATCTATAATCTTGACCGCAAATTTATTAGCAGTGATGACCGGTTTTAACTCATTTCTGAGTCATCCTCGGATCAGTTTACAGGTTTGTCAATAGTTGTATCTGCCAGGCAGTATAACCTTCCAATCAACTAATTAAAACATCTTCCTGTTGTGGTCTTCATTGCGCAGACTGGTTTGATGCAGCTCTCCACGCTATCCTGTCCTGTGCAAGTCTCTTCAACTGAGAATACGTTCGGCAACCTACATCCTTTTGAATCTGCTTACTATATTCGTCCCTCGGTCTCCCGCACGCTTCCTTCTAATGGTAAGTAGGTGTGTCCAACCAATCTATACCTTCTCTTAGTCAGGATATGCCAGAAACTCCTTTTCTCCCCGATTCGGTTAAGCACCTCATCATTAGTTACGTGATCAACCCATCTAATTTTCATAGCTCCACACATCAAAAGCTTCTATCATCTTTTTATCTGAACTCCTTATCGTCCACGTTTCACTCCCATACAGTGCTACACTCCAGACAAATGCTTTCAGAAAGGACTTCCTAAGACAATATCCATTCCATTCAATTGCTCTTCCAGATCTTTTGCTGTCTCTGACAGAATTGCTATGTTATCGGCAAACCGCAATGGTTTTATTTCTTCTCCCTGCACTTTAATGCCCTCTTCAAATTTCTCCTTCCATTCCTTCACTGACTGCTCAATGTACAAATTGAACAACATTGGGGAAAGGCTAGAACCCTGTCTCACTCCCTTCCTAACCTCTGCATCCCTTTCTTGCCCTTGGACTCTAATAACCGCTGTCTGGTTTTTGTATAGGTTGAATATAACTCTTCGATCCCTATATTTTACCCCTGCTACCTTCAGAATTTGGAAGAGTGTATTCCAGTCGACACTGTCAAAAGCTTACTCCAAATCGAAAAACGCTAAAAACGTAGGTTTCCCTTTCCTTAGCCTATCTTCTAAGGTAAGTCGTAATTGCCTCCCGTGTTCCTATATTTCTCCTAAATGCAAACTGATCTTCCCCGAGATCGGATTCCACAAGTTTTTCCATTCGTCTGAAAATAATTCTTGTTAGTATTTTGCAACCTTGACTTATTAAACTGATAGTTCTGTAATTTTCACACTTGTCTGCACTTGATTTCTTTGGAATTGGAATTACTATATTCTTCTTGAAGTTAGAGGGTATTTCCCGTTTCTCATACATCTTGCATACTTGGTGATACAATTTTTTCACGACTGGCTCTCCTAACGATATCAGCAGTTCACACGGAATATCATCTACTCCAGGGGCCTTGTTTCGTCTCAAGTCCTTCAGCGCTCTGTCAAAATTACAACTTATAAAACCAAAACATGCGGCACATTTGAAGAAAACCACATTGGTTGTTGCACATATATGACTTTTTTGCAGAACAGTAGCTAAAATCAGGCATTACGGGTTAAAATTCACTGACAGTATCTATTATTCTTTAAACTTCTCAATCAAGGTATCTGTAGCAGGGGTCAGTGTGAGAATATTCTGTACATTTCTAAGAAGTGATGTCGAAGTACACTCGTACAAATGAAGCACTTGGGATGTAGCTATCACAGGAACACTCGGGATTCAAGTATTTCGTTGAGGATGGACTAATATTCACTCCCTCTCCAATATACGGAGGCCGATTTTCGTCTTCTATGAAAAGATAATTTCGTAACAAAAATCGTTAAAAACGCTTCACTAATCTCTAAATTATCGCAATTTTTTCAGTTTAGCACCCAGGGCCGTTTCACCAGTGAAATATGTTTTACCATCGCTAAAAAAATACGTGTCCTTTAGTTTTTCATGTATTATGTCTAAATTTTAGAATAAAAGGTTTGACACGTCCGTAGGTTTACTTGTAAGGGTAGCAACTGTCCGGCATCATATGCTGATATTTATTTATTTACTAACTGTACCTGGCATTAGTTTCTTTTCTCATATTAAAATGCAATGCTGTGTCATAATTTCAGACTAGTAAGTGAGGAACTTTGCGGTATTTGCTATCAAAAACAGACTGACATTAAATATATATTCTCTCAATCGCAAATCTCCGAAAGTTCTCGAATCTGCTTTTCCACTATATATGTATATATATACATTTGTTGTGCGCAGTTTCACGATATGACATACCTCCTGAAGTATATATCATACGGTGATTTACATTTGTTGACACATGCAGCTCTATATGTCGATACTGTATCTAAAATATATTGCAGATGAGTTGACTAGTTACGAAGTAATAAATTAAAATGGCATGCCTGGTGCGACAGTGCTATGTCACGTACAGCGAAAATATAGTAAATAATAAACTATTTCCCGTAAAGATTTGAAACTGTAAGTAAAGTCTGTTGCATGTCACTAAGATAAATGCGGATATCCGCTATCTCATTATTCATGATGTATCGTACTGCTTTGCTTTGAGACCAGATACCTAAGCAGACGTACACAGGTAACAACTCACCAAAGATTCACCACAGATGTCTCGTATAGTAACGCATAAAGGGCAAACATTCAGATATTCATTTTCTTATTTTTGCTTCTGTAGGAGCTTTCCAGCTCAAGTGAAATTTTCAACTGTAGTGAAGACGTATGCTGGCAATTACACTGGTGACTTAAGATATTTTCGAAGACAAATCCATCGGTCCTCTTCTCACACCACTGTTGATAATATCCAGTGATACAGAAGATTTCATAAATAATTGATTTATTTATACATTTCAGCAAAACTATCAGTCAGATGTTAATTCCTGCATGAAAAATCACATTAAAATTTAAAGTTCTGCCCCTAGCTGAAACGTATCGCCCATAGCGCGTGCACGTTTCGCTCCCTAGAAACGGCCACAGTATGAGAACACTAATCGATATCCAACAAAATATAAAATAAACTTTTAAAATTTTCTTCGCTTTTTCTCGTTCATACGCCCCTTGCCATTGATTCAAGATTTTACTTCATTAACAAAGTAAGTAGTCGTTTTCATCTGTTTTATGTATGGGAGTTCTACTGCGTAAATATTCGGAGTTGGAGATTTGCTACATGGAAATAATGGCCCACAATGGTTTCTGCGACTACTGAGCCGCGTAGTTGCCTGGCGTTGCTGGGTATCTACAATAGTAAGTGGAACCTCTACCAGAAAACTTTCTGCCACTACAAGTAAGTGTTAGATTCACATTCACCAGGTATCTGGTGCAGGCGTCATATCTTTTACTGCTGCTACAACGGCAGGTTATCACGATTTAAGAGAGTTTGTACCTAGTGTTACTGTCGGCGGACGAGAAATTGGACATAGCATTTCCAAGGTAGCGACGAGGTAGGGGTTTTCCCGTGGGGTCATTTCACGAGTGCACCGTGAATATCGGGAATCCGGTAAATCATCAAATCTCCGTCATCGCTGCGGCCGGAAACAGATCATACAATAACGGCACCAAAGACGAATGAAGAGAACCGTTCTACTTGGCTGAAGTCACGCCCACTCGTGAGCCCTTGCTGACTAGAGGACGCAAGGCTTTACGCCTTACCTGGGACTGTCGATGCCCACATTGGAATGTTGATGTCTGGTCTGACGAGTGTCGTTTTCCATTTTATCGAACGGATTGACGTGTACGGGTATGGATACTACTTCATTACTCTGTTACCCTACATGACAGCAGGGAAGACCAAGCTGGTGGAGGCTCTGAAATCGTATGAGGCGTGTGCTGTTGGAGTAAAATGGGACCCCTGATACGTCTAGATACGAGTCTGACAGGTGTCACGTACGTTCGCATCCTGGCTGATGGCATATATCCATTCATGCCCACTGAGCATTATGACTGATTTAGGCAATTCTAGCAGGACAATGCGACACGCCACACGTCCAGAATTTTAACAGATGGCTCCAGGAACACTCTCCGGAGTTTAAACACTCCCGCCGGTCATCAAAATCCCCATACGTGAATATAATTGAGCATATTTGGAATGTGTGACATGTTGGACAGAAGAGATCTCCAGCCCCTAGTACTCTTAGGAATTTATGCACACCTCTGAAGGTTGAAAGGTGTCAATTCCTTCCAGCACTACTTCAGACATTACTCGAGTACATCCCACGTCATGATGCGACACTTCTGCGTGCTCTCGGGGGCCGTACACGATATTACACAGGTGTGCCAGTTTCTTTGGATCTTCAGTGTACTGCGAGCAGTTGCTTCATGATACCATTAGAATAGTAAGTGGTTGAGAAATACATTTGAACTCCCAGCAACAAATAATCCTGAGCTATCAACGAACATCAAAACCGAAACAGAGATAATTGAATCAGAGTTGTCACAGAAAAACAGAACACTGAAATTCTCAAATTCACCAAACGAAAAATGAACCTATCCACAAAAGAAGACTCAAATTCACTCTTTCTAAATTCACGATGTAGATAAAGTGTGGCTTACAGGATAGCAAATTAATAATCAGGCAACAATTTGCAATAATAGTAGTTTCAAAAAAAATTGACGACATCTTCCACGGTTATAAACCAGTCTTCTTCAAACATACATGTTATACCTATAGACAATGTGACATCATAAATTGCAAATTCATAATCATTTTGCCTAAAACATGCGTCATACCAAGCCTGTTGTGTAAAATATTGTGAAATACAGAATCAGAATAAAATTGTCACTTATTCTATATGCATATCACAGTAATTGAATGTCCTGGGAGTGTGATTCAGACGAAAGATACGTCAGCGTGTTTGGAGTCATTCACGCTTACTGGTGGGAAGCAAGGAGCGTGCATACCGGGACCGGTGGCGCATGCGCCGTGGGACATAAACGTTCAGTGGCTTAAGTAGCCATTGGGAGAACGTACATTGAATTTACAACGATGTTAATAAATGGGATATTTGGATAAAAAGAGGGTAACAAGGTCGAGGGAAGCGAAAAGGTAAAGCAGTCAACAATCCGAAGATTGGTTTGAACACCACAGTACTTTACTAGGCATGGTCCTGTTTGGAGGTGGTATGCCGTTGCCTTCCTCCGACCTTCGAACTGACTTACCCAGCCAGTTATAGGGGGACCTACAGTTTAACGTGGGTTTCGAACCACGGCGCTACTCGGTATTTTGCACATGAGCAGCACTGTCAGAGGTGAAAGAAGTGGGAAGAGGCAGATAATAACTCTAGGACCTGGCGGGGATCGAACCCGTGACCTTTGGATTTGTAGTATGGCACTCTAACCCTGTGCAACCGAGGCGCACTGAGGAACGCTATACAAACAAATTTTACATTGGTCAATTGTAAGAATATGCTAACAGTTACCGTTAAATACTTTGGTGATGCGAGAGTCAATAGCAGTATTATATTTCATAAAATGCATTTTTAAAACCATCGCTATTTATTAAAAACCTTACTTATCAACCAGTTTCGGCCAATAGACCATCTTCATGTTGACTGATAGGTTTTACCTAACATGACCACTGTATTTTTAATATTTTTAGTTATACTGACCCCTGTTTGTCTCTACTAGATGTATTTTATACGATGCATTTTACCATTCAGTTTTAACACCTATTTATTCATGAAGATGGTCAATTGACCGAAACTGGTTGATAAATAAGGTTTTTAATAAACAGCCGATGGTTTTAAAAATTCACTTTATGAGACCGTTAAAATACATTGCGTCAACGAACAACAATAACAGAAAAATGTACCAGATGAACAAAAATAAACTGGATTAGTATATAGCTTATAGTGTGATGTCGCAAATCATGTAAAATGGATAATAAATATCATGTCAATTGCAAATGTAAGCAGGTTTTAGATTTTTGAGGAAATAGACAAATCCGAAAGGCTACCTCCAGTAGTAAGAAGATTTCGTGACCAGTATGGGTTTGAAGCCTTCAAACTATTGTCTAGAGGCGAGATTTAACCGATCATTTAGTAAACTGCCATCGTTGTGTTCTAGATGTTTAAAGATCTCAAGTTCATCCCAAAGGTCAAGCTTTAGCCCTTTAACTTCTCTGTGTAAAATGATTGTGTCTTCTAACATCTGTAAAGTTTCGAATTCTGGGTATCGAAAAGCGCCCCGCGGAACCTCTGCCGGACTCGATGTGGATGTCAGGGTCGACGGAGTCGTCGCATACGCAGATGACCTTCTAGTGGTTGTCTCCGCCAACAACAGGGCCCAACTAGAGGAGAAGGCACGAGAAACACTGACAACAATAACACAGTGGTGCCAACACAACAAACTCAAGATAGCAACCAACAAAACGACATACACTCTACTCAAATGGTCATTACAACAAAACCGATCAGTTAAATTAGACAACACAAATATAAAACGAACAGTAGTCACTCGTTATCTGAGTGTCCACATTGATGAAAGACAAAATTTCCACGAACACATTAAGATAACCACAGACAAAGCAGAGAAAATACTACACAAGTTGACAAGCCATAATTCTACCTCGTACAGACTGCCTCTGTCAACTATACGAACATATCAATGTGTTCTCTTCGAGTCAGTATTATGCTTTGCAGCTAGTACCTATGCTCAAAGATTGAGCCTAGTAACCAACAAAAGAATTGTGAGACGTGGGCAGAGAAGTGTGTTATGACAACTTACTGGTGCATTCAAATCAACACCGATAGAAACGCTATTCGTCCTTCTCGGTATCTGTCCAGTTGACAACACAATAAAATATAGAGCTGCAGCGAACTGGCTTAAAATGGAGAATCTACACAAAGTGCACGAAATAATTGGCACACATATCGTAACAAACCGCCAACTGAGAACATGGCGAACAGACACATAGCAACAGGAATGGGAGGCCTGCGAAAAGAGACTTAGACTATATACACTACCACCAGACATTAGAGAAAGAAAACGAATAAAGCATATCGACCCCAGACGCGGTATGGTTCACTTCCGTACAGAACATGGTACATATCCCATTCACCTGTTCCGAATGGGACTGGGCGACACCAACACTTGCACCTGACAAAACACCGAAGGCTCCCCTGAACACATCGCCAAACACTGCGGACGATACACACATGTCAGAGACACACAGCAGCTTGATTTTACAGCAGACGTTACGATATATGCCACAAAAAAGACGAACAAAAATGGACAACACACTAGCAGACAAGATATCCAAAGCAACCTACGAAAAATACAAAAGGACAGGGCCCTACAGGAGGCGTGTCCATATGCCCGGCAGAGTGGAAAGGTATACTTGGGAACAAAAAGACGAGGAAGAAGGCGATGAAACTTTCATAAATGAAGGAAGTGACACCGATGAGACTCAACACTGACAGGGGAGCAATCTCCTACTGTCAACAACCCAAACCAGACCTTCTTTACATTAATATGGATACTAACACCTGAGACACAATAAAGAGAAAACAATATAAAGAACAGAGACTAATATTACCAAAACCGTGGAAACTGTTCTGGGTGATCAGTGGCTTGAAGGAAACATTCCCAGATACTCAACGCCCAGCGCGGTTCAATGCAGCTAACCATAAGGACAGAAAACCTATAATATATATATTATTCCTTTCTTTCCTATTACGTCGTTTAGCCCAATTAAAATTAACAAATTTCAGAATACATTGAATTTCGACATATGTATAACAACCATGTAACCAATCCTGTTTTTATGTTTTCCAATATACCTAATTATTGTAAAATGCACGAATTTTAATTTGTTATAATTGTAGCAACAACTGTAAGCACTTGTATATATGTATTTTCTCTTTGCTTTTATTTTTTCCCTCTTATTTCTATTTATCTAAAATAATCAAATTATGTAACATTAACGAACTAATGTATAACATGTAAAACAACAAAAAAACTACAAATGTACGTCCTGCTTTATATTAAAAGGTAGCAGGATTCTTCATCAGGATTAAAAAGAAACAACTGGTGCAGACCAACCAGCCTACGCATGCGAAGCAGCGGGGGTTCTGCTAGTAAATAAATAAAAATACTGGACCGCCGAGAAAAAGTTCTACAAAATAATTGATCCTGAAAATTTAAACTGTATCACTAATTTTGTGTCACGGTGTTTAATTGCTATGAAATAAATGTATTGACAAAGGGCATAAAAGTTCTTGTTATGTATTTATGTTCCAAGAGTTGGGTATTCACCATTACTGGGCATATTCTTCCAGAGTTTCATATTTACTTTATTTATGAATTGTGCAGCTTGTCTATTAGATTAATAATTAATAGGTTGCACTTAATTTGATTATTTACTGAACATAGATGGTACCCGGACAACTGAAGACTGGGATAGTATCTGTCAGCTTTGACGAATATCGTATCTTAGTCATAGTCAATTTGCCCATTCTCATATTTAAATAGTAGCTGCACTTGATCATGAATTAAAGAAACTGCCCATTCTCACATTCTTGAAAATTAAGACAGGGTAAAATTATAGAAAAGGTGGCATATTTTCATACTGTGACTTGTTTGTTGGTAATGCCTACCAAAAGAGGTGATGGGAAGCTAAGATGGTGAAACAGCTGTTTTTCTAGCAAACAGAAATGTTTTAGTTTCAAATATTGGATTTTAATAACATGGTTTACCACAACCAGATTTTCTGCACTTTCCCATTCACTGGCTTCACCAACTCACAAACAAAATGTTACCTCCAAACCTAACCTCAGTCCCTAGTTATATTATGGATCAGCTCATCACAACAACCAGTTTTTGAAATGACAACCTCCAGCTTCCAAGTGACTGATATACTGGCACAGCATTTTCATTACAGAATTTAGGCCAATGAGCTGCTTTGAAGTCATTGCACATCTTTATATCTCAGTTGCTTTTTTTATCAGTGTAGACCAAATGAGATGCAAATTGATGGTAAGTATTTGTTTATTCACAATCATTTTGCTAGCCCCACCCCCTTTCTGTGCTGGCATTTTGGACACTTCTGATGCAGTAATACTCAAGGTTTCCATTAGATGGTGCTAACATTGTAGTTACAATCAGTTTATCTTGGGGTATGGACTTTTTGTGTGTGTCCATTATCTAAGAAATGTTTTTTGGATATATTGTACTGCCTAGTTTATATGATGAAACGTATTTTCAACTGTAAATATTAAGCAATGCCCTATGTCAATCTACAACTATTATTTGGTGTTAACGTTTTGGGCTTCACCAAGTCTCAACTGAATCTCTGCTGTTCAATGTAACCTAGACTTTGGGCAACACTACACAATAATAATTTGGGTGGTGTGGTGGGTATGAAGGTTCATATTACACATCACAACTAGGTGAACATGTTAATGGTGCTGACAGGTAAAGAATAAAGTCTAAATAATTTTTTACAGCAGATAAGTTTCTTGTTGCATTTCTTTGACTATAATAAATTTTAATCACTCTGAGACAAAGCTGATAAGATGAAGTATGAAATAAGTCTACAGACGTGATATGATGGAGAATATTGTAAGTATGAAATAGGCCTACTACTATTGATAGCTTCTTGTGATTGAAACTATTGATGCTATAAATTGTTGTTGTAGAACTGATTTGCAACAGGTACATGATTTCTTGTCACTCTTAGCGTAAAATGAACACGACATTGAATAAACATTGCCTGCTCCTAATTTCTAGTATTGTAGACAATTTGATCATTAAAAAAATATAACACTAACTCTTCATAACTATTTGATCCAGAGAAGTAAGATTTTCATTAATCAGTTTAATTCCTTATAACAGTTAATATAGTTACTGTACTGAAATGCAGTTAGCTTTAGACAAAACGATTTAGACGAAATTGGAAGTAGGGGTGCCACAACTTTGTTCCAACAGTTGAAAATACTCATCTTTGCCAAGTGGAACGTTTGAATGGAGGTTCTTGCAGTAATTTATGTGTTAAAAACAATAAACTCATCATTAGATTTCTTCCCTTCTTTTTACTGCAATGTATATTAAATTTTTCCACCAGTTGAATTTCCCTTATATTTAGAATATATGCTACTTGTTCACTGGCGTCTTATCCGATTTTTCTAGCGTTTTTAGCAGAAAATGGAATAGAAAAGGAACGGCAAACAGATTCAGCTTTTAAGATTTCTCGCCACTACAAACTCGATTTTTCTGTTGCGGTGTTGGCGGTGTTTTCTCCTTTTGTAATATTTCTCAAAAAAATCAGTTGTTCCATACTTTTTTCGATTTAAGCCTCCGTCAACAATGAATGAAAACGAGTAAAAAAAATTAAAAAACACAACATAGGCATCAATGACTGAATAAGACGCTTTAATATTCCGGAAAAGCGTCTTAAGCAAAACGGAAAAAAATTGCACGAAGAACAAGGCTGTTAGAAACAATAACTGATAGATATCTGCTGCAGAAGTTCCCCATGCAAATGAATATACATAATTTTGTTCCTGATCGTTTAATGTACTTATTTTTAAGTAGCAAGTGAAGCAATTATGTCATTTCAAAGAAGAAATGTTTTCGTTCCCTGAATTAAAAGAGCACAAAGCAATCACCTCACTCTTTTTGAACTACGGTTCTTTTTTCCGAACGGTCTGCACTGCGGCTGGGCAGGGCGGCGTGGGACTATGTGCGTGACGTCACAAGACGAGTGCGCAGGCTTTCTTCCATAGGGGGTGCTGCCGGGGCGCCCGCGCCGGAGAGAAGTCCCCGCCTGACGCGGTGCCCGCGCGTTGAGCAACCACGCCTCCGCCTCCGCGCTGGAGGAACTCGCGCGCTCTTAAGAGGACGCGGCCGCTGGCCCGGTACAGTCGCCCAGCGAGCTCCCTGGCCCGAGACACGCGACACTGCCACATCAGCAGCCACACACGGACAAGTGCTCGAGTGCTCCCCGCCGCCATGTCTCGCCTGAGCTTCAGCTGCGCCGCGCTGCTGGCTGTCGTCGCTTCTCTCGCCTACGCCGCCCCGGCGGCAGAGCCGAGATTTCGCCAGCGGCGGTCCGCCGCCCCCGACGTCAGTGATCTGGAAGACTGGACCAGCATCGCCGAGTACAGCCTGTGCCCCGCGGAGGTCCAGTTCAACCGCAGACTGCGCGTGTACGAAGTGTGGTGCCAGAAAGAGGGAGACGAGGTGGAGGCCCGAGGTGGCAAGTACGCGTGCACCACGCTCAGGTACTCCCTGCCAGTGCCAGCAGCGGACTCTGACGTCGACATCGCCGGCGGCTGCGTCGCTCTCGTGTCGCACGTCTCTGAGGTCGACGCCAACCTGGAACCCCGAGACTGACACCTCTCGTCACGTATTTATTATAGCGTATTTATTTATTTATATATTATTTCAAGCGAACTAAGGATCTAGTCAAAATAACTACTACGTAATCATTTCCTTCATTCTCCCCAAAACTATAATTTTCTCACAATGGGTTCTTTACCCCTCTTATCACCATCTGACTCATTGTTTCATTCTCCTGAAAACATTTCAATTTATACAATATCAGTCTCAATTCAGTTGTAAAATGACTCTGCTTAAATCTGCTACTCATCTAATTCATTTTTTGTCTTGCCCCAAACTCTTTCTGGTTTGTTTCTCTGTGCAGAAACAATATACCGATCTGATTTGTTAATGTGTCTTGCTTTTTTCTCTCTAGACGTCTATAGAATGTAACACGTTTTTTCTTCACCTCATCTGTCGTTTTTCATCATTTGGTTTCAGGACCTAATTTACTCTTCATTAGACCTGATATTTTCGAAAAATTTCTCAATCTTTTACGAAGCTTGTAACTTCCACTTTGCGGCCACTTGAAAGTATTGTGTCTGAGCTATAGCGAACACTGGTATTACAACTATTTTAGAATGCTATAATTTATCATCCTTAGAAACACATTATTTTTATATTTATTTATTTGTTTATTTGCTTACCACGTCAAGAAAGTGTGTTCTGTGATTCCGCTAATTTATCGAATACTCATTTTTATTTATTTATTATTTATATACTTATTTATTTTCTTGCCGTGATGGCAAAGTGTGACGAATTATTCCACCAGTTTATGGAATAGTTTATTCGGCACTGTAATCTGTATGTTAGGAAGTTTTACAACATGGTAGCGCATGTCGCTTTGCTACGAGACTTGGAAGTTATGCTGTGATATTATTTAATATGCTGTATGATTTATCTGATTAGGTTGTATGAAAGCGTAGTTCCTAAACTTTTATAGTTCCTTGAAGTTCGAGATTATATGAATCAGCCATTTAGAAAAGGCCATATACGCCAAAGTAAATGCCTCACGAGAAAAAGAGAATCTGTATTTCAATATCGAGTTTTAAAATGTATTTTTTATATGTAGATTACAAAGAGTAGGATATTATATTTTCGCAAAGAATGGACGTTTGTTCGAGTACTTTCCAGATTTCGAACTACAATGGAAATGTGATGGGGATGGACATATGGCCTTTTCGAAATGACTGCCTCAATTAAGTTCGATTTACATTAAGGCAGACGACTGAAACAGGGGCTTGGATGGAGATGTACTACATATAATTTAGTAGAAAAGCATAAATTCAATAAAATGCGTAGCAAATGAGTGTTTTGAATAGTAAAAAACATTCATACACAAATGATATGGTCTCATAATTTTTATTTATTTATTTTTGTCCCACTGCATTTTTATGTAAAATACCGATGCAGTTAACAGATATTGCCGTTGATGTATAAGACAAGTCTGCTTTGTACCGTTTTATGCATATTTTGGTACTGCAGGTGCATACTTGATACTCCATAGTTTGTTCTAGTTGTAAGAATTATTTGTGATCTCAGTTTTCAAATGCCACTACCGCCAAATATCTACGAGAAACTTCGTCATCTAAGTTCTCTCTTTTATTGCCATGTAATGTAATATGTAGTGACCTTAGTTATAGTAGATACTAATTAATCAATGTTCCTAGATTACGTGTTCATAAGTTTCTGATGTGATTCTCTGTTATTTATGTTAAGTGAATGAAGCTTTTTGTAAAAATAAACGCATTGAAATACATTTTCCTTGAGTTTTTATTTTAAATATGTTGAATTACACCATGAAAATGAAGCAAGGATAAAGTTTGTTACTGATGTAATTGTTTTTCAAAGGACTGTTTCAGTGAGGTAATGAATGCCTGTTATTAAAAAAGGCAGAGTGGAACTTCCAACATGTATTTGTAATTTCAGAAGAAATTTAGATTTCATACACAACAAGCGGTTTATTCTTGATCGTGTGGTTCTAATTCTGTAACAGAATAATTAAACGGATAGCGTTTCTAACAACTTCTAAGACGACGACTGGTCTCAGCTTTTACACGATGTCAAATTCACGTGGATTTTAAACTGCCATTGTAATATTTATCAGCTTTTAAATATTTAATATACTAGTTGAAATATAATTCGTTTGTACATAAAGAACAGGTAACTTAATGTATGCTGTATTATTTACGAAAGAGTGGATAAATGTAAAATATAACTTTAGAGAAGATTGCTATAAAATTTAGTAACACGTGAGACAATAATGACCCAACGACTAATATTAGAAAATAACTTAAGGAAAGCTTTTGTAGATTTGGCAAAATATTTTTAGAATTGAAATACACACTTTCAAATTCTGAAGTTATCAGGTGTAAAATACGGGGAACGAAAAGTTATATGCAATATGTAGAAAAATCTTGACCAGCTATAAAGAGTCGAAGGGCACAGTGGTTGAGAAGGAAATAAGACAGGGTTTCAGCATTTCACCATTGTCATTGAGCAAGATTTAAAGAAAGCTAACAAAGTTCAGGCAGCAGAAATAAAATATTTGCGTTTTGCCGATGATTTTCTAATTCTGACACAGATAGCAATGGAACTTGAAGAGCAACTGAACACAAGGCAGCCATAAGATGAACATTAACCAGGCCGAAATAAGCGTATTGGACTGTTCTACAAGTATATCAGGTGATGCTAAGGGAACTAGATTCGAAAACGAGACGATAAAAATAGGATGTGTGTTTTGTTATTTAGGCAGTGAAAACTGTGTGATTATCAGGCCAGAGGAGATAGAAAATGAAGAATGCCAATGGGAAGAAAAGCATTTTTGTAGAAGAGATATTGATGTTCTAGGAAATCTTTTCCGCATCTACATCTGTAACCCTTTCAGACCCCTCATTGAACCAAAATCGGTAATTTTAAAACCACTGGGTTTATATAACAAAAAGACCATAGAATGGTATATTATTTTTTCGCTTTCAAAAAAATTTAGAACCAACACAAATGTGAGCGTCTGAATTATCTTAAATACAATACAATCATTTCCCAATTCATTTAAATCATTTATTACAGTGATATTCACGAAAGGAGATACTGTATTTTGACATACACCATGACAAGCATCATTTGTTTGTTGTACATTGTTTTCATTGAGCTGAGTGGAAAAGTTATCGTGAACTTCTGCAGTCAGTAACATTACTGCTGATTTAGTGACTTCATTTTCTCTCTTCATTCGAAAATTCATAGCTCTCTCCCAGTCTGGGAGTATTATCTGCAATATTCCAGGTTAAATCTGACTTTTCATAATCGTCACTTAAGTTTTTCACTTCGAAATCAATCCCTAATAGTAGTATTTCCTCATAAGTAAGCTCTCACAATAAAATAATGAATTTACTAGAACAATAATATGTAAGCCCAATTGTAATATGAGCTATTTATTTCGTCATCTCTTCCTAATCAGAGCCTCATACATCGACGTCAAGTGAGCATACGCCAATGGTATGGTCTCAACCTACACAATTGTGCGTATGGGAGTTACAGTCATTGTATTTACGAATGTATTTAAAATATTTTTATCCAAACTTTTAGATTAGATTAGCTTTTTGTTCCGTAGATCCATGTTGAGGAGATCCTCGTGGATGTGGAAATGTCTAAAAACACAATTTACAAGCTGAATAATAGATAATACTAATAATATAAATACAGATACATGCATTTTCTACGCTTTCTTTTACCTGATAATACAAAAATACTAATATAGTATGAATACCGATACAAGCATCATTTGGTACAATTTAGAAATTCACTATTGGAGTAGAAGGAGTTGGCCACTAGAAACTCTTTTAGGCTACTCTTAAACTGATCTTTATTTCTAGCTAAATTTTTTACAGTTAAAGGATAAACTATTGAAAATAAGTGTTCCTGAGTAGTGGACCCCTTTTTGAACTATAGTAAGCGTTTTTAAGTCCTTGTGTAGATAATTTCTGTTCCTAGTATTGTATGTATGAACTGAGCTCTTTGTTGGGAAAAGGGGTATATTACTTATGAGAAATTTCATTAAAGAATAAATATACTGAGAGGCAATAGTTAATACACCCAGTTCTTTGAAGAGGATTCTACAGGACGTCCGTGAATTTACTCCACAAATAATACGTATTACACGCTTTTGGACTCTGAAGACTATTGACTGACTTGAAGAGTTACCCCAAAATATTATACTATATGACATCATGAAAAGAAAGTAAGCAAAGTATCCTAGCTCTTTTATTTTTATGTCTCATATATCTGATAACACTCGTATTGAAAATACAGATTTGTTGAGTCGTTTCTGCAGTTCTGTGGTGTTCTCCTCCCAACTGAATTTATGGATGTTATGGTTCACACAATCAAATCCCTTTGACAAATCGCAGAAAATGCCGGCTGCTTGCAGTTTATTATCTAATGAATTAAGTACATTCAAACTTATGTTTACATATTTCTTTCGACTTTTCTGATTCTCAAAACGCACTTTTTCAAATGTTAAAGCACCATAAATAATGCAAAATTAAGACGTAGCTCGATGTAGATTCTTTCGACCCACCATCTTGAAAGTTTTCATTGATTAATACACAATATCTTGCGTGTCCAAACAGGTAGCGATACGCTTAGAGGTTTATTCCATCTAGCGATTCCAGCACAATCCTTTCTCTTAGGAATCAACTTCGTAACACAATAATATGAAATGAAATTAACACAATTGTGCGTATCAGGTCCGAAAGGGGTATCCAAAAAGCCACCTCTCATTGTGAGGCGGGGGGTATTTTGTGCATCATTGTGACTTCCTTTTTTCTGTTCCAGTCACGTATGGTTCGCGAGGAAACCTACCGTCGGTAACCCTAAGCCACATTGCGGGCTCTAAGCTGTCTAATTTTATCCATGTTGCCTATTCGAGAATACATATAGAAGAAAGCCGGATACTGGATGACTTTGAAAAATCGTATGCACTCTGCAGTGAAAAGTGGTCCACATGGCTTCCGCCGCGCCTGCCACTGGTCCAAGCAGGTCATCCCAGTGACTCTCCCACTCCTGCTAAACAGACCTGTAGCCAAGTATGCCGCCCTTCCCTCATACCCATCTATTACGGTTCACACAATGACGAGCAATATTCGTTTGTTTTCCAAGGTACCTGCTTCCTTGATGGACTTCCTGAGTATCATTCCAGAGAATGTCAGTTTACCATCTGCCGTCCTCGGGATTAATTTTATGTGATCTTTCCACTTTAGTTCACCCAGTATATATGCTCCCAGATACTTCATGGAAGTAACTTTTTACAGTGACTATTCTCCAGTATTTTTTCCCTCAAGGCATGTACTGTAGTGAAACTTGGGTGTTAGGCAGTTCGGACAAGAAGAGGATAGAAGCTCTTGTAATGTGGGGTCACAGAAGATTATCTGTGTAATGTAACTAATGAGGACATACTGAAGAGAATTCGAGAGAAAAGAAGTCTGTAGCACAAGAGGACTAAAAGAAGGGAGTAATTTACAGGATACATACTGAGACGTTAAGGACAAGTCTATTTAAATGTGTGGGAGGTAAAAGTCGTAGAGAGAAACTATGAGATCAGAACGGAAAACAGGATCTAATGGATGTGCGATCCACCTCTTATGATGAAGCTTGCACAGGATAGAGTAGCGAGGAGAGCTGCAACAGAAAAGTCTTCAGAGTGAAGGCCACAACGTACACACATACCGTATGTATGCTGATGTGAACTGTACAGCGTACAGCGCCATCTGTTAGCAGCTTTCGTAACTATTATTTCAACTGCTGTATAAACTTCTTACAGCTTTCAGAATAAAAATACCGTTTACTGCATTCCTCTATCGATGTTTGTTTTCGAGATATTTAATTTTGAAATCAGGGAGCCCTTTTCTGGACATCCTGTAGAAGCTGAGTTTGGGATTCCGGCAAGCACACAGTCAGCAATAATAAAGAATGAAGACCGCGTGATAAAGGGGTAGATCGGAAAAGACAAAGGATGGCTGAGTTTCCAGATTTAGAAGACGGTTTAGAGCAGTGGTTTCTTACAGCAGAGGAATAATGAAATGATCAGTGGTAGATTTATTTTGAAAGAAAATGCAAATTATTTTGCATCAGCGTTGGGATACGATACGATTCGTTCGAGTAATGGATGGCTTAAAAATTTCAGGAAAAAAACAGGGCATTATTTTCTTAAAAAGGAGAGGGTGAAGTGCCGGTGTAAATATTAAAATGTGTGATGAGTGGAAGAGAACGTGGAGAATGTTGGCAAGTGTTATATGAGGCAACGTGTTCCTGGAAAGTAAGCGCACGGTTATGATTTTGTGGCAGAGTGTTATCGGCAGTTTGCTTTTGCCTCGTTTATTTGAAAGTAGTAGACCTGTAGGGTTTACTCGTAATTTCACAGTATAAAAATTGTTCACCTTTATGTTAAGTTTATAGGACTTAACTACGGGGTCATCAGTCCCTAAACTTACAAATTACTTATGAACAAGCTTATCCAAAGACGGGACAAACATCCATGCCCGAGGGGGGATTTCAACCCCCGACGGCGAACTGCCGCGCGCACCGCAACACGGCGCTCCAGTACGCACGGCTAATCCGCCGCGGCACAAATTACTTATAAACTTCATTAAAGACAGCACAAACATCGATGCCCGAGGTGGATTCGAACCCCCGACAGAGAACGCTCCCGAGCATCGGAGCATAGCGCCTCAATGCGCTCGGCCACTCCGCCGCGGCTGCAAACAACCGAATATGAATCGTCCAAGGTCGTTAAGATAGCTTTACAATAGTTCGTATATCTCTTACACCAACACAACCTTGTCTGTGAATAATATAAGCAACATTAAAACATTCTGAGACAGACTGTGCTACATTCACGTATTCCCAAACTCAGGATGTTGCTACACAATACTAGACTGCTGTTGTTGTAATAACTACTCTTGGCAGGCAGCGCATAGGCCTTGTTCATGTCACGGACATATAGTACATACAACGCCGTATACAGTAGCACTGATGTCACAGAAGGCTCGCCGTCATGTTTCTATCATATAAAGGTGTGAGCACAGAAAACAGTAGTAAAGATATGGATGAACTGACGTAACGACGCCGTCTTTATAGTTATGACATAATTTCTTTCGAAATTCTTTTTCAATAGCAGTACTGCTATAAATGTGCGCCGCGGTGGAGAAGCCTAACTGTCTAAGGCGCCTCGCGGTTGCTCGCCGTCGGAGGTTCGAGTCCTCCCTGTGGCATGGATGTGTGTGTTTGTCCTCAGTTAGTTTACCGTAGTTTAAGTAGTTTTTAAGCTACGGATTGATGACCACGCAGTTTGGTCCGATAGATTTACAAACATTTGAACAAGTCGCTGGTCGACGGGCACTAGGCAGGAAGATGCTGGTCTCTGCGGCAGCCGTCGAAAATGTTGATTTCTATTCACATTATTAACCGAGATGATTTGTAAAATTGAAATGAATCAAAAGTTAGTCTTTGTTTAGCTCTTGCCGAGTGATGATCTGTATATTGTGACAACAATAAAAATGTTATAACGTCTTAAACTTTAATAGTGTGTTCAAGATTATTCTTTCAACCTTTTATATATTTGCAAAATATATCCACAGTGATATTATTTGAAATATTATACATCGTCGAAGATTGTATTTATTTATTTATTACAATCTTGAGTGAAGATATTGATATTAGTGAAAGTTAAACTTCCGACAAGCGAAGATGTTAACAAAATCGATTCTTTATATAGATCGCTTACGAATGAGAGCAACTTATAATATCTGTGTTGATAAAAACATACATAGCTATGGAATTTTAATTTTGACAGATCATTTCTGTTGGCAAGAGAACTTTGAAATATTTTATCTAAATTGACAGTTTTATAAAAAGGTGATAGTTAAATCGAACGCTTCTTCTCTCTGGGAAAGAACCTGACACTGAAAGTTGAATAACAGTGCAAAAGTCAATATGAGAAATTGTTATTATTATCTGAAACTGACATTTCGTTGAACGGATGAGTGGTTGCAGTGTCGTCTTGACGCAACCCTCTAGCACGCACTGGCGGTACACTAACCAGCCGGCGTTCCATTTCTCAAGTTTGCAGCCTGTTGCCCTCCCATACGTTTGGAGCTGGCCTACGACCACAACGAATCAGAATGATTTACGATCACGCAGTTATCAAAACTTCTTCGCCACTCATCTTCTTGCAATCCTACCTTTGGCTCCCAATTCTCCCAGTTTCTTTCCTGGTCGATGCTTCCGGAACGATTGGCCTGGGATACACCATCCATTGTTCCACCGGATAAACTTTCGCATATGTGGAAATAGCAAGGACTACTGTATCTCCAACAACCTATCCGAAGAATCTTCCTTTTAATGTCGAGGCGTGAAGCAGCATTTACAGCCAACAATGATAGCAACAATCAGTACTGATTTCATCACGTTCCTCACTTCCAATGGGACTGCAGTACAACGTGGTACCTCCCAAATTAATTTGGCTGTGATATGTCCGGGAGTTTTACTGCTGACAACGATGGCGGAGCTTGCCATCGAAAGCTCTTGGATTTAATTCGACGTGACGCGGCTTGTACACAGAGAAAATTCATAGAATCTCCGGCCTTACTTTGCGTTGCTATTTGAATGACCAGCAGCGTATGTAACTGTCAAACAGAACTTGTCAGATATCTTGGCTTTATAAGATGTTAAACTAAATTCGGATACTCCACTTCTCACGAAGGGTTTCTTTAACCATCTTGATCAACCTGCTCGTTTCCCTTCCGACAATCTCAATGTAGTGCACATCGCATTTTTCCTCGTCCATACTCCACATTCTTGACCCCACATAAATTCCCAAAATCGGACTTCGTTTGTACAAACGCTCAGAAATTGTCCAGTCTGTCAAGCTATATACGATTATAAGAATGTTGTATGTTCTTTGATGCAAAAGTCTGACATAATTCCAGAACTAAAGTTAGTTTGGTACAAAGTCGCCACCTACGTTTTAATTCACTTAACTTCGTTGAACTTAAATTATTAAGAGATTTCTAATAATCTGTCACCCGTTAATACTGTAAAATTTTATTTTATTGTCTTCGCTGTGAAAAGCAGGTACAACGGAGTTATCTGTTCACTCAATCCGACAGTTTCTCTTCCGTTCGCCTAAGCAAGTGTGTGGTTCCAATGTGAACTTGTTTACATATACACGGATTTTTCAATATGCTAGCTGTCACTAGTACCCGACGTAATCTCCCTCCGTTTATTTTACCGGTGCAATTAAAACCCCAAACTCCACAAAACTATCCGATACGACCAGTAAAATTGTTAATGAAATTAAGGAAACCTTTTTCTATAGCCAGCTATCGTTTGTTCCTCATTAGAATCAAATTCTTTCAGTTTCGTCGTCGTGCTTGTTACATAATCTCAATGAGAAAACTTTGTTGCGAAAGTCAACTATAACCGAACTCTTCTTACGAGCATTTTTATGTTCTTCCTCTCCTTCGACTTTTAGGATCCCTTAGGGAGAAAATATGTTTGTGTACTTTGTATCTTTCACGCTCCAGTTCGGTCCGCCTATTCCATCACTAATAAGCCTAGGAAATTAGGTGGTCCTTGTCTCCTTTGTCCAAAGTGAATTAAACTTTGTTCTTGTAGTGGTCTTTAGTCTGCAGACCACGAGCAGCATCTGTACAGTGTCCTCAACGCATTGCAACGTAGACAGCACAAACATCGATGCCCGAGGTGGATTTGAACCCCCGACAGAGAACGCTCCAGAGCATTGGAGCATAGCAACTCAATGCGCTCGGCCACTCCGCCGCGGCTGCAAACAACCGAATATGAATCGTCCAAGGTCGTTAAGATAGCTTTACAATAGTTCGTAAATCTCTTACACCAACACAACTTTGTCTGTGAATAATGTAAACAACATTAAAACATTCTGAGACAGACTGTGCTACATTCACATATTCCCAAACTCAGGATGTTGCTACACAATACTAGACTGCTGTTGTTGTAATAACTACTCTTGGCAGGCAGCGCATAGGCCTTGTTCATGTCACGGACATATAGTACATTCAACGCCGTATACAGTATCACTGATGTCACAGAAGGCTCGCCGTCATGTTTCTATCATATAAAGGTGTGAGCACAGAAAACAGTAGTAAAGATATGGATGAACTGACGTAACGACGCCGTCTTTATAGTTATGACATAATGGTCAATTTTTTCTTTCGAAATCTACAGTCTGCTTTGACATACACAGTACTGATTCACATGCGTAACTATGTTTATTAGTCAATTAAAAGTTTCGATTACCTTATACGTGTGCTTATTATAAAAGCATTGTTTATCGTTGAAAACAAATGTCTATTAATTTGAGTGTTCTTAACAAACCTACAATTTGCTATGACACATACAGTAATGAGTATCGTTAATTTGCTGTTTTTATTAATCCGTTTCCAGTTTCGGACAATTCTGGCTTTTCTTTTTCAATAGCAGTACTGCTACAAATGTGCGCCGCGGCGGAGAAGCCTAACTGTCTAAGGCGCCTTGCGGTTGCTCGCCGTCGGAGGTTCGAGTCCTCCCTGTGGCATGGATTTGTGTGTTTGTCCTCAGTTAGTTTACCGTAGTTTAAGTAGTTTTTAAGCTACGGATTGATGACCACGCAGTTTGGTCCGATAGATTTACAAACATTTGAACAAGTCGCTGGTCGACGGGCACTAGGCAGGAAGATGCTGGTCTCTGCGGCAGCCGTCGAAAATGTTTATTTCTATTCACATTATTAACCGAGATGATTTGTAAAATTAAATTGAATCAAAAGTTAGTCTTTGTTTAGCTCTTGCCGAGTGATGATCTGTATATTGTGACAACAATAAAAATGTTATAACGTCTTAAACTTTAATAGTGTGTTCAAGATTATTCTTTCAACCTTTTATAAATTTGCAAAATATATCCACAGTGATATTATTTGAAATATTATACATTGTCGAAGATTTTATTTATTTATTTATTTATTACAATCTTGAGTGAAGATATTGATATTAGTGAAAGTTAAACTTCCGACAAGCGAAGATGTTAACAAAATCGATTCTTTACATAGATCGATTAGGAATGAGAGCAACTTATAATATCTGTGTTGATAAAAACATACATAGCTATGGAATTTTAATTTCGACAGATCATTTCTGTTGGCAAGAGAACTTTGAAATATTTAATCTAAAGTGACAGCTTTATAAAAAGGTGATAGTCAAATCGAACGCTTCTTCTCTCTAGGCAAGAACCTGACACTGAAAATTGAATAACAGTGCAAAAGTCAATATGAGAAATTGTTATTATTATCTGAAACTGACATTTCGTTGAACGAACGAGTGGTTGCAGTGTCGTCCTGGCGCAATCGCCTAGCACGCACTGGCGTTCCATTTCTCAAGTTTGCAGCCTGTTGTCCTCCCATACGATTGGAGCTGGCCTACGACCACAACGAATCAGAATGATTTGCGATCACGCAGTTATCAAAACTTCTTCGCCACTCATCTTCTTGCAATCCTACCTTTGGTTCCCAATTCTCCCAGTTTCTTTCCTGGTCGATGACTTGGTGATCACCAGGTAATTTACTGATCAGTAATTTCAGTTGTAACAAGTAATCAGTAATGTTTTACTTTATCAGACTATGGATATCATTTGAATATGAATTTTATGGGCAGATGTAAGCTGCTTTACACTGGATTCATATAAGTTACGAACAAAATGTTCTGAAAAAACTTTTCAGTACATCGAATGTGTGCAAGTTACATTGGATTCAACGTTGAGAAGGCCACCAGGATGTAGTTTCGGAAAGGAGCTTTGTATGACTATTAATTTCAAATGAGATTAGGAAATGTGTCCCTTTGCACATGAATCTCAATGTCCTAATGGAAATCCCTTGTCCTAACGCTCTCTGTGTGTTGTGAGATCTGGAGGTTATTTAGGGCAAGTGTACCAGTTATCGGCATCGTAAGGAGATTCGCATGAAATATCATGTCTAAATCCTATTTAATTCTACAATATTGGTTGTAACTTATTGTGATCTGACACATAGATCCATCTGGTTTCGTATGGATACGCACAAATCCTTGTAATAAGGATCAGTTCAATTTAAAACAATTAAATTTAAAATGCGCTGAAAGACTCGGCTCGAGTTGAAGCAAGCGCAAAAAAATCGAGGTAAGACATTCTGCTGATATTTTAGCGAAAATATATCTATAATAGGGGGAGGGGGAAACCCCGAGTTCTTTCACCGGCGGCACTCGAAGAGGTGCCACTATCAAGATCTGACACTGAAAGACGTGAACCCCCAGTCATCTAGTGGTCCAAATATAAATGATTACTAAAGGGTTTCGTGATATTTATGACCGGGGTATTTTTGCGAGTCAGTTTTTCACTCGAGCCGTTTTGCGTGGGAATGATAATGCAGCGTCGGAGACAGAACAGATAGAGCTTCCGGAACGAACGTCCGGTCAAGACGCTTCAAGCGTTTAACAAGGCTACGTACTGAGATTCCCCGCGCGATTTGGACCTCTATATATAGACTCGAACCTGTAGCAAAAACATAGTCGGTCACACAGCTCGTTCGAGTAGACTTCGCAGCTAGATCCGTGGTCTTCTCAGCTTTCCCGAAACCACATTTGCTACACAGCAATGGCAGGCTCGTGCTGGCGGTGTGTGTTCCCACTCGTTTTCCTGGTGACTGCCACTCTGCAGGCTGAAGCAAGTGGTGCAGCTACCACCGAAGGCGTGCAGGCTGCAACAGAAGGCAGCCGGCCTACGGCAGAAGGCGCAGTGTCCACGGAAGTGGCTGGTGTGGAGCCCCTGCAGGCCAGAGCGCACGCCCTCTCTCGCCTGCCCGGCTGGGAGAGTGTGTTCAACAGCAGCGTGTGCCGCGCCCAGGTGCAGTACAGCGCCAGGCTGCGCGTCGTGCAGGCCTGGTGCGCCGACGGCGTCGACGGGCAGGAGTTCGACGCCCGCGGCCGGCAGTTCGTCTGCAGGAGCGTGCGCCTCACTCTGCCGGCGGCCGGCTCTGACGTCGACGTGCCCGCCGGCTGCGTCGCGCGCCTCCTACCTGTCGTGCGCAGCGACGCCATCCAGTCTGCAACAGACTGACGTTACACGAAATTTGTACATAATTTTTGATTTTATTGTATTATTAATTTCTGAATGTGTAAATTATTAGTCTATATATAACTTACTACTTTAGTTATTTGATGTTCATTTAAACACAGTTGATAATAAAAATACTTGTTTCGAAACATTGAAATGTGGTTGCTTTGTTGAATAGGAGTGATCGTCACCACAGAATCACACCCTTTTTCCTATCTCCTACTTTCTATATGCAATAGTTGTAAAATGCTTGAAACTAAAAATGGCCCTGGTACGTAGGAAGAAATCATCATACTGTTAAACAACTCAACTAAATCCTTTGCAACATGAAGCACCGAAAATATGAGAAAAAAGTAAGCAGTATCGTTTGCCTTTACCATAAGTTAATTTCAGTATTCTGTAACTTTACGCACCGAAAACCTTCACAGTTTGGTCCCTTAGGTTTACAAACATTCGATTTCTCTAGGATCCTTGAAAACTGGCAGATTAAATTATACATAAATTTATTTACAATAAGCATACGTGAATCAGTCATTCTGAACAACAAAATCAAGATTTCAATTGATAATGAACCAAACCAAAACATATAATACGAGTTGGCTAACATGGGAAAGAGACATAGCCCACTTCCCAACAAATTAAAATAACAGAATAATCCATCGCACTTATATTGATGGTACAGTGGTTGAAATTTACTCTAGAACCTACTCCAAGCGAGTGTCTCCAAGCAGCAACAGACATTAAGTAAAATGAAACTCTGATGGCCAACGCTGTTGTTGGCCAATTACATGCAAACACCAACAAGCGTACACCTTCCTGTTTTCCACAAGTAAGAACCGCAGATTAAAAACACCAATAAGCGCATCTTCCTCCCGTATTTCCATCTATGACAAACAGCAATGCAAGCACTAATAAAGTTATTCCTTTCCTTTCTGCTACCAAATTTCAACCAATCAGAACCACTAGTAGGGACATAATTGGCTTTGTAAGACAAGCACAGAAGGAAACACGTCAGTATTTCCTTAGGAGGGCTCCTGCAACGGAGCCGAGACATTGGAAATATTTTACCATAATGTAGCGGGCAAATAGCTCAGAAGAATTTTAATTTTAGCCTATAAAGACATCGATTAAATAGACAATATCTATAATCTTGACCGCAAATTTATTAGCAGTGATGACCGGTTTTAACTCATTTCTGAGTCATCCTCGGATCAGTTTACAGGTTTGTCAATAGTTGTATCTGCCAACAGGCAATATAACCTTCCAATCAACTAATTAAAACTTCTTCTTGTTGTGGTCTTCAGTGCGCAGACTGCACGCTACCCTGTCCTGTGCAAGTCTCTTCATCTGAGAATACGTTCGGCAACCTACATCCTTTTGAATCTGCTTACTATATTCGTCCCTTGGTCTCCCTCTACGATTTTTACCCCGCACGCTTCCTTCTAATGTTAAGTTGAACATTCCTTGATGTTTCAGAGTGTGTCCAACCAATCTATACCTTCTCTTAATCAGGATATGCCAGAAACTCCTTTTCTCCCCGATTCGGTTAAGCACCTACTCATTAGTTACGTGATCAACCCATCTAATTTTCATAGCACCACACATCGAAAGCTTCTATCATCTTTTATCTGAACCCCTTATCGTCCAGGTTTCACTCCCATACAGTGCTACACTCCAGACAAATGCTTCCAGAAAGGACTTCCTAACATTTAAATTAATATTGGATGTTAACAAGTTTCGCTTCTTTAGAAACGCTTTTCTTCCCAGAGCCATTCTGCATTTTACATCTTCTTTAGTTCGTCCATCAGAAGTTATCTTGCTACTCAAATAACTAAATTCATCTAAATCTTTTATTGTATCATTCCTTCAGCATCGCTTGATTTTCTGACATTGCATTCCATTACCTTCGTTTCACTTTTGTTAATGTTCATCTTTTATCTTCCTTTCAAGACAATATCCATTCCATTCAATTGCTCTTCCAGATCTTTTGCGTCTCTGACAGAATTACTATGTTATCGGCAAACCGCAATGTTTTTATTTTTTCTCCCCGCACTTTATGCCCTCTTCAAATTTCTCCTTCCATTCCTTCACTGCCTGTTCAATGTACAGATTGAACAACATTGGGGAAAGGCTACAACCCTGTCTCACTCCCTTCCCAACGTCTGCGTCCCTTCCTTGCCCTTCGACTCTAATAACCGCTGTCTGGTTTTTGTATAGGTTGAATATAACTCTTCGATCCCTATATGTTACCCCTGCTACCTTCAGAATTTGGAAGAGTGTATTCCAGTCGACACTGTCAAAAGCTTACTCAAAATCGACAAACGCTAAAAACGCAGGTTTCCCTTTCCTAAGCCTATCTTCTAAGGTAAGTCGTAATTGCCTCCCGTGTTCCCACATTTCTCCTAAATCCAAACTGATCTTCCCCGAGATCGGATTCCACAAGTTTTTCCATTCGTCTGAAAATAATTCTTGTTAGTATTTCGCAACCTTGACTCATTAAACTGATAGTTCTGTAATTGTCACACTTGTCTGCACTTGATTTCTTTGGAATTGGAATTACGATATTCTTCTTGAAGTCAGAGGGTATTTCCCCTTTCTCATACATCTTACATATTAGGTGATACAATTTTTTCACGACTGGCTCTCCTAACGATATCAGCAGTTCAGACGGAATATCATCTACTCCAGGGGCCTTGTTTCGGCTCTCGTCCTTCAGCGCTCTGTCAAAATTACAACTTATAAAACCAAAAAATGCGGTACATTTGAAGAAAACCAACTTGGTTATTGCACATATATGACATTTTTGTAGAACAGTAGCTAAAATCAGGCATTACGGGTTAAAATTCACTGACAGTATCTATTATTCTTTAAACTTCTCAATCAAGGTATCTGTAGCAGGGGTCAGTGTGAGAATATTCTGTACATTTCTAAGATGTGATGTCGAAGTACACTCGTATAGGCCCACTATGTTTTGCATGGTGTGCAACCTACATAAAATACTTCACAATTTCTGCGGATTCAATTTTTCGTTTTCCACTCACTTCGGAGCTAAACTAAGCCTTCTTATTTCTTATGGATTTTAGATCTATTTGTATTTGTTTAAAAAGTCCGTATTTTCTATAATATCACGCGTTATCAGTTCCTTCATCATGAACTTTCGTAGCTGTTACTATGGTTGGTCACCTGCATTCCGACCTGTCAAATGAAGCACTTGGGATGTAGCTATCACAGGAGCACTCGGGATTCAAGTATTTCGTTGAGGATGGACTAATTTTCACTCCCTCTCCAATATACGGAGGCCGATTTTCGTCTTCTATGAAAAGATAATTTCGTAACAAAAATCATTAAAATCGCTTCACTAATCTCTAAATTATCGCAATTTTTCCAGTTTAGCACCCATTTTCGAGGGCCGTTTCACTAGTGAAATATGTTTTACCATCACTAAAAAAAATACTTGTCCCTTAGTTTTTCATGTATTATTTCTAAACTTTAGAAAAAAAAGGAATGATACGTCCGTAGGTTTACTTGTAAGGGTAGCAACTGTCAGGCATCATATGCTGATATTTATTTATTTACTAACTGTACCTGGCATTTGTGTCTTTTCTCCTATTAAAATGCAATGCTGTGTCATAATTTCAGACTAGTACATGAGGAAATATATATATATATATATATATATATATATATATATATATATATATATATATATATATATATATATTAAATGCAGGAATTAACAGCTGACTGATAGTTTTGCTGAAATGTATAAGTAAATCAATAAGTCTTTCACACTAATTATTTATGAAATCTTCTGTATCACTGGATATTATCAACAGTGGTGTGAGAAGACGACCGATGGATTTATCTTCGAAAATATCTAAAGTCACCAATGTAATTGCCAGCATACGTCTTCACTACAGTTGAAAATTTCACATGAGCTGGAAAGCTCCTACAGAACCAAACATAAGAAAATGAATATCTGAATGTTTGCCCTTTATGCGTTACTATACGAGACATCTAACTGTGCTGAATCTTTGGTGAGTTGTTTCCTGTGTACGTCTGCGTAGGTATCTGGTCTCAAAACAAAGCAGTACGATACATTAGGAATAATGAGAAAGCGGATATCCGCATTTATCTTAGTGACATGCAACAGACTTTACTTACAGTTTCAAATCTTTACGGAAAATAGTTTATTATTTACTATATTTTCACTGTACGTGACATAGCACTGTCGCACCAGGCATGCCATTTTAATTTATTACTTCGTAACTAGTCAACTCATTTGCAATATATTTTACATGCAGTATCGACATATAGAGCTGTATGTGTCAACAAATTTAAATCACCGTACATATATACTTCAGGAGGTATGTCATATCGTGAAACTGCGCGCAACAACTGACACAAAACAGCTGACACAAAACACGTCAGAACAGTGTTTCAGAAACGACGAAAAAAACATACCAAATCTGAACGAACACAAAATTTCAAGATTGGCGGTAATTTGCAGATTTTCGAAATGTGGTGCGAACTTAAATGCAATAAGCGTATATTGGGAAAAAAAGTTCAAATGTTTGTAAATCTATGGGATCGACTTCTCGGTTATTAGTCCCTAGGCTTACAAACTACTTACACGAAGTTAAACTAACCTAAGGATAACACACACAAACCCACGCACAAGGGCATGCTACGACGGCGCGCTACCACGCGCTCTGTGGCAAGGCGCCACTCTACTGTGGTATATATTGGAGATAACACCTATAAAATATTGAGGAAGGCAAAAAAAGTGTTTTCATTAACAGAGCAATTAGTAGGTGTAACTGTTATAATAAAGCGATTGCATGCACAACACTTGTCTGACCTGCTTTGTAGTCTTGTGTAGTTCGCAAATGAAGTAGTTAGGAAACGCGCTCTCATAGTTGAACCAGTTCGCAGATCGCTCGCCTCTTAGTTAGACACGTGTAACAGTGAGAGGACGCGAAAGCGGGCAGAATCGCGTGATTCCCTTCTGCCAGTTGCCGTCATTTCGAGCTGATAAGCAGCTCAGCTGTAGTTTTAGTAGTGGTAACAAAAACAAAAACGAGCGGAGGAACTAAAAAGAGCGACCTACATCGCGTAAGAGCTGCGAACTAAAAAGAGAGTTAACGGTCGCGAACAAAAATATGTGCGATGGGTCGCGAACTAAAATATGCGCGATAGGTCGCGAACAGAATTAAAAATCACGTGCTTGCCTTCTGCTGATGATAGCCATTTCGGGATTAGCGTCTGCCTGCTAGATTACATAGTTCAGTGCAACAAAATTTCTGCTTTGAAGTATTCTGCACTCTGCAATATCTGACTAATAAATTCCATAATGCCAAGATATAGAGATAACTCTAAACTTAAACGCCAGAAATTATCCACAAACTGTTTCTTTTGGTTTGAGTGATATCGTTAGCGGCTCAAGCAGCAAGCGCATGAAGCAGCTAGTTGGGGGAACTTCACCCTCCACCTGCATGCGCAGACCACGCCGCTCAGCCGTCACTGGGAGCGGACGAACTAAAAGAACGAACTAGTTCGCGGCAGAGCCGCGAACTGAAGTTAGCGCTCCCAATCGCGAACTCTTATACGGAAGTTTAATGTTTTGGAGTATTTCTGCTCGTTGTGGGTTCCTCATGTGGTGGGACTAACGGAGGACATAGAGAGAGAGTTCATAGAACGTCAGTTAGTTTTTAGTTTTTGCGATGTAGCATTGGAATAAAAATCATTATAAAAGGACGGTATTCATAGCGGCGAAATATATTTACGAAATATATTTCATGTATCCTCCAAATACAAACATTTGAGAAAGAGACCCGAAAGAAACTCTTACACACCACCATCTACATCTATATTTCGCATGCCATCTCATGGTGTGGGGTGGAGCGTACTTTGTGTATCATTGTCATTTCCTAATCAAATGTTCAAATGTTTGTAAATCTATCGGAGCAAACTGCGCGGTCATCAGTCCGTAACTTGCAAACTACTTAACCTAAGGTAAACTAACCTAAGTTTAACACACACACACACACACAGACACAGACACACACACACCAATGCCCCAGCCAGGGAGGACTTGAAACTCCGACGGCGAGCAAGCCGCGCTCCGCAGCGAGGCGCCTTAGACCGCTCGGGTACTCCACCGCGGCTGTCATTTCCTCCTCCCAAATACATTCGCGTTTTGTTGGCGGAGAAAACTACTGCCATTATGCCTCCATGTTTGCTCCAATCTCCCTCATTTTATCCTTGGGGACTTCTCGTGAGATATATGTAGGACGGTGCAATATAATGTTTGACTGTTCGTGAAACTTACGCTCTCGGAACTTTGTCAGAAGACCATCTTGTGGTCAGGATCTCATACTGATGTGAGGTTACTTAGTTTAAGTAGTTTGTAAGCTACGGACTAATGTCCAAGCAGTTGAGTCCGATAGATTTACAAACATTTGAAAGACATTTTGTAATTGCCCCGAAATGGCTGCCGTTTCTAGATCTGTCTGTTCCTACTCAACTGAACTAGCAACTGTGCTATTTCTTATCGTAGTAACCACATCCTTAGCGAACTTAAACACCGCTTTTAATTCCTCAGTTCTTCAACATCTCGCATCTTTGAGACGATCTCATCCAATTCTACGTAACTACTATTCAAATCACATTTAAATGCTTGAAAAAGATTTCATCGAACCGCTTTCATACTATTTCCTTCATTCTCTAATAGCGTGCGGGAAAAATCTTTCCTTTTTGATTTCTCTTATGTATCTCATGACTCCCTATACAGGCGGGTAGTAGCAAAATGTATTCGCATTCGGATAAGAAATTTGTGAACGACGCAACGAATAACACCATTCTTTTAATGAGTTCCACCCCAACTGTTGCATCACATTCGTGATCCAAAACGACTGCCTTTCTCTGAACTTCCTCTGTGTCCTCCGTCTTTCCAACTTGATGGGGATCCCATAATGCGCAGCAGTACTCGAAAATGGAACGGACAAATAGAGTGTAGGCAATTTCTTAGTAGAACTGTTCCATCTTGCTAATGAAACTCAATCTACACTTACCCTTCCCACGATACTTTCTGTGCGTTCTTTCCACTTAACGTTGTTCGTAAAGGTAATTCCCAAGTATTTAACTGAACGTAACTCCGTTAGATGGATCTGATTGCTTGTGTAAATAACGTTTAACGCGTTTATTTTAATGATCATATGGATTACTCTACACTTTTCGTTCACATCATGCAAAGGTCTACTCTAAATAGTTTTGCAGTTGCTTTGGTCTTCTGGCCACATTACTAATCCATGAACGACAGCATAAGATGTGAACAGTGTAAGATTATCTGCTAAATCGATTATAAAGACAGGAAACTTTAGGACATTATAACACTTCCCTGAGGAACGCCAGATATCACTTCATTTTATTCGATGACTTCTCGTCAATTACAACGCACTTTATCCTTACTGCAAGAAAACCGCGATTGTAATTACACGACTGTGGCGATATTCCATAATCATGCAATTTGATTA
Source organism: Locusta migratoria (assembly GCA_026315105.1). Taxonomy (NCBI): domain Eukaryota; kingdom Metazoa; phylum Arthropoda; class Insecta; order Orthoptera; family Acrididae; genus Locusta; species Locusta migratoria. The sequence goes on from CM048746.1 coordinate 182,736,588, forward strand.
AAAGACGCATGTGAGGTGCACTGTCAAAAACCTTCGGGATATCTATAAAAATGGAATCGATTCGAGATTCCTTGTCGACAGCAATCGTTACTCCATGTGACCAAACAGCTACAGTATGTCATCTAAAGTATCAGGACACTCCCAAAAAAGTTGCGTTGTCACCTACTACCAGGCACTCCATATCAGCGACCTCAGCAGTCATTAGACATCGTGAGAGCTGAATGGGGCGCTCTGCGGAATCATGGATTTCGAACGTGGTCAGGTGATTGAGTGTCACTTGTGTCAGAATTCTGCTCGCGAGATTTCCACACTGCTAACCATCACTAGGTTCACTGTTTTGGATAAGATAGTGAAGTGCAAACTTGAAGGTACAAGCACAGCACGAAAGCGTTCAAGCCGACCTCGTTTGCTGACTGACGGAGACCGCAAACTGTTGAAGAGGGTGCTATACAGTGTAATAGGCAGGCATCTGTCCAGACCGTGACACAGGTATTGCAAACTGCATCATGATCCACTGCACTTCGTGAAGAATGGGCTGCCATTCCCAAAGACTGAACGTATGTCTGCAAGAGTTGAATCTGTGATCCAGGCTAGGGGTAGTCCAACACCAAACAGAATCCCAGCATTACCGATGGAGGGCCCACCAATCTGTTAGTCATGTTCAGACAGGTATCCGGGTACTTTTATCTGAATCGGTGTTCTCTTCGGGGTAGTTCATAATGTGTTGTAAATAATATGTTGGAAAATGCTATTGCAAACCGACGTCAATGATATGCGCCTATAATTTTCTCGGATCACTCCTATTCCAGTTTAGAATACTGGAGTGACCTGTGCTACTTCACAGTCTTTGCATATTAACTGATTCTTCCGTCGCTTCTTGGTAGAACAAATTCATTATAAAAATTAAAATACACAATTTTGTTTGTTTATTTTGTGAATCCATCTTGTACACTGTCATTACAGTAATTATACATTCATTACTTCGCAATTTGCGAGAATTTTCGAATTTAGCTGCTCTTCCTCAAGTGGTCTATCACATTGTAAAATATGAGAATTTGTGCCTTAACCATTCGGCCACCCGGACACGCTTCCCGGCCAGACCCAAACTTCCACATGTTACAGTTGTCTACTTCCCTTAGTACTCGCACGCGTATGGCAGTAATTCCCGCGACGAGGAGAGACATACTACACCATCTTTAGCCTGTCTTGACGTCATTTTTACTATGATACGTCTGTTCCTAAGGAAGAGACGTTGCTTATGATCTGAAGCTCTAAATATTAAATATGCATTCCTTAATTCGCAATTTTTGAAAATTTCCTGAAGAAGAGCAGCTAAAGTCGGAAATACTCGCAAATTAAGAAGTAATGAATGTAAATTTAACATTTTTAGCTGCAGACCATGGTAAATGTTAAAGTATTTTTTTTATTTAATTGTGAACACTATAACTTAATATGTTTATTTTCACCGTATTTCAGTTCGAGTGCACACATCCGCTTTTGTTAAGCTTCTCTGTTCTCCACTGCACCCCATCTATACCCTCCTATCCCACCTCTATATTTTTGTCTATTTGTTTATTTAAGTTATAATATTGTGCCAGGTTTCAAATATTTGTAATATTTGTGTCACCTTATGTTTAGAACAACAATTAAATCATTAGATTGTTGTTTAATTTTATTTTTATTCACAATAGTCATGCTGTAATCATTTATGTTCACACTATTCCCTATGTATGTTATTTATGTTTCCTTTTTTCAGTACTATTAAGTAACAGATTTCATTCAAATACTTATTTACACTGTAACTGCTCCATCAAAGAAGTTAATTTACTTTTCTGTATGTAACATGTCTTCTGATTTACCGACATTCTTTGACTGAAAGTCTGTAAATGTTTGATGATGGCCTAATAAGCCGAAAATCGTTTCACAAAATAAACAAATCTGTAGAACAAAGACAAAATTGTGTATTTCAGTTTTCATTAGTCTTTGAGTATGGATTCTTCACTGAGCGAGGTTTGGAGATATTGCGTCAACATACTCTCCAAGAAACGTAATTGGTATAAAATCTGGACCGAAAGTCTTGCTTTGGAAGTGATTTAAGTTGAATATTTTAAACATGACTTACAGGATAGCAAATTAATAATCATCCAACCATTTGCAATAATAGTAGTTTAAAAAAAATTGACGACATCTTCAACGGTTATAAACCAGTCTTCTTCAGACATACATGTTATACCTATAGACAATTTGACATCATAAATTGCAAATTCATAATCATTTTGCCTAAAACATGCGTCATACCAAGCCTGTTGTGTAAAATATTGTGAAATACAGAATCAGAATAAAACTGTCACTTACTCTACATGCATACCACAGTAATTGAATGTCCTGCGAGTGTGACTTAGACGAAAGATACGTCAGAGTGTTTGGAGTCAATCACGCTTACTGGTGGGAAGCAAGGAGCGTGCATACCGGGACCGGTGGCGCATGCGCCGTGGGACATAAACGTTCAGTGGCTTAAGTAGCCATTGGGAGAACATACATTGAATTTATAACGATGTTAATAAATGGGATATTTGGATAAAAAGAGGGTAACAAGGTCGAGGGAAGCTAAAAGGTAAAGCAGTCAACAATCCGAAGATTGGTTTGAACACCACAGTACTTTACTAGGCATGGTCCTGTTTGGAGGTGGTATGCCGTTGCCTTCCTCCGACCTTCGAACTGACTTACCCAGCCAGTTATAGGGGGACCTACAGTTTAACGTGGGTTCCGAACCACGGCGCTACTCGGTATTTTGCACATGAGCAGCACTGTCAGAGGTGAAAGAAGTGGGAAGGGGCAGATAATAACCCTAGGACCTAGCGGGGATCGAACCCGTGACCTTTGGATTTGTAGTATGGCACTCTATCCCTATGCAACCGAGGCGCACTGAGGAAAGCTATACAAACAAATTTTACATTGGTCAATTGTAAGAATATGCTAACAGTTACCGTTAAATACTTTGGTGAGGCGAGAGTCAATAGCAGTATTATATTTCATAAAATGTATTTTTAAAACCATCGGCTGTTTATTAAAAACCTTACTTATCAACCAGTTTCGGTCAATAGACCATCTTCATGCTGACTGTATTTTTAATATTTTTAGTTATACTGACCCCTGTTTGTCTCTACTAGATGTATTTTATACGATGCATTTTACCATTCAGATTTAACACTTATTTATTCATGAAGATGGTCAATTGACCGAAACTGGTTGATAAATAAGGTTTTTAATAAACAGCCGATGGTTTTAAAAATTCACTTTATGAGACCGTTAAAATACATTGCGTCAACGAACAACAATAACAGAAAAATGTACCAGATGAACAAAAATAAACTGGATTAGTATATAGCTTATAGTGTGATGTCGCAAATCATGTAAAATGGATAATAAATATCATGTCAATTGCAAATGTAAGCAGGTTTTAGATTTTTGAGGAAATAGACAAATCCGAAAGGCTACCTCCAGTAGTAAGAAGATTTCGTGACCAGTATGGGTTTGAAGCCTTCAAACTATTGTCTAGAGGCGAGATTTAACCGATCATTTACTAAACTGCCATCGTTGTGTTCTAGATGTTTAAAGATCTCAAGTTCATCCCAAAGATCAAGCTTTAGCCCTTTAACTTCTCTGTGTAAAATGATTGTGTCTTCTAACATCTGTAAAGTTTCGAATTCTGGGTATCGAAAAGCGCCCCGCGGAACCTCTGCCGGACTCGATGAGGTTGTCAGGGTCGACGGAGTCGTCGCATACGCAGATTTCCTTCTAGTGGTTGTCTCCGCCAACAACAGGGCCCAGCTAGAAGAGAAGGCACGAGAAACACTGACAACAATAACACAGTGGTGTGAACACAACAAACTCAAGATAGCAACCAACAAAACTACATACACTCTACTCAAAGGGTCATTACAACGAAACCCATCAGTTAAATTACACAACACAAATATAAAACGAACAGTAGTCACTCGCTATCTGAGTGTCCACATTGATGAAAGACAAATTTTCCACGAACACATTAAGATAACCACAGACAAAGCAGAGAAAATACTACACAAGTTGGCAAGGCTTAATTCTACCTCGTACAGACTGCCTCTGTCAACTATACGAACATATCACTGTGCTCTCTTCGAGTCAGTATTATGCTTTGCAGCTAGTACCTATGCTCAAAGATTGAGCCTAGTAACCAACAAAACAATTGTGAGACGTGGGCAGAGAAGTGTGTTATGACAACTTACTGGTGCATTCAAATCAACACCGATAGAAACGCTATTCGTCCTTCTCGGTATCTGTCCAGTTGACAACACAATAAAATATAGAGCTGCAGCGAACTGGCTTAAAATGGAGAATCTACACAAAGTGCACGAAATAACTGGCACACATATCGTAACAAACCGCCAACTGAGAACATGGCGAACAGACACATAGCAACAGGAATGGGAGGCCTGCGAAAAGAGACTTAGACTATATACACTACCACCAGACATTAGAGAAAGAAAACGGATAAAGCATATCGACCCCAGACGTGGTATGGTTCACTTCCGTACAGAACATGGTACATATCCCATTCACCTGTTCCGAATGGGACTGGGCGACACCAACACTTGCACCTGACAAAACACCGAAGGCTCCCCTGAACACATCGTCATACACTGCGGACGATACACACATGTCAAGGACACACAGCAGCTTGATTTTACAGCAGATGTTACGATATGTGCCACAAAAAAAGACGAACAAAAATGGACAACACACTAGCAGACAAGATATCCAAAGCAACCTACGAAGGATACAAAAGGACAGGGCCCTACAGGAGGCGTGCCCATATGCCCGGCAGAGTGGAAAGGTATACTTGGGAACAAAAAGACGAGGAAGAAGGCGATGAAACTTTCATAAATGAAGGAAGTGACACCGATGAGACTCAACACTGACAGGGGAGCAATCTCCTACTGTCAACAACCCAAACCAGACCTTCTTTACATTAATATGGATACTAACACCTGAGACACAATAAAGAGAAAACAATATAAAGAACAGAGACTAATATCACCAAAACCATGGAAACTGTGCTGGGTGATCAGTGGCTTGAAGGAAACATTCCAAGATACTCAACGCCCAGCGCGGTTCAATGCAGCTAACCATAAGGACAGAAAACCTATAATATATATATATTATTCCTTTCTTTCCTATTACGTTGTTTAGCCCAATTAAAATTAACAAATTTCAGAATACATTGAATTTCGACATATGTATAACAACCATGTAACCAATCTCGTTTTTATGTTTTCCTATATACCTAATTATTGTAAAATGCACGAATTTTAATTTGTTATAATTGTAGCAACAACTGTAAGCACTTGTATATATGTATTTTCTCTTTGCTTTTATTTTTTCCCTCTTATTTCTATTTATCTAAAATAATCAAATTATGTAAAATTAACGAACTAATGTATAACATGTAAAACAAGAAAAAACTACAAATGTACGTCCTGCTTTAAATTAAAAGGTAGCAGGATTCTTCATCAGGATTAAAAAGAAACAACTGGTGCAGACCAACCAGCCTACGCATGCGAAGCAGCGGGGGTTCTGCTAGTAAATAAATAAAATACTGGACCGCCGAGAAAAAGTTCTACAAAATAATTGATCCCGAAAATTTAAACTGTATCACTAATTTTGTGTCACAGTGTGTTTAATTGCTATGAAATAAATGTATTGACAAAGGGCATAAAAGTTCTTGTTATGTATTTATGTTCCAAGAGTTGGGTATTCACCATTACTGGGCATATTCTTCCAGAGTTTCATATTTACTTTATTTACGAATTGTGCAGCTTGTCTATTAGATTAATAATTAATAGGTTGCACTTAATTTGATTATTTACTGAACATAGATGGTACCCGGACAACTGATGACAGGGATAGTATCTGTCAGCTTTGACGAATATCGTATCTTAGTCATAGTCAAGTTCACAGAATGTATTTGGGAATGAAATTGCTACCAGATGGTGATTTGGGGAAATACTTTGAGAACCAGTCAGTAGATGGATGTAACAGCTTGATTTAGATATTGTAAATTGACTGAATTTATTCAGTGATAACTTCCATTTCTATGATGTCACAGATGAAAGCTGATGGGTGGTATCCCCTTCTTCAATTATGCTGAGGTGCCTCTGTAAAAGTTCTAGGCCTATCAGACAGATTTTTGATAACTGACTTTATAATGAATGCAGATGCATGGAACTGTTTATTGGTTTAGGAACTGAATGAAAACCGACATGCTTATTAAAGATTACATTTTTTATTTTATAGTGAATTTTCCTCAACAAATATGTAGTAAAAACTTGCTTGTGTTATTTCAGTGTTTGTAACCATCTCCAAGAAAAGCCTCTTTAATTTGGCCATTCTCATATTTAAATAGTGGCTGCACTTGATCATGAATTAAAGAAACTGCCCATTCTCACATTCTTGAAAATTAAGACAGGGTAAAATTATAGAAAAGGTGGCATATTTTCATACTGTGACTTGTTTGTTGGTAATGCCTACCAAAAGAGGTGATGGGAAGCTAAGATGGTGGAACAGCTGTTTTTCTAGCAAACAGAAATGTTTTAGTTTCAAATATTGGATTTTAATAACATGGTTTACCACAACCAGATTTTCTGCACTTTCCCATTCACTGGCTTCACCAACTCACAAACAAAATGTTACCTCCAAACCTAACCTCAGTCCCTAGTTATATTATGGATCAGCTCATCACAACAACCAGATTTTGAAATGTCAACCTCCAGCTTCCAAGTGACTGCTATACTGGCACAGCATTTTCATTACAGAATTTAGGCCAATGAGCTGCTTTGAAGTCATTACACATCTTTATATCTCAGTTGCTTTTTTTATTAGTGTAGTCCAAATGAGATGCAAATTGATGGTAAGTATTTGTTTATTTACAATCATTTTGCTAGCCCCACCCCCTTTCTGTGCTGGCATTTTGGACACTTCTGATGCAGTAATATTCAAGGTTTCCATTAGATGGTGCTAACATTGTAGTTACAATCAGTTTAGCTTGGGGTATGGACTTTTTGTGTGTGTCCATTATCTAAGAAATGTTTTTTGGATATATTGTACTGCCTAGTTTATATGATGAAACGTATTTTCAACTGTAAATATTAAGCAATGCCCTATGTCAATCTACAACTATTATTTGGTGTTAACGTTTTGGGCTTCACCAAGTCTCAACTGAATTTCTGCTGTTCAATGTAACCTAGACTTTGGGCAACACTACACAATAATAATTTGGGTGGTGTGGTGGGTATGAAGGTTCATATTACACATCACACACTAGGTGAACATGTTAGTGGTGCTGACAGGTAAAGAATAAAGTCTAAATAATTTTTTACAGCAGATAAGTTTCTTGTTGCAGTTCTTTGACTATAATAAATTTTAATCACTCTGAGACAAAGCTGATAAGATGAAGTATGAAACAAGTCTACAGACATGATATGATGGAGAATATTGTAAGTATGAAATAGGCCTACTACTATTGATAGCTTCTTGTGATTGAAACTATTGATGCTATAAATTGTTGTTGTAAAACTGATTTGCAACAGGTATATGATTTCTTGTCACTCTTGGCGTAAAATGAACAAGACATTGAATAAACATTGCCTGCTCCTAATTTCTGGTATTGTAGACAATTTGATCATTAAAAAAAATATAACACTAACTCTTCAAAACTATTTGATCCAGAGAAGTAAGATTTTTATTAATCAGCAATAGTTTAATGCCTGATAACAGTTAATATAGTTACTGTACTGAAATGCAGTTAGCTTTAGACAAAACGATTTAGACGAAATTGGAAGTAGGGGTACCACAACTTTGTTCCAACAGTTGAAAATACCCATCTTTGCCAAGTGGAACGTTTGAATGGAGGTTCTTGCAGTCATTTATGTGTTAAAAACAATAAACTCATCATTAGATTTCTTCCCTTCTTTTTACTGCAATGTATATTAAATTTTTCCACCAGTTGAATTTCCCTTATATTTAGAATATATGCTACTTGTTCACTGGCGTCTTTTCCGATTTTTCTAGCGTTTTTAGCAGAAAATGGAATAGAAAAGGAACGGCAAACAGATTCAGCTTTTAAGATTACTCGCCACTACAAACTCGATTTTTCTGTTGCGGTGTTGGCGGTGTTTTCTCCTTTTGTAATATTTCTCAAAAAAATCAGTTGTTCCATACTTTTTTCGATTTAAGCCTCCGTCAACAATGAATGAAAACAAGTAAAAAAAATTAAAAAACACAACATAGGCATCAATGACTGAATAAGACGCTTTAATATTCCGAAAAAGCGACTTAAGCAAAACGGAAAAAAATTGCACGAAGAACAAGGCTGTTAGAAACAATAACTGATAGATATCTGCTGCAGAAGTTCCCCATGCAAATGAATATACATAATTTTGTTCCTGGTCGTTTAATGTACTTATTTTTAAGTAGCAACTGAAGCAATTATGTCATTTCAAAGAAGAAATGTTTTCGTTCCTTGAATTAAAAGAGCACAAAGCAATCACCTCACGCTTTTTGAACTACGGTTCTTTTTTCCGAACGGTCTGCACTGCGGCTGGGCAGGGCGGCGTGGGACTATGTGCGTGACGTCACAAGACGAGTGCGCAGGCTTTCTTCCATAGGGGGTGCTGCCAGGTCGCCCGCGCCGGAGAGAAGTCCCCGCCTGACGCGGTGCCCGCGCGTTGAGCAACCACGCCTCCGCCTCCGCGCTGGAGGAACTCGCGCGCTCTTAAGAGGACGCGGCCGCTGGCCCGGTACAGTCGACCAGCGAGCTCCCTGGCCCGAGACACGCGACACTGCCACATCAGCAGCCACACACGGACAAGTGCTCGAGTGCTCCCCGCCGCCATGTCTCGCCTGAGCTTCAGCTGCGCCGCGCTGCTGGCTGTCGTCGCTTCTCTCGCCTACGCCGCCCCGGCGGCAGAGCCGAGATTTCGCCAGCGGCGGTCCGCCGCCCCCGACGTCAGTGATCTGGAAGACTGGACCAGCATCGCCGAGTACAGCCTGTGCCCCGCGGAGGTCCAGTTCAACCGCAGACTGCGCGTGTACGAAGTGTGGTGCCAGAAAGAGGGAGACGAGGTGGAGGCCCGAGGTGGCAAGTACGCGTGCACCACGCTCAGGTACTCCCTGCCAGTGCCAGCAGCGGACTCTGACGTCGACATCGCCGGCGGCTGCGTCGCTCTCGTGTCGCACGTCTCTGAGGTCGACGCCAACCTGGAAACCCGAGACTGACACCTCTCGTCACACTTCGCATGTTTATTATAGTGTATTTATTTATTTATTTATTTATTATTTCAAGCGAACTAAGAATCTAGTCAGAATAACTACTACTCAATCATTTCCTTCATTCACCCCAAAACTATAATTTTCTCACAATGGGTTCTTTACCCCTCATCACCATCTGACTCATTGTTTCATTCTCCTGAAAACATTTCAATTTATACAATTTCAGTCTCAATTCAGTTGTAAAATGACTCTGGTTAAATCTGCTACTCATCTAATTCATTTTTTTGTCTTGCCCCAAACTCTTTCTGGTTTGTTTCTCTGTGCAGAAACAATATATCGATCTGATTTGTTAATGTGTCTTGCTTTTTTCTCTCTAGACGTCTATAGAATGTAACACGTTTTTTCTTCACCTCATCTGTCGTTTTTCATCATTTGGTTTCAGAACCTAATTTATTCTTCATTAGACCTGATAATTTCGCAAGATTTCTCAATCTTTTACGAAGCTTGTAACTTCCACTTTGCGGCCACATGAAAGTATTGTGTCTGAGCTATAGCGAACACTGGTATTACAACTATTTTAGAATGCTATAATTTATCATCCTTAGAAACACATTATTTTTATACTTATTTATTTGTTTATTTGCTTACCACGTCAAGAAAGTGTGTTCTGTGACTCCGCTAATTTATCGAATACTCATTTTTATTTATTTTTTTATTTATATACTTATTTATTTTCTTGCCGTGATGGCAAAGTGTGACGAATTATTCCACCAGTTTATGGAATAGTTTATTCGGCACTGTAATCTGTATGTTAGGAAGTTTTACAACATGGTAGCGCATGTCGCTTTGCTACGAGACTTGGAAGTTATGCTGTGATATTATTTAATATGCTGTGTGATTTATCTGATTAGGTTGTATGAAACCGTAGTTCCTAAACTTTTATAGTTCCTTGAAGTTCGAGTTTATATGAATCAGCCATTTAGAAAAGGCCATATACGCCAAAGTAAATGCCTCACGAGAAAAAGAGAATCTGTATTTCAATATCGAGATGTAAAATGTATTTTTTATATGTAGATTACAAAGAGTAGGATATTATATTTTCGCAAAGAATGGACGTTTGTTCGAGTACTTTCCAGATTTCTAACTACAATGGAAATGTGATGGGGATGGACATATGGCCTTTTCGAAATGACTGCCTCAATTAAGTTCGATTTACATTAAGGCAGACGACTGAAACAGGGGCTTGGATGGAGATGTACTACATATAATTTAGTAGAAAAGCATAAAATCAATAAAATGCGTAGCAAATGAGTGTTTTGAATAGTAAAAAACATTCATACACAAATGATATGGTCTCATAATTTTTATTTATTTATTTTTGTCCCACTGCATTTTTATGTAAAATACCGATGCAGTTAACAGATATTGCCGTTGATGTATAAGACAAGTTTGCTTTGTACCGTTTTATGCATATTTTGGTACTGCAGGTGCATACTTGATACTCCATAGTTTGTTCTAGTTGTAAGAATTATTTGTGATCTCAGTTTTCAAATGCCACTACCGCCAAATATCTACGAGAAACTTCGTCATCTAAGTTCTCTCGTTTATTGCCATGTAATGTGATATGTAGTGACCTTAGTTATAGTAGATACTAATTAATCAATGTTACTAGATTACGTGTTCATAAGTTTCTGATGTGATTCTCTGTTATTTATGTAAAGTGAATGAAGCTTTTCATAAAAACAAACGCACTGAATTACATTTTCAATGAGTTTTTATTTTAAATATGTTGAATTACACCATGAAAATGAAGCAAGGATAAAGTTTGTTACTGATGTAATTGTTTTTCAAAGGACTGGTTCAGTGAGGTAATGAATGCCTGTTATTAAAAAAAGCAGAGTGGAACTTCCAACATGTAATTGTAATTTCAGAAGAAATTTAGATTTCATACACAACAAGCGGTTTATTCTTGATCGTGTGGTTCTAATTCTGTAACAGAATAATTAAACGAATAGATTTTCCAGCAACTACTAAGACGACGACTGGTCTCAGCTTTTACACGATGTCAAATTCAAGTGGATTTTAAACTGCCATTGTAATATTTATCAGCTTTTAAATATTTAATATACTAGTTGAAATGTAATTCGTAGGTAGATAAAGAACAGGTAACTTAATGTATGCTGTATTATTTACGAAAGAGTGGATAAATGTAAAATATAACCTTAGAGAAGATTGCTATAAAATTTAGTAACACGCGAGACAATAATGACCCAACGACTAACGTTAGAAAATAACTTAAGGAAAGCTTTTGTAGAGTTGGCAAAATATTTTTAGAATTGAAATACACACTTTCAAATTCTGAAGTTATCAGGTGTAAAATACGGGGAACGAAAAGTTATATGCAATATGTAGAAAAATCTTGACCAGCTATAAAGAGTCGAAGGGCACAGTGGTTGAGAAGGAAATAAGACAGGGTTTCAGCATTTCACCATTGTCATTGAGCAAGATTTAAAGAAAGCTAACAAAGTTCAGGCAGCAGAAATAAAATATTTGCGTTTTGCCGATGATTTTCTAATTCTGACACAGATAGCAATGGAACTTGAAGAGCAACTGAACACAAGGCAGGCATAAGATGAACATTAACCAGGCCGAAATAAGCGTATTGGACTGTTCTACAAGTATATCAGGTGATGCTAAGGGAACTAGATTCGAAAACGAGACGATAAAAATAGGATGTGTGTTTTGTTATTTAGGCAGTGAAAACTGTGTGATTATCAGGCCAGAGAAGATAGAAAATGAAGAATACCAATGGGAAGAAAATCATTTTTGTAGAAGAGATATTGATGTTCTAGGAAATCTTTTCCGCATCTACATCTGTAACCCTTTCAGACCCCTCATTGAACCAAAATCGGTAATTTTAAAACCACTGGGTTTATATAACAAAAAAACCATAGAATGGTATATTATTTTTCCGCTTTCAAAAAAATTTAGAACCAACACAAATGTGAGCGTCTGAACTATCTTAAATACAATACAATCATTTCCCAATTCATTTAAATCATTTATTACAGTGATATTCACGAAAGGAGATACTGTATTTTGACATACACCATGACAAGCATCATTTGTTTGTTGTACATTGTTTTCATTGAGCTGAGTGGAAAAGTTATCCTGAACTTCTGCAGTCACTAACATTACTGCTGATTTAGTGACTTCATTTTCTTCTTCATTAGAAAATTCAGAGCTGTTTCCCAGTCTGGGAGTATTATCTGCAAGATTCCAGGTTAAATCTGACTTTTCATAATCGTCACTTAAGTTTTTCACTTCGAAATCAATCCCTAATAGTAGTATTTCCTCATCAGTAAGCTCTCACAATAAAATAATGAATTTACTAGAACAATAATATGTAAGCCCCATTGTAATATGAGCTATTTATTTCGTCATCTCTTCCTAATCAGAGCCTCATACATCGACGTCAAGTGAGCATACGCCAATGATATAGTCTCAACCTACACAATTGTGCGTATGGGAGTTACAGTCATTGTATTTACGAATGTATTTAAAATATTTTAATCCAAACTTTGAGATTAGATTAGCTTTTTGTTCCGTAGATCCATGTTGAGGAGATCCTCGTGGATGTGGAAATGTCTAAAAACAAAATTTACAAGCTGAATAATAGATAATACTAATAATATAAATACAGATACATACATTTTCTAAGCTTTCTTTTACCTGATAATACAAAAATACTAATGTAGTACTAATAAAGCATCATTTGGTACAATTTAGAAATTCACTATTGGAGTAGAAGGAGTTGGCCACTAGAAACTCTTTTAGGCTACTCTTAAACTGACCTTTATTTCTAGCTAAATTTTTTACAGTTAAAGGATAAACTATTGAAAATAAGTCTTCCTGAGTAGTGGACCCCTTTTTTGAAGTATAGTAAGCGTTTTTAAGTCCTTGTGTAGATAATTTCTGTTCCTAGTATTGTATGTATGAACTGAGCTCTTTGTTGACTGACTTGAAGAGTTACCCCAAAATATTATACTATATGACATCATGAAAAGAATGTAAGCAAAGTATCCTAGCTTTCTTATTTTTATGTCTCATATATCTGATAACACTCGTACTGAAAATACAGATTTGCTGAGTCGTTTCTGCAGTTCTGTGGTGTTCTCCTCCCAACTGAATTTATGGATGTTATGGTTCACACAATCAAATCCCTTTGACAAATCACAAAAAATGCCTGCTGCTTGCAGTTTATTATCTAATGAATTAAGTACATTCAAACTTATGTTTACATATTTCTTTCGACTTTTCTGATTCTTAAAACGCACTTTTTCAAATGTTAAAGCACCATAAATAATGCAAAAGTATGACGTAGCTCGATGTAGATTCTTTCGACCCACCATCTTGAAAGTTTTCATTGATTAATACACAATATCTTGCGTGTCCAAACAGGTAGCGATACGCTTAGAGGTTTATTCCATCTAGCGATTCCAGCACAATCCTTTCTCTTAGGAATCAACTTCGTAACACAATAATATGAAATGAAATTAACACAATTGTGCGTATCGGGTCCGAAAGGGGTATCCAAAAAGCCACCTCACAATGTGAAGCGTGGGGTATTTTGTGCATCATTGTGACTTCCTTTTTTCTGTTCCAGTCACGTATGGTTCGCGAGGAAACCTACCGTCGGTAATCCTAAGCCACATTGCGGGCTCTAAGCTGTCTAATTTTATCCATGTTGCCTATTCGAGAATACATATAGAAGAAAGCCGGATACTGGATGACTTTGAAAAATCGTATGCACTCTGCAGTGAAAAGTGGTCCACATGGCTTCCGCCGCGCCTGCCACTGGTCCAAGCAGGTCATCCCAGTGACTCTCCCACTCCTGCTAAACAGAACTGTAGCCAAGTATGGCGCCCTTCCCTCATACCCATCTATTACGTTTCACACAATGACGAGCAATATTCGTTTGTTTTCCAAGGTACCTGCTTCCTTGATGGACTTCCTGAGTATCATTCCAAAGAATGTCAGTTTACCATCTGCCGTCCTCGGGATTAATTTTATGTGATCTTTCCACTTTAGTTCACCCAGTATATATGCTCCCAGATACTTCATGGAAGTAACTTTTTACAGTGACTATTCCCCAGTATTTTTTCCTTCAAGGCATGTACTGTAGTGAAACTTGGGTGTTAGGCAGTTCGGACAAGAAGAGGATAGAAGCTCTTGTAATGTGGGGTCACAGAAGATTATCTGTGTAATGTAACTAATGAGGACATACTGAAGAGAATTCGAGAGAAAAGAAGTCTGTAGCACAAGAGGACTAAAAGAAGGGAGTAATTTACAGGATACATACTGAGACGTTAAGGACAAGTCTATTTAAATGTGTGGGAGGTAAAAGTCGTAGAGAGAAACTATGAGATCAGAACGGAAAACAGGATCTAATGGATGTGCGATCCACCTCTTATGATGAAGCTTGCACAGGATAGAGTAGCGAGGAGAGCTGCAACAGAAAAGTCTTCAGAGTGAAGGCCACAACGTACACACATACCGTATGTATGCTGATATGAACTGTACAGCGTACAGCGCCATCTGTTAGCAGCTTTCGTAACTATTATTTCAAACTGCTGTATAAACTTCTTACAGCTTTCAGAATAAAAATACCGTTTACTGCATTCCTCTATCGATGTTTGTTTTCGAGATATTTTATTTTGAAATCAGGGAGCCCTTTTCTGGACATCCTGTAGCAGCTGAGTTTGGGATTCCGGCAAGCACACAGTCAGCAATAATAAAGAATGAAGACCGCGTGATAAAGGGCCAGATCGGAAACGACAAAGGATGGCTGAGTTTCCAGATTTAGAAGACGGTTTAGAGCAATGGTTCCGGCAGCATAGGAATAATGAAGTGATCAGTGGTAGATTTATTTTGAAGGAAAAGGCAAATTATTTTGCATCAGCGTTGGGATACGATACGATACCGTAGTTTAACTAGTTTTTAAGCTACGGATTGATGACCACGCAGTTTGGTCCGATAGATTTACAAACATTTGAACAAGTCGCTGGTCGACGGGCACTAGGCAGGAAGATGCTGGTCTCTGCGGCAGCCGTCGAAAATGTTTATTTCTATTCACATTATTAACCGAGATGATTTGTAAAATTGAAATGAATCAAAAGTTAGTCTTTGTTTAGCTCTTGCCGAGTGATGATCTGTGGATTGTGACAACAATAAAAATGTTATAACGTCTTAAACTTTAATAGTGTGTTCATGATTATTCTTTCAACCTTTTATATATTTGCAAAATATATCCACAGTGATATTATTTGAAATATTATACATCGTCGAAGATTTTATTTATTTATTTATTACAATCTTGAGTGAAGATATTGATATTAGTGAAAGTTAAACTTCCGACAAGCGAAGATGTTAACAAAATCGTTTCTTTATATAGATTGATTACGAATGAGAGCAACTTATAATATCTGTGTTGATAAAAACATACAGAGCTATGGAATTTTAATTTTGACAGATCATTTCTGTTGGCAAGAGAACTTTGAAATATTTTATCTAAAGTGACAGTTTTATACAAAGGTGATAGTTAAATCGAACGCTTCTTCTCTCTGGGAAAGAACCTGACACTGAAAGTTGAATAACAGTGCAAAAGTCAATATGAGCAAATGTTATTATTATCTGAAACTGACATTTCGTTGAAGGGATGAGTGGTTGCAGTGTCGTCCTGGCGCAATCGCCTAGCACGCACTGGCGTTCCATTTCTCAAGTTTGCAGCCTGTTGTCCTCCCATACGTTTGGAGCTGGCCTACGACCACAACGAATCAGAATGATTTGCGATCACGCAGTTATCAAAACTTCTTCGCCACTCATCTTCTTGCAATCCTACCTTTGGCTCCCAATTCTCCCAGTTTCTTTCCTGGTCGATGACTTGGTGATCACCAGGTAATTTACTGATCAGTAATTTCAGTTGTAACAAGTAATCAGTAATGTTTTACTTTATCAGACTATATATATCATTTGAATATGAATTTTATGGGGCAGATGTAAGCTGCTTTACACTGGATTCATATGGGTTACGTACAAAATGTTCTGAAAAACTTTTCAGTACATCGAATGTGTGCAAGTTACATTGGATTCAACGTTGAGAAGGCCACCAGGATGTAGTTTCGGAAGGGAGCTTTGTATGACTATTAATTTCAAATGAGATTAGGAAATGTGTCCCTTTGCACATGAATCTCAATGTCCTAATGGAAATCCCTTGTCCTACCGCTCTCTGTGTGTTGTGAGATCTGGAGGTTATTTAGGGCAAGTGTACCAGTTATCGGCATCGTAAGGAGATTCGCATTAAATATCATATGTAAAACCTATTTAATTCTACAATATTGGTTGTAACTTATTGTGATCTGGCACATAGATCCATCTGGTTTCGTATGGATACGCACAAATCCTTGTAATAAGGATCAGTTCAATTTAAAACAATTAAATTTATAAGATGCACCTTTCGTATCAGTGATTGGCAGTGCAAAATGCGCTGAAAGACTCGGCTCGAGTTGAAGCAAGCGCAAAAAAGTCGAGGTAAGACATTCTGCTGATATTTTAGCGAAAATATATCTATAATAGGGGGATGGGGAAACCCCGAGTTCTTTCCCCCGACGGCGCTCGAAGAGGTGCCACTATCAAGATCTGACACTGAAAGACGTCAACCTCCAGTCATCTAGTGGTCCACATATTAATGATCACTAAAGGGTTTCGTGATATTTATGACCAGGGTATTTTTGCGAGTCAGTTTTTCACTCGAGCCGTTTTGCGTGGGAATGATAATGCAGCGTCGGAGACAGAACAGATAGAGCTTCCGGAACGAACGTCCGGTCAAGACGCTTCAAGCGTTTAACAAGGCTACGTACTGAGATTCCCCGCGCGATTTGGACCTCTATATATAGACTCGAAACCTGTAGCAAAAACACAGTCGGTCACACAGCTCGTTCGAGTTGACATCGCAGCTAGATCCGTGGCCTTCTCAGCTTTCCCGAAACCACATTTTCTACACGGCAATGGCAGGCTCGTGCTGGCGGTGTGTGTTCCCACTCGTTTTCCTGGTGACTGCCACTCTACAGGCTGCAGCAAGTGGTGCAGCTACCACCGAAGGCGTGCAGGCTGCAACAGAAGGCAGCCGGCCTACGGCAGAAGGCGCAGTGTCCACGGAAGTGGCTGGTGTGGAGCCCCTGCAGGCCAGAGCGCACGCCCTCTCTCGCCTGCCCGGCTGGGAGAGTGTGTTCAACAGCAGCGTGTGCCGCGCCCAGGTGCAGTACAGCGCCAGGCTGCGCGTCGTGCAGGCCTGGTGCGCCGACGGCGTCGACGGGCAGGAGTTCGACGCCCGCGGCCGGCAGTTCGTCTGCAGGAGCGTGCGCCTCACTCTGCCGGCGGCCGGCTCTGACGTCGACGTGCCCGCCGGCTGCGTCGCGCGCCTCCTGCCTGTCGTGCGCAGCGACGCCATCCAGTCTGCAACAGACTGACGTTACACGAAATTTGTACATAATTTTTGATTTTATTGTATTATTAATTTCTGAATGTGTAAATTATTAGTCTATATATAACTTACTACTTTAGTTATTTGATGTTCATTTAAACACAGTTGATAATAAAAATACTTGTTTTGAGACATTAAAATGTGGTTGCTTTGTTGAATAGGAGTGATCGTCACCACAGAATTACACCCTTTTTCCTATCTCCTACTTTCTATATGCAATAGTTGTAAAATGCTTGAAACTAAAAATGGCCCTGGTACGTAGGAAGAAATCATCATACTGTTAAACAACTCAACTAAATCCTTTGCAACATGAATCACCGAAAATATGAGAAAAAAGTAAGCAGTATCGTTTGCCTTTACCATAAGTTAATTTCAGTATTCTGTAACTTTACGCACCGAAAACCTTCACAGTTTGGTCCCTTAGGTTTACAAACATTCGATTTCTCTAGGATCCTTGAAAACTGGCAGATTAAATTATACATAAATTTATTTACAATAAGCATACGTGAATCAGTCATTCTGAACAACAAAATCAAGTTTTCAATTGATAATGAACCAAACCAAAACACATAATACGAGTTGGCTAACGTGGGAAAGAGACATAGCCCACTTCCCAACAAATTAAAATAACAGAATAATCCATCTCACTTATATTGATGGTACAGTGCTTGAAATTTACTCTAGAACCTACTCCAAGCGAGTGTCTCCAAGCAGCAACAGACATTAAGTAAAATGAAACTCTGATGGCTTAGCATACTGGCGCGATGCTGCTCATACGTTCCAACCGGTGCACCAAGGTCCGGCACTGAATAGGACCGTGCCTCACCAATGAAACTCCGCGCCTTCATTTAGAGTCTCCTCCAACAGAATAGGGTCAGGTGCTGCTACAAAATTTCCAACACGTCTCGTGGATTCGAGAGAAAAATAGCCGACAGCCATAAACGAAGAACGAAGGAAAGCTTTCGCAGTCATTATTGTTAAAATAAAAATTCTTCTTAGCTATTTGCTGCGTCATGATGATAAAATATTTCCAACGCTGTTGTTGGCCAATTACATGCAAACACCAACAAGCGTACACCTTCCTGTTTTCCACAAGTAAGAACCACAGATTAAGAACACCAATAAATGCATCTTCCTCCCGAATTTCCATCTATGACAAACAGCAATGCAAGCACTAATAAAGTTATTCCTTTCCTTTCTGCTACCAAATTTCAACCAATCAGAACCACTCGTAGGGACATAATTGGCTTTGTAAGACAAGCACAGAAGGAAACACGTCAGCATTCCCTTAGGAAGGCTCCTGCAACGGAGCCGAGACATTGGAAATATTTTACCATAATGTAGCGGGCAAATAGCTCAGAAGAATTTTAATTTTAGCCTATAAAGACATCGATTAAATAGACAATATCTATAATCTTGACCGCAAATTTATTAGCAGTGATGACCGGTTTTAACTCATTTTTGAGTCATCCTTGGATCAGTTTACAGGTTTGTCAATAGTTGTATCTGCCAGGCAGTATAACCTTCCAATCAACTAATTAAAACTTCTTCTTGTTGTGGTCTTCAGTGCACAGACTGGTTTGATGCAGCTCTCCACGCTACCCTGTCCTGTGCAAGTCTCTTCATCTGAGAATACGTTCGGCAACCTACATCCTTTTGAATCTGCTTACTATATTCGTCCCTCGGTCTCCCTCTACGATTTTAACCCCGCACGCTTCCTTCTAATGTTAAGTTGAACATTCCTTGATGTCTCAGAGTGTGTCCAACCAATCTATACCTTCTCTTAATCAGGATATGCCAGAAACTCCTTTTCTCCCCGATTCGGTTAAGCACCTCCTTATTAGTTACGTGATCAACCCATCTAATTTTCAAAGCACCACACATCGAAAGCTTCTATCATCTTTTATCTGAACCCCTTATCGTCCAGGTTTCACTCCCATACAGTGCTACACTCCAGACAAATGCTTTCAGAAAGGACTTTAACATTTAAATTAATATTGGATGTTAACAAGTTTCGCTTCTTTAGAAACGCTTTTCTTCCCAGAGCCATTCTGCATTTTACATCTTCTTTACTTCGGCCATCAGAAGTTATCTTGCTACTCAAATAACTAAATTCATCTATATCTTTTATTGTATCATTCCTTCAGCATCGCTTGATTTTCTGACATTGCATTCCATTACCTTCGTTTCACTTTTGTTAATGTTCATCTTTTATCTTCCTTTCAAGACAATATCCATTCCATTCAATTGCTCTTCCAGATCTTTTGCGCCTCTGACAGAATTACTATGTTATCGGCAAACCGCAATGTTTTTATGTTTTCTCCCCGCACTTTAATGCCCTCTTCAAATTTCTCCTTCCATTCCTTCACTGCCTGCTCAATGTACAGATTGAACAACATTGGGGAAAGGCTACAACCCTGTCTCACTCCCTTCCCAACCTCTGCGTCCCTTTCTTGCCCTTCGACTCTAATAACCGCTGTCTGGTTTTTGTATAGGTTGAATATAACTCTTCGATCCCTATATGTTACCCCTGCTACCTTCAGAATTTGGAAGAGTGTATTCCAGTCGACACTGTCAAAAGCTTACTCCAAATCGACAAACGCTAAAAACGCAGGTTTCCCTTTCCTAAGCCTATCTTCTAAGGTAAGTCGTAATTGCCTCCCGTGTTCCCACATTTCTCCTAAATCCAAACTGATCTTCCCCGAGATCGGATTCCACAAGTTTTTCCATTCGTCTGAAAATAATTCTTGTTAGTATTTTGCAACCTAGACTCATTAAACTGATAGTTCTGTAATTGTCACACTTGTCTGCACTTGATTTCTTTGGAATTGGAATTACGATATTCTTCTTGAAGTCAGAAGGTATTTCATCTTTCTCATACATCTTGCATATTAGGTGATACAATTTTTTCACGACTGGCTCTCCTAACGATATCAGCAGTTCAGACGAAATATCATCTACTCCAGGGGCCTTGTTTCGGCTCTAGTTCTTCAGCGCTCTGTCAAAATTACAACTTATAAAACCAAAAAATGCGGTACATTTGAAGAAAACCACATTGGTTATTGCACATATATGACATTTTTGCAGAACAGTAGCTAAAATCAGGCATTACGGGTTAAAATTCACTGACAGTATCTATTATTCTTTAAACTTCTCAATCAAGGTATCTGTAGCAGGGGTCAGTGTGAGAATATTCTGTACATTTCTAAGATGTGATGTCGAAGTACACTCGTATAGGCCCACTATGTTTTGCATGGTGTGCAACCTACATAAAATACTTCACAATTTCTGCGGATTCAATTTTTCGTTTTCCACTCACTTCGGAGCTAAACTAAGCCTTCTGATTTCTTATGGATTTTAGATTTATTTGTATTTGTTTAAAGAGTCGGTATTTTCTACAATATCACGCGTTATCAGTTCCTTAATCATGAACTTTCGTAGCTGTTACTATGGTTGGTCACCTGCATTCCATCCTGTCAAATGAAGCACTTGGGACGTAGCTGTCACAGGAGTACTCGGGATTCAAGTATTTCGTTGAGGATGGACTAATTTTCACTCCCTCTCCAATATACGGAGGCCGATTTTCGTCTTCTACGAAAAGATAATTTCGTAACAAAAATCATTAAAATCGCTTCACTAATCTCTAAATTATCGCAATTTTTCCAGTGTAGCACCCATTTTCGAGGGCCGTTTCACTAGAGAAATATGTTTTACCATCGCTAAAAAAATACTTGTCCCTTAGTTTTCCATGTATTATTTCTAAATTTTAGAAAAAAAAAATTTAGAAAAACAAAGGAATGACACGTCCGTAGGTTTACTTGTAAGGGTAGCAACTGTCCGGCATCATATGCTGATATTTATTTATTTACTAACTGTACCTGGCATTAGTTTCTTTTCTCCTATTAAAATGCAATGCTGTGTCATAATTTCAGACTAGTACGTGAGGATATATATATATATATATATATATATATATATATATATATATATATATATATATATATATATATATATGTGTGTGTGTGTGTGTGTGTGTGTGTGTGTGTGTGTTTATTAAATGCAGGAATTAACAGCTGACTGATAGTTTTGCTGAAATGTATAAGTAAATCAATAAGTCTTTCACACTAATTATTTATGAAATCTTCTGTATCACTGGATATTATCAACAGTGGTGTGAGTAGAGGACCGATGGATTTATCTTCGAAAATATCTAAAGTCACCAATGTAATTGCCAGCATACGTCTTCACTACAGTTGAAAATTTCACATGAGCTGGAAAGCTCCTACAGAAGCAAAAATAAGAAAATGAATATCTGAATGTTTGCCCTTTATGCGTTACTATACGAGACATCTAACTGTGCTGAATCTTTGGTGAGTTGTTTCCTGTGTACGTCTGCGTAGGTATCTCGTCTCAAAACAAAGCAGTACGATACATCAGGAATAATGAGAAAGCGGATATCCGCATTTATCTTAGTGACATGCAACAGACTTTACTTACAGTTTCAAATCTTTACGGAAAATAGTTTATTTTTTACTATATTTTCACTGTACGTGACATAGCACTGTTGCACCAGGCATGCCATTTTAATTTATTACTTCGTAACTAGTCAACTCATTTGCAATATATTTTACATACAGTATCGACATATAGAGCTGCATGTGTCAACAAATTTAAATCACCGTACGATATATACTTCAGGAGGTATGTCATATCGTGAAACTGCGCGCAACAACTGACACAAAACAGCTGACACAAAACACGTCAGAACAGTGTTGTAGAAACGACGAAAAAAACATACCAAATCTGAACGAATACAAAATTTCAAGATTGGCGGTAATTTGCAGATTTTCGAAATGTGGTGCAAACTTAAATGCAATAAGCGTATATTGGGAAAAAAAAGTTCAAATGTTTGTAAATCCATGAGACTCGACTTCTCGGTTATTAGTCCCTAGGCTTACAAACTACTTACACGAAGTTAAACTAACCTAAGGATAACACACACAAACCCACGCACAAGGGCATGCTACGACGGCGCGCAACCACGCGCTCTGTGGCAAGGCGCCACTCTACTGTGGTATATATTGGAGATAACACCTATAAAATATTGAGGAAGGCAAAAAAATGTTTTCATTAACAGAGCAATTAGTAGATGTAACTGTTATAATAAAGCGATTGCATGCACAACACTTGTCTCACCTGCTTTGTAGTCTTGTGCAGTTCGCAAATGAAGTAGTTAGGAAAAGCGCTCTCATAGTTGAACCAGTTAGCAGATCGCTCGCCTCTTAGTTAGACACGTGTAACAGTGAGAGGACGCGAAAGCGCGCAGAATCGCGTGATTCCCTTCTGCCAGTTGCCGTCATTTCGAGCTGATAAGCAGCTCAGCTGTAGTTTTAGTAGTGGTAACTGTGGTGTCGCACAAGTACAAAGTGCGCGCCACCTACTTTCGCCGCGCGCCGCCATGCACGCACGGCGCGGCGTTCTCATGACGCCAGCCACGAGCGCCCTCTGCTGCAACCCCGCTCGTGGCCACCACGGAAAGACACCGGTCTCTTCGGACTGAGATAGCAACGAGTTAGGACCTTCGTAATCAGATAGGCACCAGTGAAGACTTTGCTATTGTACAGGCACTAGGCAGGCCTCTAACAACTATGTATCAACATTCTGCAGTACTATGTAAAAGTTAAGTATTGTTACATTCTGTGCAATATATATCTCTTTCTAATTTACTCGAGTGTTTATAGTTTCTGGCTGCTCCCCTCCGTACCTGCACCAGCGTGCTGTCTTTGTTCCTGTGTCGGTCTTGTTCCACTCGGCCACCGACACCTACGACGACGCTGGGACACAAAACCGGCGACGAAGTTGGGACACAAAAGTGGCGACGAGGATAGGATAGAACCTTGGACCAGCCCGCTTGCAGCAGCCAGACAGCAGCAGTCGGAGCACGTAGAAATTGCTCCCGCCCACCCACCCTTATTATAAGAATTTTGGGGGAACATATTCAGTTGCGTGTTTTGTGGACATTTTTGTTGCAGATCGAGCGTCCTCATTTATCTTGCATTTGTGTTTTGTTATAATTTACTTGTATGCGCGGCGCCTAATCGGTCAGCATGGCCACTACCCCGAACCCAAACTTAATGGAAATTATTCAGTTACAGACGGCGCAAATAACACAACTTCTCCAGGCTGTGGCCCAGCTCACGGCGCAAGCAGCTAACCAACAACAACAGCCGTCGCATCAGCAGCCCACACCTGCCGCCGCACCGCTTCCGACGTTCCGCCAGTACAACGAACGTGAGGAAGAATGGAGCGACTATTTCGCGCAGTTTCAAGAACTCGTCGCAGCTCATCAACTTACAGGTCAGACTGTTAAGCATCTTTTATTGTCAGTGGTGGGCCCCAAGACTTTCGTATTACTGAAAAAACTATTCCCCAACGCATCTCCTCGTGATGTTGACTTTGAACAAATTGTAGATGCACTAAATGCTTATTATGAGAGAAAAGTTCTTGTAGCCGCTGCACGATACCGATTTTTCAGACTTAAAAAATTACCGCAGCAGGCACACCAAGAGTGGATTACGGAATTGAAGGGCTTAACCCGCCAATGTAAATTTACTTGCTCTTGTGGACTTTCGTATAGTGACGTGATGTTGAGGGATGCGATTACGCAGAATATTCAGGACCCCAGAATTAGAGCAGCAATTCTGAAACAGTCTGACCCCTCATTAGACAGTGTACTGCAGCTTATAGAAGCGCATGATACCTTTGACTTAGCAGATGTAGAAATGCAAAGCCACAGTGTAAATTCAGTGCGCCACAACGGACGCTTTCGTAGTCACAGTTCTCAGTCTAGCCCTAGTGATTCTTTAAATTCTACCGGCCGTGCTGAACAGACAGTGAACAGTAGCCAGTGTAAAAGTGCGACCCAAAGATCGCCCCGTCGTGTTAGACAATGTCATTTGAATAACGGACGCCAACGTTCATTTCAGAAAAATGTACGTAAATCTTGCCCTCAGTGTGTGTCTCGCCACAAGCGTGCTCATTGCCCTAGTCGCAACGCAACCTGTTATCAATGTGGCAAATCGGGACATGTGCAGTCTGTGTGTATGCAAATTGGAAACTCGGAGAGCGGTACCGTTGGAGGCAGTGCTTTGCAGAGTGCGAGAGCAGTGCATACAGTAAATGTTATAGACGCTGTGGAGTTGAACAGTGCTTTAGTTGTTTCTCAATTGCAAGAAAGTTCTTCTGCACCTATTGCAAAACTATATAGTGCACCACGTGGCAAGCGCCGACGAGCGCGTAAAACAGTGCAACGGAAAAGGGTTCGGGACAAGCAAAATGACTATGAACAGTGCATTCCTGTAGTGAAAATAGTGCCTTCTGCAACTGCTCCTTGCAATAGTGCCCAGTACTGTGTAGCTAGTAACAGTAGACTTGGTGTAGCTACTGAAAAGTGTAGTGCAGTAGTTAGTAAATCTGGAGTAGCTTCGCAGGCTTGCGCGGACGCCGATCCGGCGGTAGTGTCATCTAGTGACAGTGTGGTTAATCCGCTGCGTGCCGAGTCTGCGCCGCTTACTTCACTACGCGGCCCGCGCAGACGCAGCAAACAAACCGTAGCAGACGTTGCCCACATTCGCGCACCTGTCGAGCGCCGCAAGCAAAAACTTTTTGTGAATCTTTCCATTGACAATAAGACTGTGCAATTTCAGCTTGATACTGGTTCCGCTGTTACCTTAATTAATAAAGATACTTATGAACTTCTGGGTTCGCCAAAATTATCGCTGTGTCAACAAGTGTTAACAGCTTATACAGGTCAAAATATTCCCGTGCTAGGAACGTGTAGCCTGCCTGCCTCTTTTCAAGGTGTTACGAAAACAGTTGCTTTTGTTGTTCTTCAGGCCAAATCTACGCAGAACATTTTTGGACTAGATGCTTTTGACTTGTTTGGTTTATCAATTCAAAGAGATGTGCTTCAAATTTCGTCAATAGTGCCTCAGGATAAAATCAATGCATTGTGTGACAAATATAGTGACTTGTTTTCGCCGGAACTAGGTTGTGCAAAAGACTTCGTGGCACATGTAACTTTAAAAGAATCTGCAGTTCCAAAATTTCGTAAAGCTAGACCAGTGCCTATCGCATTGCGTGATACAGTTGCCGAAGAACTTAAACGTTGGCAAGATAGTGTGGTGATTTCTCCTTTTTCTGCGAGTCAGTGGGCCTCGCCTATAGTAATTATACCCAAGCCGTCAGGAAAACTTCGTCTCTGTGCGGACTTTAAATCAACAGTGAACAGTCAAACAATTGTAGACACTTACCCTCTGCCCAGACCTGAGGAACTGATGGACAAATTAGGACAGTCTCGCTTCTTTTCCAAGATTGATTTAGCAGAGGCATACTTACAGATTCCACTTGATGACGAGTCAAAAAAGTTTTTCGTCATTAATACTCACATGGGCCTTTTTCAATTTCAACGCCTACCCTTTGGCAGTTCTTCCGCTCCCGCTATTTTTCAGCGTTTTTTGGAACAGCTGACAGTTTCTGTACCGTGTTGTTCGAACTATTTAGATGATATTGTGGTATCCGGACGTACAGTTGAAGAACATTTAGCAAACCTGGAGTGCCTTTTCAAAGTTTTGACTGCAGCAGGTCTACGTTGTAATAAAGCAAAGTGTTCGTTTTTTTCAAACTGAAATAGAGTACCTAGGCCATGTGATTAATGCCCAAGGAATTCATCCCTTACAGACACATCTTCGAGCAATCAAAGACTTGCCTCCTCCTAAGAATGTGCATGAATTGCAAGCAGTAATGGGAAAGCTTAACTATTATTTCCGGTTTATTCCCAATGCCTCTCAGATTGCAGCTCCACTGCATCACTTACGTAGGAAGAATGTTCCTTTTGTATGGTCTAAAGATTGCCAGGTTGCCTTTGACAAATTAAAGTCTGCACTACTCAGTGATGCATGTTTGATTCCCTTTGACCCACAGAAGCCTGTAGTGTTAGCAGTTGACGCCTCGTCGTATGGTCTGGGCGCGGTAATCTCACATCGCATTGGATCTCACGATCGTCCTATTGCCTTTGCAACCAAGCTACTGACGCCAACGCAACAGAATTACAGTCAGATAGAAAAGGAGGCCTTAGCAATCATTTACGGCGTCACAAAGTTTCATCATTATCTGTATGGCAGAAAATTCTATTTGTTGACAGACCACAAGCCTCTCACGTCGTTGTTCTCACCCACAAAGCCAATTCCGCCACGTACGGCAAAAAAGCTTCAGAGATGGTCCTTGATATTGTCAAATTATCAGTATGAGATTTTGTACCGACCTACCACTAAACATGCCAACGCGGACACACTTTCCCGACTTCCGGTTGGCCAGGATGTATCATTTGATTCTTCAGAAATGGCATGTTGTCAGATAGACTCCAGAGATGCTTCCGCTGTCGCAGACTTTCCTTTAAACTCTCGTCGGGTTGCACAGGAAACAGCTGCGGATGCAGACTTAAGTGTGGTAGCACGTTTTGTTCGCTTTGGTTGGCCTGCCAGAGCCAAAGACATTGATCGGCCTCTGGTTCGACGTTATTTTGCACAACGTCATGCATTACCTTTAAGTCAGGATGTACTGTTGTTACATACGGACAACGACCAAACAAGAGTGATAGTTACCTGTTCCCTGCAACGAGAAGTGTTACGCCTCCTGCATCAAGGACATTGGGGTATTGTTAGGACAAAGCAACTGGCCAGACGTCATTGTTCTTGGGTTGGTATGGACGCTCAGATAGAGAACATGACGTCACAGTGTACTGTTTGTGCGGAGCATCAGGCGGCTCCTCCGCAACGTTTCTCGGACTGGCCACGCCCCAAGGGACCATGGCAACGTTTACACATTGACTTTGCCGGACCTTTCTGGAACACGCGCTGGTTAATTGTTGTAGACGCTTTCAGCAAGTTTCCTTTCGTGATTGCCATGAACTCAACGACAGCGTCTAGTACAATCAGTGCCTTAACATCAGTGTTTTGCATCGAAGGCTTGCCTGAATCTATCGTCAGTGACAATGGACCTCAGTTTGTTAGTGCGGAATTTCAACAGTTTTGTCGTGTGAATGGCATTCAGCATATTACCACTGCACCTTTTCACCCTCAGTCCAATGGTGAAGCAGAACGTTTCGTTCGAACATTCAAATCTCACATGGAGAAGATGAAAGGTCAGCACTCCAGGCAGCAAGCTCTTCAAATTTTCCTGTCTACGTATCGGTGCATGCCACGTGACGGCCCGTCTCCTGCCGAGCTGCTACACGGCCGCCGTCACCGCACTCTCCTTCACCTGCTGCAGCCTCCCACGCACCGAGTCGGTTCGTATGGCGCTACGCGTTTTCAGGTTTCCACGCCGGTGCTGTACAGGGTGTTTGCTGGAAACAAGAAGAAACTATGGCTGCCGGGCACCATTCAACGCGTGCTTGGTCGCAATATGTTTATTGTACGTTCTTCCACAGGTTCGGAGCTGCGGCGCCACGCAAACCAATTGCGCTTGCACAGGCCGCGCGATCCTGTCTCCGGTTTCTTGATTCCATACCCAGTTCACCGCCAGGGAGCACAAACACATCGTTCGTCAACGGGTCCAGCGTCCCCGGACTACGAGATCGTCCCGATGGAGATCGACGCGACGCCGCCGCTGTCGCCGCCGCAGATGACAGCGTCACCGAGAGGGACTCCGGGACCGTGCGTGCCGCCGCCGCTTGGGCCACGCACCTCAGAAGATGACCTGCTCCCTCTGGGCGGGAGGGTGCGCTCTTCCCCAGGTTTCGGTGGGTTCCCTGGAGGATCGCAAGGCGGATGCCGGGGCGCGGACGGCGTCTCGATCCCAGCCTCAGCTACGACGCCCGTCCCACCAGTAACGCCCCCGCCCAGGCCCTCTTCCCAGTGCCGTCGCCGTGGCCCTCAGCCCTACGCCACGACGGCGCGGCGGTTTGGGGGGGGAGGGGTGTGGTGTCGCACAAGTACAAAGTGCGCGCCACCTACTTTCGCCGCGCGCCGCCATGCACGCACGGCGCGGCGTTCTCATGACGACAGCCACGAGCGCCCTCTGCTGCAACCCCGCTCGTGGCCACCACGGAAAGACACCGGTCTCTTCGGACTGAGATAGCAACGAGTTAGGACCTTCGTAATCAGATAGGCACCAGTGAAGACTTTGCTATTGTACAGGCACTAGGCAGGCCTCTAACAACTATGTATCAACATGCTGCAGTACTATGTAAAAGTTAAGTATTGTTACATTCTGTGCAATATATATCTCTTTCTAATTTACTCGAGTGTTTATAGTTTCTGGCTGCTCCCCTCCGTACCTGCACCAGCGTGCTGTCTTTGTTCCTGTGTCGGTCTTGTTCCACTCGGCCACCGACACCTACGACGACGCTGGGACACAAAACCGGCGACGAAGTTGGGACACAAAAGTAACAAAAGCAAAAACGAGCGGAGGAACTAAAAAGAGCGACCTACATCGCGGACGAGCTGCGAACTAAAAAGAGAGTTAACGGTCGCGAACTAAAATATGTGCGATAGGTCGCGAACTAAAATATGCGCGATAGGTCGGGAACAGAATTAAAAATCACGTGTTTGCCTTCTGCTGATGATAGCCATTTCGGGATTAGCGTCTGCCTGCTAGATTACATAGTTCAGTGCAACAAAATTTCTGCTTTGAAGTATTCTGCACTCTGTAATATCTGACTAATAAATTCCATAATGCCAAGATATAGAGATAACTCTAAACTTAAACGCCAGAAATTATCCACAAACTGTTTCTTTTGGTTTGATTGATATCGTTAGCGGCTCAAGCAGCAAGCGCATGAAGCAGCTAGGTGGGGGAACTTCACCCTCCATCTGCATGCGCAGACCACGCCGCTCAGCCGTCACTGGGAGCGGACGAACTAAAAGAACGAACTGAAGTTAGCGCTCCCAATCGCTAACTCTTATACGGAAGTCTAATGTTTTGGAGTATTTCTGCTCGTTGTGGGTTCCTCATGTGGTGGGACTAACGGAGGACATAGAAAGAGAGTTCATAAAACGTAAGTTAGTTTTTAGTTTTTGCGATGTAGCATTGGAGTAAAAATCATTATAAAAAGACGGTATTCATAGCGGCGAAATATATTTACGAAATATATTTCATGTATCCTCCAAATACAAACAGTAGGACATTATAACACTTCCCTGAGGAACGCCAGATATCACTTCATTTTATTCGATGACTTCTCGTCAATTACAACACACTTTATCCTTACTGCAAGAAAACCGCGATTGTAATTACACGACTGTAGCGATATTCCATAATCATGCAATTTGATTAAAAGACGCATGTGAGGTGCACTGTCAAAAACCTTCCGGATATCTATAAATATGGAATTGATTCGAGATTCCTTGTCGACAACAATCGTTACTCCATATGACCAAACAGCTACAGTATGTCATCTAAAGTATCATGACACTCTCAAAAATGTTCCGTTGTCACCTACTACCAGGCACTCCATATCAGCGACCTCAGCAGTCACTAGACAACGTGAGAGAGCTGAATGGGGCGCTCTGCGGAATCACGGTTTTCGAATGTGGTCAGGTGATTGAGTGTCACTTGTGTCAGATTTCTGCTCGCGAGATTTCCACACTGATAACCATCACTAGGTTCACTGTTTTGGATAAGATAGTGAAGTGGAAACTTGAAGGTACAAGCACAGCACGAAAGCGTTCAAGCCGACCTCGTTTGCTGACTGACGGAGACCGCAAACTGTTGAAGAGGGTGGTATACAGTGTATTAGGCAGGCATCTATCCAGACCGTGACACAGGTATTGCAAACTGCATCAGGATCCACTCCAAGTAATATGACAGTTAGGCGGGACATGAGAAAACTTCAATTTTATGGTTGAGCGGTTGCCGATAAGCCACACACAATGCAGGTCAATGCCAATCAACACCTCGCTTGACGCAAGGAGTGTATACATTGGCGGATTGAACTGTGGAAATGCGTTGTGTGGAGTGACGAATCACGATTCAGAATGTGGAGATGCGATGGCCGGGTGTGGGGAATGCCCGGTGAACGTCGTCTGCCAGTGCCTGTAGTGCCAATAGCAAAATTCGGAGGCGGTGGTGCTATGGTGTGATCTTGTCTTTCATGCAGGGAGCTTGCACCCCTTGTTGTTTTTTGAGGCTGTATAACAGCACCAGCAAAGGCCTACATTGATGTTTTAAGCACATTCTTGCTTCTCACTGTTGAATCGCAATCCGAGACTGGCAATTGCAGCTGTTTAACACTATGGAGCACCTGTTCATAATGGACGGTCTGTGTCGGAGAGGTCACACGACAATAACATCTATGCAATGGACTGGTCTACACAGACTCCTACCTTAAATCGTATAGAATACCTTTTCGGTGTTTTCAATCGCCGACTTCGCGCCAAGCCTCACCGACCTACATCGATGACTCTCCTCAGTGCAGCACTTCGTGAAGAATGGACTGCCATTCCCAAAGAAACCTTCCAGCTCCTGACTGAACGTATGTCTGCAAGAGTTGAATCTGTGATCCAGGCTAGGGGTGGTCCAACACCAAACAGAATCCCAGCATTACCGATGGAGGGCCCACCAATCTGTTAGTCATGTTCAGACAGGTATCCGGGTACTTTTAT
The DNA here is from genome assembly GCA_026315105.1 of Locusta migratoria. Classification (NCBI taxonomy): domain Eukaryota; kingdom Metazoa; phylum Arthropoda; class Insecta; order Orthoptera; family Acrididae; genus Locusta; species Locusta migratoria. Next base: position 182,768,103 of record CM048746.1, read on the forward strand.
CTGAATCGGTGTTCTCTTCGGGGTAGTTCATAATGTGATGTAAATAATATGTTGGAAAATGCTATTGCAAACCGACGTCAATGATATGCGCCTATAATTTTCTCGGATCACTCCCATTCCAGTTTAGAATACTGGAGTGACCTGTGCTACTTCACAGTCTTTGCATATTAACTGATTCTTCCGTCGCTTCTTGGTAGAACAAATTCATTATAAAAATTAAAATACACAATTTTGTTTGTTTATTTTGTGAATCCATCTTGTACACTGTCATTACAGTAATTATACATTCATTACTTCGCAATTTGCGAGAATTTTCGAATTTAGCTGCTCTTCCTCAAGTGGTCTATCACATTGTAAAATATGAGAATTTGTGCCTTAAAGCATTCGGCCACAGTTGTCTACTTCCCTTAGTGCTCGCACGCGTATGGCAGTAATTCCCGCGACGAGGAAAGACATACTACACCATCATTATCCTGTCTTGACGTCATATTTACTACGATACGTCTGTTCCTAAGGAAGAGACGTTGCTTATGATCTGAAGCTCTAAATATTAAATATGCATTCCTTAATTCGCAATTTTTGAAAATTTCCTGAAGAAGAGCAGCTACAGTCGGAAATACTCGCAAATTGCGAAGTAATGAATGTAAATTTAACATTTTTAGCTGCAGACCCTGGTAAATGTTATAGTATTTTTTTATTTAATTGTGAACACTATAACTTAATATGTTTATTTTCACCGTATTTCAGTTCGAGTGCATACATCCGCTTTTGTTAAGCTTCTCTGTTCTCCACTGCACCCCATCTATACCCTCCTACCACACCTCTATATTTTTGTCTATTTGTTTATTTAAGTTATAATAGTGTGCCGGGTTTCAATTATTTGTAATATTTGTGTCACCTTATGTTTACAACAACCCTTAAAACATTAGATTCTTGTTTAATTTTATTTTTATTCACTATAGTCATGCTGTAATCATTTATGTTCACACTATTCTCTACATATGTTATTTATGTTTCCTTTTTTCAGTACTATTAAGTAACAGATTTCATTCAAATACTTATTTACACTGTAACTGCTCCATCAAAGAAGTTAATTTACTTGTCTGTATGTAACATGTCTTCTGATTTACCGACATTCTTTGACTGAAAGTCTGTAAATGTTTGATGATGGCCTAATAAGCCGAAAATCGTTTCACAAAATAAATAAATCTGTAGAACAAAGACAAAATTGTTTTCATTAGTCTTTGAGTATGGATTCTTCACTGAGCGAGGTTTGGAGATATTGCGTCAACATACTCTCCAAGAAACGTAATTGGTATAAAATCTGGACCGAAAGTCTTGCTTTGTGTGATTTAAGTTGAATATTTTAAACATGACTTACAGGATAGCAAATTAATAATCAGCCAACCATTTGCAATAATAGTAGTTTCAAAAAAAATTGACGACATCTTCAACGGTTATAAACCAGTCTTCTTCAGACATACATGTTATACCTAAATTGCAAATTCATAATCATTTTGCCTAAAACATGCGTCATACCAAGCCCGTTGTGTAAAATATTGTGAAATACAGAATCAGAATAAAACTGTCACTTACTCTACGTGCATACCACAGTAATTGAATGTCCTGGGAGTGTGACTTAGACGAAAGATACGTCAGCGTGTTTGGATCATTCACGCTTACTGGTGGGAAGCAAGGAGCGTTCATACCGGGACCGGTGGCGCATGCGCCGTGGGACATAAACGTCCAGTGGCTTAAGTAGCCATTGGGAGAACGTACATTGAATTTATAACGATGTTAATAATTGGGATATTTGGATAAAAAGATGGTAACAAGGTCGAGGGAAGCTAAAAGGTAAAGCAGTCAACAATCCGAAGATTGGTTTGAACACCACAGTACTTTACTAGGCATGGTCCTGTTTGGAGGTGGTATGCCGTTGCCTTCCTCCGACCTTCGAACTGACTTACCCAGCCAGTTATAGGGGGACCAACAATTTAACGTGGGTTCCGAACCACGGCGCTACTCGGTATTTTGCACATGAGCAGCACTGTCAGAGGTGAAAGAAGTGGGAAGAGGCAGATAATAACCCTAGGACCTGGCGGGGATCGAACCCGTGACCTTTGGATTTGTAGTATGGACTTTAACCCTGTGCAACCGAGGCGCGCTGAGGGAAGCTATACAAACAAATTTTACATTGGTCAATTGTAAAAATATGCTAACAGTTACCGTCAAAATACTTTGGTGAGGCGAGAGTCAATAGCAGTATTATATTTCATAAAATGCATTTTTGATACCATCGGTTGTTTTTAAAAAAACACCTTACTTATCAACCAGTTTCGGTCAATAGACCATCTTCATGTTGACTGATAGGTTTTACCTAACATTACCACTGTATTTTTAATATTTTTAGTTATACTGACCCCTGTTTGTCTCTACTAGATGTATTTTATACGATGCATTTTACCATTCAGTTTTAACACCTATTTATTCATGAAGATGGTCAATTGACCGAAACTGGTTGATAAATAAGGTTTTTAATAAACAGCCGATGGTTTTAAAAATTCACTTTATGAGACCGTTAAAATACATTGCGTCAACGAACAACAATAACAGAAAAATGTACCAGATGAAAAAAAATAAACTGGATTAGTATATAGCTTATAGTGTGATGTCGCAAATCATGTAAAATGGATAATAAATATCATGTCAATTGCAAATGTACGTAGGTTTTAGATTTTTGAGGAAATAGACAAATCCGAAAGGCTACCTCCAGCAGTAAGAAGATTTCGTGACCAGTATGGGTTTGAAGCCTTCAAACTATTGTCTAGAGGCGAGATTTAACCGATCATTTAGTAAACTGCCATCGTTGTGTTCTCGATGTTTAAAGATCTCAAGTTCATCCCAAAGATCAAGCTTTAGCCCTTTAACTTCTCTGTGTAAAATGATTGTGTCTTCTAACATCTGTAAAGTTTCGAATTCTGGGTATCGAAAAGCGCCCCGTGGAACCTCTGCCGGACTCGATGTGGATGTCAGGGTCGACGGAGTCGTCGCATACGCAGATGACCTTCTAGTGGTTGTCTCCGCCAACAACAGGACCCAGCTAGAGGTGAAGGCACGAGAAACACTGACAACAATAACACAGTGGTGCGAACACAACAAACTCAAGATAGCAACCAACAAAACTACATACACTCTACTCAAAGGGTCATTACAACGAAACCCATCAGTTAAATTACACAACACAAATATAAAACGAACAGTAGTCACTCGTTATCTGAGTATCCACATTGATGAAAGTCAAAATTTCCACGAACACATTAAGACAACCACAGTCAAAGCAGAGAAAATACTACACAAGTTGTCAAGGCTAAATTCGAACACGTCCAGACTGCCTCTGTCAACTATACGAACATATCACTGTGCTCTCTTCGAGTCAGTATTATGCTTTGCAGCTAGTACCTATGCTCAAAGATTGAGCCTAGTAACCAACACAACAATTGTGACACGTGGGCAGAGAAGTGTGTTATGACAACTTACTAGTGCATTCAAATCAACACCGATAGAAACGCTATTCGTCCTTCTCGGTATCTGTCCAGTTGACAACACAATAAAATATAGAGCTGCAGCGAACTGGCTTAAAATGGAGAATCTACACAAAGTGCACGAAATAACTGGCACACATATCGTAACAAACTGCCAACTGAGAACATGGCGAACAGACACATAGCAACAGGAATGGGAGGCCTGCGAAAAGAGACTTAGACTATATACACTACCACCAGACATTAGAGAAAGAAAACGGATAAAGCATATCGACCCCAAACGCGGTATGGTTTACTTCCGTACAGAACATGGGACATATCCCATTCACCTGTTCCGAATGGGACTGGGCGACACCAACACTTGCACCTGACAAAACACCAAAGGCTCCCCTGAACACATCGTCATACACTGCGGACGATACACACATGTCAGAGACACACAGCAGCTTGATTTTACAGCAGACGTTACGATATGTGCCACAAAAAAAGAAGAACAAAAATGGACAACACACTAGCAGACAAGATATCCAAAGCAACCTACGAAGAATACAAAAGGACAGGGCCCTACAGGAGGCGTGCCCATATGCCTGGCAGAGTGGAAAGGTATACTTGGGAACAAAAAGACGAGGAAGAAGGCGATGAAACTTTCATAAATGAAGGAAGTGACACCGATGAGACTCAACACTGACAGGGGAGCAATCTCCTACTGTCAACAACCCAAACCAGACCTTCTTTACATTAATATGGATACTAACACCTGAGACACAATAAAGAGAAAACAATATAAAGAACAGAGACTAATATCACCAAAACCATGGAAACTGTGCTGGGTGATCAGTGGCTTGAAGGAAACATTCCAAGATACTCAACGCCCAGCGCGGTTCAATGCAGCTAACCATAAGGAGAGAAAACCTATAATATATATATTCCTTTCTTTCCTATTACGTTGTTTAGCCCAATTAAAATTAACAAGTTTCAGAATACATTGAATTTCGACATATGTATAACAACCATGTAACCAATCTCGTTTTTATGTTTTCCAATATACCTAATTATTGTAAAATGCACGAATTTTAATTTGTTATAATTGTAGCAACAACTGTAAGCACTTGTATATATGTATTTTCTCTTTGCTTTTATTTTTCCCTCTTATTTCTATTTATCTAAAATAATCAAATTATGTAACATTAACGAACTAATGTATAACATGTAAAACAACAAAAAAAACTAATTTTGTGTCACAGTGTTTAATTGCTATGAAATAAATGTATTGACAAAGGGCATAAAAGTTCTTGTTATGTATTTATGTTCCAAGAGTTGGGTATTCACCATTACTGGGCATATTCTTCCAGAGTTTCATATTTACTTTATTTATGAATTGTGCAGCTTGTCTATTAGATTAATAATTAATAGGTTGCACTTAATTTGATTATTTACTGAACATAGATGGTACCCGGACAACTGAAGACTGGGATAGTATCTGTCAGCCTTGACGAATATCGTATCTTACTCATAGTCAAGTTCACAGAATGTATTTGGGAAAGAAATTGCTACCAGATGGTGATTTGGGGAAGTACTTTGAGAACCAGTCAGTAGATGGATGTAACAGCTTGCTTTAGATATTGTAAATTGACTGAATTTATTCAGTGATAACTTCCATTTCTATGATGTCAAAGATGAAAGCTGATGGGTGGTATCCCCTTCTTCAATTATGCTGAGGTGCCTCTGTAAAAGATCTAGGCCTATCAGACAGATTTTTGATAACTGACTTTATAATGACTGCAGCTGCATGGAAATGTTTAGTGGTTTAGGAACTGAATGACAACCGACATGCTTATTAAAGATTACATTTTTTATTTTACAGTCAATTTTCCTCAACAAATATGTAGTAAAAACTTGCTTGTGAGGTCATGGGAAGCTAAGATGGTGGAACAGCTGTTTTTCTAGCAAACAGAAATGTTTTAGTTTCAAATATTGGATTTTATTAACATGGTTTACCACAACCAGATTTTCTGCACTTTCCCATTCACTGGCTTCAACAACTCACAAACAAAATGTTACCTCCAAACCTAACCTCAGTCCCTAGTTATATTATGGATCAGCTCATCACAACAACCAGATTTCCATTAGATGGTGCTAACATTGTAGTTACAATAAGTTTAGCTTGGGTATGGACTTTTTGTGTGTGTCCATTATCTAAGAAATGTTTTTTGGATATATTGTACTGCCTAGTTTATATGATGAAACGTATTTTCAACTGTAAATATTAAGCAATGCCCTATGTCAATCTACAACTATTATTTGGTGTTAACGTTTTGGGCTTCACCAAGTCTCAACTGAATTTCTGCTGTTCAATGTAACCTAGACTTTGGGCAACACTACACAATAATAATTTGGGTGGTGTGGTGGGTATGAAGGTTCATATTACACATCACACATTAGGTGAACATGTTAGTGGTGCTGACAGGTAAAGAATAAAGTCTAAATAATTTTTTACAGCCGATAAGTTTCTTGTTGCATTTCTTTGACTAAAATAAATTTTAATCACTCTGAGACAAAGCTGATAAGATGAAGTATGAAACAAGTCTACAGACATGATATGATGGAGAATATTGTAAGTATGAAATAGGCCTACTACTATTGATAGCTTCTTGTGATTGAAACTATGATGCTATAAATTGTTGTTGTAAAACTGATTTGCAACAGGTACATGATTTCTCGTCACTCTTAGCGTAAAATGAACAAGACATTGCATAAACATTGCCTGCTCCTAAATTCTGGTATTGTAGACAATTTGATCATTAAAAAAATATAACACTAACTTTTCATAACTATTTGATCCAGAGAAGTAAGATTTTCATTAATCAGCAATAGTTTAATTCCTGATAACAGTTAATATAGTTACTGTACTGAAATGCAGTTAGCTTTAGACAAAACGATTTAGACGAAATTGGAAGTAGGGGTGCCACAACTTTGTTCCAACAGTTGAAAATACTCATCTTTGCCAAGTGGAACGTTTGAATGGAGGTTCTTGCAGTAATTTATGTGTTAAAAACAATAAACTCATCATTAGATTTCTTCCCTTCTTTTTACTGCAATGTATATTAAATTTTTCCACCAGTTGAATTTCCCTTATATTTAGAATATATGCTACTTGTTCACTAGCGTCTTTTCCGATTTTTCTAGCAGAAAATGAAATAGAAAAGGAACGGCAAACAGATTCAGCTTTTAAGATTTCTCGCCACTACAAACTCGATTTTTCTGTTGCGGTGTTGGCGGTGTTTTCTCCTTCTGTAATAAATAACAATAACTGATAGATATCTGCTGCAGAAGTTCCCCATGCAAATGAATATACATAATTTTGTTCCTGATCGTTTAATGTACTTATGTTTAAGTAGCAACTGAAGCAATTATGTCATTTCAAACAAGAAATGTTTTCGTTCCCTGAATTAAAAGAGCACAAAGCAATCACCTCACGCTTTTTGAACTACGGTTCTTTTTTCCGAACGGTCTGCACTGCGGCTGGGCAGGGCGGCGTGGGACTATGTGCGTGACGTCACAAGACGAGTGCGCAGGCTTTCTTCCATAGGGGGTGCTGCCAGGGCGCCCGCGCCGGAGAGAAGTCCCCGCCTGACGCGGTGCCCGCGCGTTGAGCAACCACGCCTCCGCCTCCGCGCTGGAGGAACTCGCGCGCTCTTAAGAGGACGCGGCCGCTGGCCCGGTACAGTCGCCCAGCGAGCTCCCTGGCCCGAGACACGCGACACTGCCACATCAGCAGCCACACACGGACAAGTGCTCGAGTGCTCCCCGCCGCCATGTCTCGCCTGAGCTTCAGCTGCGCCGCGCTGCTGGCTGTCGTCGCTTCTCTCGCCTACGCCGCCCCGGCGGCAGAGCCGAGATTTCGCCAGCGGCGGTCCGCCGCCCCCGACGTCAGTGATCTGGAAGACTGGACCAGCATCGCCGAGTACAGCCTGTGCCCCGCGGAGGTCCAGTTCAACCGCAGACTGCGCGTGTACGAAGTGTGGTGCCAGAAAGAGGGAGACGAGGTGGAGGCCCGAGGTGGCAAGTACGCGTGCACCACGCTCAGGTACTCCCTGCCAGTGCCAGCAGCGGACTCTGACGTCGACATCGCCGGCGGCTGCGTCGCTCTCGTGTCGCACGTCTCTGAGGTCGACGCCAACCTGGAACCCCGAGACTGACACCTCTCGTCACACTTCGCATGTTTATTATAGCGTATTTATTTATTTATTTATTTATTATTTCAAGCGAACTAAGAATCTAGTCAGAATAACTACTACTCAATCATTTCCTTCATTCACCCCAAAACTATAATTTTCTCACAATGGGTTCTTTACCCCTCATCACCATCTGACTCATTGTTTCATTCTCCTGAAAACATTTCAATTTATACAAATTCAGTCTCAATTCAGTTGTAAAATGACTCTGGTTAAATCTGCTACTCATCTAATTCATTTTTTTGTCTTGCCCCAAACTCTTTCTGGTTTGTTTCTCTGTGCAGAAACAATATATCGATCTGATTTGTTAATGTGTCTTGCTTTTTTCTCTCTAGACGTCTATAGAATGTAACACGTTTTTTCTTCACCTCATCTGTCGTTTTTCATCATTTGGTTTCAGAACCTAATTTATTCTTCATTAGACCTGATAATTTCGCAAGATTTCTCAATCTTTTACGAAGCTTGTAACTTCCACTTTGCGGCCACATGAAAGTATTGTGTCTGAGCTATAGCGAACACTGGTATTACAACTATTTTAGAATGCTATAATTTATCATCCTTAGAAACACATTATTTTTATATTTATTTACCACGTCAAGAAAGTGTGTTCTGTGATTCCGCTAATTTATCGAATACTCATTTTTATTTATTTATTATTTATATACTTATTTATTTTCTTGCCGTGATGGCTATGTGTGACGAATTATTCCACCAGTTTATGGAATAGTTTATTCGGCACTGTAATCTGTATGTTAGGAAGTTTTACGACATGGTAGCGCATCTCGCTTTGCTACGAGACTTGGAAGTTATGCTGTGATATTATTTAATATGCTGTGTGATTTATCTGATTAGGTTGTATGAAACCGTAGTTCCTAAACTTTTATAGTTCCTTGAAGTTCGAGTTTATATGAATCAGCCATTTAGAAAAGGCCATATACGCCAAAGTAAATGCATCACGAGAAAAAGAGAATCTGTATTTCAATATCGAGTTTTAAAATGTATTTTTTATATGTAGATTACAAAAAGTAGGATATTGTATTTTCGCAAAGAATGGACGTTTGTTCGAGTACTTTCCAGACTTCGAACTACAATGGAAATGTGATGGGGATGGACATATGGCCTTTTCGAAATGACTGCCTCAATTAAGTTCGATTTACATTAAGGCAGACGACTGAAACAGGGGCTTGGATGGAGATGTACTACATATAATTTAGTAGAAAAGCATAAAATCAATAAAATGCGTAGCAAATGAGTGTTTTGAATAGTAAAAAACATTCATACACAAATGATATGGTCTCATAATTTTTATTTATTTATTTTTGTCCCACTGCATTTTTATGTAAAATACCGATGCAGTTAACAGATATTTCCGTTGATGTATAAGACAAGTCTGCTTTGTACCGTTTTATGCATATTTTGGTACTGCAGGTGCATACTTGATACTCCATAGTTTGTTCTAGTTGTAAGAATTATTTGTGATCTCAGTTTTCAAATGCCACTACCGCCAAATATCTACGAGAAACTTCGTCATCTAAGTTCTCTCGTTTATTGCCATGTAATGTGATATGTAGTGACCTTAGTTATAGTAGATACTAATTAATCAATGTTCCTAGATTACGTGTTCATGAGTTTCTGATGTGATTCTCTGTTATTTGTGTTAATTTAATGAAGCTTTTTGTAAAAATAAACGCATTGAAATACATTTTCCTTGAGTTTTTATTTTAAATATGTTGGATTACACCATGAAAATGAAACAAGGATAAAGTTTGTTACTGTTGTAATTGTTTTTCAAAGGACTCTTTCAGTGAGGTAATGAATGCCTGTTATTAAAAAAAGCAGTGGAACTTCCAACATGTATTTGTAATTTCAGAAGAAATTTAGATTTCACACACAACAAGCGGTTTATTCTTGATCGTGTGGTTCTAATTCTGTAACAGAATAATTAAACGAATAGCGTTTCTAGCAACTTCTAAGACGACGACTGGTCTCAGCTTTTACACGAAGTCAAATTCAAGTGGATTTTAAACTGCCATGTAATATTTATCAGCTTTTAAATATTTAATATACTAGTTGAAATGTAATTCGTAGGTACATAAAGAACAGGTAACTTAATGTATGCTGTATTATTTACGAAAGAGTGGATAAATGTAAAATATAACCTTAGAGAAGATTGCTATAAAATTTAGTAACACGCGAGACAATAATGACCCAACGACTAATGTCAGAAAATAACTTAAGGAAAGCTTTTGTAGATTTGGCAAAATATTTTTAGAATTGAAATACACACTTTCAAATTCTGAAGTTATCAGGTGTAAAATACGGGGAACGAAAAGTTATATGCAATATGTAGAAAAATCTTGACCAGCTATAAAGAATCGAAGGGCACAGTGGTTGAGAAGGAAATAAGACAGGGTTTCAGCATTTCACCATTGTTATTCAGCAAGATTTAAAGAAAGCTATCAAAGTTCAGGCAGCAGAAATAAAATATTTGCGTTTTGCCGATGATTTTCTAATTCTGACACAGACAGCAATGGAACTTGAAGAGCAACTGAACACAAGGCAGGCATAAGATGAACATTAACCAGGCCGAAATAAGCGTATTGGACTGTTCTACAAGTATATCAGGTGATGCTAAGGGAACTAGATTCGAAAACGAGACGATAAAAATAGGATGTGTGTTTTGTTATTTAGGCAGTGAAAACTGTGTGATTATCAGGCCAGAGGAGATAGAAAATGAAGAATGCCAATGGGAAGAAAATCATTTTTGTAGAAGAGATATTGATGTTCTAGGAAATCTTTTCCGCATCTACATCTGTAACCCTTTCAGACCCCTCATTGAACCAAAATCGGTAATTTTAAAACCACTGGGTTTATATAACAAAAAGACCATAGAATGGTATATTATTTTTTCGCTTTCAAAAAAATTTAGAACCAACACAAATGTGAGCGTCTGAACTATCTTAAATACAATACAATCATTTCCCAATTCATTTAAATCATTTATTATAGTGATATTCAAGAAAGGAGATACTGTATTTTGACATACACCATGACAAGCATCATTTGTTTGTTGTTCATTGTTTTCATTGAGCTGAGTGGAAAAGTTATCCTGAACTTCTGCAGTCACTAACATTACTGCTGATTTAGTGACTTCATTTTCTCTCTTCATTCGAAAATTCAGAGCTGTCTCCCAGTCTGGGAGTATTATCTGCAAGATTCCAGGTTAAATCTGACTTTTCATAATCGTCACTTAAGTTTTTCACTTCGAAATCATTCCCTAATAGTAGTATTTCCTCATCAGTAAGCTCTCACAATAAAATAATGAATTTACTAGAACAATAATATGTAAGCCCAATTGTAACAATTGTGCGTATGGGAGTTACAGTCATTGTATTTACGAATGTATTTAAAATATTTTTATCCAAACTTTTAGATTAGATTAGCTTTTTGTTCCGTATATCCATGTTGAGGAGATCCTCGTGGATGTGGAAATGTCTAAAAACACAATTTACAAGCTGAATAATAGATAATACTAATAATATAAATACAGATACATATATTTTCTAAGCTTTCTTTTACCTGATAATACAAAAATACTAATATAGTATGAATACCGATACAAGCATCATTTGGTACAATTTAGAAATTCACTATTGGAGTAGAAGGAGTTGGCCACTAGAAACTCTTTTAGGCTACTCTTAAATTGATCTTTATTTCTAGCTAAAGTTTTACAGTTAAAGGATAAACTATTGAAAATAAGTGTTCCTGAGTAGTGGACCCCTTTTTGAACTATAGTAAGCGTTTTTAAGTCCTTGTGTAGATAATTTCTGTTCCTAGTATTGTATGTATGAACTGAGCTCTTTGTTGGGAAAAGGGGTATATTACTTATGAGAAATTTCATTAAAGAATAAATATACTGAGAGGCAATAGTTAATACACCCAGTTCTTTGAAGAGGATTCTACAGGACGTCCGTGAATTTATTCCACAAATAATACGTATTACACGCTTTTGGACTCTGAAGACTATTGACTGACTTGAAGAGTTACCCCAAAATATTATACTATATGACATCATGAAAAGAAAGTAAGCAAAGTATCCTAGCTTTTTTATTTTTATGTCTCATATATCTGATAACATTCGTATTGAAAATACAGATTTGTTGAGTCGTTTCTGCAGTTCGGTGGTGTTCTCCTCCCAACTGAATTTATGGATGTTATGGTTCATAAATCAAATCACTTTGACAAATCACAGAAAATGCCTGCTGCTTGCAGTTTATTATCTAATGAATTAAGTACATTCAAACTTATGTTTACATATTTCTTTCGACTTTTCTGATTCTCAAAACGCACTTTTTCAAATGTTAAAGCACCATAAATAATGCAAAATTAAGACGTAGCTCGATGTAGATTCTTTCGACCCACCATCTTGAAAGTTTTCATTGATTAATACACAATATCTTGCGTGTCCAAACAGGTAGCGATACGCTTAGAGGTTTATTCCATCTTGCGATTCCAGCACAATCCTTTCTCTTAGGAATCAACTTCGTAACACAATAATATGAAATGAAATTAACACAATTGTGCGTATCAGGTCCGAAATGGGTATCCAAAAAGCCACCTCTCATTGTGAGGCGGGGGGTATTTTGTGCATCATTGTGACTTCCTTTTTTCTGTTCCAGTCACATATGGTTCGCGAGGAAACCTACCGTCGGTAATCCTAAGGCACATTGCGGGCTCTAAGCTGTCTAATTTTATCCATGTTGCCTATTCGAGAATACATATAGAAGAAAGCCGGATACTGGATGACTTTGAAAAATCGTATGCACTCTGCAGTGAACAGTGGTCCACATGGCTTCCGCCGCGCCTGCCACTGGTCCAAGCAGGTCATCCCAGTGACTCTCCCACTCCTGCTAAACAGACCTGTAGCCAAGTATGGCGCCCTTCCCTCATACCCATCTATTACGGTTCACACAATGACGAGCAATATTCGTTTGTTTTCCAAGGTACCTGCTTCCTTGATGGACTTCCTGAGTATCATTCCAAAGAATGTCAGTTTACCATCTGCCGTCCTCGGGATTAATTTTATGTGATCTTTCCACTTCAGTTCACCCAGTATATATGCTCCCAGATACTTCATGGAAGTAACTTTTTACAGTGACTATTCTCCAGTATTTTTTCCCTCAAAGCATGTACTGTAGTGAAACTTGGGTGTTAGGCAGTTCGGACAAGAAGAGGATAGGATCTCTTGTAATGTGGGGTCACAGAAGGTTATCTGTGTAATTTAACTAATGAGGACATACTGAAGAGAATTCGAGAGAAAAGAAGTCTGTAGCACAAGAGGACTAAAAGAAGGGAGTAATTTACAGGATACATACTGAGACGTTAAGGACAAGTCTATTTAAATGTGTGGGAGGTAAAAGTCGTAGAGAGAAACTATGAGATCAGAACGGAAAACAGGATCTAATGGATGTGCGATCCACCTCTTATGATGAAGCTTGCACAGGATAGAGTAGCGAGGAGAGCTGCAACAGAAAAGTCTTCAGAGTGAAGGCCACAACGTACACACATACCGTATGTATGCTGATGTGAACTGTACAGCGTACGGCGCCATCTGTTAGCAGCTTTCGTAACTATTATTTCAACTGCTGTATAAACTTCTTACAGCTTTCAGAATAAAAATACCGTTTACTGCATTCCTCTATCGATGTTTGTTTTCGAGATATTTTATTTTGAAATCAGGGAGCCCTTTTCTGGACATCCTGTAGCAGCTGAGTTTGGGATTCCGGCAAGCACACAGTCAGCAATAATAAAGAATGAAGACCGCGTGATAAAGGGGCAGATCGGAAACGACAAAGGATGGCTGACTTTCCAGATTTAGAAGACGGTTTAGAGCAGTGGTTCCGGCAGCATAGGAATAATGAAGTGATCAGTGGTAGATTTATTTTGAAAGGAAAGGCATATTATTTTGCATCAGCATTGGGATACGATACGATTCGTTCGAGTAATGGATGGCTTAAAAATTTCAGGAAAAAAAACAGGGCATTATTTTCTTAAAAAGGAGAGGGTGAAGTGCCAGTGTAAATATTAAAATGTGTGATGAGTGGAAGAGAACGTGGAGAATGTTGGCAAGTGTTATATGAGGCAACGTGTTCCTGGAAAGTAAGCGCACGGTTATGATTTTGTGGCAGAGTGTTATCGGCAGTTTGCTTTTGCCTCGTTTATTTGAAAGTAGTAGACCTGTAGGGTTTACTCGTAATTTCACAGTATAAAAATTGTTCACCTTTATGTTAAGTTTATAGGACTTAACTACGGGGTCATCAGTCCCTAAACTTACAAATTACTTATGAACAAGCTTATCCAAAGACGGGACAAACATCCATGCCCGAGGGGGGATTTCAACCCCCGACGGCGAACTGCCGCGCGCACCGCAACACGGCGCTCCAGTACACACGGCTAATCCGCCGCGGCACAAATTACTTATAAACTTCAATAAAGACAGCACAAACATCGATGCCCGAGGTGGATTCGAACCCCCGACAGAGAACGCTCCCGAGCATCGGAGCATAGCGCCTCAATGCGCTCGGCCACTCCGCCGCGGCTGCAAATAACCGAATATGAATCGTCCAAGGTCGTTAAGATAGCTTTACAATAGTTCGTAAATCTCTTACACCAACACAACCTTGTCTGTGAATAATATAAACAACATTAAAACATTCTGAGACAGACTGTGCTACATTCACGTATTCCCAAACTCAGGATGTTGCTACACAATACTAAACTGCTGTTGTTGTAATAACTACTCTTGGCAGGCAGCGCATAGGCCTTGTTCATGTCACGGACATATAGTACATTCAACGCCGTATACAGTATCACTGATGTCACAGAAGGCTCTTCGTCATGTTTCTATCATATAAAGGTGTGAGCACAGAAAACAGTAGTAAAGATATGGATGAACTGACGTAACGACGCCGTCTTTATAGTTATGACATAATGGTCAATTTTTTCTTTCGAAATCTACAGTCTGCTTTGACATACACAGTACTGATTCACATGCGTAACTATGTTTATTAGTCAGTTAAAAGTTTCGATTACCCTATATGTGTGCTTATTATAAAAGCATTGTTTATCGTTGAAAACAAATGTCTAATAATTTGAGTGTTCTTAACAAACCTACAATTTGCTATGACACATACAGAAATGAGTATCGTTAATTTGCTGTTTTTATTAATCCGTTTCCAGTTTCGGACAATTCTGGCTTTTCTTTTTCAATAGCAGTACTGCTACAAATGTGCGCCGCGGTGGAGAAGCCTAACTGTCTAAGGCGCCTCGCGGTTGCTCGCCGTCGGAGGTTCGAGTCCTCCCTGTGGCATGGATGTGTGTGTTTGTCCTCAGTTAGTTTACCGTAGTTTAAGTAGTTTTTAAGCTACGGATTGATGACCACGCAGTTTGGTCCGATAGATTTACAAACATTTGAACAAGTCGCTGGTCGACGGGCACTAGGCAGGAATATGCTGGTCTCTGCGGCAGCCGTCGAAAATGTTTATTTCTATTCACATTATTAACCGAGATGATTTGTAAAATTGAAATGAATCAAAAGTTAGTCTTTGTTTAGCTCTTGCCGAGTGATGATCTGTATATTGTGACAACAATAAAAATGTTATAACGTCTTAAACTTTAATAGTGTGTTCAAGATTATTCTTTCAGCCCTTTATAAATCTGCAAGATATATCCACAGTGATATTATTTGAAATATTATACGTCGTCGAAGATTTTATTTATTTATTTTTTACAATTTTGAGTGAAGATATTTATGTTAGCGTAAGTTAAACTTCCGACAAGCGAATAACACACTTGAGAATTTACAGATGTTAACAAAATCGATTCTTTATATAGATCGATTACGAATGAGAGCAGCTTATAATATCTGTGTTGACAAAAACATACATAGCTATGGAATTTTAATTTTGATAGATCATTTCTGTTGGCAAGAGAACTTTGAAATATTTTATCTAAAGTGACAGTTTTATAAAAAGGTGATAGACAAATAACGCTTCTTCTCTCTGGGCAAGAACCTGACACTGAAAGTTGAATAATAGTGCAAAAGTCAAGTTATTATTATCTGAAACTGACATTTCGTTGAACGAACGAGTGGTTGCAGTGTCGTCCCGGCGCAACCCTCTAGCACGCACTGGCGGTACACTAACCAGCCGGCGTTCCATTTCTCAAGTTTGCAGCCTGTTGTCCTCCCATACGATTGGAGCTGGCCTACGACCACAACGAATCAGAATGATTTGCGATCACGCAGTTATCAAAACTTCTTCGCCACTCATCTTCTTGCAATCATTTGAATATGAATTTTATGGAGCAGATGTAAGCTGCTTTCCACTGGATTCATATAAGTTACGTACAAAATGTTCTGAAAAAACTTTTCAGTACATCGAATGTGTGCAAGTTACATTGGATTCAACGTTGAGAAGGCCACCAGGATGTAGTTTCGGAAGGGAGCTTTGTATGACTATTAATTTCAAATGAGATTAGGAAATGTGTCCCTTTGCACATGAATCTCAATGTCCTAATGGAAATCCCTTGTCCTACCGCTCTCTGTGTGTTGAGAGATCTGGAGGTTATTTAGGGCAAGTGTACCAGTTATCGGCATCGTAAGGAGATTCGCATTAAATATCATATGTAAATCCTATTTAATTCTACAATATTGGTTGTAACTTATTGTGATCTGGCACATAGATCCATCTGGTTTCGTATGGATACGCACAAATCCTTGTAATAAGGATCAGTTCAATTTAAAACAATTAAATTTATAAGATGCACCTTACGTATCAGTGATTGGCAGTGCAAAATGCGCTGAAAGACTCAGCTCGAGTTGAAGCAAGCGCAAAAAAGTCGAGGTAAGACATTCTGCTGATATTTTAGCGAAAATATATCTATAATAGGGGGAGGGGGAAACCCCGAGTTCTTTCCCCCGGCGGCACTCGAAGAGGTACCACTATCAAGATCTGACACTGAAAGACGTGAACCCCCAGTCATCTAGTGGTCCACATATTAATGATCGCTAAAGGGTTTCGTGATATTTATGACCAGGGTATTTTTACGAGTCAGTTTTTCACTCGAGCCGTTTTGCGTGGGAATGATAATGCAGCGTCGGAGACAGAACAGATAGAACTTCCGGAACGAACGTCCGGTCAAGACGCTTCAAGCGTTTAACAAGGCTACGTACTGAGATTCCCCGCGCGATTTGGACCTCTATATATAGACTCGAACCTGTAGCAAAAACATAGTCGATCACACAGCTCGTTCGACTTGACATCGCAGCTAGATCCGTGGCCTTCTCAGCTATCCCGAAACCACATTTTCTACGAAGCAATGGCAGGGTCGTGCTGGCGGTGTGTGTTCCCACTCGTTTTCCTGGTGACTGCCACTCTGCAGGCTGAAGCAAGTGGTGCAGCTACCACCGAAGGCGTGCAGGCTGCAACAGAAGGCAGCCGGCCTACGGCAGAAGGCGCAGTGTCCACGGAAGTGGCTGGTGTGGAGCCCCTGCAGGCCAGAGCGCACGCCCTCTCTCGCCTGCCCGGCTGGGAGAGTGTGTTCAACAGCAGCGTGTGCCGCGCCCAGGTGCAGTACAGCGCCAGGCTGCGCGTCGTGCAGGCCTGGTGCGCCGACGGCGTCGACGGGCAGGAGTTCGACGCCCGCGGCCGGCAGTTCGTCTGCAGGAGCGTGCGCCTCACTCTGCCGGCGGCCGGCTCTGACGTCGACGTGCCCGCCGGCTGCGTCGCGCGCCTCCTGCCTGTCGTGCGCAGCGACGCCATCCAGTCTGCAACAGACTGACGTTACACGAAATTTGTACATAATTTTTGATTTTATTGTATTATTAATTTCTGAATGTGTAAATTATTAGTCTATATATAACTTACTACTTTAGTTATTTGATGTTCATTTAAACACAGTTGATAATAAAAATACTTGTTTCGAAACATTGAAATGTGGTTGCTTTGTTGAATAGGAGTGATCGTCACCACAGAATTACACCCTTTTTCCTATCTCCTACTTTCTATATGCAATAGTTGTAAAACGCTTGAAACTAAAAATGGCCCTGGTACGTAGGAAGAAATCATCATACTGTTAAACAACTCAACTAAATCCTTTGCAACATGAAGCACCGAAAATATGAGAAAAAGGTAAGCAGTATCGTTTGCCTTTACCATAAGTTAATTTCAGTATTCTGTAACTTTACGCACCGAAAACCTTCACAGTTTGGTCCCTTAGGTTTACAAACATTCGATTTCTCTAGGATCCTTGAAAACTGGCAGATTAAATTATACATAAATTTATTTACAATAAGCATACGTGAATCAGTCATTCTGAACAACAAAATCAAGTTTTCAATTGATAATGAACCAAACCAAAACATATAATACGAGTTGGCTAACATGGGAAAGAGACATAGCCCACTTCCCAACAAATTAAAATAACAGAATAATCCATCGCACTTATATTAATGGTACAGTGCTTGAAATTTACTCTAGAACCTATTCCAAGAGAGTGTCTCCAAGCAGCAACAGACATTAAGTAAAATGAAACTCTGATGGCTTAACATACTGGCGCGATGCTGCTCATACGTTCCAACCGGTGCACCAAGGTCCGGCAGCTGAATAGTACCGTGCCTCACCAATGAAGCTCCGCGCCTTCATTTAGAGTCTCCTCCAACAGAATAGGGTCAGGTGCTGCTACAAAATTTCCAACACGTCTCGTGGATTCTAGAGAAAAATAGCCGACAGCCATAAACAAAGAACGAAGGAAAGCTTTCGCAGTCATTATTGTTAAAATAAAAATTCTTCTTAGCTATTTGCTGCGTCATGATGATAAAATATTTCCAACGCTGTTGTTGGCCAATTACATGCAGACACCAACAAGCGTACACCTTCCTGTTTTCCACAAGTAAGAACCACAGATTAAAAACACCAATAAACGCATCTTCCTCCCGAATTTCCATCTATGACGAACAGCAATGCAAGCACTAATAAAGTTATTCCTTTCCTTTCTGCTACCAAATTTCAACCAATCAGAACCACTCGTAGGGACATAATTGGCTTTGTAAGACAAGCACAGAAGGAAACACGTCAGTATTTCCTTAGGAAGGCTCCTGCAACGGAGCCGAGACATTGGAAATATTTTACCATAATGTAGCGGGCAAATAGCTCAGATGAATTTTAATTTTAGCCTTAAAGACATCGATTAAATAGACAATATCTATAATCTTGACCGCAAATTTATTAGCAGTGATGACCGGTTTTAACTCATTTCTGAGTCATCCTCGGATCAGTTTACAGGTTTGTCAATAGTTGTATCTGCCAACAGGCAGTATAACCTTCCAATCAACTAATTAAAACTTCTTCTTGTTGTGGTCTTCAGTGCGCAGACTGCACGATACCCTGTCCTGTGCAAGTCTCTTCATCTAAGAATACGTTCGGCAACCTACATCCATTTGAATCTGCTTACTATATTCGTCCCTCGGTCTCCCTCTACGATTTTTACCCCGCACGCTTCCTTCTAATGTTAAGTTGAACATTCCTTGATGTCTCAGAGTGTGTCCAACCAATCTATATCTTCTCTTAATCAGGATATGCCAGAAATTCCTTTTCTTCCCGATTCGGTTAAGCACCTCCTCATTAGTTACGTGATCAACTCATCTAATTTTCATAGCACCACACATCGAAAGCTTCTATCATCTTTTATCTGAACCCCTTATCGTCCAGGTTTCACTCCCATACCTTGCTACACTCCAGACAAATGCTTTCAGAAAGGACTTCCTAACATTTAAATTAATATTGGATGTTAACAAGTTTCGCTTCTTTAGAAACGCTTTTCTTCCCAGAGCCATTCTGCATTTTACATCTTCTTTACTTCGGCCATCAGAAGTTATCTTGCTACTCAAATAACTAAATTCATCTATATCTTTTATTGTCTCATTCCTTCAGCATCGCTTGATTTTCTGACATTGCATTCCATTACCTTCGTTTCACTTTTGTTAATGTTCATCTTTTATCTTCCTTTCAAGACAATATCCATTCCATTCATTTGCTCTTCCAGATCTTTAGCGTCTCTGACAGAATTACTATGTTATCGGCAAACCACAATGTTTTTATTTTTTCTCCCCGCGCTTTAATGCCCTCTTCAAATTTCTCCTTCCATTCCTTCACTGCCTGCTCAATGTACAGATTGAACAACATTGGGGAAAGACTACAACCCTGTCTCACTCCCTTCCCAACCTCTGCGTCCCTTTCTTGCCCTTCGACTCTAATAACCGCTGTCTGGTTTTTGTATAGGTTGAATATAACTCTTCGATCCCTATATTTTACCCCTGCTACCTTCAGAATTTGGAAGAGTGTATTCCAGTCGACACTGTCAAAAGCTTACTCCAAATCGACAAACGCTAAAAACGCAGGTTTCCCTTTCCTAAGCCTATCTTCTAAGGTAAGTCGTAATTGCCTCCCGTGTTCCCACATTTCTCCTAAATCCAAACTGATCTTCCCCGAGATCGGATTCCACAAGTTTTTCCATTCGTCTGAAAATAATTCTTGTTAGTATTTTGCAACCTTGACTCATTAAACTGATAGTTCTGTAATTGTCACACTTGTCTGCATTTGATTTCTTTGGAATTGGAATTACGATATTCTTCTTGAAGTCAGAGGGTATTTCCTCTTTCTCATACATCTTGCATATTAGGTGATACAATTTTTTCACGACTGGCTCTCCTAACGATATCAGCAGTTCAGACGAAATATCATCTACTCCAGGGGCCTTGTTTAGCTCTAGTCCTTCAGCGCTCTGTCAAAATTACAACTTATAAAACCAAAAAATGCGGTACATTTGAAGAAAACCACATTGGTTATTGCACATATATGACATTTTTGCAGAACAGTAGCTAAAATCAGGCATTACGGGTTAAAATTCACTGACAGTATCTATTATTCTTTAAACTTCTCAATCAAGGTATCTGTAGCAGGGGTCAGTGTGAGAATATTCTGTACATTTCTAAGATGTGATGTCGAAGTACACTCGTATAGGCCCACTATGTTTTGCATGGTGTGCAACCTACATAAAATACTTCACAATTTCTGCGGATTCAGTTTTTCGTTTTCCACTCACTTCGGAGCTAAACTAAGCCTTCTGATTTCTTATGGATTTTAGATCTATTTGTATTTGTTTAAAGAGTCCGTATTTTCTACAATATCACGCGTTATCAGTTCCTTAATCATGAACTTTCGTAGCTGTTACTATGGTTGGTCACCTGCATTCCAACCTGTCAAATGAAGCACTTGGGATGTAGCTATTACAGGAGCACTCGGGATTCAAGTATTTCTTTGAGGATGGACTAATTTTCACTCCCACTCCAATATACGGAGGCCGATTTTCGTCTTCTATGAAAAGATAATTTCGTAACAAAAATCATTAAAATCACTTCACTAATCTCTAAATTATCGCAATATTTCCAGTTTAGAACCCATTTTCGAGGGCCGTTACACTAGTGAAATACGTTTTACCATCGCTAAAAAAAAATACTTGTCCCTTAGTTTTTCATGTATTAATTCTAAATTATAGAAAAAAAAGGAATGAAACGTTCGTAGGTTTACTTGTAAGGGTAGCAACTGTCCGGCATCATATGCTGATATTCATTTATTTACCAATTGTACCTGGCATTAGTTTCTTTTCTCCTATTAAAATGCAATGCTGTGTCATAATTTCAGACTAGTATGTGAGGAACACTAAATATATACATTTCAGTTGTTGCGCGCACTTTCACGATATGACATACCTCCTGAAGTATATATCGTACGGTGATTTAAATTTGTTGACACATGCAGCTCTATATGTCGATACTGTATGTAAAATATATTGCAAGTGAGTTGACTAGTTACGAAGTAATAAATTAAAATGGCATGCCTGGTGCGACAGTGCTATGTCACGTACAGCGAAAATATAGTAAATAATAAACTATTTTCCGTAAAGATTTGAAATTGTAAGTAAAGTCTGTTGCATGTCACTAAGATAAATGCGGAAATCCGGTTATTTTCGTGCAGCGCTATTTCATTATTCCTGATGTATCGTACTGCTTTGTTTTGAGACCAGATACCTACGCAGACGTACACAGGAAACAACTCACCCAAGATTCAGCAAAAATAGATGTCTCGTATGGTAACGCATAAAGGGCAAACATTCAGATATTCATTTTCTTATTTTTGCTTCTGTAGGAGCTTTCCAGCTCATGTGAAATTTTAAACTGTAGTGAAGTATGCTGGTAATTTCATTGGTGACTTTAGATATTTTCGAAGATAAATCCATCGGTCCTCTTCTCACACCACTGTTGATAATATCCAGTGATACAGAAGACTTCATAAATAATTAGTGTGAAGGACTTATTGATTTACTTATACATTTCAGCAAAACTATCAGTCAGCTGTTAATTCCTGCATTTAAAATCACATTAAAATTTAAAGTTTTGCCGCTGGCTGAAACGTATCGCCCATTGCAGTGGCGCGGTTTGCTCCCTAGAAACGGCCGCAGTATGAGAACATTCATCGATATCTAACCTACTATAAAATAAACTTTTAAAATTTTCTTCACTTTCTCTCGTTCATACGCTTGTTGCCATTGATTCGAGATTTTACTTCATTAACTAAGTAAGTAGTCGTTTGCATCTTTTTTATGAATGGGAGTTCTACTGCGTAAATATTCGGAGTTGGAGATTTGCTACATGGAAATAGGGCCCCAGAATGGTTTCTGCGACTACTGAGCTGCGTAGTTGCCTGACGTTGCTGGGTATCTAAAATTGTAAATGGAACCTCTACCAGAAAACTTTCTGCCGCTACAAGTAAGTGTCAGATTCACATTCACCAGGTATCTGGTGCAGGCGTCACATCTTTTACTGCTGCTACAACGGCAGGTTATCACGATTTAAGAGAGTTTGAACCTAGTGTTACAGTCGGCGGACGAGAAATGGGACGTAGCATTTCCAAGGTAGCGACGAGGTAGGGGTTTTCACGTGGAGCCATTTCACGAGTGCACCGTCAATATCGGGAATCCGGTAAACCATCAAATCTCCGTCATCGCTGCGGCCGGAAACAGATCATACAATAACGGGAGCAAAGACGAATGAATAGAACCGTTCAACGAGGCATAAGTCGCTCCCACTCGTGTGCCCTTGCTGACTAGAGGACGCAAGGCTTTACGCCTTACCTGGGACCTTCGATGCCCACATTGTTATGCTGATGTCTGGTCTGACGAGTGTCGTTTTCCATTTTATCGAACCGATTGACGTGTACAGGTATGGATACTACTTCATTATTCTATTAGCCTACATGACAGCAGGCAAGACCAAGCTGGTGGAGGCTCTGAAATGGTATAAGGCGTGTGCTGTTGGAGTAAAATGGGACCCCTGATACGTCTAGATACGAGTGTGACAGGTGTCACGTATGTACGCATACTGGCTGATGGCATATATCCATTCATGCCCACTATTATGACTGATTTAGACAATTCCAGCAGGACAATGCGACACCCCACACGTCCAGAATTTTAACAGATGGCACTCTGCTGAGTTTAAACACTCCCGCCGGTCATCAAAATACCCATACGTGAACATAATTGAACATATTTGGAATGTGTGACATGTTGGACAGAAGAGATCTCCAGCCCCTAGTACTCTTAGGAATTTATGCACAGCTCTGAAGGATGAAAGGTGTCAATTCCTTCCAGCACTATTTCAGACATTACTCTATTGCACGTCATGATTAACACTTCTGCGTGCTCTCGGGGACCGTACACGATATTACACAGGTGTGCCAGTTTCTTTGGATCTTCAGTGTATTTAGAGTAGCTGGTTCATGATACCATCAGAATAGTAAATGGTTGAAAAATACATTTGAACTCCCAGCAACAAATAATCCTGAGGTATCAACGAATATCAAAATCGATGCAGAGATTATTGAATGAACACAGAGTTGTCGCAGAAAAACAGAACACTGAAATTCTCAAATTCACCAAACGAAAAATGAACCTATCCACAAACGAAGACTCAAATTCACTCTTTCTAAATTCACAATGTAGATAAAGTGTGGGTTAAACTCAGGAAAATAGTACCGACATCTATTGAGAGAACTATTTCAAAGAAATTAACGAAGGAAGGAGCTGACACAAAACAGCTGACACAAAACACGTCAGAACAGTGTTGCTGAAACGACGAAAAAAACATACCAAATCTGAACGAACACAAAATTTCAAGATTGGCGGTAATTTGCAGATTTTCGAAATATGGTGCGAACTTAAATGCAATAAACGTATATTGGAAAAAAATGTTCAAATGTTTGTAAATCTATGAGACTCAACTACCATACACAGCTCAAGAGGCATGCTCCGACGGCGAGCAACCGCGCGCTGTGCGGCAAGGCGCCACTCTACTGTGGCAGATATTGGACATAATACCTACAAAACATTGAGGAAGGCAATAAAATGTTTTCATTATCAGAGCAATTAGTAGATGTAACAATTATAGTAAAGAATTGCATGCGCAACACTTGTCTGACCTGTTTTGTAGTCTTGTGTAGTTAGCAAACGAAGTAGTTCGGAAGAGCGCTCCCACAGGCGACCTACGCGAACTAGTTCGCAGATCGCTCGCCTCTTAGTTCGTCCGCTCCTTTTCCGAAGACTGACGTGTAACAGCAAGACAACGCGAAAGCGCGCAGAATCGCGTGAATCCCTTCTGCCAGTTGCAGTCATTTCGAGCTGACATGCAGCTCAGCTGTAGTTTTAGTAGTGGTAGCAAAAGCCAAAACGAGCGGAGGAACTAAAAAGAGCGACACAGGGAGCGGACGAACTAAAAGTACAAACTAGTTCTTCGGCAGAGCCGCGAACGAAGTTAGCGCTCCCGATCGCGGACTATTATACGGAAGTCTAATGTTTTGGAGTATTTCTGCTCGTTGTGGGTTCCTCACGTGGTGGGACTAACGGAGGACATAGAGAGAGAGTTCATAGAACGTCAGTTAGTTTTTAGTTTTTGCGATACAGGGGAAAGATTGTCACAGAAATGATGTAGCATTGGAGTAAAAATCATTATAAAAGGATGTTATTCATAGCGGCGAAATGTATTTACGAAATATATTTCAGTGTATCCTCCGAATACAAACATTTGAGAAAGAGACCCGAAAGAAACTCTTACACGCCACCATCTACATCTATATTTCGCATGCCATCTCATGGTGTGGGGTGGAGCGTACTTTGTGCATCATTGTCATTTCCTAATGAAATGTTCAAATATTTGTAAATCTATTGGTAAGTATTTAACTGAACGTATCTCCCTTAGATGGAACTGATTAATTGTGTAAATAACGTTTAACGCATTTATTTTAATGCTCACATGGATGTCTCTACACTTTTCGTTATTTAGGGTCAACTGCCAATCTTCATATCATGCAAATGTCTACTTAAATAGCTTTGCAGTTGCTTTTGATCTTCTGGCCACATTTCTAATCCATGAACGACAGCATAAGCTGTGAACAGTATAAGATTATCTGCTAAATCGATTATAAAGACAGGGAACATTAGGACCTTATAACACTTCCCTGAGGAACGCCACATATCACTTCATTTTATTCGATGACTTCTCGTCAGTTACAACGCACTTTATCCTTACTGCAAGAAAACCGCGATTGTAATTACAAGACTGTGGCGATATTCCATAATCATGCAATTTGATTAAAAGACGCATGTGAGGTGCACTGTCAAAAACCTTCGGGATATCTATAAAAATGGAATCGATTCGAGATTCCTTGTCGACAGCAATCGTTACTCCATGTGCCCAAACAGCTACAGTATGTCATCTAAAGTATCAGGACACTCCCAAAAAAGTTGCGTTGTCACCTGCTACCAGGCACTCCATATCAGCGACCTCAGCAGTCATTAGACATCGTGAGAGCTGAATGGGGCGCTCTGCGGAATCATGGTTTTCGAACGTGGTCAGGTGATTGAGTGTCACTTGTGTAGGAATTCTGCACGCGAGATTTCCACACTGCTAACCATCACTAGGTTCACTGTTTTGGATAAGATAGTGAAGTGGAAACTTGAAGGTACAAGCACAGCACGAAAGCGTTCAAGCCGACCTCGTTTGCTGACTGACGGAGACCGCAAACTGTTGAAGAGGGTGGTATACAGTGTATTAGGCAGGCATCTATCCAGACCGTGACACAGGTATTGCAAACTGCATCAGGATCCACTCCAAGTAATGTGACAGTTAGGCGGGACATGAGAAAACTTCAATTTTATGGTTGAGCGGTTGCCGATAAGCCACACACAATGCAGGTCAATGCCAATCAACACCTCGCTTGACGCAAGGAGTGTATACATTGGCGGATTGAACTGTGGAAATGCGTTGTGTGGAGTGACGAATCACGATTCAGAATGTGGAGATGCGATGCCTGGGTGTGGGGAATGCCCGGTGAACGTCGTCTGCCAGTGTCTGTAGTGCCAATAGCAAAATTCGGAGGCGGTGGTGCTATGGTGTGATCTTGTCTTTCATGGAGGGAGCTTGCACCCCATGTTGTTTTTCGAGGCTGTATCACAGCACCAGCAAAGGCCTACATTGATGTTTTAAGCACATTCTTGCTTCTCACTGTTGAATCGCAATCCGGGAGTGGCAATTGCAGCTGTTTAACACTATGGAGCACCTGTTCATAATGGACGGTCTGTGTCGGAGAGGTCACACGACAATAACATCCATGCAATGGACGGGTCTGCACAGAGTCCTACCGTAAATCGTATAGAATACCTTTGGGGTGTTTTCGAACGCCGACTTCGCGCCAGGCCTCACCGACGTACATCGATGACTCTCCTCAGTGCAGCACTTCGTGAAGAATGGGCTGCAATTCCCAAAGACTGAACGTATGTCTGCAAGAGTTGAATCTGTGATCCAGGCTGGGGGTGGTCCAACACCAAACAGAATCCCAGCATTACCGATGGAGGGCCCACCAATCTGTTAGTCATGTTCAGACAGGTATCCGGGTACTTTTATCTGAATCGGTGTTCTCTTCGGGGTAGTTCATAATGTGTTGTAAATAATATGTTGGAAAATGGTATTGCAAACCGACGTCAATGATATGCGCCTATAATTTTGTCGGATCACTCCTATTCCAGTTTAGAATACTGGAGTGACCTGTGCTACTTCACAGTCTTTGCATATTAACTGATTCTTCCGTCGCTTCTTGGTAGAACAAATTCTTTATAAAAATTAAAATACACAATTTTGTTTGTTTATTTTGAGAATCCATCTTGTACACTGCCATTACAGTAATTATACATTCATTACTTCGCAATTTGCGAGAATTTTCGAATTTAGCTGCTCTTCCTCAAGTGGTCTATCACATTGTAAAATATGAGAATTTGTGCCTTAAGCATTCGGCCACCCGGACACGCTTCCCGGCCAGACCCAAACTTCCATATGTTACAGTTGTCTACTTCCCTTAGTACTCGCACGCGTATGGCAGTAATTCCCGCGACGAGGAGAGACATACTACACAATCTTTAGCCTGTCTTGACGTCATATTTACTATGATACGTCTGTTCCTAAGGAAGAGACGTTGCTTATGATCTGAAGCTCTAAATATTAAATATGTATTCCTTAATTCGCAATTTTTGAAAATTTCCTGAAGAAGAGCAGCTAAAGTCGGAAATACTCGCAAATTAAGAAGTAATGAATGTAAATTTAACATTTTTAGCTGCAGACCATGGTAAATGTTACAGTATTTTTTTATTTAATTGTGAACACTATAACTTAATATGTTTATTTTCACCGTATTTCAGTTCGAGTGCACACATCCGCTTTTGTTAAGGTTCTCTGTTCTTCACTGCACCCCATCTATACCCTCCTAACCCACCTCTATATTTTTGTCTATTTGTTTATTTAAGTTATAATAGTGTGCCGGGTTTCAAATATTTGTAATATTTGTGTCACATTATGTTTACAACAACCCTTAAAACATTAGATTCTTTTTTAATTTTATTTTTATTCACTATAGTCATGCTGTAATCATTTATGTTCACACTATTCTCTACGTATGTTATTTATGTTTACTTTTTTCAGTACTATTAAGTAACAGATTTCATTCAAATACTTATTTACACTGTAACTGCTCCATCAAAAAAGTTAATTTACTTTTCTGTATGTAACATGTCTTCTGATTTACCGACATTCTTTGACTGAAAGTCTGTAAATGTTTGATGATGGCCTAATAAGCCGAAAATCGTTTCACAAAATAAAAAAATCTGTAGAACAAAGACAAAATTGTGTATTTTAGTTTTCATTAGTTTTTGAGTACAGATTCTTCACTGAGCGAGGTATGGAGATATTGCGTCAACACACTCTAAATGAAACGTAATTGGTATAAAATCTGGACCGATAGTCTTGCTTTGTGTGATTTAAGTTGAATATTTTAAACATGACTTATAGGATAGCAAATTAATAATCAGCCAAACATTGGCAATAATAGTAGTTTCAAAACAAATTGACGACATCTTCAACGGTTATAAACCAGTCTTCTTCAGGCATACATCTTATACCTATAGACAATGTGACATCATAAATTGCAAATTCATAATCATTTTGCCTAAAACATGCGTCATACCAAGCCTGTTGTGTAAAATATTGTGAAATACAGAATCAGAATAAAACTGTCACTTACTCTACGTGCATACCACAGTAATTGAATGTCCTGGGAGTGTGACTTAGACGAAAGATACGTCAGCGTGTTTGGAGTCATTCACGCTTACTGGTGGGAAGCAAGGAGCTTGCATACCGGGACCGTTGGCGCATGCGCCGTGGAACATAAGCGTTCAGTGGCTTAAGTAGCCATTGGGAGAACGTACATTGAATTTATAACGATGTTAATAAATGGGATATTTGGATAAAAAGAGGGTAACAAGGTCGAGGAAAGCTAAAAGGTAAAGCAGTCAACAATCCGAAGATTGGTTTGAACACCACAGTACTTTACTAGGCATGGTCCTGTTTGGAGGTGGTATGCCGTTGCCTTCCTCCGACCTTCGAACTGACTTACCCAGCCAGTTATAGGGAGACCTACAGTTTAACGTGGGTTCCGAACCACGGCGCTACTCGGTATTTTGCACATGAGCAGCACTGTCAGAGGTGAAAGAAGTGGGAAGGGGCAGATAATAACCCTAGGACCTGGCGGGGATCGAACCCGTGACCTTTGGATTTGTAGTATGGCACTCTAACCCTGTGCAACCGAGGCGCACTGAGGAAAGCTATACAAACAAATTTTACATTGGTCAATTGTAAGAATATGCTAACAGTTACCGTTAAATACTTTGGTGAGGCGAGAGTCAATAGCAGTATTATATTTCATAAAATTCATTTTTAAAACCATCGCTATTTATTAAAAACCTTACTTATCAACCAGTTTCGGTCAATAGACCATCTTCATGTTGACTGATAGGTTTTACCTAACATGACAACTGTATTTTTAATATTTTAGTTATACTGACCCCTGTTTGTCTCTACTAGATGTATTTTATACGATGCATTTTACAATTCAGTTTTAACACCTATTTATTCATGAAGATGGTCAATTGACCGAAACTGGTTGATAAATAAGGTTTTTAATAAACAGCCGATGGTTTTAAAAATTCACTTTATGAGACCGTTAAAATACATTGCGTCAACGAACAACAATAACAGAAAAATGTACCAGATGAACAAAAATAAACTGGATTAGTATATAGCTTATAGTGTGATGTCGCAAATCATGTAAAATGGATAATAAATATCATGTCAATTGCAAATGTAAGCAGGTTTTAGATTTTTGAGGAAATAGACAAATCCGAAAGGCTACCTCCAGCAGTAAGAAGATTTCGTGACCAGTATGGGTTTGAAGCCTTCAAACTATTGCCTAGAGGCGAGATTTAACCGATCATTTAGTAAACTGCCATCGTTGTGTTCTAGATGTTTAAAGATCTCAAGTTCATCCCAAAGATCAAGCTTTAGCCCTTTAACTTCTCTGTGTAAAATGATTGTGTCTTCTAACATCTGTAAAGTTTAGAATTCTGGGTATCGAAAAGCGCCCCGCGGAACCTCTGCCGGACTCGATGAGGATGTCAGGGTCGACGGAGTCGTCGCATACGCAGATGACCTTCTAGTGGTTGTCTGCGCCAACAACAGGGCCCAGCTAGAGGAGAAGGCACGAGGAACACTGACAACAATAACACAGTGGTGCCAACACAACAAATTCAAGATAGCTACCAACAAAACGACATACGCTCTACTCCAAGGGTCATTACATCGAAATCCATCAGTTAAATTACACAACACAAATATAAAACGAAAAGTAGTCACACGCCATCTGTTTGTCCACATTGATGAAAGTCAAAATTTCCACGAACCCATTAAGATAAGACAAAGCAGAGAAAATACTACACAAGTTGGCAAGGCTTAATTCTACCACGTACAGCCTGCCTCTGTCAACTATACGAACATATCACTGTGCTCTCTTCGAGTCATATTATGCTTTGCAGCTAGTACCTATGCTCAAAGATTGAGCCTAGTAACCAACAAAACAATTGTGAGACGTGGGCAGAGAAGTGTGTTATGACAACTTACTGGTGCATTCAAATCAACACCGATAGAAACGCTATTCGTCCTCCTCGGTATCTGTCCAGTTGACAACACAATAAAATATAGAGCTGCAGCGAACTGGCTTAAAATGGAGAATCTACACAAAGTGCACGAAATAACTGGCACACATATCGTAACAAACTGCCAACTGAGAACATGGCGAACAGACACATAGCAACAGGAATGGGCGGCCTGCGAAAAGAGACTTATACACTACCACCAGACATTAGAGAAAGAAAACGGATAAAGCATATCGACCCCAGACGCGGTATGGTTCACTTCCGTACAGAACATGGTACATATCCCATTCACCTGTTCCGAATGGGACTGGGCGACACCAACACTTGCACCTGACAAAACACCGAAGGCTCCCCTGAACACATCGTCATACACTGCGGACGATACACACATGTCAAGGACACACAGCAGCTTGATTTTACAGCAGATGTTACGATATGTGCCACAAAAAAAGACGAACAAAAATGGACAACACACTAGCAGACAAGATATCCAAAGCAACCTACGAAGGATACAAAAGGACAGGGCCCTACAGGAGGCGTGCCCATATGCACGGCAGAGTGGAAAGGTATACTTGGGAACAAAAAGACGAGGAAGAAGGCGATGAAACTTTCATAAATGAAGGAAGTGACACCGATGAGACTCAACACTGACAGGGGAGCAATCTCCTACTGTCAACAACCCAAACCAGACCTTCTTTACATTAATATGGATACTAACACCTGAGACACAATAAAGAGAAAACAATATAAAGAACAGAGACTAATATTACCAAAACCATGGAAACTGTGCTGGGTGGTCAGTGGCTTGAAGGAAACATTCCAAGATACTCAACGCCCAGCGCGGTTCAATGCAGCTAACCATAAGGACAGAAAACCTATAATATATATATGATTCCTTTCTTTCCTATTACGTCGTTTAGCCCAATTAAAATTAACAAATTTCAGAATACATTGAATTTCGACATATGTATAACAACCATGTAACCAATCTTGTTTTTATGTTTTCCAATATACCTAATTATTGTAAAATGCACGGATTTTAATTTGTTATAATTGTAGCAACAACTGTAAGCACTTGTATATATGTATTTTCTCTTTGCTTTTATTTTTTCCCTCTTATTTCTATTTATCTAAAATAATCAAATTATGTAACATTAACGAACTAATGTATAACATGTAAAACAACAACAAAACTACAAATGTACGTCCTGCTTTATATTAAAAGGTAACAGGATTCTTCATCAGGATTAAAAAGAAACAACTGGTGCAGACCAACCAGCCTACGCATGCGAAGCAGCGGGGGTTCTGCTAGTAAATAAATAAAAATACTGGACCGCCGAGAAAAAGTTCTACAAAATAATTGATCCTGAAAATTTAAACTGTATCACTAATTTTGTGTCACAGTGTTTAATTGCTATGAAATAAATGTATTGACAAAGGGCATAAAAGTTCTTGTTATGTATTTATGTTCCAAGAGTTGGGTATTCACCATTACTGGGCATATTCTTCCAGAGTTTCATATTTACTTTATTTATGAATTGTGCAGCTTGTCTATTAGATTAATAATTAATAGGTTGCACTTAATTTGATTATTTACTGAACATAGATGGTACCCGGACAACTGAAGACTGGGATAGTATCTGTCAGCTTTGACGAATATCGTATCTTAGTCATAGTCAAGTTCACAGAATGTATTTGGGAAAGAAATTGCTACCAGATGGTGATTTGGGGAAGTACTTTGAGAACCAGTCAGTAGATGGATGTAACAGCTTGCTTTAGATATTGTAAATTGACTGAATTTATTCAGTGATAACTTCCATTTCTATGATGTCACAGATGAAAGCTGATGGGTGGTATCCCCTTCTTCAATTATGCTGAGGTGCCTCTGTAAAAGTTCTAGGCCTATCAGACAGATTTTTGATAACTGACTTTATAATGACTGCAGATGCATGGAACTGTTTAGTGGTTTAGGAACTGAATGAAAACCGACATGCTTATTAAAGATTACATTTTTATTTTATAGTCAATTTTCCTCAACAAATATGTAGTAGAAACTTGCTTGTGTTATTTCAGTGTTTGTAACCATCTCCAAGAAAAGCCTCTTTAATTTGCCCATTCTCATATTTAAATAGTGGCTGCACTTGATCATGAATTAAAGAAACTGCCCATTCTCACATTCTTGAAAATTAAGACAGGGTAAAATTATAGAAAAAGTGGCATATTTTCATACTGTGACTTGTTTGTTGGTAATGCCTACCAAAAGAGGTGATGGGAAGCTAAGATGGTAGAACAGCTGTTTTTCTAGCAAACAGAAATGTTTTAGTTTCAAATATTGGATTTTAATAACATGGTTTACCACAACCAGATTTTCTGCACTTTCCCATTCACTGGCTTCACCAACTCACAAACAAAATGTTACCTCCAAACCTAACCTCAGTCCCTAGTTATATTATGGATCAGCTCATCACAACAACCAGATTTTGAAATGTCAACCTCCAGCTTCCAAGTGACTGCTATATTGGCACAGCATTTTCATTACAGAATTTAGGCCAATGAGCTGCTTTGAAGTCATTGCACATCTTTATATCTCAGTTGCTTTTTTTATCAGTGTAGTCCAAATGAGATGCAAATTGATGGTAAGTATTTGTTTATTCACAATCATTTTGCTAGCCCCACCCCCTTTCTGTGCTGGCATTTTGGACACTTCTGATGCAGTAATATTCAAGGTTTGCATTAGATGGTGCTAACATTGTAGTTACAATCAGTTTAGCTTGGGGTATGGACTTTTTGTGTGTGTCCATTATCTAAGAAATGTTTTTTGGATATATTGTACTGCCTAGTTTATATGATGAAACGTATTTTCAACTGTAAATATTAAGCAATGCCCTATGTCAATCTACAACTATTATTTGGTGTTAACGTTTTGGGCTTCACCAAGTCTCAACTGAATTTCTGCTGTTCAATGTAACCTATACTTTGGGCAACACTGCACAATAATAATTTGGGTGGTGTGGTGGGTATGAAGGTTCATATTACACATCACACACTAGGTGAACATGTTAGTGGTGCTGACAGGTAAAGAATAAAGTCTAAATAATTTTTACAGCAGATAAGTTTCTTGTTGCATGTCTTTGACTATAATAAATTTTAATCACTCTGAGACAAAGCTGATAAGATGAAGTATGAAACAAGTCTACAGACATGATATGTTGGAGAATATTGTAAGTATGAAATAGGCCTACTACTATTGATAGCTTCTTGTGATTGAAACTATTGATGCTATAAATTGTTGTAAAACTGATTTGCAACAGGTACATGATTTCTTGTCACTCTTAGCGTAAAATGAACAAGACATTGAATAAACATTGCCTGCTCCTAATTTCTGGTATTGTAGACAATTTGATCATTAAAAAAATATAACACTAACTCTTCATAACTATTTGATCCAGAGAAGTAAGATTTTCATTAATCAGCAATAGTTTAATTCCTGATAACAGTTAATATAGTTACTGTACTGAAATGCAGTTAGCTTTAGACAAAACGATTTAGACGAAATTGGAAGTAGGGGTGCCACAACTTTGTTCCAACAGTTGAAAATACTCATCTTTGCCAAGTGGAACGTTTGAATGGAGGTTCTTGCAGTCATTTATGTGTTAAAAACAATAAACTCATCATTAGATTTCTTCCCTTCTTTTTACTGCAATGTATATTAAATTTTTCCACCAGTTGAATTTCCCTTATATTTAGAATATATGCTACTTGTTCACTGGCGTCTTTTCCGATTTTTCTAGCGTTTTTAGCAGAAAATGGAATAGAAAAGGAACGGCAAACAGCTTTTAAGATTTCTCGCCACTACAAACTCGATTTTTCTGTTGAGGTGTTGGCGGTGTTTTCTCCTTTCGTAATATTTCTCAAAAAAATCAGTTGTTCCATACTTTTTTCGATTTAAGCCTCCGTCAACAATGAATGAAAACGAGTAAAAAAAATTAAAAAACACAACATAGGCATCAATGACTGAATAAGACGCTTTAATATTCCGGAAAAGCGTCTTAAGCAAAACGGAAAAAAATTGCACGAAGAACAAGGCTGTTAGAAACAATAACTGATAGATATCTGCTGCAGAAGTTCCCCATGCAAATGAATATACATAATTTGGTTCCTGATCGTTTAATGTACTTATTTTTAAGTAGCAACTGAAGCAATTGTGTCATTTCAAAGAAGAAATGTTTTCGTTCCTTGAATTAAAAGAGCACAAAGCAATCACCTCACGCTTTTTGAACTACGGTTCTTTTTTCCGAACGGTCAGCACTGCGGCTGGGCAGGGCGGCGTGGGACTATGTGCGTGACGTCACAAGACGAGAGCGCAGGCTTTCTTCCATAGGGGGTGCTGCCGGGGCGCCCGCGCCGGAGAGAAGTCCCCGCCCGCGCGTTGAGCAACCACGCCTCCGCCTCCGCGCTGGAGGAACTCGCGCGCTCTTAAGAGGACGCGGCCGCTGGCCCGGTACAGTCGCCCAGCGAGCTCCCTGGCCCGAGACACGCGACACTGCCACATCAGCAGCCACACACGGACAAGTGCTCGAGTGCTCCCCGCCGCCATGTCTCGCCTGAGCTTCAGCTGCGCCGCGCTGCTGGCTGTCGTCGCTTCTCTCGCCTACGCCGCCCCGAGATTTCGCCAGCGGCGGTCCGCCGCCCCCGACGTCAGTGATCTGGAAGGCTGGACCAGCATCGCCGAGTACAGCCTGTGCCCCGCGGAGGTCCAGTTCAACCGCAGACTGCGCGTGTACGAAGTGTGGTGCCAGAAAGAGGGAGACGAGGTGGAGGCCCGAGGTGGCAAGTACGCGTGCACCACGCTCAGGTACTCCCTGCCAGTGCCAGCAGCGGACTCTGACGTCGACATCGCCGGCGGCTGCGTCGCTCTCGTGTCGCACGTCTCTGAGGTCGACGCCAACCTGGAACCCCGAGACTGACACCTCTCGTCACACTTCGCATGTTTATTATAGCGTATTTATTTATTTATTATTTCAAGCGAACTAAGAATCTAGTCAGAATAACTACTACTCAATCATTTCCTTCATTCACCCCAAAACTATAATTTTCTCACAATGGGTTCTTTACCCCTCATCACCATCTGACTCATTGTTTCATTCTCCTGAAAACATTTCAATTTATACAATTTCATTCTCAATTCAGTTGTAAAATGACTCTGCTTAAATCTGCTACTCATCTAATTCATTTTTTGTCTTGCCCCAAACACTTTCTGGTTTGTTTCTCTGTGCAGAAACAATATATCGATCTGATTTGTTAATGTGTCTTGCTTTTTTCTCTCTAGACGTCTATAGAATGTAACACGTTTTTTCTTCACCTCATCTGTCGTTTTTCATCATTTGGTTTCAGAACCTAATTTATTCTTCATTAGACCTGATAATTTCGCAAGATTTCTCAATCTTTTACGAAGCTTGTAAATTCCACTTTGCGGACACATGAAAGTATTGTGTCTGAGCTATAGCGAACACTGGTATTACAACTATTTTAGAATGCTATAATTTATCATCCTTAGAAACACATTATTTTTATATTTATTTATTTGTTTATTTGCTTACCACGTCAAGAAAGTGTGTTCTGTGATTCCGCTAATTTATCGAATACTCATTTTTATTTATTTATTATTTATATACTTATTTATTTTCTTGCCGTGATGGCAAAGTGTGACGAATTATTCCACCAGTTTATGGAATAGTTTATTCGGCACTGTAATCTGTATGTTAGGAAGTTTTACAACATGGTAGCGCATGTCGCTTTGCTACGAGACTTGGAAGTTACGCTGTGATATTATTTAATATGCTGTGTGATTTATCTGATTAGGTTGTATGAAACCGTAGTTCCTAAACTTTTATAGTTCCTTGAAGTTCGAGTTTATATGAATCAGCCATTTAGAAAAGGCCATATACGCCAAAGTAAATGCCTCACGAGAAAAAGAGAATCTGTATTTCAGTATCGAGATGTAAAATGTATTTTTGTATGTAGATTACAAAGAGTAGGATATTATATTTTCGCAAAGAATGGACGTTTGTTCGAGTACCTTCCAGATTTCGAACTACAATGGAAATGTGATGGGGATGGACATATGGCCTTTTCGAAATGACTGCCTCAATTAAGTTCGATTTACATTAAGGCAGACGACTGAAACAGGGGCTTGGATGGAGATGTACTACATATAATTTAGTAGAAAAGCATAAAATCAATAAAATGCGTAGCAAATGAGTGTTTTGAATAGTAAAAAACATTCATACACAAATGATATGGTCTCATAATTTTTATTTATTTATTTTTGTCCCACTGCATGTTTATGTAAAATACCGATGCAGTTAACAGATATTGCCGTTGATGTATAAGACAAGTCTGCTTTGTACCGTTTTATGCGTATTTTGGTACTGCAGGTGCATACTTGATACTCCATAGTTTGTTCTAGTTGTAAGAATTATTTGTGATCTCAGTTTTCAAATGCCACTACCGCCAAATATCTACGAGAAACTTCGTCATCTAAGTTCTCTCGTTTATTGCCATGTAATGTGATATGTAGTGATCTTAGTTATAGTAGATACTAATTAATCAATGTTCCTAGATTACGTGTTCATAAGTTTCTGATGTGATTCTCTGTTATTTATGTTAAGTTAATGAAGCTTTTTATAAAAATAAACGCATTGAAAAAATTTTCCTTGAGTTTTTATTTTAAATATGTTGAATTACACCATGAAAATGAAGCAAGGATAAAGTTTGTTACTGATGTAATTGTTTTTCAAAGGACTGTTTCAGTGAGGTAATGAATGCCTGTTATTAAAAAAAGCAGAGTGGAACTTCCAACATGTATTTGTAATTTCAGAAGAAATTTAGATTTCATACACAACAAGCGGTTTATTTTTGATCGTGTGGTTCTAATTCTGTAACATAATTAAACGAATAGCGTTTCTAGCAACTTCTAAGACGACGACTGGTCTCAGCTTTTACACGATGTCAAATTCAAGTGGATTTTAAACTGCCACTATTTATCAGCATTTAAATATTTAATATACTAGTTGAAATGTAATTCGTAGGTACATAAAGAACAGGTAACTTAATGTATGCTGTATTATTTACGAAAGAGTGGATAAATGTAAAATATAACCTTAGAGAAGACTGCTATAAAATTTAGTAACACGCGAGGCAATAATGACCCAACGACTAATGTTAGAAAATAACTTAAGGAAAGCTTTTGTAGATTTGGCAAAATATTTTTTAGAATTAAAATACACACTTTCAAATTCTGAAGTTATCAGGTGTAAAATACGGGGAACGAAAAGTTATATGCAATATGTAGAAAAATCTTGACCAGCTATAAAGAGTCGAAGGGCACAGTGGTTGGGAAGGAAATAAGACAGGGTTTCAGCATTTCACCATTGTTATTGAGCAAGATTTAAAGAAAGCTAACAAAGTTCAGGCAGCAGAAATAAAATATTTGCGTTTTGCCGATGATTTTCTAATTCTGACACAGATAGCAATGGAACTTGAAGAGCAACTGAACACAAGGCAGGCATAAGATGAACATTAACCAGGCCGAAATAAGAGTATTGGACTGTTCTACAAGTATATCAGGTGATGCTAAGGGAACTAGATTCGAGAACGAGACGATAAAAATAGGATGTGTGTTTTGTTATTTAGGCAGTGAAAACTGTGTGATTATCAGGCCAGAGAAGATAGAAAATGAAGAATACCAATGGGAAGAAAAGCATTTTTGTAGAAGAGATATTGAAGTTCTAGGAAATCTTTTCCGCATCTACATCTGTAACCCTTACAGATCCCTCATTGAACCAAAATCGGTAATTTTAAAACTACTGGGTTTATATAACAAAAATACCATAGAATGGTATATTATTTTTTCGCTTTCAAAAAAATTTAGAACCAACACAAATGTGAGCGTGTGAACTATCTTAAATACAATACAATCATTTCCCAATTCATTTAAATCATTTATTACAGTGATATTCAAGACAGGAGATACTGTATTTTGACATACACCATGACAAGCATCATTTGCTTATTGTACATTGTTTTCATTGAGCTGAGTGGAAATGTTATCCTGAACTTCTGCAGTCACTAACATTACTGCTGATTTAGTGACTTCATTTTCTCTCTTCATTCGAAAATTCAGAGCTGTCTCCCAGTCTGGGAGTATTATCTGCAAGATTACAGGTTAAATCTGACTTTTCATAATGGTCACTTAAGTTTTTCACTTCGAAATCAATCCCTAATAGTAGTATTGCCTCATCAGTAACCTCTCACAATAAAATAATGAATTTACTAGAACAATAATATGTAAGCCCAATTGTAATATGAGCTATTTATTTCGTCATCTCTTCCGAATCAGAGCCTCATACATCGACGTCAAGTGAGCATACGCCAATGATATAGTCTCAACCTACACAATTGTGCGTATGGGAGTTACAGTCATTGTA
Organism: Locusta migratoria; assembly: GCA_026315105.1. Taxonomy (NCBI): domain Eukaryota; kingdom Metazoa; phylum Arthropoda; class Insecta; order Orthoptera; family Acrididae; genus Locusta; species Locusta migratoria. Next base: position 182,807,076 of record CM048746.1, read on the forward strand.
TTTACGAATGTATTTAAAATATTTTTACCCAAACTTTTAGATTAGATTAGCTTTTTGTTCCGTAGATCCATGTTGAGGAGATCCTCGTGGATGTGGAAATGTCTAAAAACACAATTTACAAGATGAATAATAGATAATACTAATAATATAAATACAGATACATACATTTTCTAAGCTTTCTTTTACCTGATAATACAAAAATACTAATATAGTATGAATACCGATACAAGCATCATTTGGTACAATTTAGAAATTCACTATTGGAGTAGAAGGAGTTGGCCACTAGAAACTCTTTTAGGCTACTCTTAAACTGATCTTTATTTCTAGCTAAATTTTTTACAGTTAAAGGATAAACTATTGAAAATAAGTGTTCCTGAGTAGTGGACCCCTTTACGAACTATAGTAAGCGTTTTTAAGTCCTTGTGTAGATAATTTCTGTTCCTAGTATTGTATGTATGAACTGAGCTCTTTGTTGGGAAAAGGGGTATATTACTTATGAGAAATTTCATTCAAGAATAAATATACTGAGAGGCAATAGTTAATACACCCAGTTCTTGGAAGAGGATTCTACAGGACGTCCGTGAATTTACTCCACAAATAATACGTATTACACGCTTTTGGGCTCTGAAGACTATTGACTGACTTGAAGAGTTACCCCAAAATATTATACTATATGACATCATGAAAAGAAAGTAAGCAAAGTATCCTAGCTTTCTTATTTTTATGTCTCATATATCTGATAACACTCATATTGAAAATACAGATTTGTTGAGTCGTTTCTGCAGTTCTGTGGTGATTTCCTCCCAACTGAATTTATGGATGTTATGGTTCACACAATCAAATCCCTTTGACAAATCACAGAAAATGCCTGCTGCTTGCAGTTTATTATCTAATGAATTAAGTACATTCAAACTTATGTTTACATATTTCTTTCGCCTTTTCTGATTCTCAAAACGCACTTTTTCAAATGTTAAAGCACCATAAATAATGCAAAATTAAGACGTAGCTCGATGTAGATTCTTTCGACCCGCCATCTTGAAAGTTTTCATTGATTAATACGCAATATCTTGCGTGTACAAACAGGTAGCGATACGCTTAGAGGTTTATTCCATCTAGCGATTCCAGCACAATCCTTTCTCTTAGGAATCAACTTCGTAACACAATAATATGAAATGAAATTAACACAATTGTGCGTATCAGGTCCGAAATGGGTATCCAAAAAGCCACCTCTCATTGTGAGGCGGGGGGTATTTTGTGCATCATTGTGACTTCCTTTTTTCTGTTCCAGTCACGTATGGTTCGCGAGGAAGCCTACCGTCGGTAATCCTAAGCCACATTGCGGGCTCTAAGCTGTCTAATTTTATCCATGTTGCCTATTCGAGAATACATATAGGAGAAAGCCGGATACTGGATGACTTTGAAAAATCGTATGCACTCTGCAGTGAACAGTGGTCCACATGGCTTCCGCCGCGCCTGCCACTGGTCCAAGCAGGTCATCCCAGTGACTCTCCCACTCCTGCTAAACAGACCTGTAGCCAAGTATGGCGCCCTTCCCTCATACCCATCTATTACGGTTCACACAATGACGAGCAATATTCGTTTGTTTTCCAAGGTACCTGCTTCCTTGATGGACTTCCTGAGTATCATTTCAAAGAATGTCAGTTTACCATCTGCCGTCCTCGGGATTAATTTTATGTGATCTTTCCACTTCAGTTCACCCAGTATATATGCTCCCAGATACTTCATGGAAGTAACTTTTTACAGTGACTATTCTCCAGTATTTTTTCCCTCAAGGCATGTACTGTAGTGAAACTTGGGTGTTAGGCAGTTCGGACAAGAAGTGGATAGAAGCTCTTGTAATGTGGGGTCACAGAAGATTATCTGTGTAATGTAGCTAATGAGGACATACTGAAGAGAATTCGAGAGAAAAGAAGTCTGTAGCACAAGATGACTAAAAGAAGGGAGTAATTTACAGGATACATACTGAGACGTTAAGAAGAAGTCTATTTAAATGTTTGGGAGGTAAAAGTCGTAGAGAGAAACTATGAGATCAGAACTGAAAACAGGATCTAATGGATGTGCGATCCACCTCTTATGATGAAGCTTGCACAGGATAGAGTAGCGAGGAGAGCTGCAACAGAAAAGTCTTCAGAGTGAAGGCCACTACGTACACACATACCGTATGTATGCTGATATGAACTGGACTGCGTACAGCGCCATCTGTTAGCAGCTTTCGTAACTATTATTTCAAACTGCTGTATAAACTTCTTACAGCTTTCAGAATAAAAATACCGTTTACTGCATTCCTCTATCGATGTTTGTTTTCGAGATATTTAATTTTGAAATCAGGGAGCCCTTTTCTGGGCATCCTGTAGCAGCTGAGTTTCGGATTCCGGCAAGCACACTGTCAGCAATAATAAAGAATGAAGACCGCGTGATAAAGGGGCAGATCGGAAACGACAAAGGATGGCTGAGTTTCCAGATTTAGAAGACGGTTTAGAGCAGTGGTTCCGGCAGCAGAGGAATAATGAAGTGATTAGTGGTAGATTTATTTTGAAAGAAAAGGCAAATTATTTTGCATCAGCTTTGCGATATGATACGATTCGTTCGCGTAATGGATGGCTTAAAATATCAGGGAAAAAAAAAACAGGGCATTATTTTCTTAAAAAGGAGAGGGTGAAGTGCCAGTGTAAATATTAAAATGTGTGATTAGTGGAAGAGAACGTGGAGAGGAAGTAAGCGCACGGTTATGATTTTGTGGCAGAGTGTTATCGGCAGTTTAGTTTTGCCTCGTTTATTTGAAAGTAGTAGACCTGTAGGGTTTACTCGTAATTTCACAGTATAAAAATTGTTCACCTTTATATTAAGTTTTTAGGACTTAACTACGGGGTCATCAGTCCCTAAACTTACAAAATACTTATGAACAAGCTTATCCAAAGACGGGACAAACATCCATGCCCGAGGGGGGATTTCAACCCCCGACGGCGAACTGCCGCGCGCACCGCAACACGGCGCTCCAGTACGCACGGCTAATCCGCCGCGGCACAAATTACTTATAAACTTCATTAAAGACAGCACAAACATCGATGCACGAGGTGGATTCGAACCTCCGACAGAGAACGCTCCCGAGCATCGGAGCATAGCGCCTCAATGCGCTCGGCCACTCCGCCGCGGCTGCAAACAACCGAATATGAATCGTCCAAGGTCGTTAAGATAGCTTTACAATAGTTCGTAAATCTCTTACACCAACACAACCTTGTCTGTGAATAATATAAACAACATTAAAACATTCTGAGACAAACTGTGCTACATTCACGTATTCCCAAACTCAGGATGTTGCTACACAATACTAGACTGCTGTTGTTGTAATAACTACTCTTGGCAGGCAGCGCATAGGCCTTGTTCATGTCACGGACATATAGTACATTCAACGCCGTATACAGTATCACTGATGTCACAGAAGGCTCGCCGTCATGTTTCTATCATATAAAGGTGTGAGCACAGAAAACAGTAGTAAAGATATGGATGAACTGACGTAACGACGCCGTCTTTATAGTTATGACATAATTTCTTTCGAAATCTACAGCCTGCTTTGACATACACAGCACTGATTCACATGCGTAACTATGTTTATTAGTCAGTTAAAAGTTTCGATTACCTTATACGTGTGCTTATTATAAAAGCATTGTTTATCGTTGAAAACAAATTTCTATTAATTTGAGTGTTCTTAACAAACCTACAATTTGCTATGACACATACAGTAATGAGTATCGTTAATTTGCTGTTTTTTTTAATCCGTTTCCAGTTTCGGACAATTCTGGCTTTTCTTTTTCAATAGCAGTACTGCTATAAATGTGCGCCGCGGTGGAGAAGCCTAACTGTCTAAGGCGCCTCGCGGTTGCTCGCCGTCGGAGGTTCGAGTCCTCCCTGTGGCATGGATGTGTGTGTTTGTCCTCAGTTAGTTTACCGTAGTTTAAGTAGTTTTTAAGCTACGGATTGATGACCACGCAGTTTGGTCCGATAGATTTACAAACATTTGAACAAGTCGCTGGTCGACGGGCACTAGGCAGGAAGATGCTGGTCTCTGCGGCAGCCGTCGAAAATGTTTATTTCTATTCACATTATTAACCGAGATGATTTGTAAAATTAAAATGAATCAAAAGTTAGTCTTTGTTTAGCTCTTGCCGAGTGATGATCTGTATATTGTGACAACAATAAAAATGTTATAACGTTTTAAACTTTAATAGTGTGTTCAAGATTATTCTTTCAACCTTTTATAAATTTGCAAAATATATCCACAGTGATATTATTTGAAATATTATACATCGTCGAAGATTTTATTTATTTATTTATTACAATCTTGAGTGAAGAGATTGATATTAGTGAAAGTTAAACTTCCGACAAGCGAAGAAAACAATTGAGAATTTACAGATGTTAACAAAATTGATTCTTTATATAGATCGATTACGAATGAGAGCAACTTATAATATCTGTGTTGATAAAAACATACATAGCTATGGAATTTTTAATTTTGACAGATCATTTCTGTTGGCAAGAGAACTTTGAAATATTTTATCTAAAGTGACAGTTTTATAAAAAGGTGATAGTCAAATCGAACGCTTCTTCTCTCTCGGCAAGAACCTGTCACTGAAAGTTGAATAACAGTGCAAAAGTCAATATGAGAAATTGTTATTATTATCTGAAACTGACATTTCGTTGAACGAACGAGTGGTTGCAGTGTCGTCCTAACGCAACCCTCTAGCACGCACTGGCAGTACACTAACCAGCCGGCGTTCCATTTCTCAAGTTTGCTGTCTGTTGTCCTCCCATACGTTTGGAGCTGGCCTACGACCACAACGAATCAGAATGATTTGCGATCACGCAGTTATCAAAACTTCTTCGCCACTCATCTTCTTGCAATCCTACCTTTGGCTCCCAATTCTCCCAGTTTCTTTCCTGGTCGATGATTTGATGATCACCAGGTAATTCACTGATCAGTAATTTCAGTTGTAACAAGTAATCAGTAATGTTTTACTTTATCAGACTATGGATATAATTTGAATATGAATTTTATGGGGCAGATGTAAGCTGGTTTACACTGGATTCATATAAGTTACGTACAAAATGTTCTGAAAATACTTTTCAGTGCATCGAATGTGTGCAAGTTACATTGGATTCAACGTTGAGAAGGCCACCAGGATGTAGTTTCGGAAGGGAGCTTTGTATGACTATTAATTTCAAATGAGATTAGGAAATGTGTCCCTTTGCACATGAATCTTAATGTCCTAATGGAAATCCCTTGTCCTAGCGCTCTCTGTGTGTTGTGAGATCTGGAGGTTATTTAGGGCAAGTGTACCAGTTATCGGAGTGGTAAGGAGATTCACATTAACTATCATACGTAAATCATATTTAATTCTACAATATTGGTTGTAACTTATTGTGACCTGACACATCAATCCATCTGGTTTCATATGGGTATGAGAAATCCTTTTAATAAGGATCAGTTCAATTTAAAACAATTAAATTTATAAGATGCACCTTTCGTATCAGTGATTGGCAGTGCAAAATGCACTGGAACACTCTTATCGGCACTAAAGAAACTTGGTAGGCTGACGCCTCAGCTCGAGGTGAAGCAAGCGCAAAAATGTCGAGGTAAGAGATTCTGCTGATATTATAGCGAAAATATATCTATAATAGGGGGAGGGGGGCCACTCGAAGAGGTGCCACTATCAAGATCTGACACTGAAAGACGTGAACCCCCAGTCATCTAGTGGTCCACATATTAATGATCACTAAAGGGTTTCGTGATATTTATGACCGGGGTATTTTTGCGAGTCAGTTTTTCACTCGAGCCGTTTTGCGTGGGAATGATAATGCAGCGTCAGAACAGATAGAGCTTCCGGAACGAACGTCCGGTCAAGACGCTTCAAGCGTTTAACAAGGCTACGTACTGAGATTCCCCGCGCGATTTGGACCTCTATATATAGACTCGAACCTGTAGCAAAAACATAGTCGATCACACAGCTCGTTCGACTTGACATCGCAGCTAGATCCGTGGCCTTCTCAGCTTTCCCGAAACCACATTTTCTACACAGCAATGGCAGGCTCGTGCTGGCGGTGTGTGTTCCCACTCGTTTTCCTGGTGACTGCCACTCTGCAGGCTGAAGCAAGTGGTGCAGTTACCACCGAAGGCGTGCAGGCTGCAACAGAAGGCAGCCGGCCTACGGCAGAAGGCGCAGTGTCCACGGAAGTCGCTGGTGTGGAGCCCCTGCAGGCCAGAGCGCACGCCCTCTCTCGCCTGCCCGGCTGGGAGAGTGTGTTCAACAGCAGCGTGTGCCGCGCCCAGGTGCAGTACAGCGCCAGGCTGCGCGTCGTGCAGGCCTGGTGCGCCGACGGCGTCGACGGGCAGGAGTTCGACGCCCGCGGCCGGCAGTTCGTCTGCAGGAGCGTGCGCCTCACTCTGCCGGCGGCCGGCTCTGACGTCGACGTGCCCGCCGGCTGCGTCGCGCGCCTCCTGCCTGTCGTGCGCAGCGACGCCATCCAGTCTGCAACAGACTGACGCGTGCCACGCGATTTGTTCCGTCCCCTTCCTTAATGTCATCCCTTACTGCAGTTCCTAAGTTACGCAATACGATATTATATTCCCTACTATGAATCATGGGGCATTACAGAATGATGGAGTAACAAAAACTCACAGTAATTGCAGCGTTATATCAGTCGATCAGTCACATTCTTTCTCTTACCATCAGCTCCAAGACTTTCCAACAATATCATAGGAAGTGTAAAAAAGTGTACTGTAAAAGTATCATAATCAGAATTTTTGTGTTTCTGAATTCTCTTACAGTGGGGAAAACTGATTCTTAATACTTACCATCGACTGATGTACTGTTATGAAACCCACTTGAATATTCGCACTGCTGCAAAAGGATAAACAATTTCGTAAAAACGTGAGATAAAGTAGGAGGTGAAAAGAACTTAAAGCCTGCAGTTACTACCAGTTATTTTAATATCTTCCAACAACTTAAGACTTAGATAGTAATGTCTCTACTTACTTTACACGAAATTTGTACATAACTTTTGATTTTGTTGTGTTATTTATTTCTGAATGTGTAAATTATTAGCCTATATATAACTACTACTTTAGTTATATGATGTTCATTTAAACACAGTTGATAATAAAAATACTTTTTTTGAAACATTAAAATGTGGTTGCTTTGTTGAATAGGAGTGATCGTCACCACAGAATTACACCCTTTTTCCTATCTCCTACTTTCTATACGCAATAGTTGTAAAATGCTTGAAACTAAAAATGGCCCTGGTACGTAGGAAGAAATCATCATACTGTTAAACAACTCAACTAAATCCTTTGCCAACATGAAGCACCGAAAATATGAGAAAAAAGTAAGCAGTATCGTTTGCCTTTACCATAAGTTAATTTCAGTATTCTGTAACTTTACGCACCGAAAACCTTCACAGTTTGGTCCCTTAGGTTTACAAACATTCGATTTCTCTAGGATCCTTGAAAACTGGCAGATTAAATTATACATAAATTTATTTACAATAAGCATACGTGAATCAGTCATTCTGAACAACAAAATCAAGTTTTCAATTGATAATGAACCAAACCAAAACACATAATACGAGTTGGCTAACATGGGAAAGAGACATAGCCCACTTCCCAACAAATTAAAATAACAGAATAATCCATCGCACTTATATTGATGGTACAGTGCTTGAAATTTACTCTAGAACCTACTCCAAGCGAGTGTCTCCAAGCAGCAACAGACATTAAGTAAAATGACACTCTGATGGCTTAACATACTGGCGCGATGCTGCTCATACGTTCCAACCGGTGCACCAAGGTCCGGCAGCTGAATAGTACCGTGCCTCAGTAATGAAGCTCCGCGCCTTCATTTAGAGTCTCCTCCAACAGAATAGGGTCAGGTGCTGCTACAAAATTTCCAACACGTCTCGTGGATTCGAGAGAAAAATAGCCGACAGCCATAAACAAAGAACGAAGGAAAGATTTCGCAGACATTATTGTTAAAATAAAAATTCTTCTTGGCGATTTGCTGCGTCATGATGATAAAATATTTCCAACGCTGTTGTTGGCCAATTATATGCAAACACCAACAAGCGTACACCTTCCTGTTTTCCACAAGTAAGAACCACAGATTAAAAACACCAATAAACGCATCTTCCTCCCGAATTTCCATCTATGACAAACAGCAATGCAAGCACTAATAAAGTTATTCCTTTCCTTTCTGCTACCAAATTTCAACCAATCAGACCCACTCGTAGGGACAAAATTGGCTTTGTAAGACAAGCACAGAAGGAAACACGTCAGTATTTCCTTAGGAAGGCTCCTGCAACGGAGCCGAGACATTGGAAATATTTTACCATAATGTAGCGGGCAAATAGCTCAGAAGAATTTTAATTTTAGCCTATAAAGACATCGATTAAATAGACAATATCTATAATCTTGACCGCAAATTTATTAGCAGTGATGACCGGTTTTAACTCATTTCTGAGTCATCCTCGGATCAGTTTACAGGTTTGTCAATAGTTGTATCTGCCAGGCAGTATAACCTTCCAGTCAACTAATTAAAACTTCTTCTTGTTGTGGTCTTCAGTGCGCAGACTGGTTTGATGCAGCTCTCCACGCTACCCTGTCCTGTGCAAGTCTCTTCATCTGAGAATACGTTCGGCAACCTACATCGTTTTGAATCTGCTTACTATATTCGTCACTCGGTCTCCCTCTACGATTTTTACCCCGCACGCTTCCTTCTAATGTTAAGTTGAACATTCCTTGATGTCTCAGAGTGTGTCCAACCAATCTATACCTTCTCTTAATCAGGATATGCCAGAAACTCCTTTTCTCCCCGATTCGGTTAAGCACATCCTCATTAGTTACGTGATCAACCCATCTAATTTTCATAGCACCACACATCGAAAGCTTCTATCATCTTTTATCAGAACCCCTTATCGTCCAGGTTTCACTCCCATACAGTGCTACACTCCAGACAAATGCTTTCAGAAAGGACTTCCTAACATTTAAATTAATATTGGATTTTAACAAGTTTCGCTTCTTTAGAAACGCTTTTCTTCCCAGAGCCATTCTGCATTTTACATCTTCTTTACTTCGGCCATCAGAAGTTATCTTGCTACTCAAATAACTAAATTCATCTATATCTTTTATTGTATCATTCCTTCAGCATCGCTTGATTTTCTGACATTGCATTCCATTACCTTCGTTTCACTTTTGTTAATGTTCATCTTTTATCTTCCTTTCAAGACAATATCCATTCCATTCAATTGCTCTTCCAGATCTTTTGCGTCTCTGACAGAATTACTATGTTATCGGCAAACCGCAATGTTTTTATTTTTTCTCCCCGCACTTTAATGCCCTCTTCAAATTTCTCCTTCCATTCCTTCACTGCCTGCTCAATGTACAGATTGAACAACATTGGGGAAAGGCTACAACCCTGTCTCACTCCCTTCCCGACCTCTGCGTCCCTTTCTTGCCCTTCGACTCTAATAACCGCTGTCTGGTTTTTGTATAGGTTGAATATAACTCTTCGATCCCTATATGTTACCCCTGCTACCTTCAGAATTTGGAAGAGTGTATTCCAGTCGACACTGTCAAAAGCTTACTCCAAATCGACAAACGCTAAAAACGCAGGTTTCCCTTTCCTAAGCCTATCTTCTAAGGTAAGTCGTAATTGCCTCCCGTGTTCCCACATTTCTCCTAAATCCAAACTGATCTTCCCCGAGATCTGATTCCACAAGTTTTTCCATTCGTCTGAAAATAATTCTTGTTAGTATTTTGCAACCTTGACTCATTAAACTGATAGTTCTGTAATTGTCACACTTGTCTGCACTTGATTTCTTTGGAATTGGAATTACGATATTCTTCTTGAAGTCAGAGGGTATTTCCCCTTTCTCATACATCTTGCATATTAGGTGATACAATTTTTATACGACTGGCTCTACTAACGATATCAGCAGTTCAGACGAATTATCATCTACTCCAGGAGCCTTGTTTCGGCTCTAGTCCTTCAGCGCTCTGTCAAAATTACAACTTTTAAAACCAAAAAATGCGGTACATTTGAAGAAAACCACATTGGTTATTGCACATATATGACATTTTTGCAGAACAGTAGCTAAAATCAGGCATTACGGGTTAAAATTCACTGACAGTATCTATTATTCTTTAAACTTCTCAATCAAGGTATCTGTAGCAGGGGTCAGTGTGAGAATATTCTGTACATTTCTAAGATGTGATGTCGAAGTTCACTCGTATAGGCCCACTATGTTTTGCATGGTGTGCAACCTACATAAGATACTTCACAATTTCTGCGGATTCAATTTTTCGTTTTCCACTCACTTCGGAGCTAAACTAAGCCGTCTGATTTCTTATGGATTTTAGATCTATTTGTATTTGTTTAAAGAGTCCGTATTTTCTCCAATATCACGCGTAATCTGTTCCTTAATCATGAACTTTCGTAGCTGTTACTATGGTTGGTCACCTGCATTCCAACCTGTCAAATGAAGCACTTGGGATGTAGCTATCACAGGAGCACTCGGGATTCAAGTATTTCGTTGAGGATGGACTAATTTTCACTCCAATATACGGAGGCCGATTTTCGTCTTCTATGAAAAGATAATTTCGTAACAAAAATCATTAAAATCGCTTCACTAATCTCTAAATTATCGCAATTTTTCCAGTTTAGCACCCATTTTCGAGGGCCGTTTCACTATATATATATATATATATATATATATATATATATATATATATATATATATATATATATTAAATGCAGGAATTAACAGCTGACTGATAGTTTTGCTGAAATGTATAAGTAAATCAATAAGTCTTTCACATTAATTATTTATGAAATCTTCTGTATCACTGGATATTATCAACAGTGGTGTGAAAAGAGGACCGATGGATTTATCTTCGAAAATATCTAAAGTCACCAATGTAATTGCCAGCATACGTCTTCACTACAGTTGAAAATTTCACATGAGCTGGAAAGCTCCTACAGAAGCAAAAATAAGAAAATGAATATCTGAATGTTTGCCCTTTATGCGTTACTATACGAGACATCTAATTGTGCTGAATCTTTGGTGAGTTGTTTCCTGTGTACGTCTGCGTAGGTATCTGGTCTCAAAACAAAGCAGTACGATACATCAGGAATAATGAGAAAGCGGATATCCGCATTTATCTTAGTGACATGCAACAGACTTTACTTACAGTTTCAAATCTTTACGGAAAATAGTTCATTATTTACTATATTTTCACTGTACGTGACATAGCACTGTCGCACCAGGCATGCCATTTTAATTTATTACTTCGTAACTAGTCAACTCATTTGCAATATATTTTACATACAGTATCGACATATAGAGCTGCATGTGTCAACAAATTTAAATCACCGTACGATATATACTTCAGGAGGTATGTCATATCGTGAAACTGCGCGCAACAACTGACACAAAACAGCTGACACAAAACACGTCAGAACAGTGTTGCAGAAACGACGAAAAAAAACATACCAAATCTGAACGAACACAAAATTTCAAGATTGGCGGTAATTTGCAGATTTTCGAATTGTGGTGCGAACTTAAATGCAATAAGCGTATATTGGGAAAAAAAAGTTCAAATGTTTGTAAATCTATGGGACTCGACTTCTCGGTTATTAGTCCCTAGGCTTACAAACTACTTAAACGAAGTTAAACTAACCTAAGGATAACACACACAAACCCACGCACAAGGGCATGCTACGACGGCGCGCAACCACGCGCTCTGTGGCAAGGCGCCACTCTACTGTGGCATATATTGGAGATAACACCTATAAAATATTGAGGAAGGCAAAAAAAGTGTTTTCATTAACAGAGCAATTAGTGGATGTAACTGTTATAATAAAGCGATTGCATGCACAACACTTGTCTGACCTGCTTTGTAGTCTTGTGTAGTTCGCAAATGAAGTAGTTAGGAAAAGCGCTCTCATAGCTGAAAGAGTTCGCAGATCGCTCGCATCTTAGTTCGTCCACTCCAGCGAGAGGACGCGAAAGCGCGCAGAATCGCGTGATTCCCTTCTGCCAGTTGCCGTCATTTCGAGCTGATAAGCAGCTCAGCTGTAGTTTTAGTAGTGGTAACAAAAGCAAAAACAAGCGGAGGAACTAATAAGAGCGGCCTACATCGCGGACGAGCTTTGAAGTATTCTACACTCTGCAATATCTGACTAATAAATTCCATAATGCCAAGATATAGAGATAACTCTAAACTTAAACGCCAGAAATTATCCACAAACTGTTTCTTTTGGTTTGAGTGATATCGTTAGCGGCTCAAGCAGCAAGCGCATGAAGCAGCTAGGTGGGGGAACTTCACCCTCCACCTGCATGCGCAGACTACACCGCTCAGCCGTCACTGGGAGCGGACGAACTAAAAGAACGAACTAGTTCGCGACAGAGCCGTGAACTGAAGTTAGCGCTCCCAATCGCAAACTCTTATACGGAAGTCTAATGTTTTGGAGTATTCCTGCTCGTTGTGGGTTTCTCATGTGGTGGGACTAACGGAGGACATAGAGAGAGAATTCATAGAACGTCAGTTAGTTTTTGCGATGTAGCAGTGGAGTAAAAATTATTATAAAAGGACGGTATTCATAGCGGCGAAATATATTTACGAAATATATTTCATGTATCCTCCAAATACAAACATTTGAGAAAGAGACCCGAAAGAAACTCTTACACACCACCATCTACATCTATATTTCGCATGCCATCTCATGGTATGGGGTGGAGCGTACTTTGTGTATCGTTGTCATTTCCTAATCAAATGTTCAAATGTTTGTAAATCTATCGGAGCAAACTGCGCGGTCATCAGTCCGTAGCTTGCAAACTACTTAAACTAAGGTAACTAACCTAAGGTTAACACACATACACACACACACACACACACACACACACACACACACACACACACCAATGCCCCAGCTAGGGAGGACTCGAACCTCCGACGGCGAGCAAGCCGCGCTCCGCAGCGAGGCGCCTTAGACCGCTCGGGTACTCCACCGCGGCTGTCATTTCCTCCTCCCAAATACATTCGCGTTTTGTTGGCGGAGAAAACTACTGCCATTATGCCTCCATGTCTGCTCCAATCTCCCTCATTTTATCCTTGGGGACTTCTCGTGAGATATATGTAGGACGGTGCAATATAATGTTTGACTGTTCGTGATACTTACGCTCTCGGAACTTTGTCAGAAGACCATCTTGTGGTCAGGATCTCATACTGATGTGAAGTTACTTAGTTTAAGTACTTTGTAAGCTACGGACTAATGTCCAAGCAGTTGAGTCCGATAGATTCACAAACATTTGAAAGACATTTTGTAATTGCCCCGAAATGGCTGCCGTTTCTAGATCTGTCTGTTCCTACTCAACTGAACTAGCAACTGTGCTACTCTAAATAGTTTTGCAGTTGCTTTTGATCTTCTGGTCACATTACTAATCTATGAACGACAGCATAAGATGTGAACAGTGTAAGATTATCTGCTAAATCGATTATAAAGACAGGGAACTTTAGGATCGTATAACACTTCCCTGAGGAACGCCAGATATCACTTCATTTTATTCGATGACCTCTCGTCAATTACAACACACTTTATCCTTACTACAAGAAAACCGCGATTGTAATTACACGACTGTGGCGATATTCCATAATCATGCAGTTTCATTAAAAGACGCATGTGAGGTGCACTGTCAAAAACCTTCCGGATATCTATAAATATGGAATTGATTCGAGATTCCTTGTCGACAGCAATCGTTACTCCATATGACCAAACAGCTACACTATGTCATCTAAAGTATCAGGACACTCTCAAAAATGTTCCGTTGTCACCTACTACCAGGCACTCCATATCAGCGACCTCAGCAGTCATTAGACATAGTGAGAGAGCGGAATGGGGCGCTCTGCGGAATCACGGTTTTCGAATGTGGTCAGGTGATTGAGTGTCACTTGTGTCAGAATTCTGCTCGCGAGATTTCCACACTGCTAACCATCACTAGGTTCACTGTTTTGGATAAGATAGTGAAGTGGAAACTTGAAGGTACAAGCACAGCACGAAAGCGTTCAAGCCGACCTCGTTTGCTGACTGACGGAGACCGCAAACTGTTGAAGAGGGTGGTATACAGTGTATTAGGCAGGCATCTATCAAGACCGTGGCACAGGTATTGCAAACTGCATCAGGATCCACTCCAAGTAATATGACAGGCGGGACGTGAGAAAACTTCAATTTTATGGTTGAGCGGTTGCCGATAAGCCACACACAATGCAGGTCAATGCCAATCGAAACCTCGCTTGACGCAAGGAGCGTATACATTGGCGGATTGAACTGTGGAAATGCGTTGTGTGGAGTGACGAATCACGATACAGAATGTGGAGATGCGATGGCTGGGTGTGGGGAATGCCCGGTGAACGTCGTCTGCCAGTGTCTGTAGTGCCAATAGCAAAATTCGGAGGCGGTGGTGCTATGGTGAGATCTTGTCTTTCATGGAGGGAGCTTGCACCCCATGTTGTTTTTCGAGGCTGTATCACAGCACCAGCAAAGGCCTACATTGATGCTTTAAGCACATTCTTGCTTCTCACTGTTGAATCGCAATCCGAGACTGGCAATTGCAGCTGTTTAACACTATGGAGCACCTGTTCATAACGGACGGTCTGTGTCGGAGAGGTCACACGACAATAACATCCATGCAAGGGACTGGTCTGCACAGAGTCCTACCGTAAATCGTATAGAATACCTCTGGGGTGTTTCCAAACGCCGACTTCGCGCCAGGCCTCACCGACGTACATCGATGACTCTCCTCAGTGCAGCGCTTCGTGAAGAATGGGCTGCAATTCCCAAAGACTGAACGTATGTCTGCAAGAGTTGAATCTGTGATCCAGGCTGGGGGTGGTCCAACACCAAACAGAATCCCAGCATTACCGATGGAGGGCCCACCAATCTGTTAGTCATGTTCAGACAGGTATCCGGGTACTTTTATCTGAATCGGTGTTCTCTTCGGGGTAGTTCATAATGTGTTGTAAATAATATGTTGGAAAATGGTATTGCAAACCGACGTCAATGATATGCGCCTATAATTTTGTCGGATCACTCCTATTCCAGTTTAGAATACTGGAGTGACCTGTGCTACTTCACAGTCTTTGCATATTAACTGATTCTTCCGTCGCTTCTTGGTAGAACAAATTCATTATAAAAATTAAAATACACAATTTTGTTTGTTTATTTTGTGAATCCATCTTGTACACTGTCATTACAGTAATTATACATTCATTACTTCGCAATTTGCGAGAATTTTCGAATTTAGCTGCTCTTCCTCAAGTGGTCTATCACATTGTAAAATATGAGAATTTGTGCCTTAAGCATTCGGCCACCCGGACACGCTTTCCGGCCAGACCCAAACTGCCATATGTTACAGTTTTCTACTTCCCTTAGTACTCGCACGCGTATGGCAGTAATTCACGCGACGAGGAGAGACATACTACACCATCTTTAGCCTGTCTTGACGTCATATTTACTATGATACGTCTGTTCCTAAGGAAGAGACGTTGCTTATGATCTGAAGCTCTAAATATTAAATATGTATTCCTTAATTCGCAATTTTTGAAAATTTCCTGAAGAAGAGCAGCTAAAGTCGGAAATACTCGCAAATTAAGAAGTAATGAATGTAAATTTAACATTTTTAGCTGCAGACCATGGTAAATGTTACAGTATTTTTTTATTTAATTGTGAACACTATAACTTAATATGTTTATTTTCACCGTATTTCAGTTCGAGTGCACACATCCGCTTTTGTTAAGGTTCTCTGTTCTTCACTGCACCCCATCTATACCCTCCTAACCCACCTCTATATTTTTGTCTATTTGTTTATTTAAGTTATAATAGTGTGCCGGGTTTCAAATATTTGTAATATTTGTGTCACATTATGTTTACAACAACCCTTAAAACATTAGATTCTTTTTTAATTTTATTTTTATTCACTATAGTCATGCTGTAATCATTTATGTTCACACTATTCTCTACGTATGTTATTTATGTTTACTTTTTTCAGTACTATTAAGTAACAGATTTCATTCAAATACTTATTTACACTGTAACTGCTCCATCAAAAAAGTTAATTTACTTTTCTGTATGTAACATGTCTTCTGATTTACCGACATTCTTTGACTGAAAGTCTGTAAATGTTTGATGATGGCCTAATAAGCCGAAAATCGTTTCACAAAATAAACAAATCTGTAGAACAAAGACAAAATTGTGTATTTTAGTTTTCATTAGTCTTTGAGTACAGATTCTTCACTGAGCGAGGTATGGAGATATTGCGTCAACACACTCTAAATGAAACGTAATTGGTATAAAATCTGGACCGAAAGTCTTGCTTTGGAAGTGATTTAAGTTGAATATTTTAAACATGACTTACAGGATAGCAAATTAATAATCATCCAACCATTTGCAATAATAGTAGTGTAAAAAAAATTGACGACATCTTCAACGGTTATATACCAGTCTTCTTCAGATATACATGTTATACCTATAGACAATGTGACATCATAAATTGCAAATTCATAATCATTTTGCCTAAAACATGCGTCATACCAAGCCTGTTGTGTAAAATATTGTGAAATACAGAATCAGAATAAAACTGACACTTACTCTACATGCGTACCACAGTAATTGAATGTCCTGGGAGTGTGACTTAGACGAAAGATACATCAGCGTGTTTGGAGTCATTCACGCTTACTGGTGGGAAGCAAGGAGCGTGCATACCGGGACCGGTGACGCATGCGCCGTGGAACATAAGCGTTCAGTGGCTTAAGTAGCCATTGGGAGAATGTACATTGAATTTATAACGATGTTAATAAATGGGATATTTGGATAAAAAGAGGGTAACAAGGTCGAGGGAAGCTAAAAGGTAAAGCAGTCAACAATCCGAAGATTGGTTTGAACACCACAGTACTTTACTAGGCATGGTCCTGTTTGGAGGTGGTATGCCGTTGCCTTCCTCTGACCTTCGAACTGACTTACCCAGCCAGTTTAACGTGGGTTCCGAACCACGGCGCTACTCGGTATTTTGCACATGAGCAGCACTGTCAGAGGTGAAAGAAGTGGGAAGGGGCAGATAATAACCCTAGGACCTGGCGGGGATCGAACCCGTGACCTTTGGATTTGTAGTATGGCACTCTAACCCTGTGCAACCGAGGCGCACTGAGGAAAGCTATACAAACAAATTTTACATTGGTCAATTGTAAGAATATGCTAACAGTTACCGTTAAATACTTTGGTGAGGCGAGAGTCAATAGCAGTATTATATTTCATAAAATGTATTTTTAAAACCATCGGCTGTTTATTAAAAACCTTACTTATCAACCAGTTTCAGTCAATAGACCATCTTCATGTTGACCGTATTTTTAATATTTTTAGTTATACTGACCCCTGTTTGTCTCTACTAGATGTATTTTATACGATGCATTTTACCATTCAGTTTTAACACCTATTTATTCATGAAGATGGTCAATTGACCGAAACTGGTTGATAAATAAGGTTTTTAATAAACAGCCGATGGTTTTAAAAATTCACTTTATGAGACCGTTAAAATACATTGCGTCAAAGAACAACAATAACAGAAAAATGTACCAGATGAACAAAAATAAACTGGATTAGTATATAGCTTATAGTGTGATGTCGCAAATCATGTAAAATGGATAATAAACATCATGTCAATTGCAAATGTAAGCAGGTTTTAGATTTTTGAGGAAATAGACAAATCCGAAAGGCTACCTCCAGCAGTAAGAAGATTTCGTGACCAGTATGGGTTTGAAGCCTTCAAACTATTGTCTAGAGGCGAGATTTAACCGATCATTTAGTAAACTGCCATCGTTGTGTTCTAGATGTTTAAAGATCTCAAGTTCATCCCAAAGATCAAGCTTTAGCCCTTTAACTTCTCTGTGTAAAATGATTGTGTCTTCTAACATCTGTAAAGTTTCGAATTCTGGGTATCAAAAAGCGCCCCGCGGAACCTCTGCCGGACTCGATGTGGATGTCAGGGTTGACGGAGTCGTCACACGCAGATGACCTTCTAGTGGTTGTCTCCGCCAACAACAGGGCCCAGCTAGAGGAGAAGGCACGAGAAACACTGACAACAATAACACAGTGGTGCGAACACAACAAACTCAAGATAGCCACCAACAAAACTACATACACTCTACTCAGAGGGTCATTACAACGAAACCCATCAGTTAAATTACACAACACAAATATAAAACGAACAGTAGTCACTCGTTATCTGAGTGTCCACGTTGATGAAAGACAAAATTTCCACGAACACATTAAGATAACCACAGACAAAGCAGAGAAAATACTACACAAGTTGGCAAGGCTTAATTCTACCTCGTACAGACTGCCTCTGTCAACTATACGAACATATCACTGTGCTCTCTTCGAGTCAGTATTATGCTTTGCAGCTAGTAACTATGCTCAAAGATTGAGCCTAGTAACCAACAAAACAATTGTGAGACGTGGGCAGAGAAGTGTGTTATGACACCTTACTGGTGCATTCAAATCAACACCGATAGAAACGCTATTCGTCCTTCACGGTATCTGTCCAGTTGACAACACAATAAAATATAGAGCTGCAGCGAACTGGCTTAAAATGGAGAATCTACACAAAGTGCACGAAATAACTGGCTCACATATCGTAACAAACCGCCAACTGAGAACATGGCGAACAGACACATAGCAACAGGAATGGGAGGCCTGCGAAAAGAGACTTAGACTGTATACACTACCACCAGACATTAGAGAAAGAAAACGGATAAAGCATATCGACCCCAGACGCGGTATGGTTCACTTCCGTACAGAACATGGTACATCTCCCATTCACCTGTTCCGAATGGGACTGGGCGACACCAACACTTGCACCTGACAAAACACCGAAGGCTCCCCTGAACACATCGTCATACACTGCGGACGATACACACATGTCAGAGACACACAGCAGCTTGATTTTACAGCAGACGTTACGATATATGCCACAAAAAAAGACGAACAAAAATGGACAACACACTAGCAGACAAGATATCCAAAGCAACCTACGAAGAATACAAAAGGACAGGGCCCTACAGGAGGCGTGCCCATATGCCTGGCAGAGTGGAAAGGTATACTTGGGAACAAAAAGACGAGGAAGAAGGCGATGAAACTTTCATAAATGAAGGAAGTGACACCGATGAGACTCATCACTGACAGGGGAGCAATCTCCTACTGTCAACAACCCAAACCAGACCTTCTTTACATTAATATGGATACTAACACCTGAGACACAATAAAGAGAAAACAATATAAAGAACAGAGACTAATATCACCAAAACCATGGAAACTGTGCTGGCTGATCAGTGGCTTGAAGGAAACATTCCAAGATACTCAACGCCCAGCGCGGTTCAATGCAGCTAACCATAAGGACAGAAAACCTATAATATATATATTATTCCTTTCTTTCCTATTACGTTGTTTAGCCCAATTGAAATTAACAAATTTCAGAATACATTGAATTTCGACATATGTATAACAACCATGTAACCAATCTTGTTTTTATGTTTTCGAATATACCTAATTATTGTAAAATGCACGAATTTTAATTTGTTATAATTGTAGCAACAACTGTAAGCACTTGTATATATATGTATTTTCTCTTTGCTTTTATTTTTTCCCTCTTATTTCTATTTATCTAAAATAATCAAATTATGTAACATTAACGAACTAATGTATAACATGTAAAACAACAAAAAAACTACAAATGTACGTCCTGCTTTATATTAAAAGGTAGCAGGATTCTTCATCAGGATTAAAAAGAAACAACTGGTGCAGACCAACCAGCCTACGCATGCGAAACAGCGGGGGTTCTGCTAGTAAATAAATAAAAATACTGGACCGCCGAGAAAAAGTTCTACAAAATAATTGATCCTGAAAATTTAAACTGTATCACTAATTTTGTGTCACAGTGTTTAATTGCTATGAAATAAATGTATTGACAAAGGGCATAAAAGTTCTTGTTATGTATTTATGTTCCAAGAGTTGGGTATTCACCTTTACTGGGCATATTCTTCCAGATTTTCATATTTACTTTATTTATGAATTCTGCAGCTTGTCTATTAGATTAATAATTAATAGGTTGCACTTAATTTAATTATTTACTGAACATAGATGGTACCTGGACAACTGAAGACTGGGATAGTATCTGTCAGCTTTGACGAATATCGTATCTTAGTCATAGTCAAGTTCACAGAATGTATTTGGGAAAGAAATTGCTACCAGATGGTGATTTGGGGAAGTACTTTGAGAACCAGTCAGTAGATGGATGTAACAGCTTGCTTTAGATATTGTAAATTGACTGAATTTATTCAGTGATAACTTCCATTTCTATGATGTCACAGATGAAAGCTGATGGGTGGTATCCCCTTCTTCAATTATGCTGAGGTGCCTCTGTAAAAGTTCTAGGCCTATCAGACAGATTTTTGATAACTGACTTTATAATGACTGCAGATGCATGGAACTGTTTAGTGGTTTAGGAACTGAATGAAAACCGACATGCTTATTAAAGATTACATTTTTATTTTATAGTCAATTTTCCTCAACAAATAGGAAGTAAATACTTGCTTGTGTTATTTCAGTGTTTGTAACCATCTCCAAGAAAAGCCTCTTTAATTTGGCCATTCTCATATTTAAATAGTGGCTGCACTTGATCATGAATTAAAGAAACTGCCCATTCTCACATTCTTGAAAATTAAGACAGGGTAAAATTATAGAAAAGGTGGCATATTTTCATACTGTGACTTGTTTGTTGGTAATGCCTACCAAAAGAGGTGATGGGAAGCTAAGATGGTGGAACAGCTGTTTTTCTAGCAAACAGAAATGTTTTAGTTTCAAATATTGGATTTTAATAACATGGTTTACCACAACCAGATTTTCTGCACTTTCCCATTCACTGGCTTCACCAACTCACAAACAAAATGTTACCTCCAAACCTAACCTCAGTCCCTAGTTATATTATGGATCAGCTCATCACAACAACCAGATTTTGAAATGTCAACCTCCAGCTTCCAAGTGACTGATATACTGGCACAGCATTTTCATTACAGAATTTAGGCCAATGAGCTGCTTTGAAGTCATTGCACATCTTTATATCTCAGTTGCTTTTTTTATCAGTGTAGTCCAAATGAGATGCAAATTGATGGTAAGTATTTGTTTATTCACAATCATTTTGCTAGCCCCACCTCCTTTCTGTGCTGGCATTTTGGACACTTCTGATGCAGTAATATTCAAGGTTTCCATTAGATGGTGCTAACATTGTAGTTACAATCAGTTTAGCTTGGGGTATGGGCTTTTTGTGTGTGTCCATTATCTAAGAAATGTTTTTTGGATATATTGTACTGCCCAGTTTATATGATGAAACGTATTTTCAACTGTAAATATTAAGCAATGCCCTATGTCAATCTACAACTATTATTTGGTGTTAACGTTTTGGGCTTCACCAAGTCTCAACTGAATTTCTGCTGTTCAATGTAACCTATACTTTGGGCAACACTGCACAATAATAATTTGGGTGGTGTGGTGGGTATGAAGCTTCATACTACACATCACACACTAGGTGAACATGTTAGTGGTGCTGACAGGTAAAGAATAAAGTCTAAATAATTTTTTACAGCAGATAAGTTTCTTGTTGCATTTCTTTGCCTATAATAAATTTTAATCACTCTGAGACAAAGCTGATAAGATGAAGTATGAAACAAGTCTACAGACATGATATGATGGAGAATATTGTAAGTATGAAATAGGCCTACTACTATTGATAGCTTCTTGTGATTGAAACTATTGATGCTATAAATTGTTGTTGTAAAATTGATTTGTAACAGGTACATGATATCTTGTCACTCTTAGCGTAAAATGAACAAGACATTGAATAAACATTGCCTGCTCCTAATTTCTGGTATTGTAGACAATTTGATCATTAAAAAAAATGTAACACTAACTCTTCATAACTATTTGATCCAGAGAAGTAAGATTTTCATTAATCAGCAATAGTTTAATTCCTGATAACAGTTGATATAGTTACTGTACTGAAATGCAGTTAGCTTTAGACAAAACGATTTAGACGAAATTGGAAGTAGGGGTGCCACAACTTTGTTCCAACAGTTGAAAATACTCATCTTTGCCAAGTGGGACGTTTGAATGGAGGTTCTTGCAGTCATTTATGTGTTAAAAACAATAAACTCATCATTAGATTTCTTCCCTTCTTTTTACTGCAATGTATATTAAATTTTTCCACCAGTTGAATTTCCCTTATATTTAGAATATATGCTACTTGTTCACTGGCGTCTTTTCCGATTTTTATAGCGTTTTTAGCAGAAAATGGAATAGAAAAGGAACGGCAAACAGATTCAGCTTTTAAGATTTCTCGCCACTACAAACTCGATTTTTCTGTTGCGGTGTTGGCGGTGTTTTCTCCTTTTGTAATATTTCTCCAAAAAAATCAGTTGTTCCATACTTTTTTCGATTTAAGCCTCCGCCAACAATGAATGAAAACGAGTAAAAAAAATAAAAAACACAACATAGGCATCAATGACTGAATAAGACGCTTTAATATTCCGGAAAAGCGTCTTAAGCAAAACGGAAAAAAATTGCACGAAGAACAAGGCTGTTAGAAACAATAACTGATAGATATCTGCTGCAGAAGTTCCCCGTGCAAATGAATATACATAATTCTGTTCCTGATCGTTTAATGTACTTATTTTTAAGTAGCAACTGAAGCAATTATGTCATTTCAAAGAAGAAATGTTTTCGTTCCTTGAATTAAAAGAGCACAAAGCAATCACCTCACGCTTTTTGAACTACGGTTCTTTTTTCCGAACGGTCTGCACTGCGGCTGGGCAGGGCGGCGTGGGACTATGTGCGTGACGTCACAAGACGAGTGCGCAGGCTTTCTTCCATAGGGGGTGCTGCCGGGGCGCCCGCGCCGGAGAGAAGTCCCCGCCTGACGCGGTGTCCGCGCGTTGAGCAACCACGCCTCCGCCTCCGCGCTGGAGGAACTCGCGCGCTCTTAAGAGGACGCGGCCGCTGGCCCGGTACAGTCGCCCAGCGAGCTCCCTGGCCCGAGACACGCGACACTGCCACATCAGCAGCCACACACGGACAAGTGCTCGAGTGCTCCCCGCCGCCATGTCTCGCCTGAGCTTCAGCTGCGCCGCGCTGCTGGCTGTCGTCGCTTCTCTCGCCTACGCCGCCCCGAGATTTCGCCAGCGGCGGTCCGCCGCCCCCGACGTCAGTGATCTGGAAGACTGGACCAGCATCGCCGAGTACAGCCTGTGCCCCGCGGAGGTCCAGTTCAACCGCAGACTGCGCGTGTACGAAGTGTGGTGCCAGAAAGAGGGAGACGAGGTGGAGGCCCGAGGTGGCAAGTACGCGTGCACCACGCTCAGGTACTCCCTGCCAGTGCCAGCAGCGGACTCTGACGTCGACATCGCCGGTGGCTGCGTCGCTCTCGTGTCGCACGTCTCTGACGTCGGCGCCAACCTGGAACCCCGAGACTGACACCTCTCGTCACACTTCGCATGTTTATTATAGCGCATTTATTTATTTATTTATTATTTGAAGCGAACTAAGGATCTAGTCAAAATAACTACTACTTAATCATTTCCTCCATACTCCCCAAAACTAAAATTTTCTCACAATGGGTTCTTTACCCCTCTTATCACCATCTGACTCATTGTTTCATTCTCCTGAAAACATTTCAATTTATACAATTTTAGTCTCAATTCAGTTGTAAAATGACTCTGCTTAAATCTGCTACTCATCTAATTCATTTTTTGTTTTGCCCCAAACACTTTCTAGTTTGTTTCTCTGTGCAGAAGCAATATATCGATATGATTTGTTAATGTGTCTTGCTTTTTTCTCTCTAGACGTCTATAGAATGTAACACGTTTTTTCTTCACCTCATCTGTCGTTTTTCATCATTTGGTTTCAGAACCTAATTTATTCTTCATTAGACCTGATAATTTCGCAAGATTTCTCAATCTTTTACGAAGCTTGTAAATTCCACTTTGCGGCCACATGAAAGTATTGTGTCTGAGCTATAGCGAACACTGGTATTACAACTATTTTAGAATGCTATAATTTATCATCCTTAGAAACACATTATTTTTATATTTATTTATTTGTTTATTTGCTTACCACGTCAAGAAAGTGTGTTCTGTGATTCCGATAATTTATCGAATACTCATTTTTATTTATTTATTATTTATATACTTATTTATTTTCTTGCCGTGATGGCAAAGTGTGACGAATTATTCCACCAGTTTATGGAATAGTTTATTCGGCACTGTAATCTGTATGTTAGGAAGTTTTACAACATGGTAGCGCATGTCGCTTTGCTATGAGACTTGGAAGTTATGCTGTGATATTATTTAATATGCTGTGTGATTTATCAGATTAGGTTGTATGAAAGCGTAGTTCCTAAACTTTTATAGTTCCTTGAAGTTCGAGTTTATATGAATCAGCCATTTAGAAAAGGCCATATACGCCAAAGTAAATGCCTCGCGAGAAAAAGAGAATCTGTATTTCAATATCGAGATGTAAAATGTATTTTTTATATGTAGATTACAAAGAGTAGGATATTATATTTTCGTAAGGAATGGACGTTTGTTCGAGTACTTTCCAGATTTCGAACTACAATGGAAATGTGATGGGGATGGACATATGGCCTTTTCGAAATGACTGCCTCAATTAAGTTCGATTTACATTAAGGCAGACGACTGAAACAGGGGCTTGGATGGAGATGTACTACATATAATTTAGTAGAAAAGCATAAAATCAATAAAATGCGTAGCAAATGAGTGTTTTGAATAGTAAAAAACATTCATACACAAATGATATGGTCTCATAATTTTTATTTATTTATTTTTGTCCCACTGCATTTTTATGTAAAATACCGATGCAGTTAACAGATATTGCCGTTGATGTATAAGACAAGTCTGCTTTGTACCGTTTTATGCATATTTTGGTACTGCAGGTGCATACTTGATACTCCATAGTTTGTTCTAGTTGTAAGAATTATTTGTGATCTCAGTTTTCAAATGCCACTACCGCCAAATATCTACGAGAAACTTCGTCATCTAAGTTCTCTCGTTTATTGCCATGTAATGTGATATGTAGTGACCTTAGTTATAGTACATACTAATTAATCAATGTTCCTAGATTACGTGTTCATAAGTTTTTGATGTGATTCTCTGTTATTTATGTTAAGTTAATGAAGCGTTTTGTAAAAATAAACGCATTGAAATACATTTTCCTTGAGTTTTTATTTTAAATATGTTGAATTACACCATGAAAATGAAGCAAGGATAAAGTTTGTTACTGATGTAATTGTTTTTCAAAGGACTGTTTCAGTGAGTTAATGAATGCCTGTTATTAAAAAAAGCAGAGTGGAACTTCCAACATGTATTTGTAATTTCAGAAGAAATTTAGATTTCATACACAACAAGCGGTTTATTCTTGATCGTGTGGTTCTAATTCTGTAACAGAATAATTAAACGAATAGCGTTTCTAGCAAATTCTAAGACGACGACTGGTCTCAGCTTTTACAAGATGTCAAATTCAAGTGGATTTTAAACTGCCACTATTTATCAGCATTTAAATATTTAATATACTAGTTGAAAAGTAATTCGTAGGTACATAAAGAATAGGTAACTTAATGTATGCTGTATTATTTACGAAAGAGTGGATAAATGTAAAATATAACCTTACAGAAGATTGCTATAAAATTTAGAAACACGCGAGACAATAATGACCCAACGACTAATGTTAGAAAATAACTTAAGGAAAGCTTTTGTAGATTTGGCAAAATATTTTTAGAATTGAAATACACACTTTCAAATTCTGAAGTTATCAGGTGTAAAATACGGGGAACGAAAAGTTATATGCAATATGTAGAAGAATCTTGACCAGCTATAAAGAGTCGAAGGGCACAGTGGTTGAGAAGGAAATAAGACAGGGTTTCAGCATTTCACCATTGTTATTGAGCAAGATTTAAAGAAAGCTAACAAAGTTCATGCAGCAGAAATAAAATATTTGCGTTTTGCCGATGATTTTCTAATTCTGACACAGATAGCAATGGAACTTGAAGAGCAACTGAACACAAGGCAGGCATAAGATGAACATTAACCAGGCCGAAATAAGAGTATTGGACTGTTCTACAAGTATATCAGGTGATGCTAAGGGAACTAGATTCGAAAACGAGACGATAAAAATAGGATGTGTGTTTTGTTATTTAGGCAGTGAAAACTGTGTGATTATCAGGCCAGAGAAGATAGAAAATGATGAATGCCAATGGGAAGAAAAGCATTTTTGTAGAAGAGATATTGATGTTCTAGGAAATCTTTTCCGCATCTACATCTGTAACCCTTTCAGACCCCTCATTGAACCAAAATCGGTAATTTTAAAACCACTGGGTTTATATTACAAAAAAACCATAGAACGGTATATTATTTTTTCGCATTCAAAAAAATTTAGAACCAACACAAATGTGAGCGTCTGAACTATCTTAAATACAATACAATCATTTCCCAATTAATTTAAATCATTTATTACAGTGATATTCACGAAAGGAGATACTGTATTTTGACATACACCATGACAAGCATCATTTGTTTGTTGTACATTGTTTTCATTGAGCTGAGTGGAAAAGTTATCGTGAACTTCTGCAGTCATTAACATTACTGCTGATTTAGTGACTTCATTTTCTTCTTCATTCGAAAATTCAGACCTGTCTCCCAGTGTGGGAGTATTATCTGCAAGATTCCAGGTTAAATCTGACTTTTCATAATCGTCAATGAAGTTTTTCTCTTCGAAATCAATCCCTAATAGTAGTATTTCCTCATCAGTAAGCTCTCACAATAAAATAATGAATTTACTAGAACAATAATATGTAAGCCCAATTGTAATATGAGCTATTTATTTCGTCATCTCTTCCTAATCAGAGCCTCATACATCGACGTCAAGTGATCATACGCAAATGATATAGTCTCAACCTACACAATTGTGCGTATGGGAGTTACAGTCATCGTATTTACGAATGTATTTAAAATATTTTTATCCAAACTTTTAGATTAGATTAGCTTTTTGTTCCGTAGATCCATGTTGAGGAGATCCTCGTGGATGTGGAAATGTCTAAAAACACAATTTACAAGCTGAATAATAGATAATACTAATAATATAAATACAGATACATACATTTTCTAAGCTTTCTTTTACCTGATAATACAAAAATACTAATATAGTATGAATACCGATACAAGCATCATTTGGTACAATTTAGAAATTCACTATTGGAGTAGAAGGAGTTGGCCACTAGAAACTCTTTTAGGCTACTCTTAAACTGATCTTTATTTCTAGCTACATTTTTTACAGTTAAAGGATAAACTATTGAAAATAAGTGTTCCTGAGTAGTGGACCCCTTTTTGAACTATAGTAAGCGTTTTTAAGTCCTTGGGTAGATAATTTCTGTTCCTAGTATTGTATGTATGAACTGAGCTCTTTGTTGGGAAAAGGGATATATTACTTATGAGAAATTTCATTCAAGAATAAATATACTGAGAGGCAATAGTTAATACACCCAGTTCTTTGAAGAGGATTCTACAGGACGTCCGTGAATTTACTCCACAAATAATACGTATTACACGCTTTTGGACTCTGAAGACTATTGACTGACTTGAAGAGTTACCCCAAAATATTATACTATATGACATCATGAAAAGAAAGTAAGCAAAGTATCCTAGCTTTCTTATTTTTATGTCTCATATATCTGATAACACTCGTATTGAAAATACAGATTTGTTGAGTCGTTTCTGCAGTTCTGTGGTGATTTCCTCCCAACTGAATTTATGGATGTTATGGTTCACACAATCAAATCCCTTTGACAAATCACAGAAAATGCCTGCTGCTTGCAGTTTATTATCTAATGAATTAAGTACATTCAAACTTATGTTTACATATTTCTTTCGCCTTTTCTGATTCTCAAAACGCACTTTTTCAAATGTTAAAGCACCATAAATAATGCAAAATTAAGACGTAGCTCGATGTAGATTCTTTCGACCCGCCATCTTGAAAGTTTTCATTGATTAATACGCAATATCTTGCGTGTACAAACAGGTAGCGATACGCTTAGAGGTTTATTCCATCTAGCGATTCCAGCACAATCCTTTCTCTTAGGAATCAACTTCGTAACACAATAATATGAAATGAAATTAACACAATTGTGCGTATCAGGTCCGAAATGGGTATCCAAAAAGCCACCTCTCATTGTGAGGCGGGGGGTATTTTGTGCATCATTGTGACTTCCTTTTTTCTGTTCCAGTCACGTATGGTTCGCGAGGAAGCCTACCGTCGGTAATCCTAAGCCACATTGCGGGCTCTAAGCTGTCTAATTTTATCCATGTTGCCTATTCGAGAATACATATAGGAGAAAGCCGGATACTGGATGACTTTGAAAAATCGTATGCACTCTGCAGTGAACAGTGGTCCACATGGCTTCCGCCGCGCCTGCCACTGGTCCAAGCAGGTCATCCCAGTGACTCTCCCACTCCTGCTAAACAGACCTGTAGCCAAGTATGCCGCCCTTCCCTCACACACATCTATTACGGTTCACACAATGACGAGCAATATTCGTTTGTTTTCCAAGGTACCTGCTTCCTTAATGGACTTCCTGAGTATCATTCCAAAGAATGTCAGTTTACCATCTGCCGTCCTCGGGATTAATTTTATGTGATCTTTCCACTTCAGTTCACACAGTATATATGCTCCCAGATACTTCATGGAAGTAACTTGTTACAGTGACTATTCTCCAATATTTTTTCCCTCAAGGCATGTACTGTAGTGAAACTTGGGTGTTAGGCAGTTCGGACAAGAAGAGGATAGAAGCTCTTGTAATGTGGGGTCACAGAAGGTTATCTGTGTAATGTAACTAATGAGGACATACTGAAGAGAAATCGAGAGAAAAGAAGTCTGTAGCACAAGATGACTAAAAGAAGGGAGTAATTTACAGGATACGTACTGAGACGTTAAGGACAAGTCTATTTAAATGTGTGGGAGGTAAAAGTCGTAGAGAGAAACTATGAGATCAGAACGGAAAACAGGATCTAATGGATGTGCGATCCACCTCTTATGATGAAGCCTGCACAGGATAGAGTAGCGAGGAGAGCTGCAACAGAAAAGTCTTCAGAGTGAAGGCCACAACGTACACACATACCGTATGTATGCTGATGTGAACTGTACAGCGTACAGCGCCATCTGTTAGCAGCTTTCTAACTATTATTTCAACTGCTGTATAAACTTCTTACAGCTTTCAGAATAAAAATACCGTTTACTGCATTCCTCTATCGATGTTTGTTTTCGAGATATTTAATTTTGAAATCAGGGAGCCCTTTTCTGGACATCCTGTAGCAGCTGAGTTTGGGATTCCGGCAAGCACACAGTCAGCAATAATAAAGAATGAAGACCGCGTGATAAAGGGGCAGATCGGAAACGACAAAGGATGGCTGACTTTCCAGATTTAGAAGACGGTTTAGAGCAATGGTTCCGGCAGCATAGGAATAATGAAGTGATCAGTGGTAGATTTATTTTGAAAGAAAAGGCAAATTATTTTGCATCAGCTTTGGGATACGATACGATTCGTTCCAGTAATGGATGGCTTAAAAATGTCAGGAAAAAAACAGGGCATTATTTTCTTAAAAAGGAGAGGGTGAAGTGCCAGTGTAAATATTAAAATGTGTGATGAGTGGAAGAGAACGTGGAGAATGTTGGCAAGTGTTATATGAGGCAACGTGTTCCTGGAAAGTAAGCGCACGGTTATGATTTTGTGGCAGAGTGTTACTTATAAACTTCATTAAAGACAGCACAAACATCGATGCCCGAGGTGGATTCGAACCCCCGACAGAGAACGCTCCCGAGCATCGGAGCATAGCGCCTCAATGCGCTCGGCCACTCCGCCGCGTCTGCAAACAACCGAATATGAATCGTCCAAGGTCGTTAAGATAGCTTTACAATAGTTCGTAAATCTCTTACACCAATACAACCTTGTCTGTGAATAATATAAACAACATTAAAACATTCTTAGACAGACTGTGCTACATTCACGTATTCCCAAACTCAGGATGTTGCTACACAATACTAGACTGCTGTTGTTGTAATAACTACTCTTGGCAGGCAGCGCATAGGCCTTGTTCATGTCACGGACATATAGTACATTCAACGCCGTATACAGTATCACTGATGTCACAGAAGGCTCGCCGTCATGTTTCTATCATATAAAGGTGTGAGCACAGAAAACAGTAGTAAAGATATGGTTGAAATGACGTAACGACGCTGTCTTTATAGTTATGACAGCCTGCTTTGACATACACAGTTCTGAGTCACATGCGTAACTATGTTCATTAGTCAGTTAAAAGTTTCGATTACCTTATACGTGTGCTTATTATAAAAGCATTGTTTATCGTTGAAAACAAATGTCTATTAATTTGAGTGTTCTTAACAAACCTACAATTTGCTATGACACATACAGTAATGAGTATCGTTAATTTGCTGTTTTTATTAATCCGTATCCAGTTTCGGGCAATTCTGGCTTTTCTTTTTCAATAGCAGTACTGCTATAAATGTGCGCCGCCGTGGAGAAGCCTAACTGTCTAAGGCGCCTCGCGGTTGCTCGCCGTCGGAGGTTCGATTCCTCCCTGTGGCATGGATGTGTGTGTTTGTCCTCAGTTAGTTTACCGTAGTTTAAGTAGTTTTTAAGCTACGGATTGATGACCACGCAGTTTGGTCCGATAGATTTACAAACATTTGAACAAGTCGCTGGTCGACGGGCACTAGGCAGGAAGATGCTGGTCTCTGCGGCAGCCGTCGAAAATGTTTATTTCTATTCACATTATTAACCGAGATGATTTGTAAAATTAAAATGAATCAAAAGTTAGTCTTTGTTTAGCTCTTGCCGAGTGATGATCTGTATATTGTGACAACAATAAAAATGTTATAACGTCTTAAACTTTAATAGTGTGTTCAAGATTATTCTTTCAGCCCTTTATAAATCTGCAAGATATATCCACAGTGATATTATTTGAAATATTATACGTCGTCGAAGATTTTATTTATTTATTTTTTACAATTTTGAGTGAAGATATTTATGTTAGCGTAAGTTAAACTTCCGACAAGCGAATAACACACTTGAGAATTTACAGATGTAAACAAAATCGATTCTTTATATAGATCGATTACGAATGAGAGCAACTTATAATATCTGTGTTGACAAAAACATACATAGCTATGGAATTTTAATTTTGATAGATCATTTCTGTTTTCAAGAGAACTTTGAAATATTTTATCTAAAGTGACAGTTTTATAAAAAGGTGATAGTCAAATCGAACGCTTCTTCTCTCTGGGCAAGAACCTGACACTGAAATATTGAATAATAGTGCAAAAGTCAATATGAGAAATTGTTATTATTATCTGAAACTGACATTTCGTTGAACGAACGAGTAGTTGCAGTGTCGACCCTGCGCAACCCCCAAGCACGCACTGGCGGTACACTAACCAGCCGGTGTTCCATTTCTCAAGTTTGCACCCTGTTGTCCTCCCATACCTTTGGAGCTGGCCTACGTCCACAATGAATCAGAATGATTTGCGATCACGCAGTTATCAAAACTTCTTCGCCACTCATCTTTCTGCAATCCTACCTTTGGCTCCCAATTCTACCAGTTTCTTTCCTGGTCGATGACTTGGTGATCACCAGGTAATTTACTGATCAGTAATTTCAGTTGTAACAAGTAATCGGTAATGTTTTAGTTTATCAGACTATGGATATCATTTGAATATGAATTTTATGGGGCAGATGTAAGCTGCTTTACACTGGATTCATATAAGTTACGTACAAAATGCTCTGAAAAAACTTTTCAGTACATCGAATGTGTGCAAGTTACATTGGATTCAACGTTGAGAAGGCCACCAGGATGTAGTTTGTATGACTATTAATTTCAAATGAGATTAGGAAATGTGTCCTTTTGCACATGAATCTCAATGTTCTAAAAGAAATGCATTGTTCTGCCGTCCTCTGTGTGGTTATTTCGGGCAAGTTACTAGTTATCGGCATCGTAAGGAGATTCACATTAAATATCATATGTAAATCCTATTTAATTCTACAATATTGGTTGTAACTTATTGTGATATGACACATAGATCTATCTGGTTTCGTATGGATACGCACAAATCCTTGTAATAAGGATCGGTTTAATTTAAAACAATTAAATTTATAAGATGCACCTTTCGTATCAGTGATTGGCAGTGCAAAATGCACTGAAAGACTCAGCTCGAGTTGAAGCAAGCGCAAAAAAGTCGAGGTAAGACATTCTGCTGATATTTTAGCGAAAATATATCTATAATAGGGGGAGGGGGAAACCCCGAGTTCTTTCCCCCGGCGGCACTCAAAGAGGTGCCACTATCAAGGTCTGACACTGAAAGACGTGAACCCCCAGTCATCTAGTGGTCCACATATTAATGATCACTAAAGGGTTTCGTGATATTTATGACCAGGGTATTTTTGCGAGTCAGTTTTTCACTTGAGCCGTTTTGCGTGGGAATGATAATGCAGCGTCGGAGACAGAACAGATAGAGCTTCCGGAACGAACGTCCGGTCAAGATGCTTCACGCGTTTAACAAGGCTACGTACTGAGATTCCCCGCGCGATTTGGACCTCTATATATAGACTCGAACCTGTAGCAAAAACATAGTCGGTCTCACAGCTCGTTCGACTTGACATCGCAGCTAGATCCGTGGCCTTCTCAGCTTTCCCGAAACCACATTTTCTACACAGCAATGGCAGGCTCGTGCTGGCGGAGTGTGTTCCCACACGTTTTCCTGGTGACTGCCACTCTGCAGACTGAAGCAAGTGGTGCAGTTACCACCGAAGGCGTGCAGGCTGCAACAGAAGGCAGCCGGCCTACGGCAGAAGGCGCAGTGTCCACGGAAGTCGCTGGTGTGGAGCCCCTGCAGGCCAGAGCGCACGCCCTCTCTCGCCTGCCCGGCTGGGAGAGTGTGTTCAACAGCAGCGTGTGCCGCGCCCAGGTGCAGTACAGCGCCAGGCTGCGCGTCGTGCAGGCCTGGTGCGCCGACGGCGTCGACGGGCAGGAGTTCGACGCCCGCGGCCGGCAGTTCGTCTGCAGGAGCGTGCGCCTCACTCTGCCGGCGGCCGGCTCTGACGTCGACGTGCCCGCCGGCTGCGTCGCGCGCCTCCTGCCTGTCGTGCGCAGCGACGCCATCCAGTCTGCAACAGACTGACGCGTGTCACGCGATTTGTTCCGTCCCTTTCCTTAATGTCATTCCTTACTGCAGTTTCTGAGTTACGCATCACGATATTATATTCTCTATCGTAAATCATAGATCATAGGAAGTGTAAAAAGTGTACTGTAAGAGTATCATAATCCGAATTCTCTTACTGTGGTGAAAATTAAGAGTACCTCACAACTGATACTTAATACTTACCATCGACTGATATTGTACCGTTATCAAACCCCGTTGAATATTCCTACTGCTACAAAAGGATAAACAATTTGGTAAAAACGAGAAATAAAGCAGGAGGTGAAATCAAATTAAAGTCTGCAGTTATTAACAGTCATTTTAAAATCTTTGAACAATTTAACAGTTAGACAGTAATGTCTCTACTTACGTTGCACGAAATTTGTACTTAATTTTTGATTTTGTTGTATTATTTATTGCTGAATGTGTAAACTATTAGCCTATATATAACTACTACTTTAGTTATATGATGTTCATTTAAACACAGTTGATAAAAAAAATACTTTTTTTGAAACATTACAATGTGGTTGCTTTGTTGAATAGGAGTGATCGTCACCACAGAATTACACCCTTTTTCCTATCTCCTACTTTCTATACGCAATAGTTGTAAAATGCTTGAAACTAAAAACGGTCCTGGTACGTAGGAAGAAATCATCATACTATTATAAAACTCAGCTAAATCCTTTGCCAACATGAAGCACCGAAAATACGTGAAGAAAGTAGGCAGTATCGTTTGTATTTAGCATAAGTTAATTTCAGTATTCTGTAACATTAGGGACCGAAAACCTTCACAGTTTGGTCCCTTAGGTTTACAAACATTCGATTTCTTCAGTCTCCTTGAAAAACTGGCAGATTAAATTATACATAAATTTATTTACAATAAGCGTACGTGAATCAGTTATTCTGAACAACAAAATCAAATTTTCAATTGATAATGAGCCAAATACGTAATAGGAGTTGGCTAAC
Organism: Locusta migratoria; assembly: GCA_026315105.1. Classification (NCBI taxonomy): domain Eukaryota; kingdom Metazoa; phylum Arthropoda; class Insecta; order Orthoptera; family Acrididae; genus Locusta; species Locusta migratoria. Next base: position 182,841,485 of record CM048746.1, read on the forward strand.
ATGGGAAAGAGGCATAGTCCACTTCCCCACAAATTAAAATAACAGTATAATCCATCGCACATATATTGATGATTCATCCTACAGTGCTTGAATATACTCTAGAACGTACTCCAAGCGAGTGTCACCAACAGCAACAGACACTAAGTAAAATGAAACTCTGATGGCTTAAAATGCTGGAGCGATATTGCTCATACATTCCAGCAGAATAGGGTTAGGTGCTACTCCAAAATTTCCAACACGTCTCGTGGATTCGAGAGAAAAATTTCCGACAGCCATAAACAAAGAACGAAGGAAGGCTTTCGCAGTCATTATTGTCAAAATAAAAATTCTTCTGAGCTATTTGCTGCGTCATTATGATAAAATATTTCCAACGCTGTTGTTGACCAATCACATGCAAACACCAACAAGCGTACACCTTCCTGTTTTCCACAAGTAAGAACCGCAGATTAAAAACACCAATAAGCGCATCTTCCTCCCGTATTTCCATCTATGACAAACAGCAATGCAAGCACTAATAAAGTTATTCCTTTCCTTTCTGCTACCCAATTTCAACCAATCAGAACCACTCGTAGGGACATAATTGGCTTTGTAAGACAAGCACAGAAGGAAACACGTCAGTATTTCCTTAGGAAGGGTCCTGTAACGGAGCCAAAACATTGGAAATATTTTATCATAATGTAGCGGGCAAATAGCTCAGAAGAATTTTAATTTTAGCCTATAAAGACATCGATTAAATAGACAATATCTATAATCTTGAGCGCAAATTTATTAGCAGTGATGACAGTTTTAACTCATTTCTGAGTCATCCTCGGATCAGTTTACAGGTTTGTCAATAGTTGTATCTGCCAACAGGCAGTATAACTTTCCAATCAACTAATTAAAACTTCTTGTTGTGGTCTACAATACGCAGACTGGTTTGATGCAGCTCTCCGCGCTACCACTTCCTATGCAAGTCTCTTCAACTGAGAATACGTTCGGCAACCTACATCCTTTTGAATCTGCTTACTATATTCGTCCCTCGGTCTCTCTCTACGATTTTTACCCCGCACGCTTTCTTCTAATGGTAAGTTGAGCATTCGTTGATATCTCAGAGTGTGTCCAACCAATCTATACCTTCTCTTAGTCAGGATATCCCAGAAACTTCTTTTCTCCCCGATTCGGTTAAGCACCTCCTCATTACTTACGTGATTTTCATAGCACCACACATCGAAAGCTTCTATCATCTTTTTATCTGAACTCCTTATCGTCCAGGTTTCACTCCCCTACAGTGCTACACTCCAGACAAATGCTTTCAGAAAGGACTTCCTAACATTTAAATTAATATTGGATGTTAACAAGTTTCGCTTCTTTAGAAACGCTTTTCTTCCCAGAGCCATTATGCATTTTACATCTTCTTTACTTCGGCCATCAGAAGTTATCTTGCTACTCAAATAACTAAATTCATCTGTATCTTTTATTGTCTCATTCCTTCAGCATCGCTTGATTTTCTGACATTGCATCCCATTACCGTCGTTTCACTCTTGTTAATGTTCATCTTTTATCTTCCTTTCAAGACAATATCCATTCCATTCAATTGCTCTTCCAGATCTTTTGCTGTCTCTGACAGAACTACTATGTTATCGGCAAACCGCAATGTTTTTATTTCTTCTCCCTGCACTTTAAAGCCCTCTTCAAATTTCTGCTTCCATTCCTTCACTGACTGCTCAATGAACAAATTGAACAACATTGGGGAAAGGCTAGAACCCTGTCCACTCCCTTCCCAACCTCTGCATCCCTTTCTTGCCCTTCGACTCTAATAACGGCTGTCTGGTTTTTGTATAGGTTGAATATAACTCTTAGATCCCTATATTTTACCCCTGCTACCTTCAGAATTTGGAAGAGTGTATTCCAGTCGACACTGTCAAAAGCTTACTCCAAATCGACAAACGCTAAAAACGTAGGTTTCCCTTTCCTTAGCCTATCTTCTAAGGTAAGTCGTAATTGCCTCCCGTGTTCCCACATTTCTCCTAAATCCGAACTGATCTTCCCCGAGATCGGATTCCACAAGTTTTTCCATTCGTCTGAAAATAATTCTTGTTAGTATTTTGCAACCTTGACTTATTAAACTGATAGTTCTGTAATTGTCACACTTGTCTGCACTTGATTTCTTTGGAATTGGAATTACGATATTCTTCTTGAAGACAGAGGGTATGTCCCCTTTCTCATACATCTTGCATACTAGGTGATAAAATTTTTTCACGACTGGCTCTCCTAACGATATCAGCAGTTCAGACGAAATATCATCTACTCCAGGTGCCTTGTTTCGGCTCAAGTCCTTCAGCGCTCTGTAAAAATTACAACTTATAAAACCAAAACATGCGGTACATTTGAAGAAAACCACATTGGTTGTTGCACATATATGACATTTTTGCAGAACAGTAGCTAAAATCAGGCATTACGGGTTAAAATTCACTGACAGTATCTATTATTCTTTAAACTTCTCAATCAAGGTATCTGTAGCAGGGGTCAGTGTGAGAATATTCTTTACATTTCTAAGAAGTGATGCCGAAGTACACTCGTATAGGCCCACTATGTTTTGCATGGTGTGCAACCTACAAAAAATACTTCACAATTTCTGCGGATTCAAGTTTTCGTTTTCCACTCACTTCGGAGCTAAGCTAAGCCTTCTGATTTCTTATGGATTTTAGATCTATTTGTAACTGTTTAAAGAGTCCGTATTTTCTCCAATATCACGCGTTATCAGTTCCTTAATCATGAACTTTCGTAGCTGTTACTATGCTTGGTCACCTGCATTCCAACCTGTCAAATGAAGCACTTAGGATGTAGCTATCACAGGAGCACTCGGGATTCAAGTATTTCGTTGAGGATGGACTAATTTTCACTCCCTCTCCAATATACGGAGGCCGATTTTCGTCTTCTATGAAAAGATAATTTCGTAACAAAAATCATTAAAATCGCTTCACTAATCTCTAAATTATCGCAATTTTTCCAGTTTAGCACCCATTTTCGAGGGCCGTTTCACCAGTAGAATATGTTTTACCATCGCTAAAAAAGAACGTGTCCCTTAGTTTTTCATGTATTATTTCTATATTTTAGAAAAAAAGGAATGATACGTCCGTAGGTTTACTTTTAAGGGTAGCAACTGTCCGGCATCATATGCTGATATTTATTTATTTACTAACTGTACCTGGCATTAGTTTCTTTTCTCATATTAAAATGCAATGCTGTGTCATAATTTCAGACTAGTACGTGAGGAACTTTGCGGTATTTGCTATCAAAAACAGACTGACATTAAATATATATTCTCTTAATCGCAAATCTCCGAAAGTTCTCGACACTGCTTTTGCACTTTGATAGCTATATATATATATATATATATATTTCAGTTGTTGCGCGCAGTTTCACGATATGACATACCTCCTGAAGTATATATCGTACGGTGATTTAAATTTGTTGACACATGCAGCTCTATATGTCGATACTGTATGTAAAATATATTGCAAATGAGTTGACTAGTTACGAAGTAATAAATTAAAATGGCATGCCTGGTACGACAGTGCTATGTCACGTACAGCGAAAATATAGTAAATAATAAACTATTTTCCGTAAAGATTTGAAACTGTAAGTAAAGTCTGTTGCATGTCACTAAGATAAATGCGGATATCCGCTTTCTCATTATTCCTGATGTATCGTACTGCTTTGTTTTGAGACCAGATACCTACGCAGACGTACACAGGAAACAACTCACCAAAGATTCAGCACAGATGTCTCGTATAGTAACGCGTAAAGGGCAAACATTTAGATATTCATTTTCTTACTTTTGCTTCTGTAGGAGCTTTCCAGCTCATGTGAAACTTTCAGCTGTAGTGAAGACGTATGCTGGCAATTACATTGGTGACTTTAGATATTTTCGAAGATAAATCCATCGGTCCTCTTCTCACACCACTGTTGATAATATCCAGTGATACAGAAGATTTCATAAATAATTAGTGTGAAGGACTTATTGATTTACTTATACATTTCAGCAAAACTATCAGTCAGCTGTTAATTCCTGCATTTAAAATCACATTAAAATTTAAAGTTTTGCCGCTGGCTGAATCGTATCGCCCATAGCGGTGGCGCGTTTCGCTCCCTAGAAACGGCCGCAGTACGAGAACACTCATCGATATCTAACCTACTATAAAATAAACTTTTAAAATTTTCTTCACTTTCTCTCGTTCATACGCTTGTTGCCATTGATTCGAGATTTTACTTCATTAATAAAGTAAGTAGTCGTTTGCATCTGTTTTATGTATGGGAGCTCTACTGCGTAAATATTCGGAGTTGGAGATTTGCTACATGAAATAATGGCCCACAATGGTTTCTGCGACTACTGAGCCGCGTAGTTGCCTGGCGTTGCTGGGTATCTACAATAGTAAGTGGAACCTCTACCAGAAAACTTTCTGCCGCTACAAGTAAGTGTCAGATTCACTTTCACCAGGTATCTGGTGCAGGCGTCACATCTTTTACTGCTGCTACAACGGCATGTTATCACGATTTAAGAGAGTTTGAACCTAGTGTTACAGTCGGCGGACGAGAAATGGGACATAGCATTTCCAATGTAGCGACGAGGTAGGGGTTTTCACGTGGGGCCATTTCACGAGTGCACCGTCAATATCGGGAATCCGGTAAATCATCAAATCTCCGTCATCGCTGCGGCCGGAAACAGATCATACAATAACGGGACCAAAGACGAATGAAGAGAACCGTTCTACTTGGGATAAGTCGCGCCCACTCGTGTGCCCTTGCTGACTGGAGGACGCAAGGCTTTACGCCTTACCTGGGACCGTCGATGCCCACATTGGAATGTTGATGTCTGGTCTGACGAGTGTCGTTTCCCATTTTATCGAACCGATTGACGTGTACGGGTATGGTTACTACTTCATTACTCTGTTAGCCTACATGACAGCAGGAAAGACCAAGCTGGTGGAGGCTCTGTAATCGTATGAGGCGTGTGCTGTTGGAGTAAAATGGGACCCCTGATACGTCTAGATACGAGTCTGACAGGTGTCACGTACGTACGCATCCTGGCTGATGGCATATATCCATTCATGCCCACTGTGCATTATGACTGATTTAGGCAATTCCAGCAGGACAATGCGATCCCCCACACGTCCAGAATTTTAACAGATGGCACTCTGCTGAGTTTAAACACTCCCGCCGGTCATCAAAATCCCCATACGTGAACATAATTGAGCATATTTGGAATATGTGACATGTTGGACAGAAGAGATCTCCAGCCCCTTAGGAATTTATGCACAGCTCTGAAGGATGAAAGGTGTCAATTCCATCCAGCACTACTTCAGACTTTACTCGAGTAAAAACCACGTCATGTTGCGACAATTCTGCGCGCTCTCGGGGTCATACACGATATTAGGCAGGTGTGCCAGTTTCTTTGGCTCTTCAGTGTATTGCGAGCAGTTGGTTCATGATACCCTTAGAATAGTAAGTGGTTGAAAAATACATTTGAACTCCCAGCAACAAATAATCCTGAGCTATCAACGAACACCGAAACAGAGATTATTGAATACAGAGTTGTCACAGAAAAACACAACACTGAAATTCTCAAATTCACCAAAAGGAAAAAGAACCCATCCACAAAAGAAGACTCAAATTCACTCTTTCTAAATTCACAATGTAAATAAAGTGTGGCTTAAACTCAGAAAAATAGTACCGATATCTATTGAGAGAACTATTTCAAAGAAATTAACGAAGGAAGGAACTGACACAAAACAGCTGACACAAAACACGTCAGAATAGTGTTGCAGAAACGACGATAAAAACATACTAAATCTGAACGAACAAAAAATTTCAAGATTGGCGGTAATTTGCAGATTTTCGAAATGTGGTGCGAACTTAAATGCAATAAGCGTATATTGGAAAAAAATGTTCAAATGTTTGTAAATCTATGGGATTCGACTTCTCGGTTATTAGTCCCTATGCTTACAAACTACTTACACGAAGTTAAACTAACCTACGGATAACACACACAAACCCACGCACAAGGGCATGCTACGACGGCGCGCAACCACGCGCTCTGTGGCAAGGCGCCACTCTACTGTGGCATATATTGGAGATAACACCTATAAAATATTGAGGAAGGCAAAAAAACTGTTTTCATTAACAGGGCAATTAGTAGATGTAACTGTTATAATAGAGCGATTGCATGCACAACACTTGTCTGACCTGCTTTGTAGTCTTGTGTAGTTCGCAAATGAAGTAGTTCGGAAGAGCGCTCCCACAGGCGAACTACGCGAACTAGTTCGCAGATCGCTCGCCTCTTAGTTCGTCCGCTCCTTTTCCGAAGACTGACGTGTAACAGCGGGAGAACGCGAAAGCGCGCAGAATCGCGTGAATCCCTTCTGCCAGTTGCCGTCTTTTCGAGCTGATATGCAGCTCAGATGTAGTTTTAGTAGTGGTAGCGAAAGCAAAAACGAGCGGAGGAACTAAAAAGAGCGGCCTACATCGCGGACGAGCTGCGAACTAAAAAGAGAGTTAACGGTCGCGAACTAAAATATGTGCGATAGGTCGCGAACTAAAATATGCGCGATAGGTCGCGAACAGAATTAAAAATCACGTGTTTGCCTTCTGCTGATGAGAGCCATTTCGAGATTAGCGTCTGCCTGCTAGATTACTTAGTTCAGTGCAACAAAATTTCTGCTTTGAAGTATTCTGCATTCTGAAATATCTGATTAATAAATTCCATAATGCCAAGATATAGAGATAACTCTAAACGTAAACGCGAGAAATTATCCACAAACTGTTTCTTTTGGTTTGAGTGATATTGTTAGCGGCTCAAGCAGCAAGCGCATGAAGCAGCTAGGTGGGGGAACTTCTCCCTCCACCTGCATGCGCAGACCACGTCGCTCAGCCGTCACTGGTAGCGGACGAACTAAAAGAACGAACTAGTTCGCAGCAGAGCCGCGAACTAAAGTTAGCGCTCCCGATCGCGAACTATTATACGGAAGTCTAATGTTTTGGAGTATTTCTGCTCGTTGTGGGTTCCTCACGTGGTGGGACTAACGGAGGACATAGAGAGAGAGAGTTCATAGAACGTCAGTTAGTTTTTAGTTTTTGCGATACAGTGGAAAGATTGTCATAGAAATGATGTAGCATTGAAGTAAAAATCATTATAAAAGAACGTTCTTCATAGCGGCGAAATGCATTTACGAAATATATTTCAGTGTATCCTCCGAATACAAACATTTGAAAAAGAGACCCGAAAGAAACTCTTACACACCACCATCTACATCTATATTTTGCATGCCATCTCATGGTGTGGGTGGAGCGTACTTTGTGTATCATTGTCATTTCCTAATCAAACGTTCAAATGTTTGTAAATCTATCGGACCAAATTTCGTGGTCATCAGTCCGTAGCTTGCAAACTACTTAAACTACGGTAAACTAACCTAAGGTTAACACACACATACCCATGCCCCTGGGAGGACTCGAACCTCCGACGGCGAGCAAGCCGCGCTTCGCAGCGAGGCTCCATAGACCGCTCGGGTACTCCACCGCGGCTGTCATTTCCTCCTCCCAAATACATTCGCGTTTGGTTGGCGGAGAAAACTACTGGTCGGTGCAATATAATGTTTGACTGTTCGTGAAACTTATGCCCTCGGAACTTTGTCAGAAGACCATCTTGTGGTCAGGATCTCACACTGGTGTGAGGTTACCTTAGTTTAAGTAGTTTGTAAGCTACGGACTAATGTCCAAGCAGATGAGTCGGATAGATTTACAAACATTTGAAAGACATTTTGTAGTTGCCCCGAAATGGCTGCCGTTTCTAGATCTGTCTGTTCCTAATCAACTGAACTAGCAACTGTGCTATTTCGTATCGTACTAACCACATCCTTAGCGAACTTAAACACCGCTTTTAATTCCTCAGTTCTTCAACATCTCGCATCTTTGAGACGATCTCGTCTAATTCTACGTAACTACTATTCAAATCACATTTAAATGCTTGAAAAAGGTTTCATCGAACAGCTTTCATACTATTTCCTTCATTCTCTAATAGCGTGCGGGAAAAATCTTTCCATTTGATTTCTCTTATGTATTTCATGACTCTCTATACAGGTGGGTAGTAGCAAAATGTATTCGCATTCGGATAAGAAAGTTGGTGAACGACGCAACGAATAACACCATTCTTTTAATGAGTTCCACCCCAACTGTTGCATCACATTCGTGACCCACAACGAGCTGCCTTTCTCTGAGTTTTCTCTGTGTCCTCCGTCTTTCCAACTTGATGGGGATCCCACAATGCGCAGCAGTACTCGAAAATGGAACGGACAAATAGAGTGTAGGCAGTTTTTTAGTAGAACTGTTCCATCTTGCAAGTGTTCTGCTGATGAAACTCAACCTACACTTACTCTTCCGGCGGTAGTTTCTGTGCGTTTTTCCCAATTAAAGTATTTCGTAAAGGTAAGAATTTAACTGAACTTATCTCCCTTAGATGGAACTGATTAATTGTGTAAATAACGTTTAACGCATTTCTTTTAATGCTCATATGGATGTCTCTACACTTTTCGTTATTTAGGGTCAACTGCCAATCTTCATATCATGCAAATGTCTACTTAAATAGCTTTGCAGTTGCTTTTGATCTTCTGGCCACATTTCTAATCCATGAACGACAGCATAAGCTGTGAACAGTGTAAGATTATCTGCTAAATCGATTATAAAGACAGGGAACATTAGGACCTTATAACACTTCCCTGAGGAACGCCACATATCACTTCATTTTATTCGATGAATTCTCGTCAATTACAACGCACTTTATCCTTACTGCAGGAAAACCGCGATTGTAATTATACGACTGTGGCGATATTCCATAATCATGCAGTTTGATTAAAAGACGCATGTGAGGTGCACTGTCAAAAACCTTCCGGACATCTATAAATATGGAATCGATTCGAGATTCCTTGTCGACAGCAATCGTTACTCCATATGACCAAACAGCTACACTATGTCATCTAAAGTATCAGGACACTCTCAAAAATGTTCCGTTGTCACCTACTACCAGGCACTCCATATCAGCGACCTCAGCAGTCATTAGACATCGTGAGAGAGCTGAATGGGGCGCTCTGCGGAATCACGGTTTTCGAACGTGGTCAGGTGATTGAGTGTCACTTGTGTCAGAATTCTGCTCGCGAGATTCCACACTGCTAACCATCACTAGGTTCACTATTTTGGATGAGATAGTGAAGTGGAAACTTGAAGGTACAAGAACAGCACGAAAGCTTTCAAGCCGACCTCGTTTGCTGACTGACGGAGACCGCAAACTGTTGAAGAGGGTGGTATACAGTGTAATAGGCAGGCATCTATCCAGACCGTGACACAGGTATTGCAAACTGCATCATGATCCACTGCAAGTAATATGACAGTTAGGCGGGACATGAGAAAACTTCAATTTTATGGTCGAGCGGCTGCCGATAAGCCACACACATTGCAGGTCAATGCCAATCGACACCTCGCTTGACGCAAGGAGCGTATACTTTGGCGGATTGAACTGTGGAAATGCGTTGTGTAGAGTGACGAATCACGATACAGAATGTGGAGATGCGATGGCTGTGTGTGGGGAATGCCCGGTGAACGTCGTCTGCCAGTGTCTGTAGTGCCAATAGCAAAATTCGGAGGCGGTGGTGCTATGGTGTGATCTTGTCTTTCATGGAGGGAGCTTGCACCCCTTGTTGTTTTGTGAGGCTGTATCACAGCACCAGCAATGGCCTACACTGATGTTTTAATCACCTGTTGAATATCAATCCAGGAATGGCAATTGCAGCTGTTTAACACTATCGAGAACCTGTTCATAATGGACGGTCTGTGTCGGAGAGGGCACACGACAATAACATCCATGCAATGGACTGGTCTGCACAGAGTCTAAACTTAAATCGTATAGAATACCTTTTGGGTGTTTTCAAACGCCGACTTCGCGCCAAGCCTCACCGACGTACATCGATGACTCTCCTCAGTGCGGCACTTCTTGAAGAATAGGCTGCAATTCCCAAAGACTGAACGTATGTCTGCAAGAGTTGAATCTGTGATCCAGGCTAGGGGTGGTCCAACACCAAACAGAATCCCAGCATTACCGATGGAGGGCCCACCAATCTGTTAGTCATGTTCAGACAGGTATCCGGGTACTTTTGATCTGAATCGGTGTTCTCTTCGGGGTAGTTCATAATGTGTTGTAAATAATATGTTGGAAAATGCTGTTTCAAACCGACGTCAATGATATGCGCCTATAACTTACTCGGACCACTCCTATTCCAGTTTAGAATACTGCAGTGACCTGTGCTACTTCACAGTCTTTGGATCTTAATTGATTCCTCCGTCGCTTCTTGGTAGAACAAATTCATTATAAAAATTAAAATACACAATTTTGTTTGTTTATTTTGTGAATTCATCTTGTACACTGTCATTACAGTAATTATACATTCATTACTTCGCAATTTGCGAGAATTTTCGAATTTAGCTGCTCTTCCTCAAGTGGTCTATCACATTGTAAAATATGAGAATTTGTGCCTTAAGCATTCGGCCACCCGGATACGCTTCCCGGCCAGACCCAAACTTCCATATGTTACAGTTGTCTACTTCCCTTAGTACTCGCACGCGTATAGCAGTGATTCCCGCGACGGGGAGAGACATACTACACCATCTTTAGCTTGTCTTGACGTCGTATTTACCATGATACGTCTGTTCCTAAGGAAGAGACGTTGCTTATGATCTGAAACTATTAATATTAAATATGCATTCCTTAATTTGCAATTTTTGAAAATTTCCTGAAGAAGAGCAGCTAAAGTCGGAAATACTCGCAAATTGCGAAGTAATGAATGTAAATTTAACATTTTTATCTGCAGACCATCAGCAACGTCTCTTCCTTAGGAACAGACGTATCATGGTAAATGTTATAGTAATTTTTTATTTAATTGTGAACACTATAAATTAATATGTTTATTTTCACCGTATTTCAGTTCGAGTGTATACATCCGCTTTTGTTAAGCTTCTCTGTTCTCCACTGCACCCCATATATACCCTCCTAACCCACCTCTATATTTTTGTCTATTTGTTTATTTAAGTTATAATAGTGTGCCAGGTTTCAAATATTTGTAATATTTGTGTCACCTTATGTTTAGAACAACCCTTAAAACATTAGATTTTTGTTTAATTTTAATTTTATTCACTGTAGTCATGCTGTGAGCATTTATTTTCACACTATTCTCTATGTATGTTATTTATGTTTCCTTTTTCAGTACTATTAAGTTACAGATTTCATTCAAATACTTATTTACACTGTAACTGCTCCATCAAAGAAGTTAATTTACTTTTCTGTATGTAACATGTCTTCTGATTTACCGACATTCTTTGACTGAAAGTCTGTAAATGTTTGATGATGGCCTAATAAGCCTAAATCGATTCACAAAATAAACAAACCTGTAGAACAAATACAAAATTGTGTATTTCAGTTTTCATTAGTCTTTGAGTACAGATTCTTCACTGAGCGAGGTATGGAGATATTGCGTCAACACACTCTAAATGAAACGTAATTGGTATAAAATCTGGACCGAAAGTCTTGCTTTGGAACTGACTTAAGTTGAATATTTCAAACATGACTTACAGGATAGCAAATTAATAATCATTGGAGTCATTCACGCTTACTGGTGGGAAGCAAGGAGCGTGCATACCGGGACCGGTGGCGCATGCGCCGTGGAACATAAACGTTCAGTGGCTTAAGTACCCATTGGGAGAACGTAGATTGAATTTACAACGATGTTAATAAATTGAATATTTGGATAAAAAGAGGGTAACATTTAGCACATGAGCAGCACTGTCAGAGGTGAAAGAAGTGGGAAGGGGCAGATAATAACCCTAGGACCTGGCGGGGATCGAACCCGTGACCTTTGGATTTGTAGTATGGCACTCTATCCCTGTGCAACCGAGGCGCACTGAGGAAAGCTATACAAACAAATTTTACATTGGTCAATTGTGTGAATATGCTAACAGTTACCGTTAAATACTTTGGTGAGGCGAGAGTCAATAGCAGTATTATATTTCATAAAATGCATTTTTAAAACCATCGCTATTTATTAAAAACCTTACTTATCAACCAGTTTCGGTCAATAGACCATCTTCATGTTGACTGATAGGTTTTACTTAACATGACCACTGTATTTTTAATATTTTTAGTTATACTGACCACTGTTTGTCTCTACTAGATGTATTTTATACGATGCATTTTACCATTCAGTTTTAACACCTATTTATTCATGAAGATGGTCAATTGACCGAAACTGGTTGATAAATAAAGTTTTTAATAAACAGCCGATGGTTTTAAAAATTCACTTTATGAGACCGTTAAAATACATTGCGTCAACGAACAACAATAACAGAAAAATGTACCAGATGAACAAAAATAAACTGGATTAGTATATAGCTTATAGTGTGATGTCGCAAATCATGTAAAATGGATAATAAATATCATGTCAATTGCAAATGTAAGCAGGTTTTAGATTTTTGAGGAAATAGACAAATCCGAAAGGCTACCTCCAGCAGTAAGAAGATTTCGTGACCAGTATGGGTTTGAAGCCTTCAAACTATTGTCTAGAGGCGAGATTTAACCGATCATTTAGTAAACTGCCATCGTTGTGTTCTAGATGTTTAAAGATCTCAAGTTCATCCCAAAGATCAAGCTTTAGCCCTTTAACTTCTCTGTGTAAAATGATTGTGTCTTCTAACATCTGTAAAGTTTCGAATTCTGGGTATCGAAAAGCGCCCCGCGGAACCTCTGCCGGACTCGATGTGGATGTCAGGGTCAACGGAGTCGTCGCATACGCAGATGACCTTCTAGTGGTTGTCTCCGCCAACAACAGGGCCCAGCTAGAGGAGAAGGCACCAGAAACACTGAAAACATTAACACAGTGGTGCCAACACAACAAACTCAAGATAGCTACCAACAAAACGACATACGCTCTACTCAAAGGGTCATTACATCGAAATCCATCAGTTAAATTACACAACACAAATATAAAACGAAAAGTAGTCACACGCCATCTGTTTGTAGACATTGATGAAAGTCAAAATTTCCACGAACCCATTATGATAAGACAAAGCAGAGAAAATACTACACAAGTTGGCAAGGCTTAATTCTACCACGTACAGACTGCCTCTGTCAACTACATGAACATATCACTGTGCTCTCTTCGAGTCAGTACTATGCTTTGCAGCTAGTACCTATGCTCAAAGATTGAGCCTAGTAACCAACAAAACAATTGTGAGACGTGGGCAGTGAAGTGTGTTATGACACCTTACTGGTGCATTCAAATCAACACCGATAGAAACGCTATTCGTCCTTCACGGTATCTGTCCAGTTGACAACACAATAAAATATAGAGCTGCAGCGAACTGGCTTAAAATGGAGAATCTACACAAAGTGCACGAAATAACTGGCTCACATATCGTAACAAACCGCCAACTGAGAACATGGCGAACAGACACATAGCAACAGGAATGGGATGCCTGCGAAAAGAGACTTAGACTATATACACTACCACCAGACATTATAGAAAGAAAACGGATAAAGCATATCGACCCCAGACGCGGTATGGTTCACTTCCGTACAGAACGTGGTACATATCCCATTCACCTGTTCCGAATGGGACTGGGCGACACCAACACTTGCACCTGACAAAACACCGAAGGCTCCCCTGAACACATCGTCATACACTGCGGACGATACACACATGTCAAGGACACACAGCAGCTTGATTTTACAGCAGACGTTACGATATATGCCACAAAAAAAGACGAACAAAAATGGACAACACACTAGCAGACAAGATATCCAAAGCAACCTACGAAGAATACAAAAGGACAGGGCCCTACAGGAGGCGTGCCCATATGCACGGCAGAGTGGAAAGGTATACTTGGGAACAAAAAGACGAGGAAGAAGGCGATGAAACTTTCATAAATGAAGGAAGTGACACCGATGAGACTCAACACTGACAGGGGAGCAATCTCCTACTGTCAACAACCCAAACCAGACCTTCTTTACATTAATATGGATACTAACACCTGAGACACAATAAAGAGAAAACAATATAAAGAACAGAGACTAATATCACCAAAACCATGGAAACTGTGCTGGCTGATCAGTGGCTTGAAGGAAACATTCCAAGATACTCAACGCCCAGCGCGGTTCAATGCAGCTAACCATAAGGACAGAAAACCTATAATATATATATTATTCCTTTCTTTCCTATTACGTTGTTTAGCCCAATTGAAATTAACAAATTTCAGAATACATTGAATTTCGACATATGTATAACAACCATGTAACCAATCTTGTTTTTATGTTTTCGAATATACCTAATTATTGTAAAATGCACGAATTTTAATTTGTTATAATTGTAGCAACAACTGTAAGCACTTGTATATATGTATTTTCTCTTTGCTTTTATTTTTTCCCTCTTATTTCTATTTATCTAAAATAATCAAATTATGTAACATTAACGAACTAATGTATAACATGTAAAACAACAAAAAAACTACAAATGTACGTCCTGCTTTATATTAAAAGGTAGCAGGATTCTTCATCAGGATTAAAAAGAAACAACTGGTGCAGACCAACCAGCCTACGCATGCGAAACAGCGGGGGTTCTGCTAGTAAATAAATAAAAATACTGGACCGCCGAGAAAAAGTTCTACAAAATAATAGATCCTGAAAATTTAAACTGTATCACTAATTTTGTGTCACAGTGTTTAATTGCTATGAAATAAATGTATTGACAAAGGGCATAAAAGTTCTTGTTATGTATTTATGTTCCAAGAGTTGGGTATTCACCATTACTGGGCATATTCTTCCAGAGTTTCATATTTACTTTATTTATGAATTGTGCAGCTGGTCTATTAGATTAATAATTAATAGGTTGCACTTAATTTGATTATTTACTGAACATAGATGGTACCCGGACAACTGAAGACTGGGATAGTATCTGTCAGCTTTGACGAATATCGTATCTTAGTCATAGTCAAGTTCACAGAATGTATTTGGGAAAGAAATTGCTACCAGATGGTGATTTGGGGAAGTACTTTGAGAACCAGTCAGTAGATGGATGTAACAGCTTGCTTTAGATATTGTAAATTGACTGAATTTATTCAGTGATAACTTCCATTTCTATGATGTCACAGATGAAAGCTGATGGGTGGTATCCCCTTCTTCAATTATGCTGAGGTGCCTCTGTAAAAGTTCTAGGCCTATCAGACAGATTTTTGATAACTGACTTTATAATGACTGCAGATGCATGGAACTGTTTAGTGGGTTAGGAACTGAATGAAAACCGACATGCTTATTAAAGATTACATTTTTATTTTATAGTCAATTTTCGTCAACAAATATGTAGTAAAAACTTGCTTGTGTTATTTCAGTGTTTGTAACCATCTCCAAGAAAAGCCTCTTTAATTTGCCCATTCTCATATTTAAATAGTGGCTGCACTTGATCATGAATTAAAGAAACTGCCCATTCTCACATTCTTGAAAATTAAGACAGGGTAAAATTATAGAAAAGGTGGCATATTTTCATACTGTGACTTGTTTGTTGGTAATGCCTACCAAAAGAGGTGATGGGAAGCTAAGATGGTGAAACAGCTGTTTTTCTAGCAAACAGAAATGTTTTAGTTTCAAATATTGGATTTTAATAACATGGTTTACCACAACCAGATTTTCTGCACTTTCCCATTCACTGGCTTCACCAACTCACAAACAAAATGTTACCTCCAAACCTAACCTCAGTCCCTAGTTATATTATGGATCAGCTCATCACAACAACCAGATTTTGAAATGTCAACCTCCAGCTTCCAAGTGACTGCTATACTGGCACAGCATTTTCATTACAGAATTTAGGCCAATGAGCTGCTTTGAAGTCATTGCACATCTTTATATCTCAGTTGCTTTTTTTATCAGTGTAGTCCAAATGAGATGCAAATTGATGGTAAGTATTTGTTTATTCACAATCATTTTGCTAGCCCCACCCCCTTTCTGTGCTGGCATTTTGGACACTTCTGATGCAGTAATATTCAAGGTTTCCATTAGATGGTGCTAACATTGTAGTTACAATCAGTTTAGCTTGGGGTATGAACTTTTTGTGTGTGTCCATTATCTAAGAAATGATTTTTGGATATATATTGTACTGCCTAGTTTATATGATGAAACGTATTTCCAACTGTAAATATTAAGCAATGCCCTATGTCAATCTACAACTATTATTTGGTGTTAACGTTTTGGGCTTCACCAAGTCTCAACTGAATTTCTGCTGTTCAATGTAACCTAGACTTTGGGCAACACTACACAACAACACTAATTTGGGTGGTGTGGTGGGTATGAAGGTCCATATTACACATCACACACTAGGTGAACATGTTAGTGGTGCTGACAGGTAAAGAATAATGTCTAAATAATTTTTTACAGCAGATAAGTTTCTTGTTGCATTTCTTTGACTATAATAAATTTTAATCACTCTGAGACAAAGCTGATAAGATGAAGTATGAAATAAGTCTACAGACATGAAATGATGGAGAATATTGTAAGTATGAAATAGGCCTACTACTATTGATAGCTTCTTGTGATTGAAACTATTGATGCTATAAATTGTTGTTGTAAAACTGATTTGCAACAGGTACATGATTTCTTGTCACTCTTAGCGTAAAATGAACAAGACATTGAATAAACATTGCCTGCTCCTAATTTCTGGTATTGTAGACAATTTGATCATTAAAAAAAATGTAACACTAACTCTTCATAACTATTTGATCCAGAGAAGTAAGATTTTCATTAATCAGCAATAGTTTAATTCCTGATAACAGTTAATATAGTTACTGTACTGAAATGCAGTTAGCTTTAGACAAAACGATTTAGACGAAATTGGAAGTAGGGGTGCCACAACTTTGTTCCAACAGTTGAAAATACTCATCTTTGCCAAGTGGGACGTTTGAATGGAGGTTCTTGCAGTCATTTATGTGTTAAAAACAATAAACTCATCATTAGATTTCTTCCCTTCTTTTTACTGCAATGTATATTAAATTTTTCCATCAGTTGAATTTCCCTTATATTTAGAATATATGCTACTTGTTCACTGGCGTCTTTTCCGATTTTTCTAGCGTTTTTAGCAGAAAATGGAATAGAAAAGGAACGGCAAACAGATTCAGCTTTTAAGATTTCTCGCCACTACAAACTGGATTTTTCTGTTGCGGTGTTGGCGGTGTTTTCTCCTTTTGTAATATTTCTCAAAAAAATCAGTTGTTCCATACTTTTTTCGATTTAAGCCTCCGCCAACAATGAATGAAAACGAGTAAAAAAATTAAAAAACACAACATAGGCATCAATGACTGAATAAGACGCTTTAATATTCCGGAAAAGCGTCTTAAGCAAAACAGAAAAAAATTGCACGAAGAACAAGGCTGTTAGAAACAATAACTGATAGATATCTGCTGCAGAAGTTCCCCATGCAAATGAATATACATAATTTTGTTCCTGATCGTTTAATGTACTTATTTTTAAGTAGCAACTGAAGCAATTATGTCATTTCAAAGAAGAAATGATTTCGTTCCTTGAATTAAAAGAGCACAAAGCAATCACCTCACGCTTTTTGAACTACGGTTCTTTTTTCCGAACGGTCTGCACTGCGGCTGGGCAGGGCGGCGTGGGACTATGTGCGTGACGTCACAAGACGAGTGCGCAGGCTTTCTTTCATAGGGGGTGCTGCCGGGGCGTTCGCGTCGGAGAGAAGTCCCCGCCTGACGCGGTGTCCGTGCGTTGAGCAACCACGCCTCCGCCTCCGCGCTGGAGGAACTCGCGCGCTCTTAAGAGGACGCGGCCGCTGGCCCGGTACAGTCGCCCAGCGAGCTCCCTGGCCCGAGACACGCGACACTGCCACATCAGCAGCCACACACGGACAAGTGCTCGAGTGCTCCCCGCCGCCATGTCTCGCCTGAGCTTCAGCTGCGCCGCGCTGCTGGCTGTCGTCGCTTCTCTCGCCTACGCCGCCCCGAGATTTCGCCAGCGGCGGTCCGCCGCCCCCGACGTCAGTGATCTGGAAGACTGGACCAGCATCGCCGAGTACAGCCTGTGCCCCGCGGAGGTCCAGTTCAACCGCAGACTGCGCGTGTACGAAGTGTGGTGCCAGAAAGAGGGAGACGAGGTGGAGGCCCGAGGTGGCAAGTACGCGTGCACCACGCTCAGGTACTCCCTGCCAGTGCCAGCAGCGGACTCTGACGTCGACATCGCCGGCGGCTGCGTCGCTCTCGTGTCGCACGTCTCTGACGTCGGCGCCAACCTGGAACCCCGAGACTGACACCTCTCTTCACACTTCGCATATTTATTATAGCGTATTTATTTATTATTTCAAACGAACTAAGGATCTAGTCAAAATAACTACTACTTAATCATTTCCTCCATACTCCCCAAAACTAAAATTGTCTCACAATGGGTTCTTTACCCCTCTTATCACCATCTGA